>OV121092.1:16710087-19110087 GCA_921293015.1 Phorcus lineatus
AACAATAACCTTTTCAGCAGATCAGGTATTTTATCGATGTCAAAGAACTGCAACGAAGTTGCTAACTGTCCTCTTTGATTATCTTGCTGAAAACTTGTTACCAAATACATTTACTTTGAGTTTGTATAACATTAGCAAAAAGTAATAAATAATAATTGACATACATTTTCTATACAAAGAAAACAAAAGATAAGATAAAATTAGATAATATGAAATCAATTACTCAGATATATCAAATTTTTAGTAAAATTCTTAGTGCCTTTTTCTTTACGCTGATATGTTTCTAAAAATAAATATCCTACTTTTGCTATTGGTTGCTTGATACAGTTTAAAACTAAAGGTTTTTATTTTGTAAATGAAGGATGTCCAAATAGCTGAGGTGATAGTCTAAAGAGTACCATCAAAGGGTCTAGTTATAACAATTACTTATCAGATCATTTCAAGGAAAGCCCAAGTGAGAAGACACTGCAGTTGTCTGTGTTTTGTTATAAGGAAACCTGAAGCAATTTGGGATACATTCAAGAAAGTTATAGTCATTTTAAAACATTTATTATATCAATACAATGCAGTCTTCTTTTATCAGCAAAGAATTGGAATCCCTCGTGTAAAGCTTGATCAATTATTGCAAAGTGTTTTTTCCATCCATCCTGACAGTGTTGAGTCTCAATCTGTCAATAACTGACACATTTGGTGGGAAATTCATTTAGTCCCAACACATGGCTTGTACTTCAGCTCTACTTTCTGAATCACTGTAATGGAATGAACTTTCTTGGTAGTTCAGTTTCCTCTGTTAGAGATATCAAAATAAAATTGTTATAGGAGGTCAGGGAAACTATTTGGGTTAATATCAATGTAGATCATACATGGGTAAGAATAAATAGAGAATCTCACCCAAGTGTTTTCTGATATCAAATATATCAACACAAGTTGATAAAAGTTACAAATATCCGAGGCTTGCCGAGGATATTTAACTTTTATCAACGAGTGTTGATATATTTGATATCAGAAGACATGAGGATGAGATTCTATTTATCATCCAAAATCATTTTTTATTAAATTCGATTGACAAATGAACATTACTGAACAGCCTGCTGCCCTAAGACTCCAAGTGCGGTGATGTCATAGCATTGTGACGTCGTAGTGTTTATGACGTCATAGCATTGTGATGTCATTACTTGATGATGTAAAACAACTGTGATGTCATATACTTGACGTCAGAGGGGCATTGTTCAAAATCTACTGCCAAAAAGATATCTCCTAGGAGATATATCGCTTTATCTTCCACAAGCGATATCTCCTGTGGAACAGAGTTTTGGATGATAAATTTGTGTATCATTTGTTTAACAGTGAAACAAAATGTTAATCGTAGGTTCATCCTAGACAGTAATGTATCTTCTCGATAAAGTAACAACTTTGATATATGTTTACTGTAAGTTTTGCCTCCTTTAAATTATCAAAGTACTTCAAAGTTTTCACATTAGCAATAATTTAGAATTTTTTTGGATAACTTTCAAGCAATCAGATTATAAATTTGATGTGAAACGTATTTTGTGAGTATTCAATAGACTTTTTGGTATTCAAAACTCTAAAACAGAAAATTTCCTCAACTTTCATCTTCTTCAATGTTGAAAACTGAGAAGCAGAATTCTATATGTAAGTTAACATATTTTTTTCATAGTTTAAAGATTACCAATAAAAGCAATTACGACTGTATTTAGATTTTTGCCCTAGAAAATATCAACATAACAACATATAAACTAAACATTTAAACAATTTTTTTTCATTATCTAGCATTTGATTAAATCTCAAAACACCGCACTCTAATGAAATGATTATAACATGTGGAAAGGGGTAATTGTTTAGATTTTATTATGTTATTTCACAATGTTATATAAGACAGACAAATACATTTCCATTCATATTAGATGAAAAGTGAGTGTGATTACATTCTAATCTGGCAGACAGTTAAATCTTTGTATCCTGTCAAGGGATGTACTCGTGACGACTTTTCTGTCGCGGGTAATACGATTACAAATAACGAGTTGTAATTGCAGTCAAGAGATCACTGTCGAGAGATAGATTTGTTTGACAAATCATCGAAAAGGTGAGAAGCTTATTATTGTAAAAATGCAGTAGGTCAACATACAAGAATCTCTGACCAATAGAATTATTTTTATTACAAATATTCTAAAGCAGACATTAGATTTTGATAATTGATAAAAGTAATTTTTTGATGCCATACAAATTATACAAACAGTGCTTTATAAAATTATTATTATGAAATTTGATGAAATGCATGCATTTGGTATCATACTATTGAGCAGTTTGCAACTTCATATATATCTACCAAATTTATGATAAGGAGACTAAAAGGTCTTTCACAATACAACCCTGATGAAAAAGCTTGCAGACTCTCAAAACTATCTATATATAAATATATATATACTTTTTAAGATTTTAAATATCAAGTGTTTATTTTCATTTTCCTCCTCTTTAATAATAGCCTAGGTATTGATTTGTGTTGCCTAAGGTTTTTTAATTTTTAAATAAGGATTGTAAACTAAGCAAATGAAACTGTTCAACGTTCTACCTAAAAGTATCAAAAGACAACCAGGGAGATTAATGTTTAACCTGACAAACAATTTCAACTGCGGATTAGATAATGCTTTAGTCTTTGATGTGTCCTTCTAACAAAAATTGCCACAGTTTAATGTCCATCAAAGAATTTAAAGTTACTTGAATACAGCAACGCAAATCCTTTGAGAAACGTTAGTCAAAATTTGTTTGCAAAGTATGATAGTAATCGTCTATGTTGATCTTCTTTCTAAGTATGGAACTTCATGGGAACATTCATTTAGCCCAAACACATGACCTGTTCTTTAGTATTTCTAGGGGAATGTCCTTTATTGGATGAAGAGATCCTAGTAAATTTATCAATTATAACTCAAAATACAGAAAAATATGAGTGGAAAAAAATGGACATTATATTGCAATAATAACACCTTGAAGTACCATATTGTACATTGGTATATCGTTATACACACATTCTTCTAATCTTCGTTAAGCATAGGTGCCATTTCGCTTTTTTCGATATATTCGAAGTATTAACATGAAGAAAGAGATGGATCAATATTTATCTTGCTAAAGGATATAAGTCAAGATAACATGTGGAACAATTCTGAAAGTATTTAGAAATTGTTATGTTCTGAAATTTTGCCAGAATACTTTAAAAGAAAATCTTTATTGAAATAATAATGCTTCCAATTTTCATTCTATAAAAGTTGTAAACTGAAAGGTAGTCTGTTATTTGTTAGTAATTATGACTTGGTTGCTGAAAGAAAATTGACAAAAACGCATTGACATCCTGAGGTGAATATTGTTTTCATCTGACTAACGTCTAATATAAAAAAGTTTCTGCAGATGTGTTTAATAACGGATATGGCGCCTTCATGATACAATATTCTTCGTAAACAGTTTTGCTTTTGACAATTGTAAGAATCATGGCAGATGTTAATGAGACTTTATCTTTATTTTTATAAGGCAAAAATCTTATCAACATCTAACAAATGGAAAACCTCAGGAGTCTACAAGGTAATCAGTTAAGGTTTCAGTTAATCATTATCCGTTAACAAGTTCAACTCGTTTTTGCATAAGTCTAGATTAAACTTACTTCTATTGTTATTCATTGAGTACACCTTGTCAAATTATCGAAATCTTTTAAAGAATAATGTTAACTTCAAACTGGTTGGTAAAAGCTCCTTCGTAGTAAAAATCTTCATAAACCTGACTGATGTTTGTGTTTAAAATAGTGAAAAACAGATTAGATTTTACATTTAGTAGACATAGAAATCATTAATGAAATCTCCATGAACAATATATTCACGGGGTAGATATCCTGAAGTTTCAACATTGAAAATTCTCACTTTGTTTACTTTTATCCTAAATCCAGCATAATAAAGAGCATCACATTGTTTTTTTCTTTACCTACATAAACGCTCCTTTCAGTACATTCCTAGTACAGGAAGATTACGTAAAATGCATTCGGAAACTAAATGAGTAATGGTGACCAATATTTGTCACAGAATACTACTATTTATCTTATGTTATTGTTTTATAAGTTTTACTGTTGTTTAAATCTCGCTTTTTAAGACAGATTTTCAAAACATTGTGCGTATTGGAATATCTTGTCTGGAATTTATTCTTATTTCATTATTTGCAGTTTTGTATTTTCAAAATGTTGAACCTGAAAAATTAATGGATGCTTTTTAAACAGCTTTCAGGCTTCAAACCAACAAAAAGCCTATTAACACTCAAGTTCACAATCGCTTACAAACTTCAGTTTACTGAATATAATGGTATTGAATGGTATTTTAAACATCTGCTGGTGGTCATGAGGACGTTAAGAGAACTCTAACAATACTATTAATTGCATTATTAGTCAGAGCGTACGTTCTCTGCACCTTAAGTGTCGAACTTGATAAACTGGAATGAGTTGGGGTTAAACGTGTTAAACATTATTTCACCCAAAGGGAGAGGGGGAGGAACTAAAGGCAAAAGAAAAAGATGAAAAGATGATTATTCAATAATACCACTATACCACTTTGCTGCCAAAACAGTGTCTCAATTCCCATTGGAATTAGCATTGGCTAGTTCCCAGTTTCAATGAAACAATTGTTTTGGTAGCGCCTATACCATTCATGGTTAATTGATATATTGACAGTGAAATGTTTCCCTTTTGCACATGCGAGCTTATCAGAGTTCTTAAAGAGAATTAGGTTTATAGGGCGTGGTTATGGTAATAACTGTTGTCTATGCATGTAGACTGTTGTATTTAATAAATATCTGAAGCCTCAAATAAGAACATGTTTGTTCAACTATAGCATTGAAAATCCGCTATAAAAGCACGAAGCACATGGTAATAACCATACTGGTCAAATTAGACACTTTGTCTTACCTCGTTGCGAATGCTCTGGCAAGTAGCAGAATAGAAGAGATTTTCATCTGTCATACAAATTGTTTCGATTCAGCAAATATTTGACAATTTAACTTTAAATCTTGTCGCAAAACATTCAAATTTACGGACTTGATAGCAATAGCTTGAGTAACCGTTTCTTTGTGTATTAAATTCATTGGAGATCATATAATGCATTGGGTGGATAGTGCTATGTATTCTGCGTTTCCAAGACAACTAATACTAACCACACAGCCCATCCATATCCTGCTACATCAGCGTTTATGATTCCGCTCTCGCTCTTTCTTAATGTCGTAGTGTCTTTCGGGCTAAATCCTTCGTATGGCTTGATATGCGTGGCCATGCTCATCTGTTATTATTTCAGCCAATGAAATCTCCTTAATTAAGAGGTTTGAAGCTACTATAGCTTGAACTCAACGGATTTTAACATCCGGGTTGTGTCGCTGTTGCTGAATGCGAGCCGTCTCATTGGCTGGTTAGGTAGCTAGCGATACAAGGGTTTTGGTTGAATGTGATCAGGGTACTAGGAAGGAGCGAGAGCGGATTCCTAGACGCTGAGGCAGGATGCCCAGCTTTGTAGTTGCATGATCTGTAATTTCTATGAAAATAGCTTTAGATCATTATATTCCCTTAAAAGGATTTGTAACCATCATATTGGTCAGGAAATTGTACATGGTACATATTGGTACACGGTGCATATTTTCAGAACCGTTTCAGTAATTCACTCTGGAAGTGCCTTTTAACTCGCGTTTGTATCAGAGTGGGCTTGATAATGATGACTATTTGATAAATAAAAATGAAATGCGTACAAGTATTCTTAGTTTATCAGTCATGACCAATTGAGAGCAGCGATACATTACTGATTGAACATCAATTGAAATATGTCATTGTAACTGATGTAAAACACTCCCTTGATGTGAAGCACTCACTTAATGTAAATTAAAAGTTAATTGTAAATGTTTTTTTCGGTTCGAAAACGCAACCCAATTATTTTAATAGAAGTGTAAGGTATTAATTTTATTTGGAATAGCAACGTTAGAAGTTCAGAAGAATTCACTCTTACCGTTATTTTTTCATCTGCATTCCATCATTTGATTTATTGAATAGCTCACATAGTTTATTTCCAAAGCGATCTTAAATTGTGAATGATATAACTGATTTGGCTTACCTAAAGACTATGATAATAGGATTAATATATTTTGTCTTTCATAACTTCTGAGGGAGTTAATGTTAATTATCAAATGTAAAATATCGACTAGATTTTATTTGTGACTACTAATCACATATTAATCATGTTATTGCACAGATACAGTCTACAGTTAAATAACCTAAATATAATATTTTGCTCAAATACATGATCTTTATGTATCTGATATCTTAAGATATGTTTAATCACATGACACTTTTGAAATTGCAGAATCAATTTTACAATGCATTTCGTGGCCTGTGGGTTGTAACCATAGAGATAATGAACTCTTTTTAATGAAAAACCTTTTTTTTCGTAAAAAGTACCTTGCATATGTTGGTAACCTATGTTAATAACCTTTAGAAAACAATACTATCAACAGAACAGAGTATTTAGGAATCTATGTTATCTGGTGATATTTTTAATTATTACTATTTTTATGAAAAGTTATCATCAAATTGTAAATTTTGAGTTGTGATAAATTATTTTGATATCGAAACACTGAATGTCGGTAGTGTACTGTACTGTACTTATATAAACAATCAACCTCCAGGGCAGTAAATTTTATTAGTATCAGATTTTCTACACAGAAATAAAAATAATACAACGGTAGTGATTGCAAACTGAAAGGGGAAATTGAAGTGAAATGATAAATTAGTCCTTTATATAGGGAATATAGAGTTGAACTTAATCAGGCGGAGGATATGAACCTACGTAAAATAGGTTTACTGCATGTATTTGAAACATTCGAAACAAAAATGCATATATATTTTTCTTTATAAATCTTAATTTTATTTGGACGTCAAATGGTACCATAAGTCAACCTCTGCCAAACATGACTCCTTAACCATTGCCTGATTGTCACTTTTTTTTAGATCATCACATTCTACGAGGAAATGTAGAATTTCTTTTTGCATAAAGCTATTATAATCAAAGTTTGTGAAATCTTCTTGTAGGAATCTTTCACAAACAGTCACTGACCAAATCACAACATATCAAACTACCAATAAATTATTACATTACATATTTTTTTCCAAGAGTTACAATCAGTGTTACATTTTACTCATACGTTAAAAATAAACTCTCATGAAATGAAGTTTTATCTATAAATTTTACTTGATTTCAGTACGTCAAATAGATTTAAGACACTACAACACAGTTATGGAATTAAGAGAGTTTTGTTTTTCGCCAGCAAAGTGCTCAAGGAAATTGGAACCCTAGGGACCAAGCAAAACTGTTATCGCCAAGTCGTTAGTTTAAACTATCTGAGCTATGTAGAGTGTCTTTCTATCAATAACTGCCACCTTTTGAGGAAAATTCATTTAGCACCAAGACATGGGTTTAACCTAAGTTTTCTATTAGATTGTCTTTTACTGGATGAATAGTTCGGAATAGCTAGTTTTATTTTAAGGGAAAATGCTCAAGTATAAACCAAATCATATCGTGTAGAACATTTTAATTTTATTTCTCAGTTTATTGTTCACACTCTCGTTACTCTTGAATCTGTTTTATGAAAATAGCATACCATTAAATAATAACGCTGGATGGAAAAGTAAAAAATGTCAACGCGCACAGCTAGAGTTAAAGAAAACACTTCAAAGTTCGAATAACAATCATCCTAACAATCATTATTATATTCCTACAATTTTTACATATGTCCATCCTGCATGTCTCACTGCTTCTAAACAGATCGACATGCACAAAGATAAACAGATCGACATGCAAAGGGAAATAAGTAGTGAATAAACTCAGATTCATATTGAAAAGTATCCTGCGTAATCAGTGTTTATGAATCTGCTCTCGCTCCTTCCTAATACCCTGAGCTCTATCGGGCTAAATCCCTCAATTGTTCATAAAAATGTTGAATTGAAATTAATTTCAATCAAAATCATCCAAAAATTATTTTAAAAAAATAAAAAATAAAGAATCATTATGTTCCCACATTGAAAATAAAGGTTCAAAATTGACAGTTTTCATTTTACCTGCCAATGAAGCATGCATATCACTCAGTAAAACAACTATCAGTCGAAAGAAGGGTTAGGGAGGCTTGCAAAAACCCTACTGGTAACTTGGTAAAATTATACCGTAAGCTAGTCATTTCTTAGTACCATCTCTTCTTACAAAGCGGTAAATACCACACGAGGGATTACGAGGTTTCGGTTTTGTGTTCTCTGCGTTCGCGATAATGCTTCGTGGGGGACATTGAACTCTCTTTTCGGAAATAAGCGAGTTTTACAATAATGGAAAGGAGTCCAAAAATTTAGTACACATTTATATATTGCATTAAAATATGACATTATTGTTTGGATCGCATAATATCATTACATTCAGAAAAATATCAAGAATGTAAAGAAAACGTCATTTATACTTCTCATCGGATTAAAAAAGGTAACAATTTCGCGCTCCTCGCTTGTTGTTAATGATAGACTTCACTGGAAGGTGATTGTTCAATTATAAGGCCACACTGTCTGAATTGCTGAAACAAAACTGTGGTTTAATTCCATTTGGAGATTGCATTGTCGAATTCCTATTGTAAATATCTATTTTGTTGTTTCTTTAAAACTATTTTGACACTAGTTCATTTTCATGTTGTTTTAATGTTCTTTCTTTTAACAATTGAAAGGTAATGAGACTTGAAGGTCACAGGTGGTGCTTATTATAATTGTTATCGTCTGAAACTTACCTATAACATACTGAACTAGAAGATGGAAAGTAAGTTACCAAAACATCAAACGCAAGGCACGTGTATATAGAACACAAATCGAATGAGGACACTATATTTCAACCAATTTTCTATCGATTCAGAAGATGTGTGTTTATTATCCGAGGCTATTCGATTTTATGCTATACTGTTTGTTGGCATTTCAAAGAAATACATAAAAAAAATGTTCTACCGCTTTAGAAATACAGCTGATGAACAGCTGTTCTCAGAAACTATTTAAGATAAGTTTACCAAAGTTGATGTGGGGCTGAAGGGTATCAACACCTTGCAAAGATGAGAAGCGTGCAATTATTTGTCCTGACTTTTTTTTGTACCTGTGAGTATTTTCAAAAGGGGAAAATTGTACTGAAACTTTTTATGATTTATTGAAACATACATGTAATATTTCCTTTCTTGATAATAGTTAATAAATTAGGTTATTTAAAGCTATAACATATATTAGATAAAATGATCATATTGTCCAGTTATTTTACTTTCTGTTAGGGTATCTAGTAAGGCAAATCGAATGTATGTAAAAAAGGAATATTTACATAGATGCGCTCTGCAAATTTATTTGAATCAGGAATCAGTACTGTAATTACTAATGGCTCGAATAATTTACTTAGACTTTAAATACTACTGCATTTTAGTCTATCTGTTGATAAACATAATGTAATCAGTAGTGGTTTTAAGTCTGATATAACTCTTCGAGCCTTATCGTTAACTTTAATAGTTTTTTTATTCAGCTGGTTAGTCAAAACAAAGTAACTTCTTCAGTAAAATGAAAGTGGAAAGTATTTATCATTTATTCATATATATCACATATATTTATTTTCGAAAATATCTATATAAAAATAGGGAAAAGGCACATTTTCAGATTCAATTACTTGATCTATCAAGCTTGCAAAAAAACGATCAATCATTTTTTGTGATTAAATACCGTTTTGATCTGATTTGAAATGTGTGTTGTTCGTGCTACAGTGCTGATTGCAATGTCACGTGCAAGATGTTTATACAAGTTAATACACATAAGCATTACACAACTGTACAAGTAATCCCCTGTTAAATAGTAGACAACATTATCTTCAGGTGATTTTCTTATAGATTTTTCCAGCCTCCAAATGTCATAACATGTATGTAAATCTATAATTAAATGTTGACTTCATGCTCAAGGTAAAACGAGAGATAATATAACAATCCCGTTCACTATCTAAATGACTTTTACATATTTTCTCCTATTTAACATCCATCACAATAAAGTGTTTAGTATGTTCACATATTTTGAATAAGCTAGAATAGAGATCAACTTCTCCAAGAAGCCATGTATTTATTTGGATTAGCCGAGATCATTATTTTGATTTATTGATAAATAATTGAAGTTTTAAAGTTCGTTGTAACAGTTTGGTTACACGCAATAAACAAGTTGATGTTGAAGATAAAGCATATATATTGAGCATATAAAGTTAAGTGTTTCAACTCATTTTCCGGAAATACTTTAAATTGAGTAGAGCGCTCTCTGTCTTTCCTCCAAAACTCACTTTAACTTTATCGTGGAAATCGATAGAGGCTGTAGCTACATACAAACACGTTTCCAATTTCTTTCTCTTTGGTCTTTATTGGAGAACGGGAAAAACCTAAAAAACCTAGATCAAGGAAGATGTTCAACTTTTTTGGATTGGAAAGTTAATCTACCACAAAGGTTTGGTGGCTATATGGCCTATTCAGCTTCATTCACTTTGAAGATTTAGGTTGGAATGCAGCAAGCTATTTCAGATACATTGAACTCGAGTATAACATATTGCTGAGTGGGTTTATTTATTTGGTAAAACCTATATTTTTTTTACATACAGCCAGTAGAACATCTCTATTAACTTGAGTAAACGAATTCAAATGTCAAGACATGAACACACAAAAAATAACAGGTTGATATTCATCAAAGAAATTTAAAGTAACTGGAATACAGTTTAAAATACAAAGAGAGTCGTTTTCTTCCAGCAAAGCGCTATTAAAGAGAATTCCCCTTTTGCCAAAAGAACTGTTATTGATAACCAGGTTGTTTAATCCATCTGGGCAATGTGAAATGTATTTCTATCGAGAACTGTCACATTCTGTTAAAACATTAATCTAGCCCTAACACAATGGCTGTATTTTAGTATTCCAATAGGAATGAGGTTATTGGAAGAAGAAATCGGGGTAGGTTAAGTACAAAATAGTGAACAGAAGCTAATATACACTCGATACATATAACATTATATAAACAATGAAAGGAAGAGAATATAGAATTCTTTTATCAGAGAAGGTATTGTGCATAGTAGAGTTCCTTCTTTGAATATATGAGAAAATGTTCATATGCCATATTTAGATCTCATCATTACTTACTATGATTTTATCGAAATCCCCCATAGGGTTTTAAGTTATGTAAGTCTTCGTCACTGTCAAAAATTGGTTTTGAGTGGACGCACTGTTTTGAGAGAAGTATTATTATTTATTATTTATTATTATTTTTATTTTAACAAGGGACAAGATAAGATGAACAATTAACCTTCAGTCAGTTACATTGTTCAGTGTTTTGACAAATCATTTTTAGATTTAAGCTAAGATTGTAGATTGGTGGTCACCACTCTTTGATGAAAATCAGTCACTTGAGAAACGATTTCAGTTTACTCACCTTCATATTAACATATTAGCTTGAGCTGTGTGACCAATTACTTTAATTTTTCTGTTTGAAAATTGAAATGCTACCATAGTGGAAGTGAATTTATGTGTATATGTAAGACAAGGAGACACACAGGGTATTCACAACTTGTTAGCTGCTGTGGTATCATATTTAAATGATTTTTTGTCACTAAAGAAAAATAAATAAATAAATACATGCCAATCAATGCTTTCTACCAAATTATTATTTTCTATGCTAGTATGAATTCATAACTATATGCTTTCATAAGGTTACTGGTTAATGACAGTATGACAATAAAGATTACGAAAATTTCATATATTATGATGCTTTCTACACAAGGATTACTTATCAGATTTTTTAAATAAAAAAATAGGAAGCCTAAATTTCAATCGATTCATGTTATTAAGGTCTTGAAATATCAACACAAATTTAAATCAATTACTTATGGCATTGATGGAACAAACAAGTTCAGTTCATTGAAAAGATGTATCAATTGCGGTTGTTTCAATTAATTCAAAGAATTAAATCAATGAGTAATTTGAGAAACGTTGATTTTTAGGGAAAGAAAATCTAATTGAATTAATGGATATGTGCGGTAATGAAGTGATGTAAAACTGAAGCATTCAATCAGATTTTAAGAGGAATTTAACTGAAGGTCTTCAAGTTGAATCAATTCTTAGATTAATCGACTGTCAAATACCTGACAGTCATCAATTTCAAAGGGTTATTTGTAGGAAAACTTTCTCTGATGATAAATTTTAATTACAAAACATACATCGAGAATTTAGTGACAATAATTTGTTTTGTTTACTGTAAGTAGTTTTATATATTTAGGCGTTTAAACATTATGTAATGTTCAGGTCATAAAAAATCGGAAACTGATTTAAAATTTGTAATTTTCATTACATTTTCACATGTAGAACAATTTTGTTTGAATTTTAATATGAAATTTTAATTCATTAATCTATATTTCAAAACTGAATTCATTTTCAAAGGATTTTGCTTAAAAGAATTACTGAGCAAACAAATTTCAAACATAGCATAAAGCCAATCAAACATTACACTAGGCATTACAATTATTACCAGATTTTTCAAATTGATGGATGCATTTCTATTTTGTTTGTAATTCAGCTGCCTTGAAAAAAGCTGCAGAACAAAGGTAAAGCAAACAGTGCTTACATACCCCTTTTCATGATTTCTTGAAATAACTTCACATCAGCAAAAACCACCAATATGAAATTGATTATCTGTTGGTAAAGTTGAGTAGCAGATAGATTCACACTTTCGGCGTGTTTACAGTGTTGTTAATTTATCATGCTGTTGTTTTTTCATTCACAAAACTTGAAACATAAGTCAACCGATATTCCGATATGTGCCAATTAATGGCAACCGTTGTAAATTCATTTTCCAAAGTTACAACCATTATATTTTACTATTAGGTTAAAAAAAACCAAAATATCATCAAATAAAGGTTTTATATTTAACTTAAATTTGCAATACATCAATTAAATGTCAGACACTACAACAAAGTTTTTGAAAGGTTTTGAGGTTTTTTTTTCGCCAGCAAAGTAATCAAGGTAATTGAAACCCTACGGACCAATCAGAACTATCATTGCTAACTTGGTTTTTTAACTCTCTGGGCTATGTGGAAAGTCTTTCTATACATAACTGCCATTTTCTGTTGAAAATTAATTTAGCACTGACAAATGGGTTTTACATAAGTATTCCTATGTGATTGTCTGTTACTGGATGAATAGTTCGCAAAAGCTAGATCTCTTTTAAGTAGAACACTTACTTATAAACCAAATTACATGTTGTATATAAGTTTTTATATTTCTTAGGTTATTGTATAGTATCTCATTTCTCTTGAATCTGATATATGAAAATAACATACCATTAAAACAATAAGGTGGACAGCAAAAGTTAAAGAAATTAACAATCATTATCAAACTAATTACGGTATTCCTATTATCATATTACGTCCATCCTCCATGTTTTACTGCTTCTAAACAGATTGACATGCTAAATGAAAGAATTGGCCTTTTAACTTAGATACATAATGGTAATGTTATATTCTGACCTCATGATCTATCAAATATCCTTACAGGTTTGTTCGTACAAATGTTAGTTGAAATTGTTAATTCTCATCATTAAACATAATGATTTTATAGAGAATTTTTTCTAGAATGTGATTTAAGTTTTACAGTTAGATAAAGGGTTACAGTTTTCATTCCCCCTGCTGACGAAGCATTTACATTGCTCAGTACAACAACGAACAATTAAAAAAGGGTTAAGAGAGGCTTGCAAAAACCGTACTGATAATGTTGATAACATGTTTTAGTAGGTTAGTTTAATGCGCATGACTCGTAGGACACATAAAATTCTCCATTTGGAAAAGTGCAAGTTTTACAAAAATGAAATAGTATCTGAAAAGTGAGTCCACATTATTACACAGCATCAGATATGACACTATATTGTTCAGATCAAATAATATTATAATGTGTATATCGCATTCAGGCACTATGAGAAAAAATAATGTCGGGAACGTTAAGAGAACCCCAATTATACTTCTTATTGAATTAGTAGTCATAGGTTACAATTTCCCACTCCTCACTTGTCCTTATTGATAGACTTAACTGGAAGCTGATTATTCAATTATAAGGCCAGACTGTCTGAACTGCTGAAACATATTAGTGGTTCAATTCCCTTTGGAGATTGCATTGGCAAATTCCTATTGTAAATAACTATAAGATTCAAGTACATAGGCATGTTTCTAATATTGTTCTTTTCTTTCGCAATTGAAAATTAATGTTAGTAACCCTTGAGAGTCACTTTCTGCTTATAATAATTGTTATAGTCCGAAGTCTGCTAACATATAATTTTCTTTCCAGCGTTATTGCCCCTATCCGTGTTTTAATTACTTCGAAGGAATCCTTAAAGGGGACAGATTTGCGTAGAATTTATTTAAAATAGGATTATCACGAATTAAGAGGAACGCATGATTGATTTTACTATTTCTGTTCCTTGTACGCTATTAGAAGGTATCTTAACAAGGGACATTTTTATCACAGAAGCTATTAAATACAATAACAAATTTGGTCTGTAGCTTCAGAGTTTCAATATCATATTTGAGTTAAAAAATGAGAGGTGCAATTATTGTTCGAGGTTATTGTTCATGTTCTGCTTTGTTAATCTGATTTAGGATAAATGTTGTTAATGTGACAACAAGGTTAGCGAGGGATGTTGACGACCATGTCTTCTTTGATTTTTGCAGGGGGAAAACAGCTTCAAAGTTAATATTTAACAAGAATATAACATCATTAAGACTTTCCATCAAACATTTCATTTAGAATATAATTGTTATAACTGACACTGTTTTCAATACACAGAAATTTAAATTTATCTTTTCTTGAAAGTTTCAAAACCGTTTTATGTTCAGGGATCTAGTTTATCGAAATATCCCTTTCGATGCTCTATTTTATATAATGTATTTACTTTTTTGATGTTTGTGGCAGTAATTTATCAAGTAACATCGCTTCAGTGCAAACAAATCAATTTCTCAAATTGATGTGCAGGCATCTTTTCCAATTTCCTGGTAATCTCAATCAAGATATTCAATAAGATTGTTGTAATGTTTAGTAATTCCTTTTATATCTTGTTTGACATAGAGATCTGAAAATATAAAAGATATATATAAAGATATGATAACCGCATTCCCTTTTTAAGATCGTGTTAGTGTATTTTCTGCACTAGATATGATTGTAGTTATTCTATATTGCTTGTGTCAATTTACCTCGCATACACAATATAATCCCTAATTTACTTAAATCTTAAACATATCGATAGTTGATAATTATCAATTTCTTTTATTTCAATCACATATTGATTATGGACTAAAGATCAATAAAAGTAGGTCACTGATATTAATTTAAGGCATTTAATTGATTAGAAGATTGTGAAATGTTTATATGGACTGAAAAAGCATTCCAATTACATTAATGGACGTGTACGTTATTGATTTGATGTGACACTCGATCTTCCACAGTAAGAAGTTCAGAGGAATTCACCTTAACCTTTCGAGATAGCTGAACTACTATCCGTCATTAGATTAATTGAATTTCCAAAAGCTCACTTTCTAAAGCGAATCTGTTACACATAACTTGCTTTCTTTGACAACATCAGTTTGTGAATAGCTGAAACTATTTATCCAATCTGGTTACAACAATAATGGAATGCTTTTATGATTATGAATTTCGTTACTACTTACAAATGAAGGCAATGTTAAATATCATTATTATTCAAAGTTGACAGTTGTTGTAGAGATACAATATGTTTAAAGGAATGTGAATATAAATAAGAATATGAATTTAAAATATAAAAGAAGTAATCTTATTGAAAAAACGTTTTTATATGATGATCAAATGGGTGTTGGAATTCTTTAAGATTAAATGACTTTAAGACAATTAAAATTTTAATTTCAGTTGCCAGAAACGTTTTTTCTTAGTTAATATCAATTAGAATATACTGCTATGTATGAACAAAAGTCTTTCTTCACAATAAAGATTCTGACAACGGTCTTCACACAAAAATGGCCGTAAGCGGTTTTGCTTGAAACTTTCTTCGAAGACTACGGATGGTCGGGTTGAGTTAAAACATATTTGACCCTCTGAAGTTAATACATTTGTCATTAACTAATGTTTATTAGAGAAAATGGGAAGAAATTTGAAAACAATATGTGCTAATGTCCCTTCAACATATTTGAATAATGAATGTACTAGAATGTCTACTTTTGTATTTAGACCTTTCAAGACAGGACAGTGCCATTTCTCTTTAGTCTTTTGGTAAATTATAACACTATCTGAAAAATTTATATTTATAGATGAAGTTCTTTGGCTATAGATACTAACCAAGAACATGAAAAATACCGTGATAAGTACCTGTCCTCGAGTCTAACCAACCAAACATCCTTTGCCTACAGATCTTCATATCATAATAAGTTTGATAAACCTATTATTCTGAGTTTGTTTCCGAAGGTAACGTGTTGAAGTAACGTTATACAATTGCAGTACACCACTAGCGGCCATTTTTTTGTGAAGACCCTTTAATCATTTGCGGTAAGGAAATTGATTTGCATTGCTAAAATAAACATGGTACGATGGATTTGAAACTGCTTTTCTCTTCAAAAACATTGTCTCATAATCGGTAAAAAAAAAATTTTCCGTTTAATTTACTTAGTTATTTTTAAAAAAACGTGCACTGTCCCAAAACATTTATTCACTTCCTGGCTGCACCTGGGAGACTGCTGACCCCAAGAGCTAGCCTACAAGGCACCCAAATCTGATTACGTGAACTCACCAAAACGGTTAGGCATGTTACTTTGTTTATACTGTCGTATTCTAGGTGTAATGACTCGTATAGAGTTCCTCGAATCTTTAACGGATTGATTGAATGATTAATGGAACATTTCCTTTATATCTCTCGATTCTATAACAGATAGCCATATCGCAATAGTTACAAAAAAAACTTAGCTTTTGGCTAGCCTTTTCAGGGGAGATAATGAAAACATATTTAAAGGGGACATACATACATACATACATGCATTCCAAAATAAGTACTTGAATCAGAAATCAGTAATTTGTGTAGGCGAATTTTTTTTCTTAACTCTTTCAAACGCAATTGCTGCATTCCCTGTTAATATCATATGATAATGTGGGGTTTAAGAAGCATTCATCAGGTTTCTCGAAGAATCCATGAACGTGCATTCATTATAATTTACCTGAAATCATTCTTTTTAATGTCTGAAGTTTTGAAGCACATTGTAACAATTTGGTTACAAAAAATTAACAACATGATTTTGAAGTTCTAGCAAATATATTCACTACATAATGAAGACAGATCAAGCTCGTTTTCCTTAACTACTTAAAATAGAGTAGAACGCTGTCTGCTCTTCCTACCAAAACGTCTTTTCTTTCTCTTTAGTCTTAAATGGAGAACAAGAACAACCAAACGCTTAATAGATCAAGGAAGTTTTTGTAATGGAAAATTACTCTGCCGTGGAGATTTGGTGGCTATATGGCGTTTTCAGTATCATTTACTTTAAAGATGAACGTTTGAAACCAGCAAACTATCTCTATATAATGGTCATACATGGAAAATGTATATGTGTACAACCAAATTAGAAATCAGTGTCATTATCTGCTGATAAATTCGGAAAATCTATTTCATACATACAAAAATTCACAAATACCGGACAAATTAAATTGATAAGGATATATCTAGCATTGCTATTTAGTAACTGTTTTAAAAATGTAATATCATTCCTAATTCTATCGAACGTTTTTAATATTTGGTACAAGGCTTAACCTTGGAAGTTTCAGTTGCAGTTAAAAATATCACCGTTTAATACAAACTAGTAACACTTACCCCTCATTCATTCAACATTGATTAATATTTAACAGCTAACATAGAATTGCATTCTCTACTATACAAGTTCACTGATTTCTACACGAATTTACATAAGAGTACAATAACATTTATTGGAAGAAAGGCTTAATCATTAAATTGGCAGATTTACATTCGTTATATTGCTGACACGTTGAAGAAGAATTAATGATCTTTTCTCAATCGAATATTGCGAACTGATGTTCTTAAATAAATATCCCATAATTCAAGTTTGACAAAAATAAAAACACATAATAAGAATAATCATGATTCGTTTAACAATAATTCAAAATGGGCACCAAGAATTTTTCAGCTGAAAGATAGTGGTGGGGAAGGCATATGTTATTTAATGGCTTTAAAATAATGCAAAAGCCTCTTAACTCATTTGATCTAGCATCATCAGACTTTTATATGTTGGTCCTGAGCTCAAAACTCGCCATTTAATTTGCAATTATAAGATGATCATGGTCTGATTACAGTTGAATTATTTCAGAGGAATAAGTGTTTCAAACTATTTCCAATTCAAGCATACAATATTTATCTACCGGGAAGCAGGACGATCAAATATGACAATAATCTATCTACAGCACGTACCGACGTGTAATCTGAGTTAAGTGAAAATGGTCCATTATAGGCCACGTAACTTATGTGAACCATTCATTCTAAATGATAGTTCATTATCATTTTAGAATGCGATGTTATTGTTCCCCTAATGACTATTTTCCCCATGAAACTGGTTAAAGAAGGTGCACTTATACGAGATGTCGTCAGACCTACTTTGAGGGATAAATGTTTTAAAATATTGCCTCTATAGGTATAGAGACAATTTTTATCAGACTTGCCAGAAACATCAATATTCCATGTTACAGCTGTTTGCTTCAACATCGATGACATGATTAGTACAGGGAACAAATCTCATAGCAATGTTCAAACTAAACACTAACGTTACTGAGTTTCTTACTCCACAAAACATTGAGCAAACGGCCTTTACATGACAACCTATAATCCTGTGATACCGCCAGTTAAATATTCTCTACTCTTTTTTAGAAAACAAATTCTAATGTCGATTCATGAACAAATAAAAAGGAAATAACAATAATTATATATCCATCATGGAGTCACTGGAATTCAGTTTAGAATTCAGAGAGAGTGTCGTTTTCTTTCAACAGCGAAGTGCTAATAAAAGAGGAATCTCTTGTGACCAAGCAGAACTTTTATTGATTGCCAAGTTGTTGTTTAATCCATCTGGGTAATGCGAAATGTCTTTCTATCAATAACTGGCACATTCTGTTCGAGACATTAATTTAGCCTTAACACAATGGTTGTACTTCAGTATTCCAATGGGAATAAGTTTATTGGATGAAGAGATTGGACCCGATAAGGTGAACACAAACCAATTTACAACCGATATTCATAACATCCTATATGCAATAATAAGGAGAGAATATAAAATTCTTTAACCAGAACTGTTCTTTATTTGAGATTTTAGAAATTCTTGGAGAAATTCAATATCTTATTTGCATCATCACTGTAATTTACAAATAATGCTGTCATCGAAATCCCCTAGCATGGTTTTAAGTTGTTCAAATATTCATCAATGGCTAATTTAAACCTTGCAAAACCCCGCAATAGTGTATACCATGCAGCGCTCTCTTCGGCGTCAACTACAAGTTGAGGGCAAGCACAGAAAAGTTAGAGAAATTATCAAGACCTAATTCAGCCATTCATTGAAGCTGGCGCAAGTTATACCATGCCTTGGAAAATGGCCTTCAACCTGTATACTTTTAGTGCATATTTATGATTCTTAGGACAAGATAAGATGAACAATTAACTTCCAGTGTGTTACGTGGTTCAGTACTATAACAACCTTTAAAGAATTGAGGCTAAAATTGTAATTTGATTGCAATCACTCTTTGGTGATTCATAGTGAAAGGTTAGTCACTTGAGAAAGGATTTCAGCTTACTCGCCTTCATAAATACGTGATGCTGTTGACTTGTTGACTTGTTGACTTGTTGCTGTGTTCAGTGGTATCATATCCATATGATTTAAAGACGTCACCAAAGGCAAAAATAAAGAAAAAACGCCAATAAGTGATTTCCACAAAAACTATGGTTTGGTATGCATCGATATCTCTGTAATTGTGTAACGTTATTGGTTAAAGTTCGTATGTAGTTTTCTACGCAGGGATAACTTAATAGACTTATTATTTAACGTCCATGGCTTATATTCCAATTTATTCATGTTAATATGGTCTACAAATATCACTACCATTTCTTACAACTTATTTTATTCACGATCGATAACTAATCATATAATTTTCAGATCATATTAGTTTAGGTTATTTATTTGAGCATATAATTCTGTTTTGTTCATTTCCATAACGGACATGATATTTCGAAGAAAATGTTTTCAAATCAAGTACTTACAGCATCGATGGAACAAACCAGATAAGTTTAAATAGGTTATTTGGGAAAGGTTGATTTGGGGAAAGAAAACTTAATCGATTAAATTGGAGTGTCAAAAAATGATGTAATGTGACACTAAGGCATTTAATGTGAGAGGTTCAGAGGAATGTAAACAAAGGTCTTCAAGTTCAATCAATTGTTTGATAAAATTACTGTCAAATACCTGACAAGTCAACAATTCAAAATTTCATTTATAGGGAAAACTTACTTTGATGATAAATGTTAACATTTGAATTACCAAACACATTTAAATAATTTAATGACAATAATAATCGTATTTGTATAACTACTCAATCAGAGTAAGATTAAAAATTTGAGATAGGTTATCGGGGCAACAATTCAATATTGTAAAATGTAAAATACAACAACTGTTTTTCCCATTAACTGTTATTTGATGAGATGATAAACGTAATAAGGAAATGACATGTATAGAAATATTATCATGAGAAACAAACGTTAAGAACAATGAAAAAAATTGAATGCTTTAATGGTTAGATATAAACTTTCAGAAGAGTAGTGACACATAGAACGTTTAAAAAAATCATGTGGCTTAGATAACAGCCAAAATACCATTTTTCAAATATCCTTCCTAAACTTGCATTTTTATCTCTGAAATGCTCAAATAAGGATATTTTCTTGTTTTCAGTGATAATAACAAAATAGACAGAAGATGTTGATAAGTTGAAATTGTAATTTCATTTTACATGAACATTAGTTACATGACTTACCAAACACTACCAACCAATATTTGCCTTTGTAGCTCCTGGAAATAATGATAATGATAACTGGTAAGCATTAAGATATTGATTTGAAATAGACAACCACAACTTTTCGATCAAAAGACACAGGAGCATAAACGTCATGAAATCGCACTTGCTTACTTTATGATTTCATTACTCGAGACCTTGACCTTACGCGGCTAAAAGTAAGAGATGTGTATATGAGTTCTGAAAAACTTGGTGGGACAAAAAGTTAAATACGAAGTGGTTGCGGTGGAAACCGGACTAAAATGATAACTTTGTCAGGGCTTCTAATTATTTTCACAAATAACAAAACCAGAACTGGTAATTTTAAAACATACATGGCTTGCCCTAAAGGTTTTAGCTTACGTTCACATTTTTATATTTGGTTAACATATCATAAGTCACCTCCTCTAAATAGTAAACTTGGTGGTCTCAGGATATCATCATGTTTATCTAAGAACTGACGTACATAGTCACGATATAACATGTCATTAGTTACCTCTACTAAATAGTAAACTTGGTGATCTCAGGATATCATGATGTTTATCAACGAAATATATATCATGATACAACATTTTGAATAATAAAGATCGCCTTATGGCATGCTATCAATAATTAACCTTTTCACAAGAAAACGATTTTTCCCCCAAAAAAGTTTGACAGCAGTATTTTATAAACAGCCGTCTCTTCAATCATTTTGTTGACAGGAATTAACGAGAACAAGCCCGAAAGTCTGGCCTATCAAAACGGTAATAACATGCTTCTTTTGTAAAGCTTTATTGATGGTACTTGTGCATGTGAAGAGTTTGAGTGAAACTCTCATCTGTCAAAAGTAACAGATATTGTACAATTATATACTTGTGGGGAAGTTGATACTTGTATTTATACAAAACAATATATTATGCCGTAATCACGAATAATTAATTGTTTTATCATGTATGAAAGGCAAAACGACTAGGCGCTGCAAATTGTATAAGGTAAACAGAAGCATGATTTAATGAAATAACAGATTGACGACTTTATGTCCGGTTTATTTTGTCGATTGATTATTAACTATAAAAGGTCTTATATTTCTATATCATTTGACACACTTATATTATGCCCTCACGTATATGTGAAATGGATAATTTTGTTGAACACACGTAAAACCAACACTCACTCACCCACTTACATAAATATGTTATGTAAGCTCATAACAAAACTTTTCTATGCCGGCTTTTAATTGATATAGTACTTACATTCATAGTTGGGCAAAAATTCATTTCCTGCCGTGTTTCCCAGGTCAGAGTCAACACTGCATGAGAAAACTCTACTTGACATTACATCTCTGTGCAGACAGATCGTTATAAGGGTTAGTGATACTGAATGAACAATCTGTTATGGTCTCTGAACTTGATGGCCTTTGATGCTGCTTCTGCTTTACAATAGGTTCACACTACGATGTATATCATACTTTTATCATTTGATTTTTATTGACTTAGGGTAAAATAATACATTAAATCCAATAAGACTCGCGTAGTATATCATTTACTACAACATCTTAAAGTAAACCCTAACAAAATGCTATGCAAACACGGTAATAATGAGTGAATTTACCTCCTGCTACATCAGCGGATTCAAATATGCTGGATGGTGGTTGAAGAAATATTACTCTGGGAGGATATATAGAGAAAATAATGATAATGATAACTGGTAAGCATTAAGATATTGATTTGAAATAGACAACCACAACTTTTCGATCAAAAGACACAGGAGCATAAACGTCATGAAATCGCACTTGCTTACTTTATGATTTCATTACTCGAGACCTTGACCTTACGCGGCTAAAAGTAAGAGATGTGTATATGAGTTCTGAAAAACTTGGTGGGACAAAAAGTTAAATACGAAGTGGTTGCGGTGGAAACCGGACTAAAATGATAACTTTGTCAGGGCTTCTAATTATTTTCACAAATAACAAAACCAGAACTGGTAATTTTAAAACATACATGGCTTGCCCTAAAGGTTTTAGCTTACGTTCACATTTTTATATTTGGTTAACATATCATAAGTCACCTCCTCTAAATAGTAAACTTGGTGGTCTCAGGATATCATCATGTTTATCTAAGAACTGACGTACATAGTCACGATATAACATGTCATTAGTTACCTCTACTAAATAGTAAACTTGGTGATCTCAGGATATCATGATGTTTATCAACGAAATATATATCATGATACAACATTTTGAATAATAAAGATCGCCTTATGGCATGCTATCAATAATTAACCTTTTCACAAGAAAACGATTTTTCCCCAAAAAAAGTTTGACAGCAGTATTTTATAAACAGCCGTCTCTTCAATCATTTTGTTGACAGGAATTAACGAGAACAAGCCCGAAAGTCTGGCCTATCAAAACGGTAATAACATGCTTCTTTTGTAAAGCTTTATTGATGGTACTTGTGCATGTGAAGAGTGGAGTGAAACTCTCATCTCTCAAAAGTAACAGATATTATACAATTATATACTTGGGGGGAAGTTGATACTTGTATTTATACAAAACAATATATTATACCGTAATCACGAATAATTAATTGTTTTATCATGTATGAAATTAAAGGCAAAACGACTAGGCGCTGCAAATTGTATAAGGTAAACAGAAGCATGATTTAATGAAATAATAGATTGACGACTTTATGTCCGGTTTATTTTGTCGATTGATTATTAACTATAAAAGGTCTTATATTTCTATATCATTTGACACACTTATATTATGCCCTCACGTATATGTGAAATGGATAATTTTGTTGAACACACGTAAAACCAACACTCACTCACCAACTTACATAAATATGTTATGTAAGCTCATAACAAAACTTTTCTATGCCGGCTTTTAATTGATATAGTACTTACATTCATAGTTGGGCAAAAATTCATTTCCTGCCGTGTTTCCCAGGTCAGAGTCAACACTGCATGAGAAAACTCTACTTGACATTACATCTCTGTGCAGACAGATCGTTATAAGGGTTAGTGATACTGAATGAACAATCTGTTATGGTCTCTGAACTTGATGGCCTTTGATGCTGCTTCTGCTTTACAATAGGTTCACACTACGATGTATATCATACTTTTATCATTTGATTTTTATTGACTTAGGGTAAAATAATACATTAAATCCAATAAGACTCGCGTAGTATATCATTTACTACAACATCTTAAAGTAAACCCTAACAAAATGCTATGCAAACACGGTAATAATGAGTGAATTTACCTCCTGCTACATCAGCGGATTCAAATATGCTGGATGGTGGTTGAAGAAATATTACTCTGGGAGGATATATAGAGAATCTCACCCAAGTGTTCAACTCCGTGAACAATTTATATTTCTGAACACTGCACTACTCTAAGACTCTCAGAGCGGTGATGTCATAGCATTGTGACGTCGTCATATTTATGACGCCATAGCATTGTGATGTCATTACCTGATGACAAAAAACAATTGTGATGTCATGAACTTGACTGTAACAGGGCATTGTTCAAAATCTACTGTCAAAAAGATATCTCCTAGGAGATATCGCTTGATCTCCCACAAGCGATATCTCCTGTGGAACACAGTTTTGCATGATAAATTTTCTTACTCATAATTTTGAGCCCTTTTCAATAGAGCATCATCTATTTGTTTTAAAATAATTAAAAGACGTTTGTATGATCGTTTCATTTTTCATTTTGAATGAAAAATGTTTCCTATTTTTCAAGATATAAAATATTTATTAATTTTGCTTACTTTCAATTTAAATGACGAACTTAATTGTTTAGAATTAAATGTAACTATTTGAAAAACAATGAATTTGAGGTGAAATAAGATTTTAACACCACCAACTCCTAAAACTTAAAAAACAATTGTTATTTATGTTATGGCCTCTTTCAAATACCCAATCGCCTTTGTTTAAGGTATCTATCGTTCATTTAGCATGTTTTCCACCCTACATCATTGGTGTCATTCTTTCCACATTTACATGTGTAAGAAGTAGTTTTTAGGCGTTCCATACAGGTTTTGAGTTAAAAATATTCCCCAATTTATTTCTAGATGCTCCTTGTCTCACGTTCATGAACAATAAAGGATGTCTTGGGCACATTGCATTAGAATAGACTTGTGGTTTTTGTCGTCAGATAGTTTAGTCTGTTGATTAAATAACCATTTACGGTGTAGATGTAAACCAATATTTTCTAATTTTATTTCACGGCTAGTAAGGCCCACTGGGAAAACAACCTAAACATTTGTTCTATCTTATCTAGAAGCACGAGGGTTGATGCTGAAGCATCCCGCTTCATCAGCGTATTTCCTGAGTTATTACGCTGATGTAGCAGGATGAAGCTGAAAGGACTATTGTGCTGTCTTTCCCAAAATGTGGCTTTCTTTCCGTCTTTTCCCTAAACTTTTCAATCCCTTTCAAATTAAGCACGTCAAACAGTTCTAAATATCCAGTTATTTATATGATATGGTTTAATTTGAATATCTTATTCAAGGATATCGCGACCTCAGATTCAAGTAACATTTTGTTCCATTTGGATGCTGAAATACAAGCCATGTGTTGGGATTAAATTAAATTCCTAACATAATGTGTCAGTTATTGATAGATTGACACTCCAAAATTTTTTTCTAATTGGCAACGATGGAGTCCTCCTCTTTGAGAGCATTGCTGACAAAATAAAACAAGACCCTCTTAATACAACAACTGTCTTCTGAAACTCCTGAAATTCTGTTTGAGTTATTTTTTATCCCATCGGTATGTAATACCATGGTATATAGTCGTCGCCCTGTCCGTCCGTAATCATTTCGGTTTTGGTAATCATTTCGCTTCCGGAGTAGAATTCTAAACCTATTCATCAGGTCTTTGTAAAACTTTGCATGAGTACTGTCTACCTACTGGAGTGGTGCCAGTTGATACTCGATCTCAAGAATTATTTTATTCACAAAAAAATGTACTGAATTTCATTAGCATACGGAGCAAACCTTCGAAAGCGTTCATCAGATATTTTATTAAACCTCGTATATCCGTTACCCGTCTAGTGATGTGTTGCCTTTTGATATTTTCAGATTTCTGAGAAATTAATTTTTTTTGTAATTTCCATGGTAACAAGTTGATGTACTCTGTACCAGAATAATTTCGTTTCCGAAGCATACTCTGTAACTGCAAGATATATCTTCCTGAAAATGTGCATGTTTTGTTCCCACCTAGTTCCCAGTAGTTGTGCCTTTTTCAAACTTCGGGAAAATTTAGTTTCCGTTTCTATGAAAACTAGTTGAAACTGGAAAAAGTTGGGGGTTTAACGTGTCAAGAAGTAATGGTCCACCAGTTGATTAATGTGCAAATAAAGTACTACATAGTCTTTTACATTTGCTGCATTTTTCGTTCTTTCTGTGCTTGTAGCTAAGGCTGCTGCGACAGAAAGCGATAGTCCAATGAAAAACCTTATGAGAACTGCAACTTTTCGGCCGAAGTGGGTATTGCACTCAAAACACGAATTTCTGACCAGTTGGCAGCAATGATTGAATTATCCAGTTATAGAGACTGATGCAAAATAAATCCATAGGGCGGAAGATGGGTATTCCAAGTCCTCATTATATTACCATTAATATAGAATCACATTCAGGTGTTTAACTTTTTCTCTTGATATAGATTATCTTTACAGTGCCAAGTTACAGCGCATTTAAGCGAGGAACTTTGTTAAGGTATTGAAAAGAATCCAATTCTACTCCGGTAGAAATATTTTTGCACAAGTTGGACATCTCAACGGTTATAGCTAGAGAAAATTTTAGTCGATCTTAAACCTATTGTTTATCGCTCACTATACTTTCCCCAAGACTGTTCCCTCATTCTTTCGATCCCTTTTCTCTCAAATCTGCCCGATCTCTTTTGAATGTGTTTCATCCATGTTTTTAATTACTTAAATGTTGTTGAATGAAGCACTCTCACACTTATGATCGCCATGTTCTCAAGGCTAAGATATCAAAGGGAAGAAGACGGAGCTTGTATTAATTGCTACGAAAGAATGTTACTCTTATGTCTCAAATACAACAAACAAAATATCTTTTTGAAATACTTGAATACAATCATGGCAAGGGATTCTCAAGTAAAAGGTGTTTACAGGGATTATTTGATTTGTCCATTGCATTCAAACATATACCTCAAATATATCAATCAAATATTTTATTGTAATACTTGAATACAATCATGGTAAGGGTTTCTCCAGTAAAAGGTGTTGATACGAATTAACTGAATTGTCCATTGCATTGAACAATTTATTTGAACAGTTGTTGGAATACAATCATTAAGCAGGGAGTCCCTGAGCGTAACTGGCTATATTACTTCACGAAAAATAATAAAAATAATCATCTTTGAAACAGCTCTGAAGTCTTAACAGCTGATGTAATCCTGTATAGCATTCAATCAACAAAGTGTTGTCCCCTAGCAAATGATAGCGAATGCTTTTGCCGGATGCATTGTTACTGGTAAGCCGAGTTTACGTAAGAACGTGCACTTTTAAGTTTAAGTCCCTGGGCGTAACTGGCTATATTACTTCACGAAAAATAACAAAAATAATCATCTGATACAAAAATACATCTTTGATACATCTGTAAATTCTTAAAAGCTGATATAATCTTGTATAGCATTCAATCAACAAAGTGTTGTCCCTTAGCTAATGATAGCGAATGCTTTTGCCGGATGCATTGGGATTGCTGAGCCGAGTTTACGTAAGAACGTGCACTTTTAAGTTTTTCAATTTGTTGCCTTGCCTTAAATCACATCTCCGAACAAACTAAGTTTAAAGGCCAACTGAAGATGAAACCATGTAACTCTTGTTACTCATAAATTGACAAAACGGTTTTTACCATTCTATTAAATGGGGTTTGGTATTCAAAAGATTGGTTGAACAAACTGATTTAGTTTCCAGAGCTGAAACGTTGATCAGCTTTGATGGAGTTGGAATAATACCATCAGTGAAGAATTTTTAACGTTTATTTAATCTGAGAAGTTATCCAATTTCATTAATAAAAGTGTAAGGTAATCATTTGATGTGACATTGGAGCATCCCCAGTGACAAGTTCCGAGGAATTAAACTCAATTTACTCAATTGTTTGATAAATGAAATTCCAATTGATCCCAAAGGTTTTAGTTCTATGCGCACACTGTTACTGAATTTTTTTTTACAAATGCGATTAATTGTATCTAGTGAAATTTTTTGTTTACTTAACATTATAGGTGAGCTTACCAGGGAAATGACTTGATGCTTTTAAATTGTAAAATACCTAAACATATATGACACATATCTATCAATGAAATTTCAGGAACTAAAGATTCATAACGTTCATTAAAGATTCAAGAAAACCAAATTATTAATAGCTACTTTGTCTTTATTTAAAATATGACGGCTTAAATGCGTTCAAAGGTTTCATTTAATCGTTTAGAAAGAATGCTAACATCACATTCAAATGTAGCTATCAATAGTTCTGTGTGAATAATTACAATCACTCCTGATGAATGAGAGTGACCGGTCAGAGTCTTATCACATGAGAAAAAAGTTCAATCTTTCTTATAAAACCGACACATTGGTTCTCATTTTTGAAAAACATTGAAAGGAAGGGATTATCCCGCCTTGTTTTTCATATAGATATAACATATCAGTCATAAAAAATCATTGGCCTCTACACGGACGCAGAAATTTTATGTCTGAATTAAGTGATAAGTAAAGTATATGCTATCGCTATACACCCTCCATCACAGCCGTTATTATATATAGGTATTATATATAAATATACTGACTCATAAATGCATCGATCCCTTTTCGTATCAGTTTAACAGTAATTCAGGAAAAGCTCAAGGAGACTGTGCAGCGTTGAAGACTCAATGTGGATCAATTCATATGATATCTAACACACCTGAATATAAGGGTTACCAAAATGAATGTTAAAGAGCCACTCCGTGAGTTATTGGAGTTATATATGCCAAACTGAATCAATGGTCTCATTTGATAGCGAAGTATTGACTGTTACCAAAAAGACACATATTAAAGCTTTTTGTTTTTTTACAGTGACAATATGAAGGAAGAACGTCGCAATTATGATCGAAAACCGGACAGTGGCGCGCGTCAAATAGTCAAACGTAATTTTGGAGAGTTATCTAAACAGCCATGAGGGCAGTTAGGAGTTGATAGTGTTTGATAGGTTATGTAACTAGTATCCATGTATATTGGACGTTATATCTACACATCTGTGCATTTAAATGGTTGTTTTTAGATTTTCATGGAAAACCAGTATTTGTCATGTGTCTTTTGGACATGAAATGTTAAGATATTTTTTTTATATCACCACATATGAAATTTAGTTTCATATCAAAGGTAGATAATATGTTATGAAAATCACGGAGTGGCTCTTAAATGGCTATCATGAAGTAATAATTCGGCTTTCCACCATGTTCCAGTCTAATAGCCACCAGACGTTGGATTCCTCAACATTCTTCCAAGTCAACGTACACTCATGGCAAAAAAGGTTGTCACCCCCAGACTGAGAACGCTACGTCAAGTTTAACTGAGTGTTGACAAATAATCAAACATGCAATAACTGTCAGAATGATTTGTGTGATTGGGAAAAACATTCGTAAAACATACCAGCTTGTATTTTGGTCTTGTGCTGGCCAATTTAAGAAATTCTACTAGGATATGTATGGTCCCTGTGAAAAAGGGCAATTTTTTACAGTATCCATATAGTATCAATTGGATGGGTATCAATAAAACAAATTACATTTTCAAGTTCAATTGTCGGTTTTATTTCATTCTGCAGTCATGTATGAGTATATTTACAAGCCTAATATCGGGTAGCACCGCCTCTGGAATTTTCAAGGGCGATAATTCGGGCAGGCATACTGTCTATCAGTGTGTTTATGTTTGCAACAGCCAAATTGTTCCATTCATTCACAAGAGCAGCCCGCAATTGCTGTAAATTTGCAGGAGCAGGGTCCAGTCTTCTAATTGCACGGTCAAGCTGATCCCAAGCATGTTCTATCGGTTCATATCCGGACTTTTTGAAGGCCAGGGCAATCTTGTTACTCCTTGTGCCTGAATGAAAGCGTTCACTGTACGTGCACGATGGGCTGGTGCATTATCGTCCTGCAACAGGAAGTTGTTGCCATACACTCTTCTTGCATGTGGGAGGCAAACGGTTTCAAGAAGACGTCTGTACGACCTCTGGTTGACGTTTCCTTGAAGGACGACAAGATCCGTTTTACCGTTATGGTGTATTCCTGCCCATACGTGTACAGAACCGCCACCGTGGGCAACCTGATGCTGCAGACAGTCGTCATTGAGCCTTTCCCCACGTAAACGTCGCACTCTCATTCTCCTGTCCACCTTATGCAGTAGGAAACGAGACTCGTCAGTAAATATGACGTGACGCCAATGTCCAAGTTGGATTCTGCGGTGCTGCTGCGCCCAAGCAAGCCGTGCCCTGCGGTTGGCCAGTGTCCAGAATGGTTTGATGGCAGGTCTTCTTGCCTTATATCCATGCTGGAGCAACCTGTTCACTACAGTTCTCCGGCAAATGGGCGTATTAATATGAGCCCCCCATCTCTGTGCAAGAGTCAAAGACGAAAGACGTCTATGACGTCGGGTCAAACGAAGAAGAATTCTATCCTGACGAACCGTAGTTTTCTTGGGACGGCCTGAAGACTTATTCGGAACAACATTTCCCTGTATGGCGTGCAGTCTTTTAATCCTTTGAACAGTTCTAACACTGACGTTACATGCTGCAGCAATGACACGATTCGAAGCGCCACCACGACTCATGCCAATGATTTCATGTCTGATTCCTGGTGGAGTGGGACCAGGCATGGTCTATGCTTTTCAAAAACTATAGTCGTGAAGCTGTATCTTATGAAAGAGGTCTATAGTAATCGATGGAAATGACAAACCTAAGGAGACAAATTTCCATCATTTCAATGAAATGCACGTGGTCTACATGAAACCGCTGACACTGTTCATTGTAAAGTGTGAGTTAATGTAACTTCATGCCTGTAATGACATTTCCATGGAAAACCAACATTGCCATGCATACAATGTGATATAAACTCCAATTTAATTAAATATTAGGGGGTGACAACAATTTTTGCCATGAGTGTATATAAATTCGCTCTCGCTCCTTCCTAATACACTGATCTCTTTCAAGCCAAAAGCCTCGTATTTCTAGCAATCAAACCACCAAATGAGACGACTCGCATTCAGCAACAGCGGCACAACCCGGAGGAATAAATCCGTTGAGTTCAAGCTAGTAGCTTCAAGCTCCTTGCATGACGACATTTCATTGGCGGAAAAAAGAACACGTGAGCATAGCCACGAATATCGAGCCACCAGCCTCACGAGGTATTTAACCCGAAAGAGATCAGGTGAAAAGGAGCTGATTCAAACACGCTGGTGTAGCAGGATGGTTTCTCAAAGACTTACATGACCTATTCTTGATATACAAGGTAATTTTATGAAGCATCCTTCAGTCGTGTTGATTTCTTTATACCTTTTCATTGTATTCCTAATGAGTGATAAACAGCTTCAGTCCAAGATTTGTAGAGGCATTTCATCAATTTCCAAATGGAATATTAAACATGAATGCTCAAAGGACACAACTTCCCCGGCAAGATGTCCATTTTTCAAACATAACCTTATAAAGAATCGCTAATTTAGCAGGATGAGGCACGCTCCAAGTTGCAGAAAGTTTGAGCAGAGACTGTGCAAGGAGATGATGTCACAAGACATGCAGACGCAATCAGAAAAAGCAAACTAATGCCTCCAAGCTCTGGATAGATTCATGGCAGTTATCCTAAGTTTCTATATGGTCAGCACTAATGTATACCAAAGGAATTTGTAAACTTTCAGAGAGATTAAATTGTTGGAGGATTTAATTTTGCAAGAGAAGTACTGTCTTTCAGAAATTGAAAACTCGACCGCGCTATCCAAAACTAATAAATGCATAACACCTTTAAGAAGGATGCACATTACTGGCATACATCCAGATTTAAAAGATAGATCAAATACTGTGGGAAGAGTTGATTTCGCAAGACAGTCACTGTTATACTGAAATTAAAAAGTCGACTGCTCTACGTCAAGAGCCTTAACTTGGTGAGGTGAGTTGGTGTTTAACGCCGCTTTCAAGATTATTTCACTTATATCGCGGCTGCTAGTATTTTTGCAGGGAGAAAGCCCGCAACACCATTGTGGCTATGCGTTGGGGTGAAACCTGCGATCACCGGCTGGAACTAGCGAACCATGGGTGATACTGCGCTGAAATTCAGTGCAGCATTGCACCCAGACCTGACTGCGTGTATAACAGTTTTCTACTGCAGACAAAGTTGCCGAGCTCCTGGCTGGATTCGAACCACGGACCTCTTGATCCGAAGCCAAACGCGCTAACCACTGCGCTATACACCCCCCCCCCCCCCCCCCCCCCCCCCCTCCCTCCCATCCCATTGAACAAGATATATATATCTTAAGCATTTGGACAATTCAGATAGATCGACTATACCTATGGGAGGAGTTGATATTTTTAAGACAGGTTCCCTGTCTGATAAATCGATGATATAGCAATAAAGGAATAAGCTTTGGTTGATTATATAAGCAAATGTTATTGTGAATAATATAATTTTTCTTCTTCTGAAAGATAGGAATAATTAAGTTAGAAAGTAAATCTAAAAGCAATTGTATCATTTTTCCAATGTGTTAATGACAGTCTTACACATTTTCCAGACAGATCCAGGTTTTGAACGATGTGATTCTCTCCTAACTGTCACTTCTCTACAGTGAAATCATCTGTTTCTATCAAGTGATGCACTTTGGATAAAATTACCGTCAAGAACCGGAATTAGCAATTTATTATTAGTCACAGCAGTCTAAAGACCATTTATGAGAGTAAGATCTTATTGACAAGTTTTCATACATGGTGAAAGGCTAGTAGTTGCTTGATTCGGAAAACCACAATTACTCTAAAGGAATGTTACGGAAGACCCTTTCAGATGATATAACGATAACTTAATGTGACATTTAATTTCTTATGAGAAATTGGTTTGTATTTGTTTGGAAAAATGAGTTCATATCGTTTCAAATGACAAGAAAATTATCTCAAACGATTGAAACTATCTATCATTTGATCGGATGCATTCAAGGACAAATGTTCTATGATATGCCTATAATGAGTGAGTTGGGGTTTAACGTGTTTTCAACAACTTTTAGTTACTTAACAAATGGATGATAGTCATCCTAACGAGAGTTGAGAGATCGGGGAGAAAAAAGGAACGAAATGATGAGGGAAAAGCCTGGTGAGAGAGGCATAGTGAGATGAGGTTTTAGAACTACTAAAATTTAGTGTTACTTCTGCCCGTCCAACTGTCTAGGAGCATGTTATAGGCTCCGGCGAGCATAGCTATCGGATCTCTGAAGCACGCTAATCATATGCCGATAGAGTATTGAACCAAGAGGTCCAATGATGAAAGTCGTAAAGCAGTCCAACTCGCTGAGAGGGCGAAATCGCACTTCCAATTTATATATATATATTATATTAAGTTTGGCATATGTCACCCCAGCAGCTAAAGGAATGTCAATTTAAACATGTGTCAGTTTTAATTGGGCAACCTGTATATACGCAATTTCAGTTTATTCACTTTATATGTTACCATTATAAAACTTATATTGATATCACGAAATTTAAATTGAAAAGAACTGATAATTTTCTAAGAAAATAATTTCACTGCAATACAGAATTGATGATAATTAGATTAAGATAATGTCTTACTTTTGCCAGCCATCGCGAAAGGCTGGAGGTACCTTGTGACAACACAGACCTATTATTGAGTGCGAAGTTTGTTTAATCCATTTGGGCAATGTGAAATGTCAATCTATCAATAACTGCCACATTTTGCTGCGAAATTAATTTAGCCCTAACATATGAGCTGTACACGAGTATCCCTATGAGAGTGAAGGTTGATGGGTGAAAAGTTCGAGGTAGTTCGTTTTCTTGTAAGTAATTAATGGTAAATGCAAACCGTTGTTCACAATAATAGAACAATCATTATTGTATTTAGTATATAAATATTGTGATGAAGATAACGACAAAGTTGTTAGCATTTCATTAAACATTTACAGCATTGTCATCAAATTGATCATCGCCGCAATTGAATTAATCTGAGGTCACAAGTGTTTGTGCCTCGCCTATATTCATGAGGCCTTTGGACGTAATTAAATGACTTTACAAGGTCAACTCTACAAGGTTGTCGACACGCTTTATAATTCAAACCCCTTAATAGAAGTATTGACTTCATTTGAATGTTAAGATTAATTACAGAAGAGGGTTTAACAAACCTGTGAATGATCTTAATCGTGGTATTCTTATAACTAATAGGAATGAAAATGTCAGTTAAAATGCTACAAATAACGATATAACGTCTTCATCCCTTTTTGTTTTAGATTTTATGTGGTATGAAATATCTTCTTCATGTATCTGCAGTTATTGCAGTTTTTCTGGCACTTAACAATCTAGGATTTCCATTGGTACAAGGTAGTTTAACATATTTGAAAGGTCAAAATCGCGTGTATATAAATATTCATTGCTTTGCTTGCACAGGAGTTGAAATAGGTTGAAATGATCAACGTTGATACATATGACAAACAGCCCTTTTTATTACTTCATTAGTTTTAAAAAATCATATCATATTTGCTTTTTAATTCGTCAAGATTAAACCGTCTACTCTCACAGTGCATTAGATCATTGAAAAGTATAACACCTTTCTTGTACCATGATTTGTACAAATTAGGCTTTGCATCTATTTTAACATCGTTATTTCACAAGGGCTGACTATGAAGTTCGATTTATGAAGTGTTTTGTGTTTTACATGTATGTATGTATGAATAATGACATTTTTCTACACCGTCTGAACTCAAAGTGGTAGGTATTCCGTATTTCCTAAATTTATCTCTATTATGTCTTGTTTTTAATCATAATTCCTAAAATTTCTGTTCAAAGTATGAACAGTTATGGGAGCAATGGGGTCACCCTTACGACAGCCGCGTACAATCTTGAAAGGCTCGGAAGCAAAATCATAAACCAAAAAGCGTTTCTATCCATTGAATGATGTTGGGGCAAAAATTCAAAGAAATGGAAAATATTAATGATGTGTGTTCTTCTACTGAATCAAATGCCTTTTCAAAAATTATTTAAATTATGTAATTGTAATAGTAAAGGAGGTGAATCAATTGGTACCATACGCCACTGACGCACCGCGATATAAAAAAAATATGCAGCCAAACTTTATGGTGCATTACTTGAATGTACGGCTGCTTTTAAAAGTTTGTTCGACTTTGCCAGATTTCCAATGTAAAATGATAATTAACGGATTATTATTAACTCGGCACCATTTCTCGAATGAGGACGTTTATTGTAGTGAAAACTTTGGATCAAGTCGAAAAGGAATCCTTTTTAAAACCCTTATACAAAAAAGCCCCCAGATATTTGGCATGCCAGTAGAAAATTCGCATTCTCCAATATAGGTGTGGGGTCAAATTTGAAAATTCTTTTCACTTTTCTTGTAAATGCTTAAGAAAACACATTTGGACAAAAACGACAATGTTATACGATGGTTAAAATGAGTTTTTCATTTTGGACCTTAATGTTGCATAAAACCAGATCACACGTGTTCCCGTAGTACTGTGGTTATCATTTTTAAGTGTGATAGGACTATTCTTTCTTCGTCTCCTTAAAGTGGTTCTAAAAGTCATTCTACATGATGTATACACTAATGACTACATAATTTTTACACTAAGTTCAATAAATAAATGAAATATTTTTCAACTTAAGCAGCTGTTATAAAACTATTTGAAATAAAATGTATTAACGGCTGAGATGATGATATCGAGTTCGGATATAATTATCTTAAAATAATTTTTGTAAAAACCTCGGTGACAATTATGATTAGTTTCGAAATCTGAAATATTTTGTATGCAAGTTATTGGCACCAAGAAACAATGAACTTACGATTCCAATATTACAAACACTCCAAAGCTGGTTTTAGATTTCAAGACACTTAATCTTTTTACTATTGAAACTGATGATTCACGAAGGTATGTAGATATTTAATTAACTTTTTGTAAAAACTTGTAGACTGTCTTAACACAAACTTTCTGCAGTGATACTGGTTTTAAGAGTCACATATGAATATAAATGATTCGATTTCCTTTGATCTGTGGAAAAACAAAGTTTTCTGTAATGGAAGTAGGAGTTTAATGTTTTTAATGTCTCCATTTAATCGTATCCAACACTAACGATAGAGCACCCGACCCGAGTGTTACAAATGATGATCCGATGTTGCCGCAAACAGTAATTAAAATGATCTTTGGGAATCGCTTGTCAATTGTTAGGAGGATAATGTCATCGATATGTGACATTTTCTCTTCTTCTAGCTTTTACACATATTTTCCCACCTGAATATTGTGATGTTACGGTAAATAGATTTTATAAAGCAAAACTAATCATCAGCAACAAAAGTAGTTCTTTGTGTGAAATTACAAAATATATTTAATCAAGCATGATGAATTGTAATTCATTATGACTTTTACTCCCTTACTCGCAGTAATTGAAAATAACTGAAAAAAAAGATTAAATAATACTTAATAACAGCTAACAATAATGATGAACCAAAAAGTTCGGATTTATAAAGTTTGAATCTTGGGTGTAGAATTTGTCGATGATTTATAGTTACTAAATTTGGTTCTTTTATTGATGTCCACAAATTACAGCTTTAAAGGAATTTTAAAAAAGCTTAGTATGAGTAAAGAATATAGTTATACAATATACGTTATCTTTCGTTTCATTGATAGGACATCCTCGGTCACCCAGGGCTAAATATTCTCAACCTTCTCATTATGATAACCCTTTGGAATTTTTGTGTGTGGAAAAACTAGTACAGATATACAAAAAAAACGATAAATTGTACTCGCATTAACTAACATTATCTGAACCTGTCTGGAGGATAGGAAAGTATAAGACATGAAAGTTTGGAAAAGATTGTGAAATGTAATAGTTAACACTTAACAAGTAATGATGAATCGAACAAAATAAGATTTTATAAGTTGAATTTGGGGTGTTGAATTTAACAATATTTTAATACAGATAAATTGGTCACACAAGCTTAAAAGGTTTGAAGAGAAATCACTTCGTGTTGTTTTGTTTCGTTTCCTTAATAAAACTAATATCGCAAAGTGGCGTTGCAAAAAAATCACATCACATACGGTTGATGGAACATTTTAGTTTAATTTTCATTCCAGTAAATAAGATTGATCTACTTCGGTCATTGCAACTAGTTTAAAGATTTCAATCACTGAAGATTCGGAGAACTATTTATTTAGACTTAAAAAACCCAAGTTAATCACATTTACAGAAGTGCAGGTTATTTGTTTGATGTGACACTCCGTTATACAACGTAAGAAGTGTTAAGTGGAAGCTTCTCGAATTTCCTATACCAGTATAGACCATTTAATGAAGTGAATTTCAAATTGCTCACAAGGCTTCAAATCAATGAACTCTTTACTGAAACCTTGCTTTGATTGTAAAATGTAAACTTTTAAATTACGAATTTTATTACCCATATGATTAATCATAAGTGGTGACATATTTTCAATATGAGCACATGTGCACATATCACTTTTGCCTAGCAAAGATTGTTTCAGCGAGAGTAACCGCATTTCGTCGTATGTGACGTCATTAAACAATAGTTCATTCGTAACAAAATTGGGGGCTATTTCTTATTTGATAATTCCTTTCTACCGAGGACCTGCGTCAAACACTGGCGTCTTACTTAGATTCTGATTGATGGTACTGATTTTTTCATGTAAACGGATCAAGGTTGACTTTGTCAGTTGGAGGTGAGGTGAGGTGAATTGGTGTTTAACGCCGCTTTCAAGATTATTTCACTTATATCGCGGCTGCTAGTATTATTGCAGGGAGAAAGCCCGCAACACTATTGTGGCTATGCGTTGCGGTGAAACCTGCGAGCATCGGCTGGAACTAGCGAACCATGGGTGGTACTGCACTGAATTTCAGTGTAGCATTGCACCCAAACCCGACTGCGTGTAGAACAGTTCTCTACTGCAGACAAAGTTGCCGAGCCCCTGGCGGGATTCGAATCACGGACCTCCTGATCCGAAGCCGAACGCGCTAACCACTGCGCTATCCCGCCCCCTGTTAGTTGGACATCCTTTATTTGAATCGCAAAAGCATTGTTGCACTATTTCAGGGAAATGTGGAGGTCTCTCGAAAAGAAAATTATTAATTGCGAGGCACTCTATTTTAAACAATCAAAGAAGTCATTAAACGTACACGTTCGGTTAGGTTAGGCGATTCCATTTCTCAAATGATTAAAGGTGTTCTCTTGTATATAACCTGTGTTATGAGTGTGTGATTCTTTATAAGTTTAACATTGTATAACATTGTTGTATTGTTTAGTGGGTCACACTTGCACTTGTTTTGATTGTTCTATCTATTTCTTGATTGCTTGAGTTGGACACTTCTGATTGGAGTTTGTCGTGGAACTTTAAAGAATATTCTGGAAGGTATCTAACCTATATATATATATAAGCTGGCATTATAACTTTTACTCATCTTGCTTCTTACAATCAACTTTGCGATCATCTGCCGTGCCACTGTTTTTGGATACCCTTACAAGCCGGATTCATCTATCTCCTATCAAGACCCACTGACTGTTTTCCACATTCATCAACTGTGTGATTCAAAAGGACTGGTGAATATATTTATTTAGCTAATTAGTGTGACTCATTTGAGCTTGTATTAGCTTGATATTGTAACCTTAAACACTTTGTTTATTATTTGATTGATTAAATTGTAATTCATATACAATTGTCTTGTTATATTTTGCTGGTCTGATTGGGGACATGTCTTTATTACAAATTCATTCGTAACACCTGTTAATAATTTATACTGAAAACCAAAGGAAACACAAATAGATAGGCTTAAGGTATATTTTAAATCAACAGTTTTGTATTCATAATCCTGATTGTTGTTATTTTGAAATAATTTAGGCCAGTTACTTTTGAACGATAGCAGCCATCCATTTTAACAAACATTTCCTAAGGTAATTACAAAGTTGAAGATTTGCTACAGTTATTTTTGTTCATGAAACCTTATACACCTAACTGCATATTCCTGTGGGCCAGTTTGGTTTCGAACATGTCCGAAAAGAATTTTCAGCCCTTCACATAAAGAATTCCTTCCTTTCCTCGTGATATTATGATTTAATGGGACAAAGGAATGTCTCCCGTAGTGTTGTCTGAATGTCTCTATCAGGTCACACACTGTTTGCTTGACTAGGGTTTTATTGACCATCAATGGGCAGACAGGTCGTTAAACTGTTATTGACACTCAGCGCACTTGCCCTTTTTGTCTCTGAACTTTATAGCATTGAATGCTTTTATTTTGCTTTTAAAACAGCATAATCATGTTAAAACTGTGTCGGGTCATCAGAATCATCTGTTCTTGTTTTAATCATGCAAAGGTTGACAATATAGTGTTACCCTAGTCAAGGTGTAGTATCAAGCAATCGTCTCAAGCAAGGCATATTTCCTCTTTTAGTGTTTCAGGTTAATTTATCTTTTAATGATTTGATTCTTGTTTGACTCATACATATAACCTACAAAAGATGTGATTGAAGTTACACATATTCATACACATATGCAACATATATATCTTTTCTAATGGTCCATTCTCATTATCATTAACATTATCATTATGTTCTTCATCGAGTCAAAATTCACTCATAGGAGTAAGCGTATAACATTTATGTTTTCTTTTTAGTAAATGTTCCTACATAATCATTTTCGAAGTCATTGAGTTACTTTCTTGATCTATTTTCAACATGATAATGTTATTTTTACTATAATACTTTAGTCTGTTTAAGAAAAGTCATTTTTAAACGCTGTGTTAAATTCAATGTCAGACTCCGTCAAGTAAGTGAAGGTGAAAGGTCAGACAGTCTGAAAAATGCAAAAACAAATCATTCGTATCACCCTTAGAATAAGTTGATAAGCTTGTAAACAATTATTGTATCGGCTGGTCTGATTTCTTTAACATTATAGCATCACGTCCTTTATCATCATAAAACCACGAGGCAAAGCAATAAATGAACGAACCCAAGCTAAAACGAATCACATAGGTACTTTTCTATGGTTAAATGACACAAATATCGAGGATGACGACATACACAAACCTATGCACAAACAGTGCAAAACTGCTGCCCAATATGTGGCACAAGGTTTAAGCAACAATATCTCTTTGGTCGTTCATTAAATTACATTCGTCTTTGTACCTTTTTTGAAACTGACAGTAGGAACGAGCTCGGAAGCTGATGATAATTACAGAGTAACGCAGATCGTGATTAAATAACTTAAATTATTAAATACTTAAATAATCATACTTTTCACCGTTGGCCATATCTATAAAACAACACAAACTAATCTAATTTTAAATATCTTGCAATTGACCATCAAAGCCTTAAAAGCACTCATTTCTTGTTGTATAGTCGTGAAGTCGCCAGCTATGACAGAGTCTTCGCAGAAGACATACACTTTGTAAATATTTAAGTTCTCGATAGACAAACTAAAGTAGGTTTTGAATAAGTCGCCCATTAACCTTTGACACGTTTAGTCATTGTATCTTAACTGTTTGTTTGGCTGGTTGTACCAGAAACAATCTACAAAACGTGAAAAAAATAAAAATTGACTGACAGTATCTCTACCTGCTATATGCTTATAGGGCTATCAGTCTTGATAAATGATACGCCATAACATATAACATTTGCAGCGTTTTGAAGTTTATTTTTCGAAAAAAAACTACACCATTTTCTTATAATAATTTTAGATTTCAAACATAATTATCTGACATGGTTCTTTTTGATCCCTGAAATGGGATTTCTGCTGGAGTAGGTTTTTTTTTATCAAATTGTCAAAATCAAAATTCTTTAATAGTCTGTGAGCATCATGGTTTTTTGATGATAGTTTCATTTGGGATGCGAGTATATATAGCAAAGTGCCAACTAAAACCTAATTAAGTTACAGTTGAGTATTAGATACATCCGGTAGGTAGCATATTTGATAATTCCAGGCTACTATGGTTTTTAGAAAATGTAATATACAACAAAATGACCGGCAAATGTCTAGAAAGGTTACATTCACATTCAATGTTTGTTGATAACCTTCTCTTCCATACTCATTGTTCAGAAATCTTGTTTTTGCAACGAATTACAATTAGAGGTTTACAGTGCCTCGATTTGTATTTATGAATATCAAGTTTTCTCCAAAGGACGACATTAACCAAGATGTAAGTGAAACCTAACTGTTGACCTAACTTATGAGAAACGAATGAAAATTCTTGATTGAAGTTTAAAACAATGTCATGAAAATAAAACATGAAGATCATTCTCATCCTTGCCTGTGTTCTCATGGTTCTATGGGACATGGATGCATTTCCGATGAGTAGTTTTCAAATGAATGTGTGTCTCTCAGGTCAAATCAAACACTATCTGCATGAGAAGATTCTATTTGACTGTCAATCTATGTGCAGACAGATTGTTAAAGTGTTATTGACACTGAGAGCACAATATTTTATGGTGTCTGAACATTCAATACTTCTATTCTGCTTGTTTTTCGTAATACGAGATGTAGGTTAAAACTATGTTGGTTGCAATGTTTCAAATCTTTAATCATGTTCGTGAATCATTCAATGCTAATAAACTATCCAACTTTATGGTTGACATAAAACTGATCTATTATTTATCATCAAATAATTCGAGTCTTGATAGGTTTCTGCTCATTTTAGCAAGATCATGAAGCATAAGTTCCGCTCTTGAACATAATATTTTTGACGGAGCTGGGACTACCAATGTTTTATATAAACAAAGAAGTCATAATATATGATGTTGAAATTTCAAGAAGTGTAATGCACACTGCACGTCATGTGCTATTTAAGTGTACTCTAGTGCCATATGTTTTACGTGACTGTTTATTCAGTGCTAAAATTTAATCTTGTTGACAGTGTACATTGTATTAACGTAGAAGGGTCCGAAGCCTTCCTTCGAAAAGTCTAGATTGTCTGGAAGTCAAACAGACGTGCAAGTGCATGGGTTTCGTTTATTTCTATTATTAGGAACTCTTCAATGAATGTCAAAGCCGCTACAACTGAGACAATGCGAAGATCAAACTATTGTAGTTAGTGTCAGTAAATCATTCATGCCTACAATGTACTTAAAAAGTTCAAAAGTAAATGTTAGCCAATTATAATGAAGATTTAAATAGTTTGAATTTTTTTTTATCCATTTAAAAAATCTTTTTGATAAAGCTTCCATAACCAATTAGTTTTGCAAATAAAAAACAATACATTTTAATTGAAAATATTATTGAAGAAACACTAGGACAGTTTTCATAAATATCGATGTATTTTGATCATCATAGTTGGTTTCAAGAATCGTTAAATTCATTTCAATTTTGGTGAACTTTAAGGTTATGACTTAATCTGACACAAGTTCGTCTTACTTGTAAGGTTTTGAGGAATAAACGTATTTTCTCCACACTTCTGTAATTCCATCAAACATTTGATGAGATATTTGAAGCTCACAGTAAATGATAATTTTGTAGCCGATAAATGTCTTATGTTGTTCAACTATTCTAATAACAAAACTTATATGATATTGCTAATATTTATGTCTTCACGATAAAGGCTAACTGAGGCTTGTTATTGCTTTATTCATTAATCAAACACACAACTTAAGATATATCAATTAAAATCCACAGTTTAGCAGTTCTATGTAAGAATTTGTTTGTCGACATAGTCAAAATAACAACAAATGAACATTGCCCTTAAATGTTATAGAGATTACCGATTCTTATTGTCCTTCATCAGGTCTGATTTATTTTCCCAATTGTGACTCTTTGCTGTTAAATCTTTACTCTACTTAAACCGATTTCTTGAATATACTTAAGAAGAGCTACATTAAGTTTATTTATTGCCCGGTATCCAACACCTGAACTAGGTTGATCCTTTGACATTAACATCTTATTTCTGTAACAATATCCGATCATTTTATTACTTTGACTGTTATATAGTCTATAAAAGTATTCATGGTTTCAAAAAGAGGCGTTTGTATCATTAACAATTGGAACATTGATGCCAGAGAATTATTTTCAAGGTTTAAACACTAATGATAATGATATTATTTTTCATTCTAATGATACCGATTTCTTTAACATACTAATGAAGAGCTACAATAATTGTAAATATTGCCTAGCATCCGAAACCTGAACTAGATTAAGGTTTATTAACCTTACTTTATTTTAGGTTATCACGAAAAAAACTAAGAAGTGCTGACACTTTGATATTTTCATTTAAGACACAGAAATATGCTTTATATTAATAATAAGAGTAAAAATACCCTGCTGACATGGAATAATTGATTTGTTAGACGTAAATACTTTTTTCCAGCCTTTGGAGTAATGATGAAGAACTGACTGTGTGTTTTCTACTCGGTGGATCCCAAACAGATTATTGTATATCCCTTGACCATGATATATGGCTTTCCTGTATGAAAAATGTGCTACTGTTAAGCACTGGAAACACCTTTTTGCAAATTGCATGTAACTATCTGTATTAATCTGTATCTCATGTAAATATACCATATCACATTGTATCTTCATTCACTGGAGGAAATAGAGAATATCTATCCATGGAGTGAGTGAGTTGGGGTTTAACGCCGCTTTCAAATTTTTTTCACTTATATCGCGGCTGCTAGTTTTATTGCAGGGAGAAAGCCCGCAACACCATTGTGGTTATGCATTGCGGTGAAACCTGCGAGGATCGGCTGGAACTAGGGAACCATGGGTGGTACTCCGCTGAAACTCAGTGAAGCATTGCACGCAAACCTGACTGCCTGTGGAACAGTTCTCTACTACAGATAAAGTTACCGAGCCCTTGGCGGGATTCGAGCCATGGACCTCTTGATCCGAAGCCGAACGCGCTAACCACTGCGCTATCCCGCCCCCTATATCCATGGAAGATGTCCTTTTAATTTTGAATTTTGTTGTCAAAGAGCCAAATAGGTTATTTTACCCGAACAAAATGAGCGTAGCATTTGTTAATCTATCTTATGAAATAGTTTTACTATGATCTATAGAATCCCATCACTGATAAGACAGATTGTCTGAAAACTGTCTTTTCTTACTGCTTTTGAAAAAGCAAACTGTCAAGTGCTGTCATTTATGTCAAGCATTTTTATGTATTATCCAATTAAAAAGATGGAATGCATTGCAGAACCATTATCTTTATTTGGCAGTGACTTCTCAAGGCATCCATACACTAGTTTAAAGGAGGTACGAAAATGATGAGAAGCCTTTCTTGCCAAGAGGAAATTTGTGTGACTTGATTGTTTCTAAAATTATTAGTAAATATTATGGTTTGTGAAGTCTCAAGATAATCATAATTCATACTCAATGACAGTAGATAGTAGAAAAGTGATGAGGCAGTAGTTCCTTAACAACAGTTATAATCAATAATATTAAGGTGAATCGATTGAATATTGCATAAATGATTATCACCAACAGAAGTAGTTTGGCCTCTGAAAACTCAAAAAATATGTACCGACAACTAAAGCCATGTAACATCTAATTAACTGAACATAAAACACATGGGAAGGTTATATAAATATAACATGAAAGGTGGATAAAGAATCTTAAAAGTAAAATTTAATATAAATTAACTGATACATATGTATTGATGAATCGAACTCATAACTTGACTTTTGAGTATTGAATTTAACAATACTTTCTTAAAGTAACTATATTAGTCGTGATAAACAATCATTCTCATATTCCATATGCTTAAAAGAATTAAACAGAAAACAGTGTAGCTTGTTTTATTCCATTGATTTGTGCGCGACTTGATTTTGTAGCTATCGGGAATTAGTGTTTGCAACGAAACCACATCACGTACGGTTAAACGGAAGAGCCTAATTTAGTTTTCGTATCGGAAAAAAGAAGAGCCTGCTTCAGTCATTGCATTCAGTTCAAAGAATCAAATCTATTCTAAAATAAATCTGTAAAATGTTTATTTAGACTTAAAAATGAGTGAGTGAGTTGGAGTTTAACGTGTTTTCAACGATAATTCAGTTATTAAACACGTGGTTGACAAGCCTCCAAAAAAGAGTGGACAGATCAGGGAGAAAGGGATCGAAAGGATATTGGAAAAGACAGAATTAAAGGCATAGTGCGAGATAGGAAGCAGGTTTTAGAAGGACTCAAATTTGGTCTGGATTCTACCCGTCGACCTGTCCAGCGTGGGTGCCCCTACCAGAAGCATGTTAGCTCCAGCTGCCATACCTCTCAGGGTCTCTGAAACACGCAAACTACCACACCACGTAAGGTAGTGAGTCAAGAAAGTGTTATGTAGTGAGACTGAAAATAAGTTAGATTATGGGTTTGAGGAAAAATTCAGTATGTTTGAAATAAAGTTAGTGTGGCAGGGCATATTTTATATAATGCCAATCATTGATTCAATTTCATCATTTTCAGTATATGTTTAATGTTCATATGTTTACTGTTGTATATGTTTGCCGTCGAACGCCACCCCTTTACATTTTTCACCTTTACTTCTTCAGTATCTGGAGCCCTGTCAACAGGGATCTCCCTTCACTTCTATTCTATTTTTAGCTCTGTTGCCTACTTCCTGGGCTTTCCTTGTTCTATTAAAAGGTCACATCAAAGGTTTCCTTTGATGTTACCTGTATTCTAATTGGCTATTGTAGTCCTCTGTACTCACTTCCTCCACCTACCTGATTTCCACCTCACTCCAATTTCTGTTGCTGAGGTGGAAACATCATTTTCCATTTACAGGTATGGTGATTTTCTAATCTGTTTCCATCTGCCTCATTACTTTATAAAACTCTTTTATAAGGTGCATTATGTGTTCTAAATGATAATTTAAAACTACTAAAGATAATATTTAATATATAATTTATTAATTTAATTCAATAAATAGTATTCACAACTTAGTAAATTAAACATGGCCATGCCATGTGCTTTTAATAAAGTGCAATATTTCTATCTTTTATTATTGATATTAATTATATATATTAAACAACCTGCAATATGAATGTGATATTTAAAGTAAATGAAATATATTGTTGAAATTGTTATTTACTTGATATTCTATTTTATGACTCCAATTTCTGTTGCTGAGGTGGAAACATCATTTTCCATTTACAGATATATACCTCAGCAACAGATCCATCAACTCATCTACAATAAATCATCAAATCACCAAATCATCTTTGTTGTCTCGTCTTGACCGAGCGGCCCAGTGCCGAACAAGTTGACACCCGGCCACAAATTGGCGCCCAACGTGGGGCCGCTAGCGTCAAGACGATCATCCCTCATCCTGCATCTTTCATCTGGAGTGCCCTCTGTGATAACTTGTGATACTGTGATACATTGTGACTCGTTTCATTCATTCATATTGCATTCATGGACCTTACTGTTTTCCATTTCATGGAGCCGGAGTCATTGGATGTGTCAAAAACTTTAAAAGTAAGTACATATGAACTGTGGGAGACATATTTTGTACTTACATGCTGACAGCAACTTGCTGTCCAATCTGACCGACACACCATGAACTGTATACCATGTGATATGAACTGTATACTTGGGTTTCATCTGAACACCATGACCATATACCATAAATGAATGAACTTTGATATATTGTGAACTCTTATCACCAAATTATTGATTCATCTTGTCACATAATTATATTGAATGAACTCATTATATTGTTATTTTGAATGAATTATCACATTATCATACAACTTGATTTTATGTCATCATAGAAAAAAAACAAACCAAAAATTTATCATCTGAATCACTATTTGTTCATTTAAACACTGTTATCATCCAGAATACTATTTACCTAAGATTTCTATTTATACAACTTTAAGCAAATTTCTATTTCTACATTACATCTATATATATTTACAAATTTATAAATTTGATAGTGTAACTGTGATTTTCATTTTCTCATTGATTTTATTCTTATCAAGTAAATAATAGTAATAGGGTAACAATAATAATATCACATTTATGAGGTAATTTGTAATTGCAGTAATTAATATTCTCTTTAATCAATAACAGTTATTCAATAATGTAGGGTAAATTTAGTGCACCTTATTCTGATTCTGATTTCCGGTACTTCTTCTATCGGCGTTCCGGCTTATTTTTCGCATTCTCCGTTGCCTTTTCAGTCTCGTCGCGTGAGACTATTCCATTCATTAGTTTTCTCACTCGAGATTTTTCTCGCATTTAAAAAATATCATCGCGTCTCGTCCTGTGTTGTCTTGTTTCTTCCATCATTTGACAATCCATATATTACAAAAATAATCATATTTCAATTTCAGCTTGTTTGAATAATGGTTTCCGTTGACAGTTTGTAAGTTGCTGTCAACTTCTCTGAATTTTTTAGTTGTTTATCCTGGTATTTTGGGTCTGCTTCTTGACAGTTGTTGTTGATAGGTTCTTGTCGGTCTAAGTTAATCATCTCAGTTCTTGATTGTCAGTTTTCTGAAAAGCTTGTTTATATAACATACTTCCGTACACTTCCGAATATTCATAAATTTTGCAATCCCATAGTTTAGGGCTACATTGTGTTACACTTGCATATCACAACAGTTTAACATGTAAAATGTTTTGTTGAGATAATAGTACATCTATACTTTTAAGTTAACTTCTGCCATTTATATATCCATAGCTCACATCTTACTGAATGCATTTCATAAATTACATGACAATAATTATGCACACTTATCCATTGTTATATTTCAACGCTGTTGTTGACATTCTGTTGTTGACATCCTGTTGTTGATATCCGGTTGTTGACATTTTATTGTTGACATTTTATTGTTGAAATTCTCTTTGCCTTTGTCATAGATACTTCCTTCTTGACATCTTGACATATTGTTTATACTCTAAGATTGACATAATGTAACATCAAATTGTTGACATCCTGTACACATTACTTGCTACTGTATTCTTCTCTTAATCATATATATACAAGTGACGCACCTTGACACACTCTTGTTTGGAGCACATCCTTATATATCACACTACCTCTGAACAGCTACATAATTTAATTATTGTTTACTCTTTTCCACTTTTGTACTTGCAGTTCACATAATTGTGTCCAGTTACTACTCACTTACAAATAATATCTGTTTAACATTATTTGACTTAACTTGGTTATCAAAAATACTGTACTTTGCAGATACCTTCACCCTTATCATATCATATTGACATTTCCTGGTATTGACTTATGACATTTTGATAGATTTCACACATCTTATCTTTGTCAAAATTATACATTGAAATCACATGCACCTCATCTTGTATCCTTTTCGGAGGAGGTACATTGTTCAAACCTTTTGATAACATTTGCTATTTCTAGATTTAGTTAGTAATGTTATAAATTGTTGAATCTTAACTTGTGAGATTCTTTTTGCCTTTGGTTAGGGTACACTTGCATACTTTCATCAATTATATCACATCTTGTTGACACTTTGTGTGAAACACTAGATCCTGTACACTACATTTGTACACTGGCTTTCACATTAGACCTATTACACTTGACATAAACGGCCAGTTGCAAAACACTTACTGCATTAGTGCTGAAGGTGGTCCTCCAATGAATGTGACTCATTTTATTCCACCGCCCCCTCCAGCCTACATAAATACACCTCTGCCACGTCGATCCCCCATTCCTCTACCATTCCTTCCGAAACTGATAGTTTCACCACAAGTGGGGGAGCACTCGCTGCTGAATATACCTGGGTCATCACCCAGGTTGCAGGAGACTCCTCTTCCCCAATATCTTCAGCCTCATATGACATCAACACCATACACGCATCCTTCAGAGGGTTGGCCTCATCCCCCTCCACCAACTCCAACACCTTTCCACTACTCATCACAGCACAGAGTCCATCCTCATGCACCTAGCCAAACAGCTTATATGCCCATCTTTAATTCACCGAGTCCCAAAATTTCTTCTTTCTCTGGGAATGGGAATAAGGGCGAGGCTAGGTACTCTCAATGGCGCCTGGAGATTGTTGGTTGTCGACGGGAGAATTCCTATTCAGATACCGCAATTCTCAACGCCATGAGGAGGTCGGCTAAGGGTTCAGCAGCTGATTTGCTTTGTAGGCTTTCAGAAACTGTTTCCTTGGACACTGCGCTGGAGCAGTTGGACGTGGTGTTTGGCAACGTGCTGCCGGGTGAGACTCTTATGGAGAAGTTCTACACTGCTCGCCAGGAAAAGTCCGAGACAGTAGCCGAGTGGAGTTGTCGTCTTCGGGAGTTAATCTCCAACATCAAGACTTCTGGCGCACTCCCTCCTTCAGCTGCTGCTGGCTTGCTTCGTGGCCGGTTTTGGATGGGTCTCTCACGAGATGACCTGAAGCAAGCCACTCGCCATCACTTCGATTCGGGGATGGACTTTAACAGGCTTTTGCTTGCTGTCCGCCGGGTTGAAGAGGAGTTGTCTACCCCCAGAGAGGCACATCAAATGCAGTCCACATCTCTACCAACCAGCCAACAGATGGATGACGTGCTTTCACGACTAAAGGACCTTGGTAAGACTCTAAGTGTCCTAGGGAATCGGGTGAAGACGTTGGAGACACATACCCAATGGAACAATCCACAAAAACATAAACCACCAAACAATCCACCATACAAGGCCAAACCTTCTAATTCTCCTTCTGGTCCCTCTTTGACTTTAGGTTCTTCTTCTGGTTCCTCTTTTTCATCAGCTACCCCACAGCCAACACCGCCTTCTGCCAATCAAACCTATTGTTTTGATTGTGGAGCCCAAGGAGTTAAGAGAGGGCACTTCGGTTGCATTTCTTTAAACTCCTAGGAGTCCAAACCATGGAGCGTGTTTTGGACTCTGATGTTAGCTCCAATTGGCTGCCGCCAAATCTTGTGGGACCTTCAAATGTAGCTTCTGTTGAGGTTGAAGGCATTTCTTGCAGTGTTCTCTTAGACACAGGCTCGCAGATTTCGAGCATGTCGGAGGCCTTCTATAAGCAGAAGCTCAATCAACTTAATCTTCACAACCTTGGGTCACTTCTGGACTTAACAGGCGCTGGTGACTGTAAGCTTCCCTATTTGGGGTATGTTGATGCAGTTATTCGCATTCCCAGCGACTTTCTTGGTGAAGTAGTTGAGGTACCATCACCCATTCTTATTGTACCTACAACCCAATATCATCACAGAGTGCCCATGGTCCTCGGTACCAATGCCATGGTGTTTGCTTCAAGTCTTCTCGGGTCGCCTCCTTCAGGTTCTCCATCTCCCGCAAGGACTTTGGCTCGCCAGTGGCTCATTTCTTCTCGGGTTGACCTGCATCGAACGGAAACTAAATCTATCACCATCCCAGCATCCTGTAACCAGATTATTACAGGTATTTGCAGGGGTAAGCCACCACAGGAAGGGAAACATTTCTTGGCTTCCTCAACTCCAACACTTCCCGGGTCCCTTAACCTAGTTAATGGTATTGTGAACTTCAGGCCAAGACAGTCAACAACTAGGGTTAAGGTTGAAGTCGCCAATCCCTCTTCTTATCCAATCACCATTCCTCCCAAAACAGTTCTTTGTTGTTTGGAGCAGGTGGATTTGGTAGAAGGTCTTCCTTCCGGGGATGGGTCGACATTTCCAAGGTCATCCGAGCCACAGACTCTTTTCAATTTGTCTTCTCTGTCTTCGGATTATACTCCAGGTCAGATCTCCCAGTTACAGTCACTACTTTCTGAGTTTGATGATGTATTCAGTAAGTCTGATATGGATTTGGGCCATACAGACTTAGTCACTCATCGAATTGAACTCACCGACGAACAGCCGTTCAGGGAAAGACATCGCCGTATTCCACCTTCTATGTATCAAGAGGTCAGGGATGACATTCAACAGATGTTGAGTGCCAAGGTCATCCGTCCTTCAGTAAGTCCCTATGCTTCTCCTGTTGTTCTTGTGCGAAAGAAAGACTCATCTCTGAGGTTTTGTATCGATTTTCGTCAGTTAAACAAACGCACGATTCGGGATTCATATGCGTTTTGAAGAGACTCTTGATGCACTTCACGGCGCACGGTTTTTCTCATGTCTCGATCTGAAGTCTGGCTATTGGCAGGTTGAGGTCGCTGAGGAGCACAAGGCTCGAACAGCATTTACGGTTGGTCCTTTAGGGTTTTTTGAGTGCAATTCTATGCCTTTTGGGTTAACAAATGCTCCTGCGACATTTCAGCGTCTCATGGAACGGTGTATGGGTGATATGCATCTTCTGCAGTGGCTCATTTATCTGGATGACGTCATTGTGTTTTCTAAGAACTTTGATGAGCATCTAGAGAGATTACGAACAATCTTTCAACGTTTGCGGGAGAATGGGCTGAAGCTGAAGCCTTCAAAATGCCAATTCTTGCGGACCTCAGTGAAATATCTAGGTCATGTGATCTCTGAGGACGGCATCACCACGGATCCTGAGAAAATTTCCTCCCTCAACAATTGGCCCATCCCACAGAATGTGGATGATGTTTGTCGTTTTCTTGGTTTTTCTGGGTATTATCGCCGGTTTGTTCCTAACTACGCCAGGATTGCTAAACCGTTGACAAATTTGTTAGTTGGGCACAGCGGTAAGAAGACCCGCAAGACTACCAAGACAGATACGCAGTGGAATTGGGGAGAACAACAACAGACTGCCTTCAGTGACCTTGTGAGCAAGCTCAGCAGTGCTCCTGTTTTGGCGTATGCAGACTTCACTCGTCCCTTCGAACTGCATGTTGATGCTAGTGGTGAAGGCCTCGGTGCAATTCTGTACCAGACGCAAGAGGATAAGAAGAGAGTGATAGCTTATGCAAGCCGAGGGCTTTCTCGCTCTGAGCGCAACTATCCTGCTCACAAACTGGAGTTTCTTGCTCTCAAATAGGCCGTTACAAAAAAGTTTCATGACTACTTGTACGGTAACCATTTCACTGTTTGGACAGACAATAACCCCCTGACATATGTTCTAACCTCCGCGAAATTGGATACCTGTGGACATCGCTGGCTCGCTTCCCTCGCTGCTTATGATTTCTCCATTGAATATATTCCAGGCGCGAGGAATAAGGATGCGGATGCACTGTCCAGGTTGCCGCGTGAGATAATAGACATCAAGTCAGTTTCTGCTATCTGTCATTTGCAACAGACCACACCATTAATTGAGACCTTGTCAGTGACCAATGACGTGTTGTGCCATATGACCTCAGTTGACGACTATTCTTCTTCCGATATGGGGGCGGATCACAAAATGCTGACGTTTCAGCAGGCGGATCCTTCAATCTGCACGATTGTAAGAATGCTTCGCAGCGGTGATCGTCCTTCAAAAGAAGTTCTTAAGTTGTTCGATCGAGAGTCAGCCAACATCTTACGTCAGTGGGATTCACTTCGCCTCACTAACAACCTTCTGGTGAGACAACAGGGTAACAGTGGCGACCCCTACTTTCAGACCATTGTTCCTAAACCTCAACGTGAAACGATTATCACGCATCTTCATGACGGTATGGGACATCTTGGTAGGGATCGAACTGTAGCGCTTCTCCGTACCAGGTTCTATTGGCCTGGAATGATGGGTGATGTGGAGGACCATATTCATAGTTGTCAGCGCTGCATTCTGAGGAAAGCTCCCAATCTGACAGAAAGAGCGCCTCTTGTGAATGTAGAGACATCTCAACCTATGGAATTGGTCTGTATGGACTTTCTGTCACTCGAGCCATCGACTGGTGGTTTCGAAAATGTCCTAGTGATTTCTGATCACTTTACTAAATATGCCGTTGCCATACCGACTCGGAATCAGACAGCAAGGACAACTGCAAAGGCACTTTTTGAGAACTTTATTGTTCATTATGGTGCACCAGGCAAGTTGCATTCCGATCAGGGGCGTAATTTTGAGAGCGAGGTGATCAAACAGCTCTGCGGCATCATGGGCATTAAGAAGTCTCGTACAACTCCCTACCATCCTATGGGGAACGGCTTGGTTGAACGGTTTAACCGCACTCTTCTTGGGATGCTCGGCACTTTGGAAGACCGTGAAAAGGCAAGGTGGAAGGACCATTTGTCTCACCTTGTTCATGCTTACAACTGCACAGTTCACGAGTCTACCGGGTTTTCCCCTTATTACCTCATGTTTGGTAGACATCCTAGGCTACCTGTCGACGTTGCGTTTGGCCTGTCTTTGCCCACCCAACCTCCATCCAGTTATACGCAATTTGCTGCTGATTTAAAGCGCAAACTGAATATGTCGTATGAACTGGCATCAGCAAACCTTGAAAAGGCCCGAGCAAAACAAAGGAGGATCTACAATCTCAAAGCTCGTGGTGCAACAGTCAAGGTTGGTGATGTGGTGCTGGTACGAAACGTTGGCATTCGAGGTAAACAGAAGCTGGCCAATCGGTGGGAAGAAACTTTCTATGTCGTGGAGGCACAACCGAATTCTGGCATTCCAGTATTCAAAGTCCGTAAGGAAGGTACTGCTGAATGTCGTGTTCTCCATCGCAACATGCTTCTTCCGATTGGTTCAGATGGTAAACCAATTCCCAAGCCCCGTGGTCTGTCGCCGCAGCTGAATGTATCTGACACATCGGTTGATTTGTCTCAGTCACTTCTGGAGCCTTCCTCGTCCGAATTGGACGTTGGAATTTCAAATCCTTCAGAGACTGAGCAGTCAACAACCCAGCAGTCAGACATTTCCCTGGATTTGGATCTGGTACAGCCTGATGACCAGATTCCAACTTCACCATTACCAGCTCTGAGGCAGGAAGATCCAGCTCTTCACAACGTGACCGATACTGAACCAAGTTCCTCTTTGGTGCGCCGCCCGCAGCGCTCTCGTTCAAAACCAAAGTGGATGACTGATGGTCAGTGGGAGGTCAAGGAGAATGTTGTCTGGGTGTGATTCTTCCCTATGGTCAAGACTTGTTGAACTCTTTTGATGCGACGTGTGTGGTACGTCATGGATTTATGATAAATTTCAGTGTTTCTTGCTTCAGATCTTTTTCACCCTGACTTATCAGTCAGATTAGTTAATGGCGAGGACGCCATTTCCCAAAAGGGGGGTGAATGTGGCAGGGCATATTTTATATAATGCCAATCATTGATTCAATTTCATCATTTTCAGTATATGTTTAATGTTCATATGTTTACTGTTGTATATGTTTGCCGTCGAACGCCACCCCTTTACATTTTTCACCTTTACTTCTTCAGTATCTGGAGCCCTGTCAACAGGGATCTCCCTTCACTTCTATTCTATTTTTAGCTCTGTTGCCTACTTCCTGGGCATTCCTTGTTCTATTAATAGGTCACATCAAAGGTTTCCATTATGTGTTCTAAATGATAATTTAAAACTACTAAAGATAATATTTAATATATAATTTATTAATTTAATTCAATAAATAGTATTCACAACTTAGTAAATTAAACATGGCCATGCCATGTGCTTTTAATAAAGTGCAATATTTCTATCTTTTACCATTGATATTAATTATATATATTAAACAACCTGCAATATGAATGTGATATTTAAAGTAAATGAAATATATTGTTGAAATTGTTATTTACTTGATATTCTATTTTATGACTCCAATTTCTGTTGCTGAGGTGGAAACATCATTTTCCATTTACAGATACATACCTCAGCAACAGATCCATCAATTCATCTACAATAAATCATCAAATCACCAAATCATCTTTGTTGTCTCGTCTTGACCGAGCGGCCCAGTGCCGAACAAGTTGACACCCGGCCACATTTGAATAGTGAGATATTATTTGAAAGTTGCAAATGTGTAGTCAAAAGATTTATTATAGCAGGTGATAGAGGTATTAAACATGTGCGTATTCTTTAGTTATCAATTATAAGAAACACGAGTAAGAAATAAGTTTTTGTCAAGGATATAATGGACACACCTATCGTGACGTTATAGATAACTGTCCTGTCCAGCGTGGGTGCCCCTACCAGGAGCATGTTAGCTCCAGCTGGCATAGCTCTCAGGGTCTCTGAAGCACGCAAACCACCACACCACGATAAGCTATTGAGTCCAGTGGTGGTAGACTTAAAAACCAATTTAACTATATGTATAAAAGTGTAAAATAGTGATATAATTTGACACTTCCTCATGCACCGTGGGAAGTCCTGCTCAATAAAGCACCATCCTCTCGAAATTAATCTAATAATACATATTTTACCAAACATATCACGATATTTACAATGTCAAAATGAAATATGATAATCATTGATACAATAATAAATGTTATGAGATACCACTTACTAAGCAAAGATTAAAAAGGAATAAATAAGTAAAATAACAATTCTTAATTCTTGGTTTTTGACGACGAACTCTAAGTTAATGAGACGCCTTTAATAAGCAATATAAAGGTGACGTGATGAAGAAAAAAATGATGCTAAAACTCTTTCATAAAAAAATTCCACTAGAATTATGTTCCCTTAGGCTTAATACGGTACTGACTTTATTTATGGAAATGCATCAAGGTTACCTTTGTAAGTAGGGCCACATTTATTTGATGTTCCATTAGCAATCACTGTACTGAAGCTTTCGCATGTGTATATTTCTGAAAATGTACGAGAACAGAATTTCAGCCCATTCTTTAAACATAACGACGTTACTCCTCTCCTTGATATAATGGGTCAAGAAATGGTTCCAGCAGCATTGTCTGAATTTGTGTCGTTCACGTTATAATCCACTCTAAATAGGGGTCCTCCGACTGTCAAACCCTGTGTAGACAGATCGTTAAAGTGTTATTGTCACCTAGTTCACAATCTCTTACGGTCTCTGTGCTTGATAGTTTTCAATGCTTTTAGTCTGTGCGCAGATAGTGGTTTGCAATAAACCTACATGTACTTTGTGTTTTGATTGAATCGTTGAACCTTTCTTTAAGTACCAAATAAGCACACAGTTATTATTGTACTTGACTGTCATTCCTGCAAGGACAAATCGTTAAGAGAATTTATTGTACATGACTGTCATTCCTGCAAGGACAAATCGTTAACAGTTATTATTGTACTTGACTGTCATTCCTGTAAGGACAAATCGTTAAGAGTTATTATTGTACTTGACTGTCATTCCTGCAAGGACAAATCGTTAAGATTTATTATTGTACTAGACTGTCATTCCTGTAAGGACAAATCGTTAAGATTTATTATTGTACTAGACTGTCATTCCTGCAAGGACAAGTCGTTAAGAGTTAATGACCATGAGCGTACAATCTCTTACGTTCTCCGGGCTCTATGACCTTTTCTGCTGTAAGAATAGGAGCTTCAGGTTCATGGTACGGTAGGATGTCATGATTAAATTATTTGATCTCGTTTATTCAAGCCACAAATAGACTCAACAACTATCATGACACTTTTGAAATATCAAAGTTCAAAAAGAGATAAAAGTAATAGTAATACTAATGTACAACATAGAATATGTTGAACGGGCCATATTGAAGCACAAGTCTCATGTGAGTCCACGTTCCACGCATATTGAACCTTGTATATATATTATTTTTCACAGTATTGACACAATATTTGTTGCTTTTAAGGTAGGGTTTAATGAATGCATAGCGTATGACTTTAAATGTATCATGTCTGTACATTTACTTGGCAATCTTTCCTAATCAATAACAATAACAATAACAACTAACCTAGCACGCCAGTTTAATAAAACTTCATACCAATGTGTAATATCAGTCATTATCGCTATATGTGCCCTTTGAGGTTTAGATCTGCAAATAAATTCTATTTTGGCGGTTTTTATAGAGACATTGGCTCTACGACAAAGCCTTTTGTCAGAATCATATCTCCTAAACTATTCATTTAAGCCGTATCAAACCTAATACTAGTACTCGAATCATACATGATCCTTTCCTGTGGTTTTTGAGAGTAAGACTTAAACAGTTGCGACGAAGTCACTTGTGCGGATCATATAAACCATTATTCCTGGAAGTGCATTTTGAGGGCAAGATCTGCAATTGAATTTGATTTAAAACATGACTAAAAAGGTTTCTAGACCACAAAGTCATTTGTGTGGAGCAAACCAAGTGCTGCTAGCTTCATCTAACTTCATATAAATGATCCCTAGAAGTGCTTTTTAAGATGACATTAGTAAAATGATCTACTAAAAACTTCACATCAATCTTTTCTTTCCGTCTGCTGTAAATTAGTTTATTAAGTTGTCCGGTTTTCGATCTGGACAGATATGCATTACGATGCTGAATTTCAGAAACAACCATTACTTCTCGATGAAATAACCACATTTATAAAGTTTAAAAATTATATGACCCCAACAACATACACTGTGCTCCTTGAAGGGTTCGGCCTACAAATGAAGTTTATTTTATGCAGTTTCCATGGAAACGTGACTATAACGGTTACTATTCTATTAAAACTAACACAGAGTCTTCAAGGATCATAGTACGTTCTTTTAAAAACTGCCCTCTAAGGTAACATACAAAACAAAATGCTAAGAAATTTAACACTGAAGGATATTGTTTCACAGATAATGACCATTTTTATGTGAAATCGATTTTCGAGGAAAATAATGAGTTGCTGTTTTAAAAGGAGGCCTACGCAGAAATATGTTATCATTACGTATATGTCATAAATAGATTGAGTTCTACCTAAACTATATAATCTATTTAGATAAAGAATGATATTCAAGAGCTGTTAAAAGTTTTGTTGGGTTTATAGAGACACCACACATATGACGTCACATAATCAGTTTAGCCTTGACCATATGTTCCCTGACTTGGCCAGTCTGTCAGTAAATACATAAATGATCAAACAATTTATCAATGTCTACTAATAACCAAGAAAATAAACAGCAAATAACAAAACTCGTAACCGATAGAGGGCTTTATACACAGGATTAATTTTAACAAATTGTGAAGTTATGAATTCATGATTCCTAATTTATCGTGCATAACAGCATTTCATTTTTGCTGTATCAGGAGCGAAAATGATCACATAGAAATGTGGAAATGTAGAAGATGCTGAAACCGCTTTAAACATTGAAGTTAAACATCTTGTTTGTACGCTAATAAGGTCGTGGTAATGAAAGGTAATGTATTAAGGGACATAATAGTTTATATATTTGATGTCACGATTCTCTCAACCCCGGGAACAATTCTTAATAAAAAGATATACTCAAGATAATTATTTTCATGAAAACATCAAAACTAAAACTCTTACCAAGAAGGCACATCTAGGGCTTTGACTGCTATGGGGATGAATTTGGTCACGCTAGCATGTATAGTTAAGGAGATATGCTCCGGACAAGGTTATGTTGTTAGATATACACAATAGCTACGTTATATTATTGTAACTATTTGTAAATAAAACTTTTTAAAAAAACAAATGACAGCATTCTTGTTTCAACATAATGAATTGGTTATGAAAAGGGTCAACAATTTGACAAAGGATATTGCAGTGATGACTACCTTGTGTTCAAATGAATCTGTAGCAATCATGTCCACACTATCTGTATGAGAAAATTTCATAAGACTGTCAATCCCTGTGCAGACAAATAGTTAAAAAGTTATTGACACTGAGCGCACAGTCTTTTATGGTCTATGTACTTGGTGGCATCAATTTCTTTTATTCTGCCGTTAGAAAAGGAGATTCAGGTTCCGTAAGTATTTCCACTAATAAATCTTTATTGTATAATTAATTGCATTTTGGTCTAACGAAAGAATCGTATGATACATTACCAATGATTCAATCACCATTAGAATCATATGACCAAGCACCGATATCTCTTAAAAATAAGACATAATGGTTATTCTGTAAAAAAAGTTTCAAATACAGGTTACAATGGTACTGGTATAATGTGTGATTTCTTCAATATATTCTGATCATCGACATATACATCAACAATAGAACAAAAAACATTTTCACTAAGGATGATATCCTAAATAATGTGAGATACAAAAGTGAGTGAGTGAGTAAGGGTTTAACGTGCTGTGAACAATATTTCAGTTATTAAACACGTGGATGACAAGCATCCAAAAGAGAGTGGACCGATCAGGGAGAACGGGATAGCCAGGATGAGGGAAAAGACGGAATGAAAGGCATAGTAAGAGATAGTAAGCAGGTTTTAGAAGGAGTCAAATTTGTTCTGGCTTCTTCCCGTCGACCTGTCCAGTTTGGGTGCCCCTACCAGGAGCATGTAAACTCCGGCTGGCATAGCTCTCGGGGTCTCTGAAGCACGCAAACCACCACACCACGATAGGGTATTGAGTCCAGTGGTGGTAATGATATGTGGAGAGATTAGAGGTGAGGTGAGGTGAGTTGGGGTTTTAACGCCGCTTTCAAGATTATTTCACTTATATCGCGGCTGCTAGTATTATTGCAGGGAGAAAGCCCGCAACCTTATAGTGTCTATGCATTGCGGTGAAACCTGCGAGCATCGGCTGGAACTAGCGAACCATGGGTGGTACTGCGCTGAATTTCAGTGTAGCATTGTACCCAAACCTGACTGCGTGTAGAACAGTTCTCTACTGCGGACAAAGTTGCCGAGCCCCTGGCGGGGGAGAGATTAGAAATAAAACTTAAACAGGGATTGTGTTTATTCAATAATACACATCGTGTTAACTGTTTACACATGGAAATGATTTGTCAGAAAAATGACATTAGCTTACTATAATAACTGAACATCATATCAAATAAAAACCTGAATAGTGAATAAAAAAAGATCTTTAAAGATCATGCAATGGCTCTTCCATTTATGATGGCTTTGCATAAGTCTGACCTCATTTTCATTTAGTAAACCCTCACGCCGCAAATGGCTGAAATTATCCAAGCTAAAAGCTGAAATTACCGAAGATTATAGCTGAAATTACCCGAGCGGGGATGTCAATATCTCACTCACTAACTCAAATCTGTCCACACAAAAATGTCAATAAGCTGCACATTAATGTTGTTGATTTTCCAAATAACAGATTTGACCCTTAACTTCCTTTGAGTAGTATAAAACAACAAGATGAGTGTTCAGTTTAACACGATGTGTTATCTGCAAAATTGGCTATTCTTGAAAGATGTGATAAAACCACTTGTCCTCCAGCATCTTCCTAGGTCTAAGATTGCCGATTCGTTACTTTAAATCATTGTGAAGAGTACCTATAAACTAAGTACTGTGTGAACGAGGATGACCCTTTCCCTAATGGAACTCCTCAGCAGGACTCCACAGCTAATAAATGCCAAATATTGATGGCATTCCATTTAGGCACTCTTAAGTGTTGTACTAAGCCTTAGAATATCAGTGAATCTATTAGCATTCAATGGCCCTATTAAATCACCTACGTGTATCCTTTTAACACTAAAGCCAGCATAAGAATAAACTGGAAATAAAATCAATGCACATTTCTGAACATTCACAGTGAATTCCAAATCTGTGGTATTAATATTAATAATGTCTTTTTAGATACAGTCGAGGTGGCAAAACGTAGAGCTGTATTGAAGGTACATTGTAATTACATTCTGACTTTTGCAACGAAAAGATAAATATACTTATGCACTGAACTCCAAGTAGAACAATTTTTTAGAGACTTTTGTTAATGAAAATGGAGAAAAAAACGTTGATAAAAAATGAAGAAAACGAAACACGTTTGTATTAAAGGAAACTAATAAGCGTGTACAAAAACAATGTCGTTCAACTGAATTGACCACAAGAAATTTCTATCGTTTAAAGTGCATTCTGACCTATCAGGTAGTATCCAATTGCAATTGCAAACGTCAGTTAATATTGCAAGTACGGGTTTCATTGGTTTCAAATGCCACCACTGGACTCGATACCTTATCGTGGTGTTAAGGTTTGCGTGCTTCAGAGACCCTGAGAGCTATGCTAGCTGGAGCTAACATGCTCCTGGTAGGGGCACCCACGCTGGACAGGTCGACGGGTAGAAGCCAGACCAAATTTGAGTCCTTCTAAAACCTGCTTTCTATCTCTCACTATGCCTTTCTTTCCGTCTTTTCCCTCATCCTTTCGATCCCATTCTCCCTGAACTGCCCATTCGCAATTGGATGCTTGTCATCCACGTGTTTAATAACTGAAATAGGGTTCAAAACACGTTAAACACCCAACTCACTCACTCATGATAATATATATCCAAATGAACTCTGGTAGGATTTTCCGTTTGAAAGACCCATGGGTGATTTTGTTTAGAGTCAAGAAACATAAGGTACTGGAAACTGAGGATGTCCAATCACATTATATTAATATCTCAACACATGGATATCACAATAGTATTAGTTAAAATCTTTCATAATGCTTAATGCAAAATACTTCAGTATGTTTTTCTTAAAACACTATTCATCTTTAGAAAATAATACTAAAATAAGATGAAAACGGTTTAGTCTTCAAGTTCTAGTATTCAGATTTTACCTATTGAAATATGGTATAAGGGATTTCATAAACTTATTTGATTTAACAAACTTAACTTAGAAACGGTAGTTTTGAAATTCGTATATTATATAAAAATTACCATATCTTCAAACTTCGACAATATTTATTTTCGCAGCTTTAAATATTATGCTTTATGAGAACATGCAACTGGCTATTATTGTATTAAGATAACAGCCAATAACTATTTCCCCATTTTTGCCTGACATTACTCATCAATCCATTATCATATCCATACCTTTTAAATTATGCTATTAATTTGGTTATGACGACTACTTCAACCTTTAATATCCTCCTCTGAGTCCCGTTTTCTGCTTCGACGAAGTGATGGACGAGCACGTGTATACCGACGTCGTGGAGAACGTTATGCCGCCAACTGTGTTCAGGAGGTTGTCCCATTTGGAGGTGGGAGTGGCATGGTGTGGGCCGTGATTCGTCACGGTGTTAGGACACCCCTTGTGCATGTTGTGGGTAACCTCACAGGAGTACGGTATAGGGACTTGATCCTACAGCCTTACGTTATTCCTCACGTCAACGTCCATGGTGGTCTCTTTCAGCAGGACAATGCTCGACCACATGTTGCACGTGTTTGTCAAGACTTTTTACAGCGTAACAATGTCTAGACATTGCCACGGCCAGCCAGGTCACCAGATTTGTCACCAATTGAGCATCTCTGGGACGAACTGGATCGACGCGCGCGCAGTAGGAATCCACCCCCACCCCCCCCCCCCCCCCCCCCCCCCCCTGTGATTGACAACTTGATTGCATCCATGGGTCGTCGGTGCCAAGCAATAATCAATGCCAATGGTGGCCATACCCGATACTGACATTTGTGCACCCCTTTGATGTTGAAACACTTGTGCAACTGTGCATTTCAAGATCATGCTTATTCTGAATAAAATGTACTGAACAGAGATCTTCAAACAGCGTTTTAGTTTTCATTTCAACTTGCATCTGTGCTCTTTATGTTGAACTTTGAAAGTCAGTGTCAAGTTTCTTTTTTTGAAGAGTTTATTTCACAACGTGTTAACTTTCAATTTCGGGGGCGGGATAGCGCAGTGATTAGCGCGTTCGTCTTCGGATCAGGAGAGGAGGTCCGTGGTTCGAATCCCGCCAGGGGCTCGGCAACTTTGTCTCCAGTAGAGAACTTTTCTACACGCAGTAAGGTTTGGGTGCAATGCTACACTGAATGTCAGCGCAGTACCACCCATAGATCGCTAGTTCCAGCCGATGCTCGGAGGTTTCACCGCAATGCAAAGCCACTATAGTGTTGCGGGCTTTCTCCCTGCAATACTACTAGCAGCCGCGATATAAGTGAAATACTCTTGAAAGCGGCGTTAAAACCCATTTCACTCACTCACTACTTTCAATTTCATGACAAAAAGTGAATATAGCATGTATGTGGGTAATTATTTATTCAAAACGTATGACATGGTAGCTTTTTCAGTTGAAATTATTTCGAAAAAGTTGTTGGTATAAAAATATAAATACCCACTTGTAAATAGCCACTTCGTTTTCAAAACATGAGCATCTATACCCACATAGGCAAAATCCTATCTGGAGCTCTGTCCTGTACTGCCCATGGAAGTAATCATTGCATCTTATCTTTCTTGAAAGGATTTTAGCATGTGTTCGTAAGAAGCTTTACTGTAGAGCTGCAAATATGTTCCATGTTAAATCTACAAAAGTCAGCTTTATGTGCCAACTTTTTAATAGGAAGATGTCACTGTAAATATTATTGCCAATCATCAATGAACGTTGATGGAGACATCTTCCTATTGGACAGGATTGATTCTTTGCCACATCTTTCGTCGAGATTATTGCTTTCGAAAAAATCTGAGGAAGTAATGAATATGTCAATCAAATTCTGTCATTCAATTATCTGATTTTCAAGCTAGAAAAAATATTATCGAAATTGGAACATCTATTTGAAATACCAACTATCAACTTGAGAATTTTTTGTTAGATAAATTTGTCGATTCCCATAACGTTTTGTGTGATGATTTGAATTCGCGAACTGGTATTGCAAACAACCCCTCAACAAACTTTAATGATCTGACAATTAATCATGAAACTAATAATGATATCGAGGCGGGCGTTGAATAACAATGAATCCCGGAAATTTTACAAACGCAACTATTTATCGATATTGTAACATGACCGTTAGTTATTAGAAGTTTAAGAGCGAACTCTGTTTTTGCGTACTTATTTTTGTGTGGAAAGGACTTTGCGACTGTTCTGTTTCTGTAAGTGGTGAGATAAGGTCTAGCTAATGTGAATTTCCGGCATTATTTACATTACAAACATAGTTGTGATAATAGCAAATAGTGACATTCGTAACAGCGAGACCTTACAACATACTTGTTTAATTCGAGACCGAAATCAACAAGTATAAAGCTCGTAGAAAAATATCGTAAAACCCCGAGTACAAAAGTCTTGAACTAGCCCACAACCAGTATGAGAGCGACGCAAACATTGTGACGTCAAAACGGTTGGCCTTTGTGACGTCATACCATGGGAACGGCATTCGAAAGAAGGCGGCCGCATGAAACTTTGCGGCAAACTTGGACTAAGTAAGCCAGTTGAACATATTTTCGTTCTTCAAAAAGTCAACTGTCAAATCGGAGTAGGGCACGAATTTTCTAAGAAACTGGAAAATTAAAACTTGAGTCGGGCCGGCACTAGTGAACATGTTGTATCAATTCGCGGTGATTCGCCTTTGCTAATTTGCGGGTATTCATTGTCATTCATCATAGGGTAATTTTTTCGAATCGACCAATCAGAATCGAGGATACAACGAAGTCCTGTTACAATATATTGTATGCTATTATTTTTCTTTGCTGTAACTCTTGTGTATATTGGCCGGAGGCCTTTCATACAATAAACATCTTTTCACCTTTGACCTTTGACCAAATACCTAAAGAAACAAAACTGGTACATCAAGGTTTCAAAGTCTTTTTCTTTATTTATATCAAAATTCTGAAAACAGTACTAAATTAATAATTTGTGTGTTCGAACAATTACAGATTGGAATTTTTCTTAACAGCATATCAAATCCTTAGCATCGTATTATATTATCATATGATAAAATTACGTATCATAGGGGTCGGGATGGTGCAGTGGTCAACGCGTTAGTCAAGGGGCTCAGCATCTTTGTCTGCAGTAGGGAATTGTTGTACATGCAATGTATTGCCACCTATGGTCCGCTATTTCAAGCCGATGCTCTCAGGGCTAACCGCAATGCATAACCACGTTAGTGTTGCAGGCCTTTTTCCTGAAATCCTTTAAAAAATAGAGTTGCAAGTGAAGTTTGACAAAAAAATATAATGATATATATTTAAAACTTTGGATCGTGATCGACGAGTGTCGATTAGTCAGCTCTGCCACTTAACTGACAGTTAATATTACTCCCTGTATTTGACTGATAGTTTTATGTATACATTTTCTACTGATTATGTCAAATGACATGAATGTTTTCCGGTTAAGTCGATACATACATGGAAATAAAAATCGAACATTAAAAATAAGTCAATGGGCTCAGTCCACAGAACCTTTACTCCAATCGTTGCCTGGAATAACTGGCTATACAAATGCACAGTTGACAAACAGTTTGAATTCCTTGAACTCGGCTACATGATTTCTGCATGGATAACCATTTATTGAGTTATACATCCCTTTGCAGAATGATTGTTAAAGTGTTATTGACGCTTAAGCACAATATTTTACGGTACGTGATCACTAACCTTATTTGATTGTGTTAGTTGGCCTATGTCGAAAAGGTGAACAAATGATCATGGAACATGAGAGAAAAACCATCTTCATCATTATTTCTATGAAAGGTGTGTTTATTTAAGAGCGTGATTCATTTACCGCGACTGACATATTCAACATCCTAGCACGTTAAGTTTGCTATCAACAAGTCCAAGGTAACGGCGAAAACTATCAGAAAAACGAATAGTGTTTAAATGACACAGATATGTTTCATAAATGTTCATGTTACTTAATGCTAAGGGTCGAAACTCTGTGACTCATTTACAACCATATTCGTTCTATGAACTACTAAACACTACGAAACTATATTTGATTCCAAAAATACGTTAGGGTCATTGGTGAGCGCTATTGTCCTGTTTTCAATTACAAATTACGACTGTTTATTGTCACTACACTTTACTGATAAGAATTAGACACAATGGCAGATATGATATCCAACTGCATCCGGATATGTTCCAAATTTTCCTTTAACTGTTCGCAGATGACGTTTCTCTATATCTTGTTCTATCGTTGGTCTCCAGAAGGAAAAAAATGAACCAGAAAGATATTGTGAATGGTCTTAACTAATTGTGAGAACTGTTTGGTAACTGTAAGGTTTGAGTACAATGCTACGCTTAATTTCAATGCAGAATCACCCATTGTTTGCTAGTTCCAGTCAATGCTCGCAGGTTTAACCGCACAACGTAGCCACAGTGGTGTTGCGGGCTTTCTCTCTGCAATAATACTAGCAGCATCGACATAAGTGAAATATTCTTGAAAGCGGCGTGAAAGCCCAAAACACCTCACCTAAAATCGATATCCATCTCCCTTGTTGTTTCCCATACCACTCATTTCAATATCCATAGCTTGTTCTCATATACCTTTAACTTGTTGAATGGATTTATTTCATGATCTACAGGCATGGCGCAAATGTCTGGGCATATATTACAAAACATGTTTCTGCAATAAAGCTTGATTGGAATGACTACCATTTTGGCATATAAATTGAATGCAAGGGGTTATGGTTGCAAGGTTGCCTAAATGTCTTTCCTTTCAAGTGTCAAGACTAATGAATTAAAGAAAACTGCACATGGAATAGGAATACAAGTCTTCTAAACATTATGACTTGATTTAAAAGAATAAACCTGAATTTAGTTAAAATTTCATGAATAATGATCCACTACTTCCAAATTTTCTGGAGATAGTGACAAAATATTGCAACCATCCGAAGAGTTATTTTCTAGATGAAACTGGAAAAAATAATTATGTTAAAAGGGTGCGGTCATCAATTATTCGTTCAGGAAAGGGATATCTGCACATGCAATCCATAAAGACATGGTCGATAGATTGGGTGATGACTTCTTTGCATTATCTACAGTTGCCAAGTGGGTTGCTAAATTTAAGCGTGACCAACCGGCCGATGTTGAAGATGATGCCAGGTTTGGTCGGCTAAATCCTCAACCAGTCATGTTTAAGTTGATACTCTCCACGACATGGTGCTTGCGGACCTTTGACAATTCAACACATAGCTGAGACACTGGACATAAGTTTGGGGCGGTATACACAACACTTGCCGATTTTCTTCTTATGAGCAAGCCCTCTGCAAGATTGATGCAAAGAATGTTGACAGGTGACCAGAAACAGAAACGCCTGGACATTGCAAAGGAACGTTTGGCTCGATTCAGGGGAGACAGGGATAATTTCCTGACAGATTAGTGACCGAAGATGAGAAGTAGGTACATCATTTTGACCCTGAAAATAAAAACCAAAATCAAACAGTGGAAGCATGTCAATGCCAGAACCCCAAAATGTTCAAGTTCTAGTGACTTGAATGGTGACTAAATGTGTGAGAACACCTATGTGAATCTTATCTTTGTGATGAACTAAAATCATTGTTCGGTTAATCCATATACATTTTTAACCTTCTTGTAAACATCTATAAACAAGTAATGACTCAAAATATAACCCAGGGAGAACGATTTAAGGCAACGTTAAAAACAAACTTGGAAACTAGGTAAAATTATAGAGAAGTCTGACAAGTTAATGTTAACCTCAACAACATGTAGTTTCGATTTTATTGCAGAAAATATTTACCGAATGTCTACAGACACGAACGACCCCATGGTTTATATACGAAGAGCATTAGCAAGCTTCAAAATCCACTAACCATACAAATGTGTACACTGTTTTGTCCCAGACACACTGATCCTATTAACCAAACCAAGTATTATGATCTACAAAGCTTTTCCCCTTACATGTAGCTTGTAAAATGGTTTTATTTCTTGGCCTACAGGCATGGCGCCAAAGTCTGGCCTCAAAGATTACAAAACATGCTTCTGAGCCGGTCGAAGCTTGATTGATTGTAAGAGCATCAGCGAAGAAAATGATGGAGAGGGTTTTGTCTGCTAGAATGGGTAAATTATTTTGTTTTTGCGAAGGCTGACGAACATGAAAAAACTTCAAATGGAAGTAGAATACGACCAGGGAGATTTTGTTACGAAAGATTGTCAAACGTGAATCGAATGGAATTCCAATCGGATTTAATGTTAATTAAACTGCATGAACAAAATAAGTTGTCTGAGTTAACGTTCAATTTCTTCCGCTTCAACTTTATAATGTCTATTTAAATGTTTAATGACACCTTGTGTACAGACTCCTTAGCTGATGGGAATTGTCATGTGTAGACTTGTTGACCCTGTGACCCCCAATAAGGATACAGGTGTCATGTCCTATTAGCTATTTTGATCTTCTTCACCAGAAGAAAGAGGCTGAGAAAGCTGAAACTTTGTGTTCATACTTCTCAGGTGATGACGATTCTAATTTATGGAATTGGTGACCTTGTGACCCTTTTTGAGGGCAGCGCGGCCAAGCCGTAAATACCTGTTATCATTTTCTTCTCCAGAAGTAAAATGTCTAAAAGGTTGATTTTACACATGCCATATCTACTACCAACTTTGGTATTTCATTAAAGAATTTACCCTAGGAAGTATGTCATATGACTTTTTCGAAACAGGTGTGAATTTTTTTATTACCCGAGCGAGGTATACACAAATTCGAACGAGGTTGGTAATAGTTACACTGCACATTTCCGACGTCACCAACGACGAAGTTCGGAAACTAGCGCTGATACAGGCCAAAGTAATATGTGCACATGTGCTCTCATATGTCAATTTGATAATAAAGATTAATAATTTGAAGCTGAAATGTATGATAAGTGTATGTAGTGTTTGGAAGTTTGACCAGAGATAGGAACAATAATCGAAAGGGCATTTCCGCAGTAAAGAAGAAAGTGGTATATTATTCATATATATTTATGTCAAAATAAAATACTTTATACGACACTGGCTGAAGGGATCCTTTCTAATGATAACTGAATGCGTCGTAGTTCGACTTGTATTTTATAATATTTATAGAGGATACTAAACGACCTTACATTGAAAACTATTTTTGTTAAACGAGTTATTGATTAAGTATTAAACGAGCAAAAGCGAGTTTGATACCAAATCATTAACGAGTTTAATAAAAATAGTATTAAATTGAAGGAAGTTTAGTATTCTGTTTATTACTTGACCTCAGTAATCAAGCACGCCGAAATTGTACTGAATGGAACATTTCCGCGACTAAGCCGCCATTGTGACGGCGGTACCAACATTGTAACGTCATAACCACACGACATTGTGACGTCATAAATGCAGCGGTATTACACTAGTTTAATATCGCCATATAAATCGAGTGAAGTAGAAATTTATATTATCACGAGTGGCGTAGCCACGAGTTTAAATATATGATTTTTTCTACTTCACGAGATGAGAAATTCGACGAGAAATGTCAAATGTTCTATTTATTATGTTTCCCAAAACCCCGTAATTGACCCTAACAATATGAATTGAGAAGCTAAAACGCTTCGCTAACGCGGCTGTTGCATGACGTCATTCAATTGTTTCATGACGTCACAGACGACGTCATATGATTGTTGCATCATTTTACAGAGTAGAATACCATTTTTATTTCACTCAGTGAAAATACGGGTTTTATTTTCACCGATAAATGGCATATTTCACCATTCGAAATATAATAGACTGCAGTATCTTACACGGGCAAGTAATAATATCATATTTTATTCAGTTAAAGAGAGATTGGTAAACAAGCCATGAGGCTTATATCAATATCTCTCCCAAAGTACATTTTCAACACATTCAACGAGTAAGGCTTTAAGAAATCGACATTATGCATTGTACAAGTATATCAAACATTTTAGAGGCAATGATGAGACTTGTTTACAAGTCTTTTCAACAGTATCTAACCATGGGTGGTACTGATAATGGGTGGTAAGATCATTTTACCTGTAAAGATTTTTCAACAAGACTGACTTAGACTGACAGGCGGATTAAATACCACAGTACTTCGATAATGTGGGTGTAAAAAGGATTTGAAATACATTCATCAAACCTAATACATACATTTTAAATGACATTGTTTAATAAACAATAAGGATATTTAGATACTGATATTAGAAAAATATTTAATTTTCACATCATTTTGTACAGGTTAAATATAATCTATTAAAAGATAGATACAACACGTTTCATTTAAATCAATACGATTATCCTGTAAAACATTTAGTAACACTATGGAAATAACAGCTCAAAGTCACCGATTGTTACATATTAATTTTATAATTATTTTAGCAGAAGCCGGTTACGAGGGGTCATCCCTCTGGGAATCTCACCATGAAATCTGAGCGGAATCTGAGCGGAATCAGAGGAATCAGAGGATATTGTGCCTGTCGAAATCCATGAAAAGAATTATCTTGATTCAAAAGCTTACGGCTATCCAGATATAATGAGTTGATTTAAATAACTCTCCCGTCAACATTGAATGTAGGGTTGTATAACTTATAACAAAACCTCTCACTAATGGTAATGGATGTGTATGATCATATTTCAACTGATGACATTAGTGTTTGTTTCCTTGTTTTCATTTATATATGAATACAATGACGTTTGAAGTTATGGTCAAAAGAAATGTATTTCGATTTTATGACATGTTATACTATTTAATTACAGAATGAACAAATAAAGCATATGCCTTCATATTTTCCATAATGAGAAACGAAATTGTTGATATGTTATTCAGTGGAATTACTTTTCACCCCGTGGTTATTTCTAAACAGTTGTTAACCAAGGAGTGAATAGTTTTCCAACGAGTCTTATCACATGTTCACAAAGGCGCCCTTTAGAAGCGTAGCTGGATGTTGGCTCTATACTTATGTAAATAACCAATGTGAATAATTACATGGTCAAATACACAACAATGAGACAAACAGTCAATGATCACACAACATAATCAAGAACATAATTAGTATCAAGTGGCCATTATGATATCTTTTGATATCTCCCTGCTTTTGCTTAGAACCACATCCGATTCATTATCATGATCTGCTCGTATTTCCTGTCTTGTTCATAACCATTTTCTAAGTTCGTCATTCCCTATCCATACTAATATTACTTCAGCCACGGAGTGAACCTTATTAAGTAAAAGAAGACTTACCGATGCATAGAGACGAGTGTTAAGAGGTAGAGACCAAGCTAGAAAACAGACCGTTAAGTGGGTATGTTAATATTTAATCTTTTATTTCTTGTTTTCCGTCGGCCAGTTACACATGTGTCCGACTTAAACCATTTTTTAAAAAAAATAACCATTTCAAATAAAGGTTGTTATAGAAATTCACAATTGTGTAATGATGTGTCATTATTGACCTTTCGGAAACTATTTAAATTTTTTTTGAGTTTGGAAAGAGGTATTAACAGAACCATTTGACGATGTGATAACGTCAATAGCGTATAATGTAGACTGATTGCTTCTTTGCTTATTCTAAACAGTTGGTATACAGTTTTTATAATTTTATATCAAATACTAACTTAACCGTCTAAACTCTGCAATCTATCTCAAATTATGCCGAAAGGACAAAGTCTTTCTTTATATTCAATGCCATTATACCTGCCACTTTCAACAGCAATATTAAAGTTACTACATAATCTAAATCTTGATATAGCAATCCTTACATGCATAGGAATATAACAACATAAATATCTTTCCACATTTAGCAAGGTCTTGAACTCCTTATAAAATATACATTTAGGAGATTCATCAATTGATGAGTACCATGGGTGTTTTAAGTTATCTTCTAGTCTAAGCCGAAATAGAGATATAAAATGATCCACGTTTCCAATTTCTTGCCAAGCATAACCAAAACCATATTGGAAAAATATAGGTCTAACCTTTGTTACCCAGGTATTATAACCAAAGCTATCTAAGCATTATATAACATTGATGTGGGAGTCTATTTTGTGGCATATGTAAAAGTCTGCACCAAAACTTAATCACTCTTGGCATGTATAGATGTTGCAGTCGGAGTCTACCACATTCACCAAGAACCATTCCATTAAGTGTTGATTTTTTAACCCGTAAGTAATGTTTACAAAAATAATTTGAACACTTTCTATTATTTTGTCCCCCAAATTTCAGAACCATAACAAAGAATAGGTACAATCATAGAATAAAAAATATTTAGCAAATCAGTACAACTTATGTTACCAACTTGTCTGTGCATTACTCCCTATAAGTTTGCGTGTAAAGACTTATCCTAAATATCTATAAAAGGAAACTGTTTCAACTGGTTCACCTTATAATAGCATTTCTCATAATGACGAAGAGGCCCTCCATTTCTGAAAACTATAATCTTTGTCTTGTTTAAATTAACTTTCATTCCTGTATTTAAACAGAAACTTTCCAAAACATATAGTTTATTTTGGAGCAAATTACAAGTACTGGCTAGTGCCGAAATGTCATCTGCAAACATAAGTGCACATAAATTTGGAAAAATTCCATGCCCACCCTCCAGTTCCAATTTCTTATAATGATTATCAATAAATATGAGAAATATCTGAGGGCTTAGAATTCATCCTTGCCTTGTGCCTACATTACATTCAAAACATGAAGAGAGGCCTTGTTCGGTCCTAACACAAGCAGTAAGATTGGAGTACATTGATGAAATTATATTTAGAAACTTTCCAGATACCCCAGCCATGTGGAGAGAAGCTAGAAGAACATCATGTCTAAGTGTATCAGATACCTTTGAAAAATCAATGATGATTTAATATGTCATGATTCTCACACCAAATTTGTTGCCTTTTGTTAATAACTGAAGTGAAAATCTTGCCAAGTGTGTCAGTAAGTGAAATGCCCCTGTAATTATTTGAGTTATGTTTATCCCCTGATTTATGTAATGGGCATATAATACTTACTACTTGGAAATTGTCCTGTGTGAAGAATATTATTGAAGAGCAAAGCAAGTGGTTGTGTGATCTTATATTGTGCAGCTTTTAAAAAAACCTCTGTGGCTAGTCCATCTGGTCCAGGTGTTTTGTTGTTTGGCAAGTTTGAAATGCATGCTGATATTTCCTGTTCTGTTATTTGTTTATTTAATATACATAAAAAGTCTAAAGTAGGAGAATCACAATATGTAGTATAGTCTGTTTGGATGTCTATAGTGAGAAGCTCAACAAAGTGTGTCACCCACTGGTCATCTGTGATCTTGTTTGATACTCCCTGTGAAACCCTGTTTTCTTTTAATATTTTCCAAAATAATTTGGGGTCCTTTCTGGCATCTATTAATCGGTTTCTCTGTTTACCAAAATCATCTAATCTTTTCTTTTGGATAGTTCTTTTGAGGTGTGTCTCTTAGCTTTCTAAATAGAGAAATGTCTGTGTTATTGTTTCAGTGTGACCTCATTGCTGTGTATTTTTGTTGTTTTATGTTGTCAAGTTCATTGTCCCACCAGGGTGGTTGAGTAAATTGTTGCCGTTTCAAAACCCCGGGAAATAGAGATTTAATGTGTTTTGCAGCTTGTTCAAATATATTCATCAACTATTGTATGGCCATACTAATATTTGTTTGTATCATTTTAATGAGGGTCTGTTGCAAATTTTCATAGATGTTAGAAACATTTGTGATAAAATTGTTGTCAGAATCTTTATTCCATTAAAATTTAAACCACTTAATTGTTTCTGTTGTACTTATGTTTACTATGTGTATTTGTCTAATGACGATGATACCTGGGAGTATTGTCTGATGTATTTGTTGATGTTAAGTGAACAGTATAGATGAAAGTGGCATGACATGTCCTGTGTACCTACTCCAAAATCTGTGATATAAGGAAAAGGGAAGTGAACGCAATCATGTAATCAACAACACTGGACCCATTATGGGTAATACAAGGGAATTCACCATTTTTGTCCCTAAACATCCTGCCATTTAGAGTATGAACACCAACACAATTCAACTAACATAGCACCATAATTATTGTAAACAAGGTTATCTTTGAAATTTCTAGGCTAATCAAAGTCATCAGTTGGGTAGTCATCAGAGTCAAGAACAAAGTCTAAATTGTCAGATGGTATATAGTCTAAGAAGTCTTTAATTCTTGCGTTGAGCTCCCCGCATAGTAAAACATCTTTAGTTGGGTGATCCTAGGTGATGGCCATCTGATAATCCTCTAATATTGATATGCCATCGGAGTCACTTTGCTTATAATTGGGAGAGTTCTCGGGTGAAATATATATAAACATTAAAATGGTGCCCTGGTCCCACCCATGAATAGTTGTTCGAAATAATAAGACAACACAGTTTTCAAAATATGAGTATATCTGTTTTACAATATTTTCATTCACTAAGTGTTAACTTATGAAAACTGTAACACCACCGCTATGGCGACCTAGATTATGAAGTTTCTTTCTAGCACATTTGATCGTGTGATATTCTGTCAGAAAATCGCGAAAGTCATCAACTCTACGTACAAAAGACTCACAGAAGCCAATGATGTCGTAATTTGTACAGAAATGTTTTACGGTAGAATGGGGGTTGTCATGTTTGATCAAACGTTCAATGTCCAGGTGAGCATTGATAGTCGTTCCTGTTTACCTTCTTTGTCGGTGCCATGTCCTCCACATCAAGCACTTGCATCCAGAGTAGCTTCCCCTGGCGTTGTTTTACTTCCTGCTTCCGGTGTCAACAAAGAACCACGTGCATTTGCTGACATAGGGTCGTTCACTGTTCTGGAAGATGAATTCAGAAAATCGGAAGTCTTACCGGCTATTTGAACAATGTCCCTGTTGTCCCTATCGTACACAAAGGTAGCACCATCCACAATGAGCCGATTCTGACGCGTCTTTACTGGTCTGTCGTTATCCCTCGCCCGCTGAAACCAGGGAGCAAGCAGATGTCTTTCCTCGTGCACTCGTTTCGTGAAATCTTCAGTGACACGTAGGTTTGATGATTTTGGGATCTTTTCTCTTGCTTTCACAAATACCGAACTTATATCACTAGATTTCAAGAAGTTCACAATAACCAGGGAACCACGTTGTCGTGTGTTCAGTCTGTGAGCTCTCACAATCACAATATGGTGCACCTCGTCGCTGCTCATGTCGAGCTTATCTGTCATGAAAGCACGGACTTTCCCCTCCGACTTGGGCCATGTTTCTCCTGTCGTTTCGTCCAAACCTTCGGCTGCGTAACTCAAAGTCTCCAAGTTTTTCTTCAACCGCAAACAACTTGCTATGCAACATGTCGTTTTTGTTTTGTAAAGAATGTAACTAGCCGTTGACCGCATGGATGTCGGACGCCATATTGTCCACTTTTGCGAAAAGCGAGTCAAACTTTTTCCCCAAATCCCGAATATCACTTTTAAAGTCATTTATTGCTTTCAAAACCTCATTTGTTGCTCTATTACCAGTTTCTAGAGCGAGGGCACCTACAGTGTCCATGGTAAGCAAGTGTTGTCCTGTAAGGGGTCCATCGTGTCTTGAGCTTCTGTGTCCCGGGTTGACTTTCACTGAACCGCATGTCACCAGGAGAACGCTGAACATTAGCAACAGCCTCAAACTCAACGAATTTTTTGCTTGGTCGACTTTTACACCATGGATACTTCTTTTGGAGTTATTAGGCTGCAAAAATGTACCTATTTTCACCCGATATTGGGCCAAGGAAATACCCATTGTCGGAGAACCGAGTCAAACACGTCCTCTCTCTTCTCACGTATGCGCACAATCTTATTCATCGTTATTTCAATGGAAAACGTCAAATTTAACGTAAATTCGTTTAAATTTTAAAAAGGTTCGAAACATACTATGAAATAACGTCATGAACTAAATCATGAAAATTATAAGCAGATCAATATTACTATCATCATTTATGGTAGTGATTAAATGACGGAAAGATGATTCAATTATGCTAAAGTTTTTCAAATAAAAAGGTTTCGTATTTTTATCAAGTACCTTTCTGGATCTGAAGACGCCAAACTTAACAGTTTGTTTTACATTTGATTCTTTTGAGAAGTTGAACATATTGTTCCAGGACGTTTCTCCAATTGTCATTCATTTAATAAAATTCCCCTTTGCATATTTTTAGCCCAATGTCCATTCGCTAAGGAGTATGTTTAAAACATTTAAGCTTTCTACACAAGGAAATTCAATTGGTTCAGGGGGATTAGGGCCACCAATCAGAAGATCAGAATTTACACTTTCAGCTTTCTAGTGCTTTCCTTTACTAATAGTGTGGGGAAAGGCTTTTGGGCTGAAACCCATGGCGACTCACTAGGTAAGATGTTCTTTCATTCATGAATAATTTTCCATTTTAAACACTAGTAAATCCTCTCTCACCTGAGCTTAGGCTCATATACCCCATGGAGCTTGTAAATTAATAAATACCTTTTTGTACCTTTAGGGGTCAACATGGCGAACTCAACAACTGAGGTGCCTACCGAAGAGTTTGGTACTGGAATTGCGCTTCAAATACATTTCCGAATATGCGCAATCATACTTGACATTGCTTGCATTGCTCTCGGATCTTTAGGCAATACTGCCATTATCGTCATCATCTTGTCCAAGAAAACATTAAGGAAACCTATCAACTATTTCATCGTCAACCTTGCCATCACAGACACTATTGTGTGCGTGCTAGTAGCTCCCTTGCACGTGAGTGATCTCATCTCTGGCGGATTCCCACTGAACAAGAGATTCTGTGCAGTCGCTGCTGGTCTTCTGGAAGCTGATTTCTGCCTCAGGCTTTCCAATGTGTTGATGATTGCTTTGAGTCGCTACTTAAAAGTTTGCAAGACACCATTCTACGATAAATATATAGGGGGAAAAAGTAACACTTTCCGTTTGTTTCTTCATCTGGGTCCTTGGTATAGGCTTCTTTTTAAGGGTAATTGTAAGCGGCGGTTTGATTTACAATACGTATTCAAGGATTTGTGAATTGGACCGTTTCTCTGAAACAACAGAGGCTTTGTTTGGTAGTTTGATATATTCAATTTGTTTCACAGTCACAGCTTTCTGTTACTGGAAAATCTGCAGATAAATTAAACTGTCTGAAGCGATAATTGATAACAACATCAACTCAGTCAGCGACCAAAATGTTAAAAGGTATTCGTTATGCAGCAACTTTTTAATATTCTTGTTAACCATCATTCTCAATCTAACGGCCATAATCATTTGGATATCTGTACCAAACTCACATGCAGACGTAAACGTTTTCGGTATGTCTTTTTTGTTTGCAGACAGTTGTATCAATTTTGTAATTTATGGAGTAATGAATAAAGCGATAAAACGTAATAACAAAATTATGGTTTCTCTTTTCAATGAGAGATCCCATCAAAGAAATCCAATGAATGATCATGTAAATACCATTGTCCAGCCTGAACCGGAAGAACGCACAAATTTGCTTTCAGTCAGACCTGATGGCATTGTTAATTCCTTTGAACTAAAACCAAGCCGTGGAACCAGTTGTACGTCACATATGTAAACATTAGTATACTTTAAATGGCATTTACAAGAAGGGGAAACAAAACCCACAAACGTGGTTTGAAATGAGTAATATGTTTAGCATATTAATTGTGTTAACTGATTTGTGGTGAGTTATGTCTTAGTGAATTGTGTATTTTCTTCCTTTATTGGCCCTTGTTTAAATGGTCATGAGATTGCATGACATGAATAGGCCGTCAATGTGTGGATGAGTATTCGATGTGTTGCAGACTCTTACATTGTCAAATCGACATATAGTTTCACAAAAAAAACTGAAGAAACATGATTTTTTAAGCTGAATAATACCGGCAAAATCTGACTTTAACATTGCCCGACTTTCAAAAGTCATTTGCACATTTTGGTTTTGTATAGCAACGATTGCTTCAGCGACAGTTTTGTATTTCGTTGTTTCAGACGTCGTAGAAACCATTGTTTGTTACATAACGATAGCGGGCCTTCGCAAGGGAAACAGGCAGCTTTCTGAATATTTTCATACCTTTTATATAAACTACAATTGTTCAACAACAAAACTAACACTCGTAAGTGTGTCATATGAATTTAACCCTCTCTCTTGCGAATTTATGTTAATGGAAACACAAAAGTCTTAGAAGAGTAAGTGATTTTTTTAGTGTAACATAACCGAACTTGGTACATTTTATTTACATTATAATTCCATTTATTAACTTCAAAAGTAAATTTCGTAAATGATAGCATTTGGTGAGGTTATTATCTAATAACTTTTCTTGAGATACTGTTGTTTGCTAAAGAATATTTGCAACAGAGCCTGCAAGATATATCAATGTGATTGTCTTGATATGTCAAAATGTCATATTTGCAATGATGTATTTTTATGTACATACGTCTTTGTCCATATATTTTGATATTGATTTTCCTTTGGTTATAGGTTTCAAAATTCCCCTTGAAAATATTATCATTACATTATAAACGTTGTCCATAAATTTTGAGCCATAACATGGTAATAAAAAAATATGAATTTCAATGTCTCTTGTCACATTGTACTTTTTGAGTTGAATACAATTGAAAATTTTAACATTTTAATCATTATTAAATTATATTATCACAAAATGTTTTGGTTTTATAATCAGGCTATGGTGAATAGTTCATAAATGAGTTAAAATCATATATTGATTCGTAATTGCTCATGATTCCTCCTATCATTTCTCCTTAATGTAATTGAAACCAGCATTTGATTAAAGCCGTAAATTTAATTTTTAAGGGGGCCCAATCCAAATTCAAAATGAGAGGGCAATATATTGTTGAGGTGAATTATCTTAATGACAGTAATAAATGTATGCGGTGAACACAAAGGGACAGTAGCACGTTTTCTGCATCTCTTATTTTAAAAAAATGTTCATTTATAATAAAAGTTCTTGCAATGTCATTTCTCAGGAAGGTATAAAACGCATTACACGTCTCTTTTGTCCTTAGTCTCCTTTTCCTTGGTCGTAGAGAACGGTTCCACGTTGTAAGCATAAACTAATGTGAACCCTTTTAATAATTCGGGTTTGGGAAAGTGATTCCTGCTGCTGTAGCAAACCATGTTTTAGAACCCTATCTAATACATGAGGAGGGTTCTTATGCAATTGGAAACATTTGTCGTTCATGTCTTTTTTGTAGAAAACCTGCAACAGCCCCTTTAAGTTTAATTTCTTAAACTCTAGGATGTTTTATAAATTAAAATACTATTTTCTTGAAAAAAACCCAGGTTATTTGTAATCATTTTTATCTCCTTAAGATCACGATAGCTTTAATCTACTATTTCAATATAACGTTTCTAGTTTTTAAGATAGATAGGTTAAACCTACTTAAAGACTGATAGAATTCTCAAATTTGAACTTTATTTCGAACGTTATACTTATTTAGATGAGTTACAATGCATTGTCTTACACAAACATAGTGCTCCATTTGATCAGCATGGATCAACTAGTCATTTCCAACGGAAGAAATTATGAAACTGATCTGTCTCATTTTAATTTCTTGAACTTGACGAGAGTTGGAATTAAGAAAATACATTTGACATTAAACTCTGAAGCAATCAATTTTAGACATAACATTTACCCTTTGAGGCAGGACGTAAACGAAGTGTTGAATCGATACAAATATGTTCATAGTTTCTTTAAAGGGGTAACGCTAGAGGTCTGCCTAAAAAATTACATAAATTTTGGAGAAATAATGTTCTTGGTGTTGGAATTATAGCTGTTATGAAGAAAGAAAAAAACTTTAAATATGTTAATACTTTCATTTTGGCAAACAGATTCTGACCATAATTTTGCAAGAATAATTTCATAGATATATATGACTAAACAAATAGTTTGACCTATCTCATTTTAGGAGATTCAAAATACCTTTGCAAGAAATACCTGCGTTATATGACCAAAACAATTATTTGTTAATATTAGTTGTTAAAACTCAAGTGAAGAAGACATTGTAAATACCAGTCAATGATGGTGAAAGGTGAAGATTTCAAAAGACATTTCTCAGCTCAATACTGTTTACTGAGAATAGCTGGAATAATGGAACATGAGACAATAAAAAGGAATATAGTAATTACTTTTGATTTATAAAAACAAAGGGCTTTAAAACCCCGAACGTTTTTAGAAATATTGGATTTTGAACACAGACTTTGAGTTAGAATAAAATTGTCATGTTAAGTTCTTAGGACAATGAAAACACGAATGACTTACCAGCAATGAATTGAAATTACAATTGTTATAATTCTTAATACATATTGTTTAGATTGCTTAAGATATAGGGAGTATTCCTCATCTCGTTCTCAATGTTTTATGTTCTATATAATGAGGCAATGTCATAATTTATAAAGAAGTGAAGCTGTTAAACACGAACGTACCGTACTCGTACAAGCTAAGCGAATTAATTTCTCTACCTCAAATGATAGATGGGGTTCATCCAAAAGTTGCCACCAATATTTTTGTGCAGTGGTCTACGACTACGGATGGTGAGTAACGACATGTTTGACCCTCTGAAGACAATAAACTGAACACGAAAAGGAATGTTACACCTCTTTATAGTTGAATATCATTAAAGGGTATGTCCTCAGATGAGCCTCGTTTGATTTGTTTAACATCACATGATTTTAGTCTCTGTGCTAACATAACAGACTTGAGAATTAACATATAATAATATAGTCGCCATATTTTCATGGGTGGGGTAAATTGTCTTATTACCGATCATTACACAGCCTCAAGCAATTTCCTACAATCATCCGTTCGTTCATTCTCTCCCAACACTAAACAGAGGTAGCTCCGTCATAAATGTTTATACAACCTTTGTCTTAATACGGAGGTTTCTCGGGCTTCCGGCAGTTTCCCCTACCTGGCAATATTTCAGACAATGAAAACAACGAATGCATGAAAAACATATTTGTTGTCAAACAGGCCGGTGTAATGATACAGTCGCAAAATGAGGCGTTTGTGATCTGAAACATGACGCAAAGTGCAAGGTGCATATTCGAATAAAGTTTAGCTAATGGGAAGCCTGCGGAAAAAAACTTAGGCGATTTGAATGATAAATTTTGAAATTGCGTCGCTGAGTGCACAACTCACTTATATGGCTCAGTACCCGCTCGTTCGCTTGTCACCCGGGCGACGATTTCCGGCAGCCATAGGGGTGTATACCAAAAGAGTAAAAAGGTATGAATTGTGCTTCCTAGCTCGATGTACAGCAATAAAAGGTGAGTATATATCTTTATCTGGCGCTGAACTGCGGTTGTCGGATGCCGAGAGCAAAAGACAAATTTCCAGGGCACACTATAAGGCGGACAATAGAATAAAAAGTATTGTTGTTATCATTATTGCAGGAAAGGATTTCTTGCTTACCATAAAGTCATAAAGCTATAAATGTATAAGGAATTAGTTTTTAATTCTAATCGGATTAATTTTGTGTGTGTATGACAATGGTTCATATTGTCTATTAAAAGGAGTGTCATACTTACGTAGAAAAATAATTGTAATGAAATGGTTTTACTGAAAAGATGTTTCAAAGGTGAAAATAGATTAATAGTCATTGCATCACAATTTTCAACTTTTTTTTTTATCCAACAACAGTTTAAATCTTATCAACGTAACCAACTTTATCAATCACGTTGATAGTCTCCGACTTTTAATTTGTAAAACGGGGATAGAAAAACTAAAACAGGTTAACTTACATTGAGTTTTCTAAATTCAACTTTAACTGATCAGCACGACTGGTTTAGACGATATACAATGCGTTGGGTTGGGACCAAATTGTGTTTCCCTTGATCAACATTGATCATTCAGTCAGTTCTTACACAACTTTTTATCTATCTCTCATTGATTTTCTTGAAATTGACATGGGGATTGAATTATACATTTTTGGAGAAAATAGTTACACATTTCCCTGATTGAAATCTTGAAATTGAAGTTAACCCCGCCAGCAGGACTTACAAAAAGTGGGAAACGACAACTCTTTTAATTACTTAATTGAATTGACGCAAGCAATAATCAATATTTCCGCTGATTTTCAAAAGAAAATAATAACTCTCTCATATCATGTTCAAATAATGAGGTATTTGGTATTAAAATATCTTTCATAGAATAGAAATGATCGGTGAACCGACCCATCCGGCAAGCCAAGCAAGATGTTGCTGAACTTCACTGATAGAGGTCAACTGAGCTACGGACAGGACCACATGCAACCACAAATGAGTTAAATATACCTTGAATTCCGTACGCTTATGTCTCTCGAAAATGAGTCCATGTTCATTATGAAATATTGTATCAATTACAGGGTTCGTGATCCCTATGCAAGTTTGATGAATGCATACAGACTGGTTCATCACCTCTGCATTAACTATTCAAGTACTGCACATGACTTGTTGCAAAATGTAACAACTAAAATTCACTCCAACATATCAAAGTCCAACTGCTTGATTAATTTTACATCCACACGCAACCTCTTTCCTTCTTACGTTAATATTTCATTTGTGAAACTACGTTTATCATTTATTCTCGTTGAATTTCACAATTAAGATAACACCATTGATTCTTGTTGGATGAAGGCGAATTGTGCACATCCTGCATGCCAATATTCAACATTGATATAAATGTGCTACTCCAATGTCAAAAACCTGTATGTCGCACCTCATAAGTTTTCCTTAAACTAATCACATAACCGTTCGATTGCGTTGTTATATTACTATCAAAACTTTACTGCCATACTTTATAAACTGCAACTGATCTTAAATTCATTTACAAGAAAAACGAGCATCATGAGTTATATAATTATTTTTTAGATTTGACAGGTGGACAATTTAAGTTAAATTGAACCTACATTATAAGAACTTTTCAATTGGTCACACAAAGTTAATGCTGCACATGTCATTGTTCAGTTTGATTGATAAAGCATATACTGTATCATTATGTGAAAATTAACTTATATAGGAATCTCACCCAAATGTCTTCTGATATCAAATACATCAACACAAGTTGATAAAAGTTACAAATATCAGAAGTTTGCCGAGAATTATTTTACTTTTATCAACGAGTGTTGATATATTTGATATCTGAAGACACGAGGGTGAGATTCTATTCATCATCCATAGTCATCTTTAATAACATTTAAATGACAAATGAACATTGGTTAACACAGAACTACCTCTGTGGTAGATGTCATAGCATTGTGACGTCGTCATGTTTATGGCGTCATAGCATTGTGATGTCATTATTTGATGATGAAAAACAACAGGGAATTCATATACTTGACGTCAGTAGCCCATTGTTCAAAATCTACTGCCAAATAGATATCACCTAGGAGATATGAATATTCGGAAACCCTTTCTAAATGGACCTCTTCTTCGGACACGCACAATTTTCATACATTTTGAATCGGATAAACGGACGACACAAAGCAAATCAGAGAAGAATTAACCTGTAAACAAAATGGGCTAACTTATGAATAATAAACTTTGTCGATTGTCGATTATGTCCGACTGAGTAACCCCTTGTGCAAACATAGATGACGTATGTCTCTTTAATTTAGGCAAATCTATTTAATCATATAGTGAAATCATATAATATATCATGTATTTAATCTTCTGTCAATATAATATTACTTTTTGTTTGTTAGATACTTGTTCTCAATATTTGGTACATTTTCATCTTTAATTGTGCAGATAAGCTGACTCCGACTGTTTCCATGTTTTTGCTACTTGACATTTATCATCTAATGTCGTACACATGTAATATGTCAAACGCGCCATAAAATTCCAAACAATAAAGAAGAAAGACGACTAATGATATACAACCTTTATTTTCCAGTTTTAATTGATTATTTAAAGTATACCTCTTTGTTAGCTGGTCAGTTCATGCTACATAAATCAGTTTGCAGATCGTTTGTAAATCGTGAAGTTTTCATAAATTCCGTAAACTTTATTTGAAATGATTGAGATGATTATACATATATAAACAGGTGGTTGATAATATTGCAATGACGAAACAAAAACATTGATCCTCAAAACTTTGAAAAAAGAAAATAAATCATGATACGATTCCAAAACAGAACCTGTTATCAAAAAGGTTTTGTGGGAGTGCGTACATTTTCCACCATGAGATTTTGTACAAGTTCTTAGAGAATCTGAAAAAGTGACAAAACATCAATAGTATCTTTTAAACTGTTCAAATCTTGTATGAGATAAAATCTATAAAAGAGAAACTCAAATGATATTTATTGTCTTTGTTTTTCTAACTTTTGATTTAGCGAACAGGACCCATAAAATTCGAACGTTGTCAGAAGATCCCAAATGATGTCCAGGGGAACAATTAGAAAAAGATAAAAGATAATAAATAAGTACATCATTAAAGTTAACCTTTGATGTTTTTACCATTGGACTGTACAATGACTATTAAAAAAAGATAATTCGATTAGATTGTTCATGTTCAATTATAACTAATTGTTACATGGCATTCGTATCAGTAGTGCAATGATGTGACTTATTCTATTGAATATTCCTAGAGTCTGTTAACTAAAGCCTGTGTATTTGTCACCTGATCCAGTCCGTGTTAGCAGGGGATGCTGCAGGTAGTGGACAGGACAATTTGAAATGCAGATCATAGGCAAACTCAAACTGTCAAATTGTAATTTTCGGAATTATTTCTGCTTTCTCACCATATTTTAAATAATTATACACTATTGTATACGTTTATAATGATAATAAGTACAATCGAATGTATTGCTGTTTACAAGGTAAAGAGCATGTTTTTAAAACGCAAAGACACATTTTCATCATTTGTATGTTTGACCTGATTTAAATTCGTTGCCCTTTGAAACAAACGAGGATCAAACCTGTACATACAGCTAAATAAAAGACAAGATCGAAGCTGAAGAAGCTAACCATGACAATAACTTATATGTTCGTATCACAAATCATGAAATTGTATTATCCTGAGGAAAATGTATATCCTTTAAGGGTGCATAATCGTACAGTCATTCGAAAAGATGATGGTCACAAATTGACAAATGATTTTTATTGCTGAGTCACAAGAGACATAAAAAACCAATTCCATGTTGCATCGTTTCAGTTGCTTGGAGTTTGGAAATTTAAGTTCATGTTGCAGTACACTGATCCTTTATCTCTGTTGTCATGGGCTTAACCTTCTTGTCTTTCCATCATTAATGTACAACGTTAAAATCCATACTTTGATTAAACAAAGTAACAGCCAGCGTCTAACAGGTTGGTTTTATCTTTTTAAAAACGTCTGTGTTGATTTATTTACATTTCTATGATTACAGCGTTTTGGATTATTACATTATACAGTTTTTAATTTGACCACTGGCTGTACTCATACTTGAAAGCTTTCCCAACATAAGTTCTCTTTTCAAGAGAACGAGAGACCCAGAAAACATGTGGGGTTAATCAACACTTACAGTATTTTTATCCTGTTATTTGCTCCTTTTTTGCAACTCCCACTCTAGTAATTGATTCAACCTTATGAAATCGTACAACTGCTTTACAAAAGTTTCATTACTTTCAAATTAAGTGCCAATATCATATATTATGATGTTTGCTTAAGTTCGACTCATTCAATCATCAATCTGTCAAAAGTTTAAAAAAGTTTGTTGGATGAATAAAAAACATCTTTCTTTTACATACAATGAGACGATAATAGTCATTAGCAAAGATTTAGGCAACACTCAGATTCGAAATGTAAAGATCGTCCGTAGGTACGTAGAAAATAGAATGATGTTCAAAATATTAATAGTTCTACCAAACTTTTGCAGAGGAAGTATCTCATCAATATTTCATTGCAGAATTAAGAATATCCAAATTTTCTAATTTTGACCCAGTGCCTCTTTTGGATAATGCTAGAGTGGATTCTGGCATCTAATACACATGTTTAATTTCTGCCCTTGGTATATGTAATGTTAATATTTCTTTTCATAAATCATTTTACACGATTTGTCTGTAAAGCATCTACGTATGGTATGGTTTTGAACATTTCGTCAAATGAAGATTTTACATATGAACCTTAACACAGTTTAACAAATCTTACTATGAGTACTACTATATTATACATGGTTTTACATGAAACACTTCCCGCTAACATTTTGGAACCCTATTTAATTTGAGATGGAGACAAAAATCGAATTGCTATTGTAAATTTGCAAGAACAGATTCATAAAATTTTACCGAAAATAATTCTGATACTTTTATGCGTGACTTTATAAAAAAAATATCAGCACTGTAAAATCTTAATGCTGAAAATATAATCAGAACTATTCACAGTTTAAACTGATGAATAGTCTGATTATATGAGCAACATTATGAAATTCTTCATTCAATAAAATTTGATGAATAAAACAAAAGTTTTCCATTTCACTGCCTGAAGTAACTGTAGTATGTTTGGTTTCACCTTTGGTATGTGTGACAACTCAATCCTTTTGATTAACGTTTATTTGATCAGGAGTTATGCAAATAATGCTCAAACTGAACATATATCATCTCAATTTCAGTATCTAATGTAGACATTAGGACTTTAGATACCCATTTTTTATATTTTCCTTTTCATCAGGAAAATCAATATTGAAAATACCTGTAAGTGATTTTGGTCAGGTAATTTTACATCGATTGAACCCACGATATAAATAATTTTACAAGTATTTGAACATATGGTTACAATACTATATACCTTAATGAGTGTGGGACGGCTAATTGAATCAACTTCATTCTGTAGAAAAATAAATTTTATACTAGAAATGATAAATTAAAAAGTGTTCACCATTTTACTCCCCGAATTAAGATTTATCATATTTTTGTCTAACCAAAGGATCTTAGCAAAACATAACCTTTTTCGTTTATATGTCTAGGTGAATGTGCAAACGATAGCCATGTGATGATTTATTTCACGTATAGCATCTAATTTCAGTGTAAAATCGTAGTTTGCAGGCAAGAAGTAATGTCCCAGTCACGGTACAACATAATACGCTAAGGCATATATTTTAGTTCTTTTGCAGAGAAAAACGTTTTGCTTATTCAGCTGTAATTGCAAGAGGTAAACAAAATCTCCTTTTTATATTGAACCTCTGCTTAAGGTGGCTTGATGTAGTATGAAAGGACTCTTTAAAAAACAAATTAATAAATGTTGCCACTCCATTTTACTGTTCATTTTCTTTCTCCAGTTTTTAATGCTTCACAGACATTGTAATTTCAAAGTTATTGTTTTTCTATAGTTTGTTTGGAAGATACGGAGTTTGATTTCAACCTTTTAATACTGCATATTCACACTAAAATAATTCAAATAACACTTATATCCTCTTTCATGAAAATATAAAGATTCCATACATCTTTGTTAAGGTTATCAATCGTTCTGATAAAGAGTTGAGTTTATTTGAGATTTTTCAGAATCGTAAAAGTGCTTAGTGAGATTCTTTGAAAGATTTTGATAAATCGCTTCATTAGTGTCCATTATAAGTATAGCATAGCACAAATCAATCATTAATCATTAATTCAAGTTTTAAGTGCATAGCTAAACGATGATTTATTGTATAACAACATAAATAGACTTGTTATCAGTAACATTGCTATTGTCATATAACCAAAGAAACTGATGTGAACAAAGATTCATTATATCAAAGTCAATTTTGCCCTTTTGAGAACGTTTATTCAAATCAGTCTTATTATTTCACACGCCAAAAAAAAAGAGATAATTTCAGAACATATCTGCTGCCTTCCCTTCCTATCCTTGCTTTTAACTCTTCTTATCGTGACATTCTAATGCCGCGCTTGACTATCGACTTGTTATTGATAGCCAATATCCATTTTCTACCCCATATTATACAAGGAATTCTTCTGGCTATCATTTCATTCGAATTTACACCTAGGTTAAAGTTCCACCTTTTCGAAAGCCTCCGGCTGTGACTGAAATGGAATTGACATTTACAAGGACATTAACCCACGTTAATTGCATTAAAAGATAAGATTAACTCACCAAAGAACCACTTCTTAAAAAATCAATTTGCCAGGGACAATTTATCCCTTATCCTTTTCTTATGCGTAAATAATTGAAAATGTGATATAAAATGATCTTATGATGAGCATATGATAATAGCAATTCGTTTCTGAAATTTTCATTATCGGATTTATTTCTTATTATCATGTGTAAACATTTGACTCAAGAATACTTCATTTAAATCTAGTCAGGATATCAGGACAGGGAAATGAACTGACTGTTGGTGTGAAAGAATAACACAATTAAGTGGTTTTAAATAGCTTTGTAAATATTGCGCGATCCTATTGATGGAGACATTTTGTTTACCATCGAATCAAGTAGTTATTTGAGAAAGATTAAAAACTCAATTGAGAAGCTGCAGGGAAAGAACAGAGAATTTGTAATCTGATCGATACAAATTTGAAGTACGCCCATGAAGCTTAATTACCAACCACAACCCTTTTTAAATCAATGATAAGTCCACATGGATCAACAGAAAGGCTTCGGGTCTTGCTTTATGTTGCATTATAAAAAGGTGTAATCTAACAAACTGAACTGTGACTTGACAATGCATTATGCCAGACTATAGCTAAACCATAATCGGAATGAGGAAAACTTCAAGTATTCTTTCCAGAACAAGACACAAAATATAAAAATGATTATATATATACATGTATATGTAAATGTATTATGTAAATGTATTTAAGTGATATATATCAATCAAAAAGAAGAAGATGAAGTGGAATTATATTTGGCAAACGTTTACAACAGATACGAATGTACATAATACTATGATGTCACACAGGAACTAATGACGTCATAATGAACTTGACAACAACAATTAGTTTTTGCCATTTACTTTTGGCGCATATTAACGAATGAAATATATAACTCTTTCAAAAATAAATCATTATCATTGTTATAATTGAGTTTATATGTCGGGAAAACCTTGAACTTGCCATTACCACATTTATCTAAATGTTCACTGCGAGGAATAGTTCGATTTCGGGGCTGGTTCATCTTCTTCATCTTCATCTTCTTCCTTTTGATATATATAATCATAGAGTTTGAACGTTCTTTTTATATTTTAATATGATATATATATATATATATATATATATATATATATATATATACACACATTAACACAGCAGCCCAACGTTTTATTTATACATTTAAGGTTTGAGGTTTCAGTTACCACCACTTTTTTTCACTGACAAATTATCATGACGTCAAAAGATTAGGAAACCTACTTCAATGAGTATTTATATTTTGATTGAATGTTGGTAAAAGAGTCCCTGTTTTGAGTTAAGGAGCTATGAAAACCTGTGAGCTATGAAACCTACGAGCATTGGTTGGAATTGGTACTGCGCTGCGCTGAAATTCAGTGTAGCATTGTACCCAAACATCACAATTACCAAACAGTTCTCTACTGCAGACAAAGATGCCGAGCCCCTGGCGGGGTTCGAACCACAGACCTCATGATCCGCCTAGTGCTGTGTGATCCCGTCAACAGTTTCGTTGGAATACTCAAGAGCAGTTGAAATGTCGTTACACAACTAGCAAGAATTGTTCAAGTAATTTCGTTTTATAGGAATAAGGTTTTTTTGTTTGCGGCTATTCCAAATATTAGATTAAGGTAAAAGGTTTCGCTTGAAATGTTTACAGATGATAAAATTGCCAACTCGTTTTCTTTTGTTATTTTCAAATAAAAATTTTCATGGGAACCTTTCCAATGCAAGTTCGAATAACTTTAATTGAAAAATCCTTTTACGACAAAGTGTTAAATCCCAACTGATTTAAACCTTAATGGTCTTCTCAAGTTGACTTTCGTCTTTTCTAGGTATTCCTTACCTTCATGTTCCATGACAGTTGATATGAGTTACTGGTATTTTGTTCTAAAGATAAAGTCCCGTGCAAATGTGGGGCTTATAAAGGATGAGATATGAAAAGCTGTTAAAACGGTTTTCAGTGATACCTTCATCAAGGTTAAAGTCGTTCGCTTATCACTATCAAGATAAACCCCTAAATATATCTGTGAGTAAGCCTGACCTGTTTACATAGTAGTTGCTATGACTTGTGATATATTAGTGCAAATTTCATATGAGAACCTTTTGGGGAATTTTTACATCTTCTATTTTTATAAGTTGAGACCAGTGAAATGGTTGGGTTTTTTTAGTTGGTAGCTTGCACCGTATGAATAATACAAAGAAATTAAAGATGTTTAATCCGTTCTTCAAGCTGTGATAACAACTCTCCATCAATATGACTTATGTTTTATTTTCTACACGGCTTTTCAAATAATGACGTTATATCATTATTCTTAGTCAATATTTGCCTTGATTTTGACTAAGCGATTTTCATCCTATCTCATGTCCACTAATACTCAGCTGAGTGCTCTATTATTGGATCTCAATCAGATCACGTCCTAAAATGGTGTAAAAATTTCAAGAAGATAATAATCACAACTCTTTTTTTTAATAAGCCGTTGTAGAATTGCCTCTTAAGATCATTCCGCTCTCAAGATGACAAATCAATACAAGATCAGCCTTTGAATAGTAAGTGAACGGTTAAAGAGTCATTTATGCGGAGAAAACATGAAAGTTTTGGGGTTTGATTATAAGTGTATTTATAACACGCCTTTCACATCGTAAATGCAGCCTGTTAGGAAGTGTCTATCAAACTATCAAACCCAAGAGACAAAGTATTTAAATTTCTGACAAGATCAAACCGTTAATGACATTATCCAACCCCAGCAGGCACACGACGTGGCAGCCACGTCGCATCAAGGTCGCACGGCAACGTCGCCGTTACGTCGCCATTAGGTCGTATTTGCACCATTTCATGGTTTGCCAGCGACGTGGTAAGGCGACGTGTCTACAACGTGTCAAGGTTACGTCCATACGACGTGGGAAAAATACGTGGCAGATACGTTGTATGAGGGTTGCGTGGCAACGTTGCCGTTCCGTCGCCATTCGGTCGCATTTGCACCATTTCATGGTTTGCCGGCGACGTGGCAAGGCGACTGTCTTCAAGTTGTATGAAGGTGGCGCTGCAACGTTGCCTTTCCGTCGCCTTTAGGTGGCATGTGCACCAGGTTTTGCTGGTCACGTGGTAAATGACCACCTCGGAAACAATACGTACCGAGCTGAAATGTGTTGCGAGTATTATTATGCGAAATCGTCAGCATATGATCATGTCACTTGAGCGTTCCTTGTGTTGAAACGAAAAAACGTAATCATAACTCCTTCTATCATCCATTGGGAATTTCACATAAAACATTGTGATATACAGCAAGTACCATATTTGCTTTAATAGATGAAGGCCTGTGACAGATACCGGCGAGTGTAAGGTGATAGTGAAAATAACTTTTTACTGAAAACGCATTATATTTTGTATTTTCTAACACTTAAAAGAGTATTTTCTTGACTAAGTGAGACCGGTTTCTATTATAGCAAATATGGAATATATTCCTGCTAAGTAACTTGACCGTAATAAATTAAAAGACAAAACACAGAAGAATAGAGTTTGCATTATTTATTCTATCACAAATTACAAGACATGCATGCGTCTCTGTCTATCTTCACTGTACCTTTTCTATCTTCACAGCACTGTTCATTAGTAAAGCAGCGGTCTGTAATTGAAATTTAACGCCAATAATAAGGGATGTCTGGCCTATAAAATGAATAAAAAGATTTATGTGTAATCTTTAAATAGTGTACTTATATTTTTATTTAAACGTATTAAAAAATGTTGACTTTCATTAGGACTTTTAATTCAATTATAGTTCTGAAAGTATTTGAACTTATAATACCTGATAATATGAGTTTGTGAGTTCCCTGTTCGGATGAAGCGTGCTCAGATTCACACACGTGCTATCTACCCTGTCTATTTCGTCGCCTCAGACTGGTCCTTCTCATGCAGCACACTGTAAGGTAAAATCAGGTATATTATCCAACATTGAAAGCTATCAAGAAAAATTATAGTTATCTCAAAACGACATGTCTTCGGATTTATGTACAATGTTTAAATGCTGAAATAATTCATTAACCCCTAATTTCACGTGTGGAATATTATGCATTGATAGTTTCGACTCCTGTTGTTAAGACTAATGTAAATAAGTAGGTAAGTGCATTTGTCGATAATAATCAAAGTTCTTAAATGCCTTTCCTTTCAGTTCATTTGATGACTGATGTATTTGATTATTTGAACAGGATGATAATCTATAAACAAATTTAGAGGCCGATCGCAAATACAAACCCTTGCCAATTATGTTCAGACGGTGACATTATTTTTTATAGACTTACAGCCGTGTCGGGTAAAGATACGCGGAGGGTAAAGATATGCACTCTCACAAAGTAAATCAGGATGAGTGTTAGCTTGTAATAAATTGATGTCTTTGCATCTCAAGGCAATTTGGAAGATATCATGAAGTTTTTAAAAGGTAAAAAGGGCTTAGATATTGATTAGTGGCACAACACAGGTAAAAACTGACAAAATTCTTACCAAACATGTCGTCATCAAACAGTTCGCCTTCCCACATAACAATTGTCAGTGGAAACCAAACTATTGTTCGACTATCGGTTTGTCCTTAGTCTCCTTACGTAAACTTCAGAAAACAGTTTTAAAATCGATCAAAATCATAATAATGTAAATGTAGGTGTATTCAAACCCTGCGTGCGTATCTTTAGCCTACACATGCCGATCTATGCAATTAGGGGGTAGTCGATTGAAAACTTTCAGTGTCAATGTGTCACTGACAAACACATTTCACCATGCATATTTTGCATTAATATTATCAATGAAGCTCTAAAATTTAATAGTGACATGGTTTTTATACCGTATTTGTATCGGAAGAATGAACATGTAAATCTTAGATGCGTAGCTTTATCCGACATCACTGTACAGTGATGTCGGGTAAAGCTACGCACCTAAGAGATATGTTCATTCTTCCGAAAAAACTACAGTATATGGGATAAAAAACACCTCACTGTTAAAGTTTAGAGCTTCACTAAAAATATATATGTAGAAATATACATGTTGAAATGTCTTTGTCAGTGACACTTAAAGTTTTCAAACGACTACCCCCTTTTCCCGTAAGTCGGCATGTGTAGGCTAAAGATACGCACACAGGGTTCGAATACAACTAACATTTCCAATATTATGATTTTGATCGATTTTAAAACTGTTATCTGAAGTGGAGGTAATGACAATCCGATATTCGGATTATATTTTTGTTTCCAATGACAATTGTTATGTGGGACGGCAAACTGTTTGATGACATGTTTGCTAGGAATTTTGTCAGTTTTTACCAGTTTTGTGCCTATTATCAAAATTTAAGTCCTTTTTACCCTTTCAAAAACTTCATGATATCTTCTAAATTGCCTTAAGATGCATATATATAGACATATATCTATTACAAGATAACACTCATTCTGCTTTACTAGTTTTTTGCGAGTGCGTATCTTTACCCTCCGTGTATCTGTACCCGACACGGCTGTACACGTTTAGTTATCGTAACATATACTTGTTTTCAATTTTCATGCATATAAGCCTCTCTCAAAATGAAGGAAAACCTGTAAAAATGTACAATAAACCTTCAAAATGGGTCGTGTTTACGAAATAAACCTTTTTTTTTACCAATGTCATTAATAAGAACTGAATTTCAGTAAGATCGCCCAAAATGTTATCCTCTCTACTAGGTTTTTAAAAATTTCAAATGAGCTATAATATCTTCTTGAAATATTGTTTTGTTCTTAACACCATCCAAATTTAGCTTTTTATTCCATTTAGCAATATCATTCTTACCCTGTTAATCTTTTCACGTTCCCTTTTTCTACGCATAAATAGAACATAAATTCCAAATACATGCTGATATATATTATTCTAAATAATCAAACTGAACTACTGTTTATCATTTGAGTGAATTTGATTTTACAGTTTGATTTAAATTCTATGTATCTTTTCATAAGTTGAAAAGTAAACACATTAAAAAAGTATCGTAATTTAGTTTCTTTTAAATGAGTTAATTTTAAATTAGTTTAATTTTGACCAATAGATATCTTTTGTCCTATCAAACCAGTTCATAACAAGTTAAAAAAATGCCTCCAATCCATCAAACAAAATACAAACTAAACCCAAGAAGTCCTGCACCAAGTGAACTCGCAAACAGCTAATCAGACACCTCACGAACTCCACGCAACACTTGTGACCAAAGATGCGTTATCAAGCACGCCGAGTTATAACGAAACACGGTAAGGAGTTTGACCATGGTTTTGAAGCCGGGCGGGTGACAGCAAAACTAGTTTGCTCTCGTCTTTACAATGTGGCTTTTTTATTGTATAAAATAATTCAAGGAAAGGTTTTACAGAATCCCCATAATTGAATGCTACTAAATCTACGGCAGTTTTGACTTCTAAATTTGCACTACACAATTTGCTGTGTACAGCGAACTGGGGGTTCAACTTCTGCCCTTGAGTGTTGTGACATTGTCACTGACAATATCATCAACGCGTGATTATTGTGATAACTCAAATTATTTTCATTAATCCAAGCGAAAAGCATTTATAAATGTAAGAAAGAGTACTTACCTTAAGTAAGAGAGGCGAAGCCAGTGCCGGTAACTGCATTGTAAACAAGACTTCACTCCTTACGGCGACGTCAAACATGGCTGTGACAGTACTTGTGTTGTGACGTTATAGTGACGTCATCATTATTTGTGTTGGCGCGAAAACGTAGGAAGCTACATACATAGTCTAGTCAGAACCCACTAAAACTTCTGGAATTGATATCTTTTAATTTCCAATGTATGATAGAAATATCATTGTATGGATGACATATGAAAGCTGGTTAAGAAAGATAAAAACATTCTCTTATCTCATAATTTTACAAGATCATTTCTCCCATTCACATTTTAGCTTGTCACATTTCACTGTAGTTCGATCGTCTTTGAGTAAATATTCTATTGCTTAAAATGGACTTTATTTAACTAACATTTTATTGTCATCTAGTTTTAGATTTAGGCCTAGGCCTACTTTTAATGAATAATCAAAATGTCGACACTCATGTTGAAAAGACATAAGCATAGTTAAGCCACGTTGCAGAGACGTGTCCGTGCGACGAGAAAACCAAACTGTAACGCGACGTACCGGCCACGTCCATGCTACGTCACACTGCGACTGGAAGTTGGCAACCTCATTGTGACGTGGCAGCGACGTGACAAAAACGTCGCACTGCGACTGCGACGTGGCGACCAATATACCACCTGGCAGCGACGTGGCTGCCACGTCGTGTGCCTGCTGGGAACGAGCTTAATTTTTTTACAAACCACGTCACAGTGATGAAAAGATTACTTCCCCTGCAAAGTGTGACGACACATATGTTTTTGTAAAGAAATATCTATTACTTTCAAATGTCTTTTTAGAGATTATCGTATAATATTATGATAAAGTGGTAATATTCATAAGAAAAGGTAGGGAAAGTTTCAGTTTTAAGCAGAGTGAATCTCACCTTTTCCCTTGCTAATCCTCCAGTTAATTTTGATTATTGATATATTTGACCTATTCTACATGAAATTAAAGATTTAAATGAGAAACGATACAGATAGTGTTTTATCTCTATCTACATGTACATCTCGTTTTGTTGTTGAAAATTTGAGAAAAGAAATGAATTAGATAGTCAATACTTTACGATGTCCTACATGACTCTGATTGAAATAGTTGCATTAAATTAACCACTTAATCAAGATTTATAAGAAGCGTGGACGAAATCGCACTTGAGATGACTTCATAAGTTGTCGTTGGAGACGCTTTCATTATTAGGTAGCTAAAGAGTCATATGCCTCGATAGGTATCAGGGTATTTGAGAATCTTTATGGATAAGACAAGCTGATGTAGACTGAATATACACATATGATTCCTAGTTAGCTTTCCCATTTGTGAAAATGCATCCGTTCAGTGAAATATGTTTTATTTATGTGAATTATTGTTGGTTGTCTATGTTTGAATGGAGCATTCTTTATATGATGTAAATTAGATATTTGTTGCCATGGTTTCTGTACCATCTATAAACGAGAATGTTTAAACGAACCTACTGAAGATATACGTTTACAAAGTAATCATCAGAAGCGAGTTGTGTTTCTCAAATACTGAATTGATTCCAAACTAAACACATAGTTCACATTTAAGTTTAAAGTTAGAGCGACTTTGATTTTATATCTATGAGTCTTACTAAAATCTGTATTGCGTATATACATTTTAGAGGACTATTTCAAGTTGACCTCGACTTTGATAAGTCATCACAGGATATTGACACCAGAAAGGGGCAGTAAAAGATCGATTTACAGCCTCGTCTTCAGTGTATTGTACTACGATGAGTCTGATTAGACCAAACAGAGCCTTGTTGCTCTCAACATCTTCTATATATCATAACACGTTCTGAATAACAAGAGCGTCCAGGAATATCAGTCAGGAAATGTTGAATACAAAAGTCATTTCTTCATCTTGACACACATGGCACGAAAGATATTTTAAGCATAGCCTGATTACAAGTCGCAAATGAGACCGGATCAAAAGCAAACGGTTTTAAATTTGACCGAAGTTGAACTTAACATTGTAACGAACATGATTTAAAAGCCGTTTTCCCAATCGTATAAGCGAAAGAACTCGAAATTGATTCACCACGGTTAATTAGATTGTAATCAAAATGCTATGATTGCTAAAAACCAGCAAACCCAAGCCACTCTTTTAAACTTGTGTGTTTATATCAAAAGACCAAATGCATATCAGTGTGAATTATCTATATGTAGAATAAATGTCTCCTGGTTTGATGAAAGAATTGTTTGGCATTGTAATAGTGTAAGTCGAATCAAATGAATATTTAATAGACTTTGTAATTATTTCTTAAATGAACATGAAATATGCACGTGTGACCTTTAAAAGATGCGGTGTATTCATAAAATATGATCTATGAATGAGATCAGACGCAAGAAAACAGTTTGTTGTTTAGTGCCACTAGGGAATTATTTGAGCCATTACTAGCGGCCTCGTCATAAAAGGAACAAATTGATTTTATAAATACATATATGACAAATGAACTGATGTTTAGGTGAAAACTGGACTTTCTATGAAAATAATCATGTTCGTACATTAAGGATGTCCGTTCCTCAAATTTAAAGTATTAAACTTTTTTTCTAACTTGTTTTATTCAAAAGTTAAGTGTATTTGCTTGAAATATCAACCCAAAAAAATGGGGTTTAGTGTGGGTTTTTTCGAAATATTCTAAGACAAAGATCCCTTTGTCAGTCAGAAATTTAACATGGGAGTCAATGGGGAAATGATGAACTTTATTGCGAAATCTTAAATTTAAATTAGTTCCTGTATTAAACTTTTTTTTAATATGAAAACATGTTAGAGTTACCATAATTTTCTTCCAGAAAAAAGTAAAAAATAGATATGGTACTGTGGGTTTTTAGCCGCTACGGCACAACATGTATTTATACATTTCAAATAAATTATCAACATCCAAGCTATTTTTGTACTAAAAACATGCTTTCTCCCACTCATTATCTAAAAATATACATGGACGCATACAAACAAATCATATTCATTCAACAACATCTACTTTCTAGGTAAAACAGATAATATAACTTGCTCAAATAATAGTTACAATTAAAATTGCTGAGTCAGCAAAATAGTGAATTATTTCAAAATGAAAATACTACGTTTCTTTATTTTGATGAATATATAATCAGAAATCATCAAACTTTAGAAATTACCGCTTTAATTTGGTTTATTATATATGAACATTATGATTTAAGGTTATTTGAGTTTTGTAACTGTGACTGAGGAGCGAACATCCGTAAATGTAAAATTCCACTATGCCACCTTTATTCTGGCAAGAGCAGAGAGTAAGTTTCATTATTAACTTGCCTGAGATCTTACAAAATTTGACCGAAGTTGAACTTAACATTGTAACGAACATGATTTAAAAGCCGTTTTCCCAATCGTATAAGGGAAAGAACTCGAAATTGATTCACCACGGTTAATTAGATTGTAATCAAAATGCTATGATTGCTAAAAACCAGCAAACCCAAGCCACTCTTTTAAACTTGTGTGTTTATATCAAAAGACCAAATGCATATCAGTGTGAATTATCTATATGTAGAATAAATGTCTCCTGGTTTGATGAAAGAATTGTTTGGCATTGTAATAGTGTAAGTCGAATCAAATGAATATTTAATAGACTTTGTAATTATTTCTTAAATGAACATGAAATATGCACGTGTGACCTTTAAAAGATGCGGTGTATTCATAAAATATGATCTATGAATGAGATCAGACGCAAGAAAACAGTTTGTTGTTTAGTGCCACTAGGGAATTATTTGAGCCATTACTAGCGGCCTCGTCATAAAAGGAACAAATTGATTTTATAAATACATATATGACAAATGAACTGATGTTTAGGTGAAAACTGGACTTTCTATGAAAATAATCATGTTCGTACATTAAGGATGTCCGTTCCTCAAATTTAAAGTATTAAACTTTTTTTCTAACTTGTTTTATTCAAAAGTTAAGTGTATTTGCTTGAAATATCAACCCAAAAAAATGGGGTTTAGTGTGGGTTTTTTCGAAATATTCTAAGACAAAGATCCCTTTGTCAGTCAGAAATTTAACATGGGAGTCAATGGGGAAATGATGAACTTTATTGCGAAATCTTAAATTTAAATTAGTTCCTGTATTAAACTTTTTTTTAATATGAAAACATGTTAGAGTTACCATAATTTTCTTCCAGAAAAAAGTAAAAAATAGATATGGTACTGTGGGTTTTTAGCCGCTACGGCACAACATGTATTTATACATTTCAAATAAATTATCAACATCCAAGCTATTTTTGTACTAAAAACATGCTTTCTCCCACTCATTATCTAAAAATATACATGGACGCATACAAACAAATCATATTCATTCAACAACATCTACTTTCTAGGTAAAACAGATAATATAACTTGCTCAAATAATAGTTACAATTAAAATTGCTGAGTCAGCAAAATAGTGAATTATTTCAAAATGAAAATACTACGTTTCTTTATTTTGATGAATATATAATCAGAAATCATCAAACTTTAGAAATTACCGCTTTAATTTGGTTTATTATATATGAACATTATGATTTAAGGTTATTTGAGTTTTGTAACTGTGACTGAGGAGCGAACATCCGTAAATGTAAAATTCCACTATGCCACCTTTATTCTGGCAAGAGCAGAGAGTAAGTTTCATTATTAACTTGCCTGAGATCTTACAAAATGTACCAGGTAATTTTGTATCGGAACTATTATTGAAAATAGAACTGCAACTAGCTTACAACATGGATTCAACCTGTGCATTAAGTTAAGCTAAAATTTGTAAGAACTCTTCCACTTTTGAAGGACCTTAAAGAAGTATGTAAAGATTCCATTTGACAGAACATTTCATAAAGTAATCTAACCTAAAAGATTGACTCATAATATGCTCACAGAATACAAAAGTGAAAATCACTGACATTTTCCCGAAAATCCATTCGGTTTCTCATCAGGACCTATGTTCAGCAAGTTCAAGCAAGATTGTTTATGCCCTTTATTCAACCAGTCAGTGTGTGGTTTTATGTTAAAATAAACTTCTTATTTGCGGTCATTACACAATTGCACTTACAATTTCAAATGCAACTTTTAGGTACATTTTGCTTGAGTTTTTAGAGGTTTTTTTTCTGAGCCGTCGTCACTTTCCCTTGTTTCTCTTAGTCGGAAAATCAGGAGGAGAAACTTTTGCATCTTAGCTGATTTCATATTTAATTTTAATCACAACCATCAACATGTTAAGTTGGAGATGAATGTATTTTTCAAAGCATATGATGGAAAGAAAAACGGATCAGGTTTACTCACACTGAGTTTTGCAAATTCAACTTCATCTTTACAGCAATACGTATTTAGATGATATACAATGATTTGGCTTTTGGCCACATTGGTTTTTTGACTCAGCATTTTTACAGTAGATATCAGTAAATCCATCTCTCATTGATTTTCTTGAATTGACAATAGTTTGTCCAAATAGTTACACATTACTCTGATTGAAATCTTGAAATTGAAGTTAACCCCTAAAGCAGGACTCACAACTAGTGGTAAAAATCATTCAATAAAATGAATAAGATGAACTTCTTGAAGTTTTTGCTGACCATTCTGTTATTTAACCTGACCTTTATCAAGAAGTTATCACAAAACAAAGAGTTTAAATAATCATATTTTTTTTAAATGAGTAAAATTATTCTGAAAATAATTGTTTTAAAACGCTTTTGCTGAAATGAAATTCTAAAAACACACTACCCATGCAAAGTTATATGTCCAATTAATCAGATATAGTTCATTTATTTCAATATTTGAGTGTTACCGTATCATTCATGTAATATTCAAACCTCTCATTTTCAATTAAATGAATTTCATTCACATTGGTATCTATAAGTTGTTCATTTTCAGTGTGAGCGTTATCTCAACATCCAAAGCAATTAATGTGTTTGCGAAGCTTATTAATATTCTATCCAATCTTTGAATTGTGGCATTTAGACTTTATTATTATTTTTTTGCTCAAAGAAGGTTCTAAACTGCCCACTTTCCCCATTCATCGATATTTCTGCTCTTTTATATAAGGTTTTCAGTTCAGTTTTAACTCTGTTATTATAGTTAATCTTGTTAGACGGTTAAATAGTATTTTGGAAATTAAAATACAAAAATGTTGTAAGGCTGAGGTTGATATATGACTTACCCGTATGACTAACGATACAAAAAAAAATTTAGTATATGGATTGAATCCATGAAGGCGAATGATATTTAATTTAATAAGTTCAAACATTCCCTGTAAAATCCGTTAGTTATCTCCCGACACACAGATCCAAGTATATTTATCTTGTACAGTTACACGGCCAATGATCCCTAGGAAAGTTTTTTTTCTTTTTAGCTTAGCAAATTTTCATCAATTTATACTGACAGGTTAATCACTTGTTAATGGTTTATTCAAGTACTGTACAAGAGTTGTTATAAAATGTAGCAACTTCAACTTCATCCCAACACATCAAAGTCCAACTGCTTGATTAGCTTTACAACTTCACGCAACCTTTCTCCTTCTTACGGTCACATTTCATTAATGAAACTACGTATCTCATTTATTCTCTTTGAGTTGATGTTTTCAATTACAGTTACACCATTGAGTCTAGCTTGATGAATACCAAGTTTGCACTTTTCGCATGCCAAACTTCATTAATAACATCATTACGCTTTTGGAAAAGTTGTACTCTTCTGTCATTGACAAGTATGTAACTACATCAAATGTTGTCATTAACATATTCATAAAACGAACAGATTGTGTAGGTATCCCCTGCATACTATTATACTGCATTAATCTGCAACTGAACCTCAAGTGAATTAAACGAAAAATATAGATTACTTGCTTTATAGTGTTGTTTTTCAGAAACAGTTTGACAATTCGAATTCATTAAAGCAAATAGAAGATATTTAAGAAAATTATCACATAAATGAGTCTGTGCTATCATCATATACCTATCAATAATATGGAGCATGATGCTCATAAGATAATGGGTACCAATGTGATTCAATTTTCCATTTCTGACTCGATCTGGGTTCTTCTAATACATATTCTTAGTCTGTTGACTCAAACTTGTGTATTTTCCAGCAGATTCAAACCCTGATATCAGGAGATTACAACTCTCAAGATGCTGCAGAAGGTCGAAAAGAGACTTTTAAATGAGATCAACACAGGCAACAAGGAACCTCATTAAGCATAATACAAACTGAACGAAAATTTAAATACCTCTATGCAAATAAATCTCAGACTTCAGAAATTAAAAATTAGTTGAATTTAGTTATTTCCGCTAATTACCGATTTCGAAATACACTATCATATACTATTATAACTTTACTAAGGACAAGGAAACATTTCGGGGTAACAATGTTCAGAATGTACAAAGCATGTTTGTCATTGGAAAATACTCATATTAATATTTCATCTACATTATTGATCACACGTTAGTTTGTTGCATGAACATACTATGAAATAGCCTGAGACAAAACCTGAACATGCCACTTTAAAAGGTGAAAACAAATATTATCACGACAATAATGTGAGCCTTTATCACACACTAAAACGAGTAAGGTGCTGGATATGCCCAGGGGAACAGTTCCTCCCCCTACTGTTGCCAAAGGAACAATGTTTAATTGTAATCTTATAAAGGAAAATAATAGCCTTTGAGGTTGCACAATTTCTTCTAAGTTTGATGTTTAAAGATTGTGAAATACATTCTGCCCAGTCACAAGAGACTGAAAAATTGATTTCATTTAAGGCATTTCAGATACTGAGTGTAGTGGAGACGCAATAAAACTACCTAATTGATTTTTTGTGTTTAAATTTAAGTAAAGGTTGATGAGAAATTTTGTCACAAGAGTCAGACTGTTGAACAATATTAAAGAGCTGTTTAATTTTCTATACCTTAGCTATGGAGAACGAGGTTGTCAGCTTATTACAGTATTCAGTGTGACCACTCCAAATGATCTTTAAGTTCTCACTTCCAGCGATTATTCGACCAACAAGTCATTTTGATGTCAATACACACATACAGTAATTTTGTTGTAAGTTGACGTACCGAGACTACCCAAGTTCTTTTTGTCACATGGTTGTTATCAGCTGTAACAGTCGACAAGATCAATTTTCAGAAAAGCTACAAAGTTAGATAATTATGTTTCAAAGGAAGGCCATTAGTGCAAACTTCGTTGTGAGTGACAAGACAATATGAATACAAATTGATGTTGTTACACGTTTTTCAGCGATTCTGATTGGACGAGAGCTATCAAAAACATGCAACAATTTCTCGATGAATGCAGACAATTTTGCTGTTATACCTCGCGCATTCATACTTTATGGCGTCACAATCCGACAGAACAAATTGACGCAACAGCTAGTCCGGTTATGACAACAACGCGTTACTTTGGGTTTTTTTGCAAAATAAGAAATGTACGCATGTCATCATCTTCATAACTGAGTGGATAACCAGATAATACTTTCCTTCCCCAAAAGAAACAATAACCTTCACCGAAAACTCTTGATTTTAATAAGTACGAGTCCTGAAGATTGATAGCTCGAATCGTTTCACAAACTGTAGCCATTTTGAATGTCACGTGATATGCTAATGAGGGTTATTTTTAAAATGCGGACTCGAGTTAAGACGAACTTCGATTGCATGTGCGTCGATGCTGTTAAATACGAAATTAAATCATTTTCCGTTTTAGTACATGAAATTAGCAATTTTGATTCCACCACGTATAGTTGTGTGTAACAAACTGCAAACTAACGTAATGTTGACGACAAATATTCAAGATGTGTTAAAATTATTCAGAAAATCTTTGGAAATAGAGTTGATTTTGTAATTATAAGGATTGTTGTACATTTTTTGTGCCTGTATCGATGTATAACAGCAACAAATTTTGTATAACATCGCTACGCTACGCTACGCGATGTTATACAATTTGTTGCTGTTATACATCGATAGAGGCACAAACATGTAAAACAATCCTTAAATGAATACCTTTCAGTGACAATATCACATTTCACACCTTTTGTGAAAACAGTAACTATGTAACCATTCTATCTCCTTATGTCTTTAATATCTAGTTGTTTATAATCGTACTTGCTTTCTGCCTATAACGATGTATAACAGCAAAAGATTATATAAATTTGCGTAGTATTTGTGACATTTGAATTGGACATTGGGCATGTTTCTGCATGACTTTGATTTAGATTATTTCACAAGTATTGAATGCAAGGACATATACCTTATTAAATGTGAGTCGTCTGATAAAACAACATTAAAAAAAAACATGCAATACTATTTCAGAAAAATAAAGATAAACTATAAAATAAAGTCTCACCTTTTCACTGCCTGAAGTAGGTGTTTCACATTTTTGTCGTTCCACAGGTACTTGACAAAAACATATCTCTTGCTTTTTCTTTTTAAAATGTGTATGCAATCGAAAGCTTTGTGATGCTTAAATTCCACATATATAATCGTAATTTCAGTATAAAATGGCAGTTAGCAGGCAAATAGTAATTTCCCTGTCACGGTACAGCACAATTTTCTAAAGCATACAGATTAGTCTCTGTGCAGACAAAAACGTTTTACTTTATTAGTTGTAATTGCAGGATATAACCAAATGTCACCTTGATATGTGGTCTGGTCACAATTATATGAAGATAATTTTTATTTAAAAGTATACATCATTCCAGTTCCCGGCATATTTTTTCTGCAAATTGTCAAGGGCTTGGGCACAATGTTATTTCATTGTTGTTTGTTAGTTTTAACCCACTACGAAAATTTTGATTTGAATGCAATGGTTTGATTATAAATGTATAATGCTAAATATTCCCTCAGATAAACGATATCAGGACGTATAAAGAAATCTGTTTATTAATCAGTTATGCTGAAACATATCCTATATGCAATAGACCGTTGTCGAATAAGATTGCTTGGGATGTGTCAAACGTGTAAAATTGTTTATCGAGATTCTCTGTAAGAAATTGAAAACCTCGCTTCATAGTTGCCCATTATTTGTATCTGATGATTGCTGTTAGATAAAACATTAATCACATCAAGTATTAAGTCAGTCAGTTATACAGTGTTTTTAAATGCTACAACATTTATTGAGTAATTGTCAATTAACCAAATAACTCATATAAACAAAGTATATTGATGTCTCGAAGTCTATTGTGACCTTTGAGCAGCCTTTATTCAAATCAATCTTCTTATTTCAAATCTTTTCAAATCTATTTCATATATGAACACATCTGCTGTGTTCAGTTGAGTCCCTTGCTTTTTACTCTACTTATCTTGTCATTCTAATGCCGCGATTGACGAGAAACCTGTTCATGATATGCCCTAACAATCACCTACCAAATCTTGTACAAAGAACTCCTCTGGCTATCATTCTGTTCAGATAAATGTGTAGGTTAATTGACACCAAACTGTTTACTTTTTTTCGGAAGCCCTTGGCTTTACTGAATTGGAATTGATATTTTCGGGGACAATAGCTCACATAAGATTTGGTATCTTAAAAAACAAATTCAAGTGAAAAATCGTATACCTCTTCCTGATAGATAATGGAAAAAAATAGAAACGGATGTGATGACGTCAAACACAAGATACTAACATTTCATTTTTGAATTTTTCATGTTTATATGTGTATTTTATTATAATGTGTAAATATTTATGTTGTATAATATATGTGTAGTATTTCAAGAAGACATCATATAGATATAGAGGTGAGTGAATAAATGAAAAAAATTAAGTGGTTTTGAATATCTCTGTCAATAAGGCGTGATCCTTTTGACTGTAACAGTTTGTTTACAACCTGATCAATAAAGTTTTTGAGAGATGTTTAAATCTTAAAAGCTGCAGGGAAAGCACAGAGCATTTTCAATCCGATCGACTCAAACTTGAAGCATACTGTTTTAATCAATACAATGGCACATGGACCCACATTAACCTCTGGTCTTGCTGTTACGCTAAGGAAGGTGTAGTCCAACCGAATGAACCTTGAATTGACATTGTATTATGAAAAAACATACATGTATCTATTACAACTACATCAATTTTATTTACTGACAATTTACCATGACATTAAACAGGAGGATACCCACTTTGTTGTGTTCTACATATGACTGTTATTCTCTATATCAATTATTAATCATTTACAAATAGGGGTTTTAATATTTTGATTGAATGTTTTTTAAATAGTCTCTGGTTAGTGTCTCTGTTAATGAACTTGTAATGTCTTGGTATTAGTAATCTTGACTGCAAAAACCTAAGACATTAGATGTAAAATTCTAAAAACGTTACCATATTGAGCAGAGCATGATTACATGTTAATCATTTTCATATTGATGATAAGTCAGGATTTTGTGTTTTTCCCTCTAGTTGATTTTCTCGGAACTCTCAGAGGAGTTGAGTGTTATTACAAGGCTTAGAAGAATTTCGTTTACATGTCTTCCAATTATAAGTTTAACCTAAAAAATTTGCTAAACATGTTTAGAGATCATAAAAATGCAAACTCGTTTTCTTTTTTTTCTTTTCCAACAACAGTTTTCATGTGAACTTTTCCGAGGATAAGATTGAATAACCTTTGTTCAGTAGTCTTGTTAAAACAAACTTTTTAATTTAAAAAGATTTAAACAATTTTGTTTTCTGACCTCCACTTACTTGTATTCCCGTTTATTGTAGAAGTAGCGTATCTTAGTTCTGATAGTTCTTGAAATAAATATATATAAATAAATAAATTTCTAGTCAAAAGTTTTCCCTGGTTTTAACTAGGTGATTATATTTTGTCTACTTATACTCTGTTGATCCCTCTATTATTAGTTCACACTCAGATTACATGTCCTGTTTGGGTTGTAAATGTTCAAGAAGATAAATAATCAGAACTCTTTTTTTTAGAAATAAGAAGTGTTTAATTGCTTCTTAAGATCAATGCTCTCTCAAGATAACGAATCAATACAAAATCAGTCTTTGAATGACAAGTGAATGGTTAAAAGATGAGATTTTGTGGAGAAAACATGACGTGCTTGTGTTTGATAACTAGTGGCAATTTATCCATGTATTTGAAACCGTAAACACACCCTCTGAGGAATGAGAATTTCTGACAGGATTATACCGTTAATTGACTAGATATAACGAAACTGTGTGTGTGTTCAAATTGGTATGACTAGAAGTTCTCCAAGGTAAACCAAGCTTTACATTGAAGAGACATATAACAACTAAATAAGAAAATCGTCAATATCAATAAAATATATCATAGAAGCGGGAACAATAAGAAAACAAATACCATTAAGATAACCTCTGAATCAAGATTTCAAAAAAGGTTGGAAAACATCTTATTTCTTAAAACTTCATTAAGATATGTTTTCGTTGGACACTCTTTAAAAAACAACTTAGAAGTCATTTGCTTTGTTAATTTAATCAACATTACTCATGCAGTCGGTTCTTACGTGAAATTTAATTAAATTGATTTGGTGAAAATTGGAGAAACACAAATCACTTACGTCAATACTTTTTGAAAATAGTTGTACATTATTCTAATGAAAATCATGACATTGAAGCTTACCCCTGAATAAGATTTAAAAGAAGAGTGGACGATAACCTGTTTTGTTAGAACCAGATCTCCTGTAAGCCAAACGCCTCGTATCGCTAGCTATCTAACCAGCCAATAAACGACTCGTTCAAAAGAGTAGCTTCAAGCTCCTTGGATAACGACATTTCATTGGCTAAAACAATAACAGGTGAGCACAGCCATAAACATTATGCCTCGCAAGCGAGGGATTTGGCTCGAAAGGGAACAGGGTATATGGAAGGAGTTCGATCGATGTAGCAGGATGGCAAGATGACTGAAAACATGCAATACTTTTGTGAAAATGTTTCATTTACAGAAATAAGTTTCGCTTGCGTAAATAATTGTTGTTTATTTGAACGGTGTATTTCTTATGCGCCGTAAATAAAGATATTTATTGTCAGGGTTACTGAAACCCAAGAACAAGAGTATCAAGATAAACGTTTGTAGATAATTCGATTTCACCAATATGAAATTCCGAATCAAACACAAAATGTATATAAATTTAAACACTACAGTGTCTTTTGTCCATATTGTGTATACTTATTCAAAGGGATGCTTTCTTGTTTGAACTGTCAAGTTGACAACACCTAGACCAGGGGCAGTAAAGGATCGATTTAAAACCTTGTCTTCAGTGAATTGTACTATGATATGTCTGATAAGGCGAGATAGCGCCTTGTTTCTCTCCACATCCTCTATATAGCATGGCGCGTACTAGAGAGTAAGAGTGTCCACTGATATCAGTCTGGAAATTGTGAATACATCTCTTCGAACTGACACACATCGCTATCCGCATCTCAAGCAAAGCAACACTACAAGCTCCTAATGAAACCAGACAAAAAGAAATTGGTGTTGACTAAAAGGCAAGTTGAACTCTCAAGACAAAGTAACCTAACGCTAACGCCTCTTACTATTGATGGTGAGAAACAGATTCATTTAAACTCAGTTTGATTTGAACTGACTTTTTTCCGAGGCTTGAAGGTTACAAAATGTTGACTTAACGGGGATACGAAATTGGTTCCTCAGGGTAGCTCCGATTTTAATCTTTCTAAAATGAAGTATAATACTTGTGAGCACTGGTCTACGACTTTCTTAGCACTAAGAGAGCTTCGAAAATCTAGGCCCTGAAGTTTTCTTAGGAAACAATTACCCAATTGAATGACTTGATACGAGTAGTGAAAACCAAGACTTATTAAAAAAAATGCCATGTAATGCCGTAGCAAGGCGTTTCAAATCCGCAGAGCCGATGGAGGGCTTCACTTCTCATTCTAGTTTTAGATTACCGAAGGTGCCCTCTATTTTATCTAGTTGTCAAATCAAAATTAAACAAAATGGAATCATCAGTAACATGTTTCAATTGGACAATATTATAATCATGTCCTAGTAACATACTTATGTATAATAGAATGTCGCACTGAATTTCGTTTCCACAAAAATACCCCAAAGAGGACCGCCCTTTGAAATCATCACAATAGCAATGCTCAAGTGTTCTAATTTTGCTCTTTAAAGCAATCGTCGAGCATGTTGAGTTATGCATCTGTCTTTACCAACGGATTCAGTCCATGTTAGCAGGAGATTAAAACTCTAAGAAGCTGAAGAGAGTGATCAGGGCAATATGAAATGCAGATCGATGTGAGCAAGAAGTCAAGCACGCCTATCCAGGTTCAAACGAACTTTAAGAAATAGATTCAGGAAGTTTAGAATTTGGAAATGACGCATCTTACAGTTTCAAATTGACATAGTTTGATAATAAGTGTACATTTTTACATACTCATCACATACTCTTAAATTGAATAATAAAACGTGCTTTGTATATATATATATATACATCATACTCTTTGCCATATGACCTGCACTCCTTACAAATGTGGTGATGAGTTGTTCCTGTAACGAGAGGAGTTTAAAGTAGTTAGATTATTATAATATGTTTTATACCACTGGCTGATTTACAAAAAAATATATCCATTGCAGATGAAATGTAGTGATGTACAGCAAGCTGTCTGATTAAGTTCTACACTATATAAACATTTGGGTGTGTTTCCACAGTTTTGATGAAATTCTGTGAAAAGAGAAAAGAGAAAACTAATGTTTCCATGGAACAGCTATAACTTTGTTGATACGCACATTCCATCATCCTACCTGAACCTTTCTAATGTAATCAATTCCATAAAAATCAACACGTCAAAGTCACACTAGTTGATAAACCTACAAATATACAAACTTTCTTTTAAAAAATCAAAAACGTCCCTTTAAAGTATTTGTATCATGTTAAATGTTTACACAAATGCTTTTTTGAATTATGACATGCAAAACAAATACAAATATCACCTGTAATCATGTGAAAACCAACAGCAGCTTTAATTCACAGCAAATTTGTTTCATCATCTTCGAACTTCCTGAAACTATTATGCAAAATTGTGTTCTAATCACATTCTAAAAGATTATGCTTAAACTACTACAGGAGCACACCTGGCAGGGTTTTATGCAACACTAGATTTCTAAAATTACAATATACTTATCATCACATAAAATTGTCATTTCAAAAAGATATATCGTAAAGTTAACAAAAATTTTCTACTTTGTACTTAAGGTGTGTTTTAATTATCGTATATGTATATGTTGGGTACAAATGGTTTATTTTCAAATTGATGATGATTTTACATTGTAACTCTTTAATGAATAACGACATTTTCGTTAAGCAGCTTTATGGTAAAACTGTTGGTTGGGTTTTTTCACACTTAATAGTTATGTAAATACAGTTAAAGGATATCTAATATAAGAGAATTTGATATTTTGGACGTCACTGTAGTCATGGCCTTTCAACATCTTGAAACGTTTTTGTCAAATAACTGACACGTGATGTTAATAAAGAGTAAAGTTTGATCATGATCTTATGTCATTCAAAGCGTTTGAAATAATTACAGTTAAATATGTTCTGAAAACTGATCGAAGACTGCCCCTTTTGAGTGATTTAAAAAGCAGGACTAAATTAAAAAAATAGGTTGATGTTTTGTTCTTTACGAAAAAAATGAAGCCATATTGATCTTCTAAACGTCTATATTGTCAAATTCCCCTAGGACTTTGGGTAACTATTTTACGATAGAATTTATCCTTTTCTTTAAAATGAGTAATTTCGAAAGGGTTCCTTTTGGAAAAACATGTATCACGTTGATCTAAAAAAGAGGTGTGCTTATTCTTTTGATTTTCTCAACTTTACATCTAACTTCTCAATTGACAACAGATGTGTTCTTGAAACACTAGCCTGTCACCTGCTCCCTCTTTTCCTGGGGCTACCGGTAAAGTAATGATTATCTTACGCACATCTTTAAAAAACTTATACTTATCATAGGGTCCAGTTGATTTATGTCAGGGAAAACTCTAAAAAAAATGTTGCCATAGGGATATGTTACAAACTGCATGTAGTGTAGTACAACTTATATGCACTCGATTTGAACCTGGCAAAATGCCAACTTCCATACAACTTACTCTTCACAGCACAGTGGTCTTCATTATAGATCATATAGAGTTTAACAATATCTTTTACTCCTCTATGAAAGTTCAGTACGGTCTTGACAAGTCATAGTATACTTACTGTCAAATCTATACACCAAGCACCATATAATTTGGATCTGGTCTGGTCTCAGGAAATGATACAAACTGACTAGATAAATGACATCAATATAAAAAATAAAATTGTTTTAAATAGCTCTGTAAATAATGTCTGATTCTATTGACCGTGGCAGTTGTGTTTACCAACGGATCCAGCCGATGTTAGCAAAAGATTAAAACTCTATGGAGATGCTGTAGGGAACGCACAAGTACATTTGCAAACCGATCGATTCAAAGAACAAGTGCGTCATTGAAGGGTAATTATCAACGACTATACTTTTAAAATCGATATGGTTCCAAACCTCCACAGACGTATCGATAGAAAGGCTTGTGTTCTCCTTGTGGCATTTCTAAAGGTGTAGCCAACCAAATGAACTGTAGCCTTATATTTACAGGAAGGCTTAACTTTAACTAGTGCTTAAAGGAAAGAAGGGTACAACCAGCAGAATTATTGCAGAAAGTTGAATATTTTTCTCAGATATTTATATAAAGGCAATAGTGTGATTTTGATATATAACATACAATAAGCAGACTATTGTATCATTTATGCTTTCTTGTAAGAACTATAATTTGCAAATATGTATACTTGTTTCAGGCAATGAATAATTATGAAAGAGCTGCATTTGTTGCATTTTCCATCCCCTGGAGTTACATAAAATAATATCTCGGATAATGAGACTGTACTCAAGTTTAAAGTTTTTTACGCGTCCCACCTTTGAGCCATATTAGGGTAGCAGAGTACCAAATCATTATCATTATTACAACTCATTATCTTGATAGGGTAAGAAGTCTTTGCATAAGATTCAGCTTTCTAGTTACTTTGCTACAGTAGAAAAAATATTATGAAAATAGGTTTGTATGGGTCCCTGTGAAACTTATTAATGCCTATGGAGTCACAAAACGTAAATTTTGATCTGTACACCTACAACGACGACGTCTTAATATTATACGCTTAATTACTCATGGTGAGGTCATTATCTGAAATACGAGGACTCGAGACCTGACTCCGGGAGTCAGGTCTAGAGTCCTTGTATTTCACATAATGACCTCACCATGAGTAATTAAGCGTTTTATTATACCGAAATTCTTTTTTCCTTAGATTTGTTATGCATGTGTTTTATATTAGATAGAACAAAGATAGATTGAACAAAATATCTCATTCACTCACACAAACTTGACAAAGCGTCACGTGACAGATGCAATCATGTGACAAATCACGTGAGGAGTCAATATCTGAGGTCAGTGTCACAAATTTTTGTCACAAAACTGACCTCCTCACTGATAGCCGGGGTCAGTTTACGGATATTTTTTCAATCACGTGATGTCAACTGACCAATGATATTCTTACAAATTAAATAGAGGTATAACAATCAGCTTTCTAGGCCTTTGTATTTAAAGAAGATGAAACTTCCATCGGGGCCATAGAGTCACCAAATATACAATTTATGATCACATTAATTGATATACTGCAGATTTTTATTAGAGGCAGAAAAAGCAGAAAATTTATGGATTACCTAAAGAACGAGTAGATGGCTGGTATTGGAACATTTGACTATGCATCAATCTGACACGGATTACCTGGGAACGTATTCGATCCTAAGATTAGTTATCTTTAACGGCATTTGATTACATACGGTTTTGCATAAACCCATTTATCAAGAGTTTATATGACAAAAATGTATGAGACAGGAAGAGCATCTTAGATTTGAATGAATAAGAATAAACATTAATCCTGAGAAAGGTATTTCAAAACTTTCTTTTTCAATGACTATCATGATATGAACCCATGATATTCAATCGATTAGGATTCAGTCTGTGTTAACATGATCTTGAACAAGACCATGTCTTGTCTGAAGTCAAAAATCAAATGTAGATACATGTCCTTAGGTAAACTAGTGAATAAATCCTGGGAGTGATTCCTGTAGACAAGTAAAATCATATTGTGTGGAATCCTTTGTTATCAAAACAATGTCTTCTTATCTGACGCGGATTATTACAGTTAAAGACCTAACCCACCTTACTAATAGTGCAAAATTATTTTTGACTGCTGTAATGTATTTTAATGGACTACACAATACAATTTTGTTCCATTCCGATTTGATAACGAATTTTGTCGGAAGAGCTCTAAAAATACTTTGTAAAACAATTTTGGGTTGCAGAAGGTAATGATTTTCAGGTTTTGTTTGCATGATGCATTACTCTTTTCCAGGTGTGTATATTTTATGTCTTCAAATACACATTTTGTAATCCCAATGACAGATACATGACAGGTTCATCACCTGTGCACGATGTGTTGGACAATGAAACACGTAGTTAACGAACGTGATTCACATGAAAGTCAAAAAAGCTGATTAACCTTACAATTACACGCAACGTATCTCCTTCTTACATTAACTTTTCATTTTGGAGACCACGCATCTAATTCATTCTCTTTGAATTTTTTTTACTCATTTAGTTTTTTACTTACACTTTTGAGCGAAACTGGTTGCAAGCTAAATGTGCACATCCCAGGCATTGGTATTTAGAAGTAACTTCCTAAAGCTTTTATTTATCCCTTTTTTTATTTATAAGAGATATTTCATAATATTTCAAAACCATCACGTGGCCTAACGCCATATCACAACAATGAACATTATGAAAAACTAAATTGACTCAATTAAGATATATTTTTTTCGCACCTTTCAAAAATGCCTTTTAGCATGGAACAAAAAAATCTTATCTTGCTACAACATCCGCTGCTTTCAATTGAAATAAAACATATATACATATCCTCTTCATTCTCGCCACTTATCTAACATTCTAACGTCTCGTTTGCCTATTGATTAGCACTTGTTTCATGTAAAACACCTGTCTTAGTCTTACGTAACAAATAGCTATCAATGCTTACAGTTTTAGACATGGTTAATTCGCAGTTCCAGTTTTTTCTTAGAGCTGAAGGGTAATTCTGTAAAGAAATTGACATATAGAAGAACAGTAACCTTATAAAAAAAGTTTTTCAGTCTTACACAATTTGATTTCTAAAAAATCAATTTGCGAAAGAGTATACAGAGGTCATGTATTTAGCAACAAAATTATAGTTAATGTGACGACGTAACATGTGATTAAAATCTTACTTAAATTTATTATTAAACTTTATTCATGTGTGTAATATATGTCGTATGAGTGGTGGAAAATCTTAGAATATGGTGAAAGGAAAGTACAAAGAATCTCCAAACATTGTTATCCTGCCATCTGCTGCTCCTTACAGCTCAGTGGTCTGATCCTTCTTTCACAGTTCCACACGACCCAATACAACAATACTGTACATAATGAAATAGTCATCAAGAAAGCACCCTACGATTTAATATGTGAGAGATATAGTACATATAAACTCACCATCCATTAATAGCAATGTATAATCTAATGTTTGGAATCTCTTTATATCTCCATTCCCTTGTTAAGACCATCGATGATGTAAACACAACATTATCAACTTAGATTTGGCTACATACCAATGGATATATTTATTATTTTCATCTGTCATGGTTTGGACATCCTTTATGTAAAGTCAATGTAGAAAACAATGAAGAGGTAGATAACTTATTCATTCTATGAATCAAATGTCTTTGAGGTTTTTGTCTGTTTTTGATATTATATGTATTTGGTTGATGATGTAACAGATGGGTTGCACTAGATATCAGCGGACGATCACAAACGAGGAGGCAGCTGTAATATTTCTTAAGTCCATATGTGTCAATCATGTATGATTTATTTTGGACAAGGCATGGAATGGACAGAGAATAAAATGTTTCAAACATTACATTCTCTTTGCAAAACTACAAGCGTTTGCTTTGCTTATATTTGCTAAATGTTTTCTATGTTGAGTGTAACATGTCAATAATACTATAATGATAAAATTATACACGATTCTAAATGTATAATGTTAGCACTCAAGTTTCTATGATAAGCAAAAATGTAAATTGGTTTACAACAAACAAACAGATTCTCTTACATTGGATTTACTCCTTAACCCTGCTGTCAATTCAGCAGCATTTTCAGAGGAGATTAAGGGAATAACTTATTGATGAAGCAAGATGAACTATGAATCTCACCTCCCAGTCTACGAGTTCCTTAAACTGCAATACAGAAAATCATTTAAAGAACAAGAAATCTGGCTCTATCCAGCGCCATGATCTTGTCTACTGATCAACAATCACTCTGATTTGTTTAGAGTAGACGTTTCCCATGGTACGTCATAATCATTTATGAATTATTTTTGCAATTCAAAACCAAAGATTTGGTAGCGGGACATTACTTATTTCCTCTGGACGATGTTTTCCTTTGAAAGTTATAGTGAGATATACGAAAATTGGAATATTTAACAAGTTAGTTTAGTTTAGTGCTTTTTATTTACATGTTAATTTGGTTTGAATAAGCCCAGTTTTGGGTTGTGTTTTGGTTCTATTCTCTTAAAGGTTTTTTTAATTTCTTATGTAAAAGCAACCAATAAGCATAATTTATTAATGATTGGACATCACGGAAGGGCATCTCAGCCCTTTGATTGGACAAAATGTTTTATCTTTTACGTGTGAAAGTGATGGTACCGGTCAGAAATATATGTTTTAATACACAGATCGTGATGACATGCATTAAAAGCTTGCAGCATATGTTTCGCTGCCATTGGACGTATTAAGTAACAAAAGTCAAAGGGCTGACCTCGTTAAGAGTGTAGATGTCATCACAAATCCTTTTGAGCTGCTTCAAATGGGTCACATGCCAAAGAAGAATAAATTAAATGACGTACGTACGTCTCTCATGATCATTTATCGGAAGTACGTCTCTCATTATAATTTAGCAAAACAAAATCAATATCTCAAATATATATATATATATATATATATATATATATATATATTACCATGGACCAAATATATGAAACGTTTATCTTATACTAATAATTGTAAGTAAAGGTTTTAAATTGTGAAAAATCACTAAAGGAATATGATAAATGTAACATGTTATAACATCTCAAATGAAATAGCTGAGTGCATTGTTAAATTAGCAAATCTAAAACCAACAAAGCACGAGTTCAACAGTTTACCTGTGGCTCGATAACAACGAGCCTATTTCTTCAACTAAATGATTTGTGTACTGTAGCTTAAATATCAAATTGCCTAGCTCCAGACGGCGAGTATCCGCTCCGTGACGTCACTAATATACTCGCTGCCATCAGAAGGCTTCAAGGTGAAAAAGCTCTAACACAGCGCGTGCAACCAACGATTGATGTCACGTTCTAAAAGTGAAGCTCCTAACAACGACACAAGAAATGAGTACGGCAAACGAAACTTTTTGTTATTTATTATGTTGTCTTTGAATTTTTTTTAAACATAACAAATTGTCCACCATATACTCATCAAATACAAAATTATATTTGAAGCAAATTACACCAACTTTTGTAATATTCATAGAATTTCATACGCCTAACGTTTAAAACATACTCTCGAACCAATTTATTTGTATGTAAAATAACAATTTGGTTCGAGATTATCGATGACGTCAATTCCTATTGTTGTCAAGAATCTTTACAACAATGCCCCCGCAAGTGAAGGCAGGGCTACTACCGTAGAGGTACTCGAAGGGAAGGCGCCCTGACTTTGAGGCTGATCAAATTGCCTCAAATAAACGGCATGCCTATCACCATTCAATAGTAGGAGTAGCAGTTACTAGTCAATATGAAATATTATCATTTTGAAAATAGTATATTAGAGCTCATTCTCTATAACGTGCACAAGCTGAACTCCAGAAACGATTTTTGGTCCATCTACATAATCCTTTATGTTCGGCATTACGCCAATATAGCGATAAGAGGCCTCAGGATATCTCTGGGATGTTATCATTAGATTGAACAGCTAGTTTTGTGTTAGTGGGGTCAGGAAGAGATTTACAATCACTGAGATACCCTCAGCTCGAATGGATCACAGCCAGACCTTTCTATGTCTATGTTTCATGTATTACTCTTATGTCCAACTTTCAATAATATTAGGAACATTTACATAACTAGCTATTACTATAGACGTCCAAGTTTGTATACATTTCAAGAACTTTTAAATAGTGACTGTTAAATACTGAATTTCATGTCATTTAATTAATAGGTCCAATTATAGTATTTCTTAGGCTTTTTCGTGTGTTGGTAATTAACAAGCATAGGATAAGACTGTTCTCCACCGTGGGCAAACTTTTGTTGTTTGAAAAATGAACTTTTTGACTGAATTGTCTAATAAAGAATCTGTCTGTCTGTCTGTCTTCTGTCTTTTTCATTTGTGAAGAAAAATAGTACCAATTGTTATTTTAGCGCTTCAACATTGTCTATCTGAATCTGTGGGCCACGATAAACACATTCTACTTTTTCATCTTTGAAAACTGATATTACTGAATAACTAATTAATATTTAATTAGGATTTATTTATTAAGAAATTGCCATATCATAATCTGCAGCTAAGTTTCTGTTAAACATGGTAGTTGTGTCTGATATCTGCAAATGATGATCATTAAATGTGATATCACAAATGTAACTATACTAATCTCAATCCTGGTAGTCTTAATACACAATTTAATTTCAACGTTTAATTTTTGGTATTGCTACTTAACATATATTCCTTTACTAATATTGCATAAAAATACGCATAATTCCCCCCTAAGCTTTGCTGTCATTAAGCTTACCTTTAGTTTAAATCCCAGATATCAGAAGTATGATATCAAGTACAAGATATGGTGATTCAAACTCCACACAATTACTTTTTTTGTGCAATCTTCTTGACCTGTGTATTATAAGAATGAAGTGTAATATTTAAAAAATCCTATTGCGCATTGGCAAATGTTAAATCAAGAAAAAAAAACATTCATAAAAATTAAGCAGTAGACATAAGATTTAAAACTCGCCAAAATACGATCCTACACTTATTTCGTCATTGATATTAGATTAACTCGTAAAACTAAATCCAAAAGTATTGATGTCACATCATTTGATTTTGTATATTTAGATACCAAGCCTAACAATTTCACTTTGAAGGATTTGTTTTATGGTATGAAAAATATATGTCATATAAATTCTCCTTTATGTTACCGACTGTAAAGTGTAGTTTAAAGACATATTTTGTTACTCGTTTTAATATGCCTATTGAGTTTATTAGCTAAGGCTCTAAATCTTAGCGAATATATAGTTAGTGATGATATTTCATATTTATTTTGCTACGTTATCCTGAATAACGTTTTTAGTTAGATCCTTCTTTTACATTAATAATACCAATCACATACTCATTCTGTGTCAAGAATGCTATAGAAGTTAACATGAAAGTTCACACTGTGTACTAATTTATTGACAAGTTGAATGATAATTCAGAGACAAGTTCAGCAATAATTGTTTAACAAGTGGTCTGATAATCTGAATGATGAGAATAATCCCATTCAAGTAGCAAGATGGGTATATTTTATGGCTACGAACTAAGATTTCTATCAAACTTAGCATGATCTTGCTTAATGATTCAAAATTCAGCTATTGTTTAATGACAACTTGACTAATAATTCAACGACAGGTTCAATAATAATTTGATGATAAGAAATCTGATTAGATGAATGATGAGAATAATCTAATTCAAGTGGCATGATTTGGATAAATTGTACCTTCTTCGCGTCAAAGTGACTCAAAAATAGTGAATAATAAACAACGTCCCGTTTAATAACATATTTATGAAACGAGAGTGTGGTTTGGTATTTAACGAGCAAAAGCGAGTTAGATACCGATACCATTCACAAGTTTCATAATAATGTAATGATACGGGACTGAGTTTAGTATTTTTTTTATTACTCGCTGAATTATATCAAAGAAAAATAATGAAAATCGCCGAGATTACCATTGCCGCGCCGCTAACATTGTGACGCCATGCTTACGATTTTACCGACGGGACGTCAATCAACACGCTATGTTATTAAACAATGTTATTACAATGTGTAATCATATTGTAGATTTATTAAACGGCAGTATCTTCAATGGACGAGTAATAATATCATTTATTATCCATATGGTTAATCATAAGCGGTGACACGATTGCTTCAGCGCGAGTGACCGTATTTTGTCGTCTGTGACGTAATAAACCATTGTTCATGACGTCACTGTAGCGGGCCGTCGTAAGGGAAGGAGGCCGTTTTCTGAATATTTCCATGCGTTTGAAATGGAATGGAATCGGTAATAAAGAAATTATTACCCTCGGAAGTGTGTCATATGACTTTTACGAAACTCGTGCGAATTTGTGTATAACACTCGCTCTCGCTCGGGTAATACAAAAATTCGCACTCGTTTCGTAAAAGTCATATGACACACTTCCTTGGGTAATAATCTCTATTTTTACAATGATTGGAAAATGAAGTTGTATTTGTATTCATCATTCCAGATCAAAGCGGCACCACTCATAAGTAACATAAAATTACATTATTCATATGTAATATTATCAGCTGTACATAAAAACAATGTTTTGATTATTCCCGAAGAAATGACTGACTAAAACTGAATTTTGCCTTGCTTATATAATCGTGTCATAGTAATGTCATATTTACGAAGATAACTTCATTGCAATAAACAAAACTGAATATAACGGAAAACTTTCAATGATTGATCAGCAAATCTTATCTGGGGAAAAAAATAAAAGTATTACTGAAACACTGTGTCACTTACAGAATTTTTTATTTTTTTAAAAACTTTTTTTTTCTCTATAATTTTGTTTAAAGTTTTGCATTTTATTGGTGATGCATAGAGATGATTAATTCATAATTGGCCCGTATAAAATTATGATTATGATATTTAACTTCCCATCTGTCCATTTTCCTCCCTAAACTATCAGAAATAAGAACCAAAAAATTTTTTTATTTTGGGTATGATCCAACTCCTTTTAACCTTACTATCCAAAGAAGGAAAACAAAGTACTCGGGAGACTCATTTATACCTAATAAGTAACCTTTCCGTTCTAGCTTATAGATTGCTTAACAAATTTATTTGGCACATGATGGGGCATTACTAGTCTACACAGACGTGAAAATCGATATTCTGTATGAAAGTGTCTATCAGGTACAAATAAGTGAAACATTTACTTATCTCCAGTTTGTATAAGTATCTGAAATATGTAGTTATATATTTTCTGAACGATAAACCCTGATAAGTTGACTTTAAAATAAAACTATAACCTTAAAATACATGTTTTCGTCAGATGAAAATCTCATTCACAAATGTTTTCATGGCTTTTTATCACTGCTAAATATTTATATTTGTATACAAATGAACAATTGGAATGCAGCCCACTCCGATAATTCAAAAGATAACAAAATAGAAAATCAAATAACAATCATTTAATTTTCCCCCAATTTCAATATTTACAATATTTACAATAACATTCAATTTCCTACATATTTTGTGGTAGGAATGTTTACATTACCATTCACCAACTGTGAATTAAAGTCTTTCATTGACAAAAATCCAAATTTGTTTAAATAATAATTTATCAAAATATCATCTCACACATGTTGCCTCAACGGCTAACAAGGTGACTCTGGTCTGGTCTCAAAGTCAGACACATCGCACGTGCACGGTGATGCACGAGCTGAAATGAACATGGTTACATGCTGCGTTTTTGTCGCATGCTTCAGTCCGGGAACAGCTCTTCAGCTCAACAATCGTATTTTAAATGGTTAGTCTAACGTTTCATTTTAATGCAAATATTGTGTTATCATTAATCTAGAAGTGGAATTTCATAAACGTATATTTAAATGGTTAGTCTAACGTTTCATTTTAATGCAAAAATTGTGTTATCATTAATCTAGAAGTGGAATTTCATAAACGGGACATAGTGCATAAAAGAGCTAGAGGTCTTGTTCCATAGTCTAGTAGTTGTAGTCAAATATAGAATGAATGATAGCTATACATATTGTTTGTAAATATGGTGAATAATTTGAATATTTTTGTTTTCATACTGTCTCAGGAATCATGAACAAACTACAAGTAGTGGATATGTTATCAAATACATTACAAGTAAGTGGGGAACAGTCGACTTATGTATCTAAAATACTTGAAATACTACTTTGTGTAAAGCAACGCAATTTAAAACTGTCCAGGGCGATGACCTAGTTTATCGATCTACATTGGGTTTTGCGCCCTATTTAAACATATTGTAAACGTTGCTCTTGATAATGTTACAAAAAAGAACAATATAAGGCTCTAATTATATTGTTGACCTCTAGATATAGTGAGCAATGAGTGATTAACGTAAATAGATGCCAACATTTCCCATTGTGACGTAGATCAGAGTGATAAACTTAACATAATTCTAAAATTCGAGAGCTATGTCAGCCGGGGCTTATTTGTTCCTGGCAAGAGCACCCAATCTTAACAGGTCGAGGCGAGTTTAACGCTGCTTTCAAGAGTATTTCGCTTATATATGAGCTGCTATGGTTATTACGGCGAGAAAATGTTGCAACCAGCAACCATCGGCTGGAAATAGCAAACCATCAGTGGTACTGCGCTGAAATTCAGTGTAGCATTGCATCCAAATCTTACTGCATGTAGAACAGTTATCTATTGCATACAAAGTTGCCGAGCGTCTGGCGGGATTCAAACCACGGACCATCTTGATCCGAAGCCGAACGCGGTAACCACTGCGCTATCCCGCCCCCTTGACAGGTCGACGGGTAGAAGCCAGACCGACTTTGAGTCGTTCTTAAAACTTTTTCTGTCTCTCACTATGCCTTTTTTTCCGTTTTCTCTCGTCCTTTCGATCCCTTTCTCCCTGATCTGTCCAATCTTTTCGGATGATTGTCATCAACTTGCTTAATAACTGAAATATTGTTCAAAACACGTTATACCCCAATTCACTGTTAAAAACTAAATTCTTTATTAAGAGAGTTGAAAAAAGGTGTGTTCAATCATCTGTTCAGCATCTTCTAGGTTATAGTCCTAATATGTTGATGATCGTTCAATACTATTAATATAAAAACATAAAAAGCTCTTCTTTTCAGCTTCTCCTACCTTATTGATCGTATTATCTGTGTTTGCCGATGGACTCACACGTGAAGAATGGTTAAAACTCCAGCAGATGCCGCAGGCAATGCAGAGATTAAGCTGCAAAGAAATCGATATGAAGAATATGTTGAAAACATACCGAGGAAGTTCATATGCACTTCACAAACACATTTATTTGGATAATAAATGAAATAATCGAATCAAGTTCCAATGTGAAAGACAAATATTTATTATATTGTCCTATACGCTTATTAAAAATCAACGAATAACATAATATTATAATTATTTTTCAAATCAAACAAAATATAAGTGTGTAATCAACTATATCTTAGCTGGAAAAAGACACTCTTCACTGGAATGTTTGACTCCACCCATAGGGTGTATAGGGATTTATTTTCCTTTTTTTAATTGCCAATAAAACGTTGATTTTTTTCCATTTAGAAGCATAGTACGTTAATGCATAGTTCAAGATTGAAAAGATCAAACAAAATAACTGAAATGTTAAATTGTTATCTTGTTAAATGAATGATTTTTGTTAGTTTACCGGCAGTCATTAAACTATTTTTAGAATATATCAAACAGCAAACAACTTCAACTATTGTAATAGTAGCGTCGGGCATCTCTCCACATGGTAATTGCAAAATAAAAGTTTATGTTAAAAAGGTTAAGATGCTTGTACGTTTTGGAATGGTGAATATCCTGCATTAGGAATATAAATTATGCTTATTACTAATAAATTATATTTACCATTCGCAAAAAAACTCCAACGATAACTTCTATATATAATACAAAAGAATTCAAATCTAACTTAGCGCTGTCTCTGAACGCTGACAAGACAACACCAACACATCAAATCGTGATCAACATCAATTTAGACTTTCACTTGTCTCACTGAGATGTCTAAGATGACGATTTACAATGGAAGGGTTACAAAATTTTGCCGTTGATAAAATGGGTTATATTGATTTAATATCGCTTGAACCATGTTGCTTCAACTTGTCACTCCGTCTAAAAGGAGACGTTATCTCTCACAGATTACGCACATGAATGTTGACCTAGGCAGTTAATAACCTTCTATGGTAACATTTTTAAGAGGTTAGTTTTGTGATTTCATAAATATGGCCACATTCCACTTCAGGTGTAAAAGTATCATTATACTTTGTAGTGAATTTGTTACTAACACTCAATTGCAAATGAAACTTTGCAACAGAAAATTAAACAAGTAATGGGTTTTATTGATCTCCAATTACTTGAACCTTGTTGCTTTCGTTCTGTCATTTCATCTTAAAAGAGTGATCAGTACGTTGACTTAGGAAGTTGAACACATCCACCAGCACCATCTCTAGACCCTTGTTCTGGAAAGAAATAACAAAATATTAATGTAATATCCTCACTGCTTTGTGGATTTATGAGTATTGATATACATTGTCGAGAATTTGCCATTAGTTCCTCAAAATGTTATTAATTCAAGGCTTCTGAAATATTACAACGCCCCTTATCGTAGTATCTCTTATTGCATTATATTAATATATATGTCACATCAACAGAACAAACTAGCTACGTGTTTGGCGTTATTTGAATGATGCGTTACAATCAATGGATCTGAATAAAACTACGAAATAGAACTATTTATGGAAAATCATCTTCACGTAGAATCATTAAAAGTAAGAATTCATTATAATGCATGAAAAATTGAAAAGTTTTAGGACTGATTTCTGATACATCTTCCTTCATCATAAAAAAATCATATAAGTGAAACTTATTAATAATCATTTAAAAACTCAAATGAAAACTGTCACATATAACAATATGTAAGCGATCTTATAGAGTGTTTGAGTTGTACAATTGCATAGTCATAAATAAAGATATAAATGTCAACATACCATAGCAAATTTCTTTTAGTTTTGCTATATAGTGTTTCAGAATGTAAATGAGATTACCTTGTTTAATAAGGCTTCATTGTGAGGTTGAGAGAGAGAGAGAGAGAGAGATTCTTTATTTCCTCCAGTTCGAACCGAAGATCAAAAACATATATACAAATACATCAATTTATACAAATACAATGTTACATTTATATATACAAACACAATAAATAAGAGGATTGAATATACATGTTAAGACATTAAGTAAATATAGGGATTTATATTAAGTAGATGGACATATCTACAGTACCAGTATTATAGAATAGTAGACAGTGTAGTCATTTACTAATGTTTTATGCACAGGCAGTTGATTATTCCGGGTAACATTGTAAAAGATGACGTTTTAAGGCGTAAACATATAGTGAAAATTGTAAAATAATGGTTTCCCAGGTGCTGTGTTCAATATATTTATTGAAGTCAGTAATTCCTCCAAATAAAAAGGCTAACATGTTAATTTCATCTTGTAGTTCAAAGGCCACATAAGCGTCAACTTCAAGAAGATCTATCATAAAAACAAAGAATGCATTTCGGTCAGGATTTAAGTGTTCACAATGTAGTAGTATATGAAAATCATAGTCGTTAGTATAATTATTACATAGATTGCATTCTTTAGATATTTTTCCACGTGATGAGACTTTAATGCATAATTGTAAAGCAGATTTATAATTAGGGTGCAAGTAAGATAATTGCCAAAGAATGTGACATTTTAGTTTATTGTGCACATGTACATAAAGACTCATGTTTGCATTAAAAGATGTTTGCATTTGCCATAGATGTTCTTCATAGTTATGTACGGATGTATTTACAATTTTACGCCATTTAAGTTTGGAAGGAAATAGACCATCTGATATAAATTTTTCGATATGTACATTCAAATTATATTTAGAGAGTATTGAAAGTAGATCATCGCAGATTGAGGATTTTGAAGAGGTTGCTATTTTTGCACAAAATATGCTTTTTGCAAAGTTATTACAAGAAAGTTTGCATAGACGTCCAAGAAATATGAGCTTACATTTATCAATGTAGCCAACAAGTGACCATAGTCCTAAATTTGCAATAGTGGAATCTGTTGATGATCTTTTATCAAGCCCCTGTACAATACGAGCAAAATATCTTTGCGTAATTTCAAGTGCATCAGCTTGCTGACCCCCAATGTTCGGTAAAATTTCACAGCCATAGAGACTTGTTGGTAACACCATTCTCAGCCAGATTTTAACACATGTAAGCGGATGGAGTTGAGAAACATTTAATCCTACAGATCTAAGGGAATTGACATTTTGTCTTGCTTTCTGACAATACCTTTCGATTCGCGCTTTTGTTGATAAGTCGGAAGTTAGGAGGACACCACCATATGTTGTTGATTCAGACTGAGGGATTACTGTATCTCCAAGGCAGTATTGAAATTTGGAATTACTGGATTTTCTTTTACTAAAGATAACTATTGCACTTTTAGAGGGATTATAGGTTAGGCGCCATTTACAGGCATATGAGGACACGATGTCAAGTGATGATTGTAAACCTTTAGGTGATGCGCTAACAAGAGTGGTATCGTCAGCAAGCAAGACTGCAGGAACATGCATGCCATATACACATATACCACAGTTGGCTTCTCTGAGGGAAGTTATTAGGTCATTGATAAATACGAGAAAGAACCAAGATGAGATAACTCTTCCTTGACCTACACCTTGCTTGACACAATACTTGTCTGATCTTTCACCCTGGTACAGGACAAAACATTCACTATTAGTGTAGCAATGGTATAGCAGGTCCCACGTATTTCCTCTTATACCAAGTTTATATAATTTATAAAATAACCCATCATGCCAAATTCTGTCAAAAGCTTTTTCATTGTCAAGAAAAGAGGCAAAGACGGTTGAATCTCTATGCATGTAATATTGAATACTTTCCATTAATGTAAAAACGGACATGATTGCTCCATGTTCACGCCGAAATCCGAATTGTAACTTATCAGGAAAATCTGGTTGAGTTTTAGATAACTTGTTTTCAATTCTTTTAAGTAGAAGCTTTTCAAAGAGCTTACCAAGACAAGATGTTAAAGTGATACCTCGGTAGTTTCTTGGGTCGGTTTTATCTTTTTTGCCTTTATATATAGGTATAACCATACCTAATCTATATTCTTTGGGGACATATTTAGAGGTAATGATAAGATTGAATAATCTACATAGATAAGTAATGATAAATTCGCCAGCAAATATGATATGTTCATTGGATATTCTATCAGGTCCTGGAGATTTATTCCTACTAAGAATTTTGATAGAATCTTTAATTTCAGTGGATGAAAATTCTTTTTCTAGCTCTTCATCATAGATGTGATTTGAGTTTTTTATATCTTTTACTCGTTTGGATATGTGATCTTTAAAGTTAGAGTCAAATTTATCTGAGTTATGAGGTAGAGCTAGATTTGAGTAGTATTTACCCCATATTTTGCATATTTCCGGAGGGGTCGTTGCACTCTCTCCGCCGAAACTAAGAACGTTAGCGTTAGTTACCTTTACTCGTTGTTTACGAACATTTTTGTAAAATGAGTTAACATCCAATTCAGCTGAAAGTTCAATTTGCTTAAGCATTTCATTTTTACTTTGCCTTTTTGATTTTCGTAAGAGGCGCCGAAAGGTGCGTTTTTCAGTTTTATAGCTTTGATATAAAGGGGATCTTTTGTCTCGAGGTTTGTCATTGCCAACCCATTCACGTCGTGCAACGCGCATACGATAGTGAGCATTATCTAAACCGTCCGATTTCCAGAATGGTTTCAAGTAGGGCTTATACTTACTATGAGGTATGGAGTTCACACCCGAATGTAATAAAGCAGTGGTTATAATATCATTATATGTGTCAACAAGGTCTCCCTGATGTTCGTTACCATGGTAACAACTATGATATTTTATGTATTGTTCAATTGAGTATTGATAGCAGCAAATGTTGGTTTCATCGGCTCTGTCCCATTTAGGTACACCAAAGCAGTCTCCACTACTATAATGTGTAATAGGGGGTAAGTCTAACGAAATCAAACATGGTAAATGGTCTGAAACATTGTAAGGACAGGTATCAATTATTTGGACATCGCTTATATGACAGCTTATGCATGAAGAAACTAGTATATAGTCAATCATGCTTTGAAAACAGTTGTCCTTTGATCTATATGAATAATCTGGTAAGTTAAAATATGAGTTGCTTAGAGCATTTATGAGATTTCTTTCTGATAATACACTTTTGAGGGCCTTATCTCTTTGTGATAATAGCGATTTACATATATCCGAGTTGAGATCACCAAGAGTAATTGTTGTGCTTATTTCAGACAAGTAATCATACAAGTCAAGAAATTCATTTAAAGCATTGTGGAAGGTTGCATATAATACATTGGTTGAAGGTAATCGGCAATTAATTACATAAACATCACAATATCCGTCTCTGGTAAGTTTAACTGCTACTGTATATTCAGAGTTAACTGTGAGGGGCTCTGCTCGCCAAGGGGAGTGGGTGTTTACTAGAATAGCAAGTCCATGCGAGCCACGAGAGCACGTGGAACTAGCACTCATACAGTTATAAGTTACAAGATTGAGCTCAGGAAGAGAGTTGAGGTGATAAAGCTTGTCTGGAGAAAGCCAGTGTTCTTGTAAAGCCACTATATCCATATTCTGGGATACAGTCTGCTTAATGTATTCAGTACCATGCTGAAGACCACGCACATTCCATGTTAACAACGAGAGAGTCATAGTAACAAATATTATATACATGAAGTGTCCATTTCTACTTTGGGGGAGCATACGATATTTAATAGATATGGTGGTTGTCAACATTGTCACTGTAAGTCTTATTCCTGGGTATATAGTCTCTCATACGTATTCCTGGGGGCCAGAAGTCTCTGACACCGGACACATAATCCTCATAGTCGTCGAAATCGAGATTAACTTGAACTGTATAGGTATCAGGATAGTTATTACGAACGTTTTTCTTCATCAGTCTCACAAATGTTACTCGAACACTCTGGTCATGAGCATATTCATAAATTAAGTCTTTAACTGAGTCGAAGGAATCTTCTGCACTGACGTTGTACAATACAATTCGTTTAGTCTTTACCTTCGGTACGCCTTGTAGTGCGTGATACTGTTTCGATAGGGATCTTATAGGATGAGTTGTATCTTTCTTTACCTTTTTCTCTGTGATGCTGTTTGGATGGGGATGGCTTACTTTCTGCTTCACGTTGATGCCTGTTTGTTGAGGTCGGAGGGAAGGGAAGTCGGTGTCGTAGTCGTTGTAGTTGATGTCGATGCTAGTGTAGTTAGCTGCTAGATCTTCTCTGCTGGTTGATGTGTTGGCGTTCTCTTGATGGCGTCCTGTCAGCACCGGAATAGGGTGTGATTCGCTGTTGTCCGTTGCTGACTTCGTTGTCGCTGTCTCAGTCTCAGTATTCGTAGTTTCTGCTGCAGTTGACGTTGGCGTTGACGTGGAAGCATCATGGGTATCCTTTGGTGGCTGTAAGTTGGCTTTAGGGTTTTCATTAGAATTGTGCATATGTTTGGAAACAGCTGTGAGTTTTGATTCAATTGTCTTCAGTTTAGAATCAACAGAATAGTTAGTATTAAGAAGTTCATTTTCTAAGTGTAGTATATGATCCCGAAAAGATTTATTCTCTTGATTGGATAACTTTAGCTCTGCTCTTAACTCTGAGCGCCTTTCTTCTGAGTGATTTAGTTTCTTATCTTTTTCTTTGATAGTCTCTTGCAAACATCTGATGTCATCTTTAAGTTTCTTTTCAAGTTTCTCAAATTTGTTCTCTAACACTTCATAACCATCATTCACAACTTGCTTTAGTTGAACAATATGACTGAGCAATAATGCAAATGTGTCGCTTTGCTCACCTTGTGTACTTGAAGTAGTGGATCTTGATAGGGTGGATGGTGTCGTTGCAGGCGGTGTTGGAGTGCCGAGCGTTTGTGATGTTGATCCATTCTTCTTGTTATTGACAGATGATAATGTCAAAGGTGAAGCCGGCAATTGTAGTGTTGATGTTGAGAGATGACGAACGCTAGCTCTGCTAAGAACCTTGTTCTGGAGTACAAAGTCAGTAATAGACCCTTCTATAAAGTGGAAGAGATAATAAACATCTTGTGCGTACTTGTAACTACTGATGGTGTTGCTGCCTGTGTATTCTTACGCTTGATTAGTAAACCTTTAGGAAAGTTGGTACATGTGTGCTTGCCATAATCATAGAGGCTTTCTCTTACGTCATTTATCTCTTTGATGTTATAATTGTAGATATCTTGAACACTGTCAATGAAGCTGGTTTTGTCTTTAGATCCAACCTTTCTTTTGATTTCTAAATAGATTGACTCATCTATGTCACCACACGGCTGTGTGTTATACACCTCGTCATTGTCCACATCGGTAACTTCAGTACTTGCATAATCACTTATTGTTGTGCTCTCATTGTCTTCACTGTCATTGTTCGACCTTAGTAGACAGCTTGCATTGGTGTTTACAATTTCGTGTTAGTGAATAAATTTTCAATATGAAAATATATACAAAGTATAGTTTATGGATAGTTCCAACGATTAAAGTTCACATTTGGTCATATGCAAAAATTCAATTCATGATGAAGTCATATCACCTGGGTTCGTAGAATAGCGTTGTGTGATGAAGGCATTTAAGATCACCGCAGAGCGCAGAAAAAACACGTCCTCACACCTCGACTGCTGCGATAGGCTCCGAGTTTGCAGTCCAACATAGTCAATAAGTTCCCTCTATGGCACATGCCTCGCCTGGGGCTCCATTGTAGCAACTCCAACGATAACTTCTATATATAATACAAAAGAATTCAAATCTAACTTAGCGCTGTCTCTGAACGCTGACAACACCAACACATCAAATCGTGATCAACATCAATTTAGACTTTCTCTTGTCTCACTGAGATGTCTAAGATGACGATTTACAATGGAAGGGTTACAAAATTTTGCCGTTGATAAAATGGGTTATATTGATTTAATATCGCTTGAACCATGTTGCTTCAACTTGTCACTCCATCTAAAAGGAGACGTTATCTCTCACAGATAACGCACATGAATGTTGACCTAGGCAGTTAATAACCTTCTATGGTAACATTTTTAAGAGGTTAGTTTTGTGATTTCATAAATATGGCCACATTCCACTTCAGGTGTAAAAGTATCATTATACTTTGTAGTGAATTTGTTACTAACACTCAATTGCAAATGAAACTTTGCAACAGAAAATTAAACAAGTAATGGGTTTTATTGATCTCCAATTACTTGAACCTTGTTGCTTTCGTTCTGTCATTTCATCTTAAAAGAGTGATCAGTACGTTGACTTAGGAAGTTGAACACATCCACCAGCACCATCTCTAGACCCTTGTTCTGGAAAGAAATAACAAAATATTAATGTAATATCCTCACTGCTTTGTGGATTTATGAGTATTGATATACATTGTCGAGAATTTGCCATTAGTTCCTCAAAATGTTATTAATTCAAGGCTTCTGAAATATTACAACGCCCCTTATCGTAGTATCTCTTATTGCATTATATTAATATATATGTCACATCAACAGAACAAACTAGCTACGTGTTTGGCGTTATTTGAATGATGCGTTACAATCAATGGATCTGAATAAAACTACGAAATAGAACTATTTATGGAAAATCATCTTCACGTAGAATCATTAAAAGTAAGAATTCATTATAATGCATGCAAATTGAAAAGTTTTAGGACTGATTTCTGATACATCTTCCTTCATCATAAAAAAATCATATAAGTGAAACTTATTAATAATCATTTAAAAACTCAAATGAAAACTGTCACATATAACAATATGTAAGCGATCTTATAGAGTGTTTGAGTTGTACAATTGCATAGTCATAAATAAAGATATAAATGTCAACATACCATAGCAAATTTCTTTTAGTTTTGCTATATAGTGTTTCAGAATGTAAATGAGATTACCTTGTTTAATAAGGCTTCATTGTGAGGTTGTGTTTGAGAAAGACATTGAAGACGAATCGGCTAATATTTCTCAAATCTGTTAGGGTATAAATGCTAATCATGTGGTAACTACATATAAACTCAGGGTTCAGTAGAAATGCCTCAATTGTTATTTGACTGAAATTGTAATCAAAGACTATATTTGTGACCATACAAATATTGTAAACAATAATGAACAAGTTACCCTACGATAATTTCAGGCGAAGGTTCTGTTCTGTTTCCTTGAATATTAAACAATCATTAGCCATGTAAATTTCATCTTTAAAAAGGATACATCAGGATTGCTGTGTCGCACAACGAAAACATTTCGACATTGTATTGTTTTTCAAAAAGACACTAGTGACAAATAATTGAGGTTAAGAGATTATCTTATATGATTATTCTTGGATGTAGCCAGACTGTTTCATCAGGGTCATATGTCTAAAAAGACACATGAGCATATGATTGATCTACTCCTTTGCTGAGTCAGCTAAACAATCCTCAAAAGCAGTTTTGGAACTTTTCTAAGTATTTTTTGTGTGCATGTCCATTCAAAGATAAAGTTGGAATTTGTCTAGGCTATAACATAAACAAACAGATAAGTTAAATCGTCAGCTAAAATTGAATTTAGAAATAGTATACTAAAAAAATTCTTTTAATGATTATTCTTCCGCTGCTTCTAAAACTTAACAAGAAAGTAAACCAGAACATCAATTTCATTATTCAAAATATGGTACAGCAATATGTTTCTGTCTTTAAGAAGGAAACAAAATCCAGAAAGACTAATTGATACCCAGTTATTTAACCAATTTGATTGTTGGTTAGTCATTGCTTACCAAATGTATTTGGCGATAAAATTGGATTTTAGTTTTGCTACATTTTTCTGAATAACGTTTACTGTTTGATAAATTGTTTAAATTGATAATGAAAATCATATACTCATCATGTGGTCAGTTTGTCCTTGCAGCCCCGCTATGCTACAAGCTGTAAAACATCAGTATGAACTTCAACATTGATTCCATATTCAGTACTAGTTTATCTCCAAGTAAACTAATAATTCGACAATTTCAGCAATAATTTATTTACAAGAAGTCTGATAAGCTGACTGACAAGCGTAATCTGTTTCACGTGGCATGATTGAGAAAATTTGTAGCTCCTTAGTGCCTATGTGACCCCGGAAATAGCATTTATACACTGATTACTAAATAAAGTGATCTGTATTCGTCATACCAGATCAAAGTGACATCAAAAACAGTTGCACAATTACCACAGGTGACATGTGGCTTTATCAGCTGTACATAAAGACAATGTGGTGATTCTCTGACTAAAGCAGGTGCTCGGCAACTTTGTCTGCAGTAGAGAACTGTTCTACACGCAGTCAGGTTTGGGTGCAATGCTACACTGAAATTCAGTGCAGTACCACCCATGGTTCGCTAGTTCCAGCCGATGCACGCAGGTTTCACCGCAATGCATTGCCACAATAGTGTTGCGGGCTTTCTCCCTGCAATAATACTAGCAGCCGCGATATAAGTGAAATATTCTTGAAAGCGGCGTTAAACACCAACTCACCTCACCTCACCTCTGACTAAAGCAGAATGTTGTCTTGTTAATACAACTGCATTATGATAATGTCATATTCCAGCTTTGTTCATTGCAATAACTATATTTACATACAAAACAGGACAAATTCAGTTACTGATCTATCACGTTTATATACGAAATAAATAAAATAAGTTTCATACTCACCCCAATACCGAAATATATATTAGGCAAATATACACATGTCATTGCTTTTCACCCAAACGTCCTCTATAGATGATGAATACGGATTGTAGTGTGATGTCCACATCTAAACGATCATTGCGATTTTTGGTGGAGAAACATGTGTAAAAAACGTAACTGCATATACATTTATAATATAAGTTGATTGAGGATAATATTTTGGATAGCTTTGATAGTCGTTCTTGTAAAAAACAAATATGTTCATATTGCAACTGAGAAAGATATAATTTTCAAAGTGTTATATTGAATAACAAAAAGATGATAGAACAATAATTCTTTTGCAGTTACAATGATGACTATTTAATGATAGTGATAGTTTAACCTCGCTAATGTCCACTTCACATCTTTTCAAGTATGCAATACTGTAGGGTAGTTTGGTATCATCCAACTCCTGTAACTTTAATATTCAAAGATGGAAAACACAGCACCCAGGAGACTCATTTATACCTAATAAGTAACCTTTGGGTTCTTGATTATATTGCTTAACATATCAATGGTGTACATAATGGGGCATTTCTAGTCTACACAGAAGTCTATATCGATTTTCCGTTTGAAAAGGTCTAACTGAGATGATTTAGTTGAAGTTTGCAGCTTTCTGTGTGTGGTATATATATATATATATTTCTGTAATAAGAAGTTATTTAATTATCCAAAGTATTACTTAATCGAATGATTTGCAGTTAAATTTCTTGACTTCAGTATCAAATCTGTTACTATTATGATTTATGTTCATTCAGACCAGCTCAAAATAAATTTGATTATTTCTTTAAATGGACATAATACACTAGATAGATATTGGTCTAAATTGAAAGTAAACTTGGTCTCGGTCAAATCTATGTTAAAAAACAATCATGTATCATTAAAATAAATGTTGTTGTAAAAATGTTTAATGGTTTGAGAAATCCATTTATTTTTTTAAAGTGTCTTTTAATACTTGAACAAAACATCCAATAAACATCAACAGTACAAAGGTCATCAAATATTACAGCGTGAGTGGATGACATTGATAAAGGGGAACCGGTAAGTGAGGAACAATGTCAATTGATGTATCTAAACTACTTCACTTACTTCTATGTCCAGGGCAATTTATCCCAGTCCAGATTGATGATATCGTCCATCGATCTTCACTGCCCTGGTAATTACAAGATAGAATGCATTGGTTCTGAATAACTTAACATATTTTACTATGACTACTATATCACGTTTAACATTGTGATGGTTTTCTATCTGCCAATTATTGTAAATGAGGTTGGGACAAGTGTTATTGTTATTCTTTTTTTATGTTACTCGCTAATATAAAATTAATAAAATTACACAATATGAAGTTCTCATTTTATTAGCTAATACTACATTGTCTTTATTTTGTATGCTAATATAGAGATTATTACCCGAGGAAGTGTGTCATATGATTTTTACGAAATGAGTGCGATTTTTTGTATTACCCGAGCGAGAGCGAGGGTTATACACAAGTTCGCACGAGTTTCGTAAAAGTCATATGACACAATTCCGAGGGTTATAATTTCTTTATTACCGATTCTATTTCATTTAAAACACACGGAAAGCGGCCTACTTTCTTTGCTGCGGCCCGCTTCAGTGACGTCACGAACAATGGTTTGATGACGTCACAGACGACGTAAAACGGTAACTCGCGCTGAAACAATCGTTGCTAGGCAAAAGTGATATGTGCACATGTGCTCATATTGAAAATATGTCACTGCTTATGATTAACCATAAGGATAATAAAGTTTATTACGTTTGATAGTTTATGCGAAGCTCAAAAGGATGTTGCATATAATGCAAACTTTACTAACTTGAAAATGAGGCATGAAAAACCCCACAAGAAAATCATTGTTCTGGAAAGGTCACCCATCAGATCCCTGGTGATATGAAAATTATGACTCTTAGTTCAGATAATCAAGCTCCGTATTCAGGACAAAAGGTATTTACAAAGACATGACAAGTTTATTAAGCACAGGCGTTCGGCCATCACTAGCTTAAGTCACAAACATTTTAAAATATTTCATTTTTCTTTCGCGTGACTTTCCAAGATTGATTTATATCTAGATTTGACAAAAGGACAAACGATAATATAAAAAAAGACACTTATTTGCTTGATATGTCGTTAATATGGCGTTTAAACTCCTCCCTAAAGGTAGCTATAAAATAAATGCCCTCTATAGAGAGGGTTTTTCAAATTTGAATAACTATCCCCACAATATTTTTCAATGAAACAAATGTAAAATTGGCTTCAATATTGTTTTACCTGAGGAGGTTAACTACCTTCATGTGTCACCCATGTTAAAGTCCTGTCTACACGCATGTATATATGATGTCAAATTTGCGCTGAGGAAAGTTGCACTTCAAAAATGCAACCTAAAAAGGTACAAATTATACTATAGTAGCTTAGTAAACTATTAACTGATTGCTTGAATTGAGTATTTACACAAGAATATTTACCAAACTTGTAAGGTATGTGATTCAAATAAACCAATCCATACAATGAATATGAAGAAGATCATTGAATTTTGTTAGATAACAGAACATATTACAGGCTAGTTGATTATGATCTAGAAATCTTAAACATATCTTTTTCTTGGGTCAATAGAATGTATCAGTCAAACAACTTGTCTGAGAATAATATAGCCAATAAGCAGATTCTTAATAAATTAATGCAAACTTACTGCATTATTTACATATATAAGCAATGAGGAATTATTTGAAAATCATCACATCTAATTGCCTCAAAGTATCTCCATAAACTGCAGGTGATCAAAGGTGTTTGATTACGTTTCGATTTACATGAAAATTACAGAGTGAGGCAATTTTTCAAGCACTATTAGAAGACCTCGCGGGAATATAGTTATCAGCACTATATTTGATATTCACAAATTTCATTCAGGATCTTAAGAAAGCAGAACATATTATAAAAGCTGATTTTCTCCCCTATCTCTACCCGAATGTTCTGAATGAAGATTTAATAATTCAATCATATACATTTTACAAACAAACCCTTATCATTGGAGAGCTCGAAATTAAATATGTGATCTCAGTCTTCTGTTTACTATCAATGGTGTTATTTCTCTTACGTTTTTATGATTGGTCAATACTATCAATATGAAACGTGAACATTTCCAAAAAATGTATTAAAGGATCTCTTATCTTATCGATTGGAGCATCTGTGTTTCATACAAACTTATTAAAACTCTAAAAGATGCTTATGTTAGTGAAGAGAATAAGCCGCAAACAGGTCGATATAAAGGACGTGTAGAAAATAAAGTGAGAAAATTAATTTGCTCTTTACAAACACAATTGTTTAGGATAATAACTGGAATTCAGCGGACATAAATCCAATATGAAAGACAAATGAGTTCTAACTGTACTCTCTTTGTATTGATGGATCGGACATACACATTACAAAATTATCTTGCAAAATTTGTAAAGGAATTGTATGTAATAAGATGAAAGGACAACACAAGTTTGTGGGTAATAAAACAGTTTTTTATATTGATCTCCTATCACCTATATTAGTTCCTTTCGTCCTGTCACCCCATTTAAAACGATATGTTATCTCCCTCACAAACTAAGTTTGTTGATACAAGCCGTTTTCTTAATGCCATCTTAACATCTTGCAACAAGTGTAGTGGTTAAAAGTTTCGTTAATCAGTGTTTCACGGGTATTTAGGTCATATGTTGATGACAAATGATTACCGCTGTTCATTTAATACATTCCAAACATTCACTATGTGTTTACAAACGTTTGAATAATTGATACTGTAGAAGACCATATCAACCTAGGAAAACGTAAAATAGAAACAACTAATATATGGGAATATCTGAAAATGTTGTCAACAAATTAAATGTCCCTGTTCTTAATACTACATTAAAATGTCTTATTGACAGAACATATACTGAATAGTGATAAATGATGGCTCTGTGACACTTTAAATTCACTCAAACCTTTCAACAAAGCAGGGGACAAAGGTACTTGCATTAAGCAAGGGAAGATGTAGAAATGTCAGTGTCCTTACCTATGGATCACATTAAATAATACATGCATACATAGTGTAAATGTGAAATGTACATGGTGAGGACATAATGAGTTTGATAACTTCTGCCCAATCCGTTTCACTTTTGTGAATAAAATATGTTTAAATCAAAGATGAATTAAAGTGATGATATATTGGAAAATGTCCATGTCTGAAAATGTTGTCAACAATCAAATCGTGCCTTTTTATACGTCTTTTGTCTAGAAATCAATTCAGAAATATGCTTTGATGGACATCAGTTAGTTTAAATAGTTTCCATTCATTTCTATAATGACATTTATGCCAAATGCGAATATTGTTAATGTATCATTGTTATGTGTTATTGACATAAGGAGACATAATGAATGAAAGTAAATGATAGCTTTTCTACATTTTAAATCAACTCAAACTTTAAAATAAATAAGGACAAGCCATGAAACAAACTATATACACTTCTTATGGATCTGTTATCAAAGCTGATTCTCAATTCAGCAGCGTTAATGGATGGCATGGAGGACGTTTCACAAGTAAATGAGAAATAAGCTAGGCAAATATATATTATCTCCTGGTCACTAGCTTCCAGTACTTCTATGTATAAAGATACTTTAAGAACAATCAATTTAGTGCGCTCCTTGAGTGATGACCATGTACCTCAATCAATATGGACTCTGATCAGTACGTGATTGAATGCACTGGTCAAAGTGTATCTCCCCTTCAGTAATATCTTTATGATGTGGTATATATGTCTAGTACTTCTTAAGTATATCAATGTAATGTATACTTATCAGGGGTAGTGGTGATTTTCTACAACAGTATACATTTGCTTGAATTTCATTAATTCAATAATTCTTCACAATTATAAAACGTTGATTGTTGGAGATTAATATAATTTAGCAAGGATCCTAGTCTACAACACTGCCAAGTTTGTAAATCTTACATCAGCAACTCAACATCCTTTGTCAATCAACTAAAAGAAGCAAATCTCACCGGCACCATTGTCAGCTACATGACATGATGTGCAAAATCCACCTGCCAGCCTGACGCCCTCATCCAAGAGCTACAGCATCCCAAGGACACCTTTACCACAGTTAATGGATGAACTAGTTACCAAGACTTTCAATAAAACCATAAACATCAAGCATTCGCCGCACAAGCCTCAACAATTACCAATATGGGTCACAATTGCCATTGACGCCATAGACAAACGAAGGGAACAACCTGCCATAAACCGCGATCACATCATTTTCCTACGATGTGATTGGGATTCAAAAAAGGAAAATCCAGAGAGTCTCATCCATCTATCCAACTATCCATCAATCCATCCACTCACCCCCGTCGGAGGCTAATCCGCGGAACCCCAACAGATCAATCAACACCGATCACAACCCATCAAAGACTTCAATCAAGTCCCCACACGCCTGACAACGATACAAGATTCTATATCGAAATGTCGCAAACCTCAGAAGAAATAAGTTGTCTTCCATAAACATTTGTATTTATATATAAGCCATTTCATATTCCTACATCCCTCCTGATGAAGGATTAAGCATATACGCCGAAACGTCATGAATTTCACAATAAAGAAGTTGTTATTCAGAAAATCTTGTGTTCCTAATTCAGATCACTGTTTATGTCAAACATTACTATAGTGTACAGAAGCCTCAGGCTGTCTCTGTGATGTTATCAATACACTGGACAGCTAATTTGGTGTTAGAAGGGTCAGGAAGAGATTTACAAGTACTGAGATATTCTCAGCCCGACTGCCGCTCAGCCATACCTTGTTACTGCAAATCAGATTGGTTCTGTTTGTGAGAGAAATGTTAGCAATGATTAGCACTTCTTTAGCACTTCTACATCGTGTATTTGAATCGGTCGGACACATTTTATATTGGAGATGAGTGTAAAGTGTTGAACATCACCTTGGTTTTATTTTGTCCATTGATCATTTGTAGAATTTTTTATTCTTTAAAGAAAATATATGAATTGTAATATTAGCTTGTGGCCTACTCAGTATTACATATTTACTTGATTTAACACTTGGTTTTGCACAATACTCTCTTCCAATATTGCCGAAAATCTATTGAATGCATCTCGATTAAGTTATTAGGTTTTGGCATATCAAAGTTTCATTTTCTATTGAAGGTTATTCTTTTATTTGAGAATGATGTCATAATATTAATCCTTAAAGAATCACATTATCACATGTCTTGTTCAGTTCCTGAAAAGAAAAGATATATATCAAATCAAATAGTATGTTATTTTTTTAGTGTTTTTTTTATAAACCTGTTGGTGGTCTTCAGAACTCTCCATTTTAAAAAGAAGCATGATGACTGATAGAAGATACAGTGTAATCACATAATGAGTTCTTAGATAATGTGACATTACTAGAATTACGGTGATGATGACGGGTCACATGACGAAACTCTAATACATAGATAATTTCACCCTTGTGTCCTTGGAAACGAGTTAATAAAAGTAACAATTATCCAAGCTTCCCTGTTATGTTTTCATAATGTAGATATATTCAACATCAGGAGACATGACTTAGCAACAGTCAATTTTCATTCCGATTTCTCGAATACTGCATTCCTTTCACACTTCCGATGTGGCAATTTATGTGACGTCATAACATTGTGATGCCAATCCTGCAGATGTGATGTCACGTTCTTGATGATAACAGGGCAGTGTTCAAAATCTACTGTCAAAACTGTAGCTACTAGTAGAAAACGTTCATTTCATCTTTTGTTTCAGATGATAAATGTCTATGTCTTACATCCATCGGTAAATTAAAAATACAGAAAAACAAATTCACGGAAGTACCTGAATAAATATAAATAATCATCGTTCAAACATAAGCGGGGAAAAGAATGTGAGAAAATGTAATAGTATCACATGATTTCATTATCTATATTAAGATATAAAACCTAGCATAGGTACTTAGAATAATCATAGTGTCTCACAATGCTAAAAGACTAAGAGTACGCATGAACGTTCACATTGATTCAACATTCAGAACTAGTTGATTGACAAATTCAGTAATATTTTAACGACAGGTTCAGCAATAAATTTTTGACAAGTGGTCTGAATGACGAGAATAACCTGATTTAAGTGACACGATTGGTATAATTAACGTCTAACGTCTAACTCCCGCAAAACATTCATACACTATTTACAAAGATAAGTTGTTTCTTTAGCCAAACTAACATCACCTCATAGTTGACTTTGACTTTTTTGGAGTAATTAATTTCATATTTTCAGTCTAGTTCATAAGGAAATAATGTGCTAAAACACTAGAAACATTCATTTGATGATCAACCAGTTTCACCTGTCCAAAAAAAGTTTATTAAAAAACTAATGCTATATCAGGGCAGTACAAACGACACATTTATATAAATATTTCATAGAAACGTCCTCTTTATATTATAAATAACTCAATAACATGATGTGCTATTTCATGCTATCACATCTAATAGATGTGATTTTTATTCTGGATGGAGATACACGATTAACATGAACGGGTAATTGGAAAAAAAAGTATATAACATCATTAGTGTAGGAGAAATGTTTTTTCATCACTGTATTTTTTTCTATGCAGTTAAGCAAAAGGTGTTTTTTTTAACTTTTAACATTACATTGGTTCTGCATATAGATAATGAATTCATAATTCTACGAAATAAAAAGATGGCGAAGGTATTTAACCTTTTCCATTTAAATGTCCAATTCTCAGCTTTTCAAAAGTATATATCTGTGAACCTAATATTCCGATATTCTCCAAAAAACACACCTTGGAAATTCATCAGGAAATTTTAACCTAATATTCCCCGCCCTTGAGTCTTGTTGTGAAGCAAAAACCCATTGAAACTGCCAGGTATGAAAAGTTGGTAACGCTAAATTAAAACGAGTGCACGTTCAGAAACTTGAATTTGAGTTTAAAAGCCCCCTGGTAAGTTGTCAACACGAGATTGTGAGTCACAAACTGGAATTACAGGCCACTTTCGTCTGTTGAGAGGAAAGCAGCCACAATCGGCACAGCAGTTTAATTGGCTTACACAAATCAAGGGCTGGTTATTATAGTAGATATTGTCCTGGTGAAGTTTCCAAGGGGTGATTAGTAAGGAGTAAAGGACGTTGAGCGAGGATACAAACTATCAAAGACAAGAACAAAACAATATCGTTTATCCAAATTATTATAACCTTACTATTCATACATGGAACAGAAAGCACCCATGAAACTCATTTATATCTAATTAGTAATTTTAGGTTCCAACTTCTTGATTGATTGACGAATTCATTTGACATAGGATGGGTCATATTGTCTACACAGACGAGTAAGTCGGTTTTCTCTTTGAGAGAGTCTAGCAGAGATGATTGAGGGAAATTTGTAGTTTTCTGTAGATGATAAATGTTTCTCAAATGTGCAGTAATATATTTTCTCCATGAAATAATGCCTTAATTAGTTGACTTATAATAGGGGTTACCTGCTTTATCAGATGGAAATCTGATTACATGAAATGTTTTCCTGGCTTTTATCACTTCTCAATATTGATACTTCTGTACACATTTTTTTAAAATTCAAGTGGTTGGTTCATCGTTTCATTTTAAAAAGCAATAATATGCAGATACTGTTTTTTAATACATGACATAGCTTTTGGTCTAGTTCCAAAGTCTAGTTGGTGTAGCTCAAATGTAAAATAAATGATAGTTGTAACTATTGTTCCTGAAGATGGTGTATAGTTTGAAATACCAATTCTTATGAAAGTCTTTCTGTAAACATGAACATACCAGTAACATACCCATTTTATAGTGGATATTTTATGTCTAAATGAATAAGCTCCAGAATATTAACAAGCTCTCATTCATATCTATGAACCCGCACGATGCCTAGATCTCCTTAAAGTACCTTCATCCAGAACTCAAACATTTGGTGATCGCGCATTTCAAGTCGCCGGCCCTTCTTTATGGAATCACCTTCCTCAAAACCTTAGAGACATAGATGAACTTCCGAGATTTGAATCCGGACTTAAAAAACAGACTATTTTAATATTGCATTTGATTGACTATCTGACACTTCCATGTGTTCATTACAACGCTTCAGGGCAGTTTTCTGGTTTGAGCGCCATATAAGTATTTTTATGTATGTATGTATGTATTATCTAATATCTCCACCAATAGAGCAGAGTGAATGGAAGACATTGAGAACAGGGGAAAAAAATGAGGAACTGTACTAAGACATCTCATCAACTTCCAATACTGCTCTGTGTAAAGTCATTTCAACAAGCAATTAGTACTGTCCAGGGCGATAACCTCGTCCATCGATCTGCACTGGCTCTGGTAATTACAATAGTTTCAAAAGACAAACGTTTAAACTTGTGCTGGTTTTCTGTTAAACGAACAATTGAACAAAAAGTGTTAGATGAGTAGTTTTCCTTTTAAATATGTTAATAATATTACTATATTAGACATGTTTTAGCGAATAGAAGCGCTACAGTTTGCATTTTGTATTACAGTCATGGGAAGATAAATAATATCAGGTCTTCATCATATAAACATCAGCAACAAAATAAACAGATGATCAGCCAACAAAAGATTATGTTGTTGTGTGAAAATTGCAAGCAATATTATTGTTTTGACCTCATAAGTTTTCTAAAAATGTTTTTTGTTCAATCTGTTATGTTTCATTCTTACATAACTTCCAGTGTTGTCCATGCTGAAAAAAACCAACTAACAACGTCGATCCGGAACGGTCACTTAACAAGTCCCAGGTGTTCTGAACATAATTGCTCCTTGTTCAGGTAATCAAGCTCCGTACTTAGGACAAAAAGTAATTAAATAGACATAACAGGCTAACTGAAAACACACACGAGGCAAGCAAAACAAAATGCTTACAATAGATAATTTTGAAATATTTCATACTCTTACTATTTAAATTCTGATTAAGATTATGGTTTTACTAAATGTGACACATGGAAATAGAACATTACTTATGTTTGCTACATCATTCTCTTGATGGTTTAATTTTCTCCTTTATGTAAATGTAAATGTAACTTGGGCTTAGATACCATCTTTCCCTGAGGAAATAACTCTGTACATCGGTAACGTGGTTTTAATTCCTGCCTTCAAGTCTATGCCAATACTAAATGTCCCATCCGAGGAAAGAGCAAAGCCTTAAAGATAACTATGGTTGTTGCAACTAAAAAAAGCAGCGTTTGTAAAACTGAAAAGCCTTGCAGGTGCCTTAAACATAGTAATTAACCAAAGGGACATTTGAGCTGGTAGAAAGACTTGATTTTAGTATTTACACAAGAATACTGATCAAATTTATAATCAACATGACTCCAATCCATACAATTGAAATGTTAGCTGTATAAAAACAATACCTTGTACCCGTTAGTTGATATATGTTCTTGGAATATTTGCACCTTCTTTCACAGCTTGACACAGCCATGAACAAACTTTCGTGGAGGGTCCAACATAACCCCCAGAAACGTGTAAATACTCTTTAAAAAAGGGGATACTGACACTTGGGCATGCTCCGAGAGTTTTTTCACAGATGAAGAACTTATGGACTCATCACGTGCGACAATCAATAGTACCCTAAAATTAGGAGTAAACTATCCATGTATATTTTCTTACATAATATTTACTGTTTAGCGTATCTTTGCATTAGTGTGTGTGTGACGTTTAATTTGCAATAAGAACATCGACGTGCAATTGACATGTTTCAAATGGGTTCTACACAGCGAGCAGTAGCCAGCATGCTTAATTTGTCAAAGTTTGTGATCAGCAGACTGTGGAACTGGTACCAACAAACACACAATTTGATGATAAACCTCGTTCAGGTTGTCTGAAAGCCACTACACAAGCCCAGGATCGATAACATTGTACACAGGTTCTGCGAAATAGAGTACAAACGGTTGTACCAAGTTACAGGAATTCGAGTAACAACCAATACGATGGATCTATCTGCATGCGCGACCACCGCATGTTGTGCCTCCATTAACTTGCCAGCACATGGCAAACACGCGTCAATGGTAGCGTAAAAAATGGGGTAATCGTCGATGGGCGCTGAAGGTACTTTCATATTGTTCAAGGAAGGGTCATAAGTGTATACTACCATGACCACACCCTGGCACCGATAGTTCTGCCCCTTGATCAACGTGCAGCAATTACTCATTATTAAGACAAACGTAAAAATCCGTCCGTTTTCTGAGTGAATGGTGTCGTCAGATTAGTCGCTCATATGAACTATTTATGTTCAAGTGAAGGCAATTGGCCTGTTATTAACATACAGTGGTTTTCTCTATAAAAACAATGTATTTCCGCAGTTTTGTGTTGCTACTTAATATCCCCTTCTTTTTATAGCTGGGTATAGTATTAGATATGTAGCATCGTTAAGCTTTTAAATTTGCTATTTTACATTTGATTTGTCTCCTCAAAATTGGTTTCCAATGAAACTGGGTTTACTGTTTTTGAATAATACCACCATCACATCGTGATCGAGACGAATTCATATTGTCTCTTGTCTCATTGAGATGTTTAAGCAGACAATCTGTAGTAGAATAGCTATAAAAGTGTATGGGTAGGGAGACATCGTTAGTGGGTTCTTTAAACTCAAATCATTCGAACAATGTTTCTTTTGTCCTGTCACTTACATAGAAAAGGAGATGCTATCTTTCTCGCAGACTATGTATGATGATTGAGTCTGTCTATCACGTCCATCAGTAACATCTCTAGAGCTTAGTTGTGTAATTGCATTGACCAAATACAGTTTCATATCCACATTACACTTCGATTTATGAGAAGGTTTTGTACATCGTATTAAGTATAAGATTTTATACTACATGCTTCAAACTTTCTGAAATCTCATACAATATGATGATGTGTTACCAAGGACACTATTATTGGTATGAATAAACTTACAAATGAATGAAATAATTATTTTAAAAATCACTTATCTTTACGCGAAATTATAACAGTAGGAATTCAATAGAATACATGTCAACAAAATCATGCACATCTGTATAGAATAATAAAGATATAAATGTCATCATACAACAATAACGCTTTTAAGTATCTCCTGTTGACGTTATTAATCAATGTGCATAAATGTCATCTTATTTTGCATTCCAGAGTAGAGATTAAAATTTTGAATTGTCAATGTTTCATGTAGAACATTTAAACAGTGTTTTAACAACATTAAATTCCAAAAGTATCTCTGCATTTTAAAAGTTGCTGCTATATATATATGTCAATGTCTTCAAAACCATATACATTGGTAACATTAAATAGAGATGAATGGTATATGAGAAGACAGAACATGTCTAAAACTGTTTTGTTTTCAGTAGTGTCTAGTTCAGGAATTATTTCAGTATTGTGAACGAAGACATGAAGGGCATTAGTTGAACAAAGTTCTTTTCAGATAGTGTGATAAAATGTAAATGAAAATGAAATGTTTGATTAAGCTTCATTGTAACATTTTGTTGACGCATGAAAATGATAACCTGCTACATTGTAAATCAACCCAAATATTTCAATAAATAAGCCAAATCCAGAAAACAAAATAATATACACTTAAAAAAGATTATTGTAGACCACCATCAATACAGTGCCGTTACAGATGAACTTATAGTTTTCCATCCAAAGAGTCTTAACACCAGCATATCTCTTCCGAATTTCAGCATTGGTCAATGTCAGATTCAGTCAAAATCTGAGTTTCGCAACTTGGGACTTATCTTTGATACATCACTGTCTATGGAGGCACAGATCAACAATATCTGCAGGAATGCATACTTCCATATTCGCAACATCGGCATGATTCGACGATACCTGGATGCCAAGACTACGGTATCTTAAATTCATGCTTTTGTAACATCTCGTCTGGATTATTGCAATGCACTTCTGATGGGTGTGTCCCGAACGATCAGATACAGAAACTCCAGAAAGTGCAGAATACTGCAGAGAGTGATCTCTCAGTCCTGGAAATCTGACCACATCACACCAACTCTATTTTCACTCCACTGGCTTCCTATACAATACCGGATACAGTATAAAAATCTGCTCCTCGTCTTCAAAAGCATCCATGGTTTAGCTCCAAAGTACCTCGGTGATTTGTTGCAGTCCTATGCTCCTGCACGTTCCGTCCGATCTAGTGACTAGTGTCTGTTGGTAACTCCAGTGACTAAGACTAAAACCAATGGTGATAGGTCCATCAAAACTGCTGGACCTAATCTCTTGAACAATCTTCCATATAACATCAGAACAATTCTAGATCTAAGTACCTTCAAATCTGATTTAAAAACTTGTCTCTTCTCTGAAGCCTTTGAACATTTCCTGTCAGCAACATCTTAGAGCTCAAGTGCCTTTGAGCTTTTTATGGATATTGGCGCTATATAAGTATTTGGATGATGATGATGATGATGATGATTACCGAAGGGGCACAGGTAAATGAAGAATAGTAGGTAAATGTTACTCACCTCCTGTTTCAGTTAGCAATTTAGTCCTGTCTGAACTGAACTTTGTAACACTCAGGCCGCAGACAGCAATAAAAGAGGTACAAGAACATATATACATATATACAACATACAATACACTTCAAATATTATATACATTGAGTTGATTGAATAGAGGTGTATTTCGAAGGTTATGGACACTATCTCTTACAAAAAGACATAATAATTTTACAAAACATTGACAGTTTTCTTAAGGTTCCTAGCTTATTTGTATGAAAAAGGTTGTTTATTGTGACTACATTTGGTCTGATAATAAAATTTGTGAATGTATTTTTCTCTTTCAAACTCTTATTTCGGATGTAAGAATAAAAAATTATATTCATCACCAATGTCATCTAAATTACAAAGTGAACATTTCCAAGGATTCGTCGCCGTCTACCTGTCTCGAGAGGGAGAAAATTGTTAAAAGTTCGGAATTTCAAAAGATTTATGTAATGTAGGGAATTTATATATTGTTCAATGTTGAGAGAGGAATTTTTAAATATACTATAAGCAGCTAATTTTGATTGTTGAAATCCATGTTTGCTGAAAGGTATCTTTTTATCTACTTCTTACAACTGATTTTAGTCAGAAGACACTTTTAAATTTTTGAAATTTCCAAACAAAAGTTAATCCAAGTTTGTCGAAAATTTTCTGAAGGTAATTTATCTATTTATGTACATATTTTCCGACGATGAATCAATTTATAAATCAAGGAGCACAATTTTGACGATTTTCCAGTTATAATTTCAGCCCAAAATACACCATTCTGGTTTTTATAACATTTACAAGTCTACAGTGATGACCTTTAATCAATCAACACTTGCTCAGTACGTGTTTGTCAGTAAATGATTGAATGCACTGGTGTTCAAAGTGTATCTTTCCACAGGTAAAATATTTATGATGAAATGTATCTTTTTTCTATGTCTAGTAGTTTCTGATTAAATCATTCAGATGTACATTTATTTTTCTTAGTGATCATTGCCGGAACTTATGTTCACGAACATCGTTGATTGAAAAGTGCTTCACAATTATCAAAAAATGATTGTTCAAGAACAATATGCGCATTCTTTTCAAATCTGAATTAGATAAAATGAGATTCAGTATCAAACCTCACAATGGAATAATGCTACTCAATTAACGACTAACCAAGTAATATTTATAAAAGATATTAATTTGAACATTTATATTCTAAAACATTAGCTAATTATGATAAAGATACTTTTTTCATTATCCATGTTAGTAATTTATTAATCATTATATATTTCTTTTAGTTGACATAAAGCTTTTGCGAAATGCCTTTGGCAATCCATTAGTTCGTATTGATCTAAAATAACAATATTTGAGTATTCCTTTCTGTTTACTTCTTCTATGAATTACAGTTTTCTTCTTCTTACGTCTTCTATGATTTACAGTTTTCTTCTTCTTACTTCTTCTATGATTTACAGCTTTCTTCTGCTTACTTCTATGATTTACATCTTTCTTCTGCTTACTTCTATGATTTACATATTTCTTCTGCTTACTTCTATGATTTACAGCTTTCTTCTTCTTACTTCTTTGATTTACATATTTCCTCTTACTCCTTCTATGATATACAGCTTTCCTCTTACTTCTTCTATGATATACAGCTTTCTTCTTCTTACTTCTATAATATACAGCTTTCTTCTTCTTACTTCTTTGATTTACAGCTTTCTTCTTCTTACTTCTTTGATTTACAGCTTTCTTCTGCTTACTTCTATGATTTACAGCTTTCTTCTTATTACTCCTTCTATGATTTACAGCTTTCTTCTTCTTACTTCTTTGATTTACAGCTTTCCTCTCACTTCTTCTATGATATACAGCTTTCTTCTGCTTACTTCTATGATTTACAGCTTTCTTCTTCTTACTTCTATGATTTACAGCTTTCTTCTTACTCCTTCTATAATATAGAGCTTTCTTCTTCTTACTTCTATGATTTACAGCTTTCCTCTTACTCCTTCAATGATATAGAGCTTTCTTCTTCTTACTTCACACTGAAATTCAGCGCAGTACCACCCATGGTTCGCTAGTTCCAGCCGATGCTCGCAGGTTTCACCGCAATGCGTAGCCACAATAGTGTTGCGGGCTTTCTCCCTGCAATAATACTAGCAGCCGCGATATAAGTGAAATAATCTTGAAAGCGGCGTAAAACACCAACTCACCTCACCTCTTCTTACTTCTATGATTTACAGCTTTCCTCTTACTCCTTCAATGATATACAGATTTCTTATTCTTACTTCTATTATTTACAGCTTTCCTCTTACTTCTTCTATGATATACAACTTTCTTCTTCTTACTTCTATGATTTACAGTTTTATTCTTCTTACTTTTTCTATGATAGACAGACTTTAAATCATTTATATTTGACAAGATGCCAAGTCAAAAGAAATTGTTTTCTCACATATAAACCCATGGTACAGTTGTTAGTGGTAATCAAGGTTAACATTCTTGACCACACAAATAAAGAAACAATTATTGATATCTTTCATTTAATCGCAGTAAGCAGTTTCTCTTCCTTTTACTTGCACCTGATTTTTAAAAAAATCAAATATATAAATTTTAACATTTTAAATCGATAGGTCAGACTTTGTGTCTTGTACAACTAAAAACGACCCTTGTTTGACCTTGTTTTGTAACAAAAAAAGGCTCTTGACAAAGAATTGAGGTTTCTGATATCATGACCTTTTGCCAAGCTCCTTCATCAGAGTCACACGTCAAAGAAGACATATGTGCTTGTGATCGATCTTCTCTTATGCTCAGTCAGCAAAACGATAGAAATAGTGGTGTACAGGTTTTGACATATTCTACGTATCCTTTTGATTACAGCTGTTTCTGTAGGTGTGAGACATGGCATTTACCATTAAAATCATTTGCTATATTTAGTTTTAAGTAAAATCACATTTTATGTGTTTATGTAACGGTTAAATCTGACTTGATACATAAAATGTAAGCTTGACAAGACAGCTTACATTATTTTGCAATGCGTCTGATCGATTCCTTTATAAACCATTCATACATAAGTGTTTGTTGGTTCTCACTCGATTTAATGTACTGTTGATATATTAATTATGTACATTAAGTGTTCTGTGTTACTCTCCACAGATTATGTATATACAAAGTATTTACTTTTCCATATAATTATGATTTTTTTTAAGCATCTGCAGTATAAAATGCATAAAATGAATAAATGATGATATTTTTTAAATACATCATATCCATTAAACATACATGACATTGTCATATAGTATAATCATATTCAACAAAATGCGGGGAATTATGGTTTATCTGTTCTGAGTGGATTATTGTTATACATTCCGAGCTTTGGTTTTTCTGTTCTGAGTGGATTATTGTTATAAATTCCGAGCTTTAGCGAAATAGTTACAATTGTGGCAGTTATGAAGACAATTTCATCAACCAATCGACAATTATGATAATAACTTGCCAGTTTGATGAAATCATGGTATATTTATCATTTTCATATTGATCCATACCAAGTCGTTGGTAATTTTTATATTTAACACATTTTACTGGCGGTTACTTTTTTGTCAAGCCTTTGTAAATTTGTTTGATTTTGTAAATAATATCAAATTGAAAATAATGAATTTAATTTGTACAGCAGTCCAAATTAAGATAAAGAGCTTAATGCATTGTTGAATTATTGTTGCAAAATACAAATCTGCCATAATATTTGTAAACGGTTTACCTTTCGCCCTTTAAAACAAATATTTGTTTCTGTACATGAATTGTGTACTGTAGTTATATTCCAATGTCCCTAATGATTACCATTCATCTTGTCATTTCAATATTTAAACAGAATTTAGTTGATTAATATAAAAAAAAATATGGTTTCTGATCAAAGTATACCACTGCCCTGTCCATCCAACACGGATCCTATAATGCAAATCAATCTAATAACGTTTCAGTCAATCTACTTCATGGTTATATCTGACATTACTCCAATAAAATGCTAAGAGGTCTCAGGCTGATTCTGTGATGTTATCATTAGATTTAGCAGCTAATTTCCTGTTATAATTACTGAGGTATTCTCAGCGCCAATGCATGACAGCTACACCTTGTTACTCTGAAGCAAATTGGTACTGTTTGTGAGGAAAATAGTAGCAATATTGAGGACTTGTTTTGCATTTTGATAATTGTATATAGGAATAAGTCAGACACAATTAACACATTCTTTGTTTCTATTTTTAAATTAAAACATAATTTCTATTTAAAGAGGTTCTCATGTTTGACAATCGGCTTTGTACAATTATTTTACCTTACAGTAAAATACTTGTTTACTAACTGTAAATGACATATTATAGACATATATATATATATATATACCAAGCGACTATCACATTTTTATCGTGTACAAATTCCATGTACCCTGCTGCCATAGTAACAGCTCCTGGCCAAGAAGTATTTCAATGGGTATTGCAATATATTGCTACTTTTCATATTGTAGTATTTCCATGCGCTCTTGACTAAGTCACAGCAATTAGAACAGTGATCAATGCTCGGCTGGCCGTCATTTTTGTAAAGAGAGATAATTCAGTGACCTTTTAACATGTCTGTGTTATTTTCACTTTGTGAGTTCACACTTTGTTTACAACTTTCAATAAAATCACGTTTATTTAGTTACTTTTTTGTTAATTTTAAAACCTCCGCTATATTGGATATTTTAAGAAGACTGTACAGGTACATATCATGTTGTCTTTCTGTGTTGCAATATACCAATATACCGAAAATACTGCGCATCCATATCTTTCAGAAATGAAAATTAAATAGGCACCTTAGAATTGTAAAACATGATGTTTTCTTAAGTGGGAAATTTATATCGGAATTGTATATTTTGCTATGAAATGTTTGTAAATATCGATGTACTCATTGTAAACCATTTGTACATGGGTCGGAGGCCTTAAGTAAAATCAAATTTCTTTGATTTAACTTTGAATGTGGTATGATCTTAAGAGACTTACTCTTATTGATTCACTGGCATATATTATATCAACAATACAGGGGAAAAAACGACATTTGAAAAAATATACCAGTTGATATAACAAATTTCAAAGATAACATGTGATACCTATTACTGCAGAAAGTTATATGCTCGAGCATTCTTGCACATAATAATAACAATCATATAGGGCAAACTGACTCCCCTGATGTTCGGACACTTCTGCCCCAAACTCGGACACGTTTTCCCTAACGTCGGACACTTGCACCTCATCTTCTTAAGTATTCATAAAAATGATTTCAAGCATCCCCGAACACACGTTTACTAAGCATTGTACAATAATATTCTAGTTTGTGGGGATGATAGAGTAATTGTCATTGGTACAGGGCATGCTTTCCGATGTACAATACTCGAAAACTGCCGCATGCGCCATTACATGATGATGACGTCACTGTCCCATTTGAAGTCATCCGACGCAAAAAAGCCGTTAGCGCTAAAAAGTACCAAATTAAACAATTTGATAAGTGTGTTAGTCTTTAAAAGTTTATTCATGTTTCCTGAACCTTTGTCAGTTGAATTTAAACATTACGATTCCTTAAAAAAGAAAATTTAAGAAGGGTCAAAGGTATTTTGACATATTATCAATATCAATATTTGCTTATGCAATCATTTCAATAGTACCATTAATGAGAAAATTTGGACTATTTGGTGATTGTTTTTTTTAAGGAATACAGTCTAAGATATTTTGGTGCGCCCAACATTACCTGACCTAATAGTCAACCTTTACATTGAAACAAATATTTCGCCATTTCTTTCTTGAATCCGTTAATTGTACACATTGTCTAAGCTTCGATTAGAAATATTCCCGAGATTTTAATGCTTATCAAAAGAAAGAAATACAAAAACACTGGGAAGATACACTTTAAAACAACAGATATCAGGAGTCACACGTATAATTGCGTCAGCTCCTAGTAGAGTGTCCGAAGTTCGGGCGACCTAGGGTGGTGTCCGAACTTTGCCCTGCATCATTATTGGTTGATCCTAAAGGTTGCAGACTCTCGATGCTAGCATAATGCATTCGAAGCAATAAGTTAGTAATCTAACGCCCTTATTGATTAAACATTCTGCCCTATTTTATTGGCAATTTAAGAAATAATTCAATAACGAGTTAAGAAATAATTTACTGATAAGTGGTCTGATAAGCTGAATGATGTGAATAATCTGATTCAAGAGGCAAGATTGGAATGATTTGTAGCTCCTCGGCGTCAAAGTGACCCTCGAAATAACATTTATACACTGATTTCACAGTTACGTTGTTCCTGTGTCCCATCAAACGAACAACACCTAACATTTGCAACATACAATAAGGTATATGTGGTTTTATCAGCTTTGCATAAGGATAATGTTCTAATAATCATAGCAGACATGACTTTCTGACTTTGACAGAAATATTATTGCAATTAAGTGAATCTGCCTGTCTGTCCCACAAAATATCTTGTCGATTCTTAAATGTTTGAATAATGTAAAATATTTTGTTCTGTTAATTCTAATGAAATGATGTTCGCTAAAGACTGGAATTACACATTAATTGATTAACCACTTATATCTTATAGGACAAAATACAAAGTTGTATGCAACAACTCACAATAAAAACTATACTGGGGCGATATAACGAGTTTATTATTCCTACATTCGTCCTCTATACACGCTTAAAAAATCTTAAGCCTGACGTGGTGATGTGCTTAAACATGTGATATTTTTTTTATAGATATACGCTCTCACATGAATAAAAAAAACAGTAATTGCACATAAATAAATGCTATCAATAATATAGGAAAACTACGTTTTGATCAATGGAAGTAACTCTTGGAATCTTTTAATCTATGAAGTTAAGCACAATCTGTTTTAAGAGTGTTATTTCTACATGTATTTCAATGCAGCATAGAGATGCTAGAAAAACAATTCCCCTGCAAAACAACGATGATTTTTTAATGATGATGATGTGGATTATGTTGATGGGAATTCAACCTCACTGATGTCAATTGCCAAGACTTTCTAAACTATACGAAACAAAGAACAATATCATATATTTTGGTTATCATCCAACTTCTCTATCTTTACCATTCAGATGGAAAACACAGCACCCATGAGACTCATGTATACCTTATAAGTAACATTAGAGTCGTTGCTTATAGATTGTTTGAACAATATCTTTGGCACATGATTGGCCATGTGTAGTGTACATAGACGTGCACATCGCTTTCTGTTTGAAAATATCTACAAGATAATTTCTGTCATTGTACTTTGTAGGTTTTGAAGGCTTTTCATTTATCTGTTCAAGAAATTTGATACATGTACACATGAAAGTCAGATTAACATGAAGGCTCTTTATTACTGCTGCGATGATAATATTTAGATTAAGATAAGATTATAATAAAGATTTGTCAATTCAAATCATGAGTTCAACATAGAATTGAAAACCAAATTATTTCATTCAAACACTCTCTTGTCATAAATTCTAAGTAAGGAATATTCAAAAAGCGAAGTATCATATAATCTTCCATTTTGTCTAGTTTTTGTGAAAAATATTGTAAAGATTATGCATAGTTGGAAAACTCGATTTCTTTTCAATACATATTGTTTCATTTTACATGAACAAATCATCAATAAAGAGTGAATATCTTATCAAATACCTCCATTAATATAGCATTGTTAAAAAATCAAATAGTAATAACCCACATTTTTTTATTTTTGGAGATTTTTATTCTTCAAGGATCTCAACATAAAAGGGCATCTGAAATCTGATTGTCTCCCCTCACTCTAACCGGATGTAGTGAAATGTTGTCGATGAAGATTCAATTATCCATGATGTTCATTCTACAAACAAACCTTTATGTAAGGAGAGATTGAAATTAAACATTAATCTCAATCTTGATTTTACCATTTACATTTTCACATCGGTCAATACTGATAACATGCAATGTAAACAGTTCCAAATAGCTGGTTCAAAGCTTCTCTAATCTTATTATCGCAGCATCTGTGTTTGCTGATGGAATGATTCATGCAGAATTATTAAAATTCTAAAATATGCTCCTGGGAATCTAGAGAGAAGCTGCAGAAGAGATCGATATCAAGGACTAAAGAAAATAAACAAAGGAATTGATAAGTACCTCAAAATAAAACTTATTTGGCTAATAAATGGAAAGCTCTGATCAAGTTACAACATTGAAGGTAAACATTTTTTTCATCTGTTTTCTTTTCATCTTGACAATTCTATGAATTAGGCGATAAGCACATAAACATGAACAAAAATATAAACTGGAATGGTCACATCAAGTTTCAACGTTAAGGATAGATGGTTTTTCATTTTATTCTTTTATATTGAATAATATATAGAAAGCTTATAAATCTCGTAAGTATCTTTCACATTATAATTTTGCACGTGTGGCTAAATGGTGACCATTGGATGGATTCTATGTTGTAGGAGTGTTTACATTGCAGTGATTGTTTATCTTAGAACAGATAAATAATGCAGATATTTACGGCATTTGAACATCATAACCAACTGCCAAGAGATCAATATAATAAACATAGCTTAATGTAATGGAATTTTATGTGATATCATAGAACAAATCTATCCTCCCATCAACAAATTCCCAAATTCCTCTTTGACAGCTAGAAAAAGCCATGACCAGAAATTCCTTGCGGGGAAAACGCAATCACTCAAAAACGTTTAGTACTGTTATAGAGTTGCCGTCCTGCATAAATGACATGTATATATATACACACATATATTCCACTCGAATTTCGAACTAGATTATTTCAAAAGATTTAGAATGAATCTGATCTCGCTGAACAATAAGAACAATAAACACCACATGACACCAGTGATCAAAACCAATTTACACTTTCTCTTGTCTCATTGAGATGTCTAAGCAGACACTGTTTGATGGAAGGGCCAACACAAGTTTGAAGTGAATAAAACATCGTTAGCGGTTTATATTGATCTCCTTTCACTTGAACCATGATCCTTTTGTCCTGCCCTCCTTCTACAAAGTGATGTTATCTCTAACAAACTTGGTATATTGATTAAGGTCGTTGGTCACATCCATCAGCAACATTAGCTATTTCTGATATCTCGTACCTTAGGAAATATTACATTAGCAGATATGTTGTTATCTGATTCTGTGGCATGTAGTGTTTATGAATTTTATACTGGAATTTTCAAAAATATATGGACATGTTCCACAATTACCTCTGTTACATTTAGAAACTCTGTACTCTGGAGAGGTAGTGTTTGAGTCAAATCTTGCCTTAGTAAGGCACTGCTTTAAATTTTTACTTTGGCGTTTACTTTTGATAAAATTAACATTATCAATTATTTTGGACATTTTTCATCACACATGAGAATAGGTGTGTTTTGTCTAATACTCTGGAACATAATCATATTCAATTTACAAATAACCCCTTATCTAAGCGGAGTTTGAAATCAAACATGTAATCTCAATCTTCTGTTTACAATCCATTGTTATAATCCCCAATATTACGGACACAGAACAATTATTCGAAAGGTTTCAAATGAAACTGATGTTTCTAATCAGGAACAACACTAGCACCAAACATCACATCGGTGATCGATATTAATTTACACTTTCTCTTGTTTCATTGAGTTGTATTTGCAGACACTATCAATGAAAGGTTCAAAACAAGAATGTGGGTAATAACACATCGTTAGTTGGTTATATTTATTTCCTGTCACTTGAACTATGTCTCTTTTGACCCGTCACCTCATCGAAAAAGAAATGTTATCTCTCTCACAAACTAAGTAAGCGGTCACATTCATCAGCAACATCTCTACAGCTTATTTGTTTAATAACATTGATCAAATTTAAGTGACCACATTCCACTTACTATTAATGAGTATGATTATGCAAGTTAGATAATTTAGATTTAGATTTTAAACAATAGACTTCAATCCTACTGATACCTCATAATTAAGAAAACAATTTTATTGCCCGTTATGTTGCTATCTTTGACTGTACACTATGAATTGCACGAAAATATCATAATATTGCATTCAATGAAGTGTTACTAGCAAAACTGACAATGGATATGACTCAATCAGTGGATTTTTGTAAAGTTGTGTTTTATATGGTTAAATTAAAAATAATTAAGAAATTGAAAAGCCAAATAGACACAACCACATATGTTGATTATTCAACACACCAGTTTTTAATGATCTAGGCCTACTGTTTTGATTATTTTTTTAATGGTTATGATTGGTCAAATAGTTTTAGAGGTATGCTCCTGAAACACTAGCCCTAAACAAGACAAAGTCCAATTTGTTGCCATATTAATGGAATAAATAATATTGAAAGGATGTTCAAACCCCAACAAGGTATAACTTTTTGATATGGATATAATACTTTCATTGTTACTTCCTTCAGCATCACAGTTGTCGATACTTTTCGAGAAAACTCATGAGAATCAATTCATCACTTAAACATAAATTTCTTTTATGAAAGGTACTTAATTTTGGTTGCTAATATGTACATAAAGCAAAATTTATTTTGACTTTCGTCTTGACAATTAATCATTTGTTCTCATAAAAACCACGTAGGTGGCACACGAGCATATATACAAGTAATTCATACAAAATATAATTAACAATATACAAAATATATAAGACAATTAAATATAAAATACATTACAAGATGGCTGTACTAACAATTTCTTCAATTTTTTCTCAAAATGCTAAAGTTTTCAATAGTGCACACATTCTTATCATTATTATTAGTTGATCAAAAAAAACTAAATACTGACTATTACACATTAAATTAATTTCACATTTTGATTTTAAATAGAGGAAAATTAACTCCTTTTGAAACAAAATAACTTGACTTAAATGTCAAACCACATCAAAGTGAAAATATATATCATAAATCAAAATTTGAAATTTATTCTTATTGTACCTACGGCAGTTTTAAATTTGTTTACATTCCAACATTCACAATGAACTTTATGATCAGTTGTATCCCATCTACGATATATTCGTTCAGAGAAAAGTGGCTAGCAGAAACGTTATGATTTGCAATCAAATGTTATTTCTGGAGTCATTAGGACGATAAGGACCAACAAATTATCCCAATCGCGCCACTTGTGTCAAATTAATCTCGTCTATCAGCTTATCAGACAATTTGTCGATTGATTATTACTGTCTGTGGAATCAATCACAAGTTATTCGTCATAATTTGTCGGTATTGCCGAATGTTAGTAGATAAATTAATCTAGTGTCTGATGAAAGAAATGATTTTATTTCGTAATGTCCTATAAAATGAGCCTTTGATTTTGTAGCTCATCAGGATGTTTTAGAAACTATTTCATGTGAGAGAATGAACGTTTGTTTTAGGTACATCTGATGATACCCATGGTCAAGTATGAAAGCAGATTTACTTAGATTTTTATTTTTGAGTGATGGCCCTTTAAGTTCTTTCATGTTAATTCTTGAATTGAGGTTGTATGGCAAAGAACTGCTCTTTGCACATGCACGAGGAGCAAACTAAATAAGAGAATAGTACACAAAATGTCAATGGTGCAAATAAGAGAACGTACCACAACTTGTGTATTCTATTCATTGCTAAGTGTTAATTTACAAATATGTCAAATATTATTTGATAGTTTCATTCTTAAATGCGAGAAATATAATGTGATTAATAGTTAATACAGGATATGTTTTTTTACGGCTTTGTTTATCACTCATGTATATCATGAACGGTCCAACAATTCCAAATCTTACAATCACCTTGATTCAAACGAGTCTTAATGAACACTTGCATCAGTGAATATGTCAGACAGTATTTAGATGAAGCGTAAAGAGGCTTCTGGCTGTCTACTGTTGTTATTGGTAGACTGATCATTTAATTTTGTCCTAGTAAGGCCAGGAAGAGGCTTAGCATTTACCTAGACATTCTAAGCTCTTATCCTTCACAGACTTTTACAATTGTATAGCAAATTTCTATTTTTTTTTACGGATATAATGATCAATTAGTAATGTTGTGACCCTCCTTGGTTTGTGAGAAATCGATGTTGTTTGAAAACAGTAACTTTCCAGACAGAACTTATTTGACATAAGATACATATTGCTGAAGGTAAGAACAAGAATGCTTGGTAAATAATAATAATAATGTTGCTGTTTTTAAATTATTACTCCTCCTTCTGTTGCATCTTGCTACCGATATTTTAAAGGTAGGAACGATGAAGTGAGCGAGATGGGATTTAACAGGTTTTCAACACTTCAATCACTTGGCCAACAGGCTCCTGCTGACATAGCTCTCCGGGTCTCTGAAGCACGCGAACCAACACACCACGATAAGAAATTGAGTCAAGTTGTGGGAGCATACAGGACGATAATAATTTTTTATAAAAAAAACTAACAAAAACAAAATGGCAGAAATTCAAAGTATGGAAAATGATAAACAGCGGCAATTGTAGTATGAATTTATTTTGAACAAAAGTTTACAGGTGTACTTGATCTGGTAAAAAGACCCTAACGTAATTGTGTGTGCAGTAAAGAATATTATACGTTAACCTTGTATACAACACACATATACCTTAAAGTGGCGTCTCTATCTATCTCTATAGCATTTTTTAACGACAGTGTGTGACGATCCACTAAATTTTGCAAAATGCACAATACTTGGACCATTCTGCTTGGTCATTGAGAGTTTAACTTAGGGATAAGCTTATTGTGAGGAACGGGGAAAGTTAAAATCGTTATGATGCTTATTCTGATAGTTTGCCTTGAGAAAACCGGAATACGACGAATATTACAATTCTTTAGCCAATGAAAGATTACTTTATATTACCCATATGAGAAGAGGGACACAGGGTAATATATATCCTGTAAGTCACATGGGAGTTACACATATTCTTGGCATTTGATTGGTTGTTGTAAACCAATAACAAAGAACTTTGTGGCGGGACTATTTTATTCATCTTTCCAACTTGGCCCGACTGGTAATGTGTTTACCCTTATTCTGAATGTTAACAATGTATATTCATTCAATGTAGTCGCCAGTCGTCATTTCTCAGATGTGCGTATGAATTTGGAAATTCGCAGCCCTGTTCCTTTATAGAGGAACGATTATTTCTATCATTTCGAGTTTTAATCTTTTAAAAAACATATGGGTAATATAAACAATAACCAACTCGTGACGGGAAATGACAGATTATCTTTCCCTCGTTATATTAATTGTGTAATTCTCTCGCCAAGGCTCGAGAATTACGAAATTTATATAACTCGGGAAAGATAATCTGTCATTACCCGTCACTCGTTAGTTATTGTCTATACTTTCTTCATAAAGGATCCTTCTTCAACTTATAGCTGAATACAATAAGTAAAATTGGCAGGACTGTAATAGAATTAGTGATGGTGCATGAACTAGGTGCGGCCTTGGTAGTGTCAGACTTTCTTGGAAGGAAGGTCTTAGGTCCTTATATATGACATAATGACCTCTCCGGCATTGAGTAAAATCAAAGTTTAGTTTAAACATGGTATATATCGTCATATTGATAAACTGTTTACTGTAATTATCAAAAAATGAATAATAAAACTCCATTGTACTACATTTTAAATGTCACACATCACTAAATTGCTATTATTTGTTAACAATACATTTGGTATGTATACCAGCATCATTTAATCCAAATCCATGTATCAATCCGAAGTTGAAAAGGTAGTTTTAACACTTGCGATGCAAGGCAATGTGCATCCACCAGAAAATTATCAACTGTGTAATTTCATCATTCTGTTCATTTAAGCCTCGGTGGACAACCTATCTAACGATTTTATCAAACAAGCATAGGCTGCGCTCTCTGAGCAATTAGCTTCAATTTTGTGCAGAAAGATTGTTTAATTTTATTTTCAAAATGGTGGATATTAAATACATTTTTCCTATGTCAAATTCGCTCATCTATTGCTTTAACAGTGATCAATAATCAAAATACGAAATCAACTTCGATTATTTTGCATTGATACTATATCTCATGATACTGCAGTTATATAATGAAGTTGACCATACCGCCATTCTGCAAATCCCATATCTTCAATACTTTTAACGAAAAAACTTTTATAACACCCAAAATTAATGAACAGTTCACAATAAGCGTAACACATCGTTACATTCCTACTTTTTAAAAATGACTTTTCAATACAATCACATGCTTTAAAGAGAAACAAAACATGTTACACATTTTGTTGGGAGTCTCAAACTTAAAGTAACTGCTCATAAATCAAGGGTTTCCGTCGAAAATCATTGCGAGGCAATTTGGCATGTAAAAACCCTCCTAGTTTTCTACTCTCTCGGAATAACAGTTTCCACTTCATTAACAAGAAGTAATTGCATGAAGGCAATTTAATTTTGTTATGTGATAAGGCGCTTAAGGATTATTCATAACAGTAATGGGTTAAGAAAATCAAAATTATCGATAAAAGACATGGAGTTAGAGGATTTGTGACTTGAATGACGCAATGCTATAAAGTTTTTTTTCATATGTCAACATTCAATTCAAACAATCCTAATTCAGACATAACCAAATATTTCTGATATCAAATGAAGAAATTAAAGTGGTAGTAGTCAATTATTCTTAGATGAATAAACTTTTCCCCCGATAACGAAAATAGATGGTTAAAATTAAAAACAGTGTTTCTTAATCAGAAGAATCACATTTAAGACAAACGGACCATGGTCAGTTCAGCTATACAAATACATTTCCCTATCTGAAATTGTAAATAGGTATTCACATAACAATGGCCGCTGTTGGCTTTAGCTTGATACCTGATTATTTCCTCTATAAGACAACAGATTATCAGGTTTAAGATGTTTGGCCTGAAGAAAACACATTCGATTTAAAATAATGTTAATAAGGAACATTTTCAAGAAATAGATCTATAACAAAATCGTGCTACAGCCCCTTTAACGTCTACTATTTTGTAAAAGGTAGTTTGATTTAGACCAAATCATGTTCATGTTTCATTGTAATCTCCCTTGACAACACGAAATTTGAAATCCGAGGGATTATTCAATTATCTTCAAGATTTCTTATACAGAAAATTCCTCTGAACCTTTGTCAAATACCACAGTAAATAAATGTCTAGCCCTGGCTCTCCTTCCAGGAAATTAGCTCTTCAATGTATCTATAACAACACAGGGACAACCAGAAGATTATATCCCGTTATTGGAATACTGTTTGGCATGTATCAATTTTGTAAAAGCCAAGTGCACATTTACTATAGGTTGTCTGACATTTCTGACATGTAATGGACAAGCTTTTGTCATTTTAAGTTCATCTACTTCTATAAAAAAAACTTTTATCAAATTAAAATGTAGAGCAAATATATTTTGCAGATACTGATCAAAAGATCATTGAATAAGGAAAACGTTTATCGAATGTATTTTGAAAAAATTGTTGCTGTCATTTGTTAAATATATACTTATATGAAGAATGGAAAGAAACCAAGGCATATTGTAAAAGAATAAAATGTGTTACAATCCTCCGAAGTAACAACATATCTTACTCATAATCTACTGGCAATTATACAACCAATTTCAAGATTAGTCTGGCGTTCACTAAATAGATATACATCTATATTGTAGTTTGTCAACAACATGTTTGACATATGATTCACATCTACAAACTCAGGAACTTTTCAGAGGTTACAAATCAATAACATTAAATTCAGCTTCTGTCCATCTTCCCTTATCTTAAACAATGAACATTTGTAAACCACAGGAACATACCCTAGCTGATAATGAGCTTAAAACATGGAATAGATTGAGACAATATGTACAAAACAACTGCAACCTTTGTGATTAATCATTAGAGAATCGTTGTAGTTGCAAAGAAGCATATTTACAACACACGAACACTGATTTGGAGATTTGCATTAGTGTCTTCGTAGAAAAAGACTTGAAAAGAAAAACATGAATTAAACCTTGGCTGTTATCAGTTGACCCAGGGTCACATTCATTTGAATTTATGATTTACATAACTATAAAGAGAACCTTCAATCAAGTATTATCTATGTCGTAATGTCTTATTCAAACCCCGTCATTATTCACATTGACTAGAGCCATCTACGCTCAACGTCACAAGCGCCATTGTTAATTGATTGACAAAATCATTGTCAAGAGATTGACAATATTGCTTGTTCTTTAAATGGCTAAATATATACAGTCAGACCTCGATAATCCGAACACTTCCGTTTTTCATCAAAAACGTTCGGATAGTGAAACGTTCGGACTACTGAAACGAACCAAATCTACAGACAGACAAATATTACGAATATCTAAATTTATTACAATCACAAACTGCTGACAAGCTCAACTCCCGTGTCAATCCACTGTCATTGATGTTGATTACCGAACGCTTTGATGAACAGTCGGATTAATGAAGCAGAAAAAGCTGTAATTAACTAATCCGTTACAGCTAATTAGCGTTCGGATACGGAGACTGAATCAACGGATTAATGAATCAACATTTAATGAGTTTATATAGAGATTAGTTTGGTTACAGCTTGCTACCGTTCGGATACTGCGAGATTCGGATTATCGGTGGCCGGATTATCGGGGTCTGACTGTACCAGCATTGTAACGTTTGTGGTGCACACTATCCTGTATATGACGCTACTGCTGTCAGAGCTGAACATGTATATTGACAGCTTTTGGTATCATAAGTAAATGTGATATCTCATTAAAGGCATTGTATCACATATTCTGTAGGAAAATAAGATGTTCTTATGACAGAAATACAAACGTTACCAGTTTTCACATGGCAGCATACAGTTTTTGCTTGATAATTTCGCCCACAGAGAACCTTCTTAAGTAATAAGATGTTTGACCATTTGAAAAACTACAATTTGAATGAACTAATATTTATTAGGTAAAATTAAAATAGAATAATTTTCAAATGTGTGCTACAGTGCTAAAGGGGCTGTATCAAGGTATCCATCTCTCCTTAACTTTAATGATAAAAAGTGTTCATACTTGGTCATTAGCAATTTTCACTTGTTAATTAATACTCTCTTCAACGATAATGGGTCATAAGATTGAGTAATTGTGTGAAATAACCTTTATATTACATTACATATATTACATTTGGTATAAACATGTCATTATTTAGGGTAATTCTAAATAGATTATTTCCCAAAAACATGCTTCTCTCCCTTTTATATATCATCTGTTTAGGCTGCAGTTACTACAGTATCTATTTTGATACAGACGAGTGCAGTGGATATCTATCGCCAGTTAGTATTGTCTAAATGCTGTTGAAGATTTCATTTCGGTATGGTAGTGTAGATGTACCAATTTACAAGTCATATATATAGTTTTACACTCTTAACAAACAAATTTTTTTTGAAAAATAGTAAAATCACGATAAACAGATATTTTATATTCATCACAAGAGCTGTCCATATTGGTTTCAATCAAAACGACAACCAGTTAGATCGTCATCATCATAACGATTCCTACAGGCAAAGTTACGGACCTTTAATTTAAAAACCGTTACACAGTATGATTCATTTAACGTTGTGTTTCTTAATTCAAATATGTATACTATACTTTATATTATAATTGCGGGTTGTCCTAAATTTAGATCTACTAGATCTATCCACTCACTAAAGGAGGCCAATCTATCATTAATTTTATCTGAAAGTATATTTTCTAATTAAAAATATTTCCAATATATTTTAAACTCATTCAAACTCTTTCAAGATTATATTAATTGTTAGCATCGACTATAAGAGTTACAGATAAGTCATCAGTGTTTTAATCATATTTTATCGAGACAAATGACACCACGTATGATAAATTTCAACTTTTTATATGATCTCATAGCTAGGCGAGTGACATTGACATAAACGTATCTCCAGTCTAACTCCATAAAAATAGTATCTTTAACATCTACATCATGTTATCTTCATCCTCTATACTCCAGACAGTTTATATGGATGACAAGCAGTATTATTCATATCTACATCATGATATATTAACCTTCTATACTCCAGACACTTAAAAAGGATGACAAGCAGTATCATTAACATCTACATCATGATATATTCTTCTTCTATACTCCAGACACTTTGTATGGGTGAAATGCAGTATCGTTAACATCTACATCATCATGTATTCATCCTCTATACTCCAGACAGTTTATATGGATGACATGCAGCGTCATTAACATCTACATGTACATCAACATATTCGTCTTACATACTCCAGACACTTAATATTGATGACAGGCATGATTATTCATATGTACATCATCATTCTTTCATCTTCTATACTCCAGACACTTTCTAAAATAAAATATCATTTGAGACACATTAGTATTTCACTCAACGATAGAGGTTATTTTTAATGAATCCGTAGTGTTACACGGTAGCAGCTGTTCATTTATACACATCTTGATGCAGTGTTGCCTGGGTAGCGAAATATTCAAGGGCTACAATGTTGCAAAGTTTTAAAATCATCAATCATGTTTTGACTTAAAATAAGTCTTGATTATATGTCAAATTTGTTAAAAGCAGTTTTATTTCTTCAGATATTTCTTAAAACCAGTGCACTTATGTTATAATGTTATTTCATACCTTTTATTGTCTGATTATACTAAAATGGATGAACATAAAATTATTTAAATTTTTATCTTCATAACTTTATTTTGATTTTTCCCTTTCATTGAATATATATACATGTAGTAACTTTAAAATATGAAGTCAATTTGTTGGCAATGATTGTTGATACAGACACAAATGATGAACAGATTGAATTTACATAGTCACTTTAGTTAACATCCTGTCCTCTTACGAAATATGTTAGCACGCAGTCAATGATAAAGTCATTACTATAAACAAGATAAGTACTATTTATTTACAACATCACAAACCAATGTACGTTTACAGTCTTTGCGTGAAATCTTGTTGAGACAGAGAAATTGTAAATATAAGGTCAAATAATTACAATGGACAGGACTAATTACTTGTACTTTAAATGGCTGGATATATACGAGTAACAGATACAGGAGATATATACATTATTCATTTTCATTTCTCGATTAGTCGTGCCCTGTCTGATGTAGACATTTACAGAAATAAGTCTGATCATTGTCTGAATTTAGAAATGACTTTAAAGAGCCACTCCGTGATTTTCATTACATAGTATTTACCTTTGATTCGAACCTAAATGTCATATTTGGTGATATAAAATCAAAACATCTTAACTTTTCATGTCCAAAAAACATATATATGACAGATACTGGTTTTCCATGAAAATCTAAAAACTGCCTTATAAATGCACAGAGGTGTAGATATCACGACCAATATACATGGATACTAGTTATATAACCTAACAAACACTATCAATTCCTAACTGCCCTCCTGGTTGTTTTAGATAAGTTTCCAAAATTACGTTTGACTATTTGACGCGCGCCACTGTCCGCTTTTCGATCATAATTGACACGTTCTACCTTCATATTGTCACTGTAAAAAGTCACTAAGCTTTAAAATGTGTCTTTTTGGTGACAGTCGATACTTCGCGATCAAATGACACCATTGATTAAGTTTGGCATATATGACTCCAACAACTTACGGAGTGGCTCTTTAAACATTTTTGGAGCAAATAGTTTTGTCCTTACCTTTTACAATAACCAAGCACCAGGCTGGAAAGGTTGACGCGTAGAAGTCAGGCTAAATTTGAGTCATCCTAAAACATGCTGTCTTTCCCTCACTAAGCCTTTCCCCCGTGTTTTTCATTTCATTCCGTCTATGTTTCATCCTTTCGACCCCTTTTCTTTCTGATCTGGCCAGTCTCCACAGTCTTAAATAGCCACTCCGTGAGTTGTTGGAGTCATATATGCCAAACTTAATCATTTGATCGCGAAGTGTCGACTTCTACCAACAAAGAAACATTTTAAAGCTAATTTGTTTTGTACAGTGACAATACGAAGGTAGAACGTCGCAATTATAATCGAAAACTGGACAGTGGCGCGCATCAGATAGTCAAACGTAATTTTGGAGACTTATTCAAAACAGCCAGGATGGCAGTTAGGAGTTGATAGTGTTTGTTATATAACTATTATGCATGTATATTGGACGTGATATCTACACCTCTGTGCATTTATAAGGCTGTTTTTAGATTTTAATGGAAAACCAGTATTTGTCATATATATATGCCTTTTGGACATGAAAAGTTCAGATGTTTGGATTTTATATCACCTCATATGACATTTAATATCGTATCTAATATTGAAAATAATATGTAATGAAAATCATGGAGTTGCTCTTAAACTCCTTCACTCAACCTCTTGAATATGAAGCTTTCAAAAGATGAACAGTTCTTCAGCGTGTTATTATGGTTTAAAAGAATATTCCGGAAGTTGTAATAACTGTTGAGTGTTTAAACTGAATTGGACAACTACTAAAAGGCCACTGGACAAAATTACAATTAAATAGTCTCGTGAAGAAAAATGTAAAACATGTTTTGAAAATGTCATAACCCAAAATAAGCCTGGAGGATGAATCAAAGATTCAATATTAATCAGATTGTAAATATCTGTCACGCCTAATATCCTTTACATAGAAACAATCTCAAGCTACACAGTTTGACATTAAAGCGTTCATTCGATTATGTTGAAGCTAATAGAATGAAAAGAAAACGCAGATGAGACAATAGTATGCCGAAGTTTAGAAAATGGTGTATCATGTCCTGAGGCATAATTGATAATACAATTTTGAACAAGCTTCAACTTTCAGATTAATTTCTTGGCCTAAATCATATTTGCGCATGATATCAATAGGTCAACGTTAAATTCAATAAATCCTAATATACACATGCCTAAGTATTTCTGATGTAAGATTAAGACATTACAGGGATCTCACGAAAGCGAACATGAAATGAACTCAAATGAAAACAATATTTTATAATCAGAAGAAACAATTTTAAAACGAATACACCATGTTTGGTTAAGTTATCGTGAAATGCGTTTAAAAAACTGAAATTATTTAAAGGTGTGTACACTAAAATGGCCGCCGGTGTTTTCTGTCGATACGTGATTATTTTCTTTTCGACACTGGAAGATCGGGTTTAGTAATGAGATGTTTTACCTTCCAAAGATAACACATTTGGCAGAAACTTATGTGTTTTTGGGGAAATTTTGATGAATGTGAGGAAACTTGTTACTGCTCCTTTAACGTTTACAATGTTTCTAGGTAATTGGAGATAGATCAAATAATGTTATGTTGCATTGTAACCTTCTTTGAGAAGACGAAAATGATGAAATCCTGGGTATACAATTATCTTCAAGCTTTCCAATACAGAAAATACCTAACGAATTATTTACACCACAAGTCTGGTTTTGTCACATCTGACACATACCAAAGTAAATAAATGTCTCGCCCTGACCCTTCTTCCAAGAGATTAACGGTTCTAACTATCAATAACAAAGGACCAGCCAGAGGCTACTATTGCGTTATCGGATTTCTTTCTGACATGTATCAGGCTTTCAAAACCAAGTGCCCATTTCCAGTAACCTTTATCTTTATGTTTCAGATTCTTTATGTGGCAGATATGTCGACTATTTATCTAAAGTGTATTGCATTGATATGTATTTACCATTTGGCGTTGTGTATGTATTTTTACCGGGATTTGTTTACATTATGAAAGGGGCCACTTCAAAGCTTTTGTCATTTCAAACTTGAGACTCAAATATGATTTGAAAAACTTTTGATGGACAAAGAATTTGATGGGGTACGTTGGAGATGTTGTTCCTGTCATGTGTTGAAAGTACACGTTTGTAAATAACAAAGAGACACCAAACATGTCATCAAAAAATCAAATGCGTCACATACCTCAAAAGTATCATTATATTCAAAATCTACATTATGTTCACATCCACACAAAAATAAACAACACCTTGTTTCCTCCTTACCCAAACCCAAACAAGATCATTTGTGAACCGACTAATTTTTTTAAAAGAACATACTACGATAAAGGAGCTTTGAAAGCAAAATAGATTTATTCATTATGTTACAAGACACCTGCCACCTCAATTCCTAAGTGAAACATTCCAGTTGCACAGACGTAATGTTTTAACATACAAACACTAAATTTGGGCTTTGAAGGAGTATCTTCGTACACATCACATCATTTGAATGTATTATTTACATCACTATAGAAATAATCAGAAATAACTTTTCATTTGATTTCAAGTATCGTATTATATTGAGTGTGATGCTTGTCTTATTTCCATTACATACAAATGCATCTTCTAAACACCCGAACAATTAATTGAAGCATTGCATGGGTAGCTATGTAGATAATGACTGCACTAATGAGGACTCTGAAAATAATCAATCATTGTTTGACAAATAGTCTAGACTATTCGTTACATTCTTTGATAACGCGATTACCCTCACCTAAACATTATTTCGATGTAGATGCTAACATGTTCCCCTCTTCGATACTTTCTGTGGATCAATGGCAACAAGCACTTTCAAAATCAAATTTATTATGAATATGTGTTGAATTCATATTCGTTAATTGAAATAAATACAAAACATCTAACTTACATTTTAAGATTTCCCTCAATTTTATTTAAATATATACAGTCCATTAGTTTACTTATTAAAAAATTCTTCGTTTATAAGAGTGTGGATTCCATATGAAATATAAAAAAACCCTTTAATATATATATGTTCATTTATTAACATTTGATGCATTTTAGATACTTGAAAATATGAGCATCAACGATTTTCAAACTATGGCCACCGATCACAAACAGAAGGAAAGAAGGAGAGAGAATAGGACAAGATTGTTTGTTCTTTTAATGGCTAAATAAATACAAATATTGTAGACTGGCAGATAGAGGAAAATAGTTTTGCTGACATTTACTACTTATTCAGATGTGTCCTTCCATAGATTACAATTACTAGATTGATGAAAATCTTTATGAACATCCAAATGAGATTATCGTGTTGATGTTTGTGTTGCATCTAGGAGCAAAACCAACTTGTCTGAGTATTGACATGCTAAATTGATATGTAAAAGCCAATAAAAGGTAATACAATGACGAAAGTAAAACTAAGGAACTCTTCGACAATTACTCTGTTTATCGTCATAAAAATCTATTGTAAAAAGAACTTTCATCCTCAAACCTGACCTACCGTCACAACATTACTCAGGAAACGGTGCTTTCAACACTTATTGACACTGGAAAACTACTCAAGTTACAATCATAAGTAACCTAGTATTTGTTTTCCCCCATTACCAAATATTTTCTCATGAACTGAACAACCCGCTATAACTGTCGATGTTTCCATTAAGTGCGAAATACATCTGTCAGAAGCGCCCTAAATAAACTTGGAAAAGCCGTATGTATTCATATGGTTTGCAGAAATTTGGGAGAAGAAAGGTATTGCATTTCCTTTTTCGAGGTCTGCATGATGACTCCATACTATATATGTTCAGAGTGTTACTGTTGTCGATGATATATATATATCATCATCATCATCATCATCATCATAATTAACACACAATCAAATCAGTTATTTCTTTCAGTCTGATCCTTTATCTTTCAATCCCTTCTCTACCTATTCTGCCCACCCTCTTTGATGACTTTCATCCACGTGTGAGGTGAAATTATATAGGTTTAAACACCGCTTTCAAGAGTATTTCACTTATATCACGACTGCTAGTATTATTGCAGAGAGAAAGCTCAGAACACCATTGTGGGTATGTATTGCGGTGAAACCTGCGAGCATCGGTTGACACTTGCAAACCATTGGTGGTGCTTGGCTGAAATTCACTGCTGGAGGCAAAGTTGCTGAGATCCTGGCAGGATTCGAACCCCGGATCTCTTGATTGAAAGCCGAACTGTGTTATTTTGCCAAAATATCAATAAAAATTGAATCAACGTTTGATTCCCAAAAAGTTTAAAGCACAACTGGTCTATCTCCTTATCTTGTGGAGCATCTCGTAAAAATAACAATGGTTTCAAGGGAACAACGAGTCTTCTTTGACAAATGAGCACTATTTGACTTCCTTGATAATGAAGTCTTTAATCTTGGTAGTTGCTGAGAGCCGTGAATGAGCATGTATCATACGCCAAATCAACAGCGTTCTATTTCTTATCCAAGTTGTAAATTGTTTTACTTATAACTTATAACGAAAGTTTCCCAAGCTGATCTACCAACGAAATTGTGTATCAGTGATTGTACATTTTTCTACATAGTAGTTTTGTGGATAATTATTGTTCCTCTTTCACTGTGTAATCACCTTCTTCATATGGATTTATATTTTCTTCTTGTTTATCTTTTGTCACAGATCATTTCTAATATAAATACTACAACAGTTTAAAATCATTCAAGAAAATATGTTTTATAACAAATATAGATAAGTTTGTCTTATATAAATGACCGATACAAGCTTGGAAAAGTCTTGACATGTCATGAAAAAAACCAAATATTTTTATTTGATAATTACAAAAACATATTTAAAGGAAAACAAATTGTTGACGCCACTACTAACTTACCGAATGTCGGGTTTTGATGTCGTGTTTGCTCTAATTTCCGGATGAATTTCGTAATCTTGAAACTAGGTCATGATTGGTATTTGTACAACCAGATTAGTGCACTTGCTTTTTTCGCTGACTAAAAGAAATGAAATCGTTTGTGATGAATCATGCTGTAAGATGTAAATAATACAAACGTACATCAGGGATTTCCTTTGAAAGCAAACTTGTACAGATTGATGAAAATGAAACTACCAAAATCAGAAACAACATCAACTAACATGACACACATATACTGCAACTATTAGTTATTATTTACTTATTTCAAAAGTGATCAAATTTTATCATTGGAGACAAAGTTTAAAAGAAGCAAAAACTGGTTATTTGAACTATAAGAAAATAAAGCCCCGTTATTGTGATTGTGTCAACATTCTGCAAATATGATAAAATATTCAAAAATTCAATCGTTAGTTTCTAAAAGTAAAACAAGTCTATGTAAATAAATTTCCCAAAGGTCAAATAACGAATGATAAACCTTAAAAAGAATTACTATAATTGGAAAACAATTCCGTTCACAGTAGTAAACGTACATGGGCAGCTTCAGATACCACAGTAACTGTTTTTCACCATGTAGTCAAACCCGAAATAAAGTAAGCAATTGTGTAACAGCACACTATATTAGACTGCTTTGTGGTAAATGGAGAAGGTCAAGAACCTTAATTTAATATTGAGATGTTGTTCATTTCGGGTTCAGTTACCAAACATCCATTTTCACAAGGGATCATGATAATTTAAAAATTATCATATACCTCATACTTTACATATCTAAACATGATTTAATCGGAGTAGACAACTATGGGAGATGGGAAACCATATTTTGTATAGAGTTATTACAATTATAAAGAATTAAAGTTCATATTGTCATAATTTCAAAGAATAACATAATGTTCAAATATTATTTTATATTAACTTCTGATAATAACAGAATGACTTTTATCAATGCCATCGCTTGTGACGTGGATCAAATGTTACATATCTAACTTCGATATGACTTTTTCAATGTCAAAAGATGTTTGCCACGGGAGAACATAATTCAAATTTAGAGTATTCTGTAATACCTAAACAGAATTTGTGAAAAACAAGCGACACTTGCCAGCATCTGAGTCTTGTAATATCTTTTCAAATTTTTAATTATATATATATCTACAGTATAGACAGCAAGGAATGTATACCATATGTGGTATCAGAAGACACGAGGTAGAATCTTCTTCTACATTCTAATGACAAAAGCACATCTTTGTACACAACACTGTCAATAGACTCCAAATAGCATATCAATATATATATATATTATTATCATTTATCAATTGTCAATATATTAGCATTGATGCGTATTCAGGCACATGATTTCATGGCTTTAGGATGTCATCACTTGATGTAAAAGTACATGTATTGTGACGTCATGTGATGATGTCCAAAGGGCACCATGCATAATCTATGTTGAAATGATATTGCGTTAAATACAACGCTCTATCGAACTTTGAAATATTTCCGTTGGGCCACAGTTTTGAATGACAAGAATATGTGACTGAAAATCAACCATCAGAGGGACATATTTCTTATTAATCAGATTTTTTATACTATATGTACGTATTAAAGGTCTTTTATTTTCAAGAAAAGTCAAGAGCATCAATGTTATTATGTCTACATAGCGTTATAAATTTAAACGTTTTTGTGTATCCTTAAATCATAAAAAAACTGTCCCTTAAATTTGATGTGACCCCGAAGGGGAAGCTGAAATATTATATAAATATTTTCACCTTTTCCATAAATCTTTGTAAATAGAAAACTTTAGATAATATACATACTTACTTTCAATAGCAATACCAAAAAATCCATAAATCACATGTGCCTTTTTGTGACCAATTACTTTAATCGACTGTAAGAGAGTACTAATAAGAAAAGGTTTGTTCAACCAAATGAGAATCAATTTTTGTCAATAGATTTGTAAGATTAGCTAAACTGTGAATGTAATGAGGCATGTGTTTCAGAATGTTAAGTTGCAACACATGTTAGTTTTAGGTATAGCTATATTACATAATTACTATAACACACTGTGGAATACACAGATTGTCATTTTGAATATCACCGATCTTCAGATTAAAAACAAGGTGTCCACTCTTATATTTGGATGATCTCATTAATGCTTCAGTTAAGTAGGCTGATATTTATATTTCAAAAATTCTGCAACTACTAATGATACCAATTATAAGTTTAAGAGAGGCTTAAACCTGCTCGTTATTATCTTTATCTGAGCAAAACGTAGTGCTTGCTCATTTCAGTATGAGCAATTATGACGTCTATCAGTGCCTAACATTAACCTTTCTTTTCAAATCTCTTAAAAGCTTCGAATCGTATGCTGGAAAACGTATTAGTTTTGCAGATGATTGAACAATCACAGCATATAATTTTTCTGTAAATGAAGCTTATGTTTCTCCATCAAATGACTTCAAAAACTGAAATTACGTCAGTACATCTTTCATATATAAAATAATGTATGTGTGGGATTTCTAATAAACTAAAATCTTTACAGTGACATTTCAATTTTATTCAATGTTATGGATTGTATTGATGATCATAACCGAATAGAAATCTACGATTAATAAAGATAAATTGCTTGAACATGAAATTTTCAATTACAACATCGAATCATGATATATTTTCTCACCTATTTATTTCCATAGAAAATGCTATTGATTCTCTGTGTATATCTAAGTGTTCCGATAATGGTATATTTACATAGAAAAATTGCCGAAAGGTATAATGAGGAGGAGTAGATCATTGTCGCTTATAAACAAAGGGCATTTGAAAAAAAAATTTAACTTGAGATTGATCTCATAATTAGACTCCAGGCTAAAGATAGGATTCAAAATACATCCTGTTTTATATCCGGCAGTGAGCAAATGTTGTAACCTTAACCTTCTGTTGACAACCATGGGTAAAGAATGTATGACTTGTACTACAGACTCTTACAAGAAATTTTACAATTTGTCCAAATAAGTGGTAGCCTGGAATGACCTTTTTCAATTGAATCTATTCTATTTTGAGGGCAATGTCTTCGTACCTTCCCTTTAGCCAAGCACCATTATTCTGAGGAATGAGAGGTACGTTGATATTACAAGACCTAAAATACATCCAACCTTTTTTTTCTTTCACAACGTCTGTTAAACACTATAGAAATACGAACATTCAAGTCAAACCTTAACAACACTCAATTTCGGAAACGGAGCGAGAAGACAAGGGTGTGTTATTGCAGATTGTTATCAGATCATGCAAATGGTTCATAATTTATATTATTTAAAAAATACATGATTGCTTATAATTGATACCATTGCTGGTAATATAAATCATCCCAGTGAATGCACTAAGTTATATATTTAGAGTTAATAAGTAATTACAACATTTTCTTTATTTCATGAGGAGTTTCACGATCTATGCTTTAAGATAACAAATGTTAATGAAATGTTCATATATACATGTGCCAAGGATAGTGCAACAGATATTTTTGTGAAAGACTGGACAATGTCAGACATCCTACTCTTGACATATCCTTTAAAGCTGGCAAACAATTCAGCAAAACTCTGACAGCAGTCCCCTTCCAATACACATCATAAACCTCGACATTGAATTATGAGGTCGTATTCTCAGAAAACTTGCATTCATATTGCAAATGAAAGATTTTATACAGTATTACAAAGCTTTTGACCATTGTAACAATGGATGGTAATTACATTGTCAGCCATAGCAAAATTTAAGATTTGTACATCTGTAAGATATCAATTATTGAATTTGAAAATGCTGTTGTAGATGTTTTAGTCAGTATCTCGGTGAGATCGATGATAAAATGATGAATGTATTTGGTAGGCTGAACTGATATTTGTTTAGCACTAAAACATGTTAAATCTCTTCAAAATTTCCTCTATTTATAAAGAGCCCCACTTACTTGCGAAATTATACCATCAAATGTGTCAACGTGAAAAATTATTCTGAAGGGGCATTGAAGATTTCTTTTTGCAAGTCAAACCCGATATATATAAAGTAAAAGGAGGCACTTTGTATATTCTTGGTTGCTTATTTCTTAAGAACGTTAACCCCCATAGAGTTGCATTGATTGTGCATGCAAAAGAAACAGCATGAATTGTTCCCAATATGCATATTATGTGCTTTAAATATTTGTTCCAACAGACTCTCCAAAATCCCTCTTAATTCCCTTCTTACAATTATTGTAAAACATATTTTCTTGCGGGATGCTCCAAGGGCAAATGACATAATAAACTTTATAACTCTTCACACTTAAAAAGTGAGTATAAATGACAAATAAAAACACGTTTATAGAATTTACATTGTAGATGTGAATTGTACATAATGAACTAAGGTTATGATCTAAGGTAAGATTTCATCACACTTTCATGCAAATGATATGTTCTTAATATGTCATAAAATTACTATTCATGTAGATTTAAAGTATTATCATAACTATAAAAATATGAAGCAGATTTGTTTAGTATTTTAAGGATTTTTAAAATTAAATGAACTTTGTGATTTTAGATAAAAAGGGCACACATGATTAACATGTTGAATGTACGAAGGGATTTACATTCTATGCTTTTACGCAATATGTTATCACACAGTGAGTGATATAGTCTTCACCGATATTATCTTTCTTTCATAGGGAAATTACTGTCTTTCCAACATCCCGAACCAATCTATTATCTATTCAATCTTGTGGAGACATGACCATTGTAAATAGATTGACTAAATCATTACACTAGACAGGACTTGATTGCGTGTTCTTTAAATGGCTGAATACATACTAGAAACGGAGGTTGGTAGACAGGAGGAAGTATACATTACTCATATTCATTTCTGAATTAGTTGTGCCCTTACCGATGTAATCCTTTATTAAAATAAGATTTGAGACGGTCATAATACAGAAATTAATTGTAAAGTTTAGGGAACAATTAGATTTGTCTTTAACATTTGGAAAAAATAAATGCCATTGATTGTCGGGGCATCAAAACTTGATAGGTTCTAGGTAGAAGGCAGACTAAATTTGAGTCCTAAAATATGCTGATGATTTTCATCCACGTGTTTATAACTGAAATAGGTTAAAAACAACTACAACACTCAACTTCTTGAACGAAGCTCTCACAAGATGCGAGTTATTACCATTGCACCAAGGCTTGACAGGTCAATGGGTAGAAGCAAGACCAAACATGAGTTGTTCTAAAACCTGCTGTCTGTCTCTTACTAATCCTTTCTTTCCGTTTTTTTCTCTTGTCCTTTCGATCCCTTCCTCACTGATCTGGCCACTATATAGTTCAGTTGATTGTCATCCACGTGTTTAATAACATAATTTTTTGTAAAAACACGTTAAACCCCGACTTCCTCGCTACTCGCATTTTAACTAATTAGAACAAATACAAATGTCCAGGTGAACACAATAACTAATATTTGGTCTGGTTACGAACTTATGATTTGAAGATGTCATTTTCATGATGACATTCTTTCTACTAAATGTCAAATTTATGTTATTCTAAATACCAATGCAATAATTTGTCACCTTGAATAGCAGCAAATTACTGTACCCGTCAGAAATATTGTCAATGGCGCAGAAATTTTTCATTAGACAAAATTGATTAAGTCAACTTTAACTGTTGTTACATTAATTAGCGAGTTCGGCTTCTGCTCAATCGTGGTTGAAATCCCACCGGAATCGGCAATTTTATCTGCAGTAGAGTACTGTTCTACATGCAGTAAGGTTTTGATGTAATGTTCACTGAATTTCAGCGAAGTGCCACTCATGGTTCGCTAGTTCCAGCCAATGCTCGCAGGTTTCTCACCAATACATAGGCACTATGGTGTTGCGGGATTTCTTCCTGCAAAAATACTAGCAGCTTTTGATACTCTTATCTAAGTGGCGTTAAACCCCAAATAACCCCACCTTACCGTAATCGTTCTACAAATTGTTCCTACATGTATGTATGGCATCCTCCCCTTACCTCTCTAAGATCTGACTCACCCAAAATAAGCCTAGAGAACGATTCAATGATTCAGTATTAATGAGATAGTAAATATCAGTGACACGTTTTGTCTTTGCATTACCTTTACATAGAAACAAATCGTCACCTACATATTTTGACATAAATGCTTTCATTTGATAATTATAGAATGACAAGCACCTTAAAGCAGATGATGCAAAGATATGCCAAACTTTTGAGAATGCTGTATCATGTCCCGAGGTATAATTGATAATACTATTTTGAACAAGCTTCCATAGATTATTTTCTTGGCTATAATTATAGTTTTGCTTAAAATCAAAATGTCTTCATTCAATGCAATCAATCCTAATATATACATATCAAATTAAGACATTAAGGGGACAATGTCACGGTATGCTTAGTTAAATAAAGTGATCTCACGAAAACAAAAAAATAATGCTTCCAATTGCAAGACAATGTTTCTCAATCAGAAGAAAGAGTTTTGAAAATAACGCACTGTGATCGGTTGTGTTGTGTAAATAGATTTCCCTATCTGAAATTAATAAAAGGTGTTCACACATAAATAGCCGTGGTGGCTTTTCCTTGATGCTTTATTATTTCCTCTAACAACGGATGGTCGCCTTGAGTAGTAAGATGCTTTAACCTTCTGAATACAATACATTTAGCAGAAACTAATGTTTATTGGGGACAATTTAAAGAAAACGTGATACTGACCCTTTACAGTTAAAAATGTTTGAGGTAGTTTGATTTAAATAAAATAATTAATATGTTGCATTATAACTACCTTTGACAAGAAGGGAAATGAAATATGCAATTCTCTTCAAGCTTTCCTATACAGAAAATACCAATTGACTTAACAGTGGTATACGTCTGGCTTTGTCACATTTGCTCCATACCACAGTAAATAAATGTCTCGCCCTGACCCTACTTCCAAGAAATTAGCTGTTCAATCTATCATTAACAACACAGGGACAGCCAGAGACTTCTATCGCTTTATTGGAGTACTGTCTGACATGTATCAGGCTTAATAAGCCAAGTGCACATTAACAGTTGCCTTTAGCTTTATGTTTCAGATTCTATCAGTGAGATGTCGACTTGTATATGTGGATCAATATATACAGTGTTGTGTATGTAATATTACAAGAATGAAGTTACATTATGAAATGGAAATCCTTTATGCTTTTGGCATTGAAAGCTTTCTTACCGCAATGATAAAGAACTCACGTGAAATGATAGTAAAGATGTAGATATGAATACAAAAACTTTGAATCTATAGAGAGATTGACAAGTAAATCTTTGATATTTTGTTGCTGTCATGTATAAAAGATAGATTTTTTTTCAGAATAGAAAGACACCAAAACATATTGAAAACAGAAATGTAATTCATGCCTCCAAAATTACAGATCTTATTCTTAATCTAATGGTACTTCTATAATCACGTTCAACACAATCCTTTTGATCAATACATAAACGAACATTTATTTAGTACTTAACAGACGTGTCTTCTTAAAAAAGGACTATACTATACTTTCAATATATTTACCCAAGCCTTGGTGCCGAAGTCTTGACCGAATGTCACATTTATTGAATTTATGATTTACTGAACTAAACAACAGAATGAGTCAATCTTTTATTTAAATAAACTACCATCTTATTCCTGTTTGTTACTTTCATGACATACAGGTACGTTTTCTAAACACACGCACATCTTAAGTAAGCATTAAATGGGTAGATAAGTACGCTAGGTCTGCAATAATGAATTTGTGAATCATTAATCATCCTTTGTCAAGTAGTCTAGACTATTCGTCACGCACTTTTAAAAACGTGATTAACTTCACCTCCAGATAAAGTAAAATGTGCCACTCTTTGAAACTTTTTTATGTGTCAGCATAACGTTATGTAGGAACAATGTTTTGAACATAAAAAATGACGTTTATGACAAAACGATGAAACATGGAAACATGGAAACAAAACACAGTACAAATCACTCCTCACATGTCCTCCGATCACACACATAGCTTTCACGTGTTTGCTAGCATCACACATAATCGTTCTCCCGTTTACTTATACGCACCCGTGATCCACATAACATTTACATATGCAAAGCACCTTTACAAAATACAAATAGCTGTCATATTACACTACGTATACAGCATCCATCATGAGCCCATGTTCATACACAAGCCATCATATGCATATTTCACTCAAAAAGACCTGCTACATGATTTCATCTTCAAACAATGCCCATTTAACAAAAACAACACATCGAACCTGTATATTGGTTCTCAAGACAGTCCACTAAAACCGTTGGTATATGATCAGGTGAAACAGTTCAATGCAAATTCAACATCTGACACTTGAGGATCAGACTCATCCTGCAGAAGCACGACAGATCCAGTCACTCATAAGAGGATAACTGAATTGATATCCGTAGATCCAGGTCCAACATCTGTCCACCATATATATTTCATAGGTTTCACACATGCCACAATCAGTCAGTCGTAAACATCCGACCCGCTATTTCGATACAGATGATATCACGACAAAGAAAAAGGGTCGTCAGAGTGCAGTCTACGGGTCCCACTTCATTAGCTTCCTACACATGTACTACATGTGTTCAGCCTACCTCTTCCCATAGCTCACCACTAAAGTCAAATAGTTAGCCACTTAATATATACAGACGTTTAAACTGACAATTCTATTCATGAATTTTCTAAATTCAACATTTGTAAAATACAACATAAACCATGAAAATATAAAATAAAAACATTAATCACATAAAATTGTCAAACATTTCAATTACCAAATTTACAATAAACTTCAAAATACAAACAACAACCATAACGGCTCAAAACAACCCAAGCTTGTCCTGATCACTTGATAGCAATGTATTGCTTCTGATATTCAGTACACATCTCACCAAATTTTAATGCTCTCTGTGCACCGCCCTTGCGTGCAACATGCGCACTTTCATATGTCACACTGTTGCATTCATAAGACGCATTCTTACTTTCACGTTCAGAGCTGTTGTGACACTCCAAACCAATGGTAACATATACTTTCTAAACCAATTTAGCATGAAAGGGAAAGAGAAATATAACTTGCAATTTAACTTTTTTTTTCTCAATGTTATGTTAATATATTCCCTTATCTATGATTACTTCGTTGATAATAAGGTTGGATTCCATACGGAAAGAAACCCCCAAAACACAAGTTTCTATATTAATTTTTCAAAAATGCTTGTGTGAAGCTTGATCAGCATCAGTTTATATTTTCAAACTAAGGCCACCGATCATATGCAACTATATGATGAGCACAAGTATTAACAGAAAGTAATTAATGCATATACAATCTATTACTAACTCCTGCATTATTAATAATGACGACAGTGAGCCATTCCCGATTATCCTGACCTGAACGATTGTTCAAAGTTAAGCTTTATTTAGCTGTGCCGATACGGAAACAATCGCTTACAATGGCAAGACTGATGAAAGTCTTCACATCCTAATGAGACATTTGGGGTTTGTTTGTTTCTTGGAGCGAAGCCAACTTGTTTCAGTATTAACCGTTCAAAGATATGTATTTGCTCCTATTAGATCTGAACATCAATGGCCATAAAAAATTTAATTATTCACTTACAGTATGTCCAATGCATAATTATCTAAACCGGTATTTATGATGTCTTATAAATGTCTTTTCATTCCCCGCCAGGGTTTAGGCAAATTTGTCAGCAGTAGAGAACCGTTCGAGGACATATCTTAGATACATGTTATATTAATGGCAAAATATACAGTGTCATAGTCTTTATACAAAAACTTTATATAATCAATGTAGATTTTGAATTTAACACAATATTTTTATCATCTTAACGATTCCTACAGGGACAATTACACACAATAAGAATAGCAAACATGTAACACCCAGTATGATTTTTTTAAACGTTTTATTGTTTTTTACAGATGTGTATATCTTTGATTGCTGACTTTTCTTAACTTAGATTTACAAAATCTGTCCATGTATAAGTATGAATGTAAATAACAGAGTTACGGGAGGAGTCTTAACTATCATTTATTTGAAATTAGATTGTTTAATTATTAATCTTGTCAAATAAATTTTTGACATCTTCGATATCAAAAACAAGCAAACATTAATAGTTAACATCGACAGTGAGAGATACGTACATGAAACTCGAATCGAAAAACTATCAAAACACCAAACGAATATCCCATGCATCTGCCTCAAGTGCTCTAAAACACAACGAGAGTGGGAATACACTGAATGGTTGTAGAGATTGTAGTTAGCCTTTGTTGATATCGTATTTATATATTCAAGGAGGTTTTCGATTACGAGTATCATTATTTTCTAGATAATATGTTTAAATCATCATGTTGTCCATATGAAAGTAACCATGAAAACTCATGTTCATTCAATGCAGCAATAAAGCATTGATTATATATCGTCCCAATATCTATCATTTATGAAAACAATAGCATATTTACCTTGTTCAGTCGTGTCTAGAAAATCAATTCTAAGCCTATATAATAAGGGAAAGGACTTATTTTATCTTAATTGACTTATTAAAACCATTTATTTCCATAAAAAAGTGTTTAGACATATCCAGATGTGTGTTTACAGTATATGTTGCGATGCTATGGTTTTCTGTTTAATGTGTCTTCTGTCTGACATAAATAAGAAAATAACGAAAGCACTAAATCCTGTATATAAAGGCATTGCAAGGTTGCAACTGATTCATGTTGTTGTAAAATTGATGAATTTTAATATCGATTCTACAATATGTTCAGCTCCAGCATATGCAATTTTATCTTTCCTGATTATTTAACTCGGGGAACTTGCGTTTGTCTCGAGGTGACTACAGATACTGTGATAAAACTAGCTCAACGCCAGCAGGACGAGAACTAAATGGAACTTTGTGCATACGCATGTTATTATCCAGACATGTATCTTAAATTGCGTTAACGATATCCCATCATTGGCATTATCTTCGTGGTTTATATCCTGGTAACTCGTCACTAAATGGACGATGGTTTTAATGGTGAATGTTCGAATATTTGAAAGTCCTTTTTTTCAGTTTATTATATTCTAACACTTGTTTTGTAGGTGAGTATCTTTTAAAATTTTGTAAATTGGTTTACAAAGATTTGAAATATTACAAATTTCCCTGGCAAAGAAGAGTTGGTTGCCAACAGTTTTTGTTTGGGCATGATACCTATAAGAATGTTTTACCAAATAACTCGACACACCCTCTCGTTGCTGACTTTCATATTTTAAACAGGTTTTTTCTTTTTCCTTAGTTCAACAATGACAGATAACCCCAGATCATTATTGTTCATTGTTTTTCAAAACTTGAAGATTAACAAGTGGGTAATTACTTCACTTTTCATAGTATATACTTTGAATGAAGTTTTATGGGACATGTTTTCTGTTAAATAAGAATGGGTTTCAAACTGTTAAAATTATGATGGATTGCCAATGATAACGGGAAGAATTCTTAAGCCTTATTAAGTAATAAAACTGCTGTAATTTCTATTTCAAGAAAGACATATGATATGAACCAAGAGTTTGATAAATCATGCAAAGTTTCAGAAATATTTTATGAGCGGTTTATGACCTTTGTTCACATGACTTATATTTTAGTGACAGATGAACTGTAGGACTGACGGACAGGGCAAATGCTATATCCCATTAAATACCGGTGGGGCTGCATTTTTCGATGACTGTCTTTATGTACATTAATTTTATTTGACAATACTATTGATGTTTAAATGTCCATCAAAGTTTAAACAATAACAAATGAACTCTTTAACAATTACCCAGTTTATCATAATAAAACAGATATTGAAAACAAACCTTATAACATGTTCACCGTCGAGCATGTCTTACTTCCACAGTGTAATGATATGATATGATATGCAGAAATTTGGCTGAAAAAAGTGTTGCATTACTTTCGCCATGAGGTATGTTATGGTATGGATCCTTACTTCATCACTATGTTCAGAATAAAATCGATGATATTTATTGCTGAAACAGCATCATCATCATCATCATCATAACACAAAAAATATCTCGGTTTTTGATTGTGTCAATTTATTACACGAAAAGAGTATCTTTGCATCAAGTATTTTCTTTAGTTCCCTATTTATTCAGGACTGTGGTAAATGCCAAACTATCGATATATCCCAAATAAAACCTACTTAGACAAACTCTCAATTTACGAAGTGTGCTTCAAAAGCTTCACGTAGTTTACTGAATAGCTAATTGGATTGATTGAAACATTTTTATCCATATAACATATGGATTGGGCATAAGTTTTCAAACTGTTAAAAATACCTCTCTAGATATTTACAACAGTCATCTCACTGTGCGATTAACGGAAAGAGAGTGATAGGATATGCACAAGGGAAGTCAGTAAAGCTTTTAGTATAAGAGTATAAAGATAAACGGATCTAAAAGCATTTTGCTTGTCATAAATTGAGAGACATACATGCATTGCCATGTAAGATAAGATTAATATCAATAGCTGATATGTTTTCTAATAATGTGTATCAGTGATTTGGATGTAAAAAAGAAACTTTTGTTCATACAATTTCTTTAAGTTGAACTAAGAGGCCATGCTTATGCAACATCATGTTTATTAAATACTTTCAAGGAAGTTCGTAACATTATTAATACGTTCTGTTATTTATCTAGGAGTGTTTAAGTGTCCCACTATCAATATATATCCATAATAAACCCCACTTAGACACACTCTCAATGTACATTAGCTTCTCATAGTTTTGCAAAGTTATACTGATGAGCTAATTGGATTGATCGAAACAAATTCTATTCATACAAGCAATGGATTGCGTACACGTTACCCAACTTGCAAAATCCTCCGTAGATATTTACAACATACATCTCACAGTAATGGACAGCAACTGGCAGAAAGAGAATGCTAGGATAACTTCATGACAGGTCAGTCAAGCGTATAGTATGAAAGATAGAAAGATGTACAGATTTGAAGACATTTTGAATTTCACAAATTGAGAGATATGCACTCTCATTCACACATGAAAGATAAAACTTATATCAACAAGTGTTCTGTTTCTAATACATGATTTTAATGATTTAGATGTAAACATCCTGAATTCGCCTTCAAGAAATGATTAACTAACAAACTATGCTTTTGTAAAGCAAAGCAATATTATTTTCATGGATATGCGTCTTAAAATGTTTTGAAATAGAAATAATGCAAGTATGAATTATTTCATTTTCAATACAATTTGAGAACATACCCTGCTCGTTTCAAAATGTTCTATGGTAGTCTCAAACGGGGTTAAAATTCGTGTTGATTGATACAAATTATTGTTACGGTGAAACCTTACTGTATTGATTTTCTATCAGGCCAACTAAGGGTTATTTTACAAGATGACAAATCTAAAATGACAGTGAAACCCGATGCTTTAAGTTGCGTCGTTGGACTAATGACCGACGTTATAGGAAGTTTAAGATATGTTATGGTATATGTCAAAGCATTTTTAGTATTTTACTTGAGTGTATTTTTACATTTTATATTTTCAATAATTGTTTTTAGATGATTGGTTTAACTGAATCATGTCCATGTGGATCTTCATGAAGAAAAGAACACATTTACATAAGATACAAGTGAAAGACTGTATCCCATTGCTACACAATCAATACATATTATGATATTTTGTTACATATATCTTTTTAATATCACGTAGGCAAAAATATGACATAAATGTGTATTGCAAATGAAAACACTTGTCAAAGTGAATATAAGCAGTCTACATAATAAATATGATTTGTCCGATCGATATAATTGATCAGAATGAATCGACTTTCTGAAAATCAGAAATATGAAATGAAACTAGTTGTAATTGAGTAACAAGCACAACAACAAGAAGTAAAGGATAAATGTAGGAACAATACAGCACTTACGGTATTCTTAAGATGTAGTGACATAATTATTGTGTCGCCACTAAACAGTACTTGTAAATGTCATTTTAGCTGCAAAAATCTTTTTGAATACAGCAAAATCTACCAATTTCCACATATTTAACAAAGGTAAAATCCGGAAGTACACTGACAATGATTCCTGCAAAATTCTTGTCCACTCCAGGCTTGACTTTTGCAATTCTCTTATTTCCGGATGTGGCCCAATCTCTCATTTGCAGCGCATTCAGAACAAAGCAGCACGCTTGGTTACCCGAACACGACCAGATGTTTACATCACTTCAATTCTTCAGCAACGGCACTGGCTTCCCATCAAACACTGGATCACCTTCAAAATTCTTGTGTTGACCTTATGTGCTCTCCGTGTCCACTCGGCTCCTCTGTACTTGAAAGAACTACTCTCCATGTATCAACCCTGCCAAGCTCTACATCTTCTCAACAACTACAGTTGTGTGTCCCATTAACCTCTACCAGACTTGGCGATAGTGCCTTCTCAGTTGCTGCTCCTGCCATATGGAACTCCCTCCCATATGACCTAAAAAACTGTGAATCTCTAGACTGTTTCAAGAAAGACTTAAAAACCTATCTGTTCTCTATCCGCTGAATTCCTACATATCAATGACTCTGTACATCCTATCCTATCCCTTTCTTTCCCTCTCCAGCACCGTTAAGCAGCTCTTGCTGGAAATGAGGCGCTATATAATTTAATTATCATTATTATTATTATTTCCGAATCTAAACAGTGTTTATTTGAACAGCGTTGACAAGAAATTTGCTGGCAAATAACCCTCCAGAAAGGACCAATTAGAATGTTGAAGAACTGTCGCACTCACATCTTGCTTATCAAAACTTTTTGAGAAATGTGTATTCAAATATGTATTCAACTACCTAAGGGATATTGACCTATTGTCGAATTTACAATCTGGATTTATGCCCGGAGATACCACATCAAATTAGTTAATGTACCTGTATAATTTTATTGCAAAAGCCCTGGACGAAGGGAAAGAAGTCAGAGCAGTTTTCTGTGATATTCGTAAAGCCTTTGATAAGGTCTGGCACAGAGGAATTATTCATAAGCTAAAAACATATGGTATACAAGGCGACCTGTTAAAATGGTTCGAAAGTTTTTTAGAAAATAGAGTACAATGAGTTGTAATTAACGGGTATAAATCAGATAAAAAAAGCTGTACTAGCTGGAGTACCTAAAGGCTCAGTTCTTGGACCGCTACTATTCCTCGTATACATCAATGATATTGTATGCGATATCGACAGTAACATTCGTCTCTTTGCGGATGACACATCCTTATACGTGATTATTGAAGATCCACTTATTGCTGCGAATAATCTTAACAATGATTTAGACAAAATTTCACAATGGGCCCGTGAATGGCAAGTCACATTTAACCCAAACAAAACAGAATCTATCCAGTTCTCTTGTAAAGCAAAACCGTCTGTAAAACCGAACCTACTCATGGACGGAAACATTATAACAGAAGTCAAAAGTCATAAACATTTAGGAATAACACTCCAAAGCGACTGTGCATGGAATAATCACATTGATGATATTGTACGAAAGGTTCGCCCTATGATCAGTTGTCTCAGGAGTTTCAAATACCGATTAACACTTAAAACTTTGGATACAATGTACAAATCGTGTATTTTACCGATATTTGACTATTGTTCGCACATTTGGGATAATTGCACATCTGAACAGTCACGAATATTAGAAAATTTGCATCTTGATGCTTTGAGAACAATATGTGATGCCGTTCGTGGAACAAGTCACAACAAAATCTACAGTCAAACTAATTTTCAGTCTTTGCAAGATAGAACATACTGTCAGAAATTAACTTATTTCTATGAAATATACAATGATCAATTACCAAGCTATCTTTGCGACTTGATCTGAAATACAGGGAATTTACAGTCGAACTGCCAATTACGCCAAATCGTTTTTACCAGATACAATAAATTTATGGAATGCTTTACCTCATTCCAAAGAGTCGTGCACATATTCAGAATTCAAACATCTAATCACTAAAAGTTTAAATAAAATGTATTTCAACCTTGACTACGGCACCCGATTTTGTCAAATTATTCACTGTCAACTCAGACTCGGTTGTAGTAATCTAAACTCGGATGAATATAACAGACACATATTGGACAGTCCATGCTGCTCTTGTGGATATCAGACAGAAAACGCCCTACATTACTTTTTCACTTGCGGTAATTATACCAACCTAAGACAAAATATGTACTTTTATAACACTGGTCATACCCTGGATACAATTCTGAACGGGAACAAAGAACTGAAAATCAGAAAATACTTGATTCAGTTCACGATTTTATCACCAAAACTCAACGATTCAAATCTGACACCCAAAAATAGAAACTGGTTTTGACTCCCTTGATAGATTTATATCTATACAAATGGGTTGCTAGACACACCAAACCATTACTGTCTACTTAAACTATAATATTAATCTTGTAATTGATGGATGTATATTTATATCGTTTACATAAGGATCAACATCGATGATGTCGCATTTTCTTTCATTTTGTATTACATGTTGTATGGGAGCGGTGTTAAAATAAGCCCTTCGGCTTGTTCACCAATCCCAATTCAATTTTATTGAATACAATATGTTTAAATCAATGTTAAAGAACTTGACAAAAGGGATCTGGTGTATGATATGAAATATCTATGGTAATAGAATATGGCAAACAGCAAGGTACTAAACAATCGTTTTAACACGCCCTCTGGAGAATAGGTATAACAGTTTTAGAACATGTCATAACATATTTAGACATTATCATCCGAGGAAGTACGCCGTTGACTTTAAAAAAAACAAGTGTGAATGTAGATAATACAAAAGTTTGCATGAGTTTCATAAACGTCATATGACAAGCTTCGGAGTGTAATTGTATGGAAATATCCTTCGACCAGAATGGTTGGTTGATCAAGTCTATGGAGAATAATAATCTCATTGATTCATTTTACTCACTTTTATTTTCACACCAGTTTTTATTTTACTCTATTATTCTCCTGAAAGGATTTTTCTTCTCGATGAGTTCGATTATTCTATTGGTTGTCTCTTCTATCGAATTACAGAAAAAGAATTGATATTTGGATAAAAGATAAACGTAAAATGTCATCGGTCTAATATCATCCCATTTAAAATGTCACATGAAAGACCGTACAAAATAGATAAATGCCAAAAACATTTGATTTACATACACGCTTTTAATTTCATGAGTTAACCTCAAAGTATTCATTTATTTTAAAGATAACGGTATGGCAGAAAATGTCAAAAGTTTATTCACAAAACCCTCGATCGCTCTTAAATCATACAACAATAAAGCAAGTTATTGATTGAATCATTTAGGTGTTGTCAAGTGATACAATAATGTATGGCTGAGAAATTTCTTCTTCAAAGAAATTCTATCTTGTAGATTATTGCCTGAAGAACCTATCAAGGAAAACTTATATCCCTCTTTTATCAATACTCGTTGGAATGCAAACATAAGCATTGAAGTGATTTAATCTACTACCACTTACTTACTACATAGCAAGTATTTATGTGTGAACATATATGTTTAACACAACAGATCCCTATTTTCATAATGAAATATTTAATAGTTCAAACCTGTTGATGTACAATTGGCTCAGAATAATATATATCGATAGAAATCGAATGAAATTTCGAATTACAAAACGTTAAAAACTCTACAGATATATCTCCTAATTTTTTGCTTGCTGGAGCAGTCTCGAAAAAATATAAATAGTTTCGAGAAAGAAACGTGACTTGCTTGACAAATGAGCTCTATATGTCTTCTTTGATAAAGGAGCTCTAAAACATGAAATAGATGAGAAAAACATCAGCTGCCTAGGAAGTTGATGTTGTCCTTAATCTTAGTAGTTGCAGAGCAGCATGTTGATTTTTGTAGATAAATATAGCTTTATCTAAATCCTTTATCATTGCATCTTCGTAGATTCAGTATTATATTTATTGATAATAATATATTTATACATATATATTCGCTAGGGTCGCTGGTAGGTGATCAAACCTCACGAAACTAAATTTACAAACAAACCTTTTTGTTTTAAAGGTCATCAGAAAAGACAGGACTAAATTACTTGGCCCTTAAATATGTTAATACCGACATGCATAAAAAGCTAATAGACTGGTGATTAAAAGCATTACTCACCATTATTCATCCATTAGATAAGCCCTTATGCGCATTATCACCACCATCAAAGCAACACTTATTTTTTTCAGACTACTGTTGTTATAACTGATAGTGACATCGTTTTATCCTTCTCAACAAACAACAAATCTAACAAAATGTTGAAGCGACTGCAGATTGAATCTTTATATCTTAATTTGACAATACAACCGGTCACTTGGATGGTCGTTTTGCTTCAAATACTGCATCTACTTGTATTTATTTACTTATTTAAAAAGTCATCAAATTCTATCACTGGAGCTGACCCTAATAGGAATAGTAATGTGTGATGTGACAGAAATGAAAATCCTATTTATTGTCATTTTTGTCAATACAGTCAGACCCCGATAATCCGGCCACCGATAATCCGAATCTCGCAGTATCCGAACGGTAGCAAGCTGTAACCAAACTAATCTCTATATAACCTCATTAAATGTTGATTCATTAATCCGTTGATTCAGTCTCCGTATCCGAACGCTAATTAGCTGTAACGGATTAGTTAATTACAGCTATTTCTGCTTCATTAATCCGACTGTTCATCAAAGCGTTCGGTAATCAACATCAATGATTGATAGTGGATTGACACGGGGGCTGAGCGTGTCAGCAGTTTATGATTGTAATAAATTGATCTGTAATCGGCAAATTCTTCAAACCTGAGTGAGTGAGTGTCCAGAAATGCTTTTGTGCATAGATTGTTTATTAATATATGTATCCCAGTTGTTATGTGTATATGAAATAAAACTCATTAGATATTCGTAATATTCGTCTGTCTGTTCGTTTCAGTAGTCCGAACGTTTCACTATCCGAACGTTTTTAATGAAAAACGGAAGTGTTCGGATTATCGAGGTCTGACTGTATTGATAATCTTGAAATATTGATTTTCTTGAAACTTTAAACTAAAGTATACCAAAATACAATTGCCCATTGTCAATGTAAATCGGTATCCAAAAGGTCAAATGGTAAATGACAAACCTTATAATTTATCATGCACATTTGGTCATGGCATTAGTATATCATTGCTGATGTAAACGTATCATGACGTCATGATGATGATAGGTATTGTGTAGTAATGATATTGCTTAAAATATAATGCTTGATCAAATATTGAAATGCCCGTTGGCATAGTAATCCACAACTGTCTTTGTCTATTTTTGGATTCCAAAATCTATCAACAGAGGGACATTTGTGAAATCAACCAATCAAAATATATATGTCGTGTTACAATGTGTATGTATATGTATCCCTATATGTCTTTTATTTCAAGAAAATCAACAGTATCATTAACATACATTATGTCTCCACAACATCACCTTATAAACGATAAATCGTTAGTCGAAACCAGTACTACTTTCCCTTTGGTTTTCTGTGACCCTGAAGGGGGAACTGAAACATTATATAAATTTTGTCATTATAGACATTACACCTTTTCCTAAGTCTTTGTACTTAGAATACTTTGAGCTTTTCAGATAAAACAAAAACTAACATTCAACAACGATGCAAGAAAATCCATAACACACATGTGCCTTTTGTGGCCAATGACCTTAATCAATTTTAAGAGAGTACTAATAAGAAAAAGTTTTTGATTTGATTTGTTTGATTTGTTTGATTTGTTTGACTATTTACTTACTACAAAAATTATATTGATTGCCCAGGGTATATTGTGACAAGGTAGAGGTTTATTCTATGAAAAGTCCTCATGGCCAAAGCTTGATAAACATATTGACACATGTCATATTTTACAATAAATACTATTGGTAATTTTCGTTTCAAATAAATTGACACACTTTTATTTGATGTGGATTATTAGACGCTAACTGTTGGTACAATTTGATAATTGGTCTGGGTATATTTTAAGCTTTTGATAATGATATTCATTAAAACCAAGGAACATGGTAAATGCCTGATGAGCAAGAATAGATCCTCTCCTTTAACAAACAAAGGACATTAGCAAAAACCTTTGGATCAAAATAGAGATTGATCACCTAAAAGAGTCTGAAATCGACTCAACACCAAATATAAGATTAAAGAGAGATCCATTTTAGCCAGCAGTGAGCAAATGTTGTAACCTTAGTGATCTGTTGACTACCAATTGCAAAGTGGTCCTATTTAAAGGGCGTATAATTTGTACAACAGAACACACGGTTGTGTAATATCATAACAATGTTTCTATTAACAGAATTATTTGAACTAAATTTGATCTATTTATTCATTTGAGCTGACCCATCAGTCAAAAAATAAGATATTATTATCGAGGCCAATTGCGCTTTTGCATTTTATCCGTAACCTAGAATGACCTTTTTCAAATGAATGTATTCTCATGTTAGGGTAAGTTCGCTCTTAAAACTTAAGGGAGCCGGGGCCCGTTACGTTACATCAGAATGAGAGATACAAGGACATTATCAGACTTAAAATACACCTATTGTTTCCTACTAATCGTAAATTGACGACTGTAAAATATAAAAATTCCAACCTTTATGACCTTAACAACACTCCACCAACATAAAGTGTAAATTAATACTGTATGACTTGTGTTTAAATTGTATGTGGTGTTTTAATGCATATTTAATACGCAGTTCTTACCCTTTTTCCAAATGATGGTTATTACATTGCTAACTTTGGCAAAATCTAAGATATGTACTATAAGAGTTGTCTATCAGATATGAATTATTGTATTTGAAATACGTTTGTAGGTATATTATTTGTATAAGTTTGTGTCCCGAGGAAAACGATGGTGATTCGAACAATTCAACAAACCATTGACAGGTGTTTATGATAAAATGATGACGGTATTTTATAGGCTTAATTGACATTTGTTAAGCAAAAACAAACATGATAAACCCCTTCAAATGGTCCACATTTGCAAGTTCACATTCAGCAAAATTGTATCACAATCTATCATGTTCCAGTTTCTTGGGATCCCATTATCTGGAAGTGTCATACCTATTCTTTGTCGACATTTCAGATGTAAATGTGACATTTTCCACGTGTCTACGTTTATTCCTGTTACAGGTCAAACATCTAATTTACATATGAATTACCTGTGAGCAAGACATTGATAGGCAGAACAGTAGACATTTATGAAACATGTTTATAAGATTTTACTAAAGTAATCAACATTTAGAGAAATGGAGTAGATATTATTACCTAATCATGGATTGACGACTATATATTAAGCCCAATTAGTAAACCTCCCATTTCTTCAACCAGCATCAAGTTGGCAATAGGACAATGAGGATAAACAATCATCATAAAAATCAACCCTAAAAATAATTCAGTGAAAATTCATCTTTGCACTATAATATGCAATCTCGTAACAATATCTTCTGTCAACATTGAAATATGCTTTTTTGACTCTTTTAACGCTGTTCCATTGCATTTCTCAAAAAGAAAATAACAAGCAATACATTATATAGTGATAATGTTTGATTTCTATTTCTACCGAAAAAGCAAAGTTCATAAGAAAAACTGACCGATATCCATTTTATCAACAAGCTATAATTATCCATAACACACAGATGATGAAATATATTTTGAATTTTTTTTAAAGATTTAAGATTTCAATATTTGATATACATTCAAAGATAGAATTCATAAACACGTTGAACAAATAGATAGATATAATCTGTACATATACAAATATCGATACTCAACCAGCAATGTCATCATGTTTTTAGTGACTGTAAAATTTTATCATTTACTGTCACAAGTGATGTAAACACAGTATGACATCGCGCATGACGTGTGTTGCACATGTATGACAAACCCTAGCGGCAAATGACAATTTCATAGGCCGGTTTTGAAGACCTACGAATACCACACTGTTTTTAGTTTTACAAACGATATACCGAACCTTGAATAAAAAGGAAAACTATTTGTTCCAATTATCACCGCTCCGTGACAGATATCAGGGTATGGTAGTAGCTATATATACGCATGTACACATATACTTTTATAGCAGGATGAAAATCAGTTTATAGAAATGTTTGTAACTATAAACTGTTTTAATTTCGATGCTATCGATGCTTGTAAAACAATTGAGTTTTTAAGTTTAAAAGTACCATTTCAAATTTGGTTACCACAGTTATGTAGTTCCTGAATTATATAGGTGGACCATTCCAACCTTAAGCAAGAAAATCTTTCACAACAAATTGCATTGTACCACGTTGAGAAGATAACGAAATTGAATTTGAAACAGCTGTAATAAAACAATACCTAAATAGTTGTCACGGGCGTAGTAGGTAATTAAATGCAAAATGATATTATACGATTTTAAGAGCATCCTACTCAGACGATTACAGAATGTTAAAACCTTCATTCCCTATCCATACCTCGTGTGTGATGCATAAGGCTTAACATGACTGTGTTCAATATAAATGACAATTTTCGGGGTTTTTTTGTTACGTCTTTTTAAAAACCATATAACAGTTTAGTAACTTCAGATTGAATTCACAAATACTTTTCGGGCCTTATGATTGTCGCATGTCGACGAAATTATGCTTTTTACCACTGAAATGAACTTGCAACTGCATTATGTTTTCTATTTGAATGATGTGAAACTTTGCAATTTTGACTTGCCTCCAGGCATCTTCCTAATCTACTAATCTCGGTGACAAAAAAACCCAACTAAATTATGTGAAATCGATTGAAATGAAACTTTCATTTGGCTGCAAATATACCTTTATATATATACGATCATATCAATTACAAGGGAGATTAGAGATTTATTTTAAGCCTTTATGTGGAAAAGGATTTATATCGTTGAACTGCCATATATGGTTAAGGGGGAACTTGGTATGCAGTTGATTGTTTTTTTCTTTTATAATTTGATAAAATTCCGCATTCCTCGTAATAGACTACGATAAACGATTATTGACTGATTATATCAACATATAAAGACATCATATTTTAAGATGAAGCCTTATCAGCAAGGCATTTCGTCTGCAGCATTATTCAATAAAAAAATCAAAATAGATAAACAAATTCTTGTCACTGAAAATAATAACTGAAAGGAATAATTGGTGATGAGCCAGTAAAAAAAGGTTTTTCAGTGTAATCCTATCAAAACGTTTTGTTCATCTTTTAAGAAATATAACCCTATTGAAATGTTTAATATCTGATCCATTTTCTTTTCTCATAATTGGAGGTAAATGATTTGATGGTAAGATGGCGGTGGGAACTTATTTGAAAAACGAAACAAACTCTTTGACAATCAGTAGGATACTTGTAAACCAATTTAGTTTTTAAGTTTAAAAGTACCATTTTAACTTTGGTTACCACAGTTATGTAGTTCCTGAATTATATAGGTGGACCATTCTAACCTTAAGCAAGAAATCTTTCACAACTAATTGCATTGTACCACGTTGAGAAGATAATGAAATGCAAGATATCCCAAGAAACATTAAATTATGGTTCATGTCTGGTTGCCATGCTAAACCAATGATTTCTGGATAACGGATCAATAGCTTACCATGATGATTATAGAAACATCTTTGACTTAACATATCTAATTCTGCAAAAAAACACAAAAATATATCTCTTCATATACTTTATATATTTGCGTCAACATACATGTACGTAACAGCAAAGTCTCACGCAAAGCTATAAACACTTTACATATCAACTATATCATATTTAGATAAGCAACTTTTCGTCAAACATCAAACCAAAGGTTACCTTGTATTTTACCTTATGACATATAGCTTTCTTATAAGGGTTGATTAATAATCCTGCAGTGTTTTAATGTTACCATTTCTCGTGAATTTGTATTTACATCATATATTTTTATGATTATTTTCGATTTCGTAGTCCTTACCCAAACAAAAACCGATTTTCTGGTAAGCATCTGTATCGTTAACATACGTTATATAAATCAATGGTAAATGAAAGAGTCTTTTGGCTCATGGCGGAAGAACAGGAGAAATAAATTTGGTCTCTGTGGTCAACAGCACCTGCTGCCTTATGTTTTTCCGACAAATATTGACGACACGAAACTTTTTAACTAATGAAAGCAGAGGATCCATAACGCACATGTGTCTTTTTGGTCTCATGGTCTAAATCAAAAGAGATTCCTAAGAAGAAACATTTTTACTACAGCAACTACACCTGAGATAAATGAAATTTTTAGAAGATTTACAAGAATATACAATATATATATATATATATATATGTATCATCCCAACTGCGGATCCGCCCCATCTTAAGATGGGACGCGTCCCAACTTGGGATTCCAAGTTGGGACGTCCCATCTTAAGATGGGACGGGGGATACTAAAACATGTTAATAATATTCATATTTTGTAATAATTTGTGTCAGTAAAACATGTTTTTAGATAGTTTTGTTATATTCTTTTCACACCTAAGAAGAAAATTTGATTTGATGTTCATTTACTTCAATTTTTCACTTGGTTTCATATGTTATCGAGTACGAACGATTCAACACTACTCAAACATTTATTTAAAGTCACATTTAATTACTGATTGAATCACATTTGTTAAGAGACATAACATAATCAGATCAATGTATAGATTTATATTTAGATAGTAGTTTTCAGCAGTTTTCAAACGAGCAATACATGCGTAGATCGAACATCTGACATCACAGAGACATCTTTGTATCTTAGTTTCTTTACAAAAAGGTGGTATAAACTATTAACAATCACAGATATGAAGTTATTCTAATACAGATCCAAGTTTTACAATACTAGTGATAAATTGCTTTTTCAAAAACATATCATTAAAAAACGTACCTGATACAGAGAAATGAATAATCCATGCAAAAACCTCCTATAAACTGAAATTAAAGTACTCTCCATCGTTACAATGCAGCACTGACTAGACTGAATATGTTAATGTGTCAGCTTGGCGTGACAGAGAATGGATGATTTGACACCAATTTGCCCACCGTAGGAACTGTTAGGCTAAAACAACATATGGAGACACAAAAACCCCATGTTGTTTTAACAAAGTACTATCTTGTTTATCTACTTGGCGACTTGGTTGATTGTATCAAATGTAAAGATAATTAAAAGTTCCTATTATCGAAGTCTGGTTCCCCAACATTTTAGATATTTTCAAATAGTGCCAACCTTAGGGTTTGAATATTCCCTCGTAACTCATAACAATATACTAAAATCTATCTTAACGGCGACAAATCTTTGTCACAGAATGTTAACGAATTTCTAATGATATATATTTATCATTTCGTAAACGATACCAATCGATTTTTTTAAGCTCTTTCCTAAACTTTGTACAAAAAATGTAAAGTAGACAAAGCATAATATAAATTTGAGTTTAGTGAGAATAATTGCAAATGTATATTTCCACCAATGTACCTGATATCTAAATAGTTTTATGTTTGGTTCATGAAAAGAATTGATATAAGCATTTGCTGCCTGTTTGCTAATCCTTTTTTCTTTTTGTATATAAATTCTGAATTTTGTGTAACACATGTTTTATTGAAATAAAATACAGTTTAAATCATAGAAATATACTTTCTAACCATTATATGATTACACATATTGCATATTTTCATACAATGAAATATCGAACATTTTACAATAAGCAATGACAGTTTTAATATCAAATTTGTATAAGAAATGACAGTTTCTATATCAGATTTGTATAAGCAATAACAATAAGAATCACTTAGTCCTCTGAGGATATTACACTAGTACATGTATGTCAGCACAAAATAACTCGATAAGTCTTAGTATATCAATAAAACTTCATTGATGTGTACTTAAAACCTAATGCCTTTTTTCGGGTGGACATGTTAAGTAGCATATTTAAAGATAACAAAACGATTAGTTAAGTAAACTTTCAGCTTTAAAATAACAATATTACACTGAAATGTAATTCTTCCCCCTCACCTACTCATCTTATTTGACTTATGTACGGATCAGTTGATTAACGTATTAGTAGTAAGAACACACAACAATTCTCTCAATTCAACGCTTCTAACAAGCCTAGTTAGACGCTTGTACATATAAAAAAGCAACCTTTTAATACTGATCAAAATCATATGTTACCTCGGGCAATGTAGAAAACAGTAGAATAATTTTTCTCATCAAGGGTTTGTGTCATAAAATCTAGTAAAGGTAAACAAAGTTTTTCAGTGAACAAACTCCGTTTATAATCTTCTTGTAGTATTGATAAGAAATGAGTTGAAATATTGCATTTCTAAATTAGCATGAAGAAATTGCCTTTGCATTATTGAATATCTTAACGTATTGTGCTGCAACTGTACATCGTATTTGTTTGACTCTGTGTTGTATGTTGGATGGTTTCAAAATATAATTTTTATTGGAGCGGCATTAATATAAGCTTCCAGCTTGCCTCCAAATCTAATTTCTTTTTAATGAAATGAAAAAAATATGTTTAAACCAAAATCTTCTTTTGCAAATCTTGGAAACTAAGTTATCAATTTTTAAAAAAATCTATTGAAAAGCGTGCTATTTCCCCATAATTAATCAATGGATGATGTTAGATTTCATTTTGGTTACTTGAGATGATAATCGTTCTGTTAATGAAGAAAAATATATTTTGAATATATTTAGTGTGGCAAAACAACTTTCATCGAATAACAATACAATAACACTAAACATAACATTTGTTGTTGTTTTTGGTTAGCGTTTGATCACGTCTGCTTCCACCTATCAGAGATATTGCCGATAGGGGCAAATGCCTTGATAAAAATGAATGATGATCATTGACTAAAACAACAAACGCTCGGCGTGTACCTTTGTAGTGTTACAAGCATGCTCATGTACAATTGGTACCCATTCTTGCCACTAATTGGAAGGTGACACACAGGTATTCGTGTCATAACCGAACCGGATGTTTACCAAAATCCCTTCTTTCGGACATCCCCCCCTCCACCCAACCCACGCCCATCTCTGAACTACCAAGCAGGTATGTTTGCCATTTGCATCACGTCACTGATCAGATCAGGTTCGATCGGAAATATGATGAAACATAACTGGATTTATTTACTGGACATCTTATAAGCATTGACGGAACACCACTTATAGGTTAGTGTTTGTGAATTATGTTACATACATACACTTTTAGATTCGACTATCAAACACAATAAGTACATTGGAATCTTGCTTAACGAAACGGTTTATGTGTCAGAAATTGAACTGATTACAATGCATTAGATTAGCATTCTTGGTATTCACTTAGAGTAGGTTTTGAGTGTATAATTGAATATAAATTCTTTTTTTATTTGCTTAACATGCTTTCATGATTAAAAATATTTAAGAATATAATGAAATAATTTATAAGACTTTGTGTAAGAATTACTTTTGAAATCGTATTGGGCTATGATGAGAGACTCGTATGCGATGAGATATATATTTAGCCAATAAGTCATGAAAATCAACATAAAATCAAAATATCTTTCCATGTCCTTGAAGCGCTTATCTAAATGATACAAGTTATCATGTTATTACTAAATTCAACATTAGAATAAGGATATTATAAACATGTTAAAGTATCTGCCGTCCCATCTCAAGATGGGACGTCCCAACTTGGAATTCCAAGTTGGGACGCGTCCCATCTTAAGATGGGACGCGATCCCAAGTTGGGATAATACATATATATATATATATATATATATATCATTTTGTCATTTGAAACGATGACAGTTTCAAATTGGATTTGTTGGCAACCTATTGTTCCTGTTAATTGATATCCTAGTTTGACTTGTGCTTAAAGAAAAGTTGAGTAAACGCAAAGTATTCCACAATATGATAATATGATTGGCAAGCAGGCTTATAGGATCTTCTCTATATTTTCTCAATAAGTATTGATTTGGATAGGAAAATCGTGTTCAATATTTCTTGTATAGAAGCATACTTTCCCTTATCACTGTCTACTGTTTGGTCATGCATTGTAGATTTGGATATGATAAATAAAAGGCCTTGGATTACATGTTTCAAATGATTTCAGTCTTTGTTTTAAGCTTTATTTATAACTGATACATATCATTAGAAGATCGCAAATGACCAGTTCATGATTCGATATTTTCCCAATGTAAATGTACATGTATCACCCTTAGTGCCAATGCGTTTTGGTTATAAAAAAGGAAGAAAGTTTTGATGGTTTTCAAAGAATATTTCTACAAATTCTATATTAGTATCAGTATGATATTGGCAGTGTTGTTATAGTTGACTACCTCCAACGTAGATTGATAAGTTGACATTTTAAAAGTCGTAAATAATTCCCCTGATATTCATACGTGAAATGTATTACCTGCCATCATTTGAAAGCCACATGACAGTTTTGACACAGTTGTGAATTCATTAATCCGTTTATATCCATTATAGTATGAATGATTTGCCAATAAATATAGGCAATTTATCATGAACATATCCTCAATATAAAAATATCACATACGTTCTCAGGCAGGACGACATACTAACTTCAGGTGCATACATGTACATATTCATGTAATATTTCACCAGAATTGTTATTAAGGATAATGCTAATTAGCCAATAAAATATTTTGGTTGTTGAATTGAGTGAGTTAAGATTTCACGTGATTTCAACAATATTTCAGTTATTTAACAGATGGATGACAAGTATCCAAAAGAGGTGAGTTGAGGTGATTTTGAATTTAACGCCGCTGAAACTAGCGAACCATGGGTGGTACTGCGCTGAATGTCAGTGTAGCATTGCACCCAAACCTGACTGCGTGTAGAAGAGTTCTCTACTGCAGACAAAGTTGCCGAGCCCCTGGCGGGATTCGAACCACAGACCTCCTGATTCGAAGCCGAATGCGCTAACCACTGCGCTATCCCGCCCTAAGAAGACATTGACATAGAAACAAAATTGTTATTCCATGTATCAATGATCATTTTATTTTTATTTCAACAGTTTTCATACTTCCAAGTTAACGCAATCGACTGAATGACCAATTCATTAAATTAGAATTGTTCCAAATAGGATTACAGGGTTTATAAACGAGCTATGTCTTTTGTGTGGTCTGTAAAGGTCAAGTCTCAAATCAGGACATCCAACTAGGTAATGCTATTTCAGTCAGTAATCATCAAGGAGAAAAACAACATGTGTTTGAGTGGTGCATGTCTGGGATTTAATCAGATTTGCAAAAAATACCACATTAAATTGAAACTTCTGAAAAGCTCATCCTTACCGCCTTGCATCACAGATCAACCAGAAAATGTAACTTGACATATAATTCAGTGAGGTTAAGACATGTATAAATCAAACGCGTCCAAAGTTAATTTTCTATCATTTTAAAAAAAATTATGTTTCTTGATTTCTGCTTTATTCTACAAGGAAATAATGTTCATTAACAGAATGCTTAACCTTTCTTGCCTACGTATACACCAAACTGTGTTCAAAGGATTGATCGTTTTGATTTTCCTTCCAGTAATAAGATTTAATCTCTGTATGTATCAGGTCTGTGTGACGGGAAAGCTTCTTGAGCTTATAGATAAATCTCCTACCGGCCAACAATAAAAAAAATGTGCTTTCTTTGATATGGGACCTTAATGATGCACCATGAAAACATGAATAAGATAGATTAAAATGGTCACCAAAACATTTGCTTCCTCGGAAGTTCTTTTGCCTTATATCCAGAAAGTGTGAGACACTTCAATGTCTCAATACATTATCACTGTGTGCCCTGTGAGCCTTACAGTTACTTATATGTTCCCTACCACCACCGTTTTTAACAGACTTATATTACATTAAACAATATGAATGTATTGATAACATTATACTTTGACTCGGGTAATAAAGTTTGTTACATTAACATCAGCTCGGGAGAAACTGTTACAAAACTGGAACATTAAACAATATTATGAAATTAAGAGCCCGAAGAAAAGAATACAATGAATGAAAGGACAGTAAACTTAATTATAGTATATTTGAAACCAGACTGTATTCTGTGTACAGACTCCTAATCTTGGGGTAGTAGTATTTTCATCTTTTTTTCTACAATGCTGTAGTTGCCTCTGAGTTGTTGTAGTGGTTATATTTTTAAATGCTCAATTCTTTATTGGATTTGATAAAGTGTCCGTATGGATGTTCTCAGTGCTTCAAGTTCCCTATGGAGTGTACTTGAATAACGTTATCTATATGGAAGATGAACACATCTAAACACATCTGACTTGAACGTGGGTCAAAATATGTAAATGATTCAAAAGTGTTTTTTATCACCCACAAATTAAAACAAGTAAGGCTTAGTTGATTTTGTCGACTGTTTGAGGGTTTCAATACATCAAGTTGTATAATATAATTAATAAATAAAAGACATTATTGATACATTTTATAACCTCCGTAATTATGGATTGATTGGAGCTAGTTTCAAAATGAAATTTGATGCAATTTTATTAATTTTACAATCGACATCAATTACAGTACCATAGTCCTTGCTTTAGCTAAATTGATGTTAATTGATTTCTATAAGGTAAAAAAAGACGTTTTGATCACCATCATTACCAACATTTCGCAGTAACAATTTACTTTACTGGAGTAAAGGTACTGTTTCAGCTTATCGATTATTAAGGTTATGATGCTAGCATATGTATTAGACTGTTAAGCTTTTGATCTAAAGAAGTATGCGGATCAAATTTTAATAAATAATTTGTATCTCAAATTTAACCACCGTATACAACAAAAGGATACGAATTTGTTGAAGTAAAGGTTGAAAGTTTACTGCTTTTAAGGATTTAGTCACAATTTGGACACTCTCTTTTATTTCATGGCATGGTCGTATCAACATAATATATATTTGGTACAACCTCATCCTAGCTTGATAGTTTACTGGCTAAATCTATTTTCAAAAGTAAGGGTTTTCGCATTATAAAGTTTGCGAGTGTTCTGTCAAGGGTACACTTAAAGCACCAAAATGAAAAGTCAATTATTTCTATAAATATCTCTCAAATTTCTATCAAAGTTCCTATTTCTGAAGAGCAAATGCCATGTATGGATTTCAACGTCAAATAAAATTCCATTGACGTTATATTCAAAGTGTGTTTCCATTATCATTTGCAAGTGCAAGACTTAGACGGAAGATCAATTTCATCATGACCCTATGCCATTATAAAGATTCAAGGGTTTCTTTGTCCTTGACATATGTTATACAAGATAAATTCTTCCTTGAATTTGAGGGAGAGGTTGAAAACAAGGTATAATTGGATCTCTACTGACAAAACACCTGCCACCTTTCTTTAGTGCTTTGATTCGAGGTTACGTTCATTAATATATAGCTTCAAGGTAATGTACACAGTTTTACAATAATCAAACTAGATGAGCCATAAGGTGCTATTTTATCTACGCCTTTTCAAACCTCTTATAGATTTATAAGTGAAAGGTGCTGTTTTGAAGGAAAACATGACGTTGTAGAGACAAACTTGCTGTATGATAAGTAAAAGGAATCCAGAATAATATTTTTATTATGTCCTAATGAAATTGAAAAGTTTTTGTATCCCTGCCCCACGTTGTCAGAGATCAATCTTTGTCCAAGATGAATGAGCTAGAAAACATGACGTCTCCTGATCATAAACTCACGTGTTTTGTTTTATCTATGATTTTAATCTAGCAGCATGCAAAATTGACATTCATGAAGTAATTAAAATAACTTCCACCTGAGCAATAGCTAATACGCACATAAATATAATTTCTAATTGATATATAGAATCAAGTTTGAAATGACAAGGAACCTTAGCATGTTATTACGATATCAGTCCCTGTAAATCCCTTCCATTATTTTTACTTCACTCCTAAATGTTCTTTCATTTAAGAGGGCTTCTGTGATGTGATCCCCTTCATAGGATCACGCCTAATAGTGAACAATACTATATGAAATTGTGATCAGAAGGATGAAATACTGTGTTCACAAACAGTAGCAATTACAACTATTTCCATATAATCTTTATACACAACAGTTTTATATATAATTTCACGTCAATACAATTAGTGATTCTTTCCAAGTAAATGGGCAATGAACTAAGGCTATGATTAGTCTAGAAAATGGTCTTCATGATTAATTATTTCAAAGAAAAACCACAAATTTACGGCGCATTCTAAGCTTCATTGACAACAAATTAAAAAAGAAGTACTAGTCAGACGAATAAACAATTAAAATCTAATCTAAGTGCTTTTTCTAAGGTGATAATCAACAATACATGAATCCTAGCAAATCCCTTTTGTCCCCCTGTTTTGATGATGCCATTCCCCCTTCCAATTAGTTTCTATTCTCTAAAGACTAACACCTTTAAAACAAAAATCTCTGCAACGAGGACATAAGTCAGTTACATTGAATGGGAACTATGGGAAATCAATGTATTTCAATGATGTTAAACTTAATGTCTGTGTTCGGTTTACTTATAATCAGACGCCTCTCGTTTAATCTCTACAGTTAGTGTTACACTGAAAATTTTAGGATAAACAACCAGGAGATAAATAACTTTTATTGATTAAAATAGACACATAAGGAACCCCACCGATTTGAAATGACACATATAATGGACAAAATTCTCATATTTGACATTGTGTCAAATTCAGTTTTATGAAAGTACACTGATATATTTCCAGATCGATCGATCAATGTCGCATGTTTCGTAACATTGACCCTATTACTTTTGGTACTAAAGAATTAAAAAGAAAATGGACCTTTCAGAATTACCATCGTCTGTCGGTAGTTCAGGATCATAATATTTGATTTTGTCATGATGCAAAGCCTATTGATGCCGTTGAAAGTCGTTGTCGGTGATAGAAATCTGCTCATTGGGGTTACAATTTTGCATATATCATGCTGTGGTTGGGACCATGTAAAATGCACATGAGAGAGTGTCATTTCTTTGTTATATTGAGGTATGGTATCAAATGTTGATATTCACAAGTCAATAGTGGAAGCAAACCTCAATGACCACTAAAATAATTTTCGTAACAACATTTCACATGCAAACGAATATAGTTTAATAAACTCGTTTTTTTAAAATGTGTGTTCATATCCCCTGGAATAGAAACGTTGATATCAGATAAAATACAAATTCTCATCACAATGGCCATAGCAGATATATAACGGATATAGAGTCTTATTTCGGAAATTATTTCGACTAATGCATTGCGGTCAGATTTTGTTTTAATATTATTGCAAAAACTTTTAAATAGGTTCAAGAGCTCTGCTAATATTGAGTAATTAATTATTATTGATTTAGAAAGTCAACTCTTGTAATTCAAATGGTATTTTAATGTAAATAAACCCAACCTACTTGGATAATATGATATCTATTTGGAAGTAACACCTTGAAATGATTGTCCGTCGATGTAGAATACTGGTCAAATGCTTAATGTTGCTAGAGAAGATCTGATTATTTCTGTCAAATTAGAAATAATCTCTCTTGTAGATGTGCACCCTTTTAACTGGAACTTAATTATCCTTCTGACATATGTATCTGCCAATCATATAAACAAATCGGGCTAATGATTGCATAAAGTTCTTTCGTTGTATACACGTGAAAATTGTGCGTTGTATGTATATAAATTGTATATCTGTCCTTTCAAGGATAATGAACTATCATATCACACATAACCTTTGAAACTAATTTCTGCATAGTTGTTAACAAGTACATCCCGTTCAAAGCCAGAAATAATACTTTCAGTTTCGTATATTCAAGACAAAGCATTCTTAAACTATGTAAACTTTCAAAAATATTTTAACCATCGCTTATAAAGACTTGAGATACAGTCATATGCGAGTTATAATACAAACATGTTTGACAAATACGAACTTCGAGGAGAGAATAGACAAGAAAACAAGACACAATATCGTTGTGTAGTTTGAATGAAAATACACATTGAGAATTTGTTATAAATGGTTTGACAGTTACAAGAAAGACATCAATACTTTTGAAAGACATACAAAGATCTCCAGACACCAATCCCGAATTGAAGATCTTGTTATGTTGCCGCAACATTAAATCATTCACACTTGGTAATCCTTTCTAATAAATATAAATTGTTGATTTGCGATGCAAACTAATAATATATAATCTTGTATGACTGAGTTAATGTGATATACCAAAACATTTTATTCTCAGATGTTTTCAGAGAACAGTTTATCAATACTGACTACTAACATTAGCAGATTTCATTGCAAAATTCATTTTTGTATAAATCAAATGAAAACCCTGAAGCATTCTCATAACAATGAATAAATTAATCATGTTACTCTTCCGAAAACGCAAAATCTATTTCAACACGAATTTTCAGAATTTTACTCTAAGTTAAGAGCAAGTAATCATTACATTTCAAACCACTTATTAACGAGTGGTTTTCACTTGGATAATCTTAATTTTTGTATGCATAAAATGAAACCTCGTAACGTGCTTTCTATATTAATTATATAATTTCAATAGTAAGAAGGTGACAATAGTTTGCAAACACAATAAGAACATTTTTTTGTGCTTCTGTCTCCGTTAGTCCACAAGGTGGCGCGCCAATATATGCAATTTGTAAGACTTCCGTTGGCAGCAAATTATTATAGGCATCAACTTGGCATTGACAGAAGATGGCAATGAATCTACTCTTGCAAAAACATCCCCTATCATCCCGTTGAGGTACACGTGGATCTTCTTTCGGTTATAAGATCTGGTGTTCCAGCAAGTAGAAATTGACGTTTGAGTTAGCAAGATCATTGACAGTGCTGCATATGAAATGATGTTGGTACAACCCCATCTGTCGATCCATAATCGAAGATTGTGTAGTCCAAATTTTGGTGATTGGCTGATTTCTGTCAAATTACCCTTAACCACGACTAAATTAAATATTTGTTTACTGCATCACGACATTACACTGTCTGAGCGAAATTTATTGATCTTGAGAGTGCAATTTGCGGTAAAAACTTCATCGATTGTCCATGAAAATAAATAAACACCTATTATCCAAATGCTCATAAAAATCATGACTATCAATGAACAAGACTCAGCAACAGTTGTTTTGAGTTTTGAAATGTATGACGTCATTGCATTGCACATTGAAAATTCTCAAAACAGGGACGACTGCTGACATTCGTAGTCAAATAGCAAGTTCACTGAAAGGATTCCTAAAACCATTGTCATAATTTTTTTAAAAGATAAACCGTGAAGTCCCGGTCCCCCGGCGTTGGCCACACAAGTACTCAAATGACCCGAATGTAGCGGTCCTGTGGTTTCTTGGTAGCTTTTGGACGGCCAAGACGATTTTAGGTACAAAAAACGATCACGTAAGAAATTAAGGTGCTTTGTTAAATATTCAAATGACTTGGAACTACAGATAAAATTTAAATTCGATGTTTTAATTTTGGTAATTGCAGTAGATGCATTATTAACTTCTTTTTATGACCTATTTTAAATTGTTTTACTTTTCAATTTACACCATCTTGCAGTTTCCTTTATATATTTTCTCCGATATGTTTTAACAATAACAACTTCACATGCCCCTACAAAGGTTTCAATAACTGCTTAGTTTATGCTGAAGGTGAGCAAAATTGAACAATATAGGGAGGGCAATAACATAAAAGTATCAATACCTTCGAACTACGTTAAAAAACAAATATTTTCTCTTTTGATGTATGCCCCTTATAAAGGTGCTTAAAAAACATAAAACAGATGGACTAAATGGGAACAAAACATCTGCTCCCTTGGAAGTTGATTTTGTTCTTAACTCCTCTTGCAATTTGTAATAAATGCCCACACGTTGCACCCTACATGTTTAGCTTTGCAAACAGGAACTATACTCCAACATTTAATATAAAGCAACGTTTACATCACTTTGTAGAGACATTGTAATTCAAGATAAAACGTGGAACTGCTTTTGCAAACATGCTTACTTAAATAAGATAAATGGCTCTATTCAGTAATAAATGATAACATTGTAAGCATGTATAAGTAATTGTGAAACCAGTGAACATTTGAGATTGGCTGTTTATTATGTATACATTGTATGCTTTCACTAAGGAAATAAATATGAATCCGCAACAATCTACACTGACACATTTTATTACCATCATCAAAAAATAATGTGCTTCAAATTCAATATACAATTACAAAACCATACATCATGACATAATTTATCTTTAAGAAAAAATGAAACAGATGATAAGCCTGCAGAATATTATGTGATGTTGATAAAGTGTGAAGCATGTCCTTTGTGATTGATGCAAAAATCCTTAAAAGCCATGATTATAAATACAGATTTTCAAATTGTTCAATTAGTCTTTCTTAAAATCTTTAAAGGAATGGAAATAAGCGGCCGCAGATTGAATGCACAAATCTTTATTTGACCTTAAAATGATTTGATTTGAATGTTCTTTATGCTTCAATTTCGTGATGAACTCGGTAACCTGGAACTGGGTCATGTTTTGTACTTGAATTATATGAGAATTTTTAACTTGCTTGAGGGCATGTTTTCAAGCTCCTGTTAAATCAATCTCAAAAACGGAATAATTGAAATTGATTGCAATGGAACATAAACATATCAAATCACACACACATCTAAATTAGAGATTGCAAGTTAAGGAGAGAATGTTCATCATAATAGGTAAAACATATTATGTTTTTAAAGGGTACTTTGTACGTTTGTTATTAATTTTACCTTGGGAGTTATTGGTACAAGAAAAAGTTAATTATTCTATCATTAACAGTAGGTACAGCTAGACCTATCTTTTGTCATTATTCTACTAATGTAAGACAATTAAAATGGCGTCAATATATGAACTTATAGTTTCAAGCTTTTTATATGGCTATTTTCTACACAATTATACAGATGTAGGAAATGCCATGTTCTACATCTGTGGCTACTTCTATTAACATAGGTTATGTTTAACTGATAAATGCTAAAATTGAAACCTTTTGAGTTCAGTAATGCACAAACTAGACTGAATGCTACACATACAGTGTTGGATAGTGGATTCTCAATTCGTTGACAGAATTGTACAGTTAGAATCAATCTTAACATGTCGTCATAATCTGTTCTTGTTTTATAATAATAATAATAATAATAATGATGATGATGATGATGATGATGATAATAATGATCCGTACTTCCTCCTTGTTCAGGTACCCATTTGTACAGCTGGGTGAACTGAGTGCAAAGTGGATGAAGTGTCTTGCCCAGGGACACAACACAGCATGTGTCTCCACCGGGATTTGAACACGGGTCTCTGGCGTGAGAGGCAAGCATGCTAACCGCTACACCACTGTGCTCCAGCTTTTAGATACTTGTAGCTAACTTTAAAAGAGTTAACAAAATTTCATAAGTATTTTGATGCATTAGCCAACTTTCTGGAAGGTTTGTTGGTATCACTATATGTCCAAAGAAATATGTTTTGAACGCAAGCGACTATATTCATAAATATGTTTTTATGAAATATCAGAATGTGAATCCTTACAAGCTTTTAAGGCAAAAGAAACTGTCGAGGTGGCAGATGTTTTATCCATTATTACGACATCTACTTCATGTTTACTAGCTCCTTTAACTTGGTCAAACGCCAACAAGGACAGAATGTTTTTTAATTTTGCTGACTCAGTAGAATTCGTCAATAGTTGTTCTAAAATGCGTCCCCAAATACTACTGTCAATGGGAATGTCACTTTTGCGATTTGTATTTTTGTTGAAATAACTAGACCAAATAGACGAGTTAGTTAGCTAGTTAACACACACTTTTGAAAAGACTTTTTATCAAGTTGAAATGCGACGCATCCAGTCATCATTAAAATGATACCTACAACAAGTCTCGTCTGAAGTATTTTATTTTCAAATATACATTTACTTTTCGCGCGACTTTATGTTTTATGATGTAGTTGTCAAAAATTAATCAAAATAATCAATCCTTTATACACATTTTCCTTTTTCATTAGTCAAGAATAATGAATGATCTGTTGTGAAAAATATTATCTTATTGCGAGACGAATTATTTTTTTGATTTATATTTTATGTGTTTGATTACTCAATATTAAATAAAATACAACATTTATTTAATGTTGATTGGAAACTATACATTTGATTCATGCATGGATTAACTTTGACTGAATTGTATATATGTCTAGTTAAGTTACGTGGTTGAACTGTGATACAGGGCAGATGAGATGAGATTCTTCAGAAGTTTCAATTTACTGTGGTATATTTAGCAAATGTGATTAAATCCCAGACATTTACCACTCAGAAACATGTTGTTTTCCTCCTTGATGATCACTGACTATAGTAGCATGTTCTTATTGGTTATCAAGATTTGCTATTTGACCTTTAAAGAATATAAAAAAACATAGCTGTTTTACAGGCCTTATAATCCTTTTTGGACGGCGCAATTTTGAATTTGACAGACACAATCGATATTTGACTCTTTGTCGTAACCAATTATCCAAAAAAAATTCGTTTTTATGTCATTTTTTTAACAAATATTTAAGATCATATATGATAAATTTTGTCGCTATGTGGCCCATCTTTAAGATCATAGAAGTCCCGGCCTAAAAACTATTTTTGTAGAAAAAGCTTAGATAGGTAAAATGAGTATTTAGCCATCAGGCAAATCGGATGGTCGCATTTGCATGTTCTCTTTTGTTTCATAAAAAGGAAGCTTTTAATAAAGGATTGACTTTGCATGTCTGTCTAAAAGGTGGCTTAATTTCCTCAACCGTTTAACGAGAAACACTGTAAGTTAGCGCTCTCGTGTTTTCATAGCTTACTAAATTGCAGGAAATTTGTCGGTAGCATTAATACAGCCAGCTAGATGCCTTTCCACTTTTTTTGATAAGTGTACGAGGGTTTCAATATATCAACATAAGTAAATATAATATGCTTTCCCCAAGGCTTTCATATAAATATAAAGTTTTCAATCCGCAAGAAATTGTATTTAATCAATGGATTTATAAAATCTTGTCACTTTGTTACTCCGTTACCACACTAACTGTCTCTCCTCTTTAAACACATAATTAATTCCGAATTAAAGCAAGCAAATGTGTTGTACTTATAACGATCATAAAAAAATGACATCGGATCAGATAATAATTTGGTATAATTATTGCATATAATTACAATTAAGTATATATCTTACGTATTTTCTCAACAAAAAGATAGAACTGTGTAGCAAAAACAATTTATTATATCAAATTAAGTGTTATTTGCCACAATCGAGAAAATCAGACAAACAAGTTTTTGATAGTGAAATAATTTGTAAAACCTGTTTTGTCGCTTTGTTTTTATTTACATACTCGTTAATACATGACACAATATGGCACAACCAAAACATGATGTCACAGCTGAATAAACTTGTAGATACATCTATTTCAAATTAAAAGGGCTTTGAATTGGTTAATTCTGTTCAACGTCCGCATATATATATATATATTTAAAAAAGGAGAGTAGGTTTCTCACGTGAAGAAAAGTTATATATAAGAAAGAGTAAACATCGGATGGTTCTGACTGGATCAATCTTCTTTAATACAATCGTTCTGACTGGATCAATCTTCTTTAATACAATCGTATTGTATTAAAGAAGATTGATCCAGTCAGAACCATCCGATGTTTACTCTTTCTTATATATATATATATGAGAATTAAGGCAACAAAAATGAAAAGAACATCTATTTCAATAAAGACATTATATCTTTTGATTTCTATCAAAAGTCCTATTCAAAGGACCAATGTCATGTATTGTTTTCAACATCAAAGTAAATTCAAAACAAGATAAATGGTTAATTGACTTTATTATATGTTCGTATCCCTGACGAAATCACTATATGCACATGTGAGAATAATTCAATTATTGGCTCCCTATGAACCACTATTCATGTATACTCTATTGACCATTATGTTCATTATAAACCTGAAGAAGGGGCACTGAGTAGGCCAGAAGGCCTGAGAGGTTGTAATCCAATACATTGTCTTGTACATCCATTTTCAGTCGGTGCATTCAATTTTGTACTATCTATGAAATAATAATCATTGACGGACAAGGTCATCACACTGCAAAGGACTAAAAAGCTTGTTGTATACATTGGAATGATAAAGAATCATAATTGATTATCAGGTGTAAACTAAGTTTCTCTCACAAATTGTTACTATTTGATTAGAATACAACATGCCTATGAATTGACGTTTGAAACATTACAACCCATTCAATTTTTTAAGTTAAATAAAAGGAACCAAATTTTGTTTTATTTAATTACTGAACTGTTTTAACAATTTATAACAAAAGGTATGTTTGTGTAATTTACTTTCAGTATATGAAAAATCTGTTCATTCGATTAGTGGAAATAATCAACATAATGCATTAGTGTACTGAAAAGTTGTGAATAGAATAAAGATATTCCATTTCGTCCCTAGCTCTTTGATGAACTCATTCCATATAAAAGAAAAAACTTGTCAATTCTAATGAAGAGAGATAGAGCTCAAATGTTTATAAAATTTCAAATGTTATCTATGCTTAAATTTCCTGAAGAAAACATACCTTGAAACTTGATGAGGTTATTTGAGCGATCAGAATTTCAATTTAAAACTTGCTTGAGAATATTGTCCCAGTAGTTCTTTCGAGCAATCTAAATGCCTCTTGAATTGAAATGATGGGAATGAAACTTTAAGAATTCCAACAATTATTAATAAGGAACAATACAGAAATTCGGATAATAATACGCTTCTTTAGTCATCTCTTACAGGCTGATTAACATTATAAACTGCTATGTGTGAAACGAATGCCCTAAGATTATCTTTTTTTCATAAAGCCTAAAAGTGCGGTAAATATGCGGATTAATACATTGTCGACAACAGTTACAGTCAGATTTCTCAACTCCTTTTGGCTTGTAGTTCACATGTACGAGGGTTGGCATACATCACGATTTTAGAATAATTGCATTGAAGGCTATATAGGTAGCTTTATACAGTATCAGGTTGTACATCCAAAGCTATTTGAATTCTATAAGAAGCTAAAAAACATAAGTGAGCTGGGGAAAAACACCTGCCACCTTTGTCCGTTGTCATTAGAATACCTTGTATTTTTTCGACAAATGATCAATGTAAAAAAGAGATATTTAACAATGATAGTAGAGGATTCAGAACCTGCATGTCAAGATGGAGCTAGAAAGCATTAAATGAACTATACAAAACAGTGTCACCTTTGTCCATGTCACTTGGATACTGTGAGGTTTTCAGACAAATGTCAACGTACAAAGAGACTTTTCAACAATGATAGATCCACAACGCGCATGTGTTTTACCTATGACGTTTGAGGATAAGATTGTAAAGAATGCTAAGATGAAACATTTTTTTTCAAACATTACTTCCACTTGTCGGAAATTAATATACATAAACCCCTTGAGTACTAGACAGAGAAAGTATATGCATGCATCATTTGGTGGCATATCTAAGGAAGTAAGGAAATACGTAATAAATGATCCTCTTTCATATCTGAAGTTACTTGATATGAAATATTTATTACCGTTAGATCCTGGGCGGACCTATGCATTAGTGTGATTAAATGATTAAACAGGTTATGGTTTTATGGGATCCAGATTCTTCAGTTGAGATATATATAATCTATTCCATTAATACTTTGATCATCCAAGGAGTATTTATTAAAGCAGGCCGATATCTATGAGTCGAGTATTAAAACACAAACCATGATTGAAATACACGTTTAAGAGTTGATCTGCTCTTTGTTGTCTTTTCTGTGCAGTAAAAGTTGATTTAAGCATTTTAAGCATGAAATAAAATTACGATATCAGTCCCTAAACACATTGTGAATCCCTTCCACTTTCTTTACTTCACTTCTTAATCTTCTTTCACTTAAGATGGCTTCTTTGATGTGATCACCTTAATGGGATTAATCTTTATACTGAACAAATATTACTGAAGCATAAGGTGATCAGAGGGTTCACTGTTTTCACAAATAGTAGCAATTACACTTATTTCCATATATAGCAGCTTAATACACGTTAACACCATTAATGAACATTTCCAAGTGAATATCTATTGACTTTGTAAGTTAATGCATATTGTTTGTTAATAATTATTTTTGCATTCGATTGTTGGTCATTTGCAAAGTTAAATGCTATTTTCATCACCTTTTTAAGATATTAACTCAGGTGTACACGTTAACTTGAGGTCAGTTACTCACCAATCTGGTTCAGATTTTATTTTACAACTAATCAAATCCTTTCTATATTGATGTCGCTATTATTTGAATTTTACCTCACTCAAATGAACTCATGACTATTCGCACATGTTAATAGTTTGTATTCCCATGGCAATGACAATTACACCAATTAACACATTAGCAACAACATGTATTGTTTATTCATGATGAATTTCACTATTCGCATTTCTTTTTCTTTCAAATACCAAGCTTCATTTGCGTAATTCAGAAATCTACTATTTATGTTTATACACACAGGAGACTCCATTTGAGCAGTTCAAATATACGTACGTGGATCAAGCATATTGATTTTTTGTCAAAGACAAAGTGTATGTAAGACTTTGGACCTTCCTTATCCATCTAAGAGTGCCTGTCTCTTAGGATAAAATCATTCTGACATCATGCCTCTTCAATAGCTGCAATGTTTTAAAAATCTGAGGGGATTTACAATTCTTATGGATAAGAGGGGATATAGTTTAGCAGGCAAGCTATATTCACTGCATGTCGGAATTTTGAAATCACATTCTAGCGATGTTTGAAAATGTTGTTGAGGAGTTTGATTCTGTTCTCTCTTCTTCAGTTATAAACTGTAATTAGACTGATCGATTTAAGAACCAAATGTATTCTCAAATCACTTCACTGGATTCCCTTTGACTCACTGACTTTACCTCACTGACTTGATACCTGTTTACACACTCTCAAGAACCCTTCTATCCAGAAACATCTTAAATTTTCAGTGGTGATTTTCAGACTTCATTCGATGGAGCAAGGTTTTTTTTCATGCAGCTTAAAGACTTTGGATAACATTGTCACTCGAAATTATATTCCTTCATTCTAAGGCAGCCTTCAATTCCCAACTGAAAGCATACCGTTTCTCTTATGGCGTCTTACATATGTCCATTGATTATGTATATACCATGCAATAACTGAATCACTGGAAATAATTCAACACATTCCTCAAAATCAAAAACAATTACTAAAACATCCTAACTATCCTGCATTTATCATTTAATTGTTGGATAATTCAGTTTCAGGTGATGATAGATATATGAATATCATTAACTTATCGAAAACCAACCAAATAATGCTTTATTGACATAAAAATGTCCAAATGCCAGTCCTCTTTCGCCATGCAATGTATGCTGTACACCCTTCATCAATGGGATGTGTGCTGATTTTTCTTTATCAATGAAATTTTGTACTATTCCCCTTTTCGATGTATGTTGTAGTTGTCCTGAAATCACTAAAACGTTTCAAAACTGGAGTTTATTATATAGAAACGTGTTCGTGTTATTATCACTGAATTACAAATGATTTGTCTAAGCAGTGGAACCGCATGACGTCATAGACAAGGTGACGCTAAAGACTGATCTGTCAGAAAGAAAGAGGGACACACGTTTAACAGCACATGATAAGCAATACTAAATAGACAAATAGGGCAGGAAATTTAGACGAGGAAATCTGAAACATAGGTATCATTTTCCACTCCGATAATGCACCAGAGCACACGTCAACAATCGATGATGGGGAATTTTCAGCGTCCACTCTATTCGTCTGATTTAGCTCCTATTTATTTGTGAACTGTTTCCTCATGAATAAATGTCTTTCTGAAAGACATGTCTGTTGATGACGTTACTGCAAGTGTTTATCAATACTTACCAAAGACAAAGACATAATAAAGAATGAAAGCTCTTAAACACTGATGGCAGAAGTGTATTGATTGCACCATGCTCTCTGATAATTAATCAACCACAGTGTATCCTACGCGTTGATGATAGTAATCAGTTAATGATATATTGAAATGAGAATACACAACCCTGCTGTCCACGAGGGGCTTAAGTCTTGTCATAGATTAATATGTAGACACATAAGGAAACCAATCAATTTGAAGTGACACATCTAATGGATCGAATCCTTATTTATTACCCATATGGTTAATCATAAGCGGTGACATATTTTCAATATGAGCACATGTGCACATATCACTTTTGCCTAGCAACGATTGTTTCAGCGCGAGTGACCGTCTTTTGTCGTCTGAACCATTGTTCATGACGTCACTGTAGCGGGCCGTCGCAAGGGAAGGAGACCGTTTTCTGAATATTTCCATGCGTTTAAAATGGAATAGAATCGGTAATAAAGAAATTACTACCCTTGGAAGTGTTCCATATGACTTTTACGAAACTCATGCGAATAAATGTATAACCCTCGCTGTCGCTCGGGTATTACAAAAATTCAAACTCGTTTCGTGAAAATCATATGACACACTTCCTCGAATAAAAATCTCTATTTATGACATGTTGAAAGATTCAGTCTCATAAACGTACACTGACATCTTTACAGATCGATGATATTAACTCATCTTTTCGTTTCTTTTAAAACTTTGATGTCAACTTTTACAGTTGTTTTCAATTAAATAGAAGCTGGAAAGTTCAGATCTGTAGTCTGTCGGACCAGCATGTTCGTACTTGATATAGTGATCGACGATTCCCGAAAACAAACTGGTCTTAAACTAAATGTTGCAAGGAAAGATGTTGCGTAGACATGAGTATGTGGCCGTCTGATTTCTGTCGAAATAAGATTCATTTCTAATTAAAAGTGAAATCTTTGTACTTAAACCCAATTATCCTCTCTGTCACATGTACATAGCAACAGTGTAAAAATGTTTCGGCAAATGATTGCATAGATAGCTTTACATTACATTATTGAGAAAACGGAAACGTTCATGTCACCGCCTTCGTATTTGTTGTGTTTCTTTGACTTAATGGGAATTGTATTTCTATCCATTCAAGAATAATAAACAATCATATTACACATGACCTTTGAAAGTAAATTCTGCAAAGATATTAACAAGTACATTTTGGTCACAGAAAGAGATATTACTTTTATAATAATAACTCTCTCATAAATTCATGATAAATCATACTAAAACTACATAAGGATTTTAATAATCTCTCAGAATTGCCATACAGTAATATATGAGACATATTACTGTAATGTTATGAATTTCTTACTTTCCTCGAAACTTGCCCAATACTTTTATCTTAGAAAAGAAACACAAGAAACTCGAAAACAATTCGGTCGAATAATAATTAAACAGAAATACATACTGAATATGTTTTATACAGTTATACAGCACCTCGAATTGATGATCTTGCTATGTGGATGCAGCAATAAATAGTTCATACTTGATAATCCTTTCCAATAAGTAGACATACATGAAATTGGATATAGTTTAAAATGATTATGTATGATCTTGTATGACTGTGTTAATGACATTTTTCAATATATTTTATTCTGAAATGTGTTCTCTGGATAGGAGATCAATACTAAACAGTAATATTTTACAGGTAATATGCTATTGACAATAGACACTTGGAAATCTGGGAAAACAAAATAACAAAACGTTAGGTATTGAAGCAATGTATATATATTTTTTAATATTGTTACGCAAATATATCATTAAGGCGTTATGATAATTCAGTTCCGAGAACATATAATTACAAGCTCGAAATATTGCGATGAACATTTTTGCCGCGTTGTGATGCAATTTGTGATCACTGCAGGCCAGGCATAATGAGGTTAACATTAGTTTGATGGAAAGCAAGATGTTTAGAACTTAAACCACCATACATGTGTTAATATATACCCATACAAATTAAAAAGAAATTGTCCTAATTTCAATTATCATTTCTGACTCACTTTAAGACAACTCTGATTAAAAGTTCTTCAGAAAGTTTGATATTTTCAACTGAAGGGCTTATTAGAGTTTTTAGAGCCACTATACATGTTAATGCCAAAGTACAACAGTTAAAATATCTAAATTGTTAAATCAGGTCCAGTGGCCTAGTGGATAGCACACTGGACTGTAAACCCTTGGTTCCAGAGTTCAAATCCAGCTAGAGGCATATAAAATATTTTGCAATTTTAAATTTAATCTTCTAAGCCTCACTTTCAGATCAGCTGGTCACATGACTTCAGTTGCACCAGAATTTCATGCATTTACTGCTTTTCATTGTGTAGTGTGCTGTCCACAGGAGCACTTGTCTGTTTGTAAAGATCCATGTTGAAACACAAATGTGAGTACCCTTTTGACTTGTATTATTACTATTGTACGATATTTGAATGAATTGTTATTAGGGTTGTTACTTTTGAGTATGATTTACAATATAATTGTGATATTTAGATAAAAGGTTGCTGTTTAAAGTTTGAAACCGAAATGGACTGACAAATTTGTAGTAGATTAACTTGCAATTTTGAGGTACTTTATTTGATAATTGTAAGGTGCTTTATTGTCAATTTGGAATATTCATGCTAAAAGTGTTTAATTGTTGGATTAGTAACTAAAAGAATTATTTTGTTTCTTTTAGTTCCTTTAACCTCATCGATGGACAATTAAGTGTCACACCAACGCCTTAACGTCAGTGACTTCATGACTTTCAAACGTGTAGCTATATTTGAGAATTAAATCCCTGTCGATGTGAGTATGGACTTGTGATTCTCGCATCTACAATACAAACATACCACTTTGCACACTATATCTCCTCCTATCATGTTTGCAAATCATTATGTTAATGTCTAGACAAACTAAAAGTGCTACTGTAAAGAGGAAACCTGTTCATATAATATAAGATCTACCATGAGAATTGTAATTCAAGTAAAATAAGACGCAAATGCCTATTCATGAAACTATGTTATAAAAGTGCATTATGATATATATTTATACTTGAAATGACTGACATGTCGATACACTGACCGTTTTCATTTTCATCAATTGAGTGCAGCAATGCAGTAAATCAGATAAGCAATGCTCGTTGTAGAAATCATTTCGGTATAGGTAGCCATGCGCTATATGTTTTGGACACTCAATCGGCAATTCCCTAGGAAAAAACACCACGCTGGGAGTGGGAGCAGTCTTGTATTGAATCATTTTTGTTGATGATGTGAAAATAAATGTGGGCTTGCTCCAGCTAATCCCTTCCCAATTACAGATGATTCAAAGTAAAATAAATCAACTTGGCAAACTTTATTTATATATAAGTAAAAAAATGTATGAAAATTCACAGACTAGAGACAAGAGTATATAAACACTAAGTATCTTTTTCTTGGGTCCAGAGTTTTTTAGTCCAAAGTCAAATTAACTATTTTGTATTACTACTAATCGCAGCAAGTTTTGCTTAGTGTCAGCTAATTATTTACTGGTGAAGTCAATGAAGTTGCTCTTGTAATTTTCCAGCTCGAACTGTTAAACCCTATTGCATTCCACAGTTTGACAAATCTCAAAACAGGAACGATGATTGACATTCCTTGTCAAACATCAACTCCCTGCAAACGAATCCTAATCATTTGGTCAGGATTCCAGTGATACAGATGAAGCGGTTTCGGGGTTATTGGTACCTCTTGGATGGTCATTTATAGGTTCTTTATTGAATCGATCCCAAAGGAAATAATGGTGTTCTGATGAATATTCAAATAATTTGAAACTGAAGAGTGCAACTGTCACGTTTGAATTTGACATACGGCAACGTTTTGCTATGCAGTATATGCATTATAATATGTTCTTATTATGACTGTTTATTGACTTTTTATGGTAATTGTTACAACATGCATTTTCACGTACTCTCACCTGTACTTCCACAACCTTTCATGACGTGTTGTTTTGCTGAAGCTGTGCAGATTTGAAAATATTGTGGGAGTAATCATATAAAAATATCAATGCCATCGACCCACGTTAAATACCAATCTGTCTTTTTGACGTATGGCCCTGGTGAGCTTCAAAAACATAAAATGGTAACAACACCTGCTGTACTGGAAGAGGATTTTATCCTTTACTCCTCAAGTGGCAGAGACGCAAGTTGTAATACAAGCCCACACATTGAAACCTACATGTTTAGTTTTTCTAACATGAACGCTTGAAATGAACTTATTTCTTTTTAAAGAAAAGCGAAGTATACAACACCATGAAAGAAATTCTTTATTCAAGGTAAAAACATTTTTTGTTCCTTGAATGGATACGATTTCTCATAAAAATTGATATAATTCTATTGAAATCTCTCTGCAATAACTGTTCATTTAAATCTTTATGAAATATAATGATTAATATACATGGTAAATACTTTTAAGGGGAGACAGTTTGATATTCAAATTGATTATTTCGATTCGGCTGTTTGCTATTGAAACATTGTTCGCTTTTACTTAGAAAATAAATACATATAAGCACTCATTTACACTGACATATTATCTACTATCATCAAAAAAGTTATTATTTCATTATTTTAAAGTATGCACTTTGTACCTTTGTTATCATTCCTTTCATAAGAGCTATTAGTAGAAGAAGAAAGTAATTATTCATTAACAGTAGATAAACTAGACTAATTTTTATCCTTATGGGACTACTGAATGACAAATTACTTTGCTTCAATTAATCAAAGTGTAATTACTTATTGTTTCAAGCTTTATATATCGCTATTTATTTACTCTTTGATGAAATGCCAGGATTTACATCTGTAGGTTCCTAAATGGCATTGGTCACTGGGACTTGTTGAATTGAGCAAAGGATAACCAAGATGTGTACTTCACACTATTTACTTATTTCAGATTATGTACACTGATAAAGATTTGGATAAATATGCTTTGATTTTGTTTATACCCAGATAGTTGACCCTTCTCAATATGTCTAACTACATTTCTACCATAAGGATCAAAACTTAACATTTTGTTCTTGATTAAAGTGTGCCTGACTGACGTTTATATTCAGTGAAATTAAAAAAGTATGTGATATTTCTAAAATGAATAATTTTTTGTGTGCAAAAGCGTCAGAAACTCTTTCTGCATTACATCTGCCAATTGTCGTCAGATTCTTGATAATTAAAAATAAAGTTTTATGTAGAACATGACAAATGCCGCCTTGAAAAGTTCGGCTGTCTTTTGCCATATTGATATCAATCTCCTTATTCTGGATAGTGAGCTACTGTGACCTATTGATCTTTGTGTTTGGTTGACTGCAAACTTGATCCAAATGTCATGTGTACATGTATGTATTGTCAACAGATATTAATTGACTCTACAATGAATTTTCTATATATGGTCAACAAATAGGACTGTGAAATTTTATTTCCTTTGCTTGTATTATGATATATATGGTATATGCAAATTCTTTTCGTGAAAGTAAATTGATATTTCCTAGATATACGACAAGGACATATTTGAAATTAGTTGACAACACGTTTAGAACATATCATATCTTACTTAGTCTATAAGGTAAGTGCATCTTATTATGGTTTTGTGTCTCAATTAATATCCAATCAACAGAATGTCATATGGCTTCTTGAAAAGTAAGATGTTTTAAAACCGAACACATGGTCATGGCGAATTTTTATTTTATATTCCCTTGACAGAAATAAGACAAACATCAATTGATAAATACTTTATTAACAACACGTATGATTTATTCATGGTGAGCCCCTCAATGTAAACTGTCTTATACAAACCGCGCTTTGATAATTTCAGATATCTGCGTGTTAGCAATGGTACCGAATATCGATTTTAGTTGAAGAAAACTTGATTATGTCAACTCCCAACTCCTACATTCACAATAAAAGTCTGTCACTGAAAATGTTTGTTTAGCAACAGACTAACAAATTTCACTCTTTTTAAGACCATGTTGAGACAAGATGAAAATGAAAGAGTTTTCTTTTTGCAGACATGTTGCCTTTCTCTTTTTATGCAACCATATCTACTGCTCCTTTGAATCATACATACATTTATAAAACATCAATGACAGTCATTCTCCTATCGAATATTATTGGAAAAAGTGTCCATTATAGATGCCAAGCTGAATCCATATTCCTTTATCAATGCAATGTACACCACTGATAGACTGACAAATAAACATACTCATACAAACATACATACATACAAACATACATAGATACATACATACCTACGTACATACATACATACATACATAGACATAGATGCATACATGCATACATACATACATACATACATATATACATACACACATACACAAAGATTGTTCATCTCAAAGGTAAAATAAGTTGTAAGTAAAAACTACGCATTTTAAATGGCCAGCTCTTTCTCCTCAACGAGCTCTCAAGGCTATATCATGTAGACAGATAGGGAATATCTTTCTTCAGAAAGTAATATTTCCTATTTTGTCAACTTCAGCCTTGCATTGATAACGTTTAAAAATGAAAATTGCACAGATTGTTTCTAAAACTCAATAATGTCATGGCTTTGATTATCATCATGACTCTAGAAATTAGAGTGTGTCTAAGGTTTGCAATTAACGAAAACGAATAACATCGAAGACTGTCTGATTTATATGTTCAAAGTGGTTTGGAATTTACATTACTCTTCAGTGAAGACAAAGGTAAACAAAAACTAGACACATAACTAGACAATGACAAAGTGTTTGACAATAAAGGTCTGTAGAATAAAGAAATTCCATTTATAGGTTACTATTGTCTAGCGACTTTTTAGTAATTTTGTTATATGTTTACAGGCGATTAGTATATTAGTACGATAATTTTGACCTCTTCATAAGAATGAAGTCAACATGATGTATAATTTCGCGCTGATCAATTCTGACAAATCAATTCTCATAGTAAAAATAGGTATGTGTATATGTATTTTTTTTTAAATGAAACCCTCACATAGCTGCATTCTTATAAAAGTTTCCTATTTCTTTATCATTACAGCGTTATTTTTATTTAGTTTGCATCATTTACGCAGTAATGTCAATTTGGACAACACATATTAGTGTGTGGACTTATCTAACACAGAAATATTTGACATATTGGAACGCTGTTGGAAACAATTACTTGTAATCAATGTTATATTTTCAGTTTATTCTATATATTATTAAGATTATTGTATTGAACAATAACAATCACTTTGAGTATTCTATAACAATTATTTTAGCATTAATTAGTCAAAACCAAATTTCTCTTTTAAAAGATATATGAACGATAATAAGATATATGAACGATAATGATCTTCTTCACTTTCAGCAATCATTCTGAACCGAAATATCAATTATGTTGACCACAACTTATTTTTTCTTATACATAAAAGATAACATTTTCTGGACAACAACGTTTTTATTGAGGAATTCACCACCTGTTTAAGAAGTTGTACATAAAATCTTGAACTCTACAAAACAGAAGTTGTAAGCCAGAATCTTTTTTATTCATTATGTACATCTCTTCTAAATGTCCTTCAAAGACAAGGTATACATATAAATGTCAAAATGAATTCCACAAGCTGGTTTCATTTATCATCCAAACAGGCAAGGCATTTTATGGGTCCTAAATTTAGTTCTCCGGGATATTGAAATTTAAAACCAACTGTGATAATGTTTGAAGAATTGCGCAACAATCTTTTTGGCCTATTTCAATTGTAAACATTTTATTGGTAATTAACAGTACTCTTTCCACATGCCTGATAAAAATGTATTTTCTTACTTCTTATTATGTTTATGAATTCGTGAGAACTTCAAGCCAAAGGACGTAAAAAAATTCCGAGTTTCACCTCCTTGATACATTCACGAAACCGTTGACGAAGCTCTAAATTTCATTGGGGCACACAAACCTCAGTAAATTGATATGGTGCTGGGTCACGTTTTAGTAAATACCTGTACAAATGGTTAAAATATCACACAGAAGTAGTAGAATCATCATCATCCATCGTCAATTTGTCATAAGGTCATGCTTTTGATGTCTGTGACAAAGGGACTCCTCATTCTGGAGGACTGAAAGCACAGAATATGAACAAGGAGCTAGAATAGCAAACAAAGTTACTTAATGCAAGACCATAGTTTGCTCCTGCAAAGTTTAGTCTAACCGTTGTATCAATTTATTTGTCTTACTCAAAAAACGCCATCTTATTGTGGAGGGAATTACTGACAAGATGTCTAAGAGGGCTTACATGTTTAGAGTTTCAGAATATCACGCCATACAAAAACGATGATTATTCCTCGAATACAAATCAAGAACAGTTGACGAAAATTTTCTTTTTTTTATAGAAATCTTAGTTGCTAGCAGACAAATGTTTGACTGTGACTCCCACAACGGCTATCCTCCCCAGGACCGACCTATAAACCTTTAGGTTGCCGATGTATTGCTAATTATGGACAGCCTCATACGGTATAACAACTACTGAAGTATTGTATGACCTATGCGGAATTAGGATACATTAAATTTACATGTATTTTATCGCTATTGTGATCAATTACGAAAAATAATTAAGTAGAGCTGTTAAGATACCAGTTATAATAAGAACTGCCCTATACTATCTTGGCAAAAGAAATGGAATAACACTTAATCGATGTTTGTCACAGTTGTTAAGAAAAGAATGAATTTGTAAAGTAATATGTTGGTAAAGATTTCTTATAAGTACATCAATATAAGATATGAAGCGTAATTCTCAAATTGATAAACAAAAACTGTCTATGTAGGTAACCCCTAAGAGGTTTGCAAGGTAAAACTATTTTGTAACTGACTGATTCTCTGAAGGTTAAACTACAAGTCAGTTAGCTTAGTTACAGAAGTACCTAGTAAGGAAACGGCTTAGTTGACAAAAAAGTACGTGTGTTTAAACTTCTCGAATCTCACCATCCCGCCTTGGAATTGATTCGAAGTGTCACAGATCCAAATGAATCAACTTTACTTATTACCAAGTGAACCTTCATCCGTGAGAAATAGCATGTAATTACTTTATTCAGAATGTTTTATATAATGTGAATACGTGCAGAAAAAGTTCATGAATTATTATTTCATGAATCTTGAGCGCTCTTCCTGTTCTACATTGTGCAGCAGAAAATAATTAACTATAAAATGTCAGATTTGTCTGATGTTTAAAATACAAAAAGAAGAGGAAAAAGGCCGACACGTTTGATATTTTATCTTTAAACTAGATTTCATGAAGTTGCAAAAAACGAGGCAACAGATTGCCTTCTTATAAGTTTTTTATGTACAGAATATTTTGTTTATTTGTATTTTAGTTAAATACATGTATTATGTGTTCTCTAAAGTTTCTCCATTAAATTTTGTTCAGTTACACGCACAGATGCGGAAATTACATCCTATTTTACATACATATTTTATCGCGGTTTGTTTTCAGAGAAATTATATGATAAATCCTCTGGCCATGTTATATTGAACAGTATGAATTATAAAGGTGAGTCATAACGAAACTACTATTAGTAAGACCTATTTTTGTGTGGATTATTTTAAATACTCCTGTTTAAGTTCTTTGATTTTTTTCTCCACTCATTTACGACAGTATTCGAAAATACGAATTTGTGCAACCAGTGCATATTCTTCTTCTTCCTTTTAGATGTCTCGTTTTAAACGGATTCATCACTCAACTTATACTCCCGCAAACATTTCATGAAACAATTGTTATGTTTTCCTAAGTTCAAGTATATTAATAGGAATGTTTAACAACCGAAGCTTTAGCGGAGGATTTGATCATAAGGTCAAATACTGACAATCATTTAAATGCAAACAGATAAAGGTAATAATGGCAAAAAGACCCTTAAGGTTGGTAAAGTATAATGTCTGCAAAAAGCTTTGCTATGAACTTGTCACATTCATTTGCAAGCATATTTGATGTCCCTTGAGAAGGAGACCTTTATATGCGAAGCACCTGCGTACTTCTAAGCTGCATTTCCAAGGTTTCTTCTACTTAAAAATAGCAAAACGGAGGAATACACATGTACATTAGGTTAATTAACATACTTCAAAGTATAGTTTTATTTCAAATACGAGGGACAGCCAGCTAATAAGTACATCTAACTAAAATGTATGTTCAACAATGACGTCGTTTCAGCAGCCAGAATATATATATTTTTTAAACAGGATAAAATAAATACATTTAAACACTCAGTTCTGTCCTCATAATGTTTCTTTTATTATGGTTAAGGGGATATTAACGAATGATGATAATACATTGTAGTCCTTCACATCCAAGAAAAAATGATTATCTAAACTATGTATACTTAGCTGTGAACGTTAGGCATTTCTCAACTGGTTGATCGAAGGAAAGGTTATCACTAACTCAGAAAATAAGGTGAATGATGTTTCTCCTCCAATGCCCCTAAGCATGAGATGTGTATACTTAATAAGCAATTTCAAGAACCAATAATTATCCCTCGACCCATGGGTCTGATCTTGTCCATCGATTGACTAGCCTCTGGTCACTCCACAACCCTGTAAGGTCATGTCGTTTTAGAATTTATTGACTTAAGTGTATTTGCTGATCTCTTGCTTGACATTAAGCATTAAATCATTTTTAATTATGTAGAAATTGATTAATTTCCAGAACATTGCTGAAAAAGGCGGATGGTACATGTATAGGTTTAAGACCATTTTCCCTTACAGCATTTGGAGAGAACACTACAGAAAAGGCTTCGAATTAAAGGAGTAAATATTCTTGTTACTCAACTTTTTAATGTTAAATTTCAGCATATTTTAGAAACATTGATAATTTCAATTGTTTGAGCTATAGTCTATTTTTGTGAAGTACAAAGTATCATTTGATATAAATGCCAACTATTTGATTGTTGTTCCAAATATTATTTATAAAACCAAAACAATTAACATATCAACATTTAAACAGATTTTAATATTCTGTATAACTGTACTTTTTAACTTTTCAGAACATAATGTCAGAGGGATAGTTATTTGTAACACGTATCAAAATGACAATATCCGAAGACAATATTATCATTGTTCAATATAAAACATCACAAGATATAAAGGGCATTTAACGCAATATCTGAATATATGATGCCATTTACCATTTCAATCATAAGGTTATCTTACAGGAACAGTAAAAGAAGTGTACAAACCGACTTGAAGCAAGAATCATTATTTGAAATGTCATGAACTCAACATGCATAGTACGTATAATGTCACAAATTGATTAATTCTTAAACGAAAGATAACGTTGAAAATAACAACACGTTTTTATCGGAACACCTACAAATGATTATGGTAGATGGATGAAATTGATATGTTTAATGACTTGTATGGAAAAAACTTTTGCATCAAGGAAAAGGATTTTACTCCATACCAACACTTAGTACTGGACATGTCAAAAGCAAATTGATATGTTTTGATCCTATTTGATCTATATGCTTTGATATAATAAAAAATCACATTATACTTTGACATGACTATTAAAAACTTAAAGGTACTGTATCTTTAGAAGGTCACACAAACAACTGAAACATATTTATTAGTTTGACATTTTTCTTCACAATAGTGCTTTCGGTATCACTTACCAATCGCTTCTTACCTGACTAAATCTTTTAAGAGCTGATCCTAGTAAGTTTGAAAAGGAAGAGATCATGTTAATAGAACACCCTCATGTACAACAACGGAAAATATCCCTGTGAATGTATCCTATCTGCAAAGGTGTATTTCAGTCCTTTGGACTCGTTTTACGGTTTTCGCCCATTGACTCCAATGATAAATTGTCACCCACATCAAATCACATTTATCCAGACTCTTGACCAAAACATCAATGAAATGCCTTACGTTCACCTTATCATTTACATCTACAACTATGTAAAACATAAAGCTCAAGACGTTCACACTTGCAAACAGCTAGTCTTAAATTGGTCACTTGATGTTCCGCAACTGGTGTAGCAATAGATTAGTGTGGCAGGGTGATAAGTCTAATTCTTACACCTCATATGAATTCTCTGATCGGGGTAAAACACCATCTCACCTCTATTTGCTCTCTGAAGTGAGAACTTTTTTGCCACCATTTACAATGAAGAACCCGTATAACGAGACCTTTGAAGTAAAAACAATGGCTATCATTTGAAACCTTAAGTATACACTTGGTACAATGTTAAATTAAAAACGCCTTGACGTTGATGAGCTAAGATCGATCGTCTTTTGTCATGTTTATGAACATTAGAGAAAATATTTTGCCATGATAATAAACTTTTATGTGCGTAAGTTGCCTCATCAGTCCTGGTTTTGATTTCCTTTCGACTGATGATAAGTAACAGTCCTAAAAACGATTTTACAATAACATTTCTCAAATTTTACAATAACATTTCTCAAACATTGTGATTTATATTTTCTTGAAAATATTCAAGTCGATTTAGAATATTTACTTTTCAGGCGCAGAAACATGCATATTACTTTTAAAGGTGACGCGATAATAAATTCATAAATGATTTAGAATAATTTACTAAGCAAATATACTCGTTTAACCTGCCAATTCGTAATAATTTGTTATAGCTTCATAAGTACTCCATTAAAGAAAATTGAGGACCAATTTCATTATCAGTACATATACATGTAGGCACACTTTGACCATTTGTACATTCAATATTATAGTGATCACCTATTGTTCGCTTGTTCCAGCCAATTTCATCGAATTGCATAGCTGACTTTCTTCCTGCAATAATTCTACCAGCCGTGATATACGTGTAATGCTCTTGAAAATGGTGTTAAACCCCAAATCACCTTACTATTATAGAGACCAGGGCCAGTGTTGATCAACGGGCAAGGTCATTACGCTGGACAGGACTAAGTTGCTTGTTCTTTAAATGGCTTAATACATAGCAATATCGGACGTTCGTAGACAGGGAGATGAGATACATTACTTATCTTTATTGTATAATTAGTGGTGCCCTTTCCGATGTCAGCACTTAGTCTCGCTGACTAGAGGATAGGCCTTTCATACCAAATCTATTCAGACATTAAAAGAACCTTTTTTACTGAGTAATAGCTCAGTAGCTATCGTGTGGCCTTTTTATTCGAAAGTCCAATACCAAAGACGAGTTACCACAGTAATTGTCTCGTCCCTACATGTTACTACCACATCTAACCAATACAAAAACTGAGAAATAGAATTGTTATCGATGTATCTAATCATATTCTTTTCATTGAAAATGTCTATGTTGTAGGTAAATAATGTTTCTTCATTTCCTTGAAATCAAAACTTTTGGGTGAAAGATGATTAAAAGGGTCGAACTCAAGTGAATCGCCTTTTACATTATATTTGCAAAAAATTTGCAAGTAATGTAAAAAAATTGTTCAACAGCTGAAATTTATAATTTACCCAATTTGGCAGCAGGTGGTCTTTTTTTACAATGAACCTCTTCATGAGCGTCCTTGGGTCTTTAAAAAACATTGGCCTGTGTTTGATCCGGGTGAGTTCTTAGAGAACACTTTTCAAAAAGAATATTTTGTAGACCTTGAAGAAATTTTTTGTTTTGTTTTTGTACTTGAACATTCAGCACTTCTATAAAAGAATATGTCTTGTAATTTCTAAAGTTCTTTCAAAAGATTTATCAAGGGCATTTTAGAGTCCTCAAACATGTCCTGACATAATGTACTTTCCGTACAAAAGGTTCTAATGATATCTTCACCTCAATGTAACAAACTTCCGACTTTATTTGCTAGAAAGTTCCGCTATTCTTCATTATTGAAAGATACGTTTGACAGGGGATTTAAGTATCAATTGCTATTTTCACACTTACAATGTGCAATTGATGTTTTATGAAAGCAATCACTTGGAATTATTTTTATGACGATCTTCCTTATGGAAATAATCTGAAAAGACTGATGTACAATATCCAATCCTCTACACTTACCATCCTGGGATTTTTCTTCAGAAAAACCTTTATTCAAATTAACTCTCCCTAAATATTGTTATGAAACATATACGCTTTAGATCATCAAATAGCATCACCTCTAGTAGCAGCCACAAAATGAGTTCATCGTAGTCAGGGACTTGACAGTGAAAGTTTATATCGCGATGTGATCATGAAAAGACATGAAGTGAAAATAACGTACTCATAACGTCATGAAGTTAATGACGTTAAATGGTTTTGCTCTTACATCTTTACAGATGTAGATATGTGCTTCCATATACTTATTTGTAACGAAACCCTGACTAACTAATGATGAAAATGCATCAAAGGATCAGAAAAAACTTGGCCTATACATCAACGTACCCAAGTACAGTTATATTTGCAAGATAATGTATATCCATTGCCGCCAATGATATGTGACCTATTGAAAGCTACATTACTTAATCAACCTGTTCAAAAATACCGGGACCTTTAAGTAAAGAAAAGTGTCATCAAATATTCCTCACTGAAGCACTTTCCTCATAAATTATAAGACATTAGGAGCATTTCAGATACAATATAGGCTATATTTAGCCATTCATACGGTAAACTGAAGTACATCCTGTTCAGTTGCCAGCAGTATCAAAATCTGATCCATTTAACTCGACACCTCTTCCTACATTCATCCAATAAAAACTGTGCAGAAAAGGTTTGAATTGATCATTGGGCCATGCTGTAAAGTGCAATATTTATCTTTTTTGATTACTGAAAAGTTTGAATGATTTCCATCCACATGTCGAATGGCGGAATAGTGTTACTCACTCACTCAGTTCGTGTTCATATTCTGTGTGTCGGAATAGTAGTCGTTAGGACAACTGGACTTCAAATGAAGGATATATTAATGATAACTCACCAGCTCATAAGAAAACACGAATGGTTGAGTACTTGCATGACCACATTAAGGAAAACTAAATGAATGAATGCTACCCAATAATCCTATGTCATGTTTACACCGACTCACTCAGTTCTTTTAAAGATGTATATGTTATTTATATCTTTTTTCTACTGAAATGTGAAACTGAGAAATGAATGGTGAGAACATAAAAAAGAACTGATACGTTCGCTGTCTGATGAAAAAGTCCAATTGTGTGATTTATATCCATGTAATGAATAAGATCCAAGTGTTAATTTCAATAGCAAATGCCTAATTAAGAATGATTTTCTGAAAGTATGACTTTGTGTTAGCATTAAATAAGAATTCTTTATTAAAAGTAAAATATTTCTTTCCTACATATTGGCCTAAGCCTGATAGAATATGAAGTAAAAATTAATTATATATCCATAAGGTTTTGTTTCATTATTACAACGTATCAAAGAAATTACTCTACCGCTTTATTAAATAACGAAATCAAGAGCCTCTGAAATCAGCAAAATCCTTCAGATTACAACAAATGTCACAAAAATGTTTTTGGAACAAAAGATTACACTATGGAGAAAAATAATACTCTGATAACATGAACAAGGTTAATGACTGTAAGCTTTCATTTTGAAATGACACCTCTTTCATCTGCGCTGCTTTTGAAACTGAAATGTTCATGTTATCTGACTTGATATGTCATATCACATTACACATATCTTGTTTAAGGACAAAAAAAATGTGACATCAATCCCCCCCACCCCTTCGTCACTGAAATATTGAAATGTCATGTTATAAACTCTTATAAAAAGTAGGGGATATTCAAAAGAAATACAAAACTGCGGAAATGCACTGCTGGTTTTATTAGAGGTAAGCAGTGTATGTTAATAACAGGACAATTGCCTACACATGAATTATGATTATTAGTTTGAACAAAAAAGCCATTTTAGAAGACATTATATAAAGTGTTTCGCAATTTGATTTTTAATTTTTGTGGTTAACTACTGAAGTAGGTTTTTAAGTTCATCTACACACGATGATGAGTTTTGACTTTTACCATACCAATTAGTCCACCTGCCACTAATTTGCACTGAGAGTACTTGTAAACCTTTTGTGTACATATATTTACTTATAACACACAAATTAAGTGTCCAAACGCAACCCTAGTGGCCGGTGGACTAAATGGTTTTAATGTGTTGAGAATGATCTTTGGACACTTTACACACATACCATTGTCATACATTTATTCAAACATGAACGATTATAAACGTTGTAATCGAGAAACAAACTTTATTCAAACATGTTTCTGCACCTTATTGTGCTTGGTCAATATTTGTCTGTGTCAAAGGGCTAAATATCGGATTTCTTCACTTGATCAGAACTGGACCCTGTAGGCATCATGTCTAGGATATGTCGGTGTCGTTAGATACATGCATTTGCTGTACTGTGTAACCCCATGGTTATGTAGTCTTCAGAGGATCTTGGAACACTGGCGGCAGCTAGTCTCTCTGAAATGTATATAAATCCCTGGACTTTAAGGGGAAAGTGCTTAAGTGATGAACATTTAGTTGAACAAAGATACGCCTTGAGATTAAGCAAAATAACATGCCTGTTTTGTTTGATATTGGTTTTTAGATAATTCCACTATGTGGCTAGAATAAGTTGACATATCGAATAACATATAACATATCTAATATCTTCAGATGATCGATTTCAAAGTTTACTATTTATTATCTGGTACGTGTATTCCGTTTAATATAAACATTGAACCATTGAAAGTGTCTGAACTATGAAAATACATAGCGTTCCCTCTTTTAATACGAGCTATGTTTAGTCAAACCCTGTGTGCTATTCTAGTTCTGGATCACTTTCTCCCCAGATAGACATGATCCCTGTGGAGTTGTTAAGCTTTGCAAAAATGCATGCAGTGTTATGAGGCAGGCACATGTTCAGAGATCACTGAATATTCTTCCATTTCATAAGGTGGAACACTATTTCAATTTCAAAGAAATGTATTGATATAGAAATCAAAATAAAAAACAATAAAATAAAACAATTCTTGTTAACAGAACGGAAACTTATTGTCAACGACATTTCAAAGGATTTAAAATTTACGTGACATGCAATGTTTTCACACAAAGCAAATGCTCGTTACAGGGCTTGATGAAAGTAAAATAGATGAATATTCAAATGCCATTTTTACAGTGTTCAAGGTTACTTAATCAATGATTCTTGTATGTATAAAGCCTGTGTACAACATATTTCATAAACATATCCTGATCCGCTGTAAATGAGCAACTTTTAACCATTTGATTATAGTCAACCTCTGCGGGTACCACGGGAGAGTGCAACATCTACGCTGTGCCCCTGGAACTCTGATGCAAAACCCAATAGTTGCTCTAGTTTCATGCCCTGGGGTATCTTGTTGATGCGAGCTGGAGAGAGAAGAATTACACACTTGATAACAAAAAAATCTTGTCATCACAGAGAAGTAATTTGTCCTCAGGGAGTAATGTTCACCTACATTCTAGTCTACAAATATACTTTTTTGTTTGAAAAATATCAACACATTTACGGAATTTCAATGCTACTTTCGTATTTACCTGTGGTCATATAAGTTTTAATTATGAGGTTGCCATTGGTTTTTACATTATATTTTTGATAACGATAACTGTAGTGTTATTGTGTGTTTTAATGTTTAAGTCAAACGCTATAGCAAAGAAAATACATTAATGCTTTCATCTAATGACATAAAAAAGAACCATTGAAATATCACCAGACCAGCAAAAAGCCTACACTGAATGTCACAGAAATATTTTAAGAATGGGAATTATAACTGCTAGCTTTGATTTGAAATGTCACCTTTTCAATGTGCGCTGCTTTTGATAATGAAGTGTTCAAGATATATGACTACATATGTTATATCGATTTACATATATTGTCTTGTCTTAAGACAATATTAGTTTAATACTGTGCCGATAAAAGTCATTTGATATGTGATTTAGGCCTACTAGGGGACTGTTCTTGCAATTTGTATTTTGATTTTGTCATGCCTGATGTTTAAACAATGTGTCCTATGTCTGAATTCAAGCATCATATTGTCCATAGCCTCGTCCTCATCCCTTGGTATTTACTCTTGTGTTACAGATGAATATAAATAAATATATATGTATCAACAAAAACAATCTGTTTGTCCTGTTGCATCGACACTACATTGTTAGCTCACTTATTATGGAATACTCTATTAAACAGAAACTTTTAAATATACATAATTAACGACAGTACTTGAACAGCACTGAAAAGTCTAAAATGAATTGACGAGGGTCCCTTTAAAAACATACTTCATGAAATGCTTATTAACCAACATCAGGTTATTTAGCAAAATTTACATATCTACTTACATCTAAGACATACCGACCAAGGTATAGAGAGTTATATCATCAACAACGTAATCCCTGTAATTGATTGATTTCAGAGATTATTGCTAATTGAGAAATAAAAGTGAATGATGAGTCTCATTTCTTGCCCCCTAGCTCGCGATGGTGTTACGCACTAACCCATTTTAGAACTGACAATTAGCCTCAGTCCATGGCTCTGGTCTTGTTCATCGATTGAAAAGCCTCTGGTCAATACCTAATCCTGAATGGTCACAGTGTTATAGTGGTTATTGATTTGGGTGTAATTGCTGGTTTTGCGATTCATATTAGGCGTTAAATCATGTTGAAAGATATTAAGAATGCTATTCAATTCAGCGTAACATGTGGATTTGTTTATGTAATGCCCAGATCGCTCTGGGCCTGGGTTTGGCCATTTGGTCAGCCCAATTCCGTGGAATTTCATTTATCGCATTAATTATTTAACTCAGACTTCCTTGTGAAATGGTAGAAAAAAATCCTTATGACGTCTTTCCTCTGTGGTAAAAAAGGTTCTTTTTGTCCCTCATCCAATAGAGCAATATGTCTCCATCATTTGTCTTTTTGTAAAATTTGACGTTTTGCTTACTAGCCTGCAGATGTTGTGCAATTCATGAGAGATGTCTAGCATATAAAAAAACCAAGCTCGGTCCATATCCTAATGATACACATATGCATTCTGAATATCTATCTGCACCGTGTGATTTTTTTCATTACAAACCTGTCGGGGTTAGAGATTAAAAAATCATGAACAATTGTACAGTAATAAAATCAATTCCAGTATGTGACCGTTATCATCTACTCCTAGGGAATTAGCACTAGCATTAGACTGTTCATACCAAGAGATATTCTCCCTAAACCGCGGGATTGAGCAAACCACCAACCATAGAGGGGAATTGTGCAACACCCTGTGGGAATTGTCCTCGACACATATACGAAAAATAGTTGTTTTCGCTTACATTTATCTGCAATAAATCGAAATTCTTTCGATGAATGAGCATTTATCTTTGCTTCTATTCTCGAGAAAGTTGGTATCTCGTCGTGGTTTGATAACATTTACATTTGAGGATAAATCCAATGCATCAAAAACTTGTTCTGTTCTTCCTGACAAGTTGTATCAATTGGCATGCGTGTATTATCTTTGACTGTTAAGTATCAACATGAATTAAACAGTAAGACGCGATGAAGCACATCAAGATATGAACACTATTTCATTTTTTAATTGAATTTTCCAACAACTTATTTTCAGTAATCCTCACTTGTTGACATGAATCTCTGCACATGTTGCATTAGAGAGTAAAACTACAGGCGGCGGTATGTGTGCTTTTTGCCTTGTTTATATTAATATTTATAAACAAATATTTTAATATATTGAAATCATATTAAAATGTCATTCTGATATACTATCACAAAGCGGTTAAACATGCATAAATACAGAAGTGTATGGTATGAAGCAAAATGTAATTGAATTTATAGAAAATACAAACCCAAAACACAACCCTATCTCACAGTTGTTGAATCGTCTATGCCAATAATTTTTCAAAGGACCGTAAATAATTGTCTGTTAATCATGCACCTAGTTTGTATATGTTGATAAGGCATTCCAATAACTTCATAATTATCACACTGTATATCTGCCTACAAGCAATGTCTAATATTTTTATTATAAAAGATGATTCACATGATATGAATTAGATTAATTAACAGTGAAAAGGTTGTGTCTATTAGAATAAAGATGAACATGTTCAATGTCTGTTGAAATATTTTATGACTATATATAACGTAATCATATGCCTACCACGTAAATACACTTTATTACAAATACTGATGGGCTGTTTAGTATCAATGTGTCAATGTGTACATCAATTTTAGTCATTACTTTACAAAAGCATACTTGTCATCAAAGCATATCATGAATTTATCTGATACATATGTCAATGGCCAACATATCAAAAAGGATAGGTATTATGAAAGATTACCAATGTGACAGATAGTCAATACAAATGACATAAATAGAATATAAATGAATAAATAAACATGAATATGAGATCATGACTTTTATACACTTGGCATTTTATCAAATCTAACTATTTAATCCCTCTGTGTGAAACCTTGATTTGTGTAAATGGTCAAGTTCAAACATATTCTATAATGTAAAGCATTAACCTTATTCTGTTCATCATTGTGGTGTTTCATTTGTTGATATCCATACTCATAAAAAAGCTTCTTAATAAAGTAGACGCCTGTGTAAACAGACATACCAATAAGCTTTACTGATACCATAGATAAGATTTATGTCTTCAATTTGATTTAGATTTCATTTTAAAAATAACAACTTAAATATCAAACTCTGTCGTGTGCATTTATTGCAACATGTTATTACCCTATAATACGCTGTTCACAGTAGAAAAATGCTGAAAAGAAGAATTATTTCAATTAATTATACTTGCCCTTTTCACAGCGATTTCAATATGAGATAGAATGATATCTAATTTATCTGACACGCCAATATGTTGTTATTGTCCTTGGTAAATTAACGCGTATATAAAATGTAAGAACTATTTATTCAAATTATGCACATCACTTCTTCAAATATTATTTACAATTTTTTATGAAACAATCAACGATTTAAGTGGTAAGTGCTAAACTAAATGCACGATTGACAAATATCCAATATAATGATCGCAACTGTCACCGTACACAATAACCAATGGCTTTTCAAATAATGATCATCACTAAGCACTTCTCTCAGTGTTTCCACTGATGTATTTCCCCATAATGTCTCTCAAATAACGAGTCTGCCAATTTCAGAGGTCCAACTTTTCCTGCCATCACCATTGATCTTTAATCTTGTAAATGCTACATGTATCCAGCTTCGATATAATGTCTTGGATAGGATTCCCATAGTGTATAATCTGCTATAGTGAAAATCTCAACAGTGTCCATATCTAGCATGCGGACATGTCGAGACATTGATCATAGACTGAAATAGCAAACATCGAAATGTCCAGGGATGAAAATATATGTTTGTTCTCGAGTTCAGACAAGGTTATGGGCACTGTAGCACAGAGTTTCTGATATATTTATTCATGTATTTTAATAGCAGCCACCAACCAGTTATTCAGCTTTAAATCTACATCATTTTTGAGCTTGCATTTACATAAATCCATAGCATCCTCCAAAGCATTTACAATGTTATTGCATTTCTGTATAAAATCATGTTTAACACCACATACATAAAATCACATATAGCATTTGCACACTAATCAGCTTTATAAATCATGATCATTACTCTATTAGATTCACACATTGTTACAACTTTCTTTAGAATTGCTTCACTCTGACCATTTGGAGCCGGTGCATTCAATCATGTAGTGACCAGAGCAAATGTTGATCGATGGACAAGGTCATCACAGTGGACAGCACTAAATTGCTTGTTCTTTAAATGGCTTAATGCATAGCCCTATTGGAAACTCGTAGACGGTGAGATGATGTTCATTAGTTTACTCTATTAGATAATTAGTTTTGTCCTTTCCGAAGTAATCACGTACTAAGATAAAAGGCAGTTGTTGTCATACAAAATGTTCTTGTCTGCAACATTGTTTTTGTTTTGCATTATTGGATTTGGTTTTTGACCTTAAAAAGTAAAATAAGTTGATGTTATATGTAATACCGATCATATACTTGAAAGTAAATGATAATGCAAAATATCTCTTTAACCATAAGATCAAAGAAAATATTGTCATTATATAAATGCAACACAGATTTCAAAAGAAAGAAGACAAAGGGTTGCAGATAATTTTAATGCATTAAAATTATCTGGTTAAATCACAGGCTAAATGGTTTTGTAACACTTATTACCTTTATGAATATTTGATATGACATATTTAGTTGTTTCGCAGTGACATTCTTCAAAACTTCTCCTTGAATAAAGCGCATACTACAATGGATTCAACATCAATCAAAATACATGTTTTATTTGTTACCCAGAAGAGCAGAATCCTGTTTTTAAAAAAGCAACAAAAAGATCAGTGACTTCATCAAATGAGTGTCTTTTAGAACTATGATAAAAAAAGTATGCTCCTCTTAACCAAGATACAAAGAATGAGGTTTGGAATCGATTCGCAGAATCGAATTTCGGCTGTTCTACTTATTCCTGGGACACTTGTATTTTGTTTTTGTTTTTCTCAACCAATTTCACTCATCTTTCATATCTCATTCAATATTGACACATATTTGAACTATGATAACAGGGCACATATAAATACTCTTTCACAGTTGCAAGGATTTATACTACTTTTCTACATTTAAGTAATATACGAGAGGAGAATAATAGATTTGTGAATTTTGAAACCTGAAACATGCAAAAGTCAGTGGTAAAACCAGTACAACTACGTAACTTCTGAGGACAGTCCAAAATATTGATTCGAGTCAAATCATGTATGTCTCAATTCTAACTCCTGCCTTATCAATTTATGGCTGCCCGTCTATCAGAATATCCATAGAGTATTTTACTGACAGCACTTTACATCGATTTTCCTTATATCAGAGATAAAACCTTTCTGACAGCAGAGAGCTTTTCAATTTGGATGATAGCATCACGTGGTGCGTCGGGTATTAAACTCTAACACACATGATATAAAAACACAAGGGAAAAGGTTTATGATGTGTCAACATTGTGAAATATTTCTATCAAGACAACTTGTTCCTATATCTATAATGCCATAAAGATTTGTAATTTCACATAATGCGAAATATGATATACATCCAGCTTCAGACTCAGTAGACAATAACTTTAAAGATACATTTTCTATATTCATAGTAATGAAAACAATATGGTTTACAAAGAAAGTTCAATAATTTGTGAGGCCGATATCTGATATCAGGATCCAATAATATAAATTAATATATTTTTATCTAGCTGATATCGTCATCCTTTGAGATAGAAACTTATCATAGCGATCATCATTTCCAAAATTCATCTTTTTCTGGTTAATTAGTTGACGTAACAGCTAAATGGGCCATGGGAATTACAGGTTAGGTTATAGTGATATATTACTGTATAGTGTTTGTAGGAATATAAAATGCATTACCGTATTTTCTTTTAGTGAACATGCAGTGAACGCTCCGTTAGGATATTAAACCCACATGGTTTTTCAAGCGCGAACCAAAATGCTAAACGTAAAAAATGTCACCTTATCTGAGACCATCCCCCAAACAGCTATATTTGTGTTTAACTACTGTCATAATGACATAACTACATTACATAAGAACCTGCTTTAGAAATGTGAAACATCATCTCTCTACCTTATGCCAAATCCAAAGTTGTTGGAATCATATATGCCAAACTTAATCAATATTGATCGCGAAGTATCGACTGTTACCAAAAATATACATTTTAAAGCTTAGTGTTTTTTTACAGTGACAATGCGAAGGTAGAACGTCGCAAATATGATCGAAAACCGGACAGTGGCGCGCGTCAAATAGTCAAACGTAATTGAGGAGACTTATCTTAAACAGCCAGGAGGGCAGTTAGGAGTTGATAGTGTTTGTTAGCTTAGATAACTAGTATCCATGTATAGTGTATATCTACATCTCATTTATAAGGCTGTTTTTAGATTTTCATGGAAAACCAGTATTTGTCATATTTATGTCTTTAGGACATGAAAAGTTAAGATGTTATGATTTTATATCTACACATTATGACATTTCGGTTTGTATCAAAGATAAATAAAATGTTATGAAAATCAAGGAGTGGCTCTTTGAAACATTGATTTTTACCTCAAAAACCTTAAAGATCAATTTCTGTATCACTGCTGGTCAGTATATGGAGTATCATTTTATAAAACAGTTTTTTGATAAGTGAAAGACAGCTGGTGAGAGTTTCAATATTTGGTTTTATCTAGCTGATGGGGTCATCACTTGAACAGGAAACTTACTATGGCGACCGTTACTGTTATTACCGCTGTTATTACATAACGGTTATCACATGCTTGAACTGAAAATTAAAAACTTCCACTTTGTTAACTTTTGGAATATTATTCTATGTGAGTGACATTTGTATAATTGTTTAAAAAGAAATAAAATCGTATACAGCTTTGTTTATTTTGTTGATCGAGCCATTGGTTGGTCTTTATCAGATAATACACAAGATCAAAGTCTAAGAATTAAAACAAGTTATGTCAAATGTACACGTGCATGTATTTAGAAATAATATGAGGGGAAAAAGTGCGTGGATAACATACTGAAAGTCTTTGTACTTGGCAGTTCAAAGGGTACATAGTCTTATGACATTTTGCAAATGTTTCTTATAGTCTAAGAAAAGGAGACGTATTTCGTTGACATTATTACAAGTATAGAAGTCACTAGACTAAAATTTAGTCTATATGAAAATTTTTGATAATTTGGTATTCCTTCATCCATAATATTCTTTTTTCTTTGGGCTCCTAATTTCGTATTCAATCAATCTTGACTTGCTGAATGTAAACCTAGACTGTATAAAAGGCTCCTTTATATGCACAGTCATGAAGCAGGACTTAGAAGTCACCCAATCAAGGTCATTGAGTACAACTATGTATTCAACTTCTTATTGTGGGTCAGTCCGTACAAGTGGTTTGATTTATGAATGAAAAGATGAAAGACAATGCTCGTAAAAATGACTTAAAAGTAAATGTACATGTCATTTCAAAGGTTTAAGTATTTGTGCAACAATTATATTTTCATCAAATTTGAAATCAAAGTTCCTAATTCTAATAATTTTATTCATGTCTCAGTTTGTTGGCATTGCATAACTAAAAGACACCGGACAAACTTTCCTTATCACTAATTCAAAATATATGCATTTCGAGCTGAATAGTACAATATATCAAGGAAATTACACTTCAGCTTCATTTAAATCAAATGTCATTAAATCAGCAAAAGTGCATTAAATGTCAAAAAAACATTCCTGTAACAAAAGATTACACTATATAAACTTTGAGTTGAACTAAACATAACAAAGTTGACAAATTGAATTCTTATAATGATAGAATGAATCACGATAATGACCGCTAGATTTCATTTTGAAATGTCTTCTCTGCGTTGTTTTTTAAAATAAATGCTCATGATGTCTGACTTGTTATTTTCATATTAACTTACACATATCTTGTTTTAGAACAATAGAAATTGGACACTAAGATATTGACTTGTGGTGTTATACATGCAACTCCTTGAAAGACGGTACCAAATGAAGAGCTGCAAGAGGATAAATCCTCATAGTCACATAGTTCATAGTCACGCAAGAACACGTTATGAGTTAGTGGCAAGTTTTCAAATGTAGAATATATTTCAGATCCTTGTCGTCCTGTAACAGCTTTGGGACTGATCTTGCAAACAGCTCGTTTATGTCCGAAACGACAGCAAAGAGGAATATGACATGATCGAAAACCGGACTTTGTAGCTTTCAGCAATTTGCCGATATTTCATTGAAATAAAATCATCGTATATTTTCTCTCTACAACCAAATTATTTTAAGTCAAGACTATTTTGTTCGGGGAAAACGTGTATTTTGATGGTTAAACAAATTTGGTTGCAATTGCCTATAAGGGACTGCAACCAAACTTGAAAATGATACGCTTTCAGGGTGATAAATCGATCTGCAATCATACTAAAAAAAATTGTGGTATATATCATTGTATAGATATCTCAGCTGTAAGATAATTCCCATTTGAACCTTTTTGAAGGGCTAGGTTGCATTTTACAGTCGTTTTAGAGACCCCGTCATTCGGACCACCCAATTACTCTTACGCCTGCTATTTAATATTTTTTGTATTTTTGACCTTAAACGTCCACATTAGATGATTTTGTTCTGCTGGCAGAGCATTGCTTGAAAACGTCTTTGATTTGAAAAAACAATTCTTTATAGCATGTTACACAATAACATGTTTGCAAGGAACGACACTGGTACTAAGATGGTACATGAGACCATATAACCCTAGTGAGATGCATACAGTGTATTCATCTTACCGTCATCTACAGTTAAGCAACATATTTTTACTTTGGACAAGAGAACAAGCAATTCACCTTTTTGACGGCCCATATACTAAAAGTACATAACATGTCATCCGTCTGAAATGAAGTGTTCATTGTTGGTTTACGGACTATTTCACGCTTAATTATCTTTGAAAACTATTTCATGTACCAGCTTATTCAATAGGATAAGTAGTAACCTAGTTTACCAATGTGGCAGATAGTTGATGGATAAACTGAACACAAATGACATCTGTTGAATAAATTGAATAAAACATGAATATGAGACCATGACATTTTCAACTCGGAATAGATACATATATCTACATATATGTACATATATGTATGCAGATATTAATCCCTGTTTAACCTTGAGTTTTGTATATAGTTAAAGATAAACATATTTAAAATGTAGAGCATTCACATATGTCTCATGCTTTTGTATCTTAGAAAGTCACATTCATAATGGTATCCAACTATCACTTGTTTTTGCTTCATACTGTCAATTTCATCGTTGATGGAAGAGTGATGTTTCATTTTAAGAAATCCATAGATTTTCGAAGCTCTCTTAGCCCAAAGATACTCGTTAGTACCATACATTAACATTGACTTACGACTAACTTAGCACTAAGAGAGCTTCGAAAATATAGATCCAGGTTGATAAAATAAACTTCAGCGTAAATAAACATATTTTCATTTTAAGCATAACAAGTTAAAAAACTTAAACATACGAATATGATAATATTTTTTTTATTCGCGTGCATTTTTGCAAGATGTTATTGCGCAGTATTCACTTCAGATAAATGTTTAAAACAAGTACAATACATGTTTATATCCAATAAACATACGTTTTTCACCGCCTTTCACATATGATCTAAGAATAATATCTAATTATCTGACATACCAAGCTGATGCTTTTGGTGTTGGTATAGAGATGGAATGTTATAACTATTCAACAAGGTATACACATACTTGATTTAAATAATGAAATGATGAACGAACTCTGTCAAACAAAACAAGATTTTTACCTAACCAGATGAATGAATTTATCTGACATTGAAATATCCTCACTATTTCCATAGAATACATTCATCATAATTTCCCTCCAGATTACTGTCTGAGCCTGCAACTTTCAGAGGTCCCACTTATCCCGCTTTCATATTGATCTTTATTCTTGTTAATGCTACAATACACAGTATGTATCCAGTTTCGATATTTAATCTGCCACAGTGAAAATCTCAACAATGTCCATAACTAGCATGTGTATATGTTGAGACATTGATCCTAGACTGAAATAGCACACATCCAAATGTCCAGGGATTGTATGTACGCACAAAATATATCTTTGTTCCTCCAATGCAGACAAATTTATGAGCAATGTAACACGGGGTTTCTTATTTATTTATTCGTTTTTACGGGAGCCACCAACCGCTTATTCATTGCAATGGTGATGAATGACACTTGTTAAACATAACTTTAATACTGGGATGTACAGTGTCTCAGATGTATTCACACTTCACATTCAGGAAATTGGCTAGTCTGATCAAAATAAAAGTTCATTGGAATCGGGAAACATCGCTAATGTGCTTCCATAGAGGATGATATGAACAACGAAACTTGAATAATGCTAAACGGAATTTATTTGCTTTTACATTTGATATTTGTTTATTTAACAATTACCCTCAATTTGATGTTCTTTGATCAAGCTTTAACTTAAATGTAATCAAAATATTATTTCAGAGAACTTTTCATCTCTTTACAATCAATTTGAATACAGCTAAGAAATATATTCAAGTCATTATGGATTAATATCGAGTGAAATTAGAGATATATACAATTTGCTGTCAAAAGAATAGAACATCGTATGACACTTATCCGTAGGATTATTTTTCTCTTGAAGCATATACTTAAGAAATGCGCTTAACTTTCCTTATAACATTTTAAAATTGTCATATTTTTGTCACTTGCGGCAACTGATTCTAAAAGCGTTTGAAATATGACAAAATATGAAGACCTTATGCAAGAAACAACTACAACCAATACGTTTTCATTCATATGAACAGACACAAGTTATAAGAAATATTTGTTAATTGTTGAAGTTGCTTCCTCATTTGTCGATTTTATGGCAATCAGGATTGCAGGAAACAGATTAAGGAGACCACAAACGTTTTAATACATAGTTTTATTGAACTACCCTTTCTCGGGTTTTGAGTATCTTTAAAGATGAAACTTTGAAGATTTTACAAAGTTTGCGAAATTATTTTAGATAGATTCATATTTATCAATACATAATGAAAAATAGACTTTACACACATAGGGGTTTGATCAATACGGGTCATTACTCTATTTGAACAGTCATAGATACAAATTTGCTTTAAGGTTGCTATCTGACCATTTCGAACCGGTGCATTCAATCATGTAGTGACCAGTGATCGATGGACAAGGTCATCACAGTGGACAGCACTAAATTGCTTGTTCTTTAAATGGCTTAATGCATAGCCCTATTAGAAACTCGTAGACGGAGAGATGAGGTTCATCAGTTGAGTTTAATATATAATTAGTTGTGTCCTTTCAGAAGTGATCAATTACAGGAGCTAGGTGATTGCTGTACGTGTGTATTTCTCTGCAACTTTGTATGTTTTTTGGTTACGCATTAAACATTTGGTTTTGACATGAACAGTTAAACTATTAGGACATCATACGAGGGAAAATAAAAGCAATTGTAGAATAAGCATGATGCAACATTTCACTACTTCCAAATCATCTATAATCCTGCAAAGCAATCTGAAGCTACTGACAAAATATTGCAACCATCTGTAGAGTAGTCCTCGATATGTCAGATCCCTAAATGTATAGGGGTGAATAAACTGGACAAATGAATGATGTTGAAAACGTGCAGTCATCAAGTATATGAAAAGCGATGACCTCCGTTTTTTTGGGATAGCCAGGGTCTTATCACAATAGATTACTTAGAGAAAGGGCAATCTATTAATGGGGCATATTATGCTGAGGAATTAGGGGCAGCCATAAAGGCCAAGCGGCCAGGGAAGCTCAGTGCAGGAGTGCTGCTCTTCAGGGCATTGCTCCCGCCCACACAGCAAATGTTGCTGTCATTGCAGCGACCGAATGGGGATTTGAAATTCATCCACGTCCACACTACTCCCCATATTTGGCACCATGTTATTTAAAGCTGCATTGTAATCATTTGAAAGTCTACAATAGGACATCAACAAATGTTGAACAAACTTTATGAACTAAAGCATAACGAGTTCTGTATAAAACCGGTCCTAATATGTAACTTCTAAGGATAGTCTAAAATATAGATTTCAGTAACGGCAGCTTGAATATGTCAGATTCCTTTTCCCTGCATTATCCATATATATCTGTGCCCGTCAACAAGAACATCCATACAGTATTTTACTGACAATGCTCTACGTCGATTTTCTTTATACAGGATAGAGAATAAAATGACATGTCTGACAGCAGAAAGCTTTTCGATTTGATAAAAAATCTAAATTTCTGTACTTCTGTAATCTAGAAAAAAGAACTTTTGTCAACAAATCAATAAACAAAATTGTTACAGAAAAAAATGAGGAGATTACAGATCCAACTTCTATTTTAAAACAACTTAGAATCTTTTATGAGAAACTTTAATTTATTCACCAAATGAGGATCTTGAAGATATTATGAATTTGGAAAATGTTAGGACTCCAACATTAGATGACAAATTAAAGGAGGAACTTGAGAAAGATATCAATATGGAAGAAATCACCTTTGCAGTGAAAAATATGAAAAATAACAAAAGTCCAGGAATAGATGGATTCCCTATTGACTTTTTCAAATTTTTCTGGAAAGACCTTAAGGAATGGATTTTCAAATTTGTTAAGGAGGTTTCGGCTAAGAATGAGTTGTCTTTGACAATGAAGAGAGGGGTTATAACATGCATACCTAAAGCAAATAAAGACAGAACTCTTCTAAAAAATTGGAGACCAATCACTCTTTTGAATGCTTTGTATAAAATAATTAGCTCCTGCATAACAAATCGCTTTAAAAAGACTTTGGACATTCTTATACATGGAAATCAAACCGGTTTTATCCCAGGCAGAACTATAAGTGAAAATACAAGATTGTTATATGACATCATGTTCGAAGCTAAGGCTAGAGATATTAAAGGCTTATTAGTTCTTATTGACTTTGAAAAGGCCTTCGACACAGTTTCTAAGGATTTTATCAATTCCGTCCTCCATAAGTTTGGATTTGGGCCACAGATGATACACTGGGTCAATGTACTAACCTATCACACAACTTCATGTGTGACACAAAATGGCCATTTATCTGAATTTTTTAAAAATAAAAGGGGCTGTAGACAGGGGGACCCCCTTTCATCATATTTATTTCTCTTTGTAGCTGAAATCCTTGGATGTATGATTAGAAATAATGATAAAATAAGAGGTATTGTTATTGATGATAAAGAATACAAGTTAGGCCAATATGCTGATGATACACAACTATTCCTTGATGGCACAACTGAGAGTCTATATGCAGCTATTGAAACAATAAACACATTCTATAAGATGTCAGGTTTAAAAATAAATATTGAAAAGACTAAAGCAATCTGGATTGGCTCAATGGCAGGGAGTAAGCAAACATTATGTACAAATTTGAAAATTGAGTGGTTTAATGGGGAATTTGAAGTGCTAGGAATCAAATTCACACAAAACCTTGCTGACCTATGGGTTATTAATACAAGAAAAAGACTAGAAGAAATAAACAGATTGTTGGCAGTATGGAGAAAGAGAAATTTAACATTGATAGGAAAAATAACAGTCATTAAAACACTAGCCCTATCAAAATTAGTACATATTTTCAGCTCATTGCCCAATCCTCCAAATGATTTTATTAAATCCCTTGAACAAATATTCTTTACTTTTATCTGGAATGATAAAAGAGATAAAATAAAGAGGAGCACAATGAAAAGATTAAAGACTGAAGGAGGATTGGGTATGGTTGATATAAAAACATTTATCGAAGCTCTAAAATTATCAACTCTGAAACGTTCTTATAAGAAAGCTCCTAGCATTAATCCGAGCAATATACCTTTCAATGATATATTGAAATATGGTGCAAACATTACCAAACTTTTCAACATTGAAAACCCTTTTTGGAAAGATGTTTTTATAGCATGGAACAACTATTGTAAAAAACTTTATGTTGGAGGGGAAAACATTGATTATTTGCTATCAGAGCCATTATGGCTTAATCATAATTTTAAGGACCCTAACCATATTATCAGACACTGGGCTGATAAGGGCTTACTGACTATTAAAGACATTTGTGATGAACATGGATTCATGCCTTTTGATGAGATAAAAACAAAATATGAAATAAGAGGGACAATACTGGACTATAATCATCTTCTTCACATCTTACCAAATTATTGGAAATGTGTAATTAAACAGACAAGGATCCCTACTTTTTATAACATGAATATCAATATTTACCAAAAGAATTTTCTTAGGCCTATAAAAGGGTCAAGATTGTATTATGAGAAACTGATTTCAAAACAAGATAAACTTGAGATTTGTCATAAATGGGAAAAAAAATTTGAGGATGTTGAGTTTGACTGGCACAACACTTTTAATTCCTATAGACATGGCATAAAAGATGTTAAACTTCTTGATTTTCAATACAGATTTTTGCAAAGAGTGATATATACTAAAAAGGAACTATTGAAAATGAAACTCATTGACAAGGATTTATGTTCTTTCTGCAATAATGCTTCTGAGAGTATTTGTCATGTGTACTGGGAATGTTGTGAAACCATGAAATTTTTGAATGAATTGGAACTTTGGATTAATAACTATTTTCCGCAAAAGATAAATTTCTCGAAATATTTGATCTGGTTTGTTACATTACACAAAAATGTGTTAATGAATCAAATCATCATTTCTGCTAAAAGATATATCAACTTATGTAATATAAAGAACCTGATTCCAAAAATCCATGATTACAAAAAACAATTGAAACAAATATTTCTAGTAGAAAAATTCATTTCCAAAAGAAATAATGAAACTGAAAAATTCAATAATAAATGGTTTCCACTCATCCCATTATTCAATAGCTAATTACATTTGTTTACTGAAATGATTCTTTCCTTAACTCCTAATGTTATACCTATATGTTGTATGTTGTACATTATTGACTATGTAACCTAAGGGAACAAATAAAAAAAAATGAAAAAAACAAAAAAACTCACCCCCAAAAAAAAATAATCTAAATTTCATATTCTGACCTTTTATGTGTCACAACCATCATTTGATTTTGAATTTTTTTACCGTATCACTCTATGTACTTCCTTGTAAACATAATACTGAACGCTCCTAAAGAATGATTTAATTACGTGGTTTTTTTGGGTTCCCAAATCTCGCAAACATAGGATCAAAAATTAATATGAAATGTGAAATGCATCAATAACTCTATTGTGTGTACTTTTTAAAATAGTTCATTCAAGACAGCTTGATCTTTTTTATTTTACCACCTGTTATGCCCCCAGCTACAAACTCTGAAGCAAATTAATGTGGTAACAAAAACCTTAAAGATACATTTTTTTGTAATGATTGTTAAGAAAGCAAATATGTTTTAAAAACATAGTGAAAAGGTATATATTTGTGAGACACATAGGATTTTTCTGTGTTTAATTTTGCACATGCCATAGGAAGCTGCTGTCTTTGAAGTAATACAAAATGTGAAACGCTACCTCATGCTTTCGACTATGTAAACACATTGATTTTTTTTTAAAAACCTTAAAAATCAAGATCAAATCATTGTGGTCAGAAATTAAATTTCATTAGTTTTCTCAAAAACGTCTACCTAAACATAACGCAAACCAGAAGTGATTCAACATCAGTAACAAATACAAGTGTAGTTTTGTACCTTTGACAATGAAGAAACTAGAAACCATATTGAGTAAGATGACACTGATGAGTAAATTCGACAGATGAGTTTCTTTTACAAATAAATAAAAGTATGTCATTTCCAAGGAATGAGGTATGGAGTCACTTTGGATAATCGGATTTTTGGCTCTTTAACTTATGATAGGGATAATCGAATGTATTTTGTTTAGGTTTGGCCAAATCCAAATCATCACATCTGCATCATTTGATTAAGTATTGTTACAGATTCGAAACTATAAAAATATAGGGCATGTGAATGTTCCTTAATGTTGTGATAAACGAAATGCTATTTACTCTGCAAAACATACATCTAGAATAGTATAACAACAGATATTGTGAACTTGATATATACTGATACTGATATATACGAAATATGATTATAAAACAAGTAAAAAAATTTACTTCTAAGGATAGTCCAAAATACTGATAAAAGTCAGACATGCATACTTCAGCATGTCTCATTTCTTACTTCTGCCTTATCAGTTTATGGCTATATTCTATCAGAATATCCGTACAGTATCTTACTTCCAGCACTTAACGTCGATTTTCCTTATATCATAGCTAAAACATTTCTGACAGCAGAAATATGTATAATTTGGAGGATATAACCACTTTATGTGTCGGATGTTCAAATCTCACAAACACATGCTAACAAATTTAAGTAAGGGAAAAGTTTGAATTATCATGTTTTGAGAACATTGTAGAATATTTCTTTTCTTCGTTATTTCACATAATCCGAAATGTGATATACATTATATCTTAACCAAAAACTACACACTCTGTAGCAAATTGTTTTTTGGTAACACGAACCTTAAATATCCATTTTGTTTATTGATAGTAATGAAAACATGATTCGTAAACAAAATTTATTAATTTGTGGAAGTAATATCTAAAGACAGCAAGTCAATAAAGCTGGTTACATGTTGATATTTGGTTGTATCTCTCTGATATTGTTAACATTTTAACAAGAAAGTTATCATAGCTATCGATAGGTCTATTACCTCTTTGTATACCTTGTCAATAGAGTTCCAAAATGCTTGGACTGAGAATGGAAACTTTTCGATATCTCATCCCTTTCAGGTTATTTTGTTGACCAAACACTTATACTTGTAACAATTAAATAGGCCATAGGAATTAAAGCATAGGTGATATATCACTGTATTCTTTGTCATCAGAAATGGATAACCGTATGTTCAGCTTTATTAATTACTGACAACTCCTTTTGTTTACTTGAACTATGAGGTTTCTCAGGTGCTAAAGTCACACAAAGATGTTATCACAAAGTGAAAAAGTATTTTTTTGTGAGATAGATATCCAAAGGATAAAAATTCTTGAAGTGTTGATATTGTAATACAATTGAGCCCAAACAGCCTGTTCCGTGTTTTACAACATGCTTTAAGAAGCTGCTGTCTTTGAAATAATAAAAAATTTGAAACACATCACATCTCTACATTATGCTATAGGCTATGCTAAAACAATGATTTTTATGAAAAGAACATTAAAGATCAATTTCGATATCATGGCTGGCAAGGAAATTAGATATCTTTTATACACAAAGTTTATTAAATCGTGAAATATTCGTAATTTCCGAAGACAGCAAATCAATAAAGCTGGTGAACGGTTGCTATATGTGGTTTTATCTAGCTGCTGTTTTCGTCACTTGATCGTTACTCTTATTATTGCTTACATTTAAAAAACAACTGTTTAATACAGTTTTCAATAGATTGTACTGGAAATGAAAACAGCTTCAATATGTTATGTATATTGAATATGATTTTACATATATTTTAGTTGGAGTTACCATGTAGATTTTATGTGTAATTGCATAAACGATAGTAATCACGGAAAAAGTCAAATGGATGACAGCCTTATGTTTTGTCGTTGATTATCATATATGAGTTAAAAGCATGTTAAAAATAACTATGTTTCCCAACAAAGGATTCCTTTAAATAAATGAGAGTTTATTTCATATAATTATTCATGAGGATTACACAACATTTGCAGTTTGCAAGTTTATCATAATACAATTTTATTAATGTGGATTTAAATCTATTGCATAAGAAATATTTTGATTTAAGAAAATGTTCAAGGATTTTTTTTATGATACTCTTATTAAAAAGCACACCCTGTTCTGCTTTTTGCCATGCCGTGCACATGAATTGCGTTCACTTTGCGTCTCAGTGGTTATGGTTAAGGTTAAACATGAAAGGGTTCCGAGATCGGAACTAACCGGGATTGTTTTCAATAAAATTTATTATTTAAGTTTTTTAATGATTGTATTTAACTGGAGGAAGAGTTGGAATCATTTCATTTCAAGCATGAATAATATAAATTGAATATAAGATATTTGAAGATCATTTTCATCACAACATATATGTTTATAATTGTACATTTGGATTGTTCAACATACATGTATATGGAACATATTTTCATATTGTTTAAGTTAATGGTTTATTGATAACGTGTTAAGTATTAGTCAGAGATATGAAAAATATCTCTAATGCATCGAAATTCAAATGGTTTTTTAGCTTGAAACTTTAAGCTGAACTATTCAAGAATTAGGAAATAAAAATTGGGTGGATTTCCAACATTTTTCTTGAAAGGCTTAGACAATAGCATCAAAGGCCGAAGAACCAGTGCATTCATTTGTAGTTTATTTCAAATCATGAGTTTTTGAGAAAAGGAGATATATGTATATGGGATGCAACATAGTCCCTTTTCGGTATCATTCCAAATATAAATGTATATATGATCTATATATCTCCATATACCACACTCTAGGTGATCTCAATATTCTATGTATTTTAATTTCTAACCGCTAATTCTATCAGAACTTTTTCTGCAGTTGAGAACTGTTCTAGACGCACTACACTGAATTTAAGCGCAGTACCACCCATGGTTCGCAGGTTCAAAAGATTAATATTAAAAGAATGTATTGGTAGCCAACAACAGGTGCAGGCCCAAAGATCCTTCATGTATAGTTTCGGGGATGAGTATTGAGTAATCGAATAAGAGGTTTTAAATACATATCTAAGTGTTAAATTAAAGTGGAAGCTTCCTCAAAATTAAAAAAAATGATTTTACAATTGTCTTTTTTTTAAAAAACAAGGCCCATTTTAATGACCATTAATTTGCCGTGAAAGAGTGGTAAATTGACGATTTCTAAAACATCAAGATGATTCTATCTAAATACATATGGACTCTTACTGGCTCGGTTGTTAGGGCACTGAAATCATTTTAAATTGCTTCATGATGAAAACTTTAAATCAACAACATATCTCCACATTATTTTGACATCTGGAACTGCTTGACTCGACATTAAGAACAGCATATAACATCATCCAGCATTGATATCATATACATCTGCTGGAATTGCTTTTATGCTAGTGATGTGCTAAACAAAAAATTCAATATTTCATCCATACTCAATAACAATGAGCACAATCTCATATTCGTAGGCTATTTGACCAATCAGCTAAGCACTGTTGATACTGCCTATTTTAAAATATACAGTTAATTGTGACCGCCTAAACAAGGGAATAAATACAAGTTTCAATCAGCTGAAGTGCTACGACAACTTAGTCCTTTTAATTGATTGCCTGGCTGAAAGGGCATCACTAATTGAGAAGAAAGGGTGATTGATGAATCTCATCTCCTGCCCTCTAGCCCTACCATGGTAACACACATGGTGGTGGCACGTGGTCCTGTGCATTGCTCAGTAGACCGCTATCAGTTCAGCAACATCAGGCTTGGCTCGCCAAATGGCTAGGTTACCTGATGCCTTGCTGGATAAACTGAGAGTTTGAAGGGTGATACCCTGTCCCATATTGAGACACAGGTTGTGAAACTTGTGGTGTCCCCTAAGGCAAGAGACTTTGTTCGAAATGTGCCTCTGTTCACCAAGCAATATAATTGGGTAGCAGGTTAGAAAGTTATGGCAATGTGACAGATAACCATTAAAAGCGCTTTATCGGCGGCTTGGTTGCATACTCCTAAGGAGTTGAGATTGTAAAAAAGGAGTGATTGATCTTACACCAGGTTAATAATGTGTGTGGCGCTTTGAGCATGCCTCTGGTGTGGAGCCCAGCGTAATATAAGTACGTAATATAAGTATCCTCATTACTATCATTACATGAAATATTCAAGGAACTTACAATCAGCCCCTTTTCCATGGCACTGCTCTCACCATTAACCGCGTTCCAATAACGCTACAACGCTACCTCTATATACCAAATGCATGTAAAGACCCAATTATCAACTATGTTGTTTTACAATATACAATCGAGGACAACTCCACATTTTTGCTTCCTAGGTCATCTTCATGAAAGGCGAGTATGGCATAATACCAGAATTCACAGAATACGAACCATGATAGTAATAACATTTTGTCTTGATAAGTTGATTATTTGCACCGAATCTCCTGGAGATAATACCTAGCATGTGTGTCTCTATCTATAATACATAGCTCTTGCGCATAGTTTACATGCTGAATTTAATCAATTGTTGATATGACCTTCCCTCTGCCTAGTCAAGAGATGCTTATCACTCTGTACATCTGTTTATCGCCATTGTCTTATCTCAACGTGAATAGGGATAAAGCACATTGAATATGATACATTAAAATCCATGCTCGGCTTGCCAAAGAATCACATTGAATAGTGTCGGGAATGCATCATTTCTTGAAGAGTACACTTTCTTACAGTTAAGTTGAAAATAATTTGCACATTTGATTTATTTCGATTTGTACATACAGGCTAAAATCATTTTCATAGTTTGGTTCATTATGAATGTGTCACTTGAGTATATGTTTTATATTTTAGCAATAAGTAACATAATAAAATTGTGAGCACCATAATTAAGCCATTCACATTCATTATTACCAATGTTTTTATCAACATTAAAAAATTTGCTAATTCGGTAGAAATTTAATTGACAAAGGAAATACAACTTATATCTGATGACTAAGCCTTAATATTGTGAGGCCGTGATGATTAATATTAGACAATTTGTGTTCATGTAGTTATTGAAAGCAATGATTTGAAACCTTATTCCACACACATGTACTTATCCAGGTATTACTTTCTGCAACATATGTTACAGTCTTTGCTTATTAAGTATATGTTCAATTTGTTTTCTTTTTGTCAATCATATATACTATTATGATGAGCGTATACATATTTGAAATGATATTTGATAACAGCGGCTGATAGTCTGAATTAGATAGTCATTTATATTATCATCAAGGTTGAACAAATAGCAATATTCATAGGGAATGCTACGTTAATGTGGTAGACTTCTAATCAGACGCTAAAAACGGAACTGTGGCATTTTATGTAATTTCTAAATAATATTTATTTTGAGAATAATATAACTCAAATGTGCGAGCTCATGTGTGTGCAAATAGTGAATGATATGAATTGACTTCAGCAAAACATCCATATTTCCCTGAAAAAACTTATATTTGATTTTACCCAACTGATAAAAATTACATACTGCTATCACATGAGAGGTACTTCAAGTCCAACCTTCCTACGCTGATCTCTGTTTTAATTCGAGCAATTTCTGAAGCTCCAACGGATGCCCTCTTCGGCAAATATTTGCAAACACAAATTTGCCCAATATCAGCCAATGCAAGTCCAATCTCAGTGTACAGTTATTTTATATATTTTTGATTTACAAATCTATGTCACTTGCTCAAATTATATACTTGTATTCACATTGAAATGGACGCATGACGTTTTCGCTTGCTACATGAAACCTTATTCTACCACTATGAAGTTGAGTAAAACTATGTTTTACCGTCCGAAAAAAACATGTTATGCATAAGCTGATATTAAATAGGGATAGGTCAAAGAAATAGAAAATAAGAAAATCGTGCTACAGCGTCTTTGAGATGTCACTTTGATTTTGTTATAAGAACGAATATAAATAATCAAGTAACTATGACATTTGAATATTACATTCAGGAAAAATCAATATCTGAAATAAGGTGAATAAAAATGATTACGATATATACTTTTTCTCTTTCTTGTGCGTCATTGGAGAAAATCTTGACATCTTGACCACAGATCCAAAATCTATACGTGGTATTTAACAAAAGTCTCATGTCAAATGACAGATTTGTTTAATTTCTAAAGTCTTCTAAAGTATGTCTATGGAATCAAATATGTCAATGGTGTTAAAAATATTAATGGTGTTATGAAATATTTTATTTGAATCCAAATCTATTTAAATGACATTATGAGGTTAAAGTCGGTAAAACAGTCAAATATAATGCACAATTAAAGGTAGTTTTGGAAAGCTTTTATAGCAGATGAAATATGAAATAACGGTATTTATAAAACTTGTATACATTTATATGAAAATGGAACTTAATCTGTCGGGTCTGCAAATAACACAAGACCTTTTCCCAATTATAATTGAAACAAGAATTTTTCATATTTGGCATGTTTCGATGAATATGCAATTTGAGTCCGCTAGAAATTCTTCATGTCATTGAAAAGTCACAATGTATTCTTTTTAGATTTTCAATATTAAAGTTAAGTCTATCCTAATTGGATCTAGTTCATGGACAGCTGACAATGAGAAAAGTCAATGAATACCAAATTTAGTAAAAAATGGATTATACTGATATAGACACCGATAGCTACGATTTGCCCTTAACCGAAAACTAATGCTCTGTGATTCAGCAATGTGTTGAATATTCTACCAGCAAGCACTATTTTGCTTCAATCGAAACACTTTTTCGAAAATCTCCCGTCAACGTTAAAATGCAGGTCTAGAGTTTACTAGGGAGTCTTGTACAAATGTATCGGCAATATCTGTTATGTTTATTTAACTGTTAAATTTGTTCATTCCGTCAGGGGCTCGGCAACTATGTCTCCAGTATAGAACTGTTCTATATGCAGTAAATATTGGGTGCAATTCTATAATAAATTTCTCTGCAGTGCCTCCCATGGTTCGCTAGTTTCAGCCGATACTACTAGGTTGAAATTTCAGTCTTTTTAAATAGCTATTGACTAAAAGGCTATAATCATACGATTTTGGAATACTTTTGGGATTCCTTTGAGTTCAATCCGTCATTAACCGCTTCACGTTAGTTTAGATGGGCCATTACAGGTAACACTGATCAGATTTTGTTATTTAGTCGCGTAATTGAATTTGTATTTTTCCAAGCTTTGCGATTTGGAAGTTTCATAGTGCTGTAATCAATTACTGTTTGTCTGAAAGGTGGATACTAAAGTTTGACCAGTCGGCTTGATAAAAAAAAAGAATTTCTCACATAACAAATACTAATAACCACTTTCATTTGTCGTAACAATTACATTGGAAACTAAAATATGAAGTATCCTTAAAGAAAAGAAAACATTATCTTTATGACATTTTATTTCTTGAAATTGACATATTGTCTTCTGTCTTATCAGGTAAATTTTGCTGTTGAAAAAAACGTGGTGGTTCTTAACGTTTCTACATTTGTATATATATCTGTATTGCATTAATGAATTCACAGCACATTGTTTGATTTTTTGGTTTGAATAAATTCATCAATACCATTGTGACTGCGTAGTGTAATTTATTTACTGCACTGTCGCCGAACTAAAAATTTGACAGATTTTTTTTCTTTCCCAACACATAGGCGAATATCCTTTCAGGATTTTTTTTAGAAATTACTTACACACTCTTGTTCACAGTTTTGAGTTTTTAGAAAAGTTCTTGTGATGTGCAGAATCGTCCTCAAAACCTTTCAGTAGTTATCAATTGTTAATGTTATTTGCTACCAGGGAACAAATGTCATGCATTATACTTGTACGGTCGCTTCCAAAGCTCAGCATGTCCGGAAAAAAGTTGCCATCGTCTAAAAGCAATCAGATATACAAACTATGTTACACCAGATTAAGAATCTTATGTTTGCAAAACATTGTCAATTGCTCCATATAATCTGCAAAAAAACCCGACTATAATGCAAAGTAACAGAAAATCAACAATGAAGTGTATTGAGTTGTTGGGGCAAGGGGAACAAATTAAAATCTTAGTTTAAAAAAAGGCAATTATGTTATTCCAGGTAGAGTTAATAACCAGTTTGTCCTCTTCGAGCGTCAATACATCCCTGGTTGTATGGTGGAGGAGTTATGTTTTGTCATTCACGGGCGTATTGTTGAAATTCTTGGATCCTAATTGGTGTCTCCTGACGTTGTGCAATTGTTTCACAAGATTATTCAATAAGGGTCGATTGGGTTTACATCCGTTAATCATGCTAACATAGGTAGATATGTCAGACTTTTACTTCGATGTTTGGTCCCTAAAACAATTTAATGATCGAGCACATAGCTCTGATGCCGTGGGCCTACATACGTTTGTAAAACAGTTTATCTGTTGATTTGGTGTGTCACAGTACCGTTGCTGCTGATGATGGCGCTTAGACAAACTTATTTTTGATTTATTATTGCAATAATACAGCTAGGAAGGGCTTCAAAAGAAGTAGGCGACTCTTAGACTGCTGACGTCTTATCTGGTTGTCGAAATTTTTAGACGGTAAATTAAAGATTGTCTCAATGGTGGCGTTAATTGCACCTCGTTGTGTCATTCAAATGTCTCGTTCTACATAAACGATAACGAATCAATTTCATGAAAATTTGTTAATGTTGAGTTTTGTGAGTTTATTACCGGTGACTTTGTGTGCCCTTTAGCACGTGCCCTTCGTAGTATGGACTTAAACAATGTTTTTGGGTTTTTTTACCGTTTTTCAACAAACGTATTTAAACACACTGTGTGTCGTCAAATGTCATACAAATATATCTAATTGTTTCACTTTTGTAAAACATTCTTTGTATTGTCAAATTTCTTCCGGACATCATATAGGATTGTAGAACTTTTAAAGGCAAAGCTTTGGTCAAGGGGTCTATGTACCTCCTACAGTGGTGTTGTTTTTCTCTTTAGCTTTTGCATTTCTGTGTCATTTGTCACTACTGTGTTATCCGGAAAATGGGTTGTCCATTCGTCCCTACATCATATTATGGATTATTGGTTCATTTACAAAACAAGAAGATAGTCATTAAGAATGAATAGTGTTTATTCAAAAATATCATGTAACAATGCATACATATCATGTTTATTTACATATTTGTCATCTATAACAAAACTGGCATTACTTTTCAAGCAATTGTCTGATTATCATGCAACATCAAAACTTCTAAAACCTAAGTCCTTTCATGGCATAATCTTAATTTTCAATAACAGACTGCATTTAAAACTATATGTAACTTCTTGACAGTATTGTAAGCTCTTTTGAAAACAAAATATTAAGATCATCAGATTTAATTTTCAATTTTTTAATTTTGAAGTAAATTTGTATGAGAATAGTGATACATAATTTAATAATCCAACGTTTAATTTTACTCATAATTTGAATGAACTGTTAAAACCATCTATGATTCATCAACAAGTAACATTTACATGCTGATGATTATCAATGTTATAACATGATAACATATGAATTAATTCATGTAAAATATCTATATGATTTCATTCAAACTATATATGCTGAAGTCAAACTACGCTTTCAGTGTATTTTCTTCCATAAACTGACACGTTGTCTTCTGTCTTATCAGGATGGGAGTATATTGTTCAATTTAGCTTCATTTGTTTTCTCAATTGATCACGTGGTACACGTAATACTTTTCCACCAAGATATCAAAAACAATATATAAATAATATGAAATCCTTGAATGGAGCTTGTAAAAGGCATTTGCAGTTACCTTTTTCAAAAAGATGTGGTAATGACTTGTGAATAGACATTTAAACATCCATCATACGTTAAATTGAGTTCTGGATTTTAAAACCAAAATCTAAGTATGAAAATAGTTTAAGGTATATTGTGAATTACTTAAAATAATGTTCATTGTTGAAATGAGGGTTTTCATGAATGTCGGGTGACTTCCCTTTTCTCCAGAGTAAAGACATCATAAAATCTTTGAAATTAGGAAATAAACATTCGAAGTCTGTCTATTCTTCATTGATAAATATATCATTACAATGAAATTTTGAATATTCATAAGCTTTGCAAAACGTTTTGACAAATATCAAAGTAGATATTTGTTTATCTTGCTCAAATATGTTATGTCTTTTCAAATATCATAACCGCTGATTATTATCATAATATTATGCATAATAAAAGATACATGAGGAAAATAATGATATAAAATAGGATTGCAAATTCCAGCAGCGACCTCTGACCCAATATTTGATTGAAAAATGTATCATACTGCCCTTCACGATGTATCTCAATTATCTCATCTCATAGGACTTTTCTGACATTTAGAAATAAAGGTCCACATTTAGGTAATGGCATAAACAATGTTGAAAATGTTGCACTCTACTTGAAGATATGCACACGAGAATTGTATTTTGATTGCCTAGCTGGTAAATGAGTTAATGTCATTGGACTTTTCATGACAGATATCATTTATACATACTTTTGGACCTCTACGTGATGCTTACAATCTTAATAGTATTTCATAATGAGTAGCACAATATAGGGCACATGCAATAATAATTATCAAAATGTTTAAAACCATGATAGTACAGAGGGTCTTCATGATTTTTGTCTTGAGGACCTAGCGTCAACATCTGGAGTACTATTGCGTTCTCCCAGCAGGCTACTCGATGGCGTCTAGTAAATCCAAATGTAAGCACTTCAGCACTAAAATTGCACAATGTTCTGCACTTCAAGCAAACTGAATATCCATTTGGGAATGAACATATTGTGGTAAAAAAAAGGTAAAATAGGATTACAATTGTGTATAGTGTAACACTTATCGTGCACACAACCAAAAAATACTGATTAATTGGAAAAATCAGGATCAGTCACAAAACTCCTTTCAATAATATTGGCTACAAAACAGCTCGTCAGCTTACTCATTCCAACCGTTTATAGTTGAAAATCGAATGTTAAAATCCATCCCAGAATCACGATTTTTGTCATAAGGCCCTGAAGTTGGTTTGAATCCAATAAGCTCCTCATCGAAAAGGTTATCATAGTTTGTATCAATTTCGTCCACATTGGTTTCCTTGATATTATTGGCAGGTTTTCTGGCTTTCCTCACTATTGCATAGTCATCATCATTAATTGTATAATGGTCAACTCCATTCGGCAATGCCGGAGTTCCATTCTGTAGGACCAAAGGTTCTTCCTCCGGCCCCTCTTCACCTTTTCTCTTGGACTTCTCATTTAAAGCCCTATTTGAACGCACAGGAATATCTTCACTTCCTAGGCTATTAAACGAGGCATATTGGTTCATTCCATCATTGAATTCCCCTGAATCTCTGAAACTTGAAAAACGCCCACTGTGTCTGTTATTTGCGTCCTCTGGCGAAAGACTATGAACTGTAACAATTGTTCGTTTTGATTCATCACCCTGGGAGCCCGGGGTGTTAAGTTCAGAAGGATTGGAGTGTTCTGCTATACTGTTGTGTTGGGCTGTTTCAGCATGCGTGTTATCCTCATTTTTCCACAAGGCCATTTTCTCGCTAGATTCAACCTTGTACTGACCTTTTTGAGCAATGCCCCGATAACTGTTGAGTGAGAAATTAAAATATGTTAATTGAGAATTCGATTTAATCATTAATCATAACCCATCTGAACTTATCTTTCCCTAAAGGTTTTAAAGCAAGGCACATAAAAACTGAAAAAATTAAGAAATGTAGAAGAAAAAAGATCACATTTAATCTTAAACGTAGTCCTTAAGCTGGTTACATATGAAATTAGTGTATAGGCTTATTACATGTATATATATCATATTGGTTAAAACGTTTTTTCATGAAAATTGAGGGGAAGAAAGTCTTCTGCTAACTATCATGACTTAAGGCACTGTAGCAAATTTTAAGAGAAATACAGTGATCTCGAAATTGAAAAGAAATGTTATTTATTGGTGGCAATCATTTTTAATAAATACAATGTTTTTTTCAAACAGGCGTACGAAGGCGTTCTTGTTAAAAAAATGAAGCATTTCTTATATTTAATTTTGAAAATTATGAACAAAAAGATAACATAATTTTAAAACACAATTTAGTAAGTAGATTTTCCCATATAGTGAAACAAATAAGTTAATTTTATAATAATAAAACAACTCACCTGACAATTACAAAGATGAGGGCGATGAGCAGAGCCAGTATTACAATCCCGAAAAATACATAGAGAATCACCAGTTCTGTAAAAGGTTAGATTATTAACATTAACATGATCATCAAATACAGTATATGTGAGAAGTGCAATAACCTAAAGAAAAATGTAAATAATGTCTTCCCTTATAGTTAAATTTGACATTTAAAGAATTGGTTTACTACTTAAAAATTGCTCGCTTAAGTTGACAAGTAATTTCATTTTTTACCAAAGATTGAAATGTTGCAACACTTTTCATTTACTTAATCACATAATTATCTCAGTTATTTATTTCCCTAAAATGAACAGTCATACATAGTTATTAATGTGGTTACATTCAATACATTCAAACTATCATCCGCATTTGTCAAATTGTCTTCCATTTACAAGCAAGAACAAAAACCTAAGACGTTGACTCACTGAATTTAAGATTTATTCCGGACGGTGACGACTTAGTTTCGTCCTCTGTTGCTTCATCTGAAAGAAGTTTCAAAATATCTGTAATCCTCGAAAACACTACAGTGAAATGCTTAACTTAAACCAATTGAAGATTCGATTTAAGAAGTCCGTATTGAAAGCTTAATCCTTAAAACAAAGCAAATGATTCCTAATATGTAACTTTATGTGTTTCTCCTTCACTTCCAAGAATGTATAAAATCTAAATATTGTCTTGATATCATTTGCACAACTGTTAACTTTGTTTTATTTAATCATCTGCGTAGTCTATTATGTGAAGATCACAGAAGCCGTTTTATCATCATTTTAAAAGCCGCCATGCTGCAGATAATACCTTTTATTACCCATATGGTTAATCATAAGCGGTGACATATTTTCAATATGAGCACATGTGCACATATCACTTTTGCCTAGCAACGATTGTGTGTCAACGAGTGGCCGTATTAAGTCGTCTGTGACGTCATAAAACCATTGTTCATGACGTCACTGAAGCGGGCCGTCGCAAGAAAAGGAGGCCGTTTTCTGAATATTTCCATGCGTTGGAAAAGAAATAGAATCGGTAATAAAGAAATTATTACCTTCGGAAGTGTGTCATATGCCTTTTACGAAACTCGTGCGAATTTGTGTATAACCCTCGCTCTCGCTCGGGTAATACAAAAATTCACACTCGTTTCGTAAAAGGCATATGACACACTTCCTCGGGTAATAATCTCTATAAGTCTTCAATCATGTAAATGTCCTTATTCTCTATCAACTGTATTTAATTGTTACTCCTGTTACATGCACTACTACTTACACTGTTTTGAGTGGTCATCGCTCATTGTGTAGGTAAGCGTCTATTAGATTGTAATTGCTATTCCTGATTTTATATGTCCTCTTACTTACCATGATTCGACTGGTCATCCGCATAGTCAAACAGTGTGTCATGAGGACCAAAGTTTCGACCGGACACAAGAGGACCAACGGTAGCTACTGTCGAAGAAGCTATAACAGGTAGATCTGCACCGCATGTGGCCACGTTATCAACTCGCATCGAGCTGCTACTCTCACTGTCATTTACAACTGAAACAGATTAAACACTATCTTAAAAGCTACACAATCAAAAATGTCACCGACTTTCGGTAGTTTAGGTGAGTTGTGGCGATTTCGAGGTGAAAGCAGCAATGATCGCGTCTCGTAAAAACAGAAAACTTTTCTTCAGTAAATGAAGAAGAGTACCAACTTCGCTGCTTTCATGCCAAACATTTTCAGATAAAACGTAGAAAATATTCATAATGCGTATTATACATAATATGAGTAAAGGTTTTTATCATCCAAAACTGTGTTCCACAGGAGATATCGCTTGTGGAAGATCAAGCGATATCTCCTAGGTAGTAGATTTTGAACAATGCCCTGTTACAGTCAAGTTCATGACATCACAATTGTTTCACATCATCAAGTAATGGCATCACAGTGCTATGACGTCATAAACATGATGACGTCACAATGCTATGACGTCATTGCACTGAGAGTCTTAGAGTAGTACAGTGTTCAGAAATATACATTTTTCACGGTAAATTAAAAATGATTTTGGATGATAAATAGAATCTCACCCTCGTGTCTTCTGATATAAAAAAATATCAACACTCGTTGATAAAAGTAAAAAATATCATCGACAAGCCTCGGATATTTGTTACTTTTATCAACTCGTGTTGATATACTTGATATCAGAAGCCACTTGGGTGAGATTCCCTATATATTCTTTACATATTATGGATTCACACAATATAAAGTATTATCAGAATTATATACTAAAGGTCAAAATAAAGTTTCATATAATATTTTTATATTTTTAATTCTGCAAACAAACAAAATTATTCTAAACCTTTCGTATGCTATCATTTCAACAAAAGTGTCCTTATTCGTTTTCAGTTTTTTAGGTAAATGATATCTAAGTATGGTAATGTCTTCATTTTCTACAAGATAACTGACTTTTTAGAATTTAGAATAAATGTTGTCATGCTATGAACAGTAGAGTGGTGTTTTGAGTAATATTCATAACTTTTTAACAATTTGTAAAATCAATGAAGCGTACATAAATACATGTAATGTATTTACCCCGAAAGGAAACAAGAAAACGGTCAGAAAGATCTTCGATAGACGGAGGTAGAAAACTTGTTATATACACATCTCCACATGATGAAAACATCTGGTTTACTTTCTGCAGGTCACAAAAAGAACTGATCTTGGAAGCACGAGTTTGGCAATCCGTGTATCTAACTTGCAGAAACTGGGTGTCACAATTTGGCATTCCTGCCTTCCTGTAAGCCAGATGGACTATAACTTTGACGGTGGTTTGAGAGTTGTATGGTATAAGCCAATAGCATTGATCTGATGAAGACCCCGGTCCTGTTCCACTAGTATAGCCTGGATTCATCATAACACCAAAATGGCCTCTCAACTCCTTGACGCTTCCTGTGCATGTGTTCTCGATTGTATGTCCTGGAGAAAAAGAACATTTTGGTGATAATGAATTTTTAATTTTTCATCTTTACAATTTGAATGTAAGATTTGTAAAAAGAAGGTTGCTATAAAACGCCAGTTACGATTACCGGTATATTTATACATAAGGGTAACAATTGATAAACCATTCTTTCATCTTTACAATTTGATTGTGAGATTTGTAAAAAGAAGGTTGCTATAAAACGCCAGTTACGATTACCGGTATATTTATACATAAGGATAACAATTGATAAATCATTAGACTATTAAACGTACTATTAAATGTTTTAGATTTCTTATTTGTTCAAATTTTACTCATTACATATTACTTTACATTATTTAGAAGGTTAAACAATATTCTAATCCACCCGAGATTCGTAGGTTTTCCTTATTAAGCGAAACCTCAATGTGGCCATGCATACCTTTAAATCATTCGAGAAAGAGAAAATGTCTTTAATTATATATAAAATATTGTTTTGCAAACGATGACTTTTGTTTAACTGGATACCGTTATATTCATGAGACAACCTGCAACAGTGCAAATATATACTTATTAGGTATATATTTTTCTATCTGTTTTGTGTTCTACGAACTAGTATTCATGTTCTGAACCTCTACCTAAAAACTATCAAGCAATGAAAGGGGCAGTACCACATTTTATTAAGATAAATAAAGTTATCTCACGAAAACAGAAATAAATCTTTCCTTCTGCATGAAATTGTCATTTGATCAAAAGCAGCAGTTTAAAATCGAGGTACCATGTTCACTTAAGCTACTAGTATGCAAATCTATTTCCCTACCTCCAATGCTGAAAAGGTATTCACACACAAAAGTCCGCCAATAGTTTTTACTTGATACATTATTATTTACGCTGTGACTACGGTTAAACATTTCGATTTATCATATGTTTTGACCAACTGAAAATAATACATTTGGCGTAAACTAATGTTTATTTGGGAAAATGTCAAGAAATAAATCTTTTAAAAACGTGCAACTGCCCCTTTAATATGCACTCTAAATGGCATTTAGGGTTATGTTGTTTCACATGAGTAAATAAGACTGCATACTTGGTAAACAAATATAATCCACGTGGACATTCCTCAACGATTTACTCTTGTGGTTGCAGTATGATGGCATCATTAACCGGAGACCGGAAGCTGCGCAGGAATCCTGACCTTCACAAAGCGTGTACAGAGACACAAAAGTTGGCCAAGAACAAGGTGATACGCCATCCAGACAACGTGCTCTTGTTACATGTATAACTCCATTGTTATGGCACTGGAGTCCTTTGTTAGAGGGTTCGCAGATGTTGGATTTACAGGAACTGCTAGATTTAGCTGGAATAAGAAAGATATTAATCTTTACCATACTGTATGTTGTAACGCACAACAAGCATAAAAATGTTGAAAATCTAATGGAAGTTCTTCCCCTTTGCATGGGAAGGAATGGCGCATATTTTTGCATGGATGTTAACGACCTTGAATATAGCAGAAAAATACATTAGATCGTTTACGTTCAAAATGTATGAAAGAGGTTAACATTTCAATTCGTGTTCGATTATTTAGCCCTTTTTTAAATTTATCGAATTGATTTCAATAATTTATGATATATATATTTATATAGTATATTTATATCAGAACAGAATGTTCAACGTAGCTGAATCTCGTTGACATTAGATAGTTCACAAAACAGAGGAGATCTGACTAAAAAATTAGGGGACAGAATGCCACTATAAATTCAAATACCATAGGCACCTTAGTATATGAATTCGTGTGATGTGATGTGGATCTCACAAGCCAAGCTTAGTGCCAATTAATGAAAAGAGGCCCCCATCGCGGATTATCACGTTTTGAACTTAATTTACGTTTTTTAATTAGTGTTCACAATTGGATTTCCTTCATTTTGACATATAAAGAGTTTGGCTTTACCATGTTTCAACTTATTATCTACGATGTGAAATATCCAAAAATTACGTTTTTAACGAAAATGGCAATATTTTCCCGTTCATATTAATACAATACGGGCTCCCTCTGATGAGTTAGTAAGACTGATATGTCTATATTGTACTTGTATTTTAATAGCTCTTCATTCTCATTCCTGACAATATTTCATCTATACGGCCTACTTGAAATACTGGTGGGTTTTTAATTTCTTTCAAAAAGTACCTGTGGCAACACACTGATAGGTCACATGAATCTGTTTGGTAATATCCATAGGGTTCCCACAGTACGTATCCAGCATATTCCGGAGACCTAAAGTCGCACATGTTCTCTGTCCCTGGCAAACAGCGAATATAGTCCGATTTGTTCCCGGGGGACAAGCGTGACTTCCGCTTCCGCAAACAATACTTCCGAGTCGGAGAGTTTCATTTACAGAACATTTCATCTCTTCCCCGTCACTTGAACATATCTCTGTCATCCGAATGGCGTGTTCATCTGGAAAATCGAAGTTGAATTATGAAACAGGAATGAAAGTGGAAATAAGACATTGTGATATCAGTATTTGCAGACAAAACGCTGATTAAGATAGTGATCACAATGGTATTAGGATAATCTTCGTCTAAATGTCTATTCGTCTATTCATATTAATACATACTTTTTCAAAATGGTGTGAATTGTACCGAACTGAAAATATATTTTATGAAGTTAGAATTTAGAATTTCATTAGAATGAATTTATGTTCCGTTTACATAAGTTTAGAGATTTAATCAAGACCTTCAGTTTCGTAATGATTGTTTTTGTGCAAATTGGAACACATGTGTCAAAACTTGACAAATAACCATTGCCGGAATGTAGTTTTTTGTGGTTAGAACTTTGCACCAAAATTATGAACACCATGCAATGTTAACTAAGGATTTTCATTTGGATTGAAAACGGTAATTATAATTAACAAAAATCGACATTTTGTAATCATTGTACATAACTTATTATCAACAGGATTGAGGTTAAACATCGTCATTTACTTTATAAATATCCTCTTAAAGGCACTATAGCACGTTGTTTTAGAAATTTGTTTATCTTCCCCACTGATCATAGTTTGTGCAATATATATTTTCAGAGGGTAGTATACCACATTACTCAAGACTATAATTTGTAGCCACAGACTAAGGTTCAGCATGAACACCTCCTAACCATTCGTGGAAGGGAAATGGATTCGCGTATCTTAAACAAACTTGTAAGAGTAAATACGAAATCACTGTATTGTTGAAAAAAATAGTCTTGCAATAGGTATCATTTGTATTCCTTTTTGTAAGATCCCTATATTTTAATAAAGAAATGTGCTACAATGCCTTTAAAGCGCTACACTTAAAGTCAAATGAGTGTTACTGATGCAATGTAATAGTTAAACGACAACTTCGTCCCTGTAATTGATTACTTGGGGATAACTAATTGAGAAGTAAAAGTGAATGATGTATCTCATCTCCTGCCCCTAGCTTTGGATGGTTAGACATAGTAAGCCATTTATAGAATGAACAATTAGCCGTCGATCCGCAGTGCCGCTCTGGTCACTGATCAACTAGTTACTGGTCAATACACGATTTGGAATGGCCAAAGTGTTCTAGATGTAATTGATTATCAGATTTGTCTGTAATGGCTGTTGCACTAGCTGAACACCAACCATAAATCTTGTCGGGATATTATGATCGATTATTACCATAATAACGCTTTATTTGTCAATTCAAACTGTCGGTTTTCGTCGTCTTATTAAGGTTGCGTTTCTATCATGATGACAGGATGCCTTCAAACGCTTGTATGTATCTATCATTTAAAGGGACAGTAGGACGTTTTTGTGAGAATGTATTTCCCAAATGAAAATTAGGTTATTCCAAATGTATTAGCCTTACATTTTCCAAATGTATTAGCCTTACATTTTCCAAACATCTAAGTACTCAATCCAATCATCGGTAGTCGTAGAGGAAATAAATCATAAATCAGGATAAATCTTCTGATGCCTATATTTTGGGTAGGTAAATGGATTCGCATAGCCTTACCGATCATGGTACGTTCGTATGAAAACTGTTTTTTAATGAAAAGCCATTGTTTGCTATCAGAAACATTTCTTTTCGTATTCATGAGACACATTTTTGTCTAAAAACCCGTGTTACTTATTACTGATCAACTAAGGATTTCCTATGTTACATAAACCACACCTACTTAACATATTTTTGTCTCCTGAAGCCTGGATATCTTGGTGGGGTAAATACATGTAGATTGGAGTTAGTATTCTTTACTGATTGTTTCATATATTTTCCTTAAATCAAATTCAAAACGTGTATTTGCAAAATTAGTAACGACTGTTAATCATATCATGTATTTATCTTTATTGATAGAAACCATGCAATATTGATATGTTAATGAATAACATTGAAGTTTATGTTTTCATTAAAATGTCAAGTAATTGGCAAAGAAACTTACATGATGCCAGGCAGTAGACAAACGATCATAAAACATTTACTCAACAGAAGACTAACGTGACGAAAGAAATGTGGAGATATGAGAACATCCAGTGAGCTCTAATTAGTAAAAGGCACCAGTTAATAGGGGGACATGTGAGATAATAGAAGGGAAACTCCATAAGTTGTACACCGTGTGAGAACATCGAAGACGAATTATTCTGATTTTTTTTATTTTACAGAACATGCTTGATGACAGAAAGATGAAATTCAGCGATAAGAAATTGACAGAGGTCCATAAATCCATGAGAGCGAACTCCAAATAGTCATGCTAAGAGTGCACAGAACATAGGGGTGACAACACTTATTGTATACCTTCATCGGGGACTTCATTGTCTCGAATGTCCCGGACATAACGGTGAAATTTATTCCCCCTGTCTCCATCTATAACATATGTAATCAGTTACTTAAGCAAGTTGTACATATATAAGCAAAGACATAGCATGTAAATGAAGTTGAATTCAAACGCCATTTCCCGGATGTTACAACGAAATATATTCGCTGTCTCCATCTATAACATACGATCGTGTAATCAGTGGCTTAAGCAAGTTGTACATATATAAGCAAGTGCCCAGCATGTTGACGATAAGTTTTAAAGGGCATTGCCCGTACATAACGGTGACAAATATTTCTTTAGTCTCCATCCATAACGTACATTAGCAGTAGCTTAAGCACATTGTATATTTCAGTAGATAACATGTTCATTGTATATACTATGACGATTATTTTTAAACGGAATGTCCCATCATGTATAACGGTGCAATATAGCCCCGTCTCCATTTTTAACATATGAAAACAGAGACGTTAGCAGGCAGTATTCAAAATCAAAATATATGACATGTTACTTGTCCTTAAACTGAATGTCCCGGACATAAAAGGTGCAATATATTCCCCGTTTCCCTCCATAACGTATATCTGATGTGGCTTTAGCAAGTAGTAGTGAATGTGGTCTTAAACAGTCTTTGTCCTTAACTTCCGGACATATCCATGGCATATTATTCCGTCTCCATCTTAGATTATATATCATCACCAGAAAATTGTTTTCCCCAGCAAGAGGATAGAAATATAGAGGTCTCAAAAGGGAATATTTGTCAAATACCGAATGTCCCAAAGCAATATATTCTCTAAGGTCGCCATCTCTGGCAGATAAGCATGGTTTAGGCAAGTAGTATATACAAGCAAGACCATTGTTAATAGATATGAAAATTACGATAAGTCAACTTGTGTTTTGATAGGTTATTTCTTACATTATCAGGAATTTTGAATTATAGTAGCTATAGCACACCGCCACTTGGTCATATAAACTGACTATTCATAAAGACTAATAACGAAATGCTTAAAATGAAATTCACTTGCATCCAAAAATTAATACAAAACATATGGATACTTGTTTTTTTAAAGTTAATATGCACTCTGTATGCCTCGTATCTTCATGGTCATATAATGATATTTTTGTATACATTTTACATAGTTAACATTCCTGACAATCAACCTGTGCATAGTAAAGAGAGAATATTATCATATTGTAACACCTGTCTACAACCAAGGTCCTATCTATACATGCAAACTGAAAAATGTATACAGGTTACTACAGGTTAAATAGTGCATAAGCTTATATATGGGATGTATATGAAAGTATCTATGGGGTCTGAACAAAATCAGACCTAATCAATACTTTGTTATCATGTAAATTGTGGAATTACTGATTGTTGATTTCATTGAGACATTTGATGACAATTCATTTTAATAACGATTAGCATAACACGCGACCGAATGTATGTGTATATAAAATCTTTATAGTCATAAACGTATGTAAGTTAGATCTTATAAGTGGACTTTCATCAAATATATAATCAGGCAACGTATGCACTGTTCAACTCTCACAAACACAAGACCTAACTATTCAATAGAGAATATTTTCGATTAAATATATAAGTGATTTTTAACTCTTTCTCTATGCTTATTGACCAAATGATAGTTTACATCTGTATGCATTAATAAAATGAGTATTTTGTAAATGAGAAAAATCTGTTTGAGTAATTGCTAACAAAACTTACAAAGAAATGTAAAGCAATGTATAGGAAAGCTATATCTATACAAAATATATACAAACTCCCTATCAGAGTTTACCCTAAAACATTTATATTGTCAATATATGAAGTTTCTCATGTAGAACGACACCTGTTTATTTCCGTCATGCTTTGAGTTCTATGAAAGCAACATTGACAATACTATATCACAAGATCAGTTATTAGTTTCATACAGACAGTAAACATCATCATAGATATCTATGTCAAAAACAGACATTCATGAGAAATATATAGAACATATCGTCAATGAACAACATCGCCTCTTTAAATTTTGTGAAGCCTATTATTCATAATTGAGTCATCCCATCATCATTAAGGCTCTTTGTATACTGAAAGTCAGATGTTCCAATGAATGATTCACGTTGACATTTACAATTCACAATATATTACGTTAATTATATGTATACTCGTTTGTTATTCAAAGCTGTCTCTTCCACGGGACAGGTTTACTCTGATGACACAGATGTATGCAAAAAACCGTTTGTAGTTAACTTACTAGTCTAACTATCAGACTCTGAAATGAAATAAGCATCAGTTTATCGAAAAACATCGACAATATTCAATGGAATGAAAAAGAGACTGAAATTTCTTCATTTTCCTGATAGACTTGCATAGGCTTCTTTCTTACTTCAGGGTCAGGCCAACATACTATTAACTTCGATGAAAGAAAGTGAACACAATGTGCATTTTGCAGATATAAACTCTTATATTCGGTAGCTCTCTTGCGCACAATAACAGGCGGTGACTATCGTGAGCGCTTTTAAAGCTTACCAACACCATTTTTTCGTGAAAGTAAATTAATCTACGGATTAATCTTTGCTTGTAAGTAAAAGTAGATTTTTTATAGATATTACATCAACCTCTCTCAGAGGCATGTTAAAGAGCAATAAATTGCATGTATGTTATAAGTGCACACCCATATAACTTATTAACGATGGATATCTCCAAAGCATTTAGAATCCGTGACAAAGATAAAGGATTTTAACAGGGTGAATATAATCTGTCACAGTATGAAAATGTTGTATCGTCAATAAATTTTTTGCCCAATCACAAGACTAGTCATTTATCCAGAATCGAAATATCAAACCTGGAAATGTCTAAATACAAACGACATGACATTTCAAATGAGAATATTTTAATAAGAAATGCCTCCATTGATTAAAATCCAAACATAAATATAAGTACCATTTCACACAATAACAAAACTGAGTTAAAAATTAATTAAACAATAAATCAATAGGGTAGTATTGATTGTTCATTATCTTAGCAACTTTCATGCTATTTGCAACAAGGACTTCAAGCATTCATTAAAAGTGTCTTATTGATTATTGATTTTTCAACACCCTTACTACATGTATATGAAGCAATTAGGTCTGTAGATTGTGTACAGAAAAGATTTGGTTATCCTGTTGATCCCATCTGTAAATAATCACCTGAAGCGATATGAGTCTGTCAATGTGAAGTCTGTCAATATGTACTCGTTGCAAATAACATGTAATCTGTGAATTGATCACATCTGTGTATCAAAACTGAGCCCCATCACTTGTAGAGACGGTGATTCATTTCTAAAAAGGACACAGAAATACAGATGATGTGCACACGTGGCATGATGAATAATTATTTTTATCAACTAAGCCGAAGCATTTGCCATCACATAGATTAGGCGATACTGATGTGTATAAAAGCGTATGATTCGAGACCTGCATTTGGTATTTTTCTAAAGTGTACATTTAGCTAAGTTGTTGTATGGTTTGCTAGAAAACTGTTGCACTCTTAAAATCTATGCCTTTTACAATGTTTGTATGTGTAAAAGAATCATATGATTAGAACTTGGCCTTTATCGATGTGTCCAACTTTAAATTCTCTAAACCTCTCTTAAATTGTTTTCTTTTGCACCATTGAATTAGTTAGCCGCGTTCATTTGTACACTTCCTATCTTCCTGAATTTTAAAATGAAAACCTTTAAGAGTAAGTTCTTATTGCATTTCGGTTCACAAACCACAATTCAGTAGGCTTAATTAGAATAAGAAATACAGTTCTACAAGGTTAGAATTCCTTTCTTTAAGATCAATAGATAAGTCTGGTTATAAATTTATCATGAAAAGCAAAAACGACGCTTCATTGTAACGACAACTTTTATAATACTTTATTGCCTTCGGTAAAAATATATAGGCTACTGTTTGAAGCGTCAAGACTTCTAGATATGCACACAGCAAGTCAACGTTCCAACGCCTAATAAGTTTTATGGCAAGACAAATAATCAACGGAACGTTATTGGAAAATCATGCAGCTGTAAAGGTTACCTAATCAACGATACTTCATCATTCAGAGCATGCAGTCAGGGATTGTAAATTATTATTTGCATAACCCTTATCCTGATCAGCCAAATCCAGCTAAATTCTCAACTATTCAATTATAGTCACACACCGCGGGAAAGCTTTGAGAGAGACCAATTTGTGTAACATTTTCCCCGTTCATCGGGGGCTCTGATTCAGGCCACAATAGGCGCTCACGTTTCTCGCGCTGAAGTCTTTTGTTGACGCTAGTTTCTGCTCAAGAGGAAAGAAAACATACACTCAATGGCATCGTTTGCTGCAAAAAACACCTGCCATCTCAGCGGCGTCCTTTATCCCCTGGGAATAAATGTTCTCTGAAACTCTAGCTCGTAATAGATGGCTTGAAGTGGAAATTGAAATGCTTTTAGTTCTTTTTTTCAATATCCTAATTTCTGTGTTGCATATTTTCAAGTTTCATTTATTTATGTGATCATATAGTATTTGTCCTGAATATAAATTGAATGCAGTCAATATATATAATCCTTGACTATCACTAGACTCTCAAATTTGTTGCATTTACCAAAGAATAAATCTTGACAAAAGAGTAGTAATTACTAAAAAAACGACGGAGAACATCGCATTCCAATAAATGGAAAAAAAGGAAATATTGTATGTAAGACGTCATAAACCCGATGATGAAAAGAACATATTTCATGCATGCAGAACGAATGCCACTCTCCCACAAAGTTAGAAATCTGCTATAGTTTTATTCACGCAAGTTATGATTGTATTATCATATTAGGAATTCAAAAATGTGTAAAGAAAAATAAGTAATATACCGTGCCACATTTTCTTTGCTTTAAACTTCAAAATAAATTGACAACAACCAACAAAACACAGCAACGTTTACGACAAGACTCAATTGCCTGTTTGGTTACCGGACATTGATTGAACTTAAGATTGAGATGGTTAGCTTCAGATCCCAACACCTACAATTTGTCATCAGCACGACCACAATGACAGATTAATGAATAGGCGGAGGGGTAAAGTCCCTCCCTGGCGAATTACAAATCACTTCAGCCACGAATGCGATTCTTCATTGAGTAATCCAAGCCACAGTCCTGACCAAGCATAGTTCAACGACAGCGCAAGATCAAACGCTTATCCCCAGGGCACAATCAGACGCCGCATTACGCAGAGCGGGCAAAGGGGGCAAAATTGATGTACATAATAACACTGTGAGCAGACAACAGAGGAGCAAATGTTACGTCAAACAGTTGTGCTTTTTGTCAGGATAAATGATTGCGCTCACGAATGTGTACTTTTTAAGGCATTCTCGTTTGAAAGCAATATGCACACGCTTAATAACTGTATATAAAGATTTTTTTATATGAATTCATTATGCAGTGACAGCGAAAAAGTATGCTATCCTCTAATATACGTACCAATAACAAAGTCTGTGCATTTAAAAGGTGTTGCTGATAGTTCTACGTTGGGTACTTTATTATTCGCCATTATAAGATGATTTTCAACCATTTTGTTTGGGAAACAAGAAGCCGTGTTTAGACATTAATCCTTCAAATACTGTTTTGTGGCACACTGACGGTTGTGTGTATACACTTGGTGTGTAACCTGCTCGTCTATTTGTACATACATGTACTTACCACGCTCATCGATAACAGATTTAGAAAAACGCTGCATCAGACTTTGCATTTACATTGCAGAATTTACATACACAGTAAAAACAATTCATACTGGTCGAACAAAAAACTTATAAGTGCTGTTATGTATAGTTTCTTTCCCTCTGTAAAATGCAATTGCTGGGCGTTAATGTAAGCATGACAAAAATTGAACTAATATTCAAAAGAACGTGATACGTAAGGATCAACGAGCTCTTATTAATGGACAGCTGATTTCTATTTGATTTCGGGATAATTTGTTGTTTGTCTGACAGTATCTTAGGCGCGGCATGTAAAGTGCGCTTTTAAGTTTATTGCCATAATTGTTCCCATGTTTGTACTGCAAACACATGCTGAATGACAGAGTGACATCTGTTGTGTATCAGAGAAGGAGGTTAGCTAGAATAAATACCACGGTTGCAGCTACTGAGCTAATTTGTATGAAATGCCTCTTCAAGGACTTCCCTACTGTGGAACGAGAAGGTCAGCTATATATATATATATATATATATATATATATATATATATATATATATATATATATTTATGAGTGTTTGCTCAAACACAAGGACTCAAAAGATGATATTTGAAAGAAAGCCTGTATTATCTAATTAGCCTTTTCTTAATGTAAAATGTCATAGATTGCCCTCCAGCACATTAAACCCTCGGTAAATTACATGATTCATGATCATCCAGCACACTATAATAGTGTTTTTGTACTGACAGTAATGCGTCACAAATGCATATGAGGGCGTGTGCGCCATTTACTAACATAATTATTTTGTCCTATGAAATGCGAACGTGGGTGCACAAAATGAGTTATTTATGCTTGACAGTTGTATTTTGACTTCAATAGATTACATTTGGGACACTCGTCTTGCTTTGTTTGCAACTGATCCAATGAAAGCTGGCCAATACTGAAAGTGAAGCTCATTCTGTTCAACCATTAATCTCTCCCTTGTGAACGCGTAAGATGAACCTTCAATATGTTTACGCTGTATTTTGATCAAATACTCTAGGATTAGTATTGCAACACTATGCACATCACTTGTAATGGATCAGTACTACAGCTGTATGTACTTCAGTTGTCATAGGATCAGTATTGCAGCTTTATGCATATGACTTGTAATGGATCAGTACTACAGCTGTATGTACTTCAGTTGTCATAGGATCAGTATTGCAGCTTTATGCACATCATTTGTAATGGATCTGTACTATAGCTGTATGTACTTCAGTTGTCATAGGATCAGTATTGCAACTTTATGCACATCAGCTGTGTTAGATCAGTACTTCAGCGGTACCTACTTCGGTTGCTATAAGATCAGAATTGCAACTTTATGCACATCATTTTGCTACAAAAGAGGTATCCAACTGTATGCAAATCAGTTTCTATGGGAACAGTTTTGCAGCTGCACGCCCATGTATCCATCCTCTTTGCCTTTTGTAGACGGTGTACATGTATGCACATTGGCAGCTGTTAGATCCAGCACTGTATGTATGTATGCACAGTTGCTATTGGCCTGTATTTCAGCCTCCATGGTAAATATAGAAGCTGATAGCTGGATTAAAAAACACAATCATCTTAAAACAATAGCTTTTTTACAAAACATTTCATTAATACATTTCAGGAAACCCTTTATGTCACTGATGAATTACGTGTGTCATTAATCCAAAGAAAATAACAACTTTCCGCAAGTGGATTTAATCGACAGTTAATCAATTTTGACAAAAAGATGAAAAAATATAACGGTTGACATGTCTGCGCATCAATATTCCAGAACACATCTCAAAATAAGAAGGCAATAAAAGATGACACCCTGACAAGCCTATTCTATTTTACGTTAAGAAGGTCACTATCTCTAAAGGAAGTGGCCACAGTTAACGTCAATGATTTAAATTTCAATTATCAGTTACGGTTCCTGAAATAGCCTGTATGGATTCATCACACGAACCTCACTGAGCTTGCATGGACTGATGTCTAAGCAAATGGGCAACCAGTTGATTCATAATTAAATCCGTCTCGCAATCCTTCAGACAGCTTGGAACGTTTTAATTACGTTTGTATGTGAAGTGCCGGGGGAGTAATACTCAGTCAACTAGAAAGTGTTTTACAACCCTCCCAACTGACCTATATAACGGCAATGATGTCCAGATCAATATGACAGCCTGTCAGAATTATGTTATACAGAGAAGCCTTTCCAATTGTGCTTGATACTGGACTTATAGGCAGAGTGGTATGAATAAATTATTTGTTGGTATATATGTATTCTACTTCTGTCCATATGGTAAAATAGATTATGGTTTACGTTATACTTTATGAACAATAGTGGTCTTACTACAACACTCCATCCCTTTAGTTTAACTACAGGTTATTTCCTTGTATGTCTTTAATGAAGATTCTAAGATGCCTAGCGGTTAGAACAATCGAAAAAAAAGTACTTTATCAGACAATAAAGGTATAGTTTTTTCATGACGTAACAATTGAATGACGTTATATCCGCTCTTCCCCGCTGCCCCCTCGTGATCACGCGTCCATGATAACCTTTCATCTCGGTTCTTTCGATCAACATGGCTTGTCCCTATCAATGTCTATCGTATTGGCGTTTTTGCCGATAATGTTTCTTTTAATGGTGACTAGTTTCGAATATTTAGTTCTATCTACCGGAAATAAGAAAGGAAAGCAAATGCTTGTCGACTGTCGAGTGACCGCGTTGTTTCGCGTCAGGTCACGGCGCCCCGTGGGACTGTGACGTTGGTTCACGTCAACCGTCTCTACCACGTTCAATGTGACACGGTCAAGCTAATGATTAAATAATCTGGGTGTACAGCCCCAACAGTCTGCTTATATAAGAGATTAAAACATCACCTTCAACGTTTATGACAGCAGCAAAAAAACATAGATGTCAGGATTCAGTCGCCATCACGCTTCCAAAACAAACAATACCCATAATTCTTTGTGGAATGTTGACCACGTGATAAGCCTTATACGGGCAAAGTGGCCAGCACTGCATAATCGCACGATAAGAGTTTGTAAAAGTAAAGGTTTTTTAAAAACCAATAGGTGTTAATTTGTTTGTTTAAGTTTTTAAAGAAAAAAATAAGCAGAAAATAATTATAATTCAAAATTGAATAAATAAAAAAGTTAAAGTGCAAAACTGCAGTAATCAGAGCTGTAACCAACTAAATGTCGTTTTAAAGTAGGGGTTGGGTTCTATACTTGGAATAGCCAACAGTTAGCCCTGTTCATGGATTATTAATTTGAGCGATGTAAACACTATATTTTATTTTGAGATTATTAAATTCAGAGTGGTCCCTGTAAAGATCATTTTAGCATCTTAGAAAAGAAATAAAGTTCGCTCTACCCCAATGTGTTTTGTAATAAAGTATAGTTTTGCCCTGAACTATTATAACGTTAAAGCACTCGGACTACCGTCCTCGTGCTTTAACTATAATAGTTCAGGGCAAAACTATACTTTATTACAAAACACATTGGGGTAGAGCAAACTTTATTTCTTAATTAATAGTTAGCTAAGGGAAAAGATTGCAAGATTCACATATTCACACCTTGATAAGATAATTGTACAGCAGCACTTCTAGCTCACGCCAAACACATGGAAACAATTCACTTATCATTACTAAACACTAGTTGCATCATTTATTTGAGTAATGTTTTGATATCAAAACATGATAGTTTGATATCTGCTGCTGTCTGATATAGAATGTTGAAGGTTATTACCCATATGGTTAATCATAAGTGGTGACATATTTTCAATATGAACAACTGCACATAACACCTTTGCCTAGCAACGTTTGTTACTGCACAAGTTACCGTAATTCGTCATCTGTGACGTCAAAAACCATTGTTCGTGACGTCATGGCATGGCTCGTCGCAAGCGAAGCAGCCGGTTTTCAGAATACTTCCATACGTTTTAGATCACTAGAAGAATCACTATTAAAGAAATTATTACACTTGAAAATGTGTCATATGATTTTTACGAAACTCGTGCGAATTGTGTACAACCCTCCCTTTAGCTCGGGCGATTCAAAAATTAACTCTCATTTCGTAAAAGTCATATGACCCACTTCATCGGGTAATAATCTCTATTTATGAAACAAGGAGCAACGTAATATTTGAAAAGCAATCAAATGAATCTCCAGAAGGTGTTTTGACCTCAGATATATTTCAATAGATTGAAATCAGACATTGATAGCAAACGCCACAATCATGCCCCGAAATTAAGTTCATCAACGTAAATGGTTGTCCACTTATTGCACATTCCTCCAATGTTATAATGGATTACAGACGATGGACGAAAACTGGACGACGTGCCAAGCCATAAGCCCTTTGAACCAAGTAGGTCTAGAGGTAATATGAGGTGAGATGAGGTGAGGTGATTTTGGGCTTTAAAGGGTATTTCACTTTTATCGCGACTGGTTGTATCATTGCAGGGAGAAAGCTTATACTATTTTGTTTGTGCATTGCGTTGAAACCTGCTAGCATTGGCTGGAACTAGCGCACCATAGGCGGTACTCCGCTTAAATTTAGTGTGCAATGCACATAAACCTTACTAAGTGTAAAAATGTTCTCTACTGCAGACATAATAGCCATGCCTCTGGCGGGATTCGAATCCCGTCCCAGCAGGCACACGACGTAGCAGCCACGTCACATCAAGGTCGCACGGCAACGTTGCCGTTACGTCGCCATTAGGTCGTATTTGCACCATTTCATGGTTTGCCAGCGACGTGGTAATGCGACGTGTCTACAACGTGTCAAGGTTACGTCCATGCGACGTGGGAAAACTACGTGGCAGATAAGTTGTATGAGGGTTGCGAGGCAACGTTGCCGTTCCGTCGCCATTCGGTCGCATTTGCACCATTTAATGGTTCGCCGGCGACGTGGCAAGGCGACTGTCTGCAAGTTGTATGAAGGTGGCGCTGCAACGTTGCCTTTCCGTCGCCTTCAGGTGGCATGTGCGCCAGGGTTTGCTGGCGACATGGTAAATGACCACCTCGGAAACAATACGTACCCAGCTGAAATGTGTTGCGAGTACTAAGCGAAATCGTCAGCGTATGATCATGTCACTTGAGCGATCCTTGTGTTGAATCGAAAATTTAATCAAACCTCCTTCTATAACCCATTGGGAATTTCACATTAAACATTGTGATATAAATAAAGCAAGTACCATATTTGCTTCAATAGATGATGGCCTCTGACAGATACCGGCGAGTGTAAGGTGATAGTGAAAATAACTTTTTCCCTGAAAACGCATTATATTTTGTATTTTCTAACACTTAGAGAAGTATTTTCTTGACTAAGTGAGACCGGTTTCTATTATAGCAGATATGGAATATATTACTTCTAAGTAACTTGGTAGTAATAAATGTAAAGACAAAACAGAGAAGAATAAAGTTTGCATTATTTATTCAGTCACAAATAACAAGACATGCGTCTCTGTCTATCTTCACTGTACCTCTTGTATCTTCACAGCACTCTTCATCAGTAAAGCAGCGACCTGTAATTGAAATTTAACGCCAGTAAAGGATGACTGGTCTATCAAATGAATAAAAACATTTATGTGTAATCTTTAAAAAGTGTACTTATATTTTTATTTAAACCTATTGAAAAAGGTTAACTTGCATTAGGACTTTTAATTCAATTATAGTTCTGAAAGTATATGAATTTATAATACCTGATAATGGTACGAGCACGTTCGGATGGATCGTGCTCAGAACACCCAGATTCGCACACGTGCTATCTACCCTGTCGATTTCGTCTCCTCAGACTGGTCCTTGTAATGCAGCCAACTGTAAGGTAAAATCAGGTATTTTGTCCAACATTGAAAGCTATCAAGAAAAATCATAGTTATCTCAAAACGACATGTCATAGGATTAATGTACAATGTTACATTCAATTTCTTGTTACACACGTGCACGTATTGATAAAAGATATCAATCAAGAGTTAAAAAATCCAAGTCCCATTTAAAAAGTCCCAGACAAAAAGCCAATGGCTTCCCTATTTTTAAGAGAACTTATTATATTTGCCTGACTTTCAAACAGAGCTGGGTGGCTGAAACCTGGACTAAGTCAATATATAATAGTTTGATGATGCTGAAAGAATTCTTTAACCCCTAATTTCACGTGTGGAATATTATGTATTGATAGGTTCGACTCCTGTTGTTAAGACTAATGTAAATAAGTAGGTAAGTGTATTGGTCAATAATAATCAAAGTTCAAAAATGCCTTTTCTTTCATTTATATGTATTTGATTATTCGATTAATCTAAAAACAAATTTAGAGTCCGGTCGCAAAGACAGACCCATGCCAATTATGTTCAGACGGGGACATTATTTTTTATAGACTGACAGCCGTGTCGGGTAAAGATACGCGGAGGGTAAAGATACGCACTCTCACAAAACTTAACAAAGTAAATAAGGATGAGTGTTAGCTTGTAATAGATTGATGTCTTTGCATCTCAAGGCAATTTTGAAGATATCATGAAGTTTCTTAAAAGGCAAAAAGGACTTAGATATTGATTAGTTGCACAAAATACATGTAGGTAAAAACTGACAAGATCCCTACCAAACAAATTGTCATTAAACAGTTCGCCTTCCTACATAACAATTGTCAGTGGAAACCAAACTATTGTTCGACTATCGGTTTGTCCTTACCTAAACTTCAGAAAACAGTTTTAAAATCGATCAAAATCATAACAATGTAAATGTTAGGTGTATTTCAAGCCCTGCGTGCGTATCTTTAGCCTACACATGCCGACCTATGCAATTAGAGGGTAGTCGATTGAACATTTTCAGTGTCTCTGACAAACACATTTCACCATGGATATTGCGCATTAATATTATCAATGAAGCTCTAAACTTTAACAGTAAAATGGTTTTGATACCGTATTTGTATCGGAAGAATGAACATGTACCTTTACCCGACAACACTGTACATGTTTAGTTATCGTAACATATACTTGATTTCAATATTCATGCATATAAGTCTCTCAAAATGAAGGAAAACCTGAAAAAAATACAATAAACCTTCAAAATGGGTCGTGCTTACGAAATAAACCTTTTTCCTTTTTTTACCAATGTTATTCATAAGAATTGAATTTCAGTAAGATCGTCCAAAATGTTATCCTCTCGACTAGATTTTAAAAAAAATTCAAATAAGCTATAATATCTTCTTGAAATATTGTTTTGTTCTTAACACCATCCAAATTTAGCTTTTTATTCAATTCAGCAACATCATTCTTACCCTGTTAATCTTTTCACGTTCCCTTTTCTACGCATAAATAGAAAATAAATTTCAAATAAATGCTGATGTATATTTTATTCTAAATAATCAAACTGAACTACTGTTTATTATTTGAGTGAATTTTCTTTTACAGTTTGATTTAAATTCTATGTATCTTTTCATAAGTTGAAAAAGTAAACACATTAAAAATGTATCGTAATTTAGTTTTTTTTAATGATTTAATTTTAAATTAGTTTAATTTTGACCAATAGATATCTTTTGTCCTAACAAACCAGTTCAAAACAAGTAAAAAAATGCCTCCAATCCATCAAACAAAATACAAACTAAACCCAAGTAGTCCTGCACCAAGTGAACTAGCAATCAGCTGATAGACACCTCACGAACTCCACGCAACACTTGTGACCAAAGATGCGTCATCAAGCACGCTGAGTTATAACGAAACACGGTAAGGAGTTTGACCATGTTTCTGAAGCCGGGCGGGTGACAGCAAAACTAGTTTGCTCTCGTCCTTACAATGTGGCGTTTTTTATTACATAAAATAATTCAAGGAAAGGTTTTACAGAATCACAATAATTGACTGCTACTAAATCTTCGGCAGTTGTGACTTCTCAATTTGCACTACACAATTTGCTGTGTACAGCGAACTGGGGGTTCAACTTCTGCCCTTTGAATGTTCCATTGTCACTGACAATATCTTCAACGCGTGATGATTGTGATAACTCAAATTATTTTCATTAATCCAAGCGAAAAGCATTTATAAATGTAAGAAAAGAGAACTTACCTTAAGTAAGAGAGGCGAAGCCAATGTCGGTAACTGCATTGTAAACATGGCTTCTCTCCTTACGGCGACGTCAAACATGGCTGTGACAGTACTTGTGTTGTGACGTTATAGTGACGTCATCATTATTTGTGTTGGCGCGAAAATGTAGGAAGCTACATACATAGTGTAGTCAGAAACCACTAAAACTTCTGGAATTAATTTCTCTTAATTTCCAATGTATAATAGAAATATCATTGTATCAATGGCATATGAAAGCTGGTTAAGAAAGATAAAAACATACTCTTAACTCATAATTATGTACAAAAATTTTCTCCCATTTACATTTTAGCTTCTGTCACATTTCGCTGTAGTTAGCGTGTGAGCAGGCTGAATATTCTATTGCTTAAAATGGACTTCATTTCATTAACATTTTATTGTCATCGAGTTTTAGATGTTTTCAATGAACAATCAAAATGTCGAAACTCATGTTGAAAAGACTTAAGCGTAGTAATGCCACGTTGCAGAGACGTGTCCGTGCGACGAGAAAACCGAACTGTAACGCGACGTGCCGGCCACGTCCATTCTACGTCACACTGCGACTGGAAGGTGGCAACCGCATTGTGACGTGGCAGCGACGTGACAAAAACGTCGCACTGCGACTGCGACGTGGCGACCAATCTACCACCTGGCAGCGACGTACATCTTAATCCCAAGCCGAACGCCTTAACGATGTAATATGATTATTCTTGTTTAATATTTGTTTGATCAAGAGGAACATGTGAGTAGAACATAATTCTCTCAGTGATTTAGAATCAGTGATTGTTAATTCTAATGGTGTTGATAGCTTGATTCACTACGTAGCGTGACAACTACACCAACGGCTCATTTAACGGCTGCCCCTTAAGACAGTCAGAGGTAATGACTTCTTACGCGTACATGTATGTCTCGTGCGAAGAACTTTAATACTACCGTAAATTATGGTTCAATCGAGTTTATGTTGCGATTTGTAATTAGACTATATAAAACTCTGGTCCTTAAAACCCAAACGTTGTCATAGAATTACCAGTTCGTTTAAATGCTTGAATTCAAAAGAAAAAAATGAACACTGCTGCTACTACTACTACTACTACTACTACTACTACTACTTCTGTTATATCATTTAATTTAAGACGTTTGAAGATGTTGCAGCAGGAAGCAAAACTATTTCATAGCTATTTTTGTAAAAAATTTATGTGTTGTATTTAGTAAAAAAATTTATATTAACTTACTCGATTTCATAATGTCAAAATTTAAAATTGTCATTATTTACGATTTTACGCCAAGGTTTTTAGGTTTACAATTAACGACAGACAAGATAAAATTACCACCATGCCCAAGGGAAAGTAATTCAATTCTGAAGCTAGGGCTATTAAAATCTCTGTGTAATGTTTCAAATGATGTTAGCTTTAAAACGCTAAACATGTATGTACAAGATCGCCTTTAAACTCAATGGTTTCTGTAAATATAAATTATTGAATTTGTACACATTTCTCTCTAAAGAACAACCCATCAATTTCAAGTGAACAGTTTCACATGTAATGTACTGGAAATGAAACATGAATGAAAAAAGACAGAGAACGTAATTATTCTTAATGGTTTGGTGGTTTGAGGTTTATTGCCGCTTTGATTTGCATCGCACTGCAATTTCGGGTGCATGTTTTTGCAGGGAGAAGGCTCAAAATGCTATTATATCTATGCAAAATTTGCAAGCAAAAGATAAAACCAGGTAATACTGATGTTCGAATGGGTTACTTTTGAAAATATATCGATATCTTTCTTCACATTTAGACATCCCTGCAATTAACCTTCACAGCGCCTAACTTAGGAAACTCTCTGCACTTTAATAACCTGATGTAAACAATAGGCAATTATGCTTCCAATGATATTGTTGAAAGACAAGACTGACAATCTCGTCTTTCCTCCCAGTAACTATGCCAGGAATTTCAGTCCACGGTCCGTTATCATAATATGCAGAAGTTCAGAGTGTAAGGTACCCCATTGTTTATATCCTAGGCTAGTAGATAGCTCTAAACAATGCTATATATGTACGGTAGGTATATCGTTTGTCTAACAGTATATCCCCAGCTGACAGGGATTGGCGTTGTTTATTTCATGCGTGAATTAAGCCTCCGGAGGTTAGCCTCACGCCACTAATCTCCCTTAAGTGATAAAGTGGCACACTTTGAAGTCACCAGTTCCCGTGACAACCATTGTGATAAATACATGGAGTGTTGACCGTCTAGACTTGCTGAGCCTTATTATTCTTAATAATATTAATGTTATGTGATAAATCACTAATAGGGCCAGCTTGAAGAGGGGGAAAGAGGAGGTAGGACTAAAAAAGCTACCAAGACGAAATATTTTGTTACATAGGGAATTGTTTTTGGCCGAGAAAGAAAGAGGGGTTTATAAAGTGGATTTTGGAAAGACCTGTGGAAGATACAAGGATAAAAACGACAAGAGAAAAAAATGTTGAAAGTGAGTGGATAAGATGGTGATGAGAGAAAGAGATGTGAGCACAGGGGTAGTTGAAGTGGAGAAGATATTGCAGAGAAAATAGGGATAATAGAGAAATTGTATGAATAGGGTTTGACAGAGTAAAATGATTAAAAGATAAAAAGTGTAAATCTACTGGAATAAAAGGGAAAATGATAACAATAATTCATTTATAGAGCTATGCCTATGCATAAGAATCAAAGGCAACCCCGATTATAGGATGCCTTTCATTCTCAAGAATGTGCTTTTCACACCATCTAAAAGATTCACAAAGAGGGCCTCACGCTGCAATTTTTGCTCGCTATTACATGTACACGCCATTCTTAGATTATGGCATGGTTTTGCTGACTCTACCATGCCCTTGTCTTTCCTTGATGAAGGACGATTTGTGCTAGTCTTGATTCATCAGGAAGGACTTAGGTGTGGCATGGCTGCCTGGCATGTTGTTATTAAGGTTCTGCTGTGGCACTATCAAACAAACATGATAGCTCGTTCCTACTGGAATTCCGCCTTATGTATGGCAAACACCTGGTGTTGCTGATTCATTCCTTTGTTCCTGGTGTACATCCCAGTTAAAGCATAGAAAAACTCCATTTTAGGCCAATTAAAATTCAAGTTAATAGGTTTTCAATTTCTATGCTCACGGCTGCTTACTTCATGTACAGCTAATTACTGAAAAGGCGATATTTTAAAAGATCTTGACGTCATGACAAAACCCCAATTAACTACAACCGAAAGAAAGGTCTCATAACAATGTTTCCGTACAATTAATTGTGACATGAGATAAAAGAGATTTGCAAATGTGACGGATCTAATTCTGTTCCAATATGGCTTCTTTTCTTCTGATATTTCAAAGATCGAAATAAACTCTTCTATGGAATAAGTCTGCGAGTAAGCTTCAATGATTTTTTAAGACCCGAATTTTAAAAAAGGAGGATATATGAAACTCCTGTCTGTTATGTTCTTGCTCTATAAGGTCTGAAGAGCTAGTAGCGTCGTCCTTGTGGAGCGTATTTCCAGTCCCTAAGCTTTTTCTTGAGAGCCAAAATCCTCAATCCATATTGAAACGCTGGGCTTATTTGTATAACTGGGTCTTGTTATTGGAACCTCATGTGTGTGTTTTGACGTCTTCGATGTGCGTTGATTCAAGATCTCGGAAGTATTTTCTTCCTTTTTGGAATCAAAACATCAGCGTGGTTCATCTTCAAATATGAATCTTTATCCCTGATCAATTTCAGTTGATGGCCCTCTTGCATGATCGCAATATTCATAAAACAAACTAAATATCAATAAACCAGCCGCGATTTCATGTTTGAGATCATACCTTGGTTTGATTTATAGACATCTTGATTTTGATTTCGTGATCAGTTTTCTTCTGGTGGATGGGTTATCTGTATTTCCATAAACTAACAAAACATTGATTAATATCTGATGCTTTTGGCAACAAATCCTATTTTGAAATTGATTTAAGCCCGTAAGACACTTTGTTTGATATTTCAAGTACTTAATTACATGCCAGTGAATCTAGCTTTATCACCAATTTTATCTCTAGGAGAGTATTTATTGAAATGTTTACCGGTTTGTTTTAAAAACTCACACGCTTAGATAATCCACTTTTATCACCAAGATCACCACTAGGAGGGTACTTATTGAAATTAAAAACAACCTGTTTAAAAATATGTGCTTAACGTGCATGTCTTCGAATTGATATCCAAGTGGAGTTAATGAAGCTAGCAGTTGTTTTTAAAGGTGTAATGGCTATTTTACAGAGACTTAAAGAACAAACCTTTTCTTCACGTGAAAACTCCTCTTAGGGTAGAGTGACCTTACCTCGGATCAACTTACAGGCTTTGCGACTCGCTGGTACCTTTGCTGTGTTCCGGATTTTATGTCTGCAGCGATTTTCATGTTTGCAAAGATATGTCCTCGGGAAATGCATATGGTTCCCATGGAAACAGTATGTCGAGAGACAAGAAGTTAGGCAATGCATCGTGCCTAGCATACCCTTTTTGACTGTTACATCCATGCATGAAGTCCTTTACTTGATGCAAATCGGTCAGGTGGAGCAATTTTACTCCTCATTCAATTTATCAACTAATTTTTAGCATCTGTACTGTGGTCATCAGTTTTGTGGATTGATAAGATCCTAGAAGGAGAAGTAATAAAATCCATGCCGTCTTGATGATTCAAAATAATCAAGTGCACAATTGCCAGGAATCAAAAGGCGCAGGGTAGAATAGATACGAATTAATTACGGAATTGCCAGTGAATGTTATTGTAGTTAGGGATTATCGTTTTCTTGATGAATCAAAATAAGACCAATTTAACCAATCCAATGGGATTGGATAAAATAAGGTTGGCCAATCCATGTCATTTTGGGATATATATATATATATATAATATATAGTACTAGTATATAGTACTTCTTTGAGAGGCATTTAGAAGTTGGTGAGATGTATAGAGAACAAGTTCTATGGATTTACAACTACTTTATTGCAGGAATACGACGTTTCGGTGTAGTTACTAACACCGTTAAAGACGTTTGGTGTAGATACTAACACCGTTATCACTTGCATGAATCTTTACCGAAACGTCGCATTCCTGCAATAAAGAAGTTGTAAATCCATAGAACTTGTTCTCTATTTATTCATAAGTACTTCTGCATGATCAGGAGTGGATAGTTTGTTATTCAAGAACACATCCCAAGTGTTGTAATGTCTTTGAGAAACAAGGTCTTACAAAACCTGGACAATGCAGAGTGACCCCTTCTGGTAGATATATATTATCGATTAACCAAAACTCTTTATTGGGTAGTTATTATTATCAGAAGGGTCTTTCAACCATGGCATACATAGTGTCTATCCTGAAAAGTCAGTACTGATTTATCCTTCATTAATGATCTTATCTGGAAGACAAACACAAATGTTTCTTCCTTGAAAATCAAGATACTTCTAAGCAAACAGCTTACAGGGACAAGTCTCCATTCAAATATCAGGAACCATCATGATGGTCCTTCATCAGCATGTGACAAAATCTGAGTATGCCAAACTAAGCCTGTCATACACAAGATGGTCTTGACAAAGCTAATACTACTAGGGATTTGCTTCTGAGAAGCCCCGGTAATTGAATAAAGCACGGTATTGATTTATAATATGATACATTTGTTGAACACCTTCTGACCAAGAAATCAATCCGTAGCTGGAGTGGAATGTTCTTATTGAATCACTACTGGGGAAAGATACAGTCCGCCCTGGGGTTTGGGGAGCTCACGGGTTAGCTGTTAAGATTCATTGAACTGAATGTGTTACGTACCCCTCGAGTTATTGAATGTTAGTCACAGGGGAATTGTTACTTAGTGGGCTGGTCAGGTTCCTCCCATGTAATAAACTATGCGAGTTATGGGGAAAACATTATAGGCTTGTTACATCAATTCTGGTTTCATAAGTTTCAAGCTGTCATGAAAATGTAATGAAGTTAACAGAATGATAGTCAATTTTTTGCATATATACATGATGCAGATGGGTAAATGAGGACAGATTGTAGATTGTAAAACATTGTATCAAAACATACAAAGATGTGATTACTGAGCAAATATTTGACCTTGCCTAACCCCTCAATAAACTTAATTTCGTCTTTCAGCATGACTTTAACCATATAATTACACCTATTCAATAGGCAATCAAATTGTCAATAAAAGCTTCAGGACACTTACAAGCAACGTTTTGAATAACGTACTGCCATTTTCAAGGAACTTTTTAAAAATGAAACGGCTTGATTTAAATTCTGTCATCAATGAGGGTCTTTTAAAACTAGCTTAACTTGATAAGGAGGAAGTTAACTTTAACTTATTTACAGATAGTAACGAAGTTTTTTTTAACTCGAAGTGGTCGAAAGTTATTAGTAATTTACATCCTCCCATGTATATCGGTAAATCGTTGATTGTTGATCGAGTTTGTACCTAAAACGGGATAGATGTACTAAGAAAGTGGTTATCCTAAAATGGTAATATTAATAAAGTTATCATTAAAAACATTACTTCTCATTTCATAACAAGTACATTACAGTGTTGACTACTTTGATAACGTTCACAAATCTAATAAGTGGAATGTTACATCCCTAAGAGAATAATGGAATATCTGGCATTAATGAGAATGTTTCTGTAAGGAATGCAAACGGATGAGGTCACGTCACAAACAGCTTCACCACAGATGGTCAGGTACATCGAGGACTAATAACATATGTCACAAGAGGATAACGTCCATCAACTCAGATGCAACCACTCTTAGAGTGCATCTAGAGCATTACCTATCTAGATATTTAAGCCTATAAGAGTTTGAAGCGCACAACATGTTCTTAAGCAAATATGAGTATCACGTAAAACAGTAACCAGATGTATATACCATCTACAACAAAGGCGAAACATTCATTCTCCTTTAAGAATAATTAGTCTATCGATAACAGTTTTCAGACATCAAACCGTTAGTCTCTTCACGAGTGCAGCGATCACATTTTGATAATTTGCCAACAGACAACATCTTAACGAGTAACAGCTTTGGCATAAAGCCAAAGTAATGTATCCCTTGATGATATTCGAACCTGAACTGAGACGTTCACCGTAACCACTGACCCAAACTACACCTTTTTCATCAAGCCTAAAGCGAGTTGTGAGTACTTGTTCAAAGACAGCTGAACCACTTGTAACTAAAACTCCCCTTTAGAGAAAGATGTCTAGTTATGAAACTCAAAATTAAGAATTTATGTATAATCCGATGAATTAGAATATGATTTTGTCGTTTTCAAACTGATGGAGCTGATACAGCAAAATGATGTCTACACAAAATAACCCTGTCCTTTATAACTGACACACCCCATCTTCTTCAACTGATACACCTCATCGTCTACAACTGATACACCCCACAGCCTCTACACACAATAGCCCTATCCTTTGTAACTGATACACCTCATCTTCTCCAGCTGATATACCCCACAACCTCTACACAGATTATACCCTATCATCTACACGGATTAACCCTATCCTTTACATCTGATACACCCCATCTTCTACAACGGATACACCCAATCTTCTACAACTATTACACCCAATCTTCCTCAACTGATACATTCATCTTCTACAACTATTACACCGCAACTTCTACAACTGATACACCCCATTTTCTTCAATTGATACACTAATCTTCTACAGCTCATACACTCATCGTCAACAACTGATACACCCATCTTCTACACCTGATACACCCCATTTTCTTCAGCTTATACACTCATCATTTACAGCTCATACACCCAATCCTCTACAAATGATACACACATTCTCTAAACAAATTAACCCCTTCCTCTACAACTCTACATCTCATCCTCTTTAGAAATAAACGTTTCGTCTCAGTATCCTAAAGTTAATCCTCCCCCCTCAAACAGGTCAGACGGATAGATGTCCAATTCAGTGTTTCCTCTCCTTCGTACAAGGATTAGTTTCCTTTATTCCACCACCTGTTCCCAAAAGGAACACTCTAATGTAATCAATGCCAGTCTGTGCTATGGTAAAGTCATTAAATTCACCACTTTATTTAATTGTCTGCCAACTGAAATGTCATGCCAACTGTTGCAGGGTGAGTCAATGGGTTGAGAAAACATTATAGTTCTACTTCAATTTCTGGTACAGCTTTCGCATTGACATTAGATATTGGATTTGATCTTGATGCAAATACGTATCGTTTCGATAATAAATCAAATTGCTTACATATTCCTTATAACGATCTTATCATTTCAAACGATTATGATAAAACGAACGGAAACTACTTCTTTTATCAATGTATCCCGAACTTGAGTAGTTTCATATCGGCAAACTCCGAAAAGTTATTGGATTTGATCTTGATGCATCACGTATTCGTATTGATAATGAAAACAGTATTTCATATTAGTGTTATATCTGATACCGACTTTAACATTTAAAAATGAATATGATAAAGAAAATATAAACTTGTAATAACAATATTATCTCGTTATCGACAACTACTCGTAATTTGACAGACCTGGATAAATAGTGAGAGTATTGATTACCATCGAATAAACTTCGCAGTGTTCGATATTGTAAATCAAAGCTTCGCATTACCTGGGATTCAATTTAATACTTCCTGCCCAGTTTCCAACAGGCTACTGCAGTGACATTAGATCTCGGCCTCAACAATCTTAAGTCTCTTGTTTCTAGCCATATCAGATATCACCTTGACTCGGTTCAATATCAGCATCAACAATGGAAATATCGCTCTGGATCACCATTCTAGCGTACCCTGGAATGCTTGCCATTCTGGATCAACTGATGCAGAACAATGTTATATCGATGTATATTATGTAAGTTTGAGTACACAAAGGCCTGGCCACACGACCGAGTAGACATCATGTAAACACGGGCCTTATAACGTCACGTTTGAGTGACTTAACAGACTGGTCCCTTATGAGTGTTTTGCATGCTCACCGAAGGCTGTTGAAGTTTATATTAGTGTTCATTTTTACGCACTGTTTGTTTTTTACAATGAAGTAAAACAACAAGAGAAAGATGATGGATATTTAGATAACTGTTCATATTTTGATCTCGTGATCTCTTACCTTCGTCCTCGGTATATCCTTTCGAAACGGATGAAAATATAATCCCAATCCATATGCAGTGTATCCAATATGACGAATCCATCGTGCATAACTTTGGCAGACGTCGGTCAATACAATTCCACACGCTGTAGCAACATAGTAAGAGAAGCCTTTCCCCGAGTTGATCGTTCAGCCGACTATCACAAATGAGAGAAACAGCCACCTAGCCTGTCAGCGGCTGGGGAAACTCGAGAACTCTTGAAATGGAGAAAATAGCAGACGACACTTTCCCGCGCTTTCGCTGCCAGCAACAAATATTCATATGGAACGGATAAAACGGTGCCTCCGGCATCTAAGCATCACAACCGTAACTCCTTTCCTCTGAACGAGCTGCAGACGATCAGATGCTTGATAGGACTGTACAGCCGAGCAGACGAGAGAAGAGACGCATTGTTTCGTCGCTATATGCTAAGAGACTGGTGCTGAGGCGAGCTTTGTTCAGCACATTCAGGCTATATTGGCTATTCCCTAGATACACTGTATGAAATGCCGGTGCCGTAATACACATGTAGTGATTATTGGTCGCTTAACGGATAGCGGTCCTATCCGACAAATAGACTTCAGCGTACTTAGTTAACCTTGTAATTAACTTTGTCGTGACGGTGATATATTACCCATTAATTACTTGAAGATATTCATAGAATCTTTCTTTATTTCCGCTCTATATTACTACAGGTCCGAGTGATAATTGTACTCCCGTATTATCGAATGTCAGATGAGGGTTGCAGTGCGGTCGGCAAATCTAATTTGAATACTATTTTGTTTGCTTGATTACAATCTTTCATGGATATGCTTTTAACAGCGGTCGATGAGAATAGCCGAGGCGCGGATAGGAATCTATAAGTGATTGGGTCGAACTTGAGTGCCTATCCCAATATGAAAAAGTGAAAACTAAATGTTATAAAATTATTTTTGTTCCGTTTTGATATGGAGGTAGATGCAAAGGAATATATTTGTTTGAAAGAGATTCGGATAAATAGATTTATATTTAGCAATATATGGTACATATTAGCAATAGGTATATTAGAATTTTTACCTGTAAATCAATGACGCAAAAAATGCCATCATTATCTGACCTGTGGAATGAAGTTTTATTTTTACTTTTTTGTTCGTGATATTGTTTCAATAAAAATAAGCTGTTTCTACTTTTGGAGCCAATTTTGATGACTCCAAATAACCACATCATAACCATCGCACATTTCCACATATGTAATATTTTGTCTGCAGATTCTCAGTAGTGTTTTCTTGTAGCAATTCACAAATCTCAATGCTGTTTACATTCGGTATATAATCTTATTTGTACATCTTAATCTTATTTGTAATATTGTGAACTTTCTTGACACTTGAAACAGTTGGCCAAGAATGATTGGTTATGACTGGCTTTGTCTCTGAAATCTAAATTGCTTTCTAGAAAGTTCGTTCGGCCGAAGGGAATTTTCATTCCAAGGTTTCGGAATTAATTTGCTAATAACGGTATCGGGCTTAGTCACCTGCTTGATTATTATCACATACTTTACTTGAGAGTGATAAGACATTAATCACCAAGTTGTATAGGGTTCATGTAAAAACATTTTTTGTTAAGATCACGAAAAATTAAATATGAAATTTCATATGATGAATTGAATGAATACCTACAACAGACACTAAATGTTACGAATGTGGTACCTCCCATGTCTTGTTTCGTACGAGAAAAATAAAAGTTTGTTGAATGATAACAAATCAGAATTTTCAACAATTTCCTATAACAGTTCGTCATAAACGTTATACGACAAAGCCTTTCAATAAAAACAACTAATTTGTTACAAAATGTCTTGGTATAAAAATTCATCAAAACATGAATGTAAACAGGTTTTATGAAAATATGTTAAATTGATGTAATCCTTTTTCTTATTTTAAGAAATCAAAGTCTACTGTGTTGTCAAGTTCGTGTCAATATTCAAATAAGAAACGTTACTAACAAGAATATGTAATTAAGCTGTATAGATTACCGTCCTTTAAGCAAGAGGCATTACATCATTGAATGCATACGATTAAGGAATATCTATTGTAACCATTTCATGTATTCGATGTTTTAGAAAGGAGAAAACATTTCAAAAGTTTGCTTGATTTGAGACGTTTTACATGGATTGTGCGTTTTTAAACTTTCCTGAAGACAAGTTAAGGAACTACAGATTACCTGACCGCAATGGAATGTTGGCTGCTTCATTCAACGTCTGTTGTAGCGAAAGTTTAAGCGATTATTGAGTTTACCAATTCATTCGAAAACTATGTTTAGTTATACAATGTTGGCGGAATTTGGTAGGTATAGTTGTTTTGCAAATAACAGTATTAAAATGAATCAGTCATAAGGGTAAACAATAATATAAGGCGACTGATAGGTAACCACACAAATGATGTAGGCATATGAAAAGTATTGCGAATGGCGGCGGAATTACTTCTTAACTGCATATCAATTTCATCGTGTATAAACAATGATTTAACACTTTCAGATATAAGAAGGCGTGAAATTGGTACTCCAAATCTTTCAACTTTAAGAAGCAAAACCAAAATATGTTTAGCAAATATAAATCAACATAAATATGTAAAATGTGCAGCCGTACTGGTTATGAATATGTAATCCAAATACAAATATGTATAGACAAACGATATAGTGAATCATATAAATATAAGTAAATATTACAATTTGTAAAGACACACATGTATTTACTAGACTCTAGTTATTAGATATTAAAGGACCAATACAACATGAAAGTGCATGCATATTTAAGTTATATAATCTTATACGTATTGAATAAATATCATATTTCCTATATGGATTGTATACTTACCTAAATATGTTACATTTCATAACGTTTCTTTTTCACAAAATTTAGATCTGCTACCTTTAGATGAATGAGTATTTATTGCTCTCTCAAAGTTACGCAAAGTTTGACGATTTAAGATAGAATTATTTTCTGTGAAAGTTCGATGTTTATATTTCTGTAAATTTCCTAAAGATGAACTTTATTTGTATGAGCGCTCACTTAAGATGAAGATCACAATCAGGAGGATGAAAGCGACAACAAACGTCAACAAGGCGTCCGAATAACATTCAAAGACAGGTTTTGCTGTTCAAACTTGGAGGTCAAGCGAAGATATTTTTCGGGTCTATGAATTCAGCAGTTCATTCACATACTACCTTCCTTAATTCATGTAAATATGTTCAAATGTCTTCCTTGCTAATACGTGTAATCATTTTCATTATGGTTCTTAATAACCAGGTCTGTATAATTCAACGGTTTCAATGTTCAATTGACATTATGCGAATTCATCCCTTTATTTGTTCTATCTATTCCGCCATGATGTAGGATTTCTTTCGGTATTAAAATATGACGTGCTCCCCATCGCTGACATGCTACATATCCGTAGATGATCATGAGCTGATAATGGAAGATGTCAATGGATGAAGCTGTAGTTAGGTAACTGATTGAAGTTTCACCAGTCTAATATCGTTGCTTTAAGTATCAATTCTTGCTCAATTTATATCCCAAACTCACTGCACTCACTATAAATGCAAATGCGGTCAGCAACATTGTGTTTGCACTTGCATCAGCCAGACTTTGGCAAATGATTGCCTCTGTAAATGTATAGATAACTTCCTCTATCCTAACAGGAGAGAAATCGATAGTGCAATTGCAGACATAACACACTTGAATTTATTGTTCTTTGGGACAATAGGTGTTATCTCATTCACTCCAGTGTACTGAAATAAACCTTGGCTAAAAATATTCCATTTCGGAAACAACTGAAATTATAATGCGAGGCAGTTATATACTGTAGTTTAGAATGACATGAGTTTTTGGAAATGTGTTTGAATAGGTGTTTGTAATTCCTTTCCATGTCTGATATCATTATCATTTCACATGATAGGGTCAGACTTCTACTCAGGCTTTTGATTAATGATATTCTGATATTTATATAAGGGTGTTTTTCTATTAATTCATCAAACCATTTTCGGTTGTAAAAATAGTTTTTTTATATTTCCTTCGTTCGTAAAAGGAAAATCATAAAAAAATAAATCTCCCATTTCATTCAGGTACGCAGTGTTAGTTGGGAATTGCCAATCAATTATACATTAGTAAGCGATAAAATCCTGATTGATTTTTTTTCGTACGTAATTGAATGGCTAGTTGTCGGATCGGCTGATCTACGACTTTAATCAAAAACCGTCAGACAACTTTTTCACACCACTTATATATCAATTTTCTACTTTTTTGTGTGTATCATGTGATGATTTAAAATCAAATTTACGGAAATGCTATTTCCATAGTTATCAGACTTACAGTTATCAAAGCATTTGGTTTTCACTGAGAGCGAAACACACTACTCTCTAGTTTCAACCGAATGGTGGTAAGTTATGACTATAAAATGTTAACAAAAAGCACTTGATTGAAAATAAAGGACCGTATTAAACAACATTTTGTTGCAGGCTTTTAAGGTAAATTTGACTAGCTTGTGGTTACTTGACAGCAAAAAGAATCTAATTTGAAAATCAAAATTAACACTGAAAGAACAACGTAGTATGATTATTGAGCAAATATCTGTGGACCATTGCATTCATTGGTTCCTTCGATTTATAAGCGTACATAGGCAACCATCTGTATTACTGTATAATGTAGTTATGACACAGTATCTATATAATATTTCTTTGTTTACCTATAGACAGCTTTCGAGGAAGGTTGATTTTTTGTGTTTAAGAGATTAAGTGAACAATTGTACTCGATACCCGTGAAATACAGAAATATTTCACGAAGGAAAATCGTAGCTTATTAAAACTTTATTTGCATATCAGTAGAAACTTCATGGCAATCAAAACCAAATTTAAAACGGAATATCTTAGCATTCGGAATTGTTAAAGGAACATAGCACCATTCTTCACAGGGACTGCCCTCTCTAATACCGCCTCGTCTTGGGGTTTTTCTTGTATTGGTCCTGTTGTCCTGTATTTGGGCTGTAGTTGACTATGTTCTCATTAGTAAAAAGTGTACAAATATGATATGTGTGGTTCTAAGTCTAGAATATATTAACAACTGCTGGATTCACATGACTGCGATATTCTACACGACTAGGGTCATTTTACACACGAGTCACAACGTTAACATACTATCATTCGTAAATTAAATGATTTCTTAAATCAATATTTGCTGAGATATTTTCAGCACAAGTGTTTTGGTGCCAGACACGTTTCGCTGTTAAGGAAATTGGATTTGGAAATAAATTATGTTTCAAGGAATTTATGCTTTAAAAATTTTGAACAAAATTAAATCTATGTAAAACAGAGCAGCATTTTGCTTACCTGAATAGAAAATTATCATTGTATCTCCTTTTGTGACAAACTATATCAAAATGTATCGAAAGGTATCTTTATTAATAAACTACCGTAAAACTGAACTTCAGCTAACATGGGCACTGTTATTGAATTGTCTAACAAAAGGCAATTTATACCAGTTTCAAACCTTTGGCCACGGAGCTCTGTTTTCAGTAGAGGGAAAAGGAAGAAGTCTGAGGGGGCTAGGTCTGGAAAATAGGCAGGGTGGGGGAGAATCCTGAATTCACAATCCTGTGCTGCACTGACGGCAATTTGGGCGGTGTGAACGGGAGCATTGTCCTGCAACGGCCGCACACCTTTGCGCAGTTTACCCCTTCGTTTCTCGTTTCTCGTAATTGTCGTAGTTCATTTGCGTAATAAGTGCCATTGATTGTGGAACCTTTCTTTAAATAATCAATCATTATTACACCCTGAGAGTCCCAGAAAACGGATGTCATGACCTTTGGACTGGAGGCACAAGATATAAATTTTTTAGGGGTGGGTAATGTCTGTGTTTCCATTTTTTAGCGAAAAATGATTCTGGGTCTGCGCGATACTCGTCAAAAGGTTGCTGACTGACCATGATACGCGTACGTTTTTGCTTTTGGTCCTCAGAGAACATTCTAGGGACCAAGCATGCTGATACCTTTTTTTTATATAAATGTACATTTATAATTCGTTCAACTGATGTTTTACTGATGTGGTGAGTATCAGCTAAGTATCTGATAGTCACTCGCCTGTCTTGCCTTATTGTGTCAAGAACAGCCTCATTGTTTTCACCTGTGGTGACATCAGATGGACGACCATGGCTGGGCTCGTCTTTAGTGCTTACCCTACCCCGTTTAAATTCAGCACACCAATGTTTAATGGTGCTATATGAGGGAGCAGAGTCGCCTAATGTTTGTCACATATCCCCATGAATTTCCTTTGGAGTGTATTTGTTTAAACTCAGATATTTGATAACAGCCCTACATTCATTTTTCTCCATTTCGGTAGAGATGCGAGGGTACCTTTGAATGACAGGCTATTATATGCAATTGAAGAGTATGCATCTCGTGGTTTTCATGCCATTTACACGTCAATGAAGGTTCTTCATGCACGCACAGTATGGTTGCGTTTCAGGCATGTTTTCATATTCAGGCCGGATACTTTTGGGACAACCCTCGTATACACCCTGAGTTTGAAAATCAGCCGCATAATATAAGATAATTTTTAATAGCTCTGAATTCGAACACGTAACGTGAGGCCTTTAAGTGATAATTTAGGTGATTATATGGTACTGATTTATAAATATTGTATGTTTATATCAATTACAACGATTTATGTTTGATCTGTTTTCTATCGCGGATGTACCGTGTCATCGATGTCTGTGTACAATTTCCACTACCTCACATTCAAACAGAACATATGTAGTTAGTAAACTCAAATGACGGTACTAGTAAAAGGCTTCGGACAATTCCGACACTATCAAAATGCATTTCAGAGAGCACACTATATTACAAAGACGTAATATTTCTCCATAATGCTTCTGGATTAGGAATCATTTTGATCTCATTCAAAATGTTACAACTGCACTATAGCATTGGTGTTATAATTAAAGTTTTAGGTAAGGGTTTTTGTGTATATCGATCATTTTGGTTAAAAGTTTGCACGACCCAACTTAATGATTTTAAAGGATATAGCCTGCAAGTATGAACTATTTTATATTGTCCCACAATGGTTAAAACAGTATCTCATCATTTTCAAAACAATGAAAATCAAAATAAGAATATATTTATTCAACATTTTTATTTTATTAAAAGCTCATCAAACCTTTTAAAACTAATTTTGAAATTCATATTTTATTCAGTTTTAGTCATCCAATCAACTATGTGCAATATTTTGAAATAAAGGTTCAATAGCACGTTTTCAAGTAAATAAACTGATGTCAGCAAAACCAAAAGCTAAGTCAAGCGATGCGAATCCATTCTCATGCGCAGTTTATTAAAAGGGCTTCACACTAAAATGACCGATAACTTCTTCCACGACTAAGGATAATCGCTTCGGCTTAACCCTATGTTTATTGGATAATATTTGAACAAATAAGATTTTCAAAAAACGTGTTACATCCCCTTTAACATATAAATCTAATTTGGCATTGTAACATATCGATCATAATCTCTCAGTAAGGAAATTCCCAAATATCAACTTGCAGTTATGACCTTTCCGTTCGAAATTTATGCCTATTCCCAAGCAACGCTTTCACATAAATGTTTTTGACATTTTGAAATCAAGTCTAACTTGGGAATTTGACGTTTTAACGTCATGCAGAAGAAATTTTACAGGGTCTTAAATGCATATCCATCATATATGCTGACAAAAAGTCATCATGTAACACTATAGTTTCTAAACGTTTGAGTGGAAGTAATGTCATTGTTTAACACACGCCCAAACTCACTGATCCCTACGAAAGAAAGAAAACAAGCATGTGGATTCCGAAGGCATACCAGACTTCACACACAGGGTTTCATCGTCTTCTTTGATATTGGATTTCACTTTCCACATGCGTTGCTCGAAGGATATATTTCAATAAAATATAATGTCATGTGCCGTTGACATTTCTGAAATTACCTCATAGGTCATTGTGTCATAATCATACTATGTTGTTTAAAACTAATTTTTTTAACTATCATTTAGAAATGCTTTTACAAAATTGAAATTTGAAGTTTTGACAAATTTCTGTAACTAAGAACAACCTTCTGGCATCTGGTGCTCGAACTTTTAACAGAGACTCGAATTCGAAGTTTACATTGTAATTGCTTATCAATATGTTTTAACATTTCTGCTTTGCTATTAATGTCATGTGTTACAGTTGCAGTGTCAGTTTTGAATTGATCATCAAAATCAACATAACATGAGTCAGTTACAACATCATGATTTATTTTTCAACATCAAGTTGTCTAAATAGCCGATAAGAGAATTTCTTGCTTTCTAAAATAAATATTTGACAGCGATTACATTTACTTAGAAGATAAGTCTTTTTTTCTTTTCTTTTCATGTTAAATGTATTGATAAAGCAAAACTTTTTGGACATAAAAAAAATTATATTCATTTTTGCTTTTGAGCAATTTTACTACAAGTTTTAATGCAAATTTCTAAATTCTAAATCATTTTAAGCATTCTAAATGAAGGGTGTTGAAAAGTTATTGTAAATCGGTCTGGTTAAGACAATCTCTGCTGTGCTGTATAATTAAGAACACAACTACAACCACTGTATAGTGATTTGAAGTAACATCATTTGACAAAGATTGAATTCATTGTCTCACCGATACCATACTGATGATAAAATCCGGAAGGTAAATGATTCAACCAATGAAAGTAATGTTTACTTTATAGGCACCATAGATAAGTTAACATCAGTTCAATATCAAAGTAAAGACGTATAGAAAATAAAGTTATAAACGTTTTAGAGGTACATGTCATCTGAATAGTAAACAAATGTAGCTTTGTTATATTTGGGATCACACTATCTGCAATAGTACAAATTCGTGTACATTTTCGAGTCACGTCCCTTGCGGGACTCGAACCTACAACCTCAGAGTCAAGCAAAACTTCCAGCATTAACCTTAATAGCATAATTCATTATGAACCCTTTTATCAAAGAGTGGGGATGATCAGGCAATATAAACTCTTTTAATGCAACATTGATTACAATGATGAATTTCTTTTATATTTGATATGATACGGTTTGATTAATGAAAGTGGCCGACATTCATGTGATATTGTTTTAATCTAATTGTTAAAGGGAAAGTTGACAATAAGACGAGACAAAGATGTATGTAGCGTACATAAATCAGTTTTTATCCTACCTCATGTAAGAATGCCGATCTTTGATTGGTCCACGTGACCCTAAAAAAATATCAATATACACCGGCACCGAGGGATGATAAATCTCTTATACCCCGCTACATGAGTAAAGCGTGCTTCCACGTCAATCAATCAAAGTCAGTGATGAGGTCATAGGTGTTGTTCATTTCTGTTTGTCTTTTTAATAATACATTAGGACATTCGGTAAGATAAATTCGTTATAACATTCCGTTAAGGGTGACACAGGGATATATCATTCCCATCAAAGGTTGAATGATGAAGCGTTGGTGTGGCTTTGAAATACATAATCATTTCACAGAAAGAGTCAGATTCCCTAATATCCGCTTTCTTTTATGAAGCACATGACCTATCAGTCCAAGATTTATGTCTATTCCCCCATCAAGCTTATACATAAATTTTGACGTTTTGAAATCTGTGCTTACTTGGGCATGTCACTTCTTTTCGTCATTAGAAGTAATTTTACGGGGTCTTAAAAACATATCCAGCCTATATGCTGACAAAAAGAGTCATCATGTAACACTAGTACTATACATGTAGTTGCTAAAAAAACTGAGTGGAAATAATGTCACTGTTCAAAACAGGCCCATGGATTCCGAAGCCATACCAGGCGTCACACTTTCTTCGTCCTCTTTGATGTTGGATTTCACTTTCCATATGCTCTTACTCAGAAGGATTCATTTCAATAAAATATTTTTATCGAAGCTTTGACAGTTATAAAATAGAATAAATATTTTTTTTATTTTTTTTAAAATAATGTCCTCGTAGGTTATATGGTAATGCTATTGCAGGAGAATTTAAGTTAATTTTTTATTATTATTTAGAAACACATTTACACACAAGGTCACAGAAATATGTAAGATTCAGTTCTGAAAAAGATAAGTGTGCATCTATTTGCTAAATAATCTCAAATTTTTAGAAAAGTCGGTGTCCAATATATTTTGTTCCTGTTTCTATTGTTTTGTTTGTCTTCAGGGATTAGAACATTTACAAAATTAGTGATGATTTTTTATAATGCAGTGACCTATGTGAACAGCAAATTATAAAAATATTATAAACATCTCATCAAACTTATTTCTTTACAGAAAGATAAATATTTCTTCTCCGCTGAACAAAAAACATGGAAATAATTCTTATATCACATTTACATCTATAGGCTAAGTTGTGAATTGGCAGTAACAATCAATTTTACATATATCACCAAAAAATACCTGATTAATTTTCTTTTGAAAATAATTTAACGGCAAGTCGACTTATAATCTGATCTAGGAACTACACCCTGCTCTCTCAAACGACCAAACTTTTCATATATAATACTTTATTCTTGAAGATGTGAGGTGATTAATAAGCAAGAAATCAAATGAATCTCTGGAGCGATATTCCATAACTGTTTAGGATGATTATGTATATAATTCATGGTGCTAACAAAACAATTGACATTTTCCTTTTCAATACTGCATTCTATAACCGTAAAAAACCCAAATGCTTAATCAGTTCGTATTATAAATCTATTGCATCATAAATAGTGAAAACAATTGCCTTTTCAGTTCACTTACAAAGTGTTAATATCGAATGATCACATTACATGTAAAACATCCGATCGATTTATCGGATTTGATTTAAAGCAAGACAAATTAGATCATAATTTAATCTTGTATTTTCTAGGATTGTTTATTTTGACAGATGATTTTTTTTCCAGCAAACTTGATTTTGCAGACAAGGGTTTTTTCAATTTTTTTAGATGTATACTGGACAGGAAGTTTAAGCCCCCAATGTCACTGTGGTCTTGTGATGCTGTAAATCCTCGTTGACTTGATTTGTTTTTCTCTTTACATCTACATACGTTTGAAAAGACATTATATAAAAATATTTCCTGTTACATATTCAACTCAAGTAAATGTGAACGAAAACCTTGTCATTCTAAGAGAAGTTGACACACAAAAAATCAATGTTTTGTATGCGGTTTTGATTGCAAAACATACAGAACATATGAGTGAATGTCAAAATGCAAAAATTATCAGATTTTGACATTTGACAATACGTCATAATTCACAGCAAAGGCTAAAGGAATCTATTCTGATCTTGGTCATATACAAATGAATGTGCAGGCTGTTTTAGAATAATCATTTTTTATGCAGTAATGCTTTTCAGTTAAAACTCCTGTAAAGATAGTGAAAATAAATTATATATATATATAGTTACTCTGTCATCTCAAAATACCATCACACCCTTTTAAAAAAATTTTACAACTTCAGTTTTTAAAGCTGAAATAATTTGCATAGACCTTTGGACAAAGTGGATTGTATATATGTGTACTCGTATATACTATCAAAGAAAATCAATTAACCTCTGTCCTTTGAAATTAATATAACAGATACGACATTTCATGTGGATGAGACGGAGATACTGATATACTTTGAACTTATATCAAGTATCGCATTTCTGACTGAACAACCGACTTGTCAATAAGTCGTAGCATCATGTTCGTCAGTATTATGGCAGGAAACTGTGAATTCGAATAATCTCAGAATGTTATTTTAGCTTAATGAATGTATATGTATGGTTAAAATCACAATCTGATTTATTTGTTAAAGCATTTTATGCTGAGATTCAGAAGAATGTATGAAGAAAATGTGGCAAAATGAAGAAAAACAACATGCATTGATATATATATGGTTTCAATCACTAGTAGCTACATGTACATGTATGATGTGAAAATAGTGTGTGTTTTTGACATTTGAATATTAGCATCGCTGTAAAATTGATAGTTAAATGGTGAAAATGTAAATTTCAAGACACCGCTTGGAATTACACATGATTTAAGTCATACTATAAACATTTCGGTTCCGTTTCTCATACACATCACATTATACATTTGTTTGTTTTTAAAAATAAAATAAAAAAACAATTTACGCGATCATTATGTTACTCATACTAGGAAAGAATGATTGGGATAAAAAAATAGATAGAGGATATTACATGAGTGTCTGTATCATACGATATTTACGACATGAATGCCTGAATGTTACTACTTCCAGAGCGAGGGTGAAGAATATACGTATATTTAATATTATCATAAATATACTATTTATAACCAAAGTATGCAAATTGAGGAAATCTATCAAAATCTATTTCCCTCAACAAACAAATGTGCAAGTCAAGAAAAACTTTTAAATCATACTTTGTTTTTTTACTCCACGTTAGGTAATATAAACTTTATATCCACCATAAATACGTACGTACCGTCAGCAAATATATATCACATTAAAAACAAAAATAGCTGTAAGTTTTGTAGATTTCATTGAAACAGCTTAGTAGCAAATAATACTAAGTCAACTCTTCTGAAATGAATGAAACAAATATTTTCTTGGTAAATAGCAATCTATGATGTTTCAGTCCCTAGATTGTATGTTCCAACATAATATATGGTTCATAAAGAGATTAAAATTAGTTGGGGTTTTTTTCAAAATACAACATATCTTTTTAAAGCCTTTATGCATGTCAAAAGTAAATATATTTTTTAAACCACAGTTTTTGGTGATGCATCTACAGTTGCTCGCTTTACTGATTTCATTCCATACTTTAAGAATAAATGTGCATATTCCATTACGTCAGTTTATATGAAAGACAGCCAGACAAAATGCTAATTCATTTCAAATGCAGATTCCTAAATATCTAACAACTATTTCTAACAGGTAACATCAAATTCTGATACATCAAAGTCAACATTTTCTTGACTGAACAATCACTTTTCCCTATTCCAAAACTAATATAGAATGAGGAGAGTATTCTATTTTGTGCACGTCGGCATTACAAGGTATGAATACCAATTCAGCTACTGGAGTAAGCCATTAAAGCTCAATTTATTTTATAATCAGTGTATATTGACGGCAAAGTAGACTGATGTATGAGTTTAATCTGGCTCAGTTGTCTGAATATTGATTTTATGTGGATTTACGGCTCCAAAAATAACAACTGTGGAAATCAATGTCTAAATTAAGGAATAATTTGGAACCATTATAAAACGTTAATCTTTACATTTATAATCTATTACCAATATAACGCATAAACCATTTAAAAAACAATAAAAAATGTAATATTATTAATGTTTTACTATTGCGTTTTATGATACTAACAACTATCTAGTTTTGAGAAGTTAATGACTTCTAAAATGAGTCATGGTTTTATTCATATTTCCTTGGAAACCACATAAAAATTACATTAAAATGAGGTTTATCCCAGTGACAGCAAATCAAGAGATCGTGGTTGATATGTGTTTCAAATATAATAAAGCTAGCACGTATAGGTTATAAGCTGTCTAAAAGTCAGAGGTCACATATTAACTAATGGAAAATTTGCAAAAATTATTCCAGTCAGGGACAAAAGGATACTAAGGTGCATCTTTATATAATCTGTGATCTGATATGTCAAGTGTTCTGACGCTACATCAGTAAGTACAGCTGCATACCGAAAGTTTGTTCACTTACCACTGAATCGTAGTGCAAATATAATGAAAATTGGGTTTCGTTTCAACGTCAATAAAATAACTTCAGCAAAACTGACAATGGATCACCCACTACCAATGCAATGAATGAAATAGCCATTATTGAACTCTTTTCGAGATCGTCTGGTCTCTGGTGCAAAAATTCGAATGTTGGCATGTTGAAATAGACAGAAGGGGTCACATTTTCGAAATTTCGATTTCGTTAAATGTCAAATAAAATATTCAATATCGACTCTCTAAGATTAAAACCAACATAATCACATTGAATTTGTGCTAAGGTACAAACTTGACGTTTTTTTAAATAATATGATAACTTATAAAGGTTTTTATGGAGAAAAATAAAAATCAGTGTTTAAGAATTTTGACCCCTGGCCACTTCAATGACCTGCCAAAACTGTTACGCGTAATTGAGGGGTACGATAAACATTTGCCTTAAAAATAATGGATCTCCATATGTGTGTTGAAATTTCAAAATTATACGTTTGTTTTTCGCAACGCTACGATACCTCAAAGGCATCTCAAATTACATGATATTTGCACTAGTATGCACAGGTATGTGAACAAGTTTTTGGCATGCAGCTGTATTCGAGTACAGCGGTAGTAGTTTATTAGCTCTACAACAAGTATCATTTTATAGTTATAGTTACTAGACCAGAATGAATAGGAGTTTCTTAATTGTGTCTTGCTTCAAAAGTGTGTTCATACATTGGGTATATACTGTTAACTCTCCATCTGATTGTATCCACATTTGCACACGTTTCTGACATATAGAAGAAAATCATGATGCTAAAGCTTCCTCACTACTCCCACTCTATATTTGTCGTTTTTCATCTGAAGATGGTAAACAAGATGACAGGAGTTTCATTACCATTAGATTCAATATTTCCTTTGAAATCTTAAAGAAGATCAGCAAGATAATGACGTCAAACACACAAGGTGTCAAGATAAAGGAATTATAGAATTATCTTTCTCTAAATCTCGTCGTTTTTCTTTTCAAAAGCTACATCTATAATGTTGTTTAATCTGATGCCCTTCTGCTTTTTAAAATACACGTTATTATCTTTCCGACAATGAGATGTACTTACCACCGTAACATCTACAACAGTGCTGCTTATCATGTTACTGTTACATATTTTCAATACCAAATACAAGTATGCAAAAGATATTATCAGACAAGAAGCAATCATAGCAAGTATATTTCGACTAAATGTAATTTTAGGGAATGATATCTAATAAGTATGTGGAAGTAAGTTGTTCGTGTTCTGTAGAGTATTCATTATCAAGGCCCCGTTGACCTGTGTCATACTGTCTACATTTGCTGTATCAGGAAACAAACTCATTTGAAAAGATTAAAATAGTTCTACTTAACAAACTTAAGGCAAACAATTAATTTTATCTCCGGTTGCCACTTTCTAAAAAGCCATAAAAAATTGATCTCATCATCATGAACAAAATAATGATAAAGAAATGTGTGACAATGGGTTTTCTGTAATGGAATATAGACCCATATTGAGGTGAGGTGCTTTGGGGTTCACGCCGCTTTCATCGCTTTATGTCTGCTACTTTTATTGCAGGGAGAAAGCCTGCACCACCATCGTGGCTATGCATTGCGGTGAAACCTGCGAGCGAACCTTGGGTGGTTATGCACTGAAATTCATTGTAGCATTGCACCCAAACCTTACTGCCTGTAGAACAGTTCTCTACTGAAGCCAAAGTTGCCGAGCCCCTGGCGAGATTCGAACTACAGATCTCTTGATCCGAAGCCGAACGCGTTAACCACTGCGCTATGCAGCCATATTTACAAAACATATTCATAACTTGTTTAGATGCATAGGCGAAATATATTTATTCGACTGTTCCTGACACAATTCCATAACTAATAATGTAATGAATTGTTTTAATTCTTTCGTAATGCAGTCACACATCTTACCACTACATTTAGAATCGGATATGAGATGATATTAGATTAAATCATCAGACCCTATGATCCTTAAAAAAGCTGTTTCCTCTTCCGCGATTTAAGGAAAGCACATTGAAATCAACCGTCTGTTTCATTTGCGTTGGCAACGTAAGTCGTGAATCGGCAATCAAATATACATTAGTCAGAAAAAAAATCCTGACTGATCTTTCATTGAGAGATAATTGAACGGCAACTTGTCTGGTAAGCTTATCTGTGACTTTGATCTTGATTTGCTGCTTTCATACAACTACACACCATTTATACAATGTCCGTCTTTTTCTAGCATCGACCAGGGGATGCATTAACATTCAATCCATGTAATCTTACAGTCACATCTATAAATGCATACAAGATTTCAACAAAATCGCCACAGTGGCCATAATACAATTATTTGTGCATCTTCATGCTGCAAATAAATTATCTACAATATTTGTTTTGAGCTATATTTTTTAAATATTCATATGACAAATTCAATATGTGCATGTGACTAAATTGGTACAGATCAAACAATGTTTACATTAGAATAGAAGATGTACTCATTCCATACTGTATTTCATGCAACTGAGTAAAAATATCTATGGATTACAATTTCTTTACCATGAGATTTTCAAGTTCTAAAATGCCATTTCTTATTTTGACTCTATGTTGTTGAATCGTTTAGGAAACACATGGCTAAAACTGCTGAATTATTTTTACGTATTCCCTCACACTGAAAACACACTGTGAAGTAGCGATTACGCTATCACTGAGGGTTATTGTGTAAGGATTAACTCTATGGAGCAAAAATAGGTCGCCAATTGACCATATTTGCATAATTATACTATTTTGATATGAAGTGTATCTTAGGCATTATTGCATCGAAACGACATTCCATTTATCCGTTTTGCAAGTTAGACAATGTAATAAGAACCCCTTGAAAGTCAACCCATTATTTAAATCGGTCGTCGATTCAAGCTTTTCCACTTTTGTCTTGCATGCCTCTTATCGAATACGATTAACACTGCAATATTGGCAATGACTCAAGAGCAAGACTTTTTGAGCTCTAATTGGCATTTCCGTGCATGTGAGAAAATAGGCATTCACTTCAGTTTTCAATCGATGCAATAAAGTACTATCATTATTCACAACTGATCTGTCTACAATAATGAACAAGTTAAGATGACCGTGGTCACAAAAGAATACAAATGTCGGTTGTACACAAATAAAAACGATCGCTAAAAACGGCTGAAGTGGGAATGTGTGCAACTATTGAATAAACCTTAATCTCTTAACCGAGAAGAAATGTCGCAATATATCTTTAAAAGAACTATATCTTGTATACATTATTAGGAAAAGAGTTCTATTAAGCATAGCGGCTTTTTGAAGAATTTGGAAAGACATCAGGTGATTGCAATTCACAATGTATCAGTAATCATAACAGCTGAATTGCTTTGTGTCTTATGATTTGGATACGGCGGAAATCTCGTTAAAATATATTAAACAAACATTACAATATCTTCGAAATAATCAGATTTCTAGATCAAGCCACATACAAGAATCGATTTGTTACCGACCACCATTATTAATCCTTAATGTTAAATCTTCAAAGTCTTTAAATATCGATGTGGCTTTTATTTGATCAAATCTTTATCGTTTGTTGATAATTGATAATTCACGACATCATAATGCAGGAACAGAATGATGCAATAAAGTCAACTCAGTGAAGAAGTGATATACAACTTCATGTTTAGATTAAGATAATGTTCAACTACAATACTGTGCAATTCTGAACAATGAGTCATGGGCAATCGGAGCTTGTTTTATATGACAAAGGTAAGCAAAATTACATATGATATTTTGATATGATAAAACTGACATTCAAAGAACCAAATGTGTTAATTCTTTCTTTTTCTATTTAGGTTATGCTTATTATTCGTTATGCACGTGAAGCTCAACCTGTGAAAACACTTTGATAGTAACACTTTAAAATAAAAACACATAGTTATACATGAGTTTCTATCATTAAACATGAAATGAAGTCAATTGTATTCTTACTTCAATTTTGTAACTAAAAAAGATCCTCGTTTTTGTCTCTAAACAGAAATCTAACAAGTGAATTCAAAAGCCATTGAAGCCTCCATACAGAGGGTTTCTTCTTGATATTGAATTTCAGTTCATGTATGCTTTGACTAAGACGGACACATTTAACAAGTAGACATATGGATACGAGCCTTTGACATGTACGAAAATAGAGAAGATGAAGTATTTACAAAAGTATCAATATCAAAATCGTAAAATTGTTATTTTTAAAGAATGATTTTGTTACCCAAAAAGGAGATAACTTCTGATGTTAAATATATTAATGCTAAACAATATATTTTCAACACCATGACAGACAAATTGATAAACGTAGAGGCATGATTTTAACTTTGAACCACATTCAATCATCAATCAATGTCACGCTGACAATGATGATATTTTGTAAATAAAATATATTTTGACATAAAAGAAACAGAGATGATTGATGCAAACGCTATTTCATATATATGGAATATACTTAGCATTGCCTCAACTTGTCCTCTGTTATCTTATTGTTAGTTCTTTTGAAACTGCTTGGCATTAACCTGTAACTTGTGCTTTAACTATTGATACAAAGCTTCATTCCAATTGCCTTCAAAACAGAGCTGTATATGATAAAAAGAGGATACTAAACGACCTTCCATGAAAAACTATTTTTAAACGACTTAATGATTAAGTATAAAACGAGCGAAAGCGAGTTTCATACCAAATCATTAACGAGTTTAATAAAAATAGTATTAAATTGAAGGAAGTTTAGTATTCTGTTTATTACTTGACCTCAGTAATCAAGTATGATTGCCGAAAGTGTATTGAACGAAACATGTCCGCGACTTGGCCGCCATTATCACGGCGGTGCCAACATTGTGACGTCACAACCACACAATATTAAGACGTCATACTTGCAGCGGTATTACACTAGTTTAATATCGCCGTATAAATATTACACTGCGGTATCTTACACGGGTGAGTAATAATACAAAGTTATCATACACCGCTGTGTGTATATCTCAAATACAAAACTGTTTTGAGCTGAATGGTTTTATTTTTTGTCATACCATAATGAAGTTAAGAATTTATTAAATTTTCACTGAAATTAGATCGACAACACAAATAAACGATGTGGTTGTGCTGAACAAATGTATGCGTATGTCTATGCGTATAACACTTTTATCAAAGATTTCAACTTTGCTAGTTTGTCATTACAAAGATCACTTTGCTGATATGTTGATGAAATGTAAAGTGAATCGTAAGAAGGAGATGTATTGCTTTCGTGATAGCATTTGCGTTTATTTCCGTAAATGTCAACAGACATGGAGATCAAATAAACATTATAGGTTTATGTTTCATGATGAATCCACCATTTTCATCTCATAACGCAGCAATAATATATGGTTAAGCGAACAAATCCTAGCAAGAACAAATCAAGAGGTGTCCTTATCAAGACATTTCTTAATTGATATAACTTAAGGCGTTTAGAAAATTAATCCTAGTTTGTTGATATATGCATTCCATTCCTGTAAACTTTTACTGCATAAAAATAAACATGTATCCAGGACAAGTATCTATCAAATAAATTACACACTTGGCTTATAACGATTTTGATGAAATATGATAACAATCTTTCGCCAATATTGAGGGAATATGCATAGAGATATCACTGTTATACAGAAAAAAATCAATAATTTGAAATAACATTTAATTGTTACAAATAAAGCTGGTGTTTTATTTGTGCAAAAATTGTGATGGAGTGTAAAGATAAGATATGGGGATCAATGAGGCAATGTTACTAATTTGCGACTATCTGTATATGAAGCATATATTTCACATAAATAGCATATATTTCGGTTTTGAATTTTAGTAATTCTTTACAGAAACAAACGACAGATTTGTTAATTCCCTCATACATTTCTTATTCTTCACGTTTCTGTAATTATGCATTGTTAGCTCTCAAACTCAATTTATCTTTCTCCTTGGAAGTGCAAATTAATTAAATAGAAGAATAATGCTGAGCACATTCACTTTGCGTTTTTACGTTTTCATTTCAATACAATTCTCTCCCCAAAGAGGTAGCTACGTCATTAATTCCTATACAACCTCTGTTAAATAAGAGTTCATCTCGAGCTTCCGGCAGTTCCCCTAGCAGCACAATAGTGCAACTTAAACAATATTTTAACCATTGAAAACACCGAATGCATGAATACCATATTTGTTGTCAGACAGGCCTATGCAATGGTGCAGTTGCATCCAATTAGATTTCTATATTTCTAGACCGAGAAACGTTCGTATCATGACAGAGGTTGTATAGGGATTTATGACCGTGCTACCTCTGTTGGAAAATAATGCTTCTTCATGCAGACAATATTTTCAGTGCATAGGCGAGTTTTCCTTCAGCCATTATAGAAAGTAAAAAAGGAACTTGACACGAATAACCTCAAAAATAGTTTAGAAAATAGGATTCAAAAGAGTATGTTGTCCGTTAATCTGTGTATCTGAACTTCAAAGATCTCTTTACAAACTAATATCTTTTCCTCGAAGAGTAATATTTCGTTTGGAGTTCAAATGTTTCAGACGATGTCTTAGAACTTTTTAATTTTGTTGTCACGTCACAAACAACACTTCTGACGTCACTGTGTTTATGTTTTGCGTTGATGCAGCACTTGAATATTTTCTATGATTTCGTAATTTTCATTATCATATGTAGAGTATAATATTCATTCCAATTATATACTATATATAAGTTTACGAGACACTCTCTTGCACGGGAAATACTAATAAAAACGTCAACCTCCTTCTATGAATCTATCAATTGTACATATATTTCTTAATCACGAAGACCCGCTAATCATGTATTTGTTCACATTATATAACGCTCAAACGGAATTATTTCACTTCCAAACAACATAATCTACATGATTGCACAACATGTGATGCCTTATATCCTGGATTTTGCTTTTCATCGTTTGTCATACATTTCAAATACCTTTGCTTTAAGTGATAATATAATATGACTTTATGGCAAAGTTCTACGTTACTGTCATATCATTAATTTCCATATGCGATCAAATCTATAATGGCAACATAAGTAAAATGTCAAGCTTTATATTAGTAAACCTACATGTATGTGAATGAATACAGTAGCTGTATTAGATTTGGAATCTTAAATCAAGATGAAGATAACAAGTCATATAAATTGTTAGGCTCATTTATAATAGATCGATCAATTTAGATAGAATTCATTTTTGAGCAGCATGTGTTTGATAAATAATAAATAAATAAATAAATAATGTATCACATAGTGTATTTTGGAGTTCTGAAACATGCTCATGCTTTTCATCTCATTTTATCTTATTTTCGTAATACTAATGCAAATTTTCTACATTCTAAGTTGAGCTTTAGTGAATTACATGTAAAAACCTTTCATGTAAAACTTAAGACTCATTAAGGAATAAAGATAAAACTGAATATATAAGGAAATTCATGTGTGAGAAACCCTAGTGCATGATACATAAGACCATTCCCAAAGATTCTTGCTTGAGAAAAGATTATCTTTTGCCAGATTGTTTGAAGTGTTATCATAATGTCATGTACTTTCACCATTGTTATTCCTTCGTCTGGGAAATTATTTCAATCCAAATGCCCGAATATGTAAGTGGTTTCAAAGTGTATAAAATAGCATATACATGTAGCATTAGAGTGTACAATGCTATCAATACATCATTTTAACTCGAAGAAAGCTTTCAACCGCCAAATCATATTAAGTTGCCCAAACTATTTCTCACTAACGTTTGATGTACGATTTCTAAATATAACAAATCTTCAAATAAACTGATTTAACTACAGTTGCGTGGAAAATTCAAATGTCTAAAACGTGTAAAATATAAACTTTAATGTTACATAACGAGGAAGATCATTAAAATCAAATCATCTATTCCTTCACTAGGTTTAATTTTAATATCACACATAGATGAGTGAAAATTAAAAAAGACAAAGGAATGCTTTAAATATTGATGTTATAAAAAAAATCGGAATGAAGATTTTTAAGGTATGTTTAATCCGATTTTCGAAATAATTTGTATTGTATTGTTTCACATTCTATTGATTTAGAAACATATTCATAAAGAACTTACAATAGGTGCTTAAAAATTTTCACAACTGTGGACATTTTGAAGATAGTTTAAGAAGAAATATATGATTCGATAATGTGTATCATAAAACTGATAAGTCGCTAACACTCTTTGCCTAAGACAAATGATGGCGTTTCCTCTCCTCAGTAATTTCAACTTTACATATATAAGCCCTTATCATTATACGTCCCATTACATACCACACAATCAATACCGAAGCAATGATACGTGCTTTAGCTAACAACGTCTTGCAATTGGCTCATTAGGAGGTGTCCTTGGCAAGACATTTCTCAAATAATTGTCAGTTACTTCGTCTCTACTTGTATCGGCTCTTGTAATTGTTCGTCTCATTTTCAGACCATGGAATCAATGCAGCAGCATTGAGGCGTGCTTTAGTTAATAGCACTTTGCAAGTGGCTAATTAAGAGTGTCCTTGGTAAGACATTTCTTCAAATATTAACATGGGCAGCAGAGAATGGTGAGAACGGTAAGTCTGAAGAACATCAATTAATTCATAGTCGGTCCAAATAACCATTTTAGTCGAGTCATTGATTAGCAATTGATTGGAAACAGACAACACAAATGAGTAGTCAATATTGATAGATTTGCTGACCGTTTCTGAGGGAATTAGTTTAAGTATATCTAAATCGTTCTAGGTTATAAATTCCATTAAGTGCTCGTAATCATTAAAGAAATATAGGTTGTTCTGGGTGTGAGTATTTTGATGATGGATTGTGATTTCAAAAGATAATAAAGGTGTCAATTGTTTCATTGGGTAGGTTGATCATTTACTTCAACAAGAAAATCTTATTGCGTCATGTTCTTTAACCACTTCATCCGCTTTGCAAAACAGTACTTGTTATTGTTTTCAGTGACATAAAGTTATTTGAGGTTTTGTGTAATGTTCAAACATGTTCAAGTGATACATATGATAATTAATCTAGTACAGGTAGTTTAATGCACGAGAAGGTAAAATAGGTCAGAGCATGGCCTTAAAAAAATTCTGATTGTGAAGCTTTTGTGAAGTTTTTGTGATCAAGTGATACAATATACACACAATTATTTAAAGGTCTTTGTGGTTCTAGGTTTAATTTAGCAAGACATTTTTCTAATATACAATATTACTTCAATAACTCATCAAAAGTAAACCAACCATCAATTAAACTAATAATGACACCTGATTGAAGTTTCTCAACAGATGTATGATAATTTCTTTTTTCAGTGTGGAAGTGTAATTGCGATAAAGCAAGTTACAGCATTTGACTTTCCATTTCCTGATGTTAGAATGAGCAAGAAATTGCATTTAATGTAAGCTGTTCAAATACTTTTCCTAATACTTCAATTGCTGTAAAAGTGCTGTGAAACCTTTGCGCAGGTGATTTATGTTTAGTGTCACGAACTTGCTGGCTGAGACCCAGTGGTCGGAGCAGGCGAGCACTGTGCCTGCGCACCTATCGCTGAACTCGGAATAGTTCAGAGCGAGTGAACACCCGAGGGGTGAGTGTAAACCGTGATGCACGTGCAACATGTGGCTATAAAAGCCTAGGCATCAGCTGTGCACGTGACTTGCGTCAAGTCAGCGGTCGGGTCATGTTGTGATGGAGCTGTTTGGTTTACCATGCAGCCATGAGCTGTAAATTAGTACAGCTGGCGAGTGGAAAACCTAGGGACAGATTCATAGTGGATGCATCCTCGAGACGTCAGGTTAAAGGTCTTCGTGACCTTGACGTCGTGAACGACCGGCGGATCCAGTTGTGAGATCCGAGTTGCTGCCCACGGGTGCAGTAGTGACCGTATAAGAATACGGAGGGCCTGACGTCCAGTAGTGACGTCAGAGATGGTAGGGTCGAATTGTGATGTTCACAATTAAGTGTATCATGGCCGTACGAGTTGGTGCCAGATATTGACGGCCTAATGGTGGCCTGGGTATTCCCGGAGGGACGGGCGTACCATATGTGACCCCGTCGGGATTCACCCAGAGAACTTTTCATGTTCATGACTTGTTTTGTGTGAACTGTTAGCTGTGTGTGTGTGTGTATATCATGCCTTATTTGTATGTGATTCCTTGATGGAATTAGATGTTATGATTATGTATTTATCTTAAGTGTTCAACTTTATTGCCATTTACTTCTGTGACTGATAAATGTGAATTCAATTCGTTATTGAATAAGAGGTGCTAAACTTTTCTATATCCTAATTGTAACTGATCGTGTGATGTTCACACGATCATTTATATATAAACAAATCATTTTTGGGATATTATGCTGCTCAGATGTCTTTATATGTTATATATATCTGTACTAAACAAAACATATATGTTCATAATAGTACACCTTTTTATATAGTTGACATCAAATTGAGATATTTACTGCTTCTTGTAACGTTTTATATATTTTCGATGTTTTTAATAATTCAAAAATAGAAAGGAAGAGGGCCTTGGGCTATAGTTCATCAAAGTCGGTTCTGACAGATTATCTTTTCCATTAATTTATTATTCGAGTGAAAGATGGTTTGTCATTTTCTGTCATGATTTATATATCTATTTTTATATATTTATCTATATTAAAATCGTGTTAGGAAAGGAATGTTGTTCTATGCATTGAAATTGAGTTTTATAAATTTCACATTTCAATTTATTAAAAAATGTCCATTGAAAACACATGAATTTTCTGTCCGCTCGAAATGGTTGTAAAAAAGTGTTACCAGTAAATAGGAACGCTTTGTTGTTGATGAAGTGTATGATTTAATTATTTGTGCTTGATGGATCATGAAACACAATTAACAACTATTGATAGTAAAGAGCCGTTACGTTGGCAATCATTCATGCATTCCTTTTCTACCTATGCAATGAAGTAATTGTTGGATACATAAAGAGAATATGAAAATGAAGAATGTTGGAAACTAATAAAGGTTTTAATAACAGTTGTTTATTGAAAGGAAATGATTATGTATAAATTGTATATGAAATATAGTATATGTTCCTTCTGGTCGTGAAATAATGTACGTGTTATCTGTTTGATTGAATATCTTTGTAAGTGTGAATGATACTCCTTGTAAGCTTAAATTGCAATCTTCACATTTTTAAAGATGTTAACAATGTTAACTTAACATTAAGTTCATACACATATTTTTGTTTGCATGATCAATGTGAAATACAAAGATATTAATTTTACCTAACATAAACCTATATAACTGATATTTTAGAACTATCAATTTCTGCGAGAAATGTTCTTAAACATCCAGGAATATATGTACATTACCATTATTTGATTTTCTACCGAGAATGATATCTGTTGAGGTCTGAATCAGGTAGTTAAACATTAGCACAGATGACAGTATGGTTCCTTGTGTTCAACAGCATTTCCAAGGTGAGAATTTAAAAGAATGATTAACAATGTACACATATTTATTTCAGCCTTGTATGTACCCTTTTTTCTGCAATGAAGAGTGATTTCGTATTTATCAATCAGTAGGAAACACAAAGCTGTATTTGTTTCCTGTTTCCTGTGCTTGGTAATAAATCAAGAAGTTCCTTTAAGTTAATTACTGTCACAAGTGCTTTAGAAGACTAGTTTCAGTTCACACCAAGGCAACACCACTTTAAAATTAAGTTACTCTACCTGTAAATGTATTCAAAACATGTTCAATTTCATTCAATCTTGGGTAAAGATACTGTTGACATAGTAATACTGATGCATAAATAAGAAGTTGTATCATTTTATACATTAAGTCAATACAAACGCAACTTTTGAGACAATAGTAATTGCATTTAGTAATCTATATCAATTGAATTTTTGAAAATATATTCTGATGCTAACATCTTTCATATTGAGAAGTGCTTTATATATTTAGCTAATTACACAACAAGATGAACTAATTGATTAAATAAGTAACATATTTGATATGAATATTACATTTGTTATACAGTGTATGGTATTACTGCTTTTAATCTGTTGTATGATAAAATAAAAATATCAATTTGAATCCCCTGGTGCCAAAGATGTTTACTTAACATGATGTTCAAGTTGTGGACTGAATTGATATCCTATTTATACAGTTGAGGTGAAAATAAATGTATATTTCAATATTGTGTCCAAATGACTCAATGACTAACTAGGATATGTACATGGATATTGAATGGCTATCTAAGTCTGGATTGATATGACGATCTAATCATCAGTCTCGCTGACTTTGGTAGTTTTCTTAGCAGCTTATCAAATTATTTATAATAATTATTATAATTACCACTCTCATTTATTAAACTTAAAATCAATTCCTTTGTTAAGAAACATACTTCATCTAACATTTTTTGTACAAAGGGATTTATTTTAGACCCTTAAGTTGATATTTTCAACATATTTGTCTGTAAAAACTGTAATGTTTAACCTCTGGTGAGAAATAGTTGGCAAGCATGCATAAATTTCAGTGTTTTTGTACTTTTATATTGAAAAAGAAAAGTTGTTTTTTTAACTTTTGGGGGGATTATTATCAAGCTTAAATCTAATATCCACCACTTAAAGCGTAACATGGATTTTTAAAAACCATATTTGTTGGAATTTAGGTGTGCAAATTAGACAATGATCAGTCCGATTTCAATCTGATACAATAATTTTAGAATATGACATCACAGAAATATCAAAGAGACCCTTACATTTGAATGCAATATTTCAGTGTCACAGAGATATACAAATTTGAAGATGTACATGTCAACAAACTATTGTTTTCTGATTAGTACACATATTAATTAAAAGTAAAGGAAACAGTTTTATTTTTTCCTAGATAGCGTTGTACTTAAAAATATGTCACTTTAGTACATTTTATTTCCATTAGGTATTTAGGGTAGATCGATTCCAGGAATTTGACATTTTATCTTTTATTGACAAATTATGTTTGTCTGGTTAGGCAGAGAGAGTGTTCTTGAGTCATCTTTTGTTTTATTTCTATCTAGGTAAGACATATCCAAGCAATTTGCAAAGCCAGAGCTTTTTTTGTGCTTTCTTGTCAATGAAATGAGTTCAACTTCAGTATGATGTAGCCTAATTTCTATACTTTCAGCTATTATTTCTGTCAATCACTAAAGGAAAGGATTTGTTTCTTCAAGAAATATGATTATCTAAGATATGAACATGACATTAAATTTATTCTTAATCATTAGTCAGTGACATTTTAACGATTTCATTTGTTTTCAATCAAAATATTATGAATGACAATACATATCAAAATTGTTTACTTTTCAAAGGGTGGCCGTTGTTCAGTTCATATTCCAGGGCCTAGAAGCGAAGCTATCTTAGCGTTAAGATAGTCGTAAGTACCATCAATTAGCATTGTCTTACGATTATCTTAGCACTAAAAGAGCTTCGATAATCTAGGCCCAGATCTTTAAGAGTAGTCACTTCAACTTTGACATTTTGGCGTGTTTTCTTATGTGGAACAACTCGGGTATGAGGTAGTGTTTGGAAAGGTATTAACATGACCCGCTTATTTGATTCTTCTTCAAAGCAGAGTTACCTGACCTAAAACTAACTACACTAGCAGAGACAAACGACACTGATTGCCACTAATGGTTGTCACCCGAGAAATACTTTAAAATTGTGTTTAGTAAGCAAAGAAATTTTGGGTATTCCTCTTGATAATTACTATACTCTGTGGAAAAGAAGTTATCTATCATATTTTCACATTTGAAACCTAATCTTCCCACTACTAAATACAATCTTTTTATTTGTTCTTATTAGAAAGACAACCATACAGTTTTTATATATACATGTAGTCTTGTGCACAGATTGTTAAAGTAGTTTTGGTCTGCGAGAATGTTAAGTAAAACGTAACTTCTAAAAAATATCATAGGTCTATTTTATTGATTCATAATTCAAATTCCTATTGATCTATACAATATACACTACATGACAGGGCTAGTTTCAGATCTTTAACAAAAACATGTGTCAACACCGAATTTTGCGGTGAGTTAGCAAACGTTAGCACTGACAAATAGACAAGCAGGAACTGAACTGCTGACAGCATTTCATATCGATCTCTTTGCTAATATCTACTTTGCATTCATCAGTTCCTGTTATTTTGTCCCGTCAATCACAGACTCGATGAACGATGCCTCAGCAAAGATACTTGCTTTCAACAACTTCCGAAAAGCAGTTAATTTAGATTTGTCCTGTGGACACTTGTTCAGAGCTTTATTAGGTGCTATTGTGGTCAGTGTTTGTAAGTTATACTTTCGAAGACATATCTTTTTTAATTGCTCCTATATTACTAAATGAAGTTGCGATCGATGCATAAATTGAGTAAACTTGACCCTCTATTACAGATCCTTATTGTTAAGTGAAGAATATGATATAAAAAAAACAACTTTCAACTAAAGTTTTGATTTGAGCGGATAAATAATGATAGACATGTTGATTTTAAATAAATTTCTTTGTATTTTGTATCAGACTATAAGAAAAACAAATGGGTGCTACTCATGTCAGATCTATATAATCATATCATTAAATTAAAAAAATAGATCAAAAGAAGTATTAAGTGTAATCCAAAAAATCTGATTAAGTGTTTTTTACGAAAGTTTTGAATAGCATCAAATTACAAACAATGATTTGTTTCATCTTGAATGAAAAACTATCACAATAACCTTACAAAATTGTGAAAACAGTATTGTCTGTAATCTGCTCACCACAATCATTTACACATTTTAACGGCTCTTCAAACACTTTGTTTCTCTCTGACTGAAGATATACTGAAGTAGTTATTTGTAGGGACAGAAAATAATCCTATGATTAAACTATCCCTGAGATATAACCTTCATTGAGCATTCAATGATTGAATAAGGCGCTTTAGGAATTTATATTTATTATGATGAACATGGAGGATATTTGGACAACTGAGTTAGTTTCATTTGAACGAAAAAAACTCGATTATCTAATTCTGATACTTTCAAGATCACTAGAACGTATTTACAGAACCTGCTAAGGTAAGTGTCAATTGATTCTATTTATTTATTCTGATGTTGAAGGAAATATTGGTTTTTTTCCAATTTTAGCTAGCATATGATAAATCGTTTAGATATCTGATGGTTAAAATGTACTTGAACATCATATTGATGTTAAGTAAACATGTTTTCTTGATTTTCAATATTGATGTAAAACGAGACAACAAAGATGGATTTTTATATCAATTTAGATTTTTTCAAAATGTTCTCTATGGTGTAGTTATAACCAAATAAATATCTAGAGAGTTGCATTCTAGCTTGATATTTGCTATAGTGGTTGAATGATAAAGATATTTTAACCTAGAACCCTTTGAAAGAACACTTATTACGTCTTCATTTCGTCATTTTAGGTTTTACAAAACACTATTAAATGTGAACGTATGATGTTAACAATTGCCATCTATTAGTCCACTTTTTTAATCCTTGACAAGTCTATTATGCAAATCTGAGTGGTAACAGTGTTTAAACTGGGATGCAATGTGCTATGTTTACATAGTTTTCATATGAGTACCTCCCCGAAGCGTCACACGAAAATATGTATATCCCCTCATCTCTGGTTTTAATTATCATAAAATCATAATTTTGATACGTAAATGTATGTTTAGTAGGTCATTGAATCCATTGGATCAATGGATTCAATGACCTTCTAAACATACATTTACATATTAAGACTATGGTTCTATGATAATTAGAATCAGAGATAAGGGGACATCGTTCTTTTCGTGTGACGCTTCAGAGAATATGTGGCTGATATTGATATATGTGTATGTATCATCCCAACTTGGGATCGCGTCCCATCTTAAGAATTCCAAGTTGGGACGGCGGACACACATATATACACATACAGTCAATACAGTTAATACAGTTTATACACTGTTGCCACTCAGAATTGCATAATAGACATGTCAAGGTTAAGAAAAAGTTAATTTCGTTCTGCCATGTGGGGGGTTCATGGGGACACCTATAGGCTGGTTGACTACATAGAAACCAGGTATAAAAGCCACATATCTCTCAAAAGGAGGATTGGACCTTCGACCGATGAAGTAGAAGAGAGCACTCCTCAGCCTATTATTTCTTTACAAGAACAAATCCTCGTTAAAAGGTTTGTCTAGACCTTCTTTGAGAAAATTTACACTTTTAGACTCTGGTCTTTCGTAGCCAATATACAAGATCAAGGGTAAAGCTTTGATATTTGACACGGAAAATGATGCTTTCAAGCATCAATTTGGAAATATACTTTTGGATCCGTAGAGTAGTTTTCCTCTCTTTGTAGGTGACTGTAGACAGATGCGACTCTGTAATTTGTCATATTTGCAATACTTTAGAACTAGATATGCTTTAGTATTAAGCTTACACAATTGAAGGGCTATGGCAAAGCATTGCATCCTTTGTCCGCATATGACACTAAACATATATAAAGTGTTACACTTTGTTTACTGTAGATATGAATACCCCCTCCCAATAACCATCATCTGAAGGAATGTAAATCATATATTCACATCGAATTGAATTAGCAAAGTTATGAGATTATATTATAATGAAATATGTTCATTCTCAACTCGTATTCAAGTAAACAACAAACTTCTCTTGTTCCTTTAATGTTCCTTTAGTGTTATCAAAAGATATTATGTCGAGCCAATGAATAAAGGATTGAACATCTTCCAAAATGAATATCCCACAAAATGTTTATGTAAATCCACATTAAGATGTGTTACATAGGAACAGAAGCTTACTTTTGCTGTTGCTTTTTAAGTGATTTTGAAGGAATGAATATCGGTCTATGTGTCATATATTGTTATAATGTATTATAAATAGAAAATGAAATAATTCTGTCACGGTCCCCTTTTCTGCTTAGAAATGTATTTATCCATAACTTAAAAGTGTAGGCACAAAGATACACTAGACTGACATTACCTTGAAATGTTTTGATGGCTCTGAGTTGGTTTTAGGGTTTGTTTTCACTTACTGGTTCTCCCAATTTTCCTCTTACCTATACATAAACAAAGATTAACAAATACTTTCATAGGATTTAAACATGATTATCAAAGTACATGTAAACGGAATAAAGTGAACGAGGCTTAACTGATGTTTGTTAATCGAATTTAATTGAACATAGGCTTCTAGTCTGTTTATCAGATTTTATTTTGTTGTGTTTGGAAGTGAATGGCATTTCTGTTTCAGATTCTGAAGTGGTTTGTGATTCAGTGCCCCACTGCCTCAACAAGTTTTTTAATATATTGTATCCTTCATAGATCCATTCACCTGACGAAGTGGCAAGGAATAGCCAAGAAACGTTGTAACCTCCTAAAATAGATATTACCCATAATATTCATCTTCTACTTGAATACACCAGCCTTCACATGCCTCTTAAAGATATAATCAAATTAGCGAAACTGTCATTCCCGGCTTATGTTCTTATTACAAATATCTAAGGATGTACAAGTTACATTTAGAGGAGACATTCCTGCAAAGTCCTCAAATTAATGACAAGTATTGTACAGCTCCATCTATTAAACCCTATTGTAATATATGTATGAAAATATATCATTCATACCATATCACAGATTCCCTTTCCACTTGACAAAATTTTCTGTAAGAAAGTAACAGGAAATCTTTGTTGATAATGAAGTGTGTAATGTAATCGTTCACGCTTGCTGAATCATGAAATACGAATTAACAGCAAGTATTGAGGCTAAAGATTTAATTTGTTACTGGCCGTCATTTATGTGTTTCTCGTTTGCGTAGATCATGAAGTAAACGTTAGATCAATTCAAAATGGGAGTAGCAATGTGTTAATTGAAGGTCTTTATAGAATTGTTCAGGCAAAAGGAAATGAACATTATGTACGAACAACTGAAAATATGCTTCTCTTTGGATATGAGTTTTTTTACTTCATAATGAATGAGTTACGATTTTCAAGTACGCATAATAATCATAGTTATCAAGTACAACACTCACGCCCATCATTGTTTGCAATATAAATGAGATTTATGAAATTATTATAAAGTGGCTAAATGGATATTGATAAGTGCTTAATAGTTACATGTACTCAAGAAGGACTTCAAAATGTACTTGAAGTTCACAGACTAACATGATTCTTCTCTTATTTTTATTCAGTTACATGAAATAACCTGTATGTATAATGTGTTCAACACATCATACCATTATCATAGGATTTTTTCCTGCTTAAATAAGAAGTTGTATAAAGTTTTACAGAATGTAAATCCCTTGATGTGACTTGATACACCGAGGAGATTGATAAGTTATTGAAATGACCCAACACGTTTATCTTTCTCTTCTTCGAGCAAGATTCAAGGGACGTATTAATTACCATCCTGCTACATCATTTTCAATTAAATCCACTGATCCAGCTCCTTCCATATACCCTGATCTCTTTCGAGCCAAATCCCTCGTACGGTTGGCGCGGCTTGATGTTCGTGGCTGTGCTCACCTGTTATTGTTTAAGCCAATGAAATGTCGTTATCCAAGGAGCTTGAAGCTACTCTTTTGAACTTACTGAATTTTTCCATCGTCTCATTGGCTGGTTAGATAGCTAGCGATACGAGGCTTTTGGCCTAAAGGATATCAGGGAATATGGAAGGACCTGGATCAGCGGATTCAATTACGCTGATGTGGCAGGATGATTAATTACTAGACCACGAGAGAATAACAACAATATAGCCGAAAATGGTTTTCACCCGAATAGTGTTTTAAAACACTTACTTCGCCAAGTAAAGATATTGTAGTTATTACTTTTACTAATTACAATAATTTACGGGGTAGATATAAAATGGATATATATCTTATATTAGGAGAACAAATATTTTGTATATAGCTTATTTATAGGCTTTTCTAGCATTTTTTAATCATTTTTGTTCTACAAGTACAATTGACACTGCAGGAGTACCTGTGTAATAATTTAAATATCCACCAATACTAATTTGGAAATGGCTTTTGGAAACTTGTTTAGGCTCATTAGGCTTTACAGGCTCAAACTGGTAACTGTTTGTAAGTAATAATTTCGAAGACACATCTGTGTTGTATGCTTTTAGATTACTTACTGAAGTGAAAATCTATGGAGATATGGTCATATGGAGTAAATTTTACCCTCAATGATAGATCCTTATTGTTGACGAAAGTATATACTTTATGCTAACCAAAATTGTGCTATGTAAGATTAAATGATAATTGCCATGGCCATTTTAATCAAATTTGTATGCTTTTGTATTTGTTATCAGTATATGAGTTAAAGCCATCCAATTGGGGAAACTCACATCACATCCTTGTCAATAACATCATTTCAAACTCTTTTTTTCTTACTTATTTAAAATATATAGACCACAACAAAACTCCTGTTATCCAAGAACACTCGAACACATAAACAATATTTCTCTGATACGTGTCAGATTATTTAATTTTTATGTTCTGGTGGACAACGTTCGGTCTTTTTACATAATAATTAATGTCGTTTGCACTTTTTGATGTTTAAAATGTACCTGTACAACATTAAGGTGTTCAGTAAACCTGAATACTTAATTTTGAAGTTATGATTCCATCCAATAAATGTAATGTGTAAATGTAATCTTGAATATTTATTTTCATTAATCTCGATTTTACACCGTTTTATTCTAACATCACAGTGGCAAGCTATTTAACATTTAGACAGCTTAATTCTAGCTGCTTCATTTTGTTGGTTGTTGGAAAGAGATTATATTTCACAAAGAAATCTTTGGAAGCATATCAATAACGTCTACATTCCATCCTTTGAGGTTATACAAAATAATGTTTCCTTTCATATATATCATGTTAACTATCGATAGAAACCAAGTATAAACGCCGAAGATCACCCTGAAGGAGGTATTTGACCTTAGACCAATTTAGTAGAATACCAGATTCTTCAGTTTATGGTTTCGTTACCAGAACAAATCCTCGTTAAAAGGTTTGTCTAGACCCTCTCTGAATAATCTTACTTTTTTAGACTCTGGTATTTTGTAGCCAGTATTAAGGTTTTCCTTTGATATCTGACACAGAAAATGGTGCTTCCGTTGGGGTAATCAACTGATGCAGCCGTATGGTATCTCTTTTTGGCTGATATTAAGGAGATGCAACTCACGTTTATAGAACTATTTATGTTGTTGAGTATTTAGTATCTACACAGCTTTTAACATCACTCTAATATTTAACATAAGTTCTTGAAAGGTCGTGACACAGCATCCTGTGTCCGCAGACACAATTTAAGATATTTCGTATCTAAATCTTTATACAGGATCGATGTTAACCCCCTCTCCTTGGTACGACAATCTGAAGGAATGAGGAGGGTTGTTTTGCACAAGTTTTCAGTAACATACCCTCACTCCACTTATTGCTTACATATCTATAATCTAATAAATCTTGCCGATTATACATCCATACCGAATTGACTAAGTAAAGTTATGAGATTGGATTTTTAAGGACTTTTGTTTTTTCCAGAACTATGAACATAATTTCTCTTATTCCTGTAATTATTTCATCTAACAAATATTTAATCAAAGACTATCATAGAGGATTTAAGATCTTCAAAGAAAGAAAATCCCTTTGAATATGACAAGTAAAACCACATAGAGAGTTATTCTGTCAAAGAAAGATAAATTTTCCTTTTCACATGATAAAAGTTAAGTGATTTTGAAAGAATTGAATGTTGTCCATGTGTCATATTCAATTATTGAGCAACTTTGTTGTATCGTAATATAGTCTATGAGAACCTTACCATTTGCAAGGACTTGTTAAATAAGTGAACTGTTGCTAATTGGTAATGTGGCATATCATCCACTGCAAAAAAAGGTAGCACTTCCTTTTAAAGCATTATCTGGTTTTTGACAAACATTTCCATTCCATGAAATTGGTAATTCAATTTGTTATCCTGAAATAAACATGACATGAAGCGTTGATGGTTTGTAAGATGTGGAAACTGGTGAGCACTAATACCAACGCCTTAATTGTAATGAATTATATATTATATATACAATGTACCACTTTTTAAATTTTATGAAAAACATAATTTTCTGAATCCAAATGATAATGATCTTCCTCTTCAAAATGTTTTTATGTTTGTGATGGCTACATTCATTACATCGTAGAAAGAATTCTGCTTGTGCATGTACGTCACAACATCTAAACGTGATTTGCACGTTACTTTATATTCTTCTTTTAATTAACAATATATAATAATTTATACAAAAACATCTTTAAAAGATATATAAATGAAACACTAAACATTTCAGTCGGTATCCACTTAAATTTTAACAAAATAATATCATAATGTCATGTTCATGTAGGACTAAATCAAAGGTCTAACGAGTATGCTTTCATAAGGATAGAGTCCAACATGATTTATTGCATTTAAATATGAGTTGTAATATAAACGTATCCATCAAATTTATCAGCCGAGATTGTGATTCATATGACCTTTCTGAAACGAGCGTGAAACTTTTATGACCAGAGCAATGGTAGGTCATAAAGAGTCATACGACACGCTTCCGAGTGACAAAATGACTTTATTACCGATTTCATTCTATTTGAATTGTATGGAACTACCCAGGAAAGAGCTGACTTCCTCTGCTACAACCCAGGAGAGTGATATCAAGTCCAATAATTTCATGACGTCAAATACGGCGATATATGGTACCTCACGCTGAAACAAACGCTCCTGGGTGATATGTGTACAACTGCTCATAATGATAGATGAAAATTTGAAAATACGAATATTGAAAACCTTTTTTTCTGGCGGGAGGGGTACCGTTCTCTATGCATCAGTTGTCTAAGCCGATTTTCATAAACAATTTTTTAGCTTACAAAATTTATATTACAAAAAACAAAATGTTTTCACAATTTTCTTTTGAAATTCTGTACTAAGATATTACAATCAAAGTTAGAAGTTAGATAATTTTATTTCGTTGATTTTGTAGAAGTGATCTCTTATATTCCCACAAAGTGTCAAGGGTCTCAGAAAATTCCCAAAATTTATTGATAAATTCTTGAAGTATGTATCAGCTGGCACAGAAAGTGAAGAGGAATAAAAGCTACATGTTTTAGGCAGACAGTCAGTCAATCATTATCAATTAATTTCATATAATTTATTGTTAATGAGATACAATCCACTGGTTTTTTTTACATTATTACAATGAGTTTTAATAAAATACATAAAAATATGAATATTATGTTTTCCTCATGCAAAACAAGTTTACTTTACTGATTCTGATTGTGGTGGACTAAAAATATTATTGATAATGAGTTGAAGCTAAAGCATACATAGAATGCACTGCCATTATCAAAATGCAGTATAAATCTGTGTTTTCGTATTGTATTTGCATTACAAATGTATCTACACAAAGCTTTCTAATGTAATAATTTAAACCAACTCTACATAATTCATTCAATGAGAACTATTTGTCCGTTGCAGGGATGAAGTCGTACAGTCAGCAGAAGAGATTAAATGTTTTTATATTGCTGAGGGAATCCTTTTGTGTTATTTTAAGGTAAAGAAAGTTTATATTCTCAATTTTCGTCAGCAAACTCTATCATCGAGTCCATATAAATAAAATCAAATATGTTTAACTAATTCAGCTTTAGCACAATTTAAGAACTGATTTGAATCCATCTATAAATGCACTCTTATTGTTCTAATCCGTAAATAGCTTCCAGTTAAGACAATAAAATGTCACTGAAGCTGACAATCGTTGAAGATATTTCAAAGAGATCCAATCATGTTTCATAAATAATATTCTATCGAAATCCGCTTCAATTAATTCTTATTTCAGAACGAAGTGTTGGATTGCTTAGGTAAAAGTCATATTTATGTTAAGTATTAAAAATATCGTTGTTGGATTATTTTCATTAGCTTTGGAAGTGGTATAGTTCATTATTGTAAAGCATGTTACGTCTATGAATCTAAACCTATCCCTTATTATCATGACAATGTTATCTGATTATTTCTTGGGATAACAAATATGAATGATTCATACGTTAAAATTATATGTAAAAACCTGTCCAAAAAAACCCAACAGGACCAATACTGCCGACAGCAATATCTATTGATCTGTTGCTTATTTCACCTCTTCATTCAGCAGTCTCTTCGGTCATAGACCTGGAGATCGAAAGTTGGAAAATTGCTTTATTCAACATTTTCTAATCGGCAGCTAATTTGGAGAAGTCCTTATACATAGATTTTCTCAAAGCTTCATTTGACAGCAAATGTTATCCTTTATATGGGTAAGAATTTCCTTATTAACTTAGATTCTAACAAAGTATGGTTTTATCCTTACCAAATAAGGATTCATGCATTTTCAACTTTTATCGAGTAATGCTTACTTTTACATGAAAAAGTATTTTCTCATTTGAATTTCTAGCTATGGTGATCAAATTGTATTTACCAAGATTGTATGTTTATTTTGGGTTTACAGAATTTTAATTATCTGTGGGTTCGTTTCACATTTTTACAGATTTATATATATTTTAAACTGCAATATGAGTGTCTGTAAGAGTAAATTTTGGATTCTGGATTTATTATACATTCTAAATAGCTATCTAAGGCTGATTAAAAATGGGGCTTTTTTCGATGGAGTCGTAAAACATTGAACTTTTATTGTACAATCAAAGGTTAGTAAGTATTTCGAAAAAAATGAAAAATGATTTTTGCATTTTAAATCGGTTGATGTCAGTATTATAAAGCAAAGAGATTATCTTTAAAAACATTCCTTTTATTTAAGTGCATGGTTTTACGGTTATTCAATAACCTAATCTCTTACATCTATAAAGTATCATGTCTCTATCATTTATTTTAGTATTGAACCTCCTGAATTCTCGACATAAAATGTTTGGCTAGACTGTAAGACGTAAATAAAGGTTAATAAACGTTAATAAAGGCTTATCTGACATCTCAGATGGAACAGTTGGCTTTTAAACGTCAAGGGGAATTGATTGACACAGTTGTAGGGTACCTATTGCCTTTTGTCTGTGAATGTAGGGAGCTACGACTCAACAATCTTTCACATTAGAAACATTATTGAATCCCTCTTAACCATTTACAAATATAAAGCAACAAAAGAAAACTGTCGAGATAGTAGAAAGGGGTCCAACACTAACACCTTATTTGCCTCCTCATCTCAAGAATGCAAAACTCTAGAAAGATACAATCTTATTCTTGAGGAATTTAATGGAGACTATGTATCAACAAAAGGGGAAGTTTTGGAAACGTATGTACCTTCATGACAAGACATAAAATGCAACTATAAGCTATTTAACAAACATGATTCATAGAGTGTTAATTTGGTAACTTGTTGATCTCTATAGACTGACTGAAACAAAACAAATCGTAAAGCTGAAAACGTAGGTACACTCATTGTAAGTAGGGCCGTATCTACATATTTGGAACACTATGACCTGTACCTCGGGATTCAAGTGTCACACCATTAAACTTATTGTGGTATTATTTTCCACAACTGAAGCTTTCATTTATCAGATTATTCACAGAGGACCGACCATATAGTTCAACGTGAGACAGAGCTAATTTGGAAAGATTTATTTTGCTGATTTCTACTTTCATTATTTTTCCATCTCGTTTTTTAAATATTCCAAAGAGTTACATAGAGGATCGACAAATGACATATGGTCTAGAATAGGTCTCTTTAGGTATCTGATATCTCAACAGATGCATGGTAAGACCAAGGATGATCCATATTATTCTGCAGACTATTCTATTTTCAAAAAATGCATACTCGTACAAGTCTGAATAACATTAGATGAACGACTCATCTGTTTCATTTCATCCAATCCAGACATGTATCTCCTTTAGTTTTTAGAGCCCAAGTGGCAATGGATTTCACTTTAATATGACAGGTCTTAGTATTCACATTATTAACATTATTAGGCTTGTGTAAGACTGAATCATTCGTAAAACATCAATCTCAGGAGCAAAAAGCAAGTGCCATGAACATTACCGTTGCAAGATTAAAACCAGAAATGAAATAGCAAAAGCGCCTTACATTTTTAAATTATATCCTGAACATTGTTGTTTAGAAATATACATGTCAAACATGTTTAAGTAGATATGTGTGCACAATATAAAATTGTAATGATTTTGGGAGTAGTGCTGTAGTGTAAGTGTATTCAATGGAATTTAATAGGATGGAAAGTGTGCAAAATATTTACTCTTGGTTGAAATACTTGAAACTAAAAAAAGAGTATCACAATATTTGTATGCTTGGTAATGAGTTTTAAAGAGAGAATTTAAAAGTTACCTAACATAATGGTTGTTACGCTCCAAGAACACTCGATTTCGATATACTCATCACTGGTATAAACCCAAGAAGTTTTTAACAAATGTTTCACAACTCAAAACTCTTGTACACAAATTGCTATGAATCTTTCTCTCTCTAGACAGGACTCATGTATTTTGTGGGTTTTTTAAAGCTGTAAAAACTTTTGGGTTTTTTTGTAAGTTCATTTCAATCATATGATACTAATGCAGTAAAACAATGGTATTATAGACGAACCACATCCCGAATTTGTTTCCTTATTACATTCTAAATCATTAGAGTAAACTCCCTGAACCTAAATTTACATTTACAGCTGTCACTTCCATGTGGTATGAAGGATGTATCATTTCCGACTGGCTTAAGAAGCACATTCATATGATTGATAACAAATTAATGCAATCTTATGTTATGATATGTGATATGTGATAGTCCAATGTCTCAGAGCTCAAGAGGAATTACAGCTTTTAACCAACTTTGTGATAATGTGCTGATGTTTTTTCAGCCTTCGTGCTGTATCACTTTTTGCTTTTGCAATCATTTTCATTTCATTAAATTTCTCGCCGCTAATGGCTGAAATATTGCCCAAGCGGCGTTAAACAACAACTCACTCACTCACTCAGAGCTCAAGAGGAATTACATTTATTGTGATTTCCCTTGAGATTTTAGGTTCCTTTAGAATCTAAGTTGAAAATTGTTTATTTTAGAATTGAATTCATTTTTTGTTTTTGTAATTGAAAATGAACAATGTCAAGCTCGCATGGTTTACATAAACGTTTTAAAGTATCACTGGTTAAAATATTCTTATGACTTTTAATTCCAACGTTTTACACTGACGTTTTTGTAAAATGTCACCTATCATATGAATTTATCAAATAGAATTTCGATGGGTAAAAGCCTAGAGATTTTGCCTGATAGTATCTGATATTTTCAATATTCATTACAATGAGTACTTGATAACGATTTAAAAAGTTTCTTCAATCACACTATAATGGATGTGCAATGTAATGCTTTAGCTTTGATTTTTAAGATGAAAGTTTTCCAAAAGAAAAGATTTCCATAAATGTTTTTGCATGTGATACACTTTCCTTTGTTACTTAGTAATAAAACACTGATAACTAACTTAGAACAAGAATAAAGCTTTTTCAGTTCCACTTGTAAAACCCCCTGTAATTGCTCGTGTCATTTATCAAATTCAGCAGTTGAACCACAGCAATGAGACATGATTCTGACAAATTACAAATTTATTTGGAATGAACTTGACATGAAATTTCTTCAAATATTACAATCAGCTTGAAAAAGATAAAGAAAAGTGTCAGTTCGAGGTACATCTGAAAGACTTTAATTCATTCAAATATCCTTCTCAATCATAATAACATTTTTCAATTAATTGCATACTGATAACACAAATGTATGGTCAACTTAAATAATAGACAAGGTTTGTGATAATGATCATAGACATTTTAACGTTTGCTTTTTTAATTCTGATTAAATCACATTGGTATGTCTTAAATCTTAATAGGTTATTTAATTCCATATCAACAACCATTAACACATTGATATATGTTACTTTTATGAGAATATAGTTGTCAGGAAGTGTGATGCAAGGTGGAGAGGTAATTATCATCCGCTTTAAAAACAAAACTAAAGTATATAATACTCTTGGAACCACTACATCCACTTTGCAAGGCTATGTATTCAACGTTGTAATAGAAGTATTTTTTTTATTTGGTATACAATTATTGATTATTGTTTGAGAAAGGGACAATGTTGTCTTTGACATCTTTCTCATCAAAGTAAAACCAATAACACAACCGTTTGCATTTGTCGCTGTAATAATCAATTTAGCTAAGAATGAGTTTTATCCGCAATAGGATCAATTGAAGGCAGAGCATGGTTTTCAAGGAAAATTTGATACTGACGTGTTTTGTGATCCAGTGCTCCATTGTACAAACAATTATTTGTGGAAGTGTTCAGATTCAGATAGTTAAAAATGTATTTCATAATTCTACACAGAGAGAGAGAGAGAGAGAGAGAGAGAGAGGGAGAGAGAGAGAGAGAGAGAGAGAGAGAGAGAGAGAGAGAGAGACAAGAGAGAGAGAGAGAGAGAGAGAGAGAGAGAGAGAGAGAGAGAGAGAGAGAGAGAGAGAGAGAGAGAGAGAGAGAGCAGTCTTGGGCAGTACTTAATTAGTGTTGTGGAATGACAGATTATGTGTCCCGAGATACATTAATTTATTAATCAAGGGAAGGATGATCTATCAATATTCAAGTCATGTAAGCTAAGGGACATTAATATATGCATATGCCTTTAGATGAAGTTACTGACTTTCGCATTTCAATCTTCAAAAGAACACATGGCGATCAATTTTCATTGTGAAATCAATTATATCAAAGATTTCCTTTCCATTTGACAAGACTTGTTGTTACGAAGTTTGTTGGAAGGTTGAAATACCAGTAAACAGTAAAGCTTTGTTGTTGATGAAGTGTATGATGTAATCATACACGCTTGGTGAATCATGAAACACGAAATATTTATGCTAAAGAGTCGTTACATTGTCAATTATGCATGTGTTCGTTTTCTACCTATATGATAAATTAAGTGTTGTATACATACAAAGTGATTTCATGAAGCGTTAGTTTATTATAAAAGCTATATAAAAAGCGATATATTTTTTTATGCTTGTTATAAATATGTTACCTGAGAAACGGTTCTACAGCATTAAAAACTATGCTCCTTTGTAGATATGTGGTACAAATGCTATTCCATATTAGTTTTGATTTGCATGCACATATCTTAAACAGAGTTGGATATGTTCATTTTACACCAAGATTGATGTTCATACATGTTTTGTTTGCAAGATTATTGAGAATCATTAAGTAATTATCGTTGGAAAAAAATCAATACTTACTGATGTAAGGTTTCAAAATTTTAACTTCAGAAGTCTGTTTGTCTGTCAGATTTCTATGTATATGTTGAAGACATACCTAAACGCTTGATACCTTACTGTAAACTTAACATGACTATATCGCTCTTACATTTTGATCATTGATTTACTTAGAAAAATATAGAAGAATTGAATAAAGTGACAGTACACACCAAAATCAAAATTTGTATTTTATAACCGCATGTACTTGTTTCGTCTGTAAATAATTGTTTTTTCACTTAGTTAGACAAGTAAAGGGATTTTTTCCCCGTTTCCTGTGCTGGATGGTAACTCAAGAAGGTCCTTTACAAGATGACGTTGGGTTCACAGGTGTTTAAGGAGCCTTGTATAAACTTGAATTCACACTAAGGCAACACTACGTTTAATTCTGTTACATGAAATATCTTCAACGTGTAGAGATGTTCACACAATATGTTTACTACTATAAGTATTGAATAAGATTTACTTTTTTTACAGAGAGTGAACAAAAATAATACTTTTGAGTTTATAATAAATGTAATCTGATTCATTTGAAACAAGAAAAACATGATTTTTTATTTCGTACGTGAGGATGACAAAATCAGGGAAATTTAAAGTGTTTCCTTTTTTAGTAGCATATATTTATGTTAGCATCTTTAGTCAATATACTTTGTATGAGGTAACTGCTTTGAATAATCTTTGATTGAGTTTATTTTATCTTTATATTTTTTACAAGATGGATTTAAATACCAGTCATTTTTCTCTAAAAGTGTCAAACTAAATTCCTAATCAATTCATTTAAAGTGATAGGAAAACACCCATACAAGATTAAATTTTCACTTACACAAATCACTAAAATACATACTTAAGTGTAAATTACAGAAAATGACATTTGAATGTTTATTCACTTAACAAAAGTATTCTTTCTCTCTTGCCTTACATGTACATTGAAATACTCAAAGGATGATACACATATTGATATGGTTTTGTTGATTTTTCAAACCGAGTATATTGACAGGCTATCTTAGGCTTAATTATTATTACAATCTAATCCTTAGCTTGACTGAGACTGCTGAGTGCCGATTGCTGATCTCCGTGCAACTTCATCAATCATGAATTGTCCCTTTCATATGGCATACCTCTGTTAAGATACATGACTCATTTAACATCTGCCTAAAATGGGAATCATTTGAGATCTTTGGAATGATATGTTTAACTTTATTACAGACAAATTGTTATATTAAGCTTTAACCATGAAATTATAAACAGTGTTTCTCAAAAAGAGGGTTTTTTTCAGTTTTATTCGTGAAAATTTTTAAGTGTATCCCAGTAATTTGGCAATGGTAATGAATACTTTTGATAAATAACGTATGTCTTGTTAGGATGAGGGAGTTCAATTTAATCGAGAATAGAGAGAAATATACATCCTTGACAATTAGTGTCCTTTAATCATGTTTATATTCTATTTCTATTATATATATTTGGAACAGAAAAGTACGAGCTTTTTGTAGTATTTAACATTTTATCTCAGTTATGACCCTTACATGACATTTTTGTTTAAACATTGGTAAGTGCAAAGACGTATTACCAGTCTACTTTCTTTTCACTCAACAATACCATACAACGTAAATATTGTTAAATTTTCACATGATGGCATCTGTAAAGTGTACATTCTACTTATCAGTTTTAACAAAAGTAGTGGTTTTCCCTTTTTGAAAGTGAATGGAAATTGATGTGTTTTCAATTAAGAACAACAAGAGCGGGGAGTTACAAAAAACGTCAACACTGTAGGTATCATGAGCTACCCGGATGTCCCACTAACCCCTGTAAGCGCAAATGATAAGGTTGGCAGACCTTTTAGTCCCCTTTTGGATTACAAGCACCATAACATGTTTTTGATCAAATTTTCCTCATAAATACTAGTTTAAGCAAAATATATTTTCTTCAGGGTTAAACCTGTTCATTGCTTAAACCAGGCAGTTATAGAAGTTTCAAAGATACACTGCAATGGATCATTTTACTGTCAACGGTTTTATACCTAATGGACCTAAGGACGTTGGTGCAAAACTCCCTTTCATTTATTAAGAAAAGTTTTCCAACCTGTAATGTTACTTGACCTTTTCTTTTGCTTCAGTACCTATATCATTTGATTTTTATAAATTATAATTTATTCATGTCCCATCGTTTCCACAATTTGTATGTAATGGGGTTTAAGTACACAGCATCATGATAAAAGGTGATGGCTGATATCATTTTGCCATTCCCTTGATTGACAACAGATTTTAATTGTGCCAGAAGAACGGCTTTTTATAGAAACTTCATCGGAAAAGCCAAGTAGAAGATTTAAATTTCCGGTAAACTAATAACTCCTCTATGTGACATGAAGAACCGAGGATATTGAGGAGGTATTTATATGACAAGGTTACTGGTCTCATCTTCGAGTCATAGTATGATGATAAAAATCGACTCAAAGCAAAACCTGATGAAGTCTTTAAAATACTTGCTTGGTAAGCAGTTACTTACTAGTTAAACCTTTTGATAATTACTATAATTCATGGGAAATTTATAATTTAACAAAAATTTCATGATGGAGACCGACCCTTTAAAGTATTTGATAAAATTTATTGATATTGTATATTTTGAGAGACAAACACGAGAGCTTTTATATAGGCTTGTGCACCATTTCTAAAGAATACACTGGAAAACAGGGCTGGTATTGGGTCTTAAAAATATTGTGTCAACTCTGAATTTAGTTGGCAAACCTTAGATTTGTCAAGTCGACAAGCAGAGCTGATTTGCTGACAAAATGTTCATATAAATCTCTTTGCTAATGTCTACACTGTAGTCCCCATATTGTCCTCATAGACATGAAAATCGATTTCTCAGCAAGGATACTTGCCTTCTTCAACAACTTCTGACAAGCCGCTACTTTGAAATTGTCCTGAGGACAGCTGTTCAGATCCAACGTGATCAGTGCTGGTAAGTAACACGTGATAGCGCAGTGGTTAGCACGTTCGGCTTCGGGCCATGAGGTCCGTGGTTCGAATCCCGTTTGTAGGGGCTCGACAACTTTTTCTGCAGTAGAGAACTGTTCTACACGCAGTCAGGTTTGGGTGCAATGTAGTACCACCCGTGGTTCGCTGGTGTCACCACAACTCATAGCCACAATGGTGTTGCGGGCTTTCTCCCTGCAATAATACTAGCAGCCGCGATAAAAGTGAAATACTCTTGAAAGCGGCATTAGATCCAATATCAACTCACACCTACCGACGCAAAATAACGTTAGGTATAATTTGAGGTTTTGGTAGTGCTAAGACAAATTTAAACAAAATTTTTTTAAACCATGCCATATAACTGGAAAAAACTATGAACTTTTACATGTTTATAAAATATTGATTCTAGAAAATGTTCAGTAAGCTGATTATTACAGTTATATTAGCATATCCATGGACCTTCAAATACTTTAAATTCTTACTAAATGAAAGCATATGGAAGTAGTTATTTGTAGGATTATAATGCTATGATTAACTTATCTTTGTGGTATAAACTATGTCATAAGAAAATAATTAGCAATTGTTTCGTTACTTGACATCTAGAAAGCGTATACCGATTTTACTCAAGTAAGGGTCATTTTATTCCATTTCTAAGTTCTTATATTGAAGAAAGTATTGCTGTTCAATAGTGTTAACATTTGACGGTTCATATGAAAAAAATATCCGATTATTCTATGTTTCAATAATGTAAATATTATGTTTTCATAAATAGTTTAAAATTACAAGTAGATATTTTGAGTGAAACACCAATACATAATTTGATAATTTTTACAAACTACTCGACTTAATATCAAAATCGAATAAGTCTTTACCCTTGTTTAAACGTTCAGCTCTCTGGGACCATGAAATGATCATAAAACCATTCAACAGAATGGCAGCTTTGATTGCTATTCACAACAATCTGTCGGCCTGTAAATGTTACTGAATCCCTCAAATTCCAATTAAACCTTCCTCTTACGAATAAGAAGCAGTTGAAAGCTTGACTGTAGTGCCATAGCACAAAGGGGTTTAGCTCCAACACCTTATTTGCTTCCTCATCTCAAGAAAGAAAAGCTCTAGAAAGATACACTGATATAATGTGTTAATACCACGTGGGCACTTTGGGAAACTTTTTTATCCTCATGTCAAGAACTAATAATTTCTTGTCCTACGGGAATCGTACACTGGTAATTTAAACTTGTTCCTCTCACTATATGTTCAGACCACATTGGCTCCATTAAAACAATCCTTTAAGGTGAAAACTTATGAACGCTCATTGTAAGTAGGACCATAACTACATTTTCCTTGGGGATTTAAAGGGTCACACCAATAAACTTATGTTGGTAATTTTCTCCATGACTTAAGCTTTCATTTATCATATTGTTTACAAAAGAACGAACATAAAGTTCAAAATGAGACAGTGCTAATGTTGAATGTGAAAATTTTACTCAGCCTGCACTTTCAATTATTTTCCAACTCACTTCTGAAATATTCCCAACAGTTAGATAGAGGAATAACAACTGACACATATTGTCTGGGATCTACTTGGTCTAAGTGATTATTGAATCATCTGATATCTCAAGAGATACATGGTATGGTAAGGGAGAAATATAAATGAGTCTGAAGACCATTGTTATTGTCAAAGATACATATACAGTTCTGAATAAACTTAGACAAACATTCCAACCGGTGCATGTCTTTACTTATTTACCCTTATTATAAGTTTTCATGGCAATGGACTACACTTGAGGATGGCAGGTCTTAGCGTTGAAACTCTCAACCAAGTACATTTATGGTTCGTTTATTTACACCTATCTCAGCAACAAATTTGAAAAGGGCCATGGATATATTTCATGTCAGATTAAAACCGGTAACAAATATAAAAAACTGCTATCATGTTTACACAATAAACCTGTACTTTGATGTTGAGAATGATACCTGTCAATCATGTTGTACATATACGCGTTTGTAGTATATATAAATGTAGATAACGGGAAAATATTAATGCGCAGAGGATAGCAGTCAGATTGTCAGAGATCTGACTACAGAATGCCAAAACTTAACACCGTTGTATTTCAGTTTTGGGAAATCAATGTAAACTGTTTAATATGTTAATTTTATTTTACTGATAAGATTCTAATTCAGCAAAGAAACTTGATATAAGATATTCTCCATTTTGTATCCTCAGGATATTCAAAATTATGAGAGACTAGTTTTACAAGTGTGTCACTTTAATCTGGAATGAAGGATGTACCATTTCCTGCCAAACATAGATTCAAACGATGCAGTCGTATGGTTTTATGATAAATATATAAAAGTGACAGGATCTTATGTCCATATGATTGTCTACAATCTCAGAAGTTCAACATTTATTGTGCTTTCACTTAAGATTTAAGGCTAATTCAAAATCCTTGTGATAGATTGTTTGTAATGCGTTAAACCAGAAACAAACTCGTCACCGACATTAAAGAAATTAGTGATCAATCGCCCCCTCTTCTTACTGAAATCTAGGAATATAAATGTTTCTTAAGTATTATTTAGAACTTATTTATTGTAGCGTATAGATTTTGAAGCTGATGAAATGTGTTAATCGCATTATCTTGTTATCAATATAACCACTACTAGAAACTCATGCTATCATCAAAGCATATGGTCTAGGTAACATAGTGACTCTTCACAACATGTCAAATTTGTATTTCAACCATGACAATCAGAACATCGGATATACTTTCAGGCAAACTTTGGCATATATGATAAAGATCAGCATTCTCGTACAAATCACTTCATCGTTTACACATCAGCATTCATTAAAAACATTTCAAAGAATCTTATGGTTTACTGCTCTTGGAAACGAGTATTTGTGAACAGTGACAACGATCCACCCCTACTACCCTGATCCAGATACCTATGCACATGTACATTACCAGAGTGCAGATCGGTATACCATAACCATTACTGTGCATTAGTGATATTTACAAATATATTTTTATAAAGCCTTTGAGAAAGTTGAATGCTAAGTTTACATGTGTTTCTATATCATGTTTTACCAATTGGAGCGTATAGCTAATACACAGTGTAACAATAATATATTCGGTTAACAATAACGTGCTTACAATTTAATATAACTACAATATCACTCCTTTGCCTCGATAAGTTTATGTATTCCGATGGCCTGGTTACACGATACTAATACATTTTGGAAATTTGTTCAATACAGATCAGACAAAGACAGACAAGAGAAAGATTAGTTAATAAGCCAGAATATTGGAATCGTCATTGAATTTCGATGTTGCTTTGATTTCATCAAATTATTACTTTTATCCCTTGTTTTTATGTGTCCAAATTATTTCATAATCCAAAACTAGATAGACAGAGGATCTTAGGCACTGTTTAATCATTGGCCGGCATGTCACATTAAATTTATAGAGTTATATTAATTCATTTATTGGAAAATCTGTCATTCCCTGTCACTATATGCTTATTTTTTCTATTATCTATGTTCAGAATATGCTAGTCAATGGACATTCATGTATAAATACCCTTCAATAAAATTAATATATTGCATATTTCATTCTTCACGAGATACCAATTGATACATATGTATATATATTATCATTCATACCTAATCAAAGATTACCTTTCCATCTTACAAAGTTTGTTGTAAGGAAGTAATACCAGTAAACAGGAAAGCTTTGTTGTTGATGGAGTGTATAATGTAATCATTTGTGCTCGGTGAATCATGAAATACGAATTAACTACTGTTGATGCTAAAGAGCCGTTGCACTGGCAATCTTTCATGTGTTCCTTTTATACCTATATGAAGAAGTGAATGTTACATAAATACAAAATGGGAGTTGATATGTTTCGAAACTTTAAATACATTAATTTGGTAAATGAGAAAGGAAATAAGCATAGTGTTCTGATATATTTTCTTTATTGTTGTTATCTTACTTAAAAAATTATTCTGTTATAATGATCAAACAGACAATGTTTCTTGATGAAAATGAGGTATTATTGATATTTCATATTGTCATATACTCACCATAAACATATCGCCAGCTATCTAACCAGCCAATGAGACGACTCGCATTCAGCAACAGCGGCACAACCCGAATGGAAAAAATCCGTTGAGTTCAAGCTAGGAGCTTCACGCTCCGTCACCACATTTCATTGGCTGAAATAATAACAATATCAATTTTAAAAATCTTGCAATTGGTACTGATAGTTATCCTTTTCATTACATCCAAGTATTTCCTAATGAAAACGGCTTTAGTACCTATATCTATTTATTTTTAGCGCAATTATCATCATTCATTCATGTCCAAGCTTTAACGGTTTACACGATTAAATCACAATTTATATACAATTGGATTTAACACACTAAAGTACATATCATTATGATGATGGCGGATTTGATTTTTTGATATCCATGAAAGAGGGCAGAAATTTTTATTCCAAAGGAATGGCTTTGATAGAATCGTTATTGGATACCAGGAGAAATATTTCAATTTCCGGTACTCGAATAACCCTGCCTGTGACATGAAACACTGAGGAAATTGATAAGGTATTAATATGACAAAGCTACTGATTTACTGATTTGAGTCAGATACAAACCACAAAGAAAATGAGGATGAGAAACAACACAAAGAATAACAAAAGGTTTTTTTCTGCAATTACAACTGACACCACAAAACATTTTCTAATGTTATTTATATCATGAATATTTCAAATATTTCTCTACGATTTTTTTTTATTTCTACACTAAACACTAGAAAACAGGTCTGGTATAAGGTCTTAAAAATAAGAAGAAAACATGTACTGTGGAATTTCATTGGCATCTTAGATCTTAGATTTGTCCAATCATGGACATGAACTGAACTGCTGACAGCATTCCATATCGATCTCCTTGCAAAGTTCTACTCTACATTCATCAGGCCCTGTGATTGTCTCTTTCATTCACAGACCTGTAGATCGATGTCTCAGCAAAGAGACATGCTTTATTCAACAACTTCCGACAAGCAGCTAATTTGGAAATGTCCCGAGGACACTTGTTCAGACTTCTCTTAAATGCTAATATGGTAAGTTTTTGTAAGTAATATTTTCGAAGATATATCAGTATTATTTGCTCTTAAATTACTAGATAACTCAATGGATCAATGACCCTCACTATAGCTCCCTATTGTAATATACATTTACAATAAAATGTGTATTTCAATTTTGTTGTTCAAACATGTTAATATAATGGTTACATCTGCGAGAATCGACTGAAACTAGCGAACCACGAGTGGTACATCACTGAAATTCAGTATAGCATTACACCCAAACCCTACTGCGAGTAAAACAGTTGCAGAGCTCCTCGCGGGATTTGAAACCCAGAGTTCTCGACTGACCATTCCGCTGTCCTGCCCCCTTTTATTTGGATAGTTCTTATTGGTTGTTCAGTAGAAAGTATATTCTGTCGAGGAACTCTTTCAAAGCATGCATACCAATAACATCTACATTCCGTTCTTTTACAACAAAACTTTTTCAAAATATTTACACATACATCATGTTAACTATCTATAGAAACCAAGTTTATAAGCCACGTATCACAGCAAAGCAGGATTGGACCTAAAACCGATGAAGTAGAATACCAGATTCTTCAGATAATGGTTTCCACCAGAACAAATCTTCTTTAAAAGGTTTGTCTAGACCTTCTTTGAGTGAACTTACACTTTTAAAATCGGGTCTTTTGTAACCACGATATACCAGATCAAGGGTTTACTTTAATATTGACACAGAAAATAGTCCCCTCGCATTGATGGGGACATAAACTGATGCAGCCGTAGAATTGACTGTCTCTTTGTAGTGGACTCTTTAGAGATGCTACTGTGCAAAGTGTCACGTTCCAATGCTTTAATATCTTTGTTCATTTTTGATGATTTTTAATCGCTGCTTACATCTAGTAATATCACTCTAGTGTTTAACTTACATACTTGGAGGGCCTCGGCATGGCATCCTGTGTCCGCACATGGAATGAAACATAAACAATATGTTAAATCTTATAAACTGTAGATATTAATCTTGAAGAATTCGAATCATACATTTACGTCGAACTGAGTTATGGGATAAGATGTAAGATGGGCTTTTTCATTCTCGACTCGCATTAAAAGTTTGATCCAATGTCGCGTGTTCAATAAATAATTCCTTCATGTTGATGGTTATTAAAACCTAGCATAGAGCATTGAACATCTTCCAAAATGAATATCCATAATTTCATGTAAAGCAACATTAAAAGTTGTTACAATGTAATAGTTAAGTGGCATAGAAAGCATGAAAAGTTGTTTATGAATTTTGTTTAGCAATGAAACATTGTTTTATGGTAATACAAGCTTAAAGAACTCTACCATTTGCTTATAAAGCCATATTAAATATGGAAATGAACCGTTAGCACAGGGTAATGCAGCATATCCTAGACCGATAAACAAACTAGCGCTTCCTTTCAAGGCATTAGTTCCAGTTATCAACAAAGTTTTCTTGTCCATGAAATGCCTAATTCTATTTGTTATCCAGACAAAACATTGTGAAGCATCAACAGAAGATGTGAAAATTCGTAAGCAGGTTTACTTCCTTTTTTGGTATATATCTTCTTTTTTTAATAATGATGGTTCATGAATTTCCGGAATGCATAGGGCAATGATGTTCTTCTTCAATATGTTCTATATGTTTGTAATTGGTACATTTATTACATCGGAGAAAAGATTCTCCTAGTGCAAGTAAATGTAGATGAAAATATTATACTTGTGACATTATACTTTATTTTCAATAGTATTTGCTTTTTATTTTTTACATTTGGCATATATGACTAGGTTTTAGATAACAACAACAACTTTAAGATAAATAAGATAATACTTTTCAATCAATATTCCCCTATATAATGTTTTACAATGTTATTGTTAATGTATTGTTTAATTATTTTTCTGACGAATTTGATTTAGCAAGGATAGTGTTGCACATAACTATATTTTTATATCAAATTTATATGTATACATGATTAATGGACCGTTTCTTTGCTTAAGCTTTCGTGGTAAAACATAATCTGTATACATAGCATTTTTAAATCACAAATAAAATACTCCTGCAGTCAAAGTTATGAACTCAATGATTTTAATGAACCACAGCTGTTCGGGCTGTATAAAATTCACTCTTTTCGTCTTTATCAATTGCATTATTCGTCCGTGAAAAACATCAAATGCATAAAACAAATACAAAGTTTTACACTTTTAGAATTTATTTAAGTGTCCATTTACAGTTGCAATTTCCTGTTGCAGTTTTATTCTTCTAATCCAGAAATAGCTTTTACTGAAGGTAATAAAATGCCACTGAAGCTGACAATTTGTTCAGGTGAAATCAGACAGACTCTAGAATGTTTTTTCATCGATTTCTTTGAGGTTGAAACTCCATTCCTTGAAAATCACCCAAATCAATCTTACTTTTCTCATTCTGAAAATAACATATGTTGATCATAACTAGAGACATTAAACTACAGAATACTTTTACAGATATCAACCTCTTGAGCTGTCCTTACAACAAGCAGGAACTCGACTGTTTACAGAATGTTCCCTTGCAACCTGTAGAATATTTCCCCTCTAATTCATTGGTCAATCAAAGACCCTTAGATCTTTAGTTAAGAAGTAGACATAGTTTAATTCAAATCTTCTTTCTAGAAGCTTATTAGGGGTATGTCCTTGGAATCATAATGCCTCACGAGTCTGGTATAATGTCAATATTATTTTTTAGCTATTGTAATGTTTACTCGATTGATCTGAATTTCTTGCATTTACGAGGGGATATCAAATAGTTTCAATTATCACAAACACATATAAAAGGTACAAACTTTATTTTGTTCTCCTGTTTTTCAGACTTCTCTACATAGTCAACATCCAGAGATACACATTTTCCCCATCGCTTTTTGACCTTGCGCAGACCGTCTGAATAGAAGACCCCTGATGTCATGGAAAACCAAGCCTCCCTCTCTCGAATGATGTCATTGGTGTCCTCAAAACGACGTCCACGAAGTGGATTTTGGTTTTTTTTGGGAGGTGGTGACGTAGCATGCTTCCACTCTTTGCTCATCTCTTTTGTCAGAGGATCATATTGATAGACCCAGCATTAATCCATGGTAACAAGACGTTTGAAGAAATCCTCTTCCTGTTGTTGCAGAAGCTCCAGTGCCTGCTGTGACATGTCCCTTCGATTCTGTTTTTGCAATGGAGTCAAGCAAGCGAGGAACCCAGCGTGCTGACACTTTGGACATATGCAACTGGTTATGGAGTATGTTCCATGCACTGCCACACCCGTTTCATGCATTATCATGTGTAGAGTTACGCGGCGATCTTCTTGAACCAGCGGCTCAAACTTCTTTATGACATCCATATCATCAGTAAGTGAGGGGCGTCCACTTCTTGGCTCATCTGCGAGGGACATGTGGCCTGTATGGAAATTCCTTTTCCATCTCACAACAGTGTCATAAGATGGGCTGTCATTGTCATAAACAGATTTCATCTCATCATGAATTTGACGTGCAGTATTGCCCTCCAAATGTAAAAATTTTATTACACTGCGCGCCTCAATTTTCTCCATAATAGGGGGTACTGTGCTATTTGCTCAACAGACGTAAAACTGGCTGTCGCGAAAATGACTATTGTTGATCCAGGAACTAGACATGGATCACTTATGGTACAGTGATCATTTGGTACGTATTCACCAGTACATTCTTTGTGATTATTGAAACTTTTTGATATCCCACCATAAAATAGTTAATAACGATAACTGTGTGATACGGAAAGTGAAAACAAAACCACCATATGTCAATGCCGTATGCTGTTTTCATACAAAGTATAAATACGAAACCCTAATCATTCCCTTTAATTGGAATTTATGCATGTTCATTGTTTACTATTATACATTTATTTCAGAGTTGTCTTAATAGCCACATTAACTTGTATTTCTCTTTTATGTCGTAATTTGTTGTAGGAAAAAGTGTAACACAAGTGATGGCCAATACCAACATATTAATATAAGTGGAGCAAAACCATATCCTTGCGAAATGAACTATTTGTTACTCAATGAAAATATTAATAAATACAATTTTACAACTTAAAATTCTTTATACGAGAACCAGTGCTCAAACAAATAATGACGGTTAGTCAGAAGTGTTGCGCTGCGCTTGACACGGGAACGTGCACGCGCTAAGCGGATATACGTCATCTCATGACGTAATTTTGGCGAGCCTCTGCAAGTGACGCTTCTATCGAGCACTTCACTTTCGGACTTTCAGGCGTTAGGACGCAACAAAATTGGGATTTATATAACATTGTCAAACTGGTCGTCTGTGAAGAATTTCCCAGGTTTACGTCTAGGGCATCAGCTAGCGGGTATGAAGGGAAAAGGCGGCAATTCAATCAATATCTAAAGGTAATGTTGCCGGAGCAGGGAATGATTTTCTGGGAGCATAAAAATATGTCCAATTCATCCCTTTCTCTCTTCAGCCCCGATGGTGTACATTTGTCGCAGGATGGTACTTACAAGTTTTACCGCAGTTTGCGGGGGTGTATTGTCAATGTTTCTGACTTGCCCAGATGTGAGCTCCCTGCTAGATGTTGATATGCGGCACTCACGCTACCATATAATGTCCGCATTTATGTTTACCAAGTTACTAATTCATTCATGTCAGTACGTCACCAGCAGTCCTGGTATTAACTTCTGAAGGTTGACATATATTTACATACTATTATCAGAATATCAGTTAAAACGTAATCTAATGTGCAGTATAAACTCGTGAACATGTATGATATGTTATTGTCGGGCGGGCTTGATATCTTGCCCGGTAAGTTCGCTTGCACATTGATCGTTCCTATTTGGGTAGCGTAATTCATGTTATTGCCATTATTATGCTGTGTAATGTAAATCCCGTCGTTACAGTTCTCCCACATAGTGTTCGATATCATTTACGTGTGTTGCTATCTACGGTATAGTATTTGGTGGATGACATTTGTGGATCGAGGCGGCGTCTTTAACATGTGATTAACTTGCGATAGCATGTCTGATGCCAATGTTGCCTTGTGATTTATTATCCCATCAGTATTTGATACGTTCGTTCCTATAGTGGTTGAGTAAAAATTATGTGGGTACTATCTTAGGTATAGTATGTGCGGGTATTGTAAATCATGGCGGCTTTATAACATGTCTTGTAATTCCCACTACTACTTTTGGGCCATGTTCCCATAATTCATCAACATAGGTTTTAACATCTGCTTTATTATGGGTTTCCTCGGGGTGAACGTTAGGACCATTACTATATATAGCATTGTGTCAAAGCTACGTTGATGTTTAAAATGTGTAGAGAATCGTTTCTTTCCTGTGATTTATCATTACTAGATCAACTTTGACATGCCCCGTCAATCACGGAGCAAGAAACGGGTGTCAGTGGGCCCCGAGGTGGTGTTCAACGAAGCCGATGTGGCAGCAGTGACAGATAGCACACCAGGTCCTTCCAACAAGAGACCCAGGCGGCAGCGGACTCCGAGTACATCGCTCGAAGGGTTCATCACAGCTCCTCTCGGCAGGGTGTCACAACCGGAAGTTGCGGAAGTTCAACAGGTCGCAGCCGCCAACTTTGTGGACGACGGTGAGGCAATTATTAACCCCTTTGCCGTACAAAGTCCCGTCACTTTCTCTTTGAGCAATCATGACTTGCAACAATTTAAATCGGGTTCAATTCCGTTAGGTACCGGGGTTTCAGATAAAATGAAATCCAAAATATGGGATAGAGATTATGTAGAAATGTCCACTCTGTTAGGCGACGATTGTAAATCTCAAAAGTTGTTGATTACTGTGCAGGGTCAATCTATTTGTTTGCCGGGCCCAACAAAAAGTGTAGCTCTGTCAATGGAAAGATGGCTGACCGCCTTCCATATTTATATGGCCATATATGTGCATAAATACCCAGGAGAGACACAGGCTATGCTGAAGTATATCAGCATTATCAGAGATCTAAATCAAAAAGGGGGAAACTGGCATTCATACGATGTCAATTTTAGAACGTTGCGGGTTAGCAACAATTTGCATTGGGATACGGTACATTGGGAGCTGTGGTTTCAATCTGTAACTTTCGGGAAAGGTTCTTTTCGTCCCAACATCGGACAGACGAATTTCCCTAGAAATAAGGCATCGGCAAAACAATCACTCCCAAGAGGTTTCTGTTTTAAATTCCACAAGGGTTTCCAATGTTTTGACCCACAATCGTGCAAGTTCAGTCACGCATGTCCCAATTGTGGAAGCAACCACAGTGCAATCAAATGTAGTCATAAAGGCAAAGACCTCTTTCCCTCTCATAACGGAACAAAAACGTCTCCCTACCCCAATAAACGCAGATAGATTGGAATATTGGCTAGATGGTTACGATCCCCAGTTATCTGCCTACCTAGTTCAGGGCTTTAGGCAGGGTTTTAAATTAGACTATGTTGGGGGGCCGTTAATCTCTTCGGAATCTACTCTCCAAAGTGCCAAAAACGACCCCCGGGCCGTTCAGGCAAAACTGAATAAAGAATTGTTAGCTGGTAGGATAGCAGGGCCTTTTAAACACGTCCCCTTACAAAATCTTCACTTATCTCCATTGGGGCTTTGTCCTAAGAAGGTTCCAGGCCAGTACAGATTGATTCATAACTTGTCCTACCCGGCCGGAAGTTCAGTTAATGACGGCATACCTCAATTCGCCAGCCGGGTACAATATACCTCTTTAGATGAGGCCATGGATATTATCGTAAAATTAGGCATGGGGTGTCAATTGGCAAAAACAGATATACAATCAGCGTTTAGAATTCTGCCCATCCATCCTGATGATTACCATCTGCTGGGATTTAAGTGGAAAGGGGAATTTTACTATGACAGGTGCCTGCCGATGGGGGGTTCTTCCTCGTGTCAAATATTTGAGAAATTCAGTTCGGCCATGAATTGGATCGCTACTCAGAAACTAGGTATTGAGAATATGCTTCATATTTTAGATGATTTCTTTATAATTGCAAGGGATGGGGAAAACTGCCATATACAACTGAATTCATTTTTAGAATTGTGCAACGATATCGGGGTACCTATGGCGAAGGATAAGACATACGGTCCGTCGACATGTTTACAATTCCTAGGCATAGAACTAGATAGCTTGGCAATGGAGGCGCGTCTTCCTAGGGATAAGTTGTGTAAGGCACGGGAGAGTGTCCTCGCGGTATACAAGAAACGGAAAGTCAAACTTGGTACGCTTCAATCTCTACTAGGTTTCTTAAACTTTACCTGTAAGGTAATTGTGCCAGGCAGAGCATTTTTGCGTAGGTTGTTTAATTTGACTTGCGGGGTGTTGAAGTCCCATCATAGAATACGGTTAACAGAGAAGCAAGAGCTGACTTGAGGTTATGGTTGAATTTCATAAGCAAACATAATGGAAAATCTATACTGCAAAAACGAATGTGGCAATCGAACACCTCCCTCCATCTGTTTACCGATGCAGCGGCATCAACCGGGTTTGGCTTGGTATTCAAATCTAAGTGGTCTTTTGGCATTTGGCCGGAGAATTGGAAATCCTTTAACATCACTCTCTTAGAACTTTTTCCGATCATGTTGGCCGTAAATCTTTGGTGTGCGGAATTGAAGGATAGGTGCATCGTATTTCACACGGACAATATGGCCTTAACGTATATCATTAACAAGCAATCATCAAAAGATCCCATGATTATGTCAGTCATTAGGGCTTTGGTTTTAACTTGTATGGAATACAATATCCTGTTCAGAGCAGAACATATTCCGGGTCGTTTCAATACTTCAGCGGATCTGCTTTCTCGGTTACAGATCGCAAAATTCCTAGCCCAGGCAGCCTGGGCAGACAAGTTCAAAACACAAATTCCTCCATCCCTTCTTCCAGACAACTTTCAGTTCACGTAGGCACGTTATTGGGGGCAGCACTCAGTGTTAACAGTCAGTCCACTTATGGTAGAGCATGGGAACTATTTGTTGAGTTCTGTAGAGCGTGTTTAAAGAAAGAACCTGAGTTACCGATAGCAGCAGCCGATTGGTCACTTTTCGTTGCATACATGTTTCATAGGGGTTTATCCCCAGCATCAATGAAAACATATATATCTGCCCTCGGTTACATACACAAAATCCGCGGTATGAATGATCAGTCAAATACTTTTGTCGTTCAAAAATTGTTGCAAGGAGCTAGCCGTTTGCAAGGTCGTATCGAAAATAGATTGCCCATCACCGAGGAAATTTTGGTTGGATGATAACAGCGATAGGCTTGATCATTAGTAAACCGTTCGAGCAGATTTTGTTTAGGACAATGTTTTTAACAGCTTTTCATGGGTTTTTCCGTATTGGTGAGCTTACAGTGCAGAGTCAGGGATCGGTATCTTCTTTGCATGTGCAAGATGTATCATTCTCCGATAACGCAGCGCACATCAACATTTCCAAGTTCAAGCACAATTCGTCTAATTCAACAAAAGTGGTTATTTTGGAACGCTCGAACGATCAAATTTGCCCGGTTACAGCGCTAGGAGAATACCTAAAGGTAAGGTCTCTGACAACGGGGCCGCTTTTTTGTGACCGAAACTTTGGGCCCATCTTGAGATCAAAATTCAATAAGACCTTAACTAATGTTCTCAGATTCATCCATCTGGATTCCTCACGTTACAAGGGACATAGCTTTAGAATAGGCGCGGCTAGTTCGGCTGCTCGGAAGGGGTGGTCTGACGCTAAAATTAGGCAAAGGGGGCGCTGGAATTCCGATGCCTTTAAATCATACATACGGGGGCAGTTGTAACGTTTCAATCAAAATGCTGCTATCGGTACGCCAACACACCAGTCATAAATAAGGGGATCAGTTCGTTACTTATTGTAGAGAAAGATGGTTTCAATTATTTTCGCATGTGCAAAAATGGCTGAAATTCCATCGTTACTTGCTGTTCCATGAGTGCTTATTCGCATGTGCAATAAGAGTTCGTGGTTTACAGCGTTGGTCGTAGGATCATTAGCATTGTTATATTCGTGTTTAGGATCAATAATAGTATTGTAAAAAGGGCCGAGGGTAAGCTATCTCCACCCTCGCGGAAAATTGTGAATATGTTAAGACAATTTCCTTTCTTTGTTATTGTATTTCAATTAGTTGTTCTATTTAAGATATATAATGTATATGGTTTCCAAGATTGGGACAACCTTTCTGCTGTGTGCTAATGTTTTCAGGCCACAGCTGCGAATTTCCAGGAATTGAACTGAATTTACGCACGGCCGTGCGCGTACAGACTCTGGCAGCATTCGTGGAAGTTCGTGGACTTTGATTTGTGGGGAAATGGTGCTTAATGCAGCGGGCGAACATACCCTTCACAGGCTTGTCAGGCCATTTTAACCCGCATCTTAATTATCATTGAACAGCCCATGTAGGTGAAGTTCTTGTTATGTATAACAGGTCATTGCGTTGTATAATATAGTTGTTGATCAAATGTTTATGATGAGGTTGGCTCGAGTTTAACTATTCCACGTATTACCGAAGGCTATCGTCGGGTGGGGTATAGTGTTCCACTATTTGGCGCTAATTTACCCTCACCTTTGGGGAATAAATTTGGCAAATTACTTATTTTAAAATGTTCAAGTTCAAATTGGTAAATATTATGATATTTACTCATATTATGGATTATTATAAGTACCGCTCCAGGGCGGTATTCATACCATATATTTGTTAATAAACTTGTCCGCTTTATGCGGGACTTTACAACAAGTTTCTCTTGACTTTTCTTCCCCAAATAGAACTAGACAGCCTCAGGTAATTCTCGGGTTTGAGGATAAATACAATTTTACAACTTAAAATTCTTTATACGAGAACCAGTGCTCAAACAAATAATGACGGTTAGTCAGAAGTGTTGCGCTGCGCTTGACACGGGAACGTGCACGCGCTAAGCGGATATACGTCATCTCATGACGTAATTTTGGCGAGCCTCTGCAAGTGACGCTTCTATCGAGCACTTCACTTTCGGACTTTCAGGCGTTAGGACGCAACAAAATTGGGATTTATAGTTTTGTTTATATATAATAGATATATAATTTTGTTTATATGTCCAAAAGCTCAGACAATCACTATGAACTATTCACAAAACATTACACACTGACAATTGAATCGACCTTGATTACATTACCATGTTCTTGTGATGAAGACTCAATGTATTTCAGAGTGTAATTAACGTTAAAGGCACTAGTGCGCGCTTTTACGGTTTAAATTGGCTATTTTAAGGTTTACGAGACTTATGCATTCACTTAAACTTTCTATCGATGCAAAGAAATACTAAACATTCTTTACAATTAACCTGCAATCATAAATGAAAACGTTAAGAAAGCCGTTGTCGGCTTGGACATATAAAAATCTATGGTTAGCTGTGCACAAAACGGATAAAATTATTGACACTTGGAAACGGCTGAACTAGTATTGTGAGCAACTATTGAATTTACCTAAACTCTGAACTGAGAACAAATCATGAAATATGTTTTATGAAAGCAATGTTGTAAATTAACCGATTTAAAAACACAGTATTAGCATAGTTATTAGATTGACCTTAGCGGCTGCCGTTTCTGCTTTACTGCTTATGAGCAAAATCTTAATATTTCCGATATCATAGTTCATGCGTATTTAATGTAACATAAAAATCCACTTTTCTATCTGAATACGTAAATATTTGTAAAAAAAACTTACCAGGTAGATAACTTGAGGGAGGATAGTGAGTGAGTGCAGTATCTGTGCATTCGTTGTGTTTACGAAATATTGGCGTGCACTAGTGCGTTTAAGGAACAAGTTATTAGCTAATGAAAAATGTAAATTGTTATAGGAAATAAAGTTCATGATCTAAAAAGAACTTGTATATATTCAAGGAGCACTTTTTTACAGTTTTTTTTAAACATGTCCCTCCAAATTATTGTTATTTTGACAAAAACGGGATAACACCCTCTAGATTAATCAACATCATGAAGGGTCTTGATGGCACATGCATGAATGACAACAAAGTAATGTTTGTGCCACATTAACTTCTTTGACATGTTCTAATCTTCAAGGAGCAGAGGAAGATGTTAATTTCCGGTAAACTAATAAGCCATAGCCTTTGTGTGATTGATACACAGATGTGATTGATTAGATATGAAATGACATGGTTAAACGTATTGTGGAAAGTCAGATCCTATGTCATATTTGTACAGGGATAAAGATTACCATTTTTTAATAAACAAATCTGTGTTTTGAAATGGATATATAAATAGAATATGATTTCATAACATTATATATACTAGACAAAATAAGTAACAGATGTTGTAAATTTTATAATTGATATTTTATTAGATGATCAATATAGAATATTTCATTATAAAAATGTCCCAATATCAATAAAAAAAATTCTCTAGTATTGTTGAAAAGACACTATAGCTGCAGATTATAAATATCCAGGTTTATTTATACATATTGGAACATACTATGGTCATGTCCCATATAATACTTATACAATTGCATATCTAAAAATTCTATTCTTTCGGATAACGCTATTAAACATTTTGATGAGTGCAATTCAAATTCCTTTTTTATCTTATGGTTAAAGTCAAGTCAGATTCTAAGTTACACATAAATAAAGATCATGGTTTCAAATAAAAAAAATTATGTGCTGTGACACTTGTGTATATTAACAAACTATTCAAGACAAAATTATGAATGAAGTTTTTACGATGTTATTTGAAACATATCACGAAATACCAATATATATTCCAAATACCATTAACACTCTTTTACATAATTAAGCCAATCATGCTGTTAATAACAAAATATCATATCACCATTTTGATTATATTACCCAAGACTCTTACTGTTTGCTCTTAAAAATTCTATATCAATGTGTAGAAAAACATTTTAACAGATGACAAATCTTTGAACGCAAAATTGTTAACACAATGCATAGTTATATAAATTCAATTTCTCATATAATTAAACTCATTTATTTAACATATTATTTATAATGGGTCCAAACTTAATGACGTCCATAATAAACATTGTGACCTGTGGCCGACTTAGGATAACTTAGAATTTACATGTTAAATGTTGTTGGGGTCAAATATGTCAAACTTCATAAATTAAAGCCGATATTTATGTTCGACAACCGAACAGTATCGCCCGCCAATTACTTAAAATGTAACTTTTGAAACCCATTTATAGCAGATACAACGGGAAATAACGGTTGGTGTTGCTTAATAGGTAACTTTACTAATATTCATGTAAATGGGACGCTGAATTTTAACATCTAAATGGCCGTTTTTAAACTACAATCGAAAACAAAGAAATGTCATAATTTGGGCATTTCAGAGACAAAAATGCAACTTAGGATAGGCGAATTGAACTTAACTTAAGTAATATGACATTTTGGCTGTATTTAAGCTACAAACAAAATTCATTAAACATACTTCGTGTCACTTTAATGCTGTGAAAAAGTCAATCACGACCTGTGATTAGACCTGTAATGCTGAATCACGTTGCTAACCCCTCCTCTACATTCATTAGTCACTGTTATTCTCCTCCTCTGCCATAACCCTGAGGATCAAAACTAAGAAAATTATTACATTCACTATCGTCTGAAAGGCAGTTAATTTGGAGATGTTCTTCAAAGGAGATTTGCTCAAAGTTTCATTGGACAGCTAATGTTATCAATATCTTTTAAGCAATACTATCGAGGAATGTTTTTGTTATTCCATCTCAGATGCTTATCAAGTTAGGTTTTATGCTTACTCAACTCCTACTGAGTAACGGATAAGTCTAAAGGTTCTCTTATGAATCTTTTATGTTGCATTTCTACCTATGTTGATCAAATTGGATTTACAGAAATTAGAACGTTTGTGGTTCCATGCAAAATCTTACAGATATATATATATACATATATATATATATATATATACCTCGAATCACATTATGAGTTTCTGTAAAAGAGATTTATGGTTTTATTGTAAAACAATATTTAAGGCTGATTAAAAACGAAAATGTTCAACTTGCATTGTACAAAGTTTAGTGAGAATTTTGACAGCTGAAAAGAGATATCTTTCATTTTAAATTGGCTGATGGTAGGAAAATACAATATGGCAAGGACGCTATCTTTGAAATCATTCCTATTATTTACGTGTATGGTTTTACAGTTTTTCAGTAATCTAATATGTCACATATATATTGTAAAATGTCACTTAAAATCCATTTACATGAGTTTCAAACTTCTTGAATATTCGACATAGAATGTTTCTTGAAAATTTTTGAATTAGCTTACATTTTCGGACATCTTTAGTGATTAAAGATAAAGGTTTATTGGACATCTGACAACGAACATATGGCTTTTAAACAGTAAGAGGAACTGACTGACACAGTCGTAGGGTAGTTATGGCCCCTTTGTCTGCGAAACAGAGGACAAACAACTAAACAACCTGTCACGCTATCAATGTTATTGAATCCTTCAAAACTTCGTTTAGTCGTTTTCTACTTTTTACGAATAGTGAATAAATGAGTTGGGTTTTTTTTAAGCGTTTTAAACAAAAAATCAGCCGTTAAACACGTGTATGACAATAATCCGAAAGAGAGTGGACAAATCAAGGAGAAAGGGATCGAAAGGATGAAGTAAAATATAGTAAGAAATGCATAGTGAGGGATAGACAACAGGTTTTAGAAGGACTCAAATTTGGTCTGGCTTCTACCCGTCGACCTGTCCAGCTTGGGTGTCCCTACCAGGAGCATGTGAGCTCCGGCTGACAAACCTCTCGAGGTCTCCGGAGCATGCAAACGGCCACGCCACGATAAGGTACGGTGTCAAGTGGTTAGTATTACGAATAAGAAGCACTAGACAAATGAGCTGTGGTGAAATAGCACAAAGGGATCAAGTACCAACACCTTATTTGCCTCCTAATGTCAAGAATGAAAAGCTGTAGAAAAATACAATCTCATGCTGAGACTTTTGTGGAATTTAATTGTAATGTAATATCGACGCTAAAGGGAAGCTTGAGAAACGTATTTATATACCTAATAAGAAATAAAGGCAATTATAGTCTTCTTGGAAAAAAGGATTCATAAAGTGTTAATTTGGTAACTTGTTGCGAGAGCAACATTGGCTGAAACAGAAAAAAAACCTAAAGCTAAAAACATATACACTCACTTTACGTCATTCTCTCCCAACAGAGGTACCTATACAACCTCTGTCATAAGTCAAAGGTTTCTTTTGAACGAAATGTAGAACGCTGATTGGATCCAATCAAAGTTAATTGTGCAATCGGCGACGCCGTTTCAAAAGTTATCCTACAAATCGCCTAAGTTATTTCGGTAAGCTTCCCAAAAACTAAACTTTATTCGAATATGCACCTTGCACTTTGAGTCGTCTTTACAGAACACAAACGCCTAATTATCCGACTGTTTCATTGCACAGGCCTGTGTGACATCAAACATGTTATTCATGCATTCGTTGTTTTCATTGGCTGATATATAGCCAGGTAGTTTAAGTTGCAATATTTTCCCGCTAGGGGAAAGTGCCGGAAGACCGAGAAACCTTCGTATTAGGAAAGAGGTTGTATAGAAATTTATGACGGAGCTACCTCTGTTGGGAGAGAATGACTTGAAGTAGGCACAAAAGTACATATTTGGGACTCTGTAACTCGTATTTTGGGATTCAAGGGTCACACCAAAGCTTACGGTATAGTTATTTTTTCAGAACTTAAGCCTTTAATTTATTATATTGTTTACAAATGAACGATCTTAGTGTACACCTTGAGACGGTGCTAATGTGAAAAGATATCTTAAGCCGGTTAATTCATTTCCATCTAGCACTCCGTTTGGCTTCGGAGCAAGAGGTCGAGGTTCGAATCCGGCAACTTTGTCTGCAGTAGAGGACTGTCCTACATGCATTAAGGCTTGACTACAATGCACCACTCAAATAACAGCGCAGTACAATCAATGATTTATCTTGTTCCTGCAGTTGCTCCCAGGTTTCATTGCGTACCCACAATGGTGTTTTGGGCTTTCTTAATGCAACGCGGGGTTAATCCATAAATCTCTTCATCCCCATCTCAATCTCACGTTTAAAATATTCCCGGGAGTTACATAGAGGATCAACAACTGACATATTGTCTGGAATCTACTTGGTCCCTATGATTATTAAAGTTTCTGATATCTCAAGAGATATATGGTAAGACCAGGATAATCTAAATTAGTCTGGCGACCATTCCATTGTCAAAGATACACATACAATTCTGAATGGCCTTAGACAAACTGTTACTGAATCTGTTACTTGTATCTCCTTTATGCCTTAATGACAGTCGTCAAACCAATGAATATTTCTCAAATGGACAATTTGATATCATCTTCTTTCACATTCATTAAAACTGTGTTAGAGAGAGAGAGAGAGAGAGAGAGAGAGAGAGAGAGACAGAGAGAGAGAGAGAGAGAGAGAGAGAGAGAGAGAGAGAGAGAGAGAGAGAGAGAGAGAGAGAGAGAGAGAGAGAGAGAGAGAGAGAGAGAGAGAGAGAGAGAGAGAGCATTCTACTTGTATGTGGTGATAAAATCAACTTGGATCTACAGGCTCATATTTATTCATGAAAAGGTCCCAGTGGGACTGTGGTTATCATATTGAGTCATTGAAATCTTCCAGCGAGACTGATGTAGTGGTTATCATATTGAAACATAGAGAATACTAAACGAATGGTAAAGTGATAACATTTTTATGCAACGAGTGAATGGAATTTGGTATCAGACGAACGAAAGTGAGTCTGATACCTAATTCCATTCACGAGTTGCATAAAAAAAGTTATCACATTATTATGAGTTGAAATTTTATTTATAACTCAACCCTACGTGTCAATATTTTTTTTTAAAATTAATCGCCAAAAGAACAGTCAGCTGATCGCGAAACCGGCGTATGAATATCATTCGGTCAAACATAACACAAAACAAAATAGTTCGCTAATTGTTGGGTGTCTGCATAAGTGCCTTGCCTAAAAACATATAACAAAAATCATTTTGGTGAAAAAGTATTTAATTTTTACGAAATTCAATGATATAAAAAAACGCTTACATGCAACGAAAAACGTCAACACTTACGACGCTCTACACATGACGTCATCAGAAGACGTGACGTCATCGGAATGTGACCTCTTTCTAGGTCGGGTCAGTCAGTTTTAAAAAGTTAGCGTAACAGTGTCAACAGTTGAGGAGGATTGGTTGATATAACATCTCAGTGAGACTGATGTAGTGGTTATCATATTGAAACATTGAAATCTCCCAGATAGACTGATGTAGTGGTTTTCATAAAGAAATGAGAGGTGACATACAAAGAAACTCATTGTGAGAGAAAGATAGCAGGTTTAAGAACGACTCAGTTTTGTTCTGGCTTCTTGTTTTGACCTCTCCACCTTGATGGTCACTACCAGATATATTAAATCTGCAGCAGGCATAGCTCTCAGGAACTCTTTCTACATGATGTTATGTTTCAAATCAATATGCGTTTCATTTATATTTTCAGAGAGAAATATTTGAGGTGAAATTTTAAAATTTTCTACTTACATTTTATCCTCTTTTAAAATGTGTCGGTGTGTTCTGCAACCATTTTAATGTTATTTGATGATGATTATATCTATCTGTAAGTCTCGTGGTAAAGTAGATCTTATATAGTGCCAAATGATAAAATTTAAAATGATTTAAATATAGTTTCGATGTGATGTTTTGTTGCTCAATACCCATTTTGTGATTTTAGGTGAGGTGAGGTGATATGAGGTTCAACGCCGCTGTCAACAGTATTTCACTTATATCGCGGCTGCTAGTATTTAATCTTTTTACTAGAGGTATTTTTGCGATAGACATTTCAATGTATGATTAGAATATAAAAGTTGGAAAATAAAATAACATTTTAAGACTGATCCAATAACACAACTAATTGGGGTGATATCTTTCTCCTATATGATATTTACAGTGCTACAGTACGAAAGACAACCTCTTGATCTGTCAATGAGAAAAGCAAAAGCGAAATAAACCCAGATAGTGTCCATTGATCTCGTTGATTAGTTCTCATTTGCAATCATCGGGCCTTATGATTGTCAATCTCATCCGGAGACGCGGAAATTTGCTACTCAGGAAGAAAACATGCTTTAATTACCAAGCATGCTGACAAGCAGCTAATAAGCGAGTGTCTTGAGCTTTGGAATAATATTTCTTGACGTCTCTCAAATCATGCAAATGGCATGTTTAAGTGCAGATCTAAGGATTGTGTGTTTTATGTAGATAATTAGAAATCAGTAGTATATACATAAAAACTCAATTTAATTAGAACTACTTTAATCCCCTTGTTTTAATGGTGAAGGGGCGGGACAGCGCATCGGTTGGCCCGTGTCCGTGTTCGAATCCCCCCAGGGGCTTGGCAACTTTCTCTGCAGTAGAGAACTGTTTTAAAAGCAGGAGTGTTTAATGCTACACTGAATTTCAGCGCAGTATTACCTATCGTTAGTTCCAGCCGATGCTCGCAGGTTTCCCTGGAATACAAAGCCACAATAGTGTTGCGGGCTTCCTCCTTGCAATATTAGCATCCGTGGTGTAAGTTTGTTAGTTAAATACTCTTAAGCGACTTAAACCCCCAACTCAACTCACCTCGTCCCTAACGGTGAATGCGTCTTAACATTTGCTTTAAAAACGGATTGTAATAACTAAAGCGAACTTTGAATATTTGATAATTATGTAAATATTTATGTGGCACTATTTTCCAGGTATACCTGCTCATAGCGCTAGCTACATCATTGCACTGACGGAATTGTACTTACGAATCAGCCACAAAATGCTAAGCACAACCAAGTAGGTCTGTACATTTAAGGTACCACTGGGATTCGAAACCGAGCCTTTGGCATGAGAGGCGAGCTTGCTAACCACTACCGATATGTGCTCCACTTTTTAATTGTTGAAAAATTTTTTTGTCTTGAAGCTGTTAAAATTTGTTTCCTTTTTGTGAGAGCGCTTTCATTACCTAAGAAAACTGCAACAGTGCCTTTAAAGATTAGATAGTTTTGTAATGGTATCTTAGCCTAGTTTATGATTAACCTATCCCAGTTGAGCAAAGTATGTCACATGAAGACATAAGGTTAAGGTTAAATCGACTAAAGTAATTTCACTGAACTAACCACATAACCATGAGTTTGGAACTACCTTTCTAGCTGAAGTGACAGTTGATTCCATTACCATGTTCTAATGGTGAAGACTAAATGTATCTCAGACATGTAATGGACTGTGGGAACAGATGATTACCTGATAAAAACTGTTTTACTCTATATCGATGGGAAGTCTTTGACAGTTTAGTTCTATTTTAGAAAATATATTTTTATATCCCCATCATTCTTAGGTCAGTGTCAGATTATTCAATCACTATGTATTGAAGGTAAAGAAAATACATTACCGTGACTTGTACACCAATGTGACATCCGCCACGTGCCAAAGTAAACTCTTGTTTATGTTAAACTGAGTTCCTTAGTAACGAGAAACGATGTACCGTTATCACACACACACACACACATACACCGTACGATTTCCAAGTATCCATAGCCCTTTTAATAACTTGAACAAGTAATCGCTTATTACAATACATTTCTGCCACAAAAACGCCTTGTCGGTTTTAATGTTCAATATTGCAATACTCGTTATACGGTCTACTCGCTCCCATCATCAAAATAATTGTTAAATACATAAATACATTATCTTTTACTTCTACTCTTTAGGCTTAGTTGTTTATAGTTGGTATTTTCTTACAGAAATGTTCACATGTACTTCATATTTACTGTGGGAAATGTGTCGTAAACCCTAAGATGAGGATTGAAATACTTTATAAGAAGCTATGGCCTGTAATATTGCATCATAACCATTGTTGTTCTTACCTCATCTCTCCCAATAAAGGTATAAATTCTTATGCAATCTCTGTCATAATACGAACGTTTCTCGGTCTTGAAATGTAGAAACCTGTTTGGATGCAATCAAAGATATTTTGGCAATTAGCGACGCCGTTTCAAAAGTTTTCGTTCAAATCGCCTCACCTAATTCCGTCAGCTTTATTTGATTATGCACCTCTCACTTTGAGGCTTCTTTACAGAACACATACGCCTCATTTAGCTACTGCGTCATTGCATTGGCAGAGCTGTGTGACAACAGTTTTGTTATTCATGCATTCGGAGTTTTCTATGGCTGAAATAATGCAAGGTAGTTTACGTTGCTAATTTGTGCCGCGAGGGGAAACTCCCGGAAGCTCGAGAAGAGCTCTTAGTATATCAGAGGTTGTATAGGAATTAATGACAGAGCTACGTCTGTTGGGATAGAATGGTCGTTGTCATGTCTTTGTCCTTTTATTTCCGCCTGTAACATGCATTATGAATGAGAAACTAATTAATGTAGAAGCTGAAAGTATAAGAGCGTAAAGTGACTTTGAATACAATGACATTAATTCTGGATGATGTCGTATTATCATACCGTTTCATATATTATTCTTACTTTTTTTTAACATAGTAAGAAGGTTTTCTTTAAAAAATAGGATTCAATGATGATGCTTAAAATGGAATAAACCATTCAATGAGGATGCATTCAATTCGAATAAACCAAAGTTTGCTCAATATATATTTCGGGTGGAAAGGACGTTGGTATTCAGAACAATCTCATGATCTATAGAATGAACAAGATATGACTGAAATTGTCATCTGTAGACATGAGGATCGATGCCTCATCAAAAGCATCCTGCTACATCAGCGTTTTATAATTTGCTGAGCTCCTTCCAAATACCCTGTTCTCTTAAGGGCCAAATCCCTCGTAATACTGGCGGCTTGATATTCGTGGCTATGCTCACATGTTATTTGTTAAGGCATTAAAATGTCTTTATCAACGGAGCTTGCAGCTACTATTTTGAACTGTACGGATTTGTCCCTCTGGGCTATGCCGCTGTTGCTGTATGCGAGTCGTCTCATTGGCTGTTGTGCTAGCTAATGATACGACGCTTTTGGCCCGAAACAGATCAGGGAATTTGGAAGAAGCTCGGCGGATTCATAAACACAGATGAAGCATGATGCAAAAAAGGCACATGCAGAGTTTCCGACAAGCAATTCGGGATGTGCTCAAAGATATTTGCTCACAGCTTTCTTGACATGCTAAATATGATTGTATGTTTAAATTAACTACTTAAAATACATGTCATATTTACCCTCACAGTTCTTAAGTATACACTTTAGATATGTAACTTGTTTATAAGTAAATGTAACATTCCAATAAGGAATCCAAGTTGATTGATGAAGGATTGAATATGTGGTTGTAATTGGCGTTTTGAACGAGTATTTCTTTCAGTTCGAAAACTACTGGAAAACTAGCAAAGGTACCTGTAATTTGCACTTATGAGTTATTGCAATTGCCGTTTTGCTGATCATTATACAAGTGATATTTATGTAAATGTACCTGTTAAGAATGCAAAGTTCAACCAAAGATTTTCTAAGTAGCATTAAGGCGTGACAAATTAGAATCCTACCAATTATCTTAAATAATCGATATTCAATCAACAGATTTATGTATCATACACTGAGTGGTATCACAATAAAAATGTATATGTCCTTCCCACATTTTGTCTATTACTAACTGAAACTAATAAGAACTACAGTTGTTTGAAGGACATAATATGATTGAAGATATTGAAGTAATCCGTGTTGGGTAAACCATTTCATATAAGGCTTTCACGAAGAGCTCATGTTCTAAGTAAATTTAATGCGAAGACAGATGAACACCTTATCGTGGTGTGGTGGTTTGCTTGTTTCAGAGACCCCGAGAGCTCCTGAAAGGGCACCCAAGCTGGACGGGTAGAAGCCAGACAAATTTGGACTCCTTCCAAAACATATACACAGTATCACAATTTAGACAGCTACTCAACTGGGAATATATCAAAACATATTAGAAAAATATTGCCAATGGAATTTCAATTGTATACGTATGAAGAATTAAGTAAGCCCCTCACCTTACAGTGACAAAAATGTGTCAAACTCTTAAAAAGAACAAGTAACAGTTATAATCATGAACACTTAAAAAACAATTTAAGTTTGCAAAACACAAAGTTAGGCAAAACGTTCTGGTTGTATGTGATGCATCATACCAAGTAACATTGTTATTAGCAGAATGTATTATTTGAATTTGATATGGGAACCTAGATAGCATCAAACAATTTATGTGAATTACTTTGTGAAATGACTTCAGAGTCCACCTTGTACAGATCTGAGATAATAAATTGTAAACGTTTGTTTGGCCTGTTAGCACTTTCATTACTTTTCCCGCTAGGGTATTCCCACGAGTAAGATAGAGTAATTACAAATGACAAATATTGTCTGGAATCTACTTGGTCATAATGAGTATTAACGGATCCGATATCTCATGAGATACATGGTGGGGCCCCGAGGAGAAATATTAAGTAGTCTGAGGACCAGTCCATCGTCAATGATACTTCAGACAAATTATAAACAATATTGCATGTCATTTATCCTTTAGTTATATCCCCTTTACAATTTTATTGGTACTTAAGTGCCCCTAAGAGAGTAAATTCAACTTGAAAATGACATCCGACATTGGAGCTTTGTTCGTAATGCACGAACAGTTTAACAAATATGTGTGTTACTTTTTCTTACAATTAAATATTTATCATAAATTTTAACAATGTATAGCTGTTAAACTAAAGTTTTGGTTCATATGAAACTTTTGCATTTGTCACTCTTACCAAAAAATAATTTAAAGCCACTTTTTTGGGGGAAGTCAGTGCAGAGGTTTTTTTCCCACTTCATATGTAATGGGGAGACGCCTATTACGCCGGTAATGCTCTGAAGAGACTTGAGGCCAAACCTTTTTAAAAATCTGAGTACTAATCGAATGAAATTCTGCCAAGAATCGGCTAAAGAAATCACGATTGGTGAACATCATATGATAAAATCTTATTTAGAAATGAATTTAAAGATAGAGTAAATTTAGTATTTTAGTATATTAGAATGTTTTGCCATCCATAACATACTGCCTATGTTCCTCGTTTATGATCATTACGTATGTTGGAGGAACATGTTTGTTTTTTCTTCATCTCCTCAATACCTCATAACAGAAGGTGGAAAGATGGTTAGAACTAAAGTTAACAATATCTCACATATATTTATGCACTCAGTTCGAAGGTAGTGAAACAAAACTTTGTTCTTTATTCAGCAGCTTTCCACTGAATTAATGACTGAATTACATATGAAAACGTGTTAAAAACCTTGCTCGCGCACTCACACATTCAGTAGCTCTTCCTTATGATATTTTAAATATATATTTTATGAAAAAAAGTCCACACTTTGATCTGTATAAAGATAACTTGTCGTAAATACTGTGCAAGCTGGCGTTTTATATCTTGATAGAGTGTTGTATACTTTATTAAAGCTCTTAAAACACCTCATTGGTATTAAACGTCTTATATTTTTCTTTTGCAATTTTAAATTCTATAAAAACTTGTGAAAATGATTTCAAATGGATCACTCTTTGAGATATGATTCGAACTTTACTCGATGGTCGAACACATCATTGGAATGGAATATATTACTAAACACTGATGAAACAACCTGTTTTTACATAAATCACATTGTTACATATAAGTTAATACATTTCATTTCAAATTGTACATTCTTTTATTATTGAAAATGATATCTTGAGAAATTAAGACACCTTTTTCATAATCAAAGCAGATGGCAGATGATTTTCGTGATCCACATATAATATAGTTCGGTATGATAAATGTGCTACCATAAATAGGTATTGTTCTTAGTTGCATGGTAAAAGTTCAACATTTTTCAAAGAAACACAGAACTATATGGCTTATAAGTAAAAAAGCGACCTTTGCTTCTCAAGTAAAGTTCTGAGTAAAGTTAAGTGATGTCAAACTGAAAACATGAAATGTTCTATAAGTGTCTTATGAGTACATAAGTGAGCAATGAACCATTGTTTATGGCATTACAGCATATCCTCGACCGACAAACTAATTATAGATTTCTTTCAAGATATTACGTCAGGTTATCAACAATCTATGAAGTGAGACATTCCATTTGTTACACTTGCTGAAAGAATATGAAACATCAACCATTAATGATTCACAGGATTCGACAATCTTGTAGGCACTTATATCTTCAGCCTTTCCTTTATAAGTAAGATTCACATTCATTTTTCAATTTTCGTAAAACTTTCATATATATTGAACTTAGTTTAGTTTTAGTAAATAGGTTTCTCCAATCCAAATCTAAATATATGCTTTGTAATGTTTCTATGATAATGTCATAATGCTTGCGGGAAAGATTGTGACCTTATTCAGAATTGTATTGCATGCAGCCTGGAGAATGCATTGAAACATTTTAATAAACATTTCTGAATGATCATCAACTGTATGTACGATAAATACTGACACAATGTCATCACAATGAAAAACTAGAAAGTGTTTTTACTCGTAAAAACAGATGTCTCCCCCTTTCACAATTTCAGCATAATTTTGTTTTCAAAAATTCCTTACAGTTTTTTTAAACTCAAATAAAATCTAATAATTTTTCTATACAACAACATAAACTTAACGATTTATGATTCAATTCAAGAATACTCATTTTTGGGGGACAGAGATGTCAAATGTTTAAAGTCCAAATTGTTGCCATGGAAACAAACAAAAGTTGAAAATTGAAAAAGAAGTTGAAATCTCCAAAAGGCACATCTACATGACATGAAGGCTACGTATAACCAATTTGGTGAAGATTGGTCATGTAGTTTTAAAGCTATGCTCTGGAAACTAACCCTTCCCTTCAAGATGATAATGTCCAAACTGTTGCCATGGAAAAAGAAATATATATATAAAGAGTTGAAACCCCCAAAAGGCACATCTACATGATATGAAGAGAATTTATACCAAATTTGGTGAAGATTGGTCAAGTAATTTCAGAGTTATGCTCCGGAAAGCGGACACGGACGCGGATGCGGACGGAAACTCAGCCAAAGCCAATATATCTCCCGACCCTTCGGGGGGAGACATAATTAAGATGTCATAATCTCTAGTTTAGATTTGAAATACTCTTTAACATATATTTTATATTTTGTAGTGACCAAACCGAGTTAACATCTTTATTCCATGTATTCTATGCATTTTGAGCATGAACTTGTGGATATCGCGCTTAATAAATACCAATAATCAGTAATATTGTTATCATTATTATAATTGTTGTTGTTTGTTGTTGTTATATCATATTTCCGTAATTTGACATATACATACAAAGCTACGTGTATGAAATGAATTGTCTCTTGCATCATGCATGTATATTTCATAAACATAAAGACTATTTTGATGTTCATTTATACTGATAATAATGGTAACACAGTCTACTTTACAAATCCTTGTCACTTTACAACCACTACCGTTCATTGATTCATCTACAGTTTAATTTTCATAATAAATTAACGGGAATACATCGGCAATTTTGTTATTTGGTAGTAATGAGAGATGAGAATTACTGTTATCAGATTTCAATTATACCTTGTGCAATAAAATATCATTTGCGAGAAACGTGCTTACTTCCATCAGCATCTGACATCATTCTATTTTTTCATCCATCAAATAAAATCTGAATGTATGCTTTAAATGGTTGTAACAATATACATCTAAAGAAGAAATTTCAAATGGATTGTTTTTATGTCATGCATTAGTATTTCAAAAACACAAAGTAGAATACTTCTCACTTTTTTTCTAAATAAAAATGCTTGTCACTCAGTCTGCTTTGCGATCCTTGTTCATTTGAATCACCTCCAATCATAGCAGAGATTCATCTACAATGAAATGACACTATAAACGAGAATGCACTGGCAGCTCTGTCATTTCATAGTAATGACAGAAGATAATGACAACATTATCAGAATTTCATTATACCTTATATAATAAAATATCAATCAGAACAACATAATAACTTTTATAAGCATTAATACAAACTTTATCATCCATCACTAGTTGATCATTTTCGTTTATGAATAGTGGATATGTTTTGTCATGTGATTTCATTTTATCAGTTAATTAGAGATTTTACATGCATTGAGATTTATCTAAAATCTGTTTAAAATGTTATGAGAACAAGCATGATTTGTTGCAAAGGTACTTACATATTCATAAAACATACACGAAGATTACAAACGTATTTTTGGGACTATAACAAATGAAGGTAAATGAATCACTTTGAAGGTTAATTCATTAAATTCATTACATTTTGTATATCAATACAGATTGTTCACTCCAATTGTATGCGAACAAACGCAATACTGTCAATAGGTAAATTAGGGTATTTTTATAGCGCAGATATCCAAACCGAATGCATGCTCAAGGCGATCCCTTCATTATTACCATGCCGATTACAGCGCTTAAATGTCCTACACCTCCTACACAATCTACAACAGGTACCCAATTAGTGTTGCTTGGTGAACAGAGGCACATTTTGAATAAAGTCTCTTGCCTAAAGAAACACACAAGTTTCTCAACTCGTGTCTCAGAGTGGGAATAACTTTCGAACTCTTAGTCAATACAACTTTGATCGGGTAACCCATCCATTATGCGAGCCACGCCAGATGTTGCTGAACTTAACTGATATCGGTCAACTGAGCTACGCACAGGACCACGTGCCACCACGTCAATAGAAAAGTAATAAGTGTTAAGTGAGGTTTGTAATATTCCTTGATCATCACAGAATCTGTATCCGCAAAGCTCCTACATACCCTGATAGCTACCTGGAAGATGATTAAAAAGATCTTGTATAAGATATTTCACTCTATCAATGGCAACATATAGGTCGAGTCCATTCAAAGTTTATTTCTCTTTGGACCATTCATCAATTAGAAAGCGAATCAAAGAGGTCTTGAATGAGTAGATCTTAATGTCTGACTGAAATCTTATGGATCTAGTCTGAGTTGATCCCGATATGGTCCTGTTTATTTAATTTTTTCTTGAAGACCTCTATCACTATCCTTGATAACGGAGATTTGTATGTATCATACACCACGTTTTGCCATTTGACAAATCTCTCAAGATGTTGGCTTTGTTTAGGGAACCATCAATGTATCCAAGACAAAGCGGCACTGGGGTGAGTGGATATGTTAGTATTTCCTCGAGATCTAATTGTGGCAAGGTAAAGCAGACGTCCAAAAAGATCTGTTGTACACTTCTATTGTTTTACCACCTTGTCTTTGGTAGACAGACCTGCCTTTACTGCAACAGATGCCAAACATTTAACTTTGGGCCTGGGAGTGGGTTTCTCAGCATTTAAATATCCATCTTTGAACTGTTGATACAACACTTACCCTTTGTCTTGGAAAGAGCGTCAATCGCAGGCAATCTCATCAGGAACTGTATTGCCTGTATGGTACAAAGCAGTTTTGATTTGTCACAGTTGTCCTCGAATGGGTTGAATCAGTATTTCCTTAATTACACGCCTGCCTTAAATAGACGCCTGCCTCGAATAGACGCCCTTGCATATGGCTTTCTGAAAAAAATAAACGCCTGCCTTAATTAAACGCCGGGTACAACTACAAATCTACACTTGCTGCTCCCTTCCTTTTGCAACTTCCGCCGTAAAACTTACAGTGTTGTTTTAAAGAAGGTTTATATATGGCACGCACTGACAGTTATACAAACCGAAAGTTTGTTCACATTCTTGCATTCTTAGTGCAAATATCCTGTTATTTTCAGTGATCTGTCAATTTCATCTTGCCAAGGTTCTAAAACTTTGCACTCTCAGTCTGGCGACCACATGATTAGCGTGAGAATAATTATGTAAACATGGACAAAAGATGTTACTATGTCGGTGCAGCTGAAGTATTTTCAATGGCCATCTCAAGCTCTGAGACATCCTCCTGATCCCTATCGACACACGATAATCTTTTATTGGGTATTATGTGATGTGTCATCAGCGCTTCTGCAATCTCAAGGAAATTTGAAATAACTTTGGCCCGTATTGTGTTATCATCCAACGACTCAAAGCAGATTCAGAACTAGCAAATGCAGTTATTCCAGTATTTCGGGAGGTGGCATCAGCATTTACTGTTTCTTCAAGCCCCATTTCAAATGGTACTCAATCCGTGTGTAGATCTTTTAATCCAAGTCCATCATTCTCAAGCATGTGTCTACTACCCGAAGGTGAACAGTCAGTATTAAGCAGTTGTATCATCCGGCGTGAACAGTCTTTTCATTGCAATGAAGATAGGACACAACTGGCCAAGGCAGTACATATAATGATATAGGTCACATGTTCTTAATGGCCTGCTTAACATGAGATAGAAATTGATCAGATCAATATCATACAAAATTGTCCAGTTTTCTTCAGTGTTTGCCATTTCTTGTCTCAATTGTAATTGCTGCATATGCTTGAATGATGTGACAAAGATCCTCATTCATTCGTCCTAAATGCACACTCGAAACACTCTGGAGATAAATTGCCTCCAAGTTCACGAATTAGTTTCATCAGGTCATTAGTGATATACTGAGGGTCGAAGTATTTAAAGTTGAGTTTCCAGAAGACAAGTGAGAGAATGAGGTGAATCCTTTTTTCACCTTTTGTTATGTCTGCCAGAGAGGAACCCATTCAGTGAGCCACCTGCAAGTATACCAGATTAATTCAAGAGATATTTAGCACCACCTTGTACAAACTGTCAGGTTTCTGGATGCCTGTGTCCAAATGGAGAATGCACGACAGAGGGCTATTACTCATTGCTGATATTCATGTGAATGCATGTCCTTAAGCAAGGAAAATGATATGAGACTAGTAGGACATATTCACTTACTCATACAGAAGATTATTGGCATTTCATCGCTGGTGTCATCACATGATGTCCTTGTGTTTAGTTTGTATTTGGGATATATCTACAAGATATTTACAAACCTTATGTGTTCATCAGATATCCCTTTATTTGAACAAAGCAACACATTCATCTTCCTCTTAATTCTAACATTCATTCACTGGATCTGTTTTTGGAAAATCATATTTCATTTTATAATAAGACCGGTTACATAGCTTGCTACACCTAACAAATAGCCTAAAAGGTAAAATCAAAATATTTTACCGGCTAGCAGTTATTGAAAAGGAAAATAGTTTCCTCTTTGATCTGTTGTTGGAAATTACAATTTATTTCATCATAAGACCGGCTTGTTAACTTGAACGCCTAACAGATCTGCCTAAGTAGCAAATCAAATAATTTTACCGGCAGATGCTTGTAATTATTATAGGTTCAAAATCATTGTAAAGAAAAATAATATCCACATGGATCTGTTGTTATTAATTATAATTGATTTTATAATAAAACATACTTGATGATTTGTATGGAAGTCTAACAGATTAACCTAAATTGCAAATCAAAATATTTTACCGGTAAGCGCTTGTAATTATTAAATATACATAATTACAGGATAGGAAAATAGTATCAACTTGTCTGGCGCAGTCAGGTTTGAAATTGTGAGATCAGAGAAATTTTGACATGATTACATAAGATCCAAAGTTCATTTTTTGTACCTTTAGGGGTGAATAAACTGACACTATCTCTTGGACTAATAAATCCTGAAACTGACTGCTGTGCCGTTTTTAATATTTAATCTTTCAAACCTTATAACCATTGTTGTCACCTTGACATCAGTAGTCTTAGGAAGTAGCTAGTTTAAGAATTCATGCTACCTCAAGAATATTCTCAAACGCTTATTGATAAGCAATCAGCAGGAAAAGAAAATACATGTTCTGAATTTTATCAACCAATTATTTCTTATCTGTTATCGATGCTTCATTGAATTCACTTTCTTTCTTTGTTGATTCCTGTTTATTGAAATCGTTATTTCCAATCGTCTGGGACGATAACGAAATTGATTAATCAACTGCAGATATGGCAACCTTGCTTTTACAATAGTGATTTAGATGTCGGTTTATAGATGCAATTACCTGATGCATTTTAGCAGTTCTAATTCGGAAATAGCTTTCATCAAAGACGATGAAATGTCATTGTAACTGCCACTCTCTTAGACAAATGCTTTCAAATGTTTTACCTGAAATACAGGCATGTTTTCAACTGAAGCTTTGTTCCTAAAACATGCTACACGATCATGATAGCATTGAGTGACATGAACGTCAGAAGGAAACGTTTTGTTCGAGATGTTGTGAAATTGGTTAGTGCACTCAAGGTGACGTGCTGTCTTTGATGTCCGCCGACGCATAGAACTCGTCGTTCTAAAACAGCACATCTAAAGATAAGTAGAAAAAACTAAATGTTAGCGAATATTAATTTTTTCAATAAGAGTATTGATGAAACCAACCTCCTGCTCCGTTTAAACAACAGCCGTGCAGGCACTAAAGTAACTGTTATCATATGGATTCATCTAAAGCTACCAGATACAGAAACAAACTATACCAATAAAATATCTATTTCAATGCGCCATTGTTATATAAACAGTTTCAACATAGACATAGGAAGGATTTAAAGTGGGTTTTTTTTTATCAAAACAGCAATTTAAAACACTTAAAGCCGAATGTAGCCAGAGTGTAATTTCATGGTCACTAAACTTTTGCTGTTCTACAAGAGGGCCAACGACTAAACTTTCGAAACCTAAAAGCTATGGACAGGGACAAATTCAGAAATGAAATCATGTCCTCATTATCAAAATAATGATAATAGATAATTGAATAATCACAATAAATATGATTATAAAGTTGATTTTTAGAGGACAAGAGGACAGTTTCTGTTATCGTTTCATTGAAAAGTTGTACATTGGCGTTTTTGTAAATAAATAAGAAGTTCAAATGTCACTATTACTTGCGTCGTACGACCGCTGATATTAACAAATGCAAAGGTTTTGTGGTTTGTTACACACTGATTAGTGCACTCTAACAGGAAAAGAGGTTAATGTTGACAATGTCACTCAGACAAGGATGAAATTTTTAACTTAAGTTCATAAAATTGTTGAATGTTACTAAAAACATTCTCCTGTCATGCTGCCAAACACGAATTATGTTCTTAATTTTCATCTGTCAAAATGAATTTAGTTTATGACAAAAGCCTGTATTAACTGAAGGTGATGCAAGGTAAACCTGATTAGAATTTTTAAGTTTTCACCAAAATCAACATTTATTGTGTAGTCCAATAAAACCGTGGGATCATACCTCCTTCCTTGATAGTCGACCTCTTGAGATGAGCAAAAGTAAAATAACTCCTTGATTGATCTCCTTGATTAGTTCTCATTTGCAATCATCGGGCCTTGTAATTAGTTTATGACAAAAGCCTGTATTAACTGAAGGTGATGCAAGGTAAACCTGGCAACAAATAAAACAAAACAATCTTGAAGAATTACTTTGATATCTTTACCACATGATTTCAGCTCAGTACAATCAGTTCTTCCTCAAAAGCGTCATTGTGAACTACCATTTTTAGTGACGTAACTTCTTTTAAAATCTGTTGATCTGTTCAGAAAACATGGTAATGTTTTGTATGCTCAATATATGTATCAGTCGGTCTAGTGATAAAGAGAAACTTGTATTCAGATGAGTCAAATGATAATCTTTAAAATGGTTGCTCCATACAAATTTATTTATTTTAAGTTTCTAAATATTCACGAATCAATTATTTACTTGAATGTTATATTATTGATTTAATTATATAAATGCAATTTAATATAAATCTATAATTTATTACTTTTGCATTAAGATGCCGGCAAATATGGGGGGAATTTTGTTTTTTTTAAATAATGTTGTCATATATTTGACAAAACGTACTATCTTATTACGTTAATAAGTGTATGTTGAAAAATTACATTTAAATGAGGGACAATAAACTAAACTATGATGTTATGAATGATCCAAAAATACAATATTATCGGATAATACCTCACTCTTAGATGTACCTATAAGAGTGCTTCTGGATGAAGGTCAACCTTTTGAGAAAGGCAAAAGTGAAACTAAACTAAGATGTTTTCCATTGAAAGGTTAAAATTTAAGGTTATTGATTTTAGACAAATGCTAATACAAATATACATTGAATAAATTATAAACACGGGATATATCAAAAACGAAAGATTAGGGGTTTTATCATTAACAAGATGTAATGTTATTAATTTCAAATATTTATTAAAATATAATAACTTATATTACTTTTGAATGTAGAAGTCATTATTTAGGTGAAAAAAGGTTGTCTTGGTTCCATATTGTTTTCATACAATTGACAAAACATAATATCTTATGACTTATTCATTAATTTTTTTGAAGTTTTTATCAACTTCACTAGAGGTATTTTGGAGAATGACATTTGGTTGTAAGATTAGAATTTTAAAGTTTTCACCAAAATCAACATTTATTGAGTAGTCCAATAAAACTGTGGGATCATACCTCCTTCCTTGATAGTCTACCTGTTACAGAGGTCGACCTCTTGAGATGAGCAAGAGTAAAATAACTCCAGATATTTTCGATTGATCTCCTTGATTAGTTCTCATTTGCAATCATCGGTCCTTGTAATTGTCAATCTCAATCTGAGAAGCATACAATTTCTTTTCAGAAAGAAAGCATGCTCAAATTAACAACTTCTGAAAGCAGCTAATAAGTGAATGTCTTTGAAATGTTATTTGCTGATATTTATCAAGGCATGCAATTGGCATTAATCAGTGCCGAGTTTGTTTAATTGAACTGGATAGTTTGCAGATAATCAATTACACGGAGGGAAAAGGTTTTGACCTTCACTTCAAATTACTTTAAATCACTCGAATTCTTATGTATTATTCTTTTTTAGGGAGAATAAAAATTAATCTGTATTCTTTGTTTACATTAAAAACCTGTTACAGATTTCCTATCAAAATAGTTCATATCAGTTCCTTATAACTAAGCTAAGCAATTATCTTAAAACATCCATTATTTGAAACTTCATCATGTTTAAAGGCACTGTGTCACATGTGTTTTGAATGCATTAATACATAACCCATTAAATATGTTTATGACAATATCCTAGCCATTAAGGATGTCCGTTCCTCAAATTTAAAGTATTTAACTTTTTTTCTAACTTGTTTTTTTCAAAAGGTTAGTGTATTTGCTTGAAATATCAACCCAAAAAAATGGGGGTTAGTGTTGGATTTTTCGAGATATATTAAGACAAAGATCCAAATGTCAGTCAGAGATTTGACATGGGAGTCAATGGGGAAATGATGACATTTTTTAGAATTCTTAGATTTAAATTAATTCCTGTATTAAACTTTTTTTATATGAAAACATTTTTGGGTTAACATGATTTTCTTCCAGAAAAAAATATTAAATATATATGGTACTGTGGGTTTTCAGCCGCAACGGCACAATATGTATTCAAACATTTCAATTAAATTATCAACTTTTAAGCTATTTTTGTACTAAAAACATGCTTTCTCCCACTCATTATCTAAAAATATACCTGAACGCATAAATATAAATCATATTCTTACATTCATATAACATCTTCTTTATAAGAAAAACAGATTATAGAACTTGTTCAAATGTCAGCAGAATTGTTAATTATTTCAAAATGAAAAATACTACGTTTCTTAATTTTGATGACTATTTAATATGAAATCACCATAATTGAGAAATTGCCGCTTCATTTTGGTTTATTATATAATAACATTATGATTTATGGTTATTTGAGTTTGATTCCATTACCATGTTCTGATGGTGAAGATTAAATGAATCTCAGACATGTAGCTGAAGGGAACAGATGATGACCTGATGAAAAACGGCTTTACTTTACATCATTTGGAAGCCTTGAACGGTTTTACATTTATTTTGGAAACGTATTTGATTCTTCAAAAACCGACGGTGCTCATGTGCCAAATATTTTAAGGTCACTGTCAGTTGATTCCATCACCATGTTCTGATGGTAAAGAAATTACATTATTTCGTCCCAGTCATCAAAGCCAACTTTAGCTTGAACCATCAATTTGAACAGGTTATCTCTTATTTGAATCAACTTTTGGTTTCTCGAAAAGCCTTGGCAAGTTACACAACACTTGCTAAGTTCTTTTTTATATGTCCTCAACGATGTTTGCTCACAATGTTCTTTGAATGCTAATCTGATTTGTAAGTGCTTGTTCTTTTACTTTCCAAAATTACCTGTAAAAATAACTTTCTAGTTCATAAGAAAAAAAGGACTTTTGTATCCAAGTCAAATTAACGATTCCTTATGGGTACTTATTAATCCTATAGATTACTGGAAGCATCCATTTAATGTACATATGGTAGTTGCTATATGAGGATTAAATATATGGTGTGTGTTTGGTATAAAGTAAAATATTAACTTATTTCTTTTCGTTTCGAGTGTGTTAATTAGATCCTTATGCATTTGAAACTACTGAGAACACTTACGGTGTTCTTTGATTGCCGATATGTTGATGCAAATAGATGTATAACGCTCAACCAAGGTACCTTTGTTGGCTTTAATATAAAGCAATGAAAACAAAACCATGGCTTTTGACAAACATAAGTTGGATTATTTCAACGTAGTGGTCAGCTTGTGCTTATCAGTGTTACTCTATCCTTTTTATTTCCCTTATCACATTTTTGTCCCTTACTAACTGATCAATATAAGATTTGTTGGAACAGAATATTCATAATGATGTTCAAGTTATCGGTGTTTGGTAAACTCTGTCACCTTAAGCAAACTGACTTAGACAGTTTTCGTAGCTGTGAATTCTTGAAAACTTTCAATCTTGAGTTTACCTTCTAAACAACTACACCGGAATCAAAATTTATCGAAAAGTTTTGGCCGATGTAAAGTTAGATGTGAATTTGTATATGTGAATACTGTATGTGTTAACTGACTGTTGAAAAGAAAATGGACTCTGGCAACAATATTATAAATTTAAATATGCTTAAAAACCTAAATGCATAAGTTATCATATACACCTAAATACATCGATCCCTGGACAGGGGATTGGATTACGGAACGATACAGTCAGGTTGTGGTCTTCTTATCAGAAGAAATCCTCTAGATCAAATTCTTGTCTAGATCTTTGTTGATTTCTTTTACTATAAATCTGAATTGTCATCTACAAAATATACCAGATCAATGGTTTACTTCTGATATATGACAGGGAGCGTGGCTTTTTAAAGTAGTAACTGTATTTTTGTAGTTGACTGTAGATGTATCAGTATCAATTCATCAGCGTTATCGTCATCATCATCATCAGCAGCAGCATCATCATCATTATTTTAACCTTTTGTCCAGATGCAAGGAGACATAATTTACACACAAAGTGACCATGGTACTTAGTGATAACAAAAAGGATTTAAAACACCATGCAACACCACTCAAACTTTCACACACATGTTATATCTCATAACACATATTCAAAATCAACAATGTTCGCCAAAGAATAACTTTAAGTATCAAAATTAATGACAAATATCACAAGACTTCACAACACAACAGGGTTCACAATGAAACATTAATGGTCAAACACAAGGTCCACTTGACGTGAGAGGTGCATTCGTAATACACGACCCAGCTGCAGCAAACGTACACTATATACGTGACAGAAGCACAGTTTTAATTTCGCAACTCTAGTACGGCAAAACTTTTGTACTGGCTACACCATGGTCCGCATATGACTTCAATCATCTTCAAGGGTAACTGACTGAGAGGGTCCAAGGTCAAAGTCGTATGTAGATCAAGTCTATGCTTGGATGCATTACAGCACACACTCTTTAAAAGGAAAATGCAAAACCAACTTGTACTTAATTACAACCTAATTCGGCTATTCAAATTAGTATTTAAGTAATCATAAAATATAGGTACTCAAATCTTGATAAACATTCTGTTACATAGGATACAGTCCATACCTTGTACTATCAATAAATGTACAAATGCTAAACTTTCCATGAGAACTACCTTGTTCTATCTCCACATTTGGTCAACTTTGAGTTATGGTGTTTAAAGTATTATCTCTTCAAACTTCAAAGGCTTTATTCATTTCATTAATTTTAAATGCAACGAATTGATGAACGTGTTTAGTTCTGTCATCAACCCATCATGCAAGTTCATTCAATTAAGTGACATGCATTGACAAAAGTCAGTTTTGATCTTAGGTTTCAAATAGAATAATTGGCTTTTATTTCCATTTGCACATGACACGTCCATTTGCAAAAACGAATATGAAAATATTCGACTAATGTATTTTGTATATATATATACTTTCAGGAATTTCATGTGTCAAATGATACCAAGTGGAACCTTGAACTTGAAAAGCTTCCAAGTCCAAATAACAATACAAATTTTAAGACAATTATTAGGGTTAATCGAAATTTGTACATATACATGCCAAATTTTATAAGAATTGAATAATTATTACAAATACTATAAATATTGAAACTTAAATATGCCTGTACTCGAAAACTACCTTTCTGGAGTTTCAACGACATGGTTCTTAAGGGACATTGCATTACATATATATTTTCTGTCAAATACTTACATTTTGAATGAAAAGCTTCATCAAAAGGAGACTAAAGATTATTGGGGTTTTTTAGGATTTAGGAATTCCCTATTACACATTTAGAATCATGCATTGCACTTTGACATTGCACAACAAACCAACAACGTTGTGTTCGAGGAACATAGTTGAATTTAATCAGACTCGTTAACATTGGGCATGAACCTCTTGTTGATAAATAATATCAGGTAACATTATTGTTAACAGAATGAATCATTCAAATTGAATACGGAACCCTAGATAGCCCAGAGAGCTACATCAAACAAATGTTATGAACTTTTCCATTCGACTTTAGAATTCACCTAGGTAAAACGCTGACATAACACATTGTTAATGTTTGTTTGACTCGTTAGCACTTTCATTATTAATCCATCTCATGTTGGAAATATTCCCACATGTGAGATAAAGGAATTACAAATGATAAATATTGTCTGGAATCCACTTTGCCCTAATGATTATTAAAGCATCTGATATCTCAAGAGATACATGGTATGACCCTAGGATAAATCTAAAGTAGTCTGAAGACCATTCCATCGTCAGTGAAAACAGTTGCATGTTATAACCCATGTTATTTCCTTTATTGGTACTTAAGTGTCCCCCAAGAGGATGAGTTCAACTTTAAAATGAAAAGACTTTTGGACAACTTCTGCGTTTGTGGTTCTTTTTAACTATTCAATATTTAATGATTATTTCTATAATGAATAACAGCAACTAAACCTTTAAAAAAATATTTATATTTTCTGCATTCACAGTTCTTAAATGCTACAGTTGTGATCAGAAACGCTTATAAATAAATCCATATCTAAACTAGAAACGAGAGACAACAAAACCATAACTGATACAAAAGAAATTGTAAATGAAACAAAACACTATTATAAAAATCTTTATACCAAACATGTTTGTAAATCAGTAGATCTAAACATTTTACTAGGAGATTTTGAGGTCCCAAAGCCTAATGATAACGACAAATATACTCTCGAGCGAGAATTACAATACGAGGAAGTGTTAGCATCACTCAAAAATATGAAAAATGATAAGAGCCCAGGCCCATCAGGTTTCACAGTAGAATTCTTTAAATTCTTTTGGCTTGATATACATATGTACATGATACGCTCGTTAAACATGTCGTTTAGAACAGGAGAGTTATCTGTAAGTCAAAAACAAGGTCTCATAACCTGTATACCTAAAGGAAATAAGCCGAAACAGTTTCTAAAAAATTGGAGACCAATATCGCTACTAAACGTATCCTACAAGATAGCTTCTGCTACTATAGCAAATCGAATAAAGGGACTACTTCCAAAAATAATACATGAAGACCAAAGAGGTTTTATGTCAAATAGGTATATAGGGGAATGCACACGGCAAATTTATGATATGATTGATTATACAGAAACTATGGATATACCAGGACTGCTCCTACTTATAGATTTCGAAAAGGCATTTGACTCAGTTGATTGGGACTTTATTGGGAATGTTCTTGAATTTTTCAATTTTGGCCCAAATGTCAGAAAATGGATTAGTACTTTTTACACAAACATAAATTCAAGTGTGCTTGTGAATGGTTTCGCATCAGATTTTTTTTACATAACTCGCGGCTGTAGACAAGGCGATCCATTATCGCCATATCTTTTTATCCTTTGTGCAGAAATTCTAAGTATTATGATCTGTAACAATAAAAAGATAAAAGGAATAAAAATAGGTGATAGCGAATATCTCATCTCGCAGTTTGCAGACGATACATCTTTGACATTGGATGGAACAGAAGCATGCCTTCAAAGTACACTCCAAGTACTAGAACAATATGCTTCATTTTCAGGTTTGAAAATAAATACTAGTAAAACACAAGTTATATGGATAGGTTCACTGAAAAACTCAAACAGAACGTTTTGCAAAGAACATAAATTAGATTGGTCTAAAAAGGAATTTACTATCCTTGGCATAACATTTACACACAACTTGGCAGAAATGGTAGAGAGAAATTACAAAGATAAATTGAAGCAAATTAAAATTACAATGAACCATTGGCTCAGAAGAGATATCACACCACTTGGAAGGACAACTGTCCTGAAAAGTCTTATTTTACCAAAGTTAAACCATGTCTCTAATGTATTACCTAACCCGAACGAAAGTACCATCAAAGAAATCGAAAAACTCTGCTTTAACTTTGTTTGGAAAGGAAAGCCAGATAAAATAAAACGTAAAATAATAACCCAAAACTACACTGAAGGAGGCTTTAGAGTACCGGATATACGAAATACATTGCTTTCACAAAAAATAAGCTGGGTGAAAAGACTTTATAATTCTGATGATAAATCAAAACTAAAGACATTGTTTCAATTAAATATATCTCCTTTACATAATGATTTCTATCAGTACAACGAAGAATCAATTATCAATGATGTATTAACTAAAAAAACGAATGAATTTTGGAAAGATGTCTTACATGCGTGGGGTCACTTCATAAAACAAAAAGGAAATAATGTTAAAACCCAATCCGCTCTCTTATCTCAGCCAATATGGAGAAATGATAACATAAAAATTAACAAGAAAACTTTAAATAACGCATGTCAACCGCGGGTATTTTTTTTATCAATGATGTTGTGGAAGATGATGGTAAGTTTCTCGACTACGAAAAGATTATCCAAACCTACCAATGTAAGTTAAACTTTCTGGATTACGCGGGTATTGTTCAATCAATAAAGGGGTACTTTAAAAAATCAAATGTCTCTATAAATAGAAAACTCAACACCCCGTTCATCCCGTATTTAATTGAAGATATTGTTACTAAGAAAAAGGGATGTAGAGCCTTCTACGACATATTGCAAGAAAAACCAAGTAATGATAATGACTGTAAATACAAACGGAAATGGGAAAAAGTTCTGAAATGCTCGATCAATGAAGAAGAATGGAAAATAATCCACAAAGCACCTTTTACATCTAACCTTAGTTCAAAATTAACATGGTTTCAATATTCCATTCTACATAGAATTTTACCTACAAATGATCTCTTACATAAGATGAACATTAAAGATACAAATACATGTAATTTATGTAAAAAAGAAAGCCAAACTATAATCCATCTGTTTTACGATTGCCAATATGTAGTTGAGATTTGGAATAAACTCAAAGAATGGTTAGAAGATGTTACAAGTGCTAAGATAGAACTATCAAAAAGAATTATATGTTTCGGATATCCGGAAAAAAGAAATAGAATACTGAATATGATCATAACTATCGTGAAATATAACATATTTAAATCTAAGAATATCGAGATGAAACCAACTTTTAGTAGCATTAAACAAGACATCAAAAACGCATACAACATCGACAAATACAACACATACTCAACTTGTAATTATTCGAAATTTACGAAATTCTGGTCGATTTGTCATCTGCTCTTCCAAAATGATTAAAGATTTGTTTGTTCTATTTTGTAATGACATCCTTTTTCCACTGCAGCTTAGGATTCGTTAACGTTTAGTTTCATTTGTAACCAACAACGGCAATGCTGATACCTCCTTTATCATTTATATCATGTATCAATTTCTGTCAAAATGTACCATCCACGACTATGTATTTCTTACCCAAGACTATGTAAAAATTGATGTATGATTTCTTGCATATGTACCACAAAAATAAATAAATTATAAAAAAAAGAAAAAAGAAACGCTTAAACCTATGGCTTTACACAAACACAGAAAGCTTTGGCCTTACAGGAACACGGATAGCTATGACTTGACAGAAACACACAGAAATAGGGCTTTATATTGATCTCGAAGACAAAAACGACCTTTTCTTCTCACTTGATAAAAGAAAAATGATAGTAAACGTAAAACAATGAAATGTTCTACACGTGTCATATCAAGTAATATGTGAGCAATGAACCGTTAATTATGGTAATGCAATATATCCTTGAACGCAAAACAAATTACCATTTCCTTTCAAGGCATTATTTCCGGATATTAACAAAGTTTTCTTGTCTATGAAGTGGTTAATTGAATCTATTACACTTGCTCTAGCAATATGAGACATCCACCATTATTGATTCAGAGACTTAAAGATTCAGTAAACTGTTTTACTTTTAACTTGTATATACTTGAACATTGTAATTAATGTTACTTCGATTAGTTTGAATCTTTGTTTTTTTATTTTTACATAAAGTTTAAACAGGTTTTTTTATGGTCATTGAATTTCTCCGATCCAAATATAAAAACGTATGCTTTTTGTTGACAATATTTCAGCTGTTACAATATTTTTATTGATAATATGATAATGCATGTGGACAACTTTTTAACATCTTTCAATCAATCAATCAATACTTCGAAGTGATCATCAATTGATTATTGATTCACTCTTTTATTTATTGATTAACAATAAATTGAAAAATATTAAAAGCTTGTGAGGTATGCAACACTTCAATTGGGAAAGAGCCGTGGTAAAATTGACGAAAGAATCATTAAAGAAGCATTGCAATAACAAAAGGTAGATTTATGTAACGAAAATTCACTGCATTGTGTCAATAAAGCTCAATCAATGAGTATAGCATTTTTAAAAAGATCAATTAAACCCACAATAGTGTCTTTAACAAAGTGATTGAAGTAGAAATTTGATAATCAATTAAGTTAGCGCCACAGACTTTAATTTTAATAGTTTTACTGTAATGAGTATGGGATATTGGTATATTTTGCCACTGCCTGGTTTGGTAAAGATTTATTTTGACATTAGAGGGGTTCAATACCCTTACACATTTGCACTGATTAAAACAAACTCTAAAGAATAATAATAGTTATTCTGTTTGTGAAAATATTATATATCATGGTCCAAATCGTTCACATTTACTTATTTATGTTTTTTGAGAATCTGTTAATCATCAAGTGCATTTGAAATACATTATAACACTTTATGATGCAAAATTTGGATGAAAAGCTTCACGTGTAAATACTCGGTATGATTTGGAAGGAAAATATCCTGAAGGTATGCTTTAAATCATTAGAAGATACACAATCTCAGCCACATCGTAAAAAAAAGTACCATTTTGATCTTCATTTCCATAAAAAACTGCAGACCGTACAGTATTTAAACATGCCATCAAATATTGTAAAATCACAATTCATCTACTAATGAATTAACTAAATAAAATATGTATAAAATGTATAAATAACGATAAGGAGAAATTTTATGTCGATCTCATAGTTGTGAGAAAAGTTAATTTCTGAACAGTATACCTATACAGGAAGAAATTTCCTTTGTATTTTGTTCCTAGAGTGCATAGATACACAAAATAAAATAATTTAACTTCACTTTGAGGATAAACAATATTTTCGCACCGTCTGCAATGCTACCTGTCATAGCAGAGATTCATCTATAATCAAATAGACATTATTAACGCGAATACATTGACAGCTCTGGCATCTCGAAGTTATTAGAGGAGTTAATTGCTTTATCATCAGAATTTCATTATACCTTATATAATAAAACATCAATCAGAAACAACATGATAGCTTTCATCAGCATTAATACAAACTTTATCATCCATCACAGCATGATCATATTCATAACAAGCAGTGGAAAATGATTATGAATAATATATCATAAGAATTTGATTATCTGTTTTCATTCAATATGATTTATCTGCAATTGAAAACGTTATTACAACAAGAATGGTTTTGTGCAAAGCTTCAATATCATTTAATATACATGTACATGGAAAACATGACACGTTGTCAGATTAATCATTTTGACTATTAAAACATTCTTTCATTCATTCAATTGTGAATATAAATGCAGATTGTTCACTCCAACTGTATACATGCAAATGCAAGACTGTAAACAGGTAAATAAAATAGCCAATAGTAAATTATTCAGTGCAAGGTAAGTTCACGTAGTATTTCTGCTTCATCAAACTATCTGTATCCATAGAGATCATATAGAACCCTGATATATTCTAGAATCTAAATTGTTCCCAATGGTTACAGAGTTAGAGTATTGTGAAAATGGAAGTAACGTATAAACATGGGCATATTCAAACTACAAATACTCAATAAGAGCTAAAAAGGATCTGTATAAAATATGACTTTGATCTAGTATAGGGTTGATAAACCAATCTTTTGACTTATTCAAAAAACAGTCGTACGAAGACTGCTATGGCGCTTCCCCATTGGATTTTCAAATCTTAAGATCAATGCTTAAAAAAGAGATTTTACTTAAAACTTGTCTTCAGGGACGCAGTATAGCTACAAAGTCTTGAATACATAACATTGAAAAGGTAGTCGGTCAAATATTTTAAAATTTTATATATTTTAATAAGTTTTTTAATAGTTGTGAGAGGTGCATTACGGGCTTTTCTGCAGTAAAGCACGGACTATTACAGAATGTAACAGAATACACAACAAAAGTTAAACACCATTTACTGCCCCTCATCATTTCGCCATAATTTTACAAGAGGTATAAGAATCAATACAAAAAAGTTGCTAATCTGGGAAATAAAACTTGATCATCCATAACACCATTGTCTTCTCTTCAGTTACCAAATGTAATTGTTTTGGTTATCGTTGCATATACTGAAATACTGCTTCAAAATAAATATGATTAGACATGAGTTTGACATATTCCTTTTCCACTTATGCCACGTTGTAACATTATTACACCTCCCTTGCTTATTACCAAATGATAAAGAAATCATTACTCTCAAATGTAAAAAGTAGGCATCTGCCGATCATGATTTGAAGGCACAAGGAAAGTTAACAAGAGGAACTTGGAATATACATTTGTTGCATATTATCATTATTCCGGTTACGAATCCTTGTATGTTGACTTTGTGCAATCCGCTAATTGAACAAGTAAAGAAGTGAGCACAGCTCACATACCCCCGCTTCAAACTATAGTCTGGCTTTCTTTGTTGGTCTTACCCTCAAAAAGCTCACTTAGGGATCATGGTTGATAAGTGTATTAAGTTTGTTGAAGCTAGATGTATAGTTTAGGAGATATGCTCAGGAAAAAGCACTTTGTCAGATAGTCATTGTTTTAGTAACGTTTCCATGTAAAACGCAAAAAAATAAAAATAATTTTTTGGTCTTACCCTCAAGAGACGCACCAATATGGATAAGTGTATGGTTAGTTTGGTGATGATAGCATGTACGGTTTAGAAGATATACTCCGGACAAAAGACTTAGTCATAAATTCACTGTTTTAGTCATGTCTCCATGGAAAGCGCAAAAAAAATTAAAATCATTTGTTGGTCTAACCCTCAAAAGGCACATCAATGGATCATGGTTGATAAGTGTATGAAGTTTGGTAAAGATAGCATGTATAGTTATGAAGATATACTCCGTACAAAGGACTTTCTCACTGTTTAAGTCATGTTTCCATGGAAACCGCAAAAAATAAAAATCATTTGTTGGTCTAACCCTCAAAATCACATCTAGGGATCATGTTTTATAAGTGTATGAAGTTTGATGAAGATAGCATGTATAGTTTAGGATAAATGCTCCGGACAAAGGACTTGGTCATAGAGTCACTGTTTTAGTCATGTTTCCATGGAAACCGCAAAAAATAAAAATCATTTGTTGGTCTAACCCTCAAAAGGCACATCTAGGGATCATGTTTTATAAGTGTATGAAGTTTGATGAAGATAGCATGTATAGTTTAGGAGATATGCTCCGGACAAAGGACTTGGTCATAGAGTCACTGTTTTAGTCATGTTTCCATGGAAACTGCAAAAAATAAAAATCATTTGTTGGTCTAACCCTCAAAAGGCACATCTAAGGATCATGGTTGATAAGTGTATGAAGTTTGGTGAAGCTAGCATGTATAGTTTAGGAGATATGCTCCGGACAGGCGGGGGTAAGGCGGGGGTATAATAATTCGGTTCTACTAGAAGAACACTATACATACGCATTACCAATACTCGTGTATCGTGTATGCTGACTTTGTACCAAATAAAAGTGACATGAAAAAAGATAACAAGTGGAACTTATAAATATTCTGTTCTTCAATATTTCATTCCTACTAATCTGATAGCAAGTATAATGACAATAAAGGCAGAACTCAATTTTCTTCAGGTCCATGTATATTGGTGTCTACACATTGTATCCATGTCTACAAATGTTTGTATGTCAAAAGTATCGTGATGGCATTACCGATTCATCGTCATTCACCTGGTGTCAAAAGACTGAATCAATCATCTTGATTTTCTTTATATAAAAGAAATTATGTTAAAGATAATAGAAGCAAATTATCATTCACTCTAGATTTTACAGATCTGATTCTAACATGTACGGCTTTTTTTGAATTTCCAACAAAAAGGTGATTGATGTTCAACTGCCAAGGGAAACCTGTTGATGTGCATTCATCAAGAAATACATCTTTCTTTACAAATTTCATTATCTTATGAGTTAACCCTATTATTCAGAGTGAACAAAGTTCACTTTCTTTGTAAAATTCTCTTTATCGTTAATGTGGAAGAACAGAGATTAAACAAGTTTAGATTTTTCGTACTTGCTCTTGGAACCGATTTGTCCATTTATAGATGTAATTTCCTGTTGTCGTTTTATGTGCTTATCCAGGAATGGCTTCAGCTGCAAATGCCAAAATGCCAAAATGAATCTGAGAATCGATCAAGCGAAATTGGAGAGATCCAAGAATATTGATTCATAGATAAAATGCTGACAGAAATCTGTCCTTACATTATCTTACTGTTTTATGCATATTTTATAAGAAAATGTTATTATGGATTTGCTGTGTTAAGTGTGTAAGATAAATTTGTTTGATTTATTTCTATTACTAAAAAAGAGATCCAGTCCATATGTGTGAATGATTTGAAGTTATCAATATAAGAGTTGTTCCATCATACATGAAATCATGAAATGTTAATACTTAAGTCGTTTTTAGATTATTACTAACCATATTAAGATTAAGATAGAGCTCAAACAAATTATGTGGTTAAAATTAGGTGCAGGATTAAAAGGATAATGTTCTCTTGATAAAGTTTTTGCTTAACAAACATTATTTATTTCATATCACTATATTTCTCCAACCAGGGTAGGGTTGAAGTTTATATTTTCACTCGTGACTGCGCCACTCGTGAAAATATCAGCTCCAACCCCACCACTCGATGAGATAAACATCGTAATTGACAAATTTAATAAAATATTCTATTTATTATATAATTTTGTTGATTTAAAGTGTTTATGATGACGATAAACATTTCTTAACCCTAAAAGGCACAAAGAGGCCCTGGAAACTTCACCAGAAGTGACGATATATTATATCGCTACTGTCACCAGTGACGATATATTATATCACTACTGTAACCACATACAAGGTTTATTTCACTGATAAATCCTAGTATTTCATTGCTTATTATATAATAAATCCCTGCATTAGGAGGATTTACATGACATAACAAAGATATCATCATGTTTTCAAACAATGTTTTACAAAAATATCTATAACATATACATCACTTTCATTTCAATACACACACACTGTTTGTGCACTCGTAATGTATTGTATATCATTTATAATCTATGGGTAATCACCCTCATCAACAACATCATGATAAAAGCTTTTTACACCCGGCATAAACTTATAACTAAGCTCGAAGCGCAGAAATTTGTGTTCTTAACCTAGGTAAACCGAGTGCATTGTTGATGAAGTGCATTGACTTCCTGATTTGAGGTGATGTGATATGGGGTTCAAAGCCGCTTTCAAAAGCGTTTTATTAATACCGCATCTGCTACTAAATTGCAGGGGAAAAGCTCGCGCCAGTGTTGTTGCTAAGACTTGCGCTGAAACCTGCGGGCAAAGCTAGACTAGCAACGCGCTATCAACTTCACTATCCCGCCCCTTCCTGATTTGAACACGAGACATTAGCAGGCTGGGCCTGCATGCCAACCACGTGCTATACTATTAACTGAGGACATATTGTTGTGAAAATAATTCAATTTTATTTGATGTTAAACGTAACGATCATTTCTCTCAAGCCCTTGTTGGTTAAAGGGAGATAACTCCACTTGTCGGAATGCAAATATATTTTCCATAACACAAGGGTCGTAAGTGACGTCATTTGTTATGTTATAAGCGATGGCGCCAAGTCCGCCATATTGCTGCGTTCAACGGTTTCAAAACCTACCCTCCCACCCGGAGGTACTTTTATTGTCTTGACTGTTCAAGTTTGAGATTTATGTCAATAAACTTGACCTTTTACCCCCAAAGGAAACTTGTCGTTTATGCCTTTATACGTTATCCTTAGATTTTCTAGTGTACATAGTTTAATGATATCCTAAGATCAAAAGGTCTCAAAATAGCCAATAATTATCAAAAAATCTATTGTATGCCAAGGGAATGACTTGTGTGAGTGAGTGAGTGAGTTGGGGTTTAACGTGCTTTCAACAATATTTCAGTTATTAAACACGTGGATGACAAGCATTCAAAAGAGAGTGGACAGATCAGAGAGAAAGGGATCGAAAGGATAAGGGAAAAGACGGAAAGAAAGGCATAGTGAGAGATATAAAGCAGGTTTTAGAAGGACTCAAATTTGGTCTGGGTTCTACCAGGAGCATGTTAGCTCCAGCTGACATAGCTCTCTGGGTCTCTGAAGCATGCAAACCACCACACCACTATAAGGTACTGAGTCCAGTGGTGGTTCCTTGTGTGATATGACTAGATGTCCGGTAAACTAATAAGGCAAAACGACACAGATGACTTTGTTGAGGATTATGGGTTAGGAAATTTGAGTCAGAAATATTCTTGTATGATTGTTTAAAAGAGGTGACTGCATATGTTATGAAAATACATAAAATTCAAGCACATTTATGGGGTGAGTGAGTGAGTTGGGGTTTAACGTGCTTTCAACAATATTTCAGTTATTAAACACGTGGATGACAAGCATCCAAAAGAGAGTGGACAGATAAGGGAGATGTATTATCTACATCTTTAAAATGTGTTTAATCAACCTGAACATCTGTAGTCGTAGAGGAAATAACCAGGTTTTAGATAATATGTTAGTGAACATCTCTTAATCAAAAGGCTATGGAAAGGAATTTGATTTAATGATGATGATGCCTTCCTTCTCCTTATGCTTCTTTTGTCTTAAAAACATTGTAACATTAATTTTCGTTGTTTTGAGATCACTTCTTTACCTTACAAAACGTGCTAGCTCCCTCTAGAGACAATATTCTTGACCTTTGTGCGCCTGAACAGTGATGAAATAGTGATAAGAATTATCTGGAACTCTCGGAAATTGAATAGAAACAGAACAAAAGTTTTGTTATTGACAGGATATTATATTAAGTATTCTAACATTTATTCTTAAATAATTGTACTAAAATTTTGTAATTATAAATAAAATTTGTATTTCAAATCGTAAATGTAGTCCTACTTTTGACATTACTTAGACCCATTTTTCCAAATTTAATATTTTCATTTTGCATTCGGTTTGTGTATTTCTGAATCATGACATGAGCGACTGAACAGGAAATGGCCTTGATGTCAACAAGCAAGCTTGAAGTGCTTTAGTTGGCTGACATTTTGCAGATAGTGTATTTTGTTATTATTCACTTTTTAACCTTTAACCTTCGGAGTATGAAATTTGCTGATACTAGGGCCCCATTCAAGTGGAAATGATATGCATAGAGATGCCCTGTTCAGTAGTTTTAGACTGTACACTCTATGACCCGGAATACGGGCTATAGGGACAAAGACCTCAAAACCTATTTTCATAGTCTAGTCAAAGTCCACATGACGAAATGACGATTTGGGTTTTTATCTGCAATTAGCATCCTTCGTACGTCAGAAATATTCCCAAAAGTGAGTTTGAGGAAAGTAACATGAAATACATTGGCTGGAATGCGTATTTTTCTTGATTATATAAAATATTTGAACCTCTTGAGAAATATTATGCTTACTTTTGTATTGTGTGAATATAGTTCAGTTAAGTAAATCACATATCCGTGACAAATTAAAAACAATAGAATTGGTTTGAGATCACTTGTTCTAACTATCTATTATCCTCATGTATAGGGTGAGAAACTGAACTTTTCTCACCTTCTACTGAGAATACTAAATTGTTACACCAATTTTACAGTCTAGGAAAGCTTTTAGACACCATGATTTTACTGATCGATGTATGTAAATTCTATTCTTCAGTATCAAAGTTATATTTAGTAAGATACTTTAAGCTCGAGGGTTTCAAGAACGTCGAAATTGAAGACATCAAGAAACATCGACATTTCCAAACAAGTGGGAAGATAGCAAAATTGATTAATCAACTGCAGATATGACAAACTTGCTTTTGAAATAGTGATTTAGATGTCCATTTATAGATGCAATTTCCTGCTTCAATTTTATAGTTCCAATCCAGAAATAGCTTTCATCAACACTGGCACAGTCATTCTCTCAGACAATAGCGTCAATATGTGTTAAAGTTTTTGTTGTTTATTCGTTATACACCACCAAACTGATTTGTGTAGATATCAGAAAGAAATGTTTTGTGAAAGAAAAACGTTGACGAAAAGGCAAGGCAACCAGAAACTTAAGTCATTAGCATATGAAAAACAAATGTTACATCAAAAAAATATATCACATTAACATGAATAAAACAATTTTTGACCTCTATATTATTGTCACCTGTACGTATCGACTATTTATGGTTGGCCCTCTGAAAGACCATTATTTGCAGGTTAGACCGAATTGTACATGTATATCACATGTATATTGTGTAAATCACACGCAAGAGAAACGTCGCCAAAAACATCAAATACTGCAATAGTCTGAAAAATGATACATTGCCTTTGGAACATCTCGGATTGATGCGATTTGAAGGTAAAGCAACCCCACAGGTTTTAAACCGTTTGCTCATAAAACAAATTCCTGAATGTTTAAAAATTCGCTAGAAAATCAACATCCAAAACTTGGCTGGATTAGCTTTGTTCAACAGTGGCAGTCATGATATACTTTGAAGAGATTATGTTCTACAGTGAAAGCTGATTGCAAATGGACAGTGCTGATAATTTTTCACAAATCTGCAAGTGACAAGTTTAACGGACTGCAGGTTGCTTCATAGAAAAAAACGCATAAAAGAAGAGACAGCACAGTGTGACAACAGGAACACAGACATTGTTGCAATTAAAGTATATTGCAATGCAAATCGGTCTATCGTCCCCATTTTACAATATGTTGTGCTGTGTTCTTTTCGAAAGAATCAGGTAACGTTTCAACGAGAGAAGGCTACTCCTCACAAGCTGTTGATGTCCTACTTATTCTCTCCCTACATATGCTTTTATATGTACTTTTGAAAATGTGTAAACAAATATAAACAATAAATATGTATACACATGAAAAGAAGTTTATATACTGAATAATATTTAAAATAGTGTAACATAGAAAAGCCTTTCAATATGTACACTAACGTTTTTGCATGTGATTGTTCATATTTACTTCACTTTGAATTATTGTAATGTTACAATCGTTAACAAAATATGACAACTCAAACTAAACAAGAACGACATTCGATGAAAAGGTAGAATAGTCAAGTAAAGTGCAAATAAAGTCAATAGAAAACTGTATTGAGTATGATATTTTACCACCAAATTGTCCCACATACAAGTCATGTCATATCACTATATAACGGTTTCATTATAAATAAAATAAAAGAACAATTTCCATAAAGTATAGTGTTTAAACAGTCAGCTTATTCTATGCATACTGTCGTTGGGTTCAAACACTTGATCTTTATACTGGAAAGAACAGAAATGTTAACAAAATTTTCGTGTTGATCTCATTGCTAATTCTCCTTTACATTCATTAGTCCCTGTAATTACCATTCTCATTCAAATACTTGAAGATCGATACCACGGCAGAGAAGCGTGCTTTCTATAGGAAGTGTATGCATTCTATAGTAAAGTTGTGCATTATATAGGAAGTTTATGCATTCTATAGGAAGATTATGCATTCTATAGAAAGTTTATGCATTCTATAGGATCCGGAAGTTTATGCATTCTATAGGAAGTGTATGCATTCTATAGAAAGTTTATGCATTCTATAGGAAGTTTATGCATTCTATAGGAAGATTATGCATTCTTTAGGAAGATTATGCATTCTATAGGACGTTTATGCATTCTATAGGAAGTTTTGCAGTCTATGCATTCTATAGGAAGTTTATTCATTCTATAGGAAGATTATGCATTCTATAGGAAGTTTATGCATTCTATAGTAAAGTTGTGCATTATATAGGAAGATTGTGCATTCTATAGAAAGTTTATGCATTCTATAGGAAGTGTATGCATTCTATAGGAAGTTTATGCATTCTATAGGAAGATTATGCATTCTATAGGAAGTTTATGCATTCTATAGGAAGTTTTGCAGTCTATGCATTCTATAGGAAGTTTATGTATTCTATAGGAAGATTATGCATTCTATAGGAAGTTTATGCATTTTATAGGGCGTTTATGCATTCTATAGGAAGTTTATGCATTCTATAGGAAGTTTTGCAGTCTATGCATTCTATAGGAAGTTTATTCATTCTATAGGAAGATTATGCATTCTATAGGAAGTTTATGCATTCTATAGTAAAGTTGTGCATTATATAGGAAGATTGTGCATTTTATAGAAAGTTTATGCATTCTATAGGAAGTGTATGCATTCTATAGGAAGTCTATGCATTCTATAGGAAGTTTATGTATTCTATAGGAAGATTATGCATTCTATAGGAAGTTTATGCATTTTATAGGGCGTTTATGCATTCTGTTTGATGTTTATGCATTCTTTACAAAGATTATGCATTCTATAGGAAGTTTGTGCATTCTATAGCAAGTTTATGCATTCGATAGACACTTCGGTCAAGCATCTAAATAGGTTATTTCCTTGGAATGATATGTGCCTCCTCACTTTTTGAGTGCACATTTGTGTTTCAGTGTTTGTTTAAGTCTTGTTTATGAAACGTGAATGTTTGCTTATTCAAAGGAAGTCATACATAGAATGGTATTGATATATAAAGTACCACGTCCTTAAATCCAATCTATCAACCAAAATATATGTTTAGTTTTACTTAGTTTTAGAAAATAAACATCACATTTTAATTTAGAGTTTCATGAATTACATCGTGATAAAATTGTTTTCTTTGAAGGGAAAGTTGCATTCGTCTGATTAACATACTCACATAAACTTCTGTCTATTTCACATGTTCACGTCTAAGTTATGTAGCAACTGATAACAATCTAAGCTACGGAGCAAACTGTGTTACATGAAGACAATGGGAAGCCAGGGATTAATGGTCGAGTTCCGGAAGATCTATTAATCTCATTGGACTCAGCAAATAACCCTCATTTTGTTGGACCTTGCTAAGGTCAATTCCAAATGATGCTGTTACCATAAACTTACGCTACGCTAGTATTGGATAATTCATGAATTCCCCTTACTAACTCCAAGATGGCATGTATTTAGCTGAGCAGTGGCTATTTCCTATTATGTCTACTAGTTTAACATGGTATTTATATCTTTAAAAACAGCTTTATTCATGTTAATTCATCGCTATAAAATGCAAAAACACAATTTAATTTGTCTATGCACATACCAAATATTGAGTTGTTGGACAATAATGTAATGCTATGTTTGTGCAAACTACCCGGGAAAGTGTTCATAAACTTTAACTCCATTCGTTCATTATATTTTTCCTTCAGTAACATGAATTTTTGTGAATAGGTGTTAAACATAATCATAGATAGATACTGCAGAATATACATATCGCTAACAAAAACATATGTATTATCATTCTTACATGTTGTTTCAAGGATCATTTTTGGATAACGAATGTATATATTGCCTTGACAACTCTTTGTTTGCTAAAAGTTGCTAAACAATGAAAAAACTTCGAGTGAATGAATTTAACCTGTACTGATGCCGCAGTTTCCTACGTAGGCGTATAAAACAAATTTCCCTTGAAATACTTTCAAAGAATGAAAGAAATTTTAGAAGACCAATTTGAACAATCGAATTTAGGTGCTAATTTGTAAGTTTTTTTCCTGAAGCACTGAAGAAAGTTTTTCAAAATTGATTTAACACAAAACGTCTAAATTATCTGATTTTGGACAAACACATTGCTTAAATAAATGCGCATTTGAATTCTGAATTGGTTCTAAATGAGGAAACATTGTTTAAGTAGTGAAAGGAAGATTCCGATGGGATGCTTCAGGTGAACATTGATGTTTCCATTGAAATCAATCTATATAATATTATGTTACATTCAATTCTAAAATCAGTCTGTATCAATCTGTAGATTACCTGATTCACTCAGGCAATGTATAGATTGACTGAAAAAAGCATTTAATGTACAGACAGGCTGATTTTCAGACAGCTTGACTGAAATGAAATATGAATTACAGCTGTTGGTGTGACATTGTTTGCCATTTGCTGCACAGTCGCATTTAGCAGATCTCTGGCCACCACATCGGGACTCACTCTGTATTGCATGACGTAGGCCAACTTCAACATTCAAAGAAAACCATCAATCAGACCCATGGATTCACTTTATTAAAACATTATTAGATCGAATTGGATTATCATATGTATTTGTAAATCCCTTGGTATGCTCCACTTCGTTCCTAGTTTTGAAAGCTGAACAAATTTTGACGGATCAGTTTATCCAACAATGGAGAAAAAATATCATCTCGAATCCAAAGGGACTATTCTATCAACACTATAAACAATCACTTGGTTATGAAAAGTACTTACTGTTACCTAGAATAATTTCTATCCCGATTTTGAAATTCAGAACTTTAAATCTTAATTTACCGATTGAAACGGGAAGATGGCAAAGCATACCGAGAGATGAAAGGTATTGTAAACTCTGTAACCTAAGTGAAATAGGCGACGAAATGCACTATATATATACCTAAATGTCCAATATTAAATGCAGATCGTGAACGATACTTACCTGCCATAAAAAGTAATAATGATATATGTAACTTGATATATGCCTTATCACCATCAACTAAAAGATGTAAGAACAATTTGTCAAGCTTTATTATACGCTTACAAAATATGTTATCAAATGTTCCATAAGCAATTGTGTCTACCTAAATATTTAGCTACGAACCAAATATATATGTTGTATTATTAAATATGTATGTTCTATTACTAATTAAGTATATATTCAACTGCGTGTCACCAGACGCGTGCAAATTATTTGTAAAATACCTTTACATGTGTGCTCTTGTACCACCAAAGGTGGTTTTTGAGTAATAAAAACAGTGAAACAGTGAAACAGTCACCCGGATTGCCAGCAACATGCTCTAACATTAGACAGAGTTAATCTTTGGCTTAGAAGCAATCGAATTATTGTTTAAACTGGCTGCCAATATGTTGTCAAAGCATACCACATGAATTAATTAACTTTCTGTAGGATTACAGGAGTGTTATGTGATTTCATTAATGAGCATAATTCATTTCAGTCAAACTGTCTGTAAATCAGCCTAAATTTTCAGTCAATCTGTACATTGACTGAGGGAATCAGGTAATCTACAGATTGACTAAAAATTTCACTCTACAGATTGACTGATGTAGATTGACTGATTTTTTACATTGAATGTAACATATACATTTTATTGTGGTACTGCATATATTTGAAAGACACATATGGATAAGAATTTCTTTATTCATGGTATGGTATGGTATGGTATGGTATGGTATAACATAAATTAAGAAGAAGAAGTTGTCTATATGTTTCTTTTCATTATCGTAGATTCAACTTCTAAACGCCTCAAAGAACTTGCAAATGTCTCAAAGTTTGGTATTAATCGCTACGCCAATTCTATATAAACAACGTTTGGGAAATATCAAATCAATAAGTAGTCCCTCACACAGTTCACATCAAAATATTAAAAACTATGCCTGCAGTCATGTCTTATAATCAATTACTTAGGGACAGGGTTTGATCTTAGATGCAAGTTCTTTTAGGGATAATATAAAATGCAATTCCAAAATTTTGCATCTTGTCAGTGGTACAAATATACATAAAATACAGTGTACACTTGTCCCTTTTTGTCCATGTTTATTTTCAAAATAATCAAGATTTGAAGAGGGCACCTGATGTTTTAATGTCCGTTCCGACTCCCTCTTGCAGCTATTGCAAAGGAAAACCATTAGAAATTTAAACATACAATGTACTTTTGTATTCATTCTCTCCCCACAGAATAAGCTCCGTCATAAATTCCAATACAACCTCTGTCCTCATACGAAGTTGACCTCTGTTGGGAGAGAATGTTTTGTACTGCGTTAATGATACTTTATGATGGAAAGCATTCTTCAGTCTTGTTCACATTATAAGAGAAATCTCAAAGCATCAATCAGGTTCTTAATTCTGTAATGATCGACATGCATGAAGTCTGATAACCTGATCTACGAACTTAATCTTGCTAAAGTGGTTAGGGTGTGAGGGGTTGATCTAAGATGCGAATACCTTAATGGATAATATTACACGCAATTTCAGCATTTTGCATCTGGTCAGTGGTACAAATATACATTAAATACAGTGTAAAGCAATGAAAGTGAAAGCATTCTTCAATCTTGTTGACATTATAAGAAAAATCTTAAAAGTTTTAACATCAATAAAACTCTTAACGATGTAATGATTGAGCAGCGTGAAGTTTGATAGCCTGATTTACGAACTTAATCTTGCTAAAGTGGTTAGGGTGTGATGATTTATTGATTTCACTTGTCTTAATGGTTCCTGAATATGTATACAGCAGAGGAAACCAAACTTTATGATAAAGTGTATACAAGCAACATTAATTTTTATGATAGCATTTTGCACGTCCAATAGTTGTCATTCTGCCTTTGATAACGATGAGTCGTTGATTATTGTACTCATATCGGCTTATATAATCTGAGCTTTCTCTACAGAAACAATGTCCCTGATTCTTGAAATCATTATCATTTCAAAACAAAATTAGCAACACCGTATTATTTGTGTAAAAAATCAACACACATTTTTATGACAGAATTTGCAAATGCCATCGAAAGTTTTATATTGGTTTTGCTGGGAGACGGGGATGGAGGAGATTCGGGGGTTCGGATTTGAGAAGAACGAGTAACAACTTTATCATTATCATATCGCCTTGTCTGAGCTTTCTTTACAGAAACAATGTCACCGATTTCAAAAATTCGAATTAGTTGATAGATGTGACTTTAAGTGCCTATATAAACACGTATACTTTATGGCAGAGAAAAAGTGAAACGGCTGCAGTTTATCTTACAATAAAGAGATTACAACTGCGATGTACCATAAAGTCATCATGGTATTATATGAGGAATATATTCAATGTGTGGGTGTATATGATTTTGAACTTCACCCTTAATAATTAAATCTTTGTTGTTTATATACATATAAAACAATTGTCCAGCTATTTACATCAATCAAGCTTTTGAAGTTATGATTGACCAGAGTGATGGCTATAAAACTGACCAAGAGTTTAATCTTGCTAAAGTGGCTTGATTGTGGTGATCTATTAATTTCGCTTATCCTAAACACTGAAGAAACAATCAATGATCCTAATACAGCATCAACTCATCGTGGAAGTATAAATGACACATTCCACTCTTTTACAGAACTAAGAACATGCAATCTATAAGCTTTCATGTTGTTTTTAAAAATTAGGGTTATAACACTGAGAATGATAGTTGTAATGTATTATAATTCGTTATAAAATGATTACCTGGTTTGTTATGGAGGGGCGATAAAACCATTTATTTTCGACAAGTTATCCAACATCGAAATTAATCGAACTAAAATTTCAAACCAAACAAACTTATTTTAAAATTTTCAACAAATTTTAAATATTTATGACTTTTCATATTGGAAAGCGTGTTAATAAAGACATTCCACTGTGTGAAACACAATTTCGATTTACTGAAAACAAACCAACTATATCAATAGCGTTTTACTAAATGTTCTCACGTAACTATGTAACTGTTCTAAATGTAACCTATTGATTGCGCATACATGTTCTGAATTTTAATAGCTCATTATTTCCCCTTTAGGAACGATGCTTCATTGAATTCACTTTCTTTCTTTGTTAATTACTGTTTATAGAAACATCGTCATGTAAAATCGTCTGGAAAGATAATAAAAATGATTAATTAACTGTAGATATGACAAAGCTCTTTTTGAAATAGTCATTTAGATGTCCATTTATGGATGCAATTTCCTGTTGCATTTTTACAGTTCTAATCGAGAAATAACTTTCATCAAAGATACAAAAATTGTCACTTAAACTGCCATTCTCTCAGACAAAAGTGTCTTAATGTGTTACTTGAAATACCGGCATGTTTTCAATTAAAATCTTGGTGGAGTTTAATCATGATACATCGCCCTTATAAAATTGATTGTGAAAATTTCAGAAGGTAATGTTTTGTTAATTGAAATTATGTTAATGAAAAGAAACAGGAAAGAAAATAAGTCAGTTGCATGTGAAAAAAATATATAACATGATTTCAACTTAAATTATTTATGGACCTCTATGTTATTACAACCTGTACGTAAGAGCCATATCATTTATTGTTGACCCCTGGGAAATTTTTAATTGTAGGTTTGACTGTACATGTATATCATATAAACTCACAAGTAAACATTCAATAACAAAAATTTATGTACATTTCTCACAATCAGTCTGAAAAATTAATTATTGCCTCGAGATTTTATCGCTAAAACTAACTAACATGGGGCCTGAAGCTATTAGAACTATCGCATGTTTTAAACTGTAAAACTGGTTTTGTTCATTAATATTCCTAAATGTGTCAAACTATACCAGCATTAAGTTCATCATACACCACAAACTGTTCTAACCAATGAAATCATGTCAAATAAAGAGAATCATTGAAGGCGCTAACAAAAGTGTCAGATTGGTAACACACCACGACAAACTGGCATGACAGCAGATAGATCATTGAGCTTCATACAGAGAGACATCTTCCCTCAGGGGATAAATCATTTACGGGTGCTTCGTTTCAATAGTCTGTTCTTCGTCAGCAATGAAAACTCGAGCTCTTTGGCACTGTGATAGCTCATTGAAAGTAAGTAATGGACTTCGTGCAGGCGAAATCCACACCTTCCGACTGTTTGGAGATTATTTTTGGAATGAAAGCAGTTTGTAAATTAACACTGCTGATGGTCTGTCACGAATCTGCAAGCGAGTAGGCGAAAAGACTGAAAGGTGTTGCGTAGACAAAACGAGGCATTATAGAGGCAGTATGCTCGCTTGATGGGACATTTAAACAACAGGATCACAGACATTGTCATCATTCAAGATCATTGCAATTAAATAGGGTATATTGACCCCACTTCACTTCACCATCTCTTGAACTGCCTTCTCGTGGATATGAATCCGGAATGCGGTTTCAAAACGAGGTGAGGTGAGGTGAGTTGGTGTTTAACGCCGCTTTCAAGATTATTTCAGTTATATCGCGGCTGCTAGTATTAGTGCAGGGAGAAAGCCCGCAACACCATTGTGGCTATGCATTGCGGTGAAACCTGCGAGCATCGGCTGGAACTAGCGAACCATGGGTGGTACTGCGCTGAATTTCAGTGTAGCATTGCACCCAAACCTGACTGCGTGTAGAACAGTTCTCTACTGCAGACAAAGTTGCCGAGCCCCTGGCGGGATTCGAACCACAGACCTCCTGATCCGAAGCCGAACGCGCTAACCACTGCGCTATCCCGTCCCCTGTTTCAAAACGACAAGGCTAATCCTCACATAGCTGTTATCACACGAGACACCAGAAATCTTGATGTCCTGCCTCTACCAGCTCAATCTCTACAATCTCTGTAGCTATATGGGCAAAGGGGGGACTATAAACCATTCTATGTTAACATGGCTTTTAAATATATAGAATGAACCCTGATTGCTAACTGAAGGAATCAGGTTTTACAATATACCCTATTTATCAATAACTTATATAAAAAAATTCAAATATCCTTGCCCTTGATTTTTTTAAGATAAACTTTCTTTCGGGATGTTTCGTTTGCTCATTTGGGCGGGATAGAGCAGTGATTACCACTCTCCCCTACAGATCCATAGTTCGAAGGTACTCAGCAACTTTGTGTTCGGAAGAGAATTGTTCTTCATGCAGTAAGGTTTGGATGCAATTTAACACTGAATTTCAGAATTGGTAGTTCCAGTCAATGCTGCAGATTACACCACAATGCCGAGCCACAATGGTGCTGTGGAATTTCTCTCTGCAATAATAAAAGGAGCAGTTATATAAGTGAAATACTCTTGAAGCGGCGTTATATAAACCCCAAATAACCTCACCTCATATTTCGCTTGTGAGTGTTTATAATTGTCATTTATTATTATGTCAATTAATATTATAATGAAAAACGGAATGCAAAAAAGAACAATAAAACCTGTAACATACAAATTGAAACACGTTTTATATCATAACCTCACTTCGAAAAGGATTTTAAAGATTTTTATCGAAGGGACACAACTCAAATTGAATGTGTGAACATCACTGATTCAAATCATGAGTAAAAATTCACAAATACTCATCTTTATGTGGGATCACTACAGACACGAACTTTTATTTTTCTAAAATTATATCTAGATTATTTATGCTTCTGACACATCTCTATAATTGAATTATTTTGAAGTTCCCCTCATGGAGTATTATCCAAATCAATGAAGCCATGAAATAATGACCTAGCCATTAATTATATGGACTATTAATTATGTGTCACAGGATTGGCTTTGACAAATCTGCGTCTTGATCAGATGCCAATTTCCGCAAAACTAATTATAAGTTGAGTTTGACGACATGTAGATGCAAATGACAAGGATACAGATTTTATTGTCATCTCTGAAATGAGGAATGCTGGAATGTGAAGAATTAAACTTTTGATATGAAATTAATGCCTATATTTAAGACATAATTAATGTAAATATTATCACTATATCACACGGTTTTCTTTTCAAAACAAGACACATAACCCCATCCATATCATAATGGAATAAAACATATTTAGTCAATTGTTTCATGTCTTTAAGTGTATAAGGTAAGCCTATTGAGGGATGAAATAGAGGAGAAAGAACCTAAAAGCTTACAGCATTCTCGTAGTGATCTGATTGCTAATTTCTCAACAACATTCATCATTCTTTGTAATGTTCATTATCATTCTCACACCAGAGAGTCGATGCCACAGCAGAGAAACATGCTTTATTCAAGAACTTCGGTCAAGCATCCGATTAAGTGATTTCCTTTGAATGTTCACTAACTTCTGTGAATGCAAAGGTTGTTTTTCAGTGTTTGTTTTGAGTCTCATAAATAGAAAGTGAGTGTTTGCTTATGGGAAGGAAATAATACATAGCGTAGTATGGATAAATAAAGTGTCACATCTTAAATTTCAGTCCATCAACTAAAGAGTTTTTAGTTTTGATAAGTTTGAGAAAATAAAAAGAACATATTGCCATATCAATGCATCCGATAGCTCACCTTTGTATAAAATAATCTGGGGGAGAAGTCTATTACCACTGAAACTTTAGGATTGCAGTGCGCATCAACCACTTCATTACTCTTAATCTGTTTCGTCATATCCAATGCCTGCCAATTTGCTTAATGAGTATTTTGTATGCACCAAGTATTCATAATTCTCCATTATCTCTCAAGGCAAATGGTCGTATATCGCTCAACATACGACCAGCCAATGTCATTGAAATTTGACAATTTTGCGTCTGCCAGAAATATAGAGCAATATTTGGGAAAGTATATTTTATCTACATAGTATTAACTTTAATATATCTATCATATTAAATTTCCGGTGGATAGATTGATGATATGAATTATTAGATAAGACCAATGAATATATATTGTCTTGTCTAAACATCATTTGTTTGAAAGCTCAAAAAACAACAACCTTGTAGTGATGGTGCAGTTTCGATTGTATTTCAAACCTCCCCCTCACATCTCTGAAAGAAGGAAAGAAAATCGATAAGACAATTCAACACAAAAACTCACACAATCAAATCAAATCAATCAAATTTTTTATCTTCTTGCCATAAGAACTTGAAGTAATTTGTCACAAAATTGATTTGACATAACCGCTTAATTATTTTAATTGATAAAACACATTCCTTAAATAACTACGCAATTAAACTTTGAATGGATTCAAAATCTTAAAAAATGAACAACTTTTTTGGTGAAGTAAAGATGGTGAAGTAAAGATAACAACAAATTTCTTAATTGTAAGATGTTTCCTCAAATATCCCAGCACATTACTGATTTGTTGTTCGACGTATATTTCACAACTTTCGGTAATTATATGTTAGTTGATTATATCTACGATAATATAGAATATAAAATAGAATAATAAAAGAAACGGTGGTTGCATCAATGTTTATTTTCAAAATTGTAAAGTTTTGAAGAGGGGTCATCATGTCTTTAATGTGCCTCCCTTTTGCTTTTGGGGTAATTTAATTAAAGTAATTCCATTATTGTTGCACCTCAGTCCACATTACAAAGGAAAAGCCTTTCTACAATTAATGTACTTTTGTTTATTTGCAAACTACGTAAATGTACGTTATGATGAAGATCATTCTTCAGTCTAATTCACATTATCACATCAGTTCTCAAACGATTTAACATCGATAAGGTACTTAATGCTGTAATGATCGACAAACATTAAGTCTGATAACCTGATCTACGAACTTAATCTTGTTAAAGTGGTTAGGGTGTGAGGGGTTGATCTAAGATGCCAATTCTTTGATCATGGATAATATTACACGCAATTTCAGCATTTTGCATCTGGTCAGTGGTACAAATATACATTAAATACAGTATAAAGCAATGAAAGTGAAATCATTCTTCAATCTTGTTGACATTATAAGAAAAATCTTAAAAGTTTTAACATCAATAAAACTCGTAACGATGTAATGATTGAGCGGCGTGAAGTTTGATAGCCTGATTTACGAACTTAATCTTGCTAAAGTGGTTAGGGTGTGATGATTTATTGATTTCACTTGTCTTAATGGTTCCTGAAAAGTATTCAGCAGAGGAAACCAAAGTTTATCTTCAATATGATTTCCTCTTTTTGGGTGCATACAAGCACAATTATTTGTTTAATGACAGAATGTTACACATGCAGTCGATAGCTATCCTTTCTTTTTTTCTTTGTTTTTCAGGGAGCGAGTAAGTAAGCAATCTTTCAGTTATTAACATGTGGATGACAAGTATCCAAAAGAGAGAAGACAGATCAGGAAGAAAGTATCGATCTGATGAGGAATAGGACATTCAAAATCTAAATCAATTGATAGATTCTGGTTACAATGTTCACATTAAGTTAACCTCATTGACTTTCAAATGAAGTTGATAATACTGGTAAGTGACGACATTAACTGGTAATTTAACATTCTGAGAGAGAGCAAGCGATGAAACTTGATATTAACAGTTTTAAAAAGAGAATGACTGTTTTAATGTCTAATAAATCATCATGACAATGAACTCTTTGATAGTAATTAAAGAGCAATAAAGTCTATCAAAATATATTCCGACTTCCAAATTCTACAGAGTGGACTATGAAAGAAAGAAAACAAAATATTATTTCAATTCTTAATGTACAGATGTGTATTAATCTCATATTTTCAAGCTTGTTAAAACAAATTCCCCTGTGTGAAAAAGCAATTTCGAAATGAGTAGTTTTTCAAAAAGATTTGGCTATTAGTCAGACTTCTTCTTTATCCGTTGTAAATTGACCAACGTCTGACCAATAAACCTACTTCTGACGTGTGACCGACAAGATCAAACCGGTGGTCAAATTGTGATAGTGTTAGGCTTAGCTTACCTTTATCGCTTCCACTATTGAACGAACTGGTAGAAGCATCACGGCATTAACTAAAAAGAAAAAATCATAACATAATAGTACACAATATCTTTACCATGTGTTCTTTTTTATGAATGATATCATTTTACTTCACAACATAATATTTGATATCTATGCTTTCAGGTAAACTTTTCTGATGTTCTTGAGATACTGTCAAGATGAGAGTAGTATGCCTTAAAGGACTTTATTGGAATACCTGGCTTTGTGAAAAAAGAACTTATTAGTAAGTTGTATATTATACATAGTGTGAAGCGAATCCTGCTTTTTGGTAAGCTTTTTACTTATTGTTGTTCTTATTTCCTAACTTTGAAAGAATAGTGTGTTTATTGATATTCATGTATTGTTAGGTTAATAATGTTTAAAAGAAATAATTACCATCCACAAAGACATTATCATCTTTTAACAAATTACAGCTTTTTCAGTTTTATGATTACCTGAAGACAACATTTTCGTGATACAAAATGATGTAAATATGTTTTATCATTAGCATCATCTTACAAATTTAAATGAAACGAGTAAATTTAATTTGCTTTGTTGCAAAACTTGTACTATAGACTAAGCACTTAGTTTACAAAAATGACACCCTAAACATCCATCAATTTAGATAGATATTAGTTGTACAAGTTTAACATAATGCACAAAATATATCATCTACACTTTTTCTGGTTTAAACAAACATACCCAAGCTGCTGGGACCATTCTTATAACATTGAAAATTTTCCTGAAATTAGGTTTTTATTATCGTTCTTATTATTTTTGTTATTGTTTCTGTTCATGTTCTCATTATTATTATTATCAATTTATCATTGTGGTTGCTTATAATGAGTTTTTATCTATTGTTATCTTCCCTAATTGCATTAGCACGTATCATTTCGTTAATGATTATTGATACAAGAGGAAATCTTTGCTAATAAAAACATCCTATACACAATATTTTATATTAGGTTGACTAACAGTATCATTTTCACCATCTATCGCACTTACATTGTATAACAATGGAGCATAGGTAATAAAACAATTATTCCTTTGCGTGTTGTGATTAGATCATATACCTTAATGAGCATAGAAAATTAAAAATTAGTTTATTTATGTGTTATGTGATCATGTTTGAAGCCGAAAATAGTTTACATACAGAGATATCCCTCTGCAGAGTATTAAAAAGAAATCAGTATTCTTCACCAAAGATAAGGTCTATGGAATGACATTGATTTATTTCTGATGAAAACTGGTAAAAAAACAATTTATCTTCCCTTTTACATGTACAATTCATTTAAATCTATAACAATTAATTCCTTTGTTCACGCTTAACTCAAAGCCAAATCCTAAAACGCTCCAAGAGTTCTAGCTATAGATGTTCCTCGGTTTCAGGCTTTAGTCGAATACCAATAATGTGAACCTTTGATGGAAATTACTGACATGAGTTAAATAATTACTATAAATCACGATCGAGGAAGAGTTCTTTGGATTTACAACTTTCTTAGTTTTATGGATTTACAACCTCCTTAGTTCTATGGATTTACAATTTCTTAATTGTAACCTCTATTGATACGTTAAATATGCTAACACATTTATCATGCACTTTTAAGAGTGTGCAATCTTTCAACTTTTGGTGTGCACTAATCATAGTAGTACATATAAAATAGTTTGGGCAAACGTCACTTGACGTTATCCGCATGGAGCAATATCAAATAAGATTCCAGTGTTATCTAGTGAATTTATGCACCAACAAACCACACTGGATATTCAGAAAAAATGCGATATTCGGAAAATTATTCTTATTCTTAGTCATAACCAATATCAACTTTAATTTTCTTTCGAAGGAAAAACAGGTACCTTTTAGTTTCATACAAGACATTTGAATGTACATTAAGGATTGTATATTCATTCAAAGCGTGTAAGTTCCATCGTCATTTGTATTAGTAAAACAAGTTTAATTCTTTACTGTATTGGTAGTGAAAGAGCATTAATAAAAATGACAATTTAAAACGGAATTTTGAAGAAACAGTCGTAAATTCAAGCGAATATAACATGACGAAAGTCAAAATAATTTAAACATGTTTCGACAGAAATACTTCATTTTAAGTTCTGGATGATATTTTGTGAAATTGAATTTTTCAGTTAAATTCCATTGACAAGCAATTTCAATAAACTTAGAAAAGATTCAGCTATTAATGAACAAAAATACATCATTCCATTATGTCACTTGTCCCGAAAGGCATCTGCGAGGCTTGAAATATTGACTGATTTTTTTGTGAGTTCCTGTTAAAATGACATGCTTTAATGCTCTTATGGAATTAATGGAATTCATTTCAGGTTTTGTATAAACGATTTTAAAACGTTATAGGAGGTGTACCTCTAAATAACTGCATTAGTGTTTGTTGAAATATTTGTGAATTGAGGTAATCAGGGCTGATTATTGCTTTCCATATATCATACGTTTAGCTTTATTCAAGACAGGTTCTGTTAATCCCCAAATGAATTAAAGGTATCACTCAAATTCGTAGAAATGTGAATATGCGTTCAGCGTAGCATTTCTTTTCTGAACATTTTCCAATTCCAATTGATGGTATGTGGAGAGTAACCCCGGATGACCGAGGATGGTATGAATTGGCTTGAATTTCAATGGTAATTTCTGACATTGTGCAAACTAGTTGTCAGAAGTATTTTCTATCTACATCGGCATCCCGAAAAAGCAAACTTGATTTTGCTTATTGTTTTAATAATTGTAACGACTAACGCCATGGTTAACGTCTTAAGCGTGGAAGATACTTTTTTATTTGATAAATCTAGTACGAGATACATATACCAAGCGAATGTTTGAGGGAACAGTCGGTGAAAAGGCAAAGTGAGTTGAAAACACTTTATTGTATCTATCGTTCTATGACAATGGACATGGACAATGACGCCCGCCAATGACTCAAAAGTTTGGAATCTTAATAGCCAGCAGAGACAAAGATACATATTTGTTGGTAGTGTTTAGTAAGTCTGGTTACTAATACTTATGTGATATGAATGTACTAACAGAGGTACATCCAAAGCATATACAAAGTTTCAAAAATATTCATCAAAAACCGTTTTGAATTGAGGACGCCAAATGCTTTTAGTCAAGGGCCATAACTAACTAAAATATTCACTGCATATCAACCCAAAGGCGAAATCGGTAACATTGATGTTTTGTATAAATATCAGTTAAGTTAAAGAAAGATTAAACCAAAACTGTCTAACGAAATGAGTTTGGAAACCAAGCACGGGCAGTCAAGGACAATAACTAAAAACGTGATATGCTCATTATTCATGTATATTCAAGCATGCGTAAAGTTTCATAGAGAACTATAAAAACAACTGTGAATAGTTGATTTGGCAAGACAGACACACCTTTCGGTGCGGACTGACGGAAAACTCACCAACAAAAAAACCATAAGGTATTCTTAATAAAAAGTTAATAAAATGACATGTTCCCTTAAATTCAAATGACGTACTATAAAGGAGCGTATATGAGACTCAGTTATAAATGAATAGAATTTCATGAGATCATTCTGAATCTCATCACCAAAGGCATATTGCAGGCTTGAAAGTTCTATTTATTTTATCAATACCTGTTTAAAGGGCATTACTTTAATGCTCTTATTCTTAAAATGAAAAATATTGCAATCAGGTTTATGGATTTTACAAATGTTTACATTTAGATATCCTAAAGAGTGTTTGGAAATAACCTTCACACTATCTGAAAATTGAGTTACTTGAATCTGATTTTCGTCATTCATATTTTCCCAATAAAAATAACACTACAGAAATGACTTGGTTTCCGGATCATTGAAACCATCATGAAACGACATGGAAACCAGTATTTCCACTTGGTATCCAGGCAGGTTTCTATAGTTTCATGTTGGTTTCCATGAAAACTGAAACCTACTTTTGCCCCAGATCCGGATGGTATCCATCAGTATTCTTTACACACTCCTCCAAGTAGGATCCACTTGGTTTCCGTGGTTTTAGTTTCATGTTGGTTTCCATGATAACTGAAACCTACTTTTGCCCCAGATCCGGATGGTATATATAAGCTGTTTAAATCCCTTAATGCACTAAAACGTTTAAATTGAAAGAGATTTCCAAGACGAATGCTCTTCCAATATACACTCCGCGAGACATTCCTTGGCACACGTAAATGATTCCTAGTTGAATTGATTTTTTATTGAGCTATACAGCTGCATACCGAAAGTTTGTTCACTTACCACTGAATCGTAGTGCAAATATCATGTAATTTGGGTTTCGTTTCAGCATCAATAGAATAACTTCAGAAAGACTGACAGTGGATCACCCACTGTCCATGTGTGAAATAGCCATTCTTGAACTCATTTTGGCATTGTCTTGTCACTCGTGCAAAAATTCGAATTTTGGCATATTAAATACACAGAAGGGGTCACATTTTGGAAATTTGGATTTCGTTAAATGTCGAATAAAATATTCCATATCGACTCTCTGAGATTAAAACCAATATTATCACACTGACTTTGTGCTAAGGAAAAATAACATGACTAATTTTTTTAAGAAGTTGATAACTTATAAGGATTTTATGGAGAAAAATAAAAATTAGTGTTTTCGGAATTTTGACCCCTGGTCACTTCAATGACCTGCCAAAACTGTTACGAGTAATTGTTGGGTACGATAAACCTTTGTCTAAAAGAAGAATGAATCTGCATATGTGTAATGAAAATTCAATATAATAAGTTTCCTTTTCGCAACGCTACGATACCTCAAAGGCATCTCAAATACATGATATTGCACTAGTATATTCAGGTATGTGAACAAACTTTTGGCACGCAGCTGTAGATCAATTTGATTTTGTCGAGTAACTTAATTTAAATTAACACGTTACAGTAATTCAATGACCATAACATAAATAACCTTATTAACATTTACTCAATTGATATATTTTGATAATTAACTTTGAGTAAGTTTTTCCCTGAATGTAATGTGTTTAAGCTCAATGTCAAAATAGCTTTCTTGTCCATGAAGATGACGTTTCATCTGAAGTGCTGTCATGGGGAATTATGAAAACGTGAATTATCAATTGAAACCAATGCATGGAATCTAAAACGTTTTGATTTAGAAGCCTTTAATAACCAAATAACCTTTTTAAAATGCAAAAAATAATAGTGAACAATGGTATACACTCTCATTATTTTTTCACGATTAACTTGTTGACCCCTTGACTACTAAATTTAATTATCTCTCTAAACGATTCATAGCTGTTAACATATGACAATATAAAAGGATAAAACTGCGGATCAAGAGGAATTCTTATTGAGATCTTATAACATGATTAAAACAATGTAACCCATTACAATAAAAGGAACTGTAGAATGTATTTTAATTGTTATACTTAAAACCCCTTTTTTAAATCAAATATAAGATTATACAAAAATTCATTTTTGTTAGAGGGTAAAAGATATAATTACTCAACCCGTGTATACGTGGATAGAGGTGTCTCTCATCCAGTGGAAAGTGCATACGGGACTTTCAGTGTGAACACCTTTAAATCAATCTAGTTTACGAAATAGATTTGCCTTAGATAAGCGTACACAGTTCGGTTAAAGAATTCATTTAATTATTTTCTAAAAGTTGTCTTTCAATTGGTAACATTTGTTGTCCCTTAATTCCAAAACAAATTTTTCTCAACCGGATTTTTTCCAAGGAAAATATGGTGCCCAGAATGCTGTATAACTGTACGTCGCATTTTTAGTTAGAACTCCACTAAACCATTTAAGTTAATGAAATTGATTCGCTTCGAAACCCGAGTTTGGTAAGTTTGTTTAAGGCATTCTTGTAGTGATTAGATGACTCTTGAAATGGGTAATATTTATTTTCCTTTTGGGAAAGGTCTTTTTCGTAGGAAAACGTGCCAATGTTGCCCTTAAAAGTATCAAGTAAAATCGCAGGTCGCAAGTTTTTCACGCCTTTATGACTAAACATTACAGGAAGGCTTCAAGTAGTGGCTGGACCAGGAAAACCAGTAGTGCACTGAAAACCAAAACGAAGTTCCGCCCAATCCTCAGAAAGTGAATAGTTTTCTAGAAGTCTAGTATATGAGTTGTCTCAAGATATCAACCGTATATCCGACATTTTGATCCCGAGTTAAACAATCGGTTGGAACTAGCGAACCACGGGTGGTACTATGTTGAAATTCAGTGCAGGATTGCACTCAAACCTTACTGCCTGTAGAACAGTTGTCGTCTCCTGACAATTTTGACAAGCCCGTGGCGGGACCAAACCACGGACCTCTTGGTACGAAGTCGAACGAGCTGACCACTGCGCTACAACCCCCGTTATACTCGTTCTCATGGATATCGTGAGAATTTTTCTTCAAATGTGTCGATCATAGTCCAGTGCTATACACATGTCGTGTTTTTGCTGAGATATGAATATCAATCTCAAATTTACACCAAATTAACAGACATCCTAATGTTTTCAAACAAAGGTTGCCATTGTCAGCATTTATGAAAGGGATTGCAACAGAAATATCTCTTAGTTACTCAATGTTTGCACTACGAAAGCGGGAACTAAAAGAATTTGAGTAAATCATGCAATCATTAGATTGAATTTTTTTGTCTATCTTAGAAATCAATTCCTATCCCAGTGATAAATAGTTTTCGATAATTCATCAATGTAAGTGTTATTTACTAGCCAGCAGATATACTTCATCCATTTATAAAGTACACAATAGGAGGCTTTCTACACTGTGACCTGAAGCGACTGCAACCTACACGTTCTTCCTCATGAGATAAAGAATTATCTAATTACAAAAACCTGCTCGCTTCGCCCACACATATCATCTCCATCTCCATGAAACAAGCGCAGTTAGGTTTCTTTTGAAATCAACTTTAAATAAACTTAGAATCGAAACATCAAGTTTGAGATATTTTAAGATATGCCAATGAACATCGTTGTGCAAGGACTACCGTCTGGAACTGTCTGGATTTTCCGTCCGGGTTGTGCCGCTGTTGCTGGATGCGAATCGTCTCATTGGCTGGTTAGATAGCTAGCGAAACGAGGCTTTGGGCTTGAACGAGATCAGGATATGAGGAAGGAGCGAGAGCGAATTTACATACACTGATTTCGCAGGATGTTCTTGCACTTTTGTCAGGTTCTCCTAGCAGCAAAATATTGTTTCCTAAACTACTTTGAAATAAGCACACAATTTTTATGGATAACAACTTCTTTATTGTTAATTATCTCATTATGTTGTACCTGTATATATATATCACCACCTCGGTAGTCCATTTATGCTTGACAACGATACAAGAATCTGTTTCGAAACGTCGCACTTTCAGATTAAAGAAGTTGTTATCCATAAAAATTGTGTACTTATTTGCCTCCACTCAAAGAAGTTATACTTTGAAATATTTCACCCGAGACCTGTGTAATAATGCAGTATTGCAATTGTATTCTAGAAGACTATAAGTGCGAAGTGTATACGAAATAACTCGAAAAAAAACGAGTTTCTGAGAAAACCTGTCCCCTTTAACGCTGATGGACGGACAGACTAGAAATCTTGAAATCTTGATCTAAAAATGTAGAAGTTGTGCAATCAGCGGCGCCGTTTCAAAAGATATCATTCTCATTTCTTGATCAATAAACCATCGTATTAAGACAGAAGTTATGACTTGAGCTACCTCTGTTGGGAGAGAAGGGGTATGCGTTTGTATGTTATTGTTTTAACGTTCATTGCTATTTATAAGCGTGTTTGATACGCAACACAATTTTATAATGATCGCATCAAGGCATATTTCATCAGTAAATACGCTTGTACGGCCCTTATCTTGAGCCCGGGAAAAGAAGACAAACAGGGTGATGACCAAATTTCGAACGTAGGAACATTGGGATAAAAAGCACAAAATCCAATTTGAATGAGCTGCTACTTAAAATGTCTCTACAATTATACATCTAAGGTGTTGTGTCAAATTCATTTACAAAGATATTCTAAATTCAAATTTTGACGGAAACAGAATAGGCTCTTACAAAGTTTTTTTACTGGTTTTAAATAAAACTATTCCCTTTAAAATGTAGATTAATTATCATGATCGCTATTTATTCCTACGATTCCTAAATCATATAAAGGATACTAAATTTAATTAAAGGAATTGAAGAAAAGGAGTAAATGTCATTTTATTATTATTTTTACTATCAATGATCATTTAGGTTACCGAAATCCAATTCTTTTATATGAAGCATATTTATTAATCTTTGACAATTTTCTTACTTGAGGGATTTCGAAAGTACAAGTTGCAAAGTGATTTACGTTAGTAAGATAATTGATATATGTACTTGTATCTTTATATATTTTAACTGTTGTACTGGATTTTCAGATAATGAATTTATGAAAAGAAACGCTAGAAGTTTCTGTCGTTTGAGCACCACGAAACTGTAGACATGTTAACGTTATTTCATATTGTATTTAAGTTTCACCAAATAAGTTAAATGCATACCGATACATATAAACTGATGGTAACACATACGATGAAAATAGGTTTACTCTCGACAGCTCCGTATCAAATCAGTTAATAGTTATATATGTTTGTGATTCTTTGAGGTGGATGTCGACATTTATATTATTGACTTCGACTGATTACTGAAGAAAAAGAAAAAGTCCACACATTGTGCATCCCAAAAAAACACAAATGGTTAACACAAAACGTCTCATTTATTGAACAAGACGCTGGTTCCATTTCGTTTGAGAAATGTAATTGTCAGAAGAGTTCTGGAAACCCCAAGGTGTTCAGATCGCTTATAAGAAAACTGGAAGAATAAAAGAAAAAGTTGGTGTTGCAATACTTTCTTCCCGGTGTACAATAAAAACGTGCTCCCATAATACAGATGTTTCATTTCTCTTACAATCAACGAGAGAAGAACCTTCGAAATTGGCAAAAATCCTGGCTTTTAGATATTTTTTCCGTCAAATTCAGGTGCAAAACAAAATAAAACAGTTTTGTCATACTGGGCCGATCTTTTGGTATAGAGAGAGAATTAAGAATCAGAGGCTGGCATACAAAATGAGAAAATCAAATACGAGAAATGTTGGCAAAAAACACAACACGAATTCTTTGTAAATGTTTTATCTTCATTTCCGTTATTACAAGTGTATTTTCTATTTGTCACATGACATTGAAATAAAAAATACATTATTTCGAAAAGATTTAATCATTACTGAAAGCTGTTGCCAGACTGTTGTTCACATTTTACTTCCTCTCAGATAAATGACTGATCGGATTTGTTGATACCCCAAAGATATGAGCATTCTCTCCAACCAGAGGTGGCTCCGTTATAGTCATGAATTCCTATACAACCTCTGTCATAATACGAATCTTTCCTGGTCTAGAAATATGGAAACCTGATTGAATGCAATCAAGAGTTGGATGTGGAATAAACGACGCTATTTATAATTTTACTATTCAAATCACCTAAATTATTATTGTAAGCATTTGAAAAGCTTAACATTATTCGAATATGCACTTTGTGTCTTCTTTTCAGAACAAACACGCCTCATTTAGCGACTGCATCTTTGCAAAGGCCTGCCTGGGAACAAATATGTTATCATGCATTCGGTGTTTTCATTGTCGACTTAAGTGTGAAGCCTTTAAATAACTTAGAAACAATTTATACTCAGCAAAAGTCATAACTCATGATGGACTTTCCGAATTAATAAAGCATGATTTAATGGCATCGTGGACTCCGGTCATGTCTTATCACTTTAAATAACCAAGATGCTGACCAAGGTAACTTAATGTCATTTGCCTATACTTTCGTTTTCTCTTTCCTGGAGCTATGGAGGAGATGGAGTTATCAGATCACGAAGTGTTTGCCTCTTTGATAAAGTTGAATTTAGTTTCATGGCATTTCATCAAGATTCACTTGACATTTTCCCAGTGTCACATATAGAAATGCTGACAGATCCTATTCACCAGACATGTTTTAGTGTTTGCATGTTTATGTGTGTATCTGTGTGTGTGGTGGGGTTACATGCCTTGAAATTGTAATATATAGTGTAATCTATTATCAAACTAATCTAAGAGACTCATATATGGTGTAGAAATATTTCCAAAATTCACAAATTTAACACAATTTTCTCATGGTTGAAGAGAAGAAACTGATTATCTCCCTTCCTTGTAATATCCTTCAAGGATAGGAGTGTTGTACCCTTTCCTCAAGGAGATAAACTTATTGCATTTAGAAAACAGGTCGGTTAGATAGATATTCTTTATTTCCTCCAGTGAATGAAGATATAATGTGATATGGTATATTTACATGAGATATAGATTAATACAGATAGTTACAAACAATTTGCAAAAAAGAGTTTCCAGTGCTCAACAGTAGCACATACATTTTTCATACAGGAAAGCGATATATTATGGTAAAGGGATAAGCAATGATCTGTTAGAGATCCACCGCGTAGAAAACACAAAGTCAGTTCATCATTGCTCCAAAAGCTGGGAAAAGTATTTACATCTAACAAATCAATTATTGAATCGATCAGCAGATCTCTTTCGAGGTATGAAGATGATCGTAAAAAGTCCTTGGTTTTGTTGTGCTTATAGCTCTAAGGTTTTAAGTTTCACAAAATCATTCCTTTATCCATACAAACGTCTGTACATAATGCCATTTCAAACGATCTATAACTAGGTATTCCATGGCGTGTTACTATCATGACTATTTTATACACATCCTGCTACATCAGCGTGTATGAATCCGCTCTTACTGCTCCCATATACCCTGATCTCCTTCAAGCCAAATCCCTCGTATCGCTAGCTTTCCAACCAGCCAATGAGACGACTCGCATTCAGTAACAGCGGCACCACCTGGATGGAAAATCCGCTGAGTTTCAAAACAGCAGCTTCACGCTCCTTGCATAACGACATTCCATTGGCTGAAATAATAACAGATTAACTATCAAGCCGATCAAGCCGTACGAGGCTATTGGCTTGAAAGAGATCAGAGTATAGGAAGGAGCGAGAGCGGATTCACATACGCTGATTTTGCAGGATGTTTGATACAGTAATGATAAATTTGGTTTACGAATTTGGTTTTGCAATGTGATTGTTTGATTTTTAAAAATTGTTCTTGATTAATAAACATCATGAAAAATCAAATATATTCTGTACTTTGAACTAATTCATTGGTAAGACAAAATACTTATTGACTTCTTTGAAACATTTCAAGTGAAGAAACATCCGTATAAGTCTTTTTGATAATTTAAAAAATACTTTCACGTTACAGTTACCATCTTTAATGGAGTGGGTGTGTGAGTTTAACGTGTTTTCAACCATTTGTCAGTTATTAATAAGGATGAGGGAACATATGGGAAGAAAGTCATAGTGCGGAATAGACAGCAGGTTTAAGAACTTGTCCAAGTCTGATTTACTACCCGTCGTCACCTGTCAAGCTTTCGTGCCCCTACCAAGGGCACGTAAGCTCCGGCTAGTTTAGCTCTCGGGATCACTGAAGCGCGCAAACCACCACACCATGGTATGGTATAAGTCAAGTGATGGTTTGAGGGGTAAAATGAACTTTAGTGAAGCAAAACCAGTCTTAGATTATGTTTAGAAGTATGATTACGTGCATTAATTTCTTTTAATAATGTTGTCACGTTCTTTCATTCCATTAGCGTTTTGAACATGGTGTGCATTAAAATAGTATGACATAAATAGGTAAGGATAATGGCGATGATGATAACGTTGATATTATCTATCCTTCCAAAATGAATCTGCAGAGTACCTACAATACCCATCTACCAAATGAAACAAGTATTAGCGCTTACTTTGGGAGGCATGATTACACCTGTGTATCGTGGCCTCAGTGGTGAGACGACATGTCATTGAAGTATTGCCAAGGAACCCGCAATACGATTATCAACATGGTACCACGATTGATAAACAATATGTATGTAGTTTAAGAAAGAAGAATAGATAGAAAATACATGAAATAAAAACAATAGATACAAGCCCATCAACAACATTACATAAACAGAAATCACAAAGTCAGAGGACTGAATTTGCGGATAAAATATAAGATATAATTTTAATTTTCTGCATGACTAATCACTGTTATCTCTAAAATAGAATATAACCTTGGCCAGCTTACATATTTTCTAAATAGTTAACTATGTTTAGTTTGAAATAAATTGTGTTAAAAGTAAAGGGATATAGTGTCTTCTATGTCGATACATCGACGTGTCATGAACCCTCAAGACATAAATATAAAATATCGTGCTAATAATCTACAAGTATTTATTAACGATGCACTCGTATCGCATAATAGACGGATGCAAACACCGATACTATTGATGAATTGTTACGCCACTAGAAATGACTTTCATCGAGCACAAGTGGCACTACCCGGATGACAGGAGCTTCGAGTTCAAGATACTCGCTTCTAGCTGCTCGCATTAACGACCTTGCATTCGCTGAAAAAGATGTATGCAACATTAAAAACTGCTGTTAGCAATATGGAATATTTACTGTCATAAACGTTGACGTAGCAGGATGGGTATTTTCAAGTCAGGAAAACACATTCGCAGGATCTTTTAAATGCATCAATTCTTCTCAATAATCCTTAGTGGTTATTAAAAATGTTCAATTTATTAAACAAATTGCAAGGCGCTGTAGCAATGTAATTTTGGGTTTTATCTTTATCTGTACAGAATATCATTAACTAATCGGAGAGCCATCTCATTACTCAACCCTATTATCAGTGATCAAAGGTGTTATGTATCAAACGAAAACTTAAGAAAATTATGTTATTATATGTTATTAAGATATTTGTGAGATGAGAGCATGAGTAATCAAACCGTAATAATCTTGAATCGTGGAGTCCCGTGAAACATATCTGATTACTCTTTATAATCATGCAATGAATTTGAAAGTAGTTCAAGATATTAATGGCACATGCCTCCACTTTCAGTTAGTAGTGCCAACATATTCCCGGGCCTTAGATTTCGTATCAAAAACATTTATGTTCATCCTGCTACATCAGCGTAATTGAATCCGCTGATTCAGCTCCTTCCATATACCCTGATATCCTTCCAGCCAAAAGCCTCGTATTGCTAGCTATCTAACCAGCCAATGAGACGACTCTCATCCAGCAACAGAGGCACATCGAATGGAAAATTCCGTAAGGTCAAAAGAATAGCTTCACGCTCCTTAAATAAAGACATTTCATTGGCTTTAACATAACAGGTGAGCACTGCCATGAACCTCAGTACGAGTGTTGGGCTCCATTCTCTCCCTACAGACGTAGATCCGTCATAAATTTCTATACAACCTCTGTCTTAATTCGAAGGTTTTTCGGGCTTTCGGCACTTTCCCCTGGCGGGACAATATTGCAACTTGAACTACCTGGCTATATTACAGCCAATGAAAACAACAAATGCTTGAATAACATATTTGATGTCACACAGGCCTGTGCAATGCAACAGTCGGAAAATGAGGCGTTTGTGTTCTGTAAAGACGACTCAAAGTGCAAGGTGCATATTCGAATAAAATTTAGCTTTAGGGAAGCTTATGGAAATAGCTTAGGCGATTTGAATGATAAATTTTGACACGGCGTCGCTGATTGCACAACTAACTTCGATTGCATCCAATCAGCGCTTTAAATTTCGTGCACAAGACACCTTCGAATTAAGACAGAGGTTGTGTAGAAATTAATGACGAGCTACATCTGTTGGGAGAGAATGCTTTGGCTCGAAAGAGATCAAAGATTTTCAAGGATGCGGATTACGTTGCATCTGAGCACAGCTTTATTATAACTACAAATATCAATACTGAATTGAGCTGAAGTGACGTCATGCGACTCGCGAGTGAAACTGCAGTTAATAAAGACTTGCTCAGCAATCAATTACTATGTCAAACGGATACATAATTTTAAGTTAATGTTTCAACCAATTATCCTATTCCAGGAAAAAGCCCTTTACAATTTGTCTCATTGTAGTTCCCTCTCAGTTCAAACTAGACTTGAGTCCAGCCGAACTGGTATCAGTTATCTTACCCTGAACAGGTTACTTCTTCAAACAAGTACTTCAAGGCAAGAAAATATATTTTAAAATTTCGTCTCTATTTGCTAATAGAACTATCTCGTTAGGCTTACCTTTCAAGACCTTACAGGATTAAATGAAGTGATAGTTTTTGTAGATTTCCTGGAGTTGTATGGAGTTACAAATCCTGAAATGAAAATGAGACATTTGTAAAAAAACTGAACGTGTCCTGCTGTAGATAACCTTTAATATTTTTTAAATTGATCACGTGAAATAGGTCTCCAAAGTGTTATGCTTTGTGTTGCATGGAACAGTTCCAGTTTAGACACCTAAATAATTGTTTTGACACGCTATAACTGATGATGGTTTTATATTCAGCAAAGAGACGTATTTGGTCAAAAACACTGACTCTTGACCTAAACATTTTAAACCTAAACAAATATAAGAAATATTTCAGTGATTCCGTCCTGCTAAATCAGCGTATATGAATCCGCTCTCGCTCCTTCACAACACTCCGATCTCTTTCGGAACAAATGGTTCGTACGGCTGGATCGACTTGGTTTAGTTCACCGGTTATTAATTTAGCCAATGAAATGTCATTTACAAGGAACGTGAAGCTACTATCTTGAACTCAACGGATTTGTCAGTTCGGGTTGTGCCGCTGTTGCTGGGTGCGAGTCGTCTCATTGGCGGGTTAGATATCTAGCGATACGAGGCTTTTGGCTTGAACGAGATCAGGGTATTAGGAAGGAGCGAGAACGGATTCATATACGCTGATTTAGCAGGATTCAGTGATCCCAGGTCAATTTGAAACGGTCATGCTAGAAGCTCTGTTGTTGTAGGTAACTGTTCCAACCCTGACGCCCTTTTACATAAAATACAAATTTGTAGGACTGTATGGCCTTCATTTGTTTTAACTTTAGATAAGGTGTGTGATTAGGTCAATAGTTTTGCCGCTGCTTTCAAGAGTGTTCTACTCGCATAACGGTTGTAAATTTTATTGCAGAAAGAAAATCTACAACACCATCGTGGCTGTACGGTGAGTGAGTTGCAACAAGCAACCAAAAGAGAGTGGACAGATCAGGGGGAAAGGGATAAATAGGACGAGGGAAAAGACTAAAAGAAAGGCACAGTGAAAACAGAAAGCAAATTTGGTCTGGTTTCTACCGATCGACCTGGCCAGCTTGGGTGTCCCTACCAGGAGCATGAGCTCCGGCTGACATAGCTCTCGAGGTCTCTGAAGCACGCAATCCACCACACCACGATAAGGTATTGAGTCAAGTGGGTCGTGGCTTTGCATCATGTATGGTCCTGCGCTGAAATTTCAGCAGAGCATTGCACCCACACCTTAGTGCCTGTAGAACATTTCTCTACTACAAAGTTAGCGAGGTCCCTTGGGGATTCGAACCCGGACTTCTTGCTCCAAAGCAGAATGGCCTTTACCGCACCCAGTTTTAAGCTGCACATGGATAAATTGGACAAAAAGCCAGTCTTGCGCTTGTAGGGGACGAAGAAGTTTGTTCAGGTTGACTAAATGTAGGAAAATTTACGTCCCAAGCACCTCCGACAACATGAATAGGGTATGTTTTCCTATGGACAGGATCGATTTATAGCATATGACAGCCTTAGAATGTTTCTTGCGTAATGTCGGAAAACCATTTGAGGCATCTTATTAAAATTGGGATTCTGAAAAGTTGTAGTTCAAAGATCTTCAAAGGCAAAAGATTCTTCTCGAGTACACAGAGGCGAAAAATTTGATTTCGGACAACTTAAGACAAGAGTGAGTGAGTTGGGGTTTAACGTGCTTAGAACAATATTTCAGTTACTAAACACGACGATGACAAGCATCCAAAAGAGAGTTGACAGACAAGGGAGAAAGGGATCGAAAGGATGAGAGAAAAGACTAGAGAAAGGCATAGTGAGAGATAGACAACAGGTTTTAGTAGGACTTAAATTTAGTCTGGCTTCTACCCGTCGACCTGTCCAGCTTGGGTGTCCCTACCAGGAGCATGGAAGCTCCATCTGACATAGCTCTCAGGGTCTCTGAAGCACGCAAACCACCACACCACGTTAAGATATTGAGTCCAGTGGTGGTTAAGACAAGAGAATAGTAATTTGGAAGCAGTTATAGTTAATTGATAATGTGCTTTTAACGATCAGGAAAAGTGGTGTAATATAGCTTCGTCAATGATGAAATATAAAATTATTTTCTGTTTAGATTTGAAATTATACTTGTTTTATGTATTTTGTATGTATATATATATATGTATCATCCCAACTGCGGATCCGCCCGATCTTAAGATGGGACGCGTCCCAACTTGGGATTCCAAGTTGGGACGTCCCATCTTGAGATGGGTCGGGGGATACTAAAACATGTTAATAATATTCATATTTTATAATTAATTGTGTCAGTAAAACATGTTTTTAGAGAATTTTGTTCTATTCTTTTCACATCTAAGAAGAAAATTTGATTTGATGTTTATTTACTTCACTTTCACTGTTAATGTGACAGCTTAGCATGACAGAGGACGAATGATTGGGCACCAATTTGCCCACCGTAGGTACTGTTAGGCTAATACAACAATTGGAGACACCATAAGCCCGTGTTGTTTTAACAAATTATTATCTTGTTTATCTACTTGGCGACTTGGTTAAATGTATCAAATGTAAAAAAAATTAAAAGTTCCTATAATCAAAGTCTGGTTCCCCAACATTTTAGATATTTTCCACTAGTGCCAACTTAGGACTTGAATATTCCCTAGTAAATCATATCAATATTTTAAAATCTATCTTAACGGCGACAAATCTTTGTCACAGAGTGTTGACGAATTCCTAATAATATATGTTTATCATTTCATAAATGATACCAAACGATTTTTAAAGCTCTTTCCTAAATTTTTTACCAAATGTAAGGTAGACAAAGCTTAAAATATATTTGAGTTTAGTAAGGATAATTGCAAATGTATATTTCCATCAATGTACTTGATATCTTAATCATTTTATGTTTGTTTCAGGAAAAGAATTTATATAGGCATTTGCTGCCTGTTTGTTCATCCTTTTTCCTTTTTGTATATATATTCTGAATAATGTGCAACACATGTTTTATGGAAATAAAATACTGTTTAAATCATAGTATTATACTTCCTAACCATTATATGATTACACATATTGCATATTCTCATACAATGAAATATGAAAATATTTTTTTTAATATCAAATTTGTATAAGCAATAAGAATACGAATCATTTAGTCCTCTGAAGATAACACATTAGAACATGTATGTCAGTACAAAACAACTCGATAATTGTTAGTATTTCAATCAAACCTCGTTGATGTGTATTTAGAAACCTAATGCCTTTTTTCGGAGGGACATGTAAAGTAGCATATTTAAGATAACAAAACGATTAGTTAAGTAAACTTTCAGCTGTAAAACAACAATATTACACTGAAATGTAATTCTTCCCTCTCACATACTCATCTTATTTGACCTAGTTGATCACTTGATTAACTTATTAGCAGTAACAACACACAGCAATTCTCTCAATTCAACGCTTCTAACAAGCCTAGATAGACGCTTGTACATCGGGTTAAGTAGAAATATTTTTTTTACTCAACTCTGTACCCTGGTTTGTGTCAAAAAGTTTTGTGGAGGCAAACAAAGTTCATTAATGAACTCAAAGTCAACAAATTCCGTTTATAATCTTCTTGTAGTATTGATAAAAATTAGTTGAAATATTGTATTTCTAATGATGTTAGATTTCATTCTGGTTACTTTACATGATAATCGTTCTGTTTATTAAAAAAATATTTTGAATATATTCAGTTTGGCCAAAAAACTTTCATCGAATAACAATACAATAACAATAAACATAAATATTTGATCACGTCTGCTTCCTATCAGTGATATTGCCGATAGGGGCCAATGCCTTGATAAATATAAGAATGATAATCATTGACTAAAACAACAAACTCTCGGCGTCTACCTTAGTGTAACAAGCATGCTCATGTACAATGGGTACCCATTCTTGTCACTAATTGGAAGGTGACACACAGGTATTGGTGTCATAACCAAACCGGATGTTTACCAAAATACCTTCTTTCGGACCCCCACTCCCCCCTCCACCCACCCCACACCCTTCTCTGAACTACCAAGCAGTTATGTTAGCCATTTGCACCACGACACTGATCAGATCAGGTTCGATCGGAAATAGGAGGCAAAACTGGATTTATTTACTGGACATCTTATAGCATTGACGGAATACCACTTATAGGTTAGTGTTTGTGAATTATGTTTAAGAAATATAAAGTCTTAGATTCGACTATCAAACACAATGAGTACATTGAAATCATGCTTAACGGAACGGTTTATGTGTAAGAATTTGAACTGATGAGAAGGCATTAGCATTCTTTGTATTCACTCAGATTGGGTTTTGAGTGTATATTTCTTTTTTGTATTTGCTTAACATGCTGTCACAATTAAAAAAGATTAAGAATATAATGAAATAATTTATAAAATTGTGTATAAGAATTACTTTTGAAATCGTATTGTACTATGATGAAAGACTCGTATGCGATGAGAGATAGATATAGCCAATAAGTCATTAAATTCAACATAAAATAAAAATCTCTGTCCGAGGGCCTTAAATCGCTTATCTAAATGATACATGTTATCATGTCATTACTAAATTCAACATTAGAATAAGAATATTATTAACATGTTAAAGTATCCGCTGTCCCATCTCGAGATGGGACGTCCCAACTTGGAATTCCAAGTTGGGACGCGTCCCATCTTAAGATGGGACGCGATCCCAAGTTGGGATGATACATATATACTCCCTGAAGATATCAAAGAAACATGTTGGGGCAATGTTGGCAAAGAGTCATATAATACTGTATACTTGTGAACAAACAATTTAGTATGAAATTAAAATTTTAAAACCTAACTCTGCTAGTTTTATTGTAGGGAGAAACCCCGCAACAACGTTCTGTCTATGCATTGCGATGAAATCTGCGAGATTCGGCCTACTGAAGACAAAATTTCCGAAACCCCCGGCAGGATTCGTACCTCGGCCATCATGATCCGAAGTCGAACGCGCTAACCACTGCGCTATCCCTCCCCGGAAGAAAATTTGACAAGCTGTGGATTTGAATGAAGGAAGCACATTTAAATCCACTCTCAGGTACATGGCAAAGGAGAGGAACTGACGAGACGAGGAGAGGAACGATTACTCACCGATATTCTTATAGATAGCAACCATGAAGAGAGATCCTTTTGACGGATCAGTTTTCAAAGAAGAGACTGTTTGGCAAGCAGACCTGGCTTTGTCAAACATGAAATGGACATTCCCTTTCCTCTTAGCTTCAGCGGCACATCTGGATCTTGAATAATTCATATTTGAGTAAATATGCTTGCTAGTTACTTCTTGTATTCTATGATGAGAGAAAACAACTGAAGAGGCCACCCTGTGAACGATCATAAATTCATAAAATATAACGAGCCCTGTAAGTATTTTCACGTCCATCTTTATATTCTTGAGAATCTCAACTAAATGAATTATAGTTTACTTTTGTAGAACATTCAGAGCAGTCAGAAAATTTATTTTAAAAAATAGTCTGATATGCACATCCAGACTAATATAGGTTCTGAGGTCATAAATTCATATCAAATTATGTCTCAGTCGCCATTTATTACTAATTTAATAAGGTAATTAAAATTTTGGGTACTTTTAAAAACACAATATCTCCTTTATATGATTAATTGTCGGCGTTTACATAATTAAGATTATTAAGACAACGGTTATTACCGTATAGAAAAGTATTGAAAAAGTATAGAATCATTTTTCATGCGTTCTCGGTCCCTAATTACCACTCTTAGAGATCGGAAATTAAATTGCAGGCTTGCAGTCTCCTAACTGTTCTGTAAGAATAAGGCTATATATGACGTCTAGAAAAAAAGAATATTTAACCCTTAAACTTATTTTTATCCTCTACCCCAAACCTAGGTGAAGGGATTCGGGGCTACAAGCCGTTTTCGAGAGTATTTCACTTATCTAATGGCAGCTAGTATAATTGCAGGGAGAAAGCAACCAACACCAGTGTGGCTATGCATCGAGGTGAAACCTGAGAGCATCGTCTGGAACTAGCGAGCCATGGGTTGAACTGCGCTGAAATTCAGTGTAGCATTGGATCGAAACAAACTGCGTGTAGAATAAAGACAGCATATGAAGAAATAGCATTTTGATTGGTCAGAGTTCGTTAATGTCATCCTGGATGCCAAGCTGCAATGTACTTACAACAAGCTTACTTTGAAATGAGTAACCTTTTTACTAAGGTTAGTCCCAGAGACAAATCACATATGAATGTAATACCCCCATTCCACCGAGCATACGACCTCCCTGCGACCGATGTTTGCCCCCCGGTCGTGCACACTCTGATTCACTCCCAATGACATCGCACTGAAGTCTTGGGAAGGTCCCCATGGTCGCTAAAAGTATCTCTCTCACTCGCCATGGATCGCACATTGTCGCAGAGGAGTTTGCGATTTCGATTGTCTGTTTTCAAAAATCGCACAACTTTTGCGATCGATGCGACTAATGTGCTACTCGCCAATTTTGTCGCAATGGGGTCGTATTAGTCTCAATGGGGTATTGGTAATGTCGCATGTCAGTCGCTTGAACTCTCAACTCGATCGTATAAATTCGCATAGCGATCGCGCTACTTTTGATAATGAATTTTTTCAAGGCAATGGAATCATCGGTCAATATGAAGTAGGGCAACTTCCTTGGTTCAACATCAGAGTTGGGGTCATGTGATTCAACAGGTTCAGAAAGGGGAATACCAAGTGTGCCTTCCTCCAAGCGTTCTTTCAAATGTGATGCATTAAAGCTTTGGGCATCTGATTGGTGTCCGAGACCTCCAGTATCAACCAAACTAAACTTGTAGTCAGGGTCCACTAGTGCCATGAGAACAAATTAGTAACAATATTTTATAGACACACCAGTAATCGCTTCCTCTGTTTGCTGGTGCACGGATTTTGATATGTTTCCCATCAAGAGCACCTAGGGCATTAAGTACTTGACAACGTTCTTCGAAATGTCTGGCTATTTGCTTCCACTCCTCTTCTGTAGTAGGCGTCTTGAATACCTAGTCTCTATAGGTATCCACGATAGCTTTGCAGACTAGGGTACCATACGATGAACTGATATCCTGTTAACCCTATAGGCATAGGCCATACTTGCATACTGGTCACCTGTTGCTAGGTGTCTTAATGTCACTGAGACTATTAACCCTGCATCATTACAACTTTTTGCAAGACCTGTCGGGTCAAAAGTATAAAAATGACTGCGAGCAGCTGCATTCATGCCTTTCTGAGTCCCACTGGCATACCGATAGGACCTGGAGAATATGGAAGATGAAATGGTCCTGATTGTTGGTTTGTTTTATGAAACACAACAAGAACTGCAGAAGATCGGCGATTGTACTTTAGCTGTCATGAGACATCATCGAAAAAGAAAGAGAACAAGGCGTCGACGCCATGCAATGTGGGTACGAGAATGGCTCACCTCTTTGGAGAGACAAGAACACATTCAGTACTACCATCTTGTCCAAAAATTGAAGCAGGAAGATCCGCATTTGTTTCAGACCTACATGAGAATGCCAGTCGAGCTGTTTGACGAAATTTTTGAGAGAGTAGGCCATCACATTGTTGGTGAAGGCAGCAACTACAGAGCCTCTTTGGTTGCAGGAAATTACCTGAACATAACTTCCCCTTTATTATCCCCCGGGATATTGAAATGGTCTCCGTCCGTCCCGATAATTTTTCCGGAGCACAACTCCAAAATGGTGAGACCTATCTCGACGAAACTTGGTATGTGCAACGGGCATCATGCGGAGATGTGCTTTCAACTTCTTTGCATTTATATTTTTACCCGTTTCCATGGAAACGTAACAGAGGATATCGTTTCCGGACCACAACTCCAAAACTGTGAGACCTTGCTCGACGAAACTTGGTATGTGCAACGGGCATCATGCGGAGATGTTGTACAAAAAATATAAACCCATAACCCAAGTTTTGGGCTACTACTCACACGTAGTCGGGTAATGGCCCGGAATACTGATTATAAAATGGGAAAATAATGAATCGAATAGAAAAAAGTTTTTTGTCGAATAAGTTTGTGATAGAATATTTAGCATTATATGTTTATTGATAATGACAGTTACATCAAAATTCGGCTTTATAAACTCACGCCGAAAAACTCTCCCTACGTTTACATGTCAACAACTGCACACTTCCGGGTTCGTCGGGCTACTATTACGTCACCAGTACGTGCGCTCATTAATGTTCGGTTGTTTACGGCTTTCGGAAAGCGTGACATTGCAAGTTTACCAAGAGAGACAAATTTTTTATCTGGGCGATGTCGTAAGATGTGTTGTATGATTTAAACATCACGTATCTAACCACAATAGTTTCTAAGTGGGGTTTTAAAATCCTTTAAGACCACCACCTGACTCAATATTTTATCGGGTTGTGGTGGTTTGCATGCTTCAGAGGCCCCGAGAGCTATGCCAACTAGAGCTTACCGTATTTCCTCGAATAGACGCCGGGTCTCGAATAAAGGCCGGGGGTATGGCTGTTTTAAGTAAGTACACGCCGGGTCTCGAATACACGCCGGGTGATAAGTTGATTAATTAATGCGCCGGAGGCGTCTAATCGAGGAAATACGGTACATGCTCCTGGTATGGGCACTCAAACAGTTCGACGGGTAGAAGCCAGACCTGTTTGAGTCTTTCTAAAACCTGCTGGCTTTCTCCTACTATGCCTTTCTTTGCGTCTTTAGATGCCTGTCGTCCAAGTAATTAATAACTGAAATATTGTTCAAAACACTTCAAACCCTAACTCAGTCGCTAACTACAGGTGTTAAGAGCATTATCGATATATCTTATGCAAAAATGAGTGAGTGAGTGAGTTGGGGTTTAACGTGCTTTGAACAATATTTCAGTTATTAAACACGTGGATGACAAGCATCCTAAAGAGAGTGGACAGACAAGGGATCGAAAGGATGAGAGAAAAGACGGAAAGAAAGGCATAGTGAGAGATAGACAACAGGTTTAAGAAGGACTCAAATTTAGTCTGGCTTCCTTCCGTCGACCTGTCCAGCTTGGGAGTCCCTACCAGGAGCATGAAAGCTGGCATAGCTCTCAGGGTCTCTGAAGCACGCAAACCACCACACCACGTTACGGTATTGAGTCCAGTGGTGGTCTTATGCAAAAAAACGATGAAACTTGTCCAAAGTTAAACAAATTTCGAAGGCCTGTAACGCATGATGTCAATATCTCTAAAGAGCTAGTTCATCTTCTTGTTTATCCAGAGCTAAATGTTCCAATACTCTTCAAAAATCACCCTTCATTAAGAATATTTGTACTCATATTACAATCCCCAGGGGTCGTATTACGGAACAGTAACCAAAAGCTTTTTAGTGCTATGAGGCTCTTAGTTGTCTTGACGACGACTTCATGAACGAGGTCCATGCCGATGAAGCTTCTGATACAAAGACTACTGATGAAAATAATACTAATACATTTTATGACATGGATAGTGATCCAGAAATAAGAAAAATTGCGAGATACATTTTAGCCGCTAGAGCAAGAGATGATAGTTCAGTGGCTTCGATGAGCAATTTAATGACATGGATACATACTACGATGATAATAAATAAGCCGTTTAATCCGCATCTTATAGCTTATTTCAACTGGTTAATTCATGAAGATTATTATAAAACTATGGCGACAAGAACCTACAAATACTTTCATGATGTAGAAGAAATGGTGATGACACCCATTTCGAGGTTGGGCTGAAGTATGATACCAATGCTTATGAAATAATGGTATTTATAGTAATGATATAGCGAATGCTTATGAAATAATGGTATTTATAGTAATGATATAGCGATGTCTCTAGTTGTACAGAAGAACTTTGCTGGTACTGGTCATTAAGTGATGTGACGTCAACGCCTTACTTTTCTTATTGCATGCCCCGTGACAGGATTTGGTTATTGCTGACATATCAACATTTGAAACGTCGAAGCTGGTAAAGTGAATAGATTATTTTCATCATTATTATGATTTTTCAATCAAATTGAAGAAAATTGTAAAAACAAACAATCATGGTCCTGATATATTTATCAAGTGTCAGCAATTCAATTTGTATCTAGGTGTCAGGGGTTTTCGATGTATACAAGAGAAAATCGGAATTTTCAATTTTAATATCACATTTCGACATATCACAATTTTTAAAACTAAATCTATCACCATAATATGAGTGAATAATAAGCTTTGATTCCATTGCAGATTCATTTATTCAGCTCATACCGCCACCACAACGGTTGTACAAGTGCAAATTTTTTTATAAAAAGTACATACAAATTAATCATGACAGCAGAAACAGAAAATATTTCACATAAACACAATAATATAAACATCTATAGAAATAAATCTGTTCCAAGATATACTCATATACACATTAGAATAGCATTTCATACAATATCTATAACTTGTAAAAAAAATTATATTTGTAGAGCATGCATTGTGCAGTTGTACAATTAGTCCTCCTCCATTCTAAAAGAACTAGCAATTCTTCAAAATAACGCTGATCAATTTTACAAGCTTTTTCAGCATGTGTTATTTTTAACATAGTATCGGCAGTGTTTGCCGATCGTCACATCCGGGGATTTTAAATGGGTTTTCGACGGAGGTGTTTGGAATTCGCAATCACTGGTACGGAACGCCAGACGGATCAAAAACTCGTTACCCAAAGCGATTCTAGTAATAATAATAATAGTAAAATGTTTGTAGTCGTAACGATACACAGTATACCACTGGACTCGATACCTTATAGCGCTGTGGTGGTTTGTGCGCTTTAGAGACCCCAGAGCTAAGCCAGCTGGAGCAGATATGCTCCTGGAAGGGTCACCCAAGCTGCACCGGACGACGGGTATAAGCAAGACCAAATTTGAGTCTTTTTAAAACCTGTTGTTTATCTCTCACTATGCCTTTCTTTCCGTCTTTTCCCTCATCCTGTCGATCCCTTTCTCACTTATCTTTCCACTCTCTTTTGGATGCTTGTCATCCACGTGTTTAATAACTGAAATATTGTTCAAAGCACGTTAAACTCCAACTCACTCACTCACACCGTATACACTACGTTTGTAAGCAGCTCCCCTTTACAATATTTAAGAAAGGAAACATCTGCTAATGTGAAGTGAAGTACACGTGGCTTCGGTTACAAATGCCGAAAGACGTGTCGTGAAGAACTCCGTTATCGAGGGGCTATGTCGTTGACTTCCTGAATTAAGATGGCTTGTTAGAAATCATCAGTGGAAGTGTTAAATCTGCAGGATAACTTACAAACATCGTAACGGTTAGTAAAGGTTACCACCAGTCTGGGGCAAGTGGGAATGACATGCTGAAATACACACGGGTTCAATGGCCCGGAGCAACGAACACCTAGAGCCTGTAGAAGATGACTGCTATGAGGAGGTAGTATAAACAGGATGATATGGTTCTCTCGCGACCTTTCAATTGGACTCAAGGAGACATGACTTTTGGGACCATCATACATAACGAGTACAGGGTTGTCATGGGAACAGTGTAACAGTTCTTCTTGTACGTAGAGAAAATGTCTGTATTTGACCATCCACTCTTCGAGACAGCACAAGGTAATGATCCATATGCTTTCCTGGGAATAGGTAAATGCCGAGATGTTATTACGGGAAACACTCACGGATGCGAGCATGGTGAATGTCTCCGCTGGTTATTGCTTGTGGCTTGCAGTGTTTGCCAACTATTCTGGGTAGAACTACATCTGTAGAGTGATCCTTTTCATCTATTTTCAATTATGACCTGGGTTTATACGTAATGTTTTGTTTCTAAATGAACTTTGATAATTCCTTGAAATAGTTGTTATTGGCTTCTCTAGATGCACACGAACGCAATCCAACTTACGTGGTTTCTCTTTGTTTCAGTTAAAGCTGTCGAGCAGAGAAGAAACTTAAGGGGTTCCCTTTTCCCTTAATCCTGGACGCAAGATGAAAAGCTTCAATTCTTGTATAACCATAGCGAATTTCACCTTTAGTGCCCAGCTCAGAGGGATTTCTGTTCTTGAAAGAACATTGGTTTAGACCCCGATTTAACAGCGTCAATGCCGAACTCTTAATATTGTGATTGGCTTATTTAAAATATCCAGCAGCTCTTTGCACGGAAACGTTATCTTCAAAACCGTCATTGAATGCCTTATCAAGATCTTTAGGGGAGTATTTTCTGACAAAGTCTGCATGGATACGTGCGATCAGCCGTAAAAGTTCAAGCCATCGAAATACAATCAGGTATTGATTTTTCTTTACTCATGTCTGATCTAAAATATGCTAACTAATTTGTTATCCCAAGTCGAAATTTGCTTCGAATCTTAGACAAATCTCGATTATAAAAAAATAAAGATAAAGCAGCTATAATTCGTATGTTTGTCTTCGGTCTATCTCTTGGCATTAACATACTTTCACTTCAATTAATCAGAAAATCGGAAATAAAAACAAGAATGAAATTTATTGTGAAAGAGGAATGTTTTATTTTTAACAATATTTCTTTTTAATATCTTATGTCATCCACTAATATATGTAGTATATATGTATTATGTACTCGCATGACAGAGAGCCGAAGACGGTTTGATTTGTTTCTATATCTGTGTAAAATTTACGTTTTCAGTTATGCGGAGATTCAGGATCAGTCAGAGAGCGGGAAAGAGGATATAGGTACAGCAACTCGGACATCGTGTGTTGACACAAGAGATTCCCATATTTCAACAATTTAGCCAGAGATATCTATAGAAGATATAAAGACGTCAGGTTCAAACATGATGTTCTATACAGGCCTGCCCAACTATTCAACCTGTGATGCCTTGTTTCAGAGTTGAATACTGCATGTAGCTGATATGTTGAATGTTGAGGACAGTGAAATGTCAAAAAAGCAAACAGTCCGAAAACTCAGAATTGTAGATGAATTCCTCTTAGTACTGATGAAACTCAGATTTGGGCTTTTATTAAAGGATTTAGAATATCGATTTAAAATTTCTTCAAGTAGCATTTCTTGGATATTTTCTTCCTGGATCGGATTCATGCACAAATGTTTTGAACACTTAGTATTTCTTCCAAAACTCGAGATATTGCAACAGAAAATACCAGATTGTTTAAAGATACCAGGATCATTTTAGATTGCACAGAACTGTTCATATTAACACCATCTTCACTTGAGAATAAGACTCAAATTTACTCACACTACAAATCCCATAATACTTTAAATTTTAAACGCACTAGTGCGCACCAATATTTCGTATATACAACGAATGCACAGATTATGCGTATCTATAGATATTACTCACGATCCTCACTCAAGTAATCTACCTCGTATGTTATTTAACAAATATTTACGTATTCAGGTAGTAAAGTTGATATTTAAAGGCCGGAAGTATTACATGCAACGTTGCGTTAAACCGCATGAACTACGATATCGGAAATATTGAAATTTTGCTTATAACCAGAAAAGGGGAAATGGCAGCCGCTTTACTCAATCTAATAACAATGCTTTCGCTGTGTTATTAAATCGGTTAATTCACAACATTGCTTTCATAATACATGTTTCATTCTTTGTTCTCAGTTCAGAGTTCAGGTAAATTCAATAGCTGCACACAATATTTGTTCAGCCGTGTTCAACTGTCCATATTTTAGCCGTTTTGTGCACAGCTAACCTTAGATTTTGAAGCCGTGTCGGGTAAAGATACGCGGTGGGTAAAGATGCGCTCGCGCAAAACTTAATCTAGTAAATCAGGATGAGTGTTAGCTTATAATAGATTGATGTCTTAGCATCTTTAGCCAATTTTGAAGATATCATGAAGTCTGGTAAAAGGGATTTAATTTAGCGTCACAAAATTGGTAAAAACTGACACATTTCCTTGCAAACATGTCGTCATCAAACAGTTTGCCTTCCTACATGGCATATGTCAGTGAAAACTAAAATATTGATCCGACTATCGGTTTGTCCTTACCTAAACTTCAGAAAACAGTTTTAATATCTATCAAAATCATAATAATCGAAATGTTAGGTGTATTCAAACCCTGCATGCGTATCTTTAGCCCACACATGCCGACCTATGCGAATAGGGGGTAGTCGATTCAGTGTCACTGACAAACACATTTCACCATGGATATCAACATTATCATTGAAGCTCTAAACTAAAACAGCGACGTGGTTGTTATCCCTTATACTGTATTTTTATCGGAAGAATTGACATGTGTCCCTTAGGTGCGTAGCTTTACCCGACAGCACTGTATTTGTCCAAGCCGACAGCGGCTGTCTTAACGTTTTCATTGTTGATTGCAGGTCAATTGTAAAGAATTTTAAGTATTCCATTGCATTTTTTCTTATAATATCTTTCGTTTTGAGTACATATGAAAATACATGACTTGGCGTTTTTATACATTCCTTGAAATTGCAGTGTATCTTAATTAAAAATATTATGGCATACCGACCAGAATTTAATGAATACTTGCATTGTGAGTAACAAATGAATTTGTCAACTTCATAAACGTTCTTTAAATCTTGTTTTATGATATTGAAAAGCTCCTATTAATTTGATATGTATATGTTATAGATAACTTTATTGACTGCTAAAAAATATTGTATATCGACATAACATACTGTCAAGTTCATAATGCATTATTCACTGAATAAAATGTCTCTCCATACAACGTTAATATTTGTGTTTGATTTGCTTACGTTTTAAAGTATCATTTGCAATAATTGCATCAGAGAGCATATGATAAGAACCTACAATATCTATGAAACATAGGATAATAATAGGAATAATTCTGAAAATCTACTATTATATCACACCCGGTCATTTGACTGTATTTTGGTCTGTGCGTAGCAAGTAATCTTCGACATGCGTGTGGCTTAATTTGGGATTATGTTTAAAATTAGTTGTCCACTTTGATGCCAACTCACTACTTTGAGGAATCAGTTGGGTTTGTATTTCGTCTGTAGAGTTTGATGTTTCTAGTTGCGACGAAAGGCTCCGACACTTCTTTTTGACGCGACCCATGGGTGCAACGTCAACCAACTGGAAGTGCACATACCTGTTCCCAAGGACGGATAACTCTACTCACGACCGATAACTCTAGATTCCGCAAGTCAGGAATATGCTGTGTGATTACCATACCGTATTTTTCGTTGTGTCTGCTGTAGATCAGTTTCCGAAGTTATCTTTGAGTCATTGGCGTCACTGTCCAGTTTTCGATCACAAATCGGAAGTTTAAGCTTCTTTTTTCTCACTTTTCTGAACTTATAAGCTTCAAGGTGGTAATTTTCAGATACAACTAGTAGTTCTCGATATAAAAACACCATTTTTAAAATTTGAAATATTTGACCAAAACAAAATAGTTACTCTGTGCATTTGTGTATTCGTATGTGCTTTTTATTGAGCTCACCTTTCGGATTTTCATTGTGGTGAATAAAATGTCTGTCCCACCAATGAAACCGCTCTTGCTCTCTGATTGTGTACGAAATCTCGCGTTACAGCACGAGAAAACACCAGAACGTCGAAATCGGCTCATGCTGCGATACATCAACATAAAGCATTATTGAAAATGTCTTTGAGGGCATTTCGATTTCGCATTTTCGAAATTTGCAATTAGATAAATTAAACGAATAGTAGACAAATACATTGTTTGGATGCAGTTGTATATTTGAAAAAACACTGATTGTTTCTTTGAAATAAGGTTAAGATCTATTCATTCTAGGAAATAGATAGAACTTCTCTATGACATCGTGTCCGGCTGACTTCAATCACAATACCGGTGACCTCTAGTTGTGACGCAGACATATTTCGATGTTTGGAAGTTCTTTTAGTTCTACCAGGTCTTTATGAAAGCGCATCATTACTCTCAGATACAAAGGTCAAGAACACTTAATACCCAGATTCTGTTGTGAAAACGACAAAGATCTAGAAAGACACGTTTGTGTAGCAGGATTTTGTATTTGTGATTATCGTTTAATGTGTGTGAGTATCAGCATTTCTATGCCCTGTTGCACATTTATAAGATTTTATTGTAGAGGGTAAAGTGTGTATCGTATATGTGGACAAGTGTAATTATATTTATTCAACCTAAATCCTTTATCGTAAATCGTCCTCGTAAATTAAACAGTAAATCCCATTCCGCATTCCAATCCCACTTTTTTGATAATATTCCGTTTTATTTTAACTATGCAACTTTTCGTGGTGACTCGTAGTCGTCTGCTCACGTCAACAGTCATCAACGTAAAGTCAAAACTATAATCGTAAGTATTTCAACAAATAAATCATTTTAACACTTTCTGCAAAGCATATATAAGTCTGTGATTACTCTTTCCACATGCTCATGTTTGCTATTGTTGTTTATGATCGTGAGTTTAGCCAAATTGTTATTGCAAAGTGCCGGTAGTGTCGACCTTCACAGTAACGATAGTGAAAGGGTCTCGATGTACATCAGTTGGTTATAATGGCATAGATATTTAATACTGTCAAGGAATATTGTATTGAAGTAGTCCCTAGTAGATCAGTACAGTTATTCTAGACTTTATGGACCTTGTGTAAATGATTTCTACTGCAGTGTTGCCAGTAAATGAGGCGCACGGTATTGTAGGTCAGGGGTCACGAGGCAATAGCGCGCCACTGAAGATTTTGATGTTTGAATTAATAACAAGCATTATTGTGACTGGGTGTTAATGTATTTTAAAGCTACATAGTTTCCTTTCACATTACTTTCAGTAAATAATATCGCTATTCATGTAAATTGGAAGTTATTGGCCACAACTTTCATGAAGTGTAACGACCCCAGAGGTCATAGGTCATAGGTCATAGGTCATCATTGCATAGATTCGGCTGTATGCTGTTTAACACTGTGTCAGCTCTAACAATCTGTTTTGGTTATTATCTCTTGCCGTAGAACAACATGATGTGTTAATCTAACTATAATTATTGTTATTTGGAACATTAATAATTGTTATAGTGCTAGATAATGTCAGTTTTTGCAATATTGTGTATTATATTTGAAAGGTTAATTCTATTTGGTAGTTGCATTCATCAGATCACTGCAAGAAAAGGTGGGGTTTCCTCATGCATTATACGGCATTAAACCCTAAGAGTTTAATGCAATTTCCTCTGGAGGAAACCCTAGGCGTTTAATGACATTTCATCAGCATTAACCAGGGAATTTCCTCAGCGAAGGAAATGCCATGAAACTTAATTAAACTAGAGGAAACTGCAGGAAATGTTTGTGTTTGTGTCAAGTTGAAAATTATTATTTGCATTGATTATGTGTTGAAGAAATGTTTAGTAGAGATAACATGACATAATAAGTTATGTCCTGTTAGAGAATTTTGGTGTATATTTGTTGTACAAATGAAAAAAAAGATACTTAAACACTCTGAATAAAATATTTATATATAAAAATGTTTATTAAATTACATAGATAGTGATAAGAAGCATTAATTGAATTTTATATTCTAACCATATGCTCTACTAAGTGAAATGGACATTAATAAAAAAATTAATGGGTTTGTACTGGTGTATTAAAGGGATAAATGGTACCTTTCATTCATAGGCATGATCTATACGTTACAACATAGAAATAGGATTTTAGTTTTTAGTCCAATTCATTGATGTGATCGTTATTGGAGACATTGCGTAGCGCGGGGACAAAGCTTAGTAAATGCTCATGGCTGTGACTGAAGACTACATTCAAAATATGTTCTACAAATGAAATGCAAATAAACCGTATATACATAATTTATACTATCAAAGCAAGTATACTGATAGTTCAGCTGCAAAACAAACGTATGAAACGTACCTTTTTCAGAGAATGTATCCATACAAACACAAATATCCAAATCCTGTTATAGGTAAGAATACATATTCAACTATTATGACTGATCATTGATAGCACAAGTTGACGGCAGAAAGTTTACCCTACCACGACCAAAGTTTTTTCACATTATGACAAATCATGAACAAATTCTATGACTGTCTAATGCTTACTAAAGTTCATTGGTTATTATTTAGCCCCTGAGATCTCATTGGACAACTTGTTAATGTTGAGTTACTTTTTGTTTTTATAAAGCAGTCACGTGACGCGCCATCCTAATGACATAGAGATTTAGAGGGGGTCACCTCTCTGCACCTGCATGTGTTTATACAGCGTCCTTGACATCTATCTAACGAGTGGTCACCGTATGGCACGTAATTGGTCTGAGTGACTTGTCTGAATGGAAACAGACACTAACAAAACAAATACCGTCTCTGTGAAAATAATGCTTTATTTCTGTAAAAAATATATGTAGTGAAAATAAAATTAATATTTACAGTTCATAGATGTATAATTGTTTTCAACGACATTTGATTGCAGTTTAATTTTGTACAGACTATTACAGTTTACCTATGATCCATGATCATTTGTGTGTATCATTGCTATCATTGATATTCTTTTGAATCACCTATCAGTGAAAGAAAGGGGTTTTGGCGCTGATTTAATAGGGACTGCGTCTGTGCATGTCTTCATTTTTGTCGGCATGACTGGTGTTTTCCGGTTTGCAGGAACCTATACAAATAATTGGTAAAGCTTGTTTTAAACAAGTAGACGCTTAAACCCCAACCCAACAACAACGAACAAATTTAGATGTAAACAGTTTGTCGTTTACGCGTAATAAATACAAGCAATAATCACCCTTAAAATAATAAAGTAATGAGGCAAAGAAACAAGGTGACGGTTATATTGAAAATGTATACCTAAGTATATTTCACTTTTTGTGAATGTTGTACAGATTCCTAAAGTGATTCGGTTCATTACCGGGAAAGCAACATTTGTGATGTTTAAACTAACAGACCAGGGGATTATACTGGCCAACTGCATCTTGCGAACAATAAAGGTAATTGGTGAGTTAAAATCGAAAAGTCAATCAGTGAGTAGTCAGTGCCTTCAGTCAGGGTGAGCGAAAATTCGTCTATATTCATTTTTGTATTATAACCAAACGTTTTAATCCATTAAAACAACGTAAGTCACCTTCGGTGAAACTTCAAAGGGTTTTGACTGTAATGACAAATGTTGCTTTCATTGTAAGACGCCAGAGATTCAAAGATCAATCAAATACTACTTTTGCTAGTAAAAATTGATATCTATCTGGAATCTAGATAAGATATCACAGACAGTGTATTTAAAGCAAATTAAAGCACTATTTCATAACAACCAGTAAGAAGGGATTAATGTAGATTTTTAAAGATAATTATGCTCTGTGTTTAGACTCAAATCTATCAAAAGTGTAGGGGAAATACGTCATTACAACTCTATACAGAAAATCAAAATTTCTTACTACGGACGCTTCTTAACTTGTGCTTGAAATGTGTCTTTCACGGCTAGCATTGAACTCACTACCTATAAGAAATTGATATGTATAGCGACAATGATTCCTTAATAACAATTCATAGATAATATCTACCGCTTCTATAATCATCTGTCAAAGTTTGGTGCCTAATGAAAATCTTAATTAGCAACACATTTTCCTATTCACAATAACAATGCATAATAAATTAGATAATAAAGTTAGGGATGTGATTCAAATGTAATTGTTTATAACATGAATTATGATAATTTCAATTATTTACATATTGATAAAATACTTATCAAAAGTTAAATATCCCTTACTTATTATTGTCCAAAATATAGATAGAAGATATATTTCATGTTATACGATATCATGGGAATAGGTTGCCAGAAATATGTCTATATTTTGAAAAAAGCATGTCACATGACATTTTTTTAGATTAAATTTTGAAACATGGCATAAACAAATAGAGGCAAAAAGAGCATTGAAGATTGTTATATAATTACTCTTACCTGACCGGGACAGTTTAACAAACGTCTTTCTCAGGTTGTTGCTATAAAGATTTTGATTATATGCTTCTGTAGATCACACATATTATTTTTTTCTTATTGGCATCTACATTTAAATGAAATATATACTACATACCTCTTCCTTTCCATATTCCCCACTCTTTTAGACAAAAGGAACACACTGTGGAAAACATAGTGGAATTTTATACTTGATAATTTATTTATTGTTTTTCGCAGAATATGTTGTAATGTTCAATAAATAATTCAATTTGCAGTTACAATTTACAAAGAATAAACTTTTTAGACCAGTTAATAAGTAAAAGTAACCGTTTTCATTAAATTTGTAACCACATTATTACTTACATCGTTCCAAAGCACAACTCATATCAATTAACTTTAAGCATCAGCCAGTCATAAGCATCCCCTACAACTTTATGGTAATGTTGATATCGCTCTTGCATTTGATTACAAAGACGTTGTTTTCTGTTCAATTTATGAAACAATAAATGTTTAAACCAAATCGAATAATCTGTGTCATTTCATGCTTACACCATGAGGTAATTTTGCTGACGTTGTTATGTTAATCTTTATGTGAATTGGTAAGTCAATTTAGAAAAGGAGTTAAATAACCAAAGGGATGTAAATAATCACAATTTCACCGAATATTTCCGATCTCTTGGTAAAGCAAATGAATAGCGCCGATTATATAAATCGGCAGTGGTGATGGGCTCTGGCACTAAACAGGTTGAGATGCATACAGATTGGTCGCTGACACTAATTGGCATATCTCCTTTGATTAGGTGACCATAAAGCACCGAAAAAGTCAATTGTCGTAAACTAATTACCTTGGCGTCTCAATGTCTGAATGAAGGTAGGACTTGTTGTCTGTAAGAACTGTCGCTTTCCTATTGACTTTAATCATTATTATTACTAAAAGAAAAAATACTGCCTGATATTTCAAACTCTCAACTCAAGCAAGCAAATATTGTTGCCTTAGAATGATCTTTGATATGATTTGATGCAAACTTATTTTTATTCAACAAACTGACTATCGATTGATATAGAAGTGTTATATTAATACCTTTCCAGTTATGTATTCAATACATATATCATTGAAATAAATATAATCAGATAGCAAGAGAAAAAATCCTATGTATTCAACGAAATGAATTATTTGCGTGCAATAAGTTTTAATTTGATGTAAGTCCGATACAAGAGACAATTGAACATTCTTAATAAATGTAAATTTCATTTCTTATGTTTGAATCGTATGGACGAAACAATGTAATGTAATGACCCGATGCATTCATTTTTGAACACATTCATTGAAATAAGCTACCTTTTTAATATTCACGAATATTCAATATTGATTCCTTGAGTGACTTGGTAACATCAGTTTCTTAAGGTGGTACAGTATAAAGACTAATTAATACTTTTATTCTCACAACGTTCTTCATTTTTAATGAAATCATTGGCATACTATGGTGGGGAAAAGATGCTCTTTTGTATATTTAACTTCTGATTTTAATCTCGTTAATTTTTGTGTGCCAGGCACGTGTGCTTAGCCCCTGTCACTTCTATTGGTGACTCCCTCTCACATGCACCCGTATCCTGCCAAATAAGTTTATTGTCAAGTTGAGATCAGAGAGACATCCTTGATTGTCGGCTAGACTAGTTAACGAACTGTTAATTACCATGGAGCATAAATGTGCACCTGCTTTCTCACAGTTCAAACAGAGACCTGGAAAGCTTATCGGTAAAACCTCAACGAAAAGGTAAGCTGTAATATTAGATTATATATATAAGACCCTTTCACATGTGATGAAACATTTATGAATGTCTGACAGTCACCAATAACCATGGGATGCGACTGCGGAAGGAAAAAGGAATGATGACTTTTTCAAAGAAATATCAAATATCTTTGAAAACGTTATGAAATCTGTTGTTGAATTATCCAAACATTTACTTAGTTTACTGTTAGCACATCGTAGAGTTTAAGTATTTTTAATGAATTTGATATCATTTAATAATCCGAAGGTGACTCAGAAAAATAATAACTCCCTCATTTCACTAAATATTTAAAAGAATTGATATACGTTAGTAAACAATTTGTTACCTTTACAAACCTATCATCTGTGAATATATTGTTCTACACACGGGAGAAGCGTCATCATCGTCGATTGAGGTTAACAAATAACAAATAAATATGTTTTTGGACATTTCAATTTAACCGTTTGGTTCAAGTATGATGTGCTTGTGGTTCTATGTCTAATAAATTGGCCTCCAAAATGAATGTTGTTAATAAAATAACGAATTGCTGAACATAATAAGCTTGTTAAATTGTAAACTCGTTTCATTGGCTATATCTATATTATAGTTCTCATGTGACTTCACAATGAAAATCGCATTCTTGATTAAACCAATATGGGTCACATGTTATAATCCGATATTACAGGGAAAATAGACATGGGCATAATTTCTGTGTCTCACAGACCGCTGAATAACAATAAAAGCATCCCGTCAGACGCTTCTGCCTAGTGAATGTCACCCTTACCCCGGCCCCTCCCCCCCCCCCCCCCCCCCCCCCCACTCTCTCCTGCTCCACCATCCACACTAATTGCGTCTAGTTAATTACCAATTTGAGATCAAAGAGGCATCATTGATTGCCGGCTAGTCCGATTAACAAAATGTATATTGTATGGGCTATTCTATTCGCTGAAAGCAGAAAAGGATATTAGTACACGAAATTATTGAAGTAATTTTTTTTAAAACTGTGTAAATAAGGATAAAGTATACTTGTTTTTTAATGCAGGAGTAATATGGATGCAATGACTGTTAACAACAAAAACATTTTAATATTCATCTTACTATAATGTTATCTGATACATTACTTAACTTTTGATACGCATTTTCTTGACCAGTCTGCACAGTGCATTTGAGCGTCCTTTTTATAAACAATTGGCCAGCGAAGACTGGTATGTTTGAATCACAACAAATAGTTGAAGGCTTAAAATGAATTTTTGTAAGGAAAATTGCAAGACGCTTTCGGATGATACGCTATTATGTACTGAATCTAATCACATCTCTGGAACAGAAAATAAGTATTTGTACATAGTAAACGGGAGTATAGACAGACAGACAGACACATATTTTATTAAAGTCTCACCTCTTTGCATTAAAAACATATACAGGTAATAATACAGGTAAACAAACATAGATTAAGAGCCACCCATTGAGGGTTATGAGAGACTAAAACAAACAAAAAATAATCATGGGCTACATACGATAAAGTGATAAAGCGTAAAACACGTTGAAAGGTACCATATATTAAACTCTATACAAAACAAAGGATATACTGTGTCTTGACACATTACTGACTAAAAATACGTTTATGATAGGTACATGTATCTCGAGGTTGCAAAATATACTGTAAAAATTGTTTGGTCTTATTATTATATTTGTTTGGTTATTCTTAGTTATTTTGTGTATCTTTACATTATTATTAATCATTCCGCGATCATTTGACTCAAACTCATGGTGTAGTGGTATGCGTGCGTCAGACACCGAGAGTTATGCCATGCTATGCAAAATTAAAACTTATAAATAAATAACTATTAAAACTAGGTTTTTAAGGCTTCTGTCTTTTACTTAAAATCCCCTTTACATCTTATCTTTTTATCACCTTGTATTTTAAATCATCGCATATATTCTGCTATTTATTATCTATTTATCTATAACTTGTATACAGTATATATGTGTTATTTTTTCTAACAGTGTGTCATAAGCCAAAGTTTGGCTGGTTGTTAACAGACTTACGTTATATTGTTTTATCAAAGTGCTTGATTGACTTGTGACACTTAGTTAAACTATTTCTGTCTGTATGTCTATGCCAGCCTAAGTTAACATGCTCGTGGTTTAGGCCCGGCGGGGGAAAACTACTGTCTATCTCTCACTATGTCTCTATTTCCCTCTTTCCCTTATCCTTTCCGTTCTCCCTGATCAGTCCACTCTCTTTTGGATGGATGCTGTTTGTTCAAAACACGTTATACCCCAACCCACTCACTCTTTTCATCCACCAAACGACTGTAGTAATGAATCTGATAGTATTATTCAGATACAGTTATACATTTTGGCACTTGGTATATTTTCCTCGGCTTGTTTTGATTAACGTGCTATATGTCATTCAAAGGTCATGTTATGTATCTTAAATGTATCTTAAGTATGAGTTTTTGTATACAGTTCAACACAGTTTAGAGTAAGTATTATGTAAACATGTCTCACATAATTAAGTCCCATACAACGCCCATACCAAAAAGTAAACTGAAACTAGACGTCTTGAGAATAGTTTCTGAGCTATTATACCATCTATACAATCGGTGATATACCGAAATCCAATGGCGAATAGATAATACTTATTTGTACTTGATCTGTAAAATAGAGATTCAGGTTCAAACTTTAATTTTCATTATGATAAATACGTCACATTATTTACGATGGCATGATACACGAGACAGTAGAGGTTTAGGATTGCTGTCAATTTGATGTCTTTATACATAATTAAAGGAGCCAGACTGAATATATCAATATGCCTCCTTAGAGGTATAGCAACAAGATAATATTGTGCCATGTCCTTCAGAATGCGTATCTGCATCAAAAGAAGACCCTTGCATATAAATAGCAGGGTAGTCATGTCACTTTATCATAATACACACCCTGATGTACATAACGACCACAAATACACACTGTAATTACTGGTAATTAAGTAAGAGAATCACTTGGGGCAAAATACAAAAACTTGTATTGAATTAAAGTGATATTCAATAAATGTCTTTATTCAATTTGCATGTAGTTTGTATATTGTCAGATATAATGTGTGTAAGAAAGGCTACTTTGAAAGATTATTCCCAAAGAAAAATGCAGGTAATGATAAGTCATATTTGATTAGTATTAAGAAAGAATATTATATTACGTGTTATTAGTGCATATTAGTTTAAATTTATTATTATTATTTGTTTACCTTTACATATTCCTTTTTGTAAACATGTTGTGACTGTAATAGTTGTATATTCAATGATCATGCATAAACAAGTTGCAACGTTTCAATCATCATTTTGTTATGATAAGCGGAATCAACACATGATTTTGTATCCAATATTTACTTTTGTAAACTATTGGACTGACTGATGTAACAGTTTTTGCAAGTCATGTCAAATAAATGTCTAAATACTAATTTTGACGCTCATGTCAGTGATTTAACTACAGTTGACAAAACATTTGATAAGACGTTTTTTGAAGATCTAATTGTATAATAAATCCAAAATAATATATAACTCGGCCAACTTGAAATATATTTTATATACACATTTTGATTTGTAGTTAACATTTTAGGTTATCGAGCAAATAAGTCAAAAAGTCAATAATCATATTTCGTTTAATCTGCAACATCAATGCTTTATGATAGTGTGGAGTCAGATTCACTACGTTATCTTAAATTTTCCAAAGTTCCCCCTTTCCTGACACGAGTTTGAGTAAGTTAAGACTTCTGTTGTTCTACATTTAACCTTTGAATTTTGTTCTTTTGTCATACTTGCACTAGTAATTGTGATGAAAATGTTTGACAATGCCATTCAAACTCATGATATTAAAGTCAAATTACCTATCTTTGAAGTTGTAAATCAATAATACCTTTTGCATATTGTTTTTGTAGAAGTAAAGAATGTTTTTAAGAATTTTCAATAATTTCCTCTAGTTTCATATAGTTTAATATAATTTCCAAGAGTATCCTTCGTTTGGAAACTAGGCGTATACTCTGCATGAAATTATAGGAAACTGCCAGTTTCCTCTCGTATACTGTAGCTGAAATTCGGCATTTCCTTCTCACGAAACCTCATTAAACTACTCTATTTTCTCCAGTGGATGTTGTTGTGATGAATTCATAATCAGTGTTGAGTTTCATATTGCATTTATATCAGTAAATATACATGAAGTTGTAATGCAAGTAAAGATGCATTATTGATTTGATAGGATAAATATTGTTATTTCCAATACTCTGCATAGCTTTTCATGATTTTACATTTATCTCAGTAAAGATAAATTGCAGTTATTGTTGCAGAAATTGATGTGTGCATTAATAATATTGTAAGATAAACATATATTGCTAGTGTTTATCCCATACCTTATTTGATTATTGTTCATGTGCAAGTATTGATTTCAACTTTGTTGTGTTGCAGGGCAAACTGTATGCAGTGTGCTAACTGCCGCCCTTTACCTTATCCTTACATTACTGTTTATTCATTCTCCAAATGAGAATAAAACTTGATAATATCAAGAACTTGCTTTGTCATGGATAATGAACCTGTCTACAAATGGCGCTGCGAACAGGATTTATAAGGATAATTAAGGTTAGGTAAAAGGGCGGTAGTTATTTTCCTTCCTTGAAGAAAGATGGCAGAAGGCAAGGAAGAAGTGAATCAGCTCAAGGAACTGGAAGAGAAGATCTTAAACTTAGAGAACAGAAACAAGAACATTGTAGTTTTACCTAGAGAAAGAAAGGTGAAATCATTTAGCGGCTGCGGGCAAGAATCTTTGGAAGATTTCATCGAGGAGATTGAATCTGTTGCTAGGGGGAGAGGTTTTTCTGGAGATGACTATGTTGACTTTATCAAGATCCACCTTGAAGGTTCGCAAGGGACGAAATACGATATCGAGCAGCATCTTCTACGAAAACACCTCATGCAATTTTCCAAATTCTAAGAGATATCTTTGGAGACCGGCAAACAGAAACACAACTTCTGGCAAAATTCTTCTAAAGAAAACAGAACACACGTGAGGATCTTAAAAGTTACTCCCATGGGTTAATGGCAATCGTAGGGGAACTCCGGAAAAAGTCTTCACCACTTCTCTCTAATGAAAACGAGATGCTCAGGGACAGATTCATCGAGGGGCTATCAGATCCAATATTGAGAAGAGAGTTGAAAAGGACTGTAAGAGAAAAGCCAAGAATTGATTTCATCGATATCAGAGGGATAGCTACAACTTGGACCGAAGACTCAGGTAGATGTGTTTCAGCTAGAGAACAAGCGGTCGAGCCAGCCACCATTGCAAAAGTTGAAGCTTTGCCTCACGGTGATGAAACTATGAAGTTGCTGAAAGAACTGACTGAAGAAGTTCGACAGTTAAGGTTACAGCGTGACAACGGAGGGAGAGACAAGTCGAAAATAAAATGCTTCAAGTGTCGTCAGCTGGGACACTATCAAAGGGAGTGTAAACAGGGGGAAACTAACAAAGATGAGGGAATCGGACACCCGTTGTTACACTGAGCCATGTGGCAACTGAGGTAGTGAGTGGCTCACTAGAGGAAAGAACTGTTGGAGACTGTCCATTGATAAATATTAAAGTTGGTAATGCTCAAATATCATGTCTTTTGGATACAGGTTCTATGGTATCAACAATCTCTGAGAGTTTCTTTAGGAAGCATTACGAGGACTTCAATGCAGCATTCACACCAGACAATAAATGGCTAACTCTAAAGGCAGCAAATGGACTCGATATCCCATATGTTGGTTACATTGAAGTAGATGTGGAGGTACTTGGTGTTGTTATTCCACAACGAGGTATCCTAGTGGTGAAAGATAATTGTTCTTCTGATCGTCCTGGTCTAGTGGGGATGAACATTATCAAGGAGCTTTGGTCTAGGTACAGCCAAGAACATCACATCAGCTCATTAAAGACCCTTAACCATGATATTCCTGTTCAGTGGATGAAAGCCTTTAAAGAGTGCAACCGCCCATCGGTACAAGGATTTGCAAGAGTTGCAGGTTTGCAGGATGTTTGTGTGCCTGCGCGGTCAGTGAGTGTCGTCAATGTTAAAGGTGACTGTAAGTGCAAACATGTGTGCATTGAGGCCTTCAATAAGCCATTGCCTGGCAATCTTTTGGTTGTCAATTCTCTGTCTGATTCAGACACTGAATTGCATCCTGTGCGTGTTGTTAATCTGAGTGATTCAGATGTTTGGTTGCCGCACGGAACCAAAGTTGGTCTTATCAGAGAAGTTTCCATTTTGCCATCAAGCACCTGTGTCAACTTTGACAGAGTTTCCTTGAATGAAGAATTGATCTCAGATCAGCCAACAGAGAACAGAACAGTCCATGAAAACCATCCAGCTCTAAGTCACATAGACCTGTCTGATGTCGATTGCACGACGGAAGAAAAACAAGCTCTCACAAATTTGTTGCATAAACATGTCGATCTTTTTGTGACAGACGATTTGGAATTAGGCTGCACTACTACAGTGAAACATAAGATCAAGACTGTCGATGATGTTCCTGTTGCTCAACCATACCGTTCTCTCCCACCATCACAGTACGAGGAAGTCAAGACCCACATCAAGTTGCTGCTTGACAAAGGTATCATTCAGGAAACACAAAGCCCCTATGCAGCACCTATTGTCCTGGTACGGAAGAAGGATAACTCAATACGGCTATGTGTAGATTATCGCCGCTTGAACTCCAAAGTGGTTCGGGATGCCTTTCCGCTGCCTCGGATTGAGGAATCCTTCCATGCTCTCTCTGGTGCACAGTGGTTCAGTACGATGGACGTAGCAAGTGGTTTTCATCAGATTGCAGTAGAAGAGACTGACAGACATAAGACAGCTTTCATTACCCCGATGGGACTGTTTGAGTACACAAGGATGCCTTTCGGCTTATGTAATAGTCCTCCTACTCATGCAACCTGCTTTTGGTGACATGCTGTTTCAACTTCTGCTTGTGTACTTGGACGATCTTATTGTCTACTCCAAGACAATAGAAGAACAGTTGGAGCGTCTGGACAAGGTGTTTGAGGGGCTGAAGAAACATGGCCCCAAGTTGAAGCCACAGAAATGCAAGTTCTTAAGGAAAGAAGTGAAGTATTTAGGTCATGTGGTCTCTTCGGAGGGTGTTGCAACGGACGCTGAGAAGATATCAGTGGTGAAGAAGTGGCCTGAACCGAACACAGTAAAAGAACTTCGCTCATTCTTGGGTTTCTCCAGCTATTTCAGGAGATTTGTCGAAGGATTCGCAAAAACAGCAAAGCCTCTTCATGAACTGGTAGCTAATGCATCGAAAATGAATTCTGTCCAACTGCGGAATCAGCGCATCAAAGACTGGTGGAGTGGAGAGTGCAGTGAAGCTTTCAATAAACTGAAAGAGATGCTTACATCATCTCCTGTTCTTGGTTACGCAGATTTCTCTAAACCATTCATCGTCGAGACCGATGCTAGCTTTCAAGGGTTAGGTGCAGTGCTTCTTCAAGAACAGGAGGGAAAACGCAGAGTTATTGCTTTCGCCAGTCGGACCTTACGACCACCTGAAAGGAATGACATGAACTACAGCTCCATGAAGTTAGAGTTACTGGGACTGAAATGGGCAGTGACTGAGAAATTCAAAGATTATCTGAGTTTATGAAAGTTTGTAGTGTACACAGTCAACAACCGCCTCAGTTATCTGCAAACTTCAGCAAAATTGGCGACGGTTGAACAGAGATGGGCAGCTCAGCTAGCACAATTTGACTTTGACATCGTGTACTGTTCAGGGAAGACAAATCTAGCTGCAGATGCTCTGTCGAGAATGTCAAGCTCGGATATCCCTACAGCCTCATCTCCAATGCCAACACAACTACAGTACAATCTCAACAAAGTAGCTATCCACGCAACAAAGGCCAAGGTTGTGACCTGTAACTCTCAGTCTATCTTGCCAGGCTACACCCAGGATGAACTGATCACCCTTCAGCAGAAGGATCCAGCAATTTGCAAGTTTGCACAGCATTGGAAAGACGGAACAACACCCACAAAGGGGCTTGGACAAAATGAAAATTCAGAAGTTCGTCTACTATTAAGACAGAAAGATCGGATCCGGGTGGAGAATGGACTTTTGTATCGGCATGTGCAAGATCCAAAACAGGGAAAGCTGAAACAGTTGGTTCTTCCTGACGTCTTGAGAAAAACTGTTCTGACGAGCTTACATGACCATTGTGCTCATCAAGGTGAGGAACGTACACTCAGTTTAATCAGAGCTCGCTGCTATTGGCCTGGGATGTACAGAGATGTGAAAGAACACTGTCAAGCCTGTGAGAGGTGTGGGTTAGCCAAACTACCCTCACCAAAGATCAGGAGCCCCATGGGACATTTGTTAGCATCACGCCCCAACGAAATCCTAGCCATAGATTTCACACTTCTGGAGCCATCATCGGACAGAAAAGAAAATGTACTGGTCATCACAGATGTTTTCAGCAAGTACACTGTTGCTGTGCCTACCAAAGACCAAACGGCCGTAACTACAGCCAAGGTACTGGTGAAGGAGTGGTTCTTGAAGTATGGAGCACCTCTGCGCATACATTCGGATCAAGGTCGAAACTTCGAATCACAGGTAATTGCTCAGCTATGTAAAGTGTATGGTATCCACAAGAGTCGAACAACTCCCTACAATCCAGAGGGAAATGGACAGTGTGAGAGGTTCAATAGGACAATGCATGATCTCCTACGCACATTACCTCCTGAGCAAAAACGGAGATGGTCAGAACATCTTCCCGACAACTCCACCATGCATGCATCAACAGGCTATACTCCGTTCTACCTAATGTTTGGAAGAGATCCCAGACTTCCAATTGACATCCTCCTTGCTGTTGACGAAGATCAGCCCACACAGCCGGAAGATTATGTGAGTCTTCATCAACTACGTCTTCGCCTAGCGTACCAACAAGCAGGGGAGCGTCTGAAGGTGGAAGCAGAAGCAAGAAGAACTGTCCATGATAAGAGAGCCAAAGATTTGCCACTTCCTATCGGTGAACGTGTGTGGTTACGGTACCGTCCTCAGGGCCGTAATAAGATCCAGAATGCTTGGGACAGTCAGGTGTATAAAGTGATCAACAAATCAGACTCTGGTGTTTACACTGTTGAATCGGCAGATGGAAGTGGTGAGACAAAGACTGTTAACCGAAGATCCCTAAGGCGGGTCCGAGGACCTGCAACAGTTGACGCTGAGACTCTTCAGCAAAATGACAATAACGACATTCAGGACACTGATTCTTTCCAGACAACATCTTCCTCAGATGAGGACTGTGACAGTGACTATGACTGTTGTCTGCTACAGGATGAGGACACTGACACTGTGGTGCCTACCCAGTTACGTAGGTCACCACGACCAAATGCTGGGACTCATTCAAACCCCTACCATGAACCCTGATCTGTGCTGTAGTGACTTTCCGAATTGATGAGAGTATTTGAATCGAGTTAGATTTTCATATGTTCGTTAGCATTTTGAATTGTGATTTTCAAATACATTGTTCTTGAATGTTATGGTTCTTATGGTTGTGTATGATGGAGACCATCATATTTTAGCAGGGGAGTATGTGGAAAAGTGTAATTATATTTATTCAACCTAAATCCTTTATCGTAAATCGTCCTCGTAAATTAAACAGTAAATCCCATTCCGCATTCCAATCCCACTTTTTTGATAATATTCCGTTTTATTTTAACTATGCAACTTTTCGTGGTGACTCGTAGTCGTCTGCTCACGTCAACAGTCATCAACGTAAAGTCAAAACTATAATCGTAAGTATTTCAACAAATTAATCATTTTAACACTTTCTGCAAAGCATATATAAGTCTGTGATTACTCTTTCCACATGCTCATGTTTGCTATTGTTGTTTATGATCGTGAGTTTAGCCAAATTGTTATTGCAAAGTGCCGGTAGTGTCGACCTTCACAGTAACGATAGTGAAAGGGTCTCGATGTACATCAGTTGGTTATAATGGCATAGATATTTAATACTGTCAAGGAATATTGTATTGAAGTAGTCCCTAGTAGATCAGTACAGTTATTCTAGACTTCATGGACCTTGTGTAAACGATTTCTACTGCAGTGTTGCCAGTAAATGAGGCGCACGGTATTGTAGGTCAGGGGTCACGAGGCAATAGCGCGCCACTGAAGATTTTGATGTTTGAATTAATAACAAGCATTATTGTGACTGGGTGTTAATGTATTTTAAAGCTACATAGTTTCCTTTCACATTACTTTCAGTAAATAATATCGCTATTCATGTAAATTGGAAGTTATTGGCCACAACTTTCATGAAGTGTAACGACCCCAGAGGTCATAGGTCAAAGGTCATAGGTCATCATTGCATAGATTCGGCTGTATGCTGTTTAACACTGTGTCAGCTCTAACAATCTGTTTTGGTTATTATCTCTTGCCGTAGAACAACATGATGTGTTAATCTAACTATAATTATTGTTATTTGGAACATTAATAATTGTTATAGTGCTAGATAATGTCAGTTTTTGCAATATTGTGTATTATATTTGAAAGGTTAATTCTATTTGGTAGTTGCATTCATCAGATGTTGTTGTGATGAATTCATAATCAGTGTTGAGTTTCATATTGCATTTATATCAGTAAATATAAATGAAGTTGTAATGCAAGTAAAGATGCATTATTGATTTGATAGGATAAATATTGTTATTTCCAATACTCTGCATAGCTTTTCATGATTTTACATTTATCTCAGTAAAGATAAATTGCAGTTATTGTTGCAGAAATTGATGTGTGCATTAATAATATTGTAAGATAAACATATATTGCTAGTGTTTATCCGGTGGGCTCCCAGCTGACAGACAGGTAGCTGACAGACGCATTAAACCAACAACATTTACAGTTCAGTGCACAACTTGGTTACTGCTTGTTACCTATTCATTGTAATGGACTAGTCCAAATAAAAGACAAAAGAGTGAATTTGAAAGTGAGTTTGTATATGAAAATGAGTAAAATATTGATTTCACATTTCACATAAATATTTATTTAATGTACATAGCACATTTCACATAATTATTATGTAGCACATTTCACAATCACATTTCAGTTCATTACAAAAGAGTGGATTTGAAAGTGAGTTTGTATATGAAAATGAGTAAAATATTGTATAGCACATTTCACATAAGTATAATGTAGCACATTTCACATAAATATTTATTTAATGTACATAGCACATTTCACATAATTATTATGTAGCACATTTCAGTTCAGTAGGCAACATTTCACAATCACATTTCAGTTCAGTTCAGTTTCACAATGTGAGAGACCGCATCCAAGAACTGGAGATGAGTCTTCTCTCCACGGGATTAAAAGAGAGGATTAAAACATACACTTTCATAGTACCAAGATGAAAACATCACTAGTTAACATTAAAAACAAAGTGAGAAGACAGGATTAAAACATACACTTTCATAGTACCAAGATGAAAACATCACTAGTTAACATTAAAAACAAAGTGAGAAGATGCTCTTTAAAATCAATTAACAGCAACAACAGGTTATAAAAACACAACATAAAATCACTTTGAAAATTAAATAGCCTATGAAAACAATTTTGACAGTAGAAGACAGATTATTATTTGATCCTCTGATCACAAGGAAAACCTATATTGTTTTAAGTGTTTGTTAATGAAGCTTAATCTGATGAGAAGTCGCCCTCTGCTCTAATCGGACTGTGGACTGTTCCATTATCTCTGTAGGGGATTACCTAATTAATCTTCAACTGAGTGTCTGTCAGTTACCTGTCTGTCAGCTGCCTGTCTGTCACGCGGGAGATAATCGTTTATCCCATACCTTATTTGATTATTGTTCATGTGCAAGTATTGATTTCAACTTTGTTGTGTTGCAGGGCAAACTGTATGCAGTGTGCTAACTGCCGCCCTTTACCTTATCATTACATTACTGTTTATTCATTCTCCAAATGAGAATAAAACTTGATAATATCAAGAACTTGCTTTGTCATGGATAATGAACCTGTCTACATATAATTTAAGGTACTTTATTACCATTAAGCCTAATCTAGGTTATGATGCAAGCAATTCAGTATGAAATTAAATCTGTTAGCAGTGTAAAGCAAAAACATCTTTTGATAATAAGCATGTCATAAGGAGATTGATCGATTGAACTGCTTTTTATGTCAGTTTAAAAGTTTTTGTTCATAATCACAGTAATTTCACAAAACAAAAATAAATTTTTCCAATTGCAAGACTATTATGTTATGACTAAATTATGTTTTAATCAAATGAAGCGTTAGTATCGAAAGTATCACGATTGGTTAAGCTATAGGAATCAATGATAAGCTGTTCACTCTAAAATGGTCGCCGGTTGTTTTTACTGATACATTTTCTCTGCGGCTACGGATGATCGGGTTGAGTTATTATACGTTTGAGAATAAAGTTTATTTGGAAAAATTTTAAGAATTGTTTTAAAAAATTGTGCTTCTGCCCCTTTTTAAACTCGTTTCGTTCGCCTGCACAGAAACTTGTGAAACTTACCTTTTCATAATTGAAGTTTTAAACTAAGAAAGCAATTCCCCTTAAAGATTTCTAATGGGCTAACATACTGTGAAAGTTGAAGTGTTGTGGCAATGTAAAGAAACGTAAAAGCTTTCAAATATGAGAGAGAGATCAATAAAAATAATTTACCAATACATCCAATTGACATATGGATCTAAATAAGTACATTAATTAATCACATGAATACACAAATAAAAACATTCAGTTAATAATGGGATTTAAGATATGTAAACAATGTAGTTTTTAGTTTTTAATATGTTTGGCACATAAAGTTGATTATCAATTCGTATACTTAAAGCGAGAAATGTAAAATAATTGTTTTTCAAATGCTATGTTGAACTTAACTCTTCAAAAAAAGAAACTTGACACTGACTTTCAAAGTTCAATAAAGACCACAGATGCAAGTTAAACATTGAAATGAAAACTAAAACGCTGTTTGAAGATCTCTGTTCTGTAAATTTTATTCTGAAGTGTTTCAACATTACAGGGGTGCACAAATGTCAGTATCTGGTATGGCCACCATTGGCATTGATTATTGCTTGGCATCGACGACCCATGGATGCAATCAAGTTGTCAATGACAGCCTGTGGAATGTTCTGCAATTCGTACTGAAGTGCTGCAAGAAGTCCTGGAAGTGTTTGGGGTGGTGGATTCCTACTTCCCACGCGTCGATCCAGTTCATCCCAGAGATGCTCAATTGGTGACAAATCTGGTGACCTGGCTGGCCATGGCAATGTCTGGACATTGTTACGCTGTTAAAAGTCTTGACAAACACGTGCAACATGTGGTCGAACATTGTCCTGCTGAAAGAGACCACCATGGACGTTGACGTGAGGAATAACGTAAGGCTGTAGGATCAAGTCCCTATACCGTAGTCCTGTGAGGTTACCCACAACATGCACAAGGGGTGTCCTAACACCGTGACGAATCCCGGCCCACACCATGACACTCCCACCTCCAAATGGGACAACCACCTTAACACAGTTTGCAGCATAACGTTCTCCTCGACGTCGGCATACACGTGCTCGTCCATCACTTCGTCGAAGCAGAAAACGGGACTCATAAGTGAAGAGAACGGTTGCAACATCTCGCTGTGTCGCTCCTGCTTGCAGTCTGCCAATAGCGTTGTTGCGATGCGCTCTGTTCAGTCTTGGCATTCTTCAGGTCGTTGTACCGATGTTGTGTAGTCTGAATGAACAGCGGCTGATATGGTTTTTTATACCCCTAAAGCAGACGTGTCTGCATGTAAACCTTCATGATCCCATGCTGCACGTGCTTTGGCAGAAAATGTATTTGGACGAATCGCTCGTTTTCGTCCCTGAACACAACGTAAACTTTGTGGGCCATTGTTTTTAGTAAATTTACACTTTTGAGCAAGCCTTTCTTTAAATTACAGGCATGTATCATGACAAAAATTGACCCGTTTCGAAAAAATCAATTTTGCATGTATGTCAAGTTTCTTTTTTTGAAGAGTTTACTAAAGTCGGTTTCTCCTCCATTTAAAAAGGCCAACATGTCAATTTCATCTTGTAATTCAAGGCCACATAAGCGTCAATTTCTCATCTATTATGAAAACGAAAATAAACTTCTGTCAGGATTTTAGTGTTCACAATGTAGAAATCATAGTTGTGAGTATAATTATTACATAGATTGCATTCCTTAGATATTTTCCCTCGTGATGAGATTTTAATGCATATTAAGTGTAGTGAAGATTCATAAATAGAATGCAAAGGAGAAGTTAGTAAATATCATTGTCTTGTGACAGAATGATTAAAGATATGATATTAGATTTTCAAACTCAAAGAGGCAGGAAAATAACATTCTGCTTGCTATGAGGTCGTTAATGTCATTCTGACTTGGTTTCTTTAAACAAATACATTCTGAAAACTTTGTTAAGACCCGTGGTAGACATAAAAATTTGCTAAAATGGCATCCCCAGTGGATGTTAACCATCTTATCCTGAAATGAGTAGCCTTTTACGTAGTTACCTATATTTACTACAGTCCCGGAGATAACACACACAAACCTAGACTTTTTAGTGGAGAATTTAGAAAATTATCTGTTAAAATGACTTCAAAGTCTATAGAGAAAAGTTTAGCTTGAACTTTTAATTGATGAAAGTACGACCTTCCTCCTGCAGTTATCATTGCTGCCAATCTGAAAAGTCCCAAACGTGTTGAGACCATTATCATTTCTTCCTATGTGTAAAACGACGAAGATCTGTTTAAGACACTCCAGTGGCAACTTCCTCGATGTTAAATGTCTATCAAGATGGGTCAGTCAAACGTTAACTGAAATGGCTAACTCAATAAAAATAAACTGGTGAAGTTTGTGTTAAGAGTAAGTAGCTAATCACATTAAGATCCTCCAATTTGATGATCTGTTCCAAAAATTTCAAAAGTTAGAAACGATAATTTTCGATGGCTTTGAACGCGAACGCCAATTTCCTCAATGCAAGACTAAAGCGAGTTGCTACACGTCTTTTTAGAGGCTTTCAGGTCCCTTCAACGTTTTTATTAGTTATATTATTTAGTATTTCTATTTGCATACCCAAATAAAAGGTGGGTAATTTCAGTACAAATTTTCCTAAGACAATTGGGGGCGGGATTGCGCAGTGAGTAGCGCGTTCGGCTTCGGATCAGGAGGTCCTTGGTTCGAATCCCGACAGAGGCTCGGCAACTTTGTCTGCAGTAGAGAACTGTTCTACACGCAGTCTGGTTTGGATGCAGTGCTACACTGAATTTCAGCGCAGTACCACCCATGGTTTGCTAGTTCCAGCCGATGCTCGCAGGTTTCACCTCAATGCATAGCCACAATGGTGTTGTGGGCTTTCTCCCTGCGATATAAGTGAAATAATCTTCAAAGCGGCGTTAAACACCAAATCACCTAAGAAAATTCCAAGGAATTCCAAGAGCATCGTAACATTCAGTGACGGGTAAACGAGGATGGAATAACTTTAGATTTTTTACATTATGAATTGATGCAATCCTGTTGACACTTCTGTACAATTGTCTATTCGGTTTCCTTGCAGTTACTTGTAGAATGCTTGATCTCTTGTAGAATGTATAAGTTTCAGAATTTGTTCAAAGGTAATTAAAGGTGCAATTTTAGAATTTTATTGTGAGTCATTTCACAAGTTATTCGACTTTGTTCATGGTAATTGAGAAATTCGTTGATGGTTATTGAAACTCTATATGGGTTACATTTATAACATCCCAATGAAAAGTATAACGTCCAAGTGTTATTTCACTCACTAAGGTTTCAAATCATGTAGTCGGTGATTGAGTACTAATCAACTTGAATGTTTTAGTAGCTGGCCCAATTCTGTATAGTTGATACCAAATCAGTACCTTTTGTAATATAACTAAACCACCTATTCCTTTTCACAACAAAATGAATTAAATCCAATTAGTGACGACTCAAGCAATAGAACTTTATAAACACATATATATTGAGCATCCCTCCCCTTTTTAAACAGTAACATGCATGTGATGAGACAGAGGGCAACTTGAAAGGCAAACAAGTATCTAAGAATGTAGTAACAAGAACATCAACTGCTATTTCAGCAGCTGAGTATTTTAGTGTGAAAATAAAAGTTACCTTATAATGGAGTATGGAAACATGTTTGTACCTGTATTGTGATAAGTTCCATTTTTAATTGAGTGAGTTAGTGAGTGAGTTGGGGTTTAACGTGTTTTGAACAATATTTCAGTTATTAAACACGTGGATGACAACCATCCAAAAGAGAGTGGACAGATGAGGGAAAAGACGGAAAGAAAGAGAGATAGAAAGCAGGTTTTATTACGACTCAAATTTGGTCTGGCTTCTACCCGTCGACCTGTCCAGCATGGGTGACCCCACCAGGAGCATGTAAGCTCCAGCTGGCATAGCTGCAGGGTCTCTGAAGCACGCACACCTCCACACCACGATAAGGTAGTGAGTCAAGTAGTGGATTGAAGCGATGGAACTTTAGTAACTAACTTTGTAACAAAAGTCACGTAACAAAAGTCTCTCTTTAAAGCAGAATGTCTTTCCAAATCATAAAAGTATGGATTTAATTATATAAATTTTCCCAGTGAAGAAATCCTCACTTAACAGTTCTTTGTAACAAATATTCAGTAAAAAAGTAAGCCAGTTTGAATGGAAAATTGGTATAAGCTATTTAGATTTACATATTTTTGTTTCACACCCTAAAAGCAGTTCTTAATACCTTAAAAGATATTGTAACCGATAAAAATTAACGGTCTCATGGTTAGCTAGCGATATGAGGGTTTTGGCTTAAAGGAGATCAGGGTATAAGGGCGGAGCGGAGCGTATTTATGTACGCTGATTTAGCAGGATGTGATTATCCATGTATGTGTGGCACCTTTTAGATTTAGCTTATAGAACCATATTACTCTCGTTCAGTAGTGTCCCTTAACTTAAGTTTAGATGCATAGAGTGAGTGAGTGAGTTGGGTTTTAACGTGCTTTGAACAATATTTCAGTTATTAAACACGTGTAGATGCATAGAAAGTGAATATGAAAAAGGTATGTGGACTTCCTTCCTAAAATGCCAAAGACGTTAAGAAGAGAATTTGAGATATTTTCAAGCTCAAAAGACAAGAAAACTAAATTTTAGTTGGTATGAGGTCCTCAGTGCCATCCAGTAAAGCAACACACTTTTTATCAATATATTTTCTGTGTAAACTTTGTTAGAACCTGTGATAGACGTTAACAACAGACAATTTAGCAACATGTTAAGCCAGTTCAACAAACTTATCTTGAAATGGGCAACCTTCTAACTTAATTCCACTACAAACCTGCGGGCAAATTCAACAAATTTCAATGGAAAGTGATTGAGTTAAGAATTAACCTGCTTTCAACAATTAGGAAACTTTGAAAAGTTCCCTGTTTAAATAGCAAACGACTTAAAAGTCAATGAGGCTGAGATACAGTCCTTCTACATAAGCTGCGTATTCAAGTTTCAGCAGTCTCTGTAAATTTTTTATGATGGATGAATGAAATCCAAGCCAAATGTTCGAGTGTTTGGGTCTGGGGTAAATAGTTTCTTCAAAAATATTTTGAAATTGATAACTGCAATCTATGTTGAACTTACGGACGACGATCCCACCACGATCGAGCGTTTGTGTCATTATCACATTAGTTAATTAGACGCCATCCTGTCAAGACATATAAAATAAGGTCCCTGTGTAAACGGCGTTAAAGAGTTCTATCCTCAGAGCATTACAAAGCATTTACTATGGAATAACTGTTCTAAAGGGTTCTGTCTATACGCCTCGAAAGCGTATACTTACGGCAGTACATCTACAAATATTGAAAGCTTATATATTTAAGTAATTCAACACTCATAAATAGCAAAACTCATTTAATCATTTGAGAGACATTAATGTCTTGAGACATAATTGACGTCCTTGGCATTGATATCTTAGTCTTAAATTCAACTTTGATATCGGATATAGCAAATATAGAGTAAAGCCTATTCGTGATGAAATGAAATACCCTCACTTATTAATACTCTGCAATATGATCTAGCATGTTTTGTATTTCATCTGATTAAAAAGTTGTTACATTTGTTTTATCATAATTCCTTTTCACAAATACGTCTAATTTTTGTAAGAAATGATTAAAACGTCAGCTCAAAAGTAGACAAGAAATATTAAATGGATGACTGATCTGTATCATTTACTTTGAAAAGATAAGAAATATAAAAATCGATAAATCTCCTGGCGGAACTTCAAAGACAACACAGGTGTTCAACAAACCACACGTGATCATAAAGAGAATTTTTAACAGAATCTTGTCTTTGAAATTAGTTTCTTACAATGCTTTGAAAACAATTTGAAATTCGTGGCTTTTTCAGTGAATTCTTAAAACAACTTATCATGTACACAATTGGATTCTTAAAATATGATTTCAAGAAGTTAAGAGCTGCTACGAAGAACTGCATTAACTTTAGCCTTGATCTGTATTTCAATGAGCTTCTCAGAATCGAGCGTATCAAATATGTTTCATTTTCAGAATATCAGCTTTAAATTATCATTTGATTCCCCACAACAAATTAAAATCGGTAAGCCATTTCAAGATATTTTGGGTAAAAGAATTGACCTTTGATGAATTTGTTGAGAAAGGTGGAATAGTCAACTAATTTAAAATCTTTGGGTTTCAAGATCTAAGTCATTGTTCAATGAAAAGAGAAAAATACAATCATATAATTGAATTTTAATAAAATTGCAGTTATGAATAAGACGAGAATCTGTCCAAATGGTCAGACATTTATCAGTCCAAAATTCACTTTAAATCTTATGGTTGAAATATTCAGGTGTATGCCAAGTTTGGACCAAAATTAAAGAACTATTTTTAGCTTTTTATTCATAATTTAATTTCTTATCAATTTATACCGCCTTATATATCTTTAAGAATAATTATCCTTTGACAGTCATCTCTTTTAATTATAGCTCTATTTCAATGAGCTTTTCAGGATTCAGTGTAACAAATTGGATTTTTTCACGACAAATTGAAATTTTTGTATGCTTTTGCCTTTAAAATTAATGACTGCATATATTGTGATTGTAAATTATACTTGTTATATTGTGGTTTGATGAGAATGGTGGATTATTAGACTATTGTTTTCACTTAACAAATCAGTTTTATGTTTCAAAATATAAAATTTTGTTTTAAAGCTCAAAGTAGAACAAATTCATTGTAAATTTAACTGCTTTAATGAAGCATGCAGTGAAAAGAATCTGTCGAACTTGTGAGACGGAACAAGGAATCACTTTAAATCTTGGTTATATTTGCTGTAGAAATATTCAGGTGATTACTAAGATTGAACACACATATCAATATTTTCTTAGCTATTTCATACCAGTTTTTTATCTTCGAATAGGAAAGGGCAATTGATACATTGGATCAACAGTCAATTGTGGATATCTTGCTTAAACGGTATCTTAGAAAAGCCATCCTGCCAAACCAGCGTATATGAATCCGCTCTCGCTCCTTCCTGAAACCCTGATCTCCTTCAAGCGAAAACCCTCGTATCGCTAGTTATTTAACCAGCCAATGTTCAAAAGAATAGCTTCAAGCTCGGTGGATATCGACATTTCATTGGCTTAAATAATAACAGGTGTGCACAGCTACGTACGAGGGATTTAGCTCGAAAGAGATCAGGGTATATGGAAGGAGCTCGATCAGCGGATTCAATTACACTGATGAAGCAGGATGTTACGTTACATACATAAAATTGAAAATGGAGTAATGCACTATACCGGGAACTAAATTAATTATCAACTGCAATGATTTACCAACCATAATGCTAGACAAACTAGCGAACAAAACGAAGATATGGGAGCTAAAAGAGATGGTATTTGTTTCATGTCCGACATCTTTGAGTATTCTGGATTAACTTAGATGACAATAGCAATGATTTGGTCAAGTTTGACATTTATTATGTAAGACGCCAATGTTTGACAATTACTTGATTTACAGTTTCGTCAAAGTTTATGCCCCAATCACATTCGAAAATGTCCACCGTTACAGAACTTGAAATAATAAGCATTTGGTTTAAAAGAAAACCTATCAGGTAACAAAGTCTATTTTCTATTATGATTCTGATATCAAAATCGTGGTTTGCGACAAAGTTTAGCATGACTAGATCCAGATCTCGCAGTGAAGAATGTGTTACTTTTAATGGATTCTAATACTGAGCTTTTTTAGTTTAAAATTCAAATAGGTAATGTAAGGGAAAAAAGATTTTCTACCAATAGTCATTTCTTCGATTTCTGGAAATTCACTGTTATCTCGTCTCTTATAATTTTTGAGACATCTTATACTTAACATACCACTGTTTGTAAGAACTTGAATTTAGATTAAAAGCCATTTTTTAAACGAATTGGCGGAAGAGTTCTTGATGTATAGAATTAAAATAATAAGTTTAAAAGTGTTTTGAACAATTTTATGTTATCACTTAATCTGGAAAAGATTATTGCAATACTAGTGTTAGCACGTTTCCACTGTTGTTCTAATACTTTAACAATTGAAACGTTTAATTATCATACTAGTTCTAGGAATCAAAGGTTTTGGAATATTTGTCAGAGTGGTACTATTGAACATTAATATCATTTGCTATTTGCAGGTAACGCTTACAGTAATTAGACACTTAAAAATGAGTTTATACCTCATACATTACTCTCTTTGTCATAAATCAAGTCTTTTACTCTTCAGTTCCATCAGAAAAGAGAATAAAACATCACTCTCGGTACATATGAAACACTGAATGATTCCCGAAGGCTGTTAGAAAACTTTCTCAGTTGCTTCAAATCTACTTCCTCTCCAATGACTTTGACTGATCTCATTTGTTGATAGCCCGAGGACTGGAAACATGTAATGCGAAACTATTTTAGCATTAAATACTTGTTTTTAATCTTGAAATAGATTTTTCTTCAAATCGATGCCTCGGGTCTTCTTATCCAAAAGAAATTAGTGTGTAATTGAGCGAATCTTTAACTGAAGATTTAAAAACGTCCCGTTTTATATAACAAGTGGCATTTGGATTTTGAAATTGATCATTCTTCCCTTTAGAAATGGTGACACAGACTAAAACAATTCCATGGCATGTTTGAAATAGGTCATTGTTATTGCAAACATTGTACATGTGACTTGGATACACAGAAACCATTCTCTATTATCCAGGGATATTAATGTACCGACATTCGTCGACGGTGATGAGACGGTAGGTATTCGTGTTTGGAACTATAAGTTTAAAAAGTTACCTTTCAGCTATTGCTAAGAAACCTTCTTCCTGGGTGGCTGTGAACATGAAAGTGTAGGCTAAGGGTTGGTAGTCTACGTTTTAACCTGTAACGTTGGAAAATGAAAGATCTTATTTCTAAGGGTCGGGCATTCTCTCCCAACAGAGATGGCTCCGTCAAAAATTCCTATACAAACTCTGTCTTGATACGAAGGTTCTTGGACTTCAAGCAGTTCCCCTACCGGCGCTATATTGCAACTGGTACCTGGGGCCTCATAGGCCCGGGTGCATCTTTGATCACATATAAATACATAACTATACATCGGATACAGCTACGGTTTCATGTAATCCTCCCACCTACGCGCCTAGCACTACAGTTAGTTTTGAAATAACAATTTGTAAAAACTAAGTGGAGCACAGTCAGTTTTAAATTAACTTACACTAACTGTTACCATGGGCATCAAAGGCCCAGTCATACCCCTTCAGAAAATCTAGTTAACTGCAGAAACGTCCATGAGGGTCTGGCAACATACACTCTTAGGCAGTCACTATGAAGCGTCAGGCGAGGAAAGGCGGTACTTTTGAAAAATTTCTAGCACACATTCAAGAGGATGATGATGCCCACATGCAAATTTCAGTTTGTTCGGACAGTGACTATGTTCAAAATGATTCAAATCTTCCACCAACATCTTCAGACAGTGATGGTTCGATTTTCGATGAACAAATCGTTGATCAAGAAACCTTTTTAACAGGCAAAGATGGCAGCATCTGGTCTTCAGATCCACCACCACAGGGACGTGTTGCACAGAGAAACATTTTGCATGGACCACTCCAAAAAATTGTCAATGTCGATCATGTAACAAATGAAGTTGATATATTTCAGCTGTATATTTCGGAGGAAATGGTAAAAGACATTGTCACATATACAAACGCTGAAGGACATAAAAGTGCTATGGATAAAGGAAAACCAGAATCTGCATGGAAGGTTACAGATGTTGATGAAATTTCTGCCTTATTGGGGATTCTTATCACGTGGTCACTTAAAACAAAACATGGTTTATACTTCTGTTTTGTGGTAAAAGGAGTATGGAATTCCACTGATCAAAGCAACCATGTCACAACGCAGCTTCCAGGAACTGATGGCTTTATTGCCATTTGATAACAAGGAAACAAGATCAACCCGGAAACAGAAGGATAAATTTGCAGCATCTGGAAAACGTTTGAATGTTCTTTGCGACGGTACTACAAGCCCGGCGAAAACTTGACTGTCAATGAACAGCTGATGCCATTCCGTGGACGATGTTCATTTGTAAAGTATATGCCATTTGAGAAAAGAAGGTAGCAGACATATTGAATTGGGAAGAAGCATAACCCTTGACCTCTGTCGTCTATTTTTTTCGCACAAATCAAAATGTGACTGCAGATAATTATTTTACAAATTAAGTCCTAGCAACAGAACTGCTGTCGAATGGATTGACCCTACTTGGCACAATTAGACAAAATAAGCAATTTCTTCCCCCGCAATTTACATCAAAGAGAGCTCGACCAATCCATGATTCTTTGTTTGCATTCAAGGATAAAACAACGATTGTATCCTATCAATGCGAGAAAAACAAAAGTGTTGTATTGATGAGCACGATGCACAAAACAGCTGACGTCGATGACTCACCAAAACGGAAACCTGAGATCCTTCTGTACTACAATAGCACCAAAGGCGGTGTTGATACAATGGCCCAAATGGCTCATAGGTACACAGTGAAGAGGAGAACCAAACGTTGGCCACTTGTGATATTCATGAACATCATTGACATTGCTGGAATAGCCTCCTACGTCCTGTGGAAAACCAAGTTTACGGCTTGGAAATGTGGATCTCATGACAACAGAGGGTTTCTCCAGAATGTTGCCGAAGGTTTGATGCTCCAGCAAATAAGGAAGAGGAGTTTGTGATCAATCTCGCATCAACTCAAGTCCGACATCAGATCAGTACTACCACAAGTGGAGTCCGGGACCTCTGATGGTGACGCAGAAGCGACCAAACGGAGACGTTGCTGTATCTGCAGCAGCAAGCAGAGCAGAAAGAGCCAGCAGACATGCTCTCGTTGCACAATAAACGTGTGCAAAGAGCACAGCACACATACTATTGTGTATTCTGACTGTAAGGAGTAAGTTGTTCTGAACGAAGTGAGGAAATGGTTAGATTCTATTCCAGACGTGAACAAAAATAGTGTTAAAACTCGAACAGAAATTTTATATTCTCCCAATGTTCACTGTTATTTGACCAGATTTCTATTTTTCAGTTTTAATGTTACATGGTTTATGTAACTACGTTTTGTGATTTTTGTTATAAATAAAAAAAATACCTGTACAATTTCAAAAATTGTTTTTATGCTTTCATTTCGTACATTGTTTAATATGGCTTGGAGGTTCTCTTCTTGCACTCGGTACACTTGGTTCAGGGTGACATGGAAACCCAGAAAGAAAGAAAATATTAATCATATTTACTCAAAGTCAAAATTATATCATAAAATGTCTTTTTACTCTTTGGCTGCAATTTGCTTCAAAATATCATTTTATATCAATGACTTACCTTACTCTCGTACTGAACATCGTACACCCCGGCACCATCATCTGTAAAGCGTTCTCTTACAGCACATCTGATGTCCTCGGGGTAAACGAATGTATTACCTGGCTCGGTCAGTTTTCGACCATACTAAGAAGTAAATGCATATTTATTAGTCAATAAACAAAATCAGTATTTTCCAGTAACTGTGCTGGTTCACATTATTTTGACGCAGTTTAATATTTCAGTGAGATTGTGACAGTAGGTAATTAAGTCTACATTATAAGTTTGGTTATTTGATTCAATGAACCTGGAAGTCTGGACTTGTACGTGCAAGTTGCACGGTGCAACCAAAGACTAGTGCAAACCATACATATTTATCTTTAAGGCGCGAAATTCATGTGCAATACCTACCACAAGTTGACCGTACATAGCTCTGTATACATCCTTGCGGCTTCTCCCGTGATGCTTCAAAATATGCATCAATCCGACGGGCAGACACAACCTGAAATTGGTATCATTATTGAAAAGAGAAATTAATACATATATTAAACAATTCATAAATATAATAAAACAGTTTAAAGTATTCAGAATTAGTGAAATTGAAAATAATTTAAACATATTATATCAGTAAGACTAAGCTTGATTAATTTACACTTACCCTTGAGCTCTAAGTTTTGACTGGAGTCTCTGCATTGTTTCTTCTGTCTGTCAACTGGCTATTGCTGAACATAGGAACCTTGTTCAGTGGTTCCTTTGCAAGTGGAAAACGTAGGGTGTGACTGGGCCTCTCAGGCCCAGGGTAGCAGTTAAAGGATTGCAGAAAGGTTAGCAGGACAGGGGTTAACTACCTGACAATATTTCAGCCAATGAAACCACCGATTGCATGAATAGCATGTATGTTTTCACACAGGCCTATGCAGTGATGCAGTGGCAAAATGAGGCGTATCTGTTCTGTAAACAAGACTCAAAGTGCAAGGTGCATATTATGAAGTTAAGCTTTTGGAAAGCTTCCGTAAATACCTTAGGCGACTGGAATGACAATTGTTGAGGTGAGGTGAGGTGAGTTGATGTTTAACGCCGCTTTCAAGATTATTTCACTTATATCGCGGCTGCTAGTTTTATTGCAGGGAGAAAGCCCGCAACACCATTGTGGCTATGCATTGCAGTGAAACATGCGAGCATCGGCTGGAACTAGCGAACCATAGGTGGTACTGCACTGAATTTCAGTGTAGCATTGCACCCAAACCTGACTGCGTGTAGAACAGTTCTCTACTGCAGACAAAGTTGCCGAAGCCCTGGCGGGATTCGAACCACGGACCTCCTGATCCGAAGCCGAACGCGCTAACCACTGCGCTAACCCGCCCCCGGCAATTGTTGAAACGTCGTCGCTGATTGCACAACTTACTTTGCTTGCATCCAATCAGAGTTCTACATTCTAGATCACTAAACCTTAGCATTGAGACAGAGGTTGTATAGGAATTTATGACGGAGCTAATGAGGGTCACGGAGATATAGCAACCTCCACATTGCAATAAGGTTGTGGGTCACGTATGCGAAGTCTTCCGATATCCAAGACAGTTCAAGTTATGCCAGAGGGTAAGGAAGTAGGATATTTCTGGAACAATCTCCTTTAATTGGGAATGTATGAGGTATTATTTACGTTAATGACAACATGAAAAGTTTATACAGGTTTTCATAATGTAAGACACATTCACTGATTTAGATCTTCTTTCTCTTTACCAGTGGTGAAAGGTGAAGATTATTATGCATCGTTAAAAAACATAATGACCATCTATAGAGTTTCAAAGTTTTTCACATTAGTTCAATAACTGCACAATTTCGACTAAAACCTTTTAGATTTTAAAGATGACTAGACGGATTAAAACCACAATCAGTTGTACGCTTTCAATTTAACAACAATTAAATTTCCAAACACTTTCGATCAAACATCTCTTGAGGCAGATCATGAAGAACAAATGCGATCAGTAATTCACCTGAGAGGAAATAGAATTTGAAATAACACTCGAAGTCCGTCAGCAGCCAAAACTTACTTTAAACATTAAATCTGTATTTCCGTGCAATGTGTCAACCAGAAAATTTACTTGTCATCCTAAGATATACTTGTCATCACTGGAAATTAAAGGAAAATAAAACGTAAACTAAGGATATCTGAATTTTGCGAAAGAAACCTCTACTTGCTTTGATTTCGTTTTTTCGCAAATCCTTCCTCGCGATTTAAGTTCACACTTTTAAATGGCGGGATAGCACAGTAGGTATATTCGGATTAAGACTTCCGTGGTACAAATCCCGCCAGAGACTCGGCAACTTTGGTCAGCATTAGAGAAATGTTCTACAGGCAGTGAGGTTTCCTTGCAATGGTATTGCCTGAATTTCAGCGCGTTACCACACGTATTCGCTAGTTTCAACCGATGCTCGAAGGTTTTGTCGCAATGCATAGCCACAATTGTGTAGCGGGCTTTCTCCCTCAAATAATACTAGCAGCCGTGATATAAGTGAAATGATCTTCAAAGCGAGGTTAACCGAAAATGACCTCATTTCTGTATGCCTACCCTTGGGTCGTAATTCTCCCCCAGGTTGCTTAAGTTTGAAGATCCTACGCTAACCTCTGTTGTAATAAAATATTCCCATTTACAAATCGTAAGTCAATGAAGCAATATCATCTTTTTTCCTACATATATTCTAATATTCTGCTTAAGAGATATGAATTATCTGCACAGGTTGCACTGTTTTTTACTTTCTGTAAGGTTCAGTCTAAAACCTGCTGACTTTCTCTCACTATGCCTAAGTAGAACATATATCAATTAACTTACTTATGTAACTGATTATATAAATAATACTGTAAAATTTCCTCGAGTAAGTTATTATTTCCAAAGATAAAATTGATATCGTTCATATTGATGAATGGGAACTTTTGGATGATGTACATGAAAGTAAAAATGAACAAAAAATTACATTCATTCCCTTTTCTCAGTTCATTTATCTAAGTGTAGTACATCATTTACGATATTAACCTTTACAGGGATAGTAATAATTTATTTACGCTTCAAAGAGAAAAGCTTTATCTTAAATCATATAATTCAAAGTATTTTAAGAACTAATTCCGGTTCCATTAGAATCTAGCTTTAGAATATTCTCTTCTCATGCATAGAGTTCAGACTGTGAACTAATTATTGGTTTCAGATGAGTAAATATCTGAATTTCCAAGATTAATATTTTGTGTGGTCTGTTAATTAGGATTAATTATTTGGAGCTCATTCAGAGTTTATGCTTTTTATCTAATATTGAATTTGAAAATGAAAAGTAAAATTATGTGTTTTGGAGTTATTGCCCTTTCCGTTCCAATAAAAACTCTATAGTGGTATGTAATAGCTAAAAAAAAAAAGCTGACCGAAAACAATGAAAAAATATGTGTTCAACCTTGGTATTTACACCTGAGTAATTCTACCGTTAATATAACCAATATTTGAAGTGATGCTTTGTACTATTAAACGTATGACTCTCATCTTACTTGTAACTGCAGTTTTTCTTAAAGACAATTATATATATAATGGGTTTTTTCTCCTTTGATATAAGAAACAAAGTTTTAGAGTTTGAAACACAGAAATGATTTAAATTGTTAAAAGATAATATTAGTCATATATTCCACCATTCTCATCAAACCACATCATTACGAGTGTATCATATTATAATTTGTTGTGAGGAATTGAATAAGATTTAAACCTGATTTCCCGTGACAGAAACCTATTTGATAGACATAGCGCTGAAAAAGCTCGTGGTAATAGAGATCAATCTTAAGTTGACATACATTACCGCCAAAAGGATAATTATTCCTAAAATAAGAAATGAAATGTATAAATTGAAAAGAAATTAAATAACAATTAAGAGCTAAGAAAAGGTAGAGTAGGTATTTTATTTGTGAATTTGAACAAAAACATATGTGATCGACCATGGCATGTACATTTATTTGTTAAACCTGAATTTAGTAAATGGTAAGCCGTGTATATAGCATTCTGATTTCAATTTGTTAAATTTGGATTTAGTAAATGATAAACTGTATATAGGCATCCCTTGAAAGAGCCGTGAATTTCAAATTGTTTCAAAACATTTTAAGAACATATATCAAAGACATGATCCCGGAAAAAAAGCAACTATCACCACGTGTTGAACACCTGTGTTGTCTTTGAAGTTCCGCACAAGCATTTCATTGATTTTTACATTTATGGATTTTTACATTTAAAGAAAATTGTACAGATCAGTGATGGATTATATATTTTCTTTTCTACTTTTTCGCTGCCGTTTTCTTACGGAACAAATATGTTTTTCAAGAAATTGACATAAAAATCATACACAGCAAAATTAAGATGAAGAACAAATCAAGGTGAAGATATAATATATAATTTCAAATAGGCTTAAAAAAACACTACATTTTACTATATTTAGCATCAATTATGAAATCAAAACGTTAATGTACATCATAAAATTAAAGGAATTAAAGGTTATTCAGCATGGAAATGATAAACAAGCAGTGACCAAATGTTAATAGTACTTCCAAAAGGATATACTTTCCAACCCCATTGACTAAGCAAACGAAAAGTTCCTCAATAGTAAGCACTCTTGTGATAGATCTCTTTGACGTAGGAACCTTATTGTAAGGTTTTTTTTACAGAATATGCGGTTCATCTCGAATGACACAAAACATTTTCTCCTTTGATATAAGAAACAAAATTTTAGACTTTGAAACACATAAATGATTAGTTAAAAGATAATATTTGTCAAATATTCCACCATTCTCATCCAACCACAATGTGGTCATTACTTTTTAAGGCAAAAATCTTGCAGCAGCATACCGATTTTGATTTCAATTAGTTGTGAGGAATAAGATTTAAAGCTGATTTTCCGTGAAATATAAACTTTTTTGATAGACAGCGCCGAAAAAGCTCGTGGTAATAGAGCACAATCTTCAGTTGACGTTGATTACCGTCAAAAGGATTCTTATTTCTAAAACAAAAAAGAAATCAAATGTATAAATTGAAAAGAAATTAAGACAAGGTTAAAAAAGGTATTTAAATTGTGAATTTGAACCCAAAAAATATGTGTTCGACCTTGATATTTACACCTGAATTTTTCTTCTGGAAATATTGCCAAGATTCTTTCTATTTATAAAGGTCTGACCAATTGCACAGATTTTCGTCTTAACTGAGACTAAGACAATTATATATGTAATTAATTTATTTCTCCTTTGATTTCCAATGTTTTAGATATTAAAACACAAATCATTGACATTATTCGTTTACTATTCAACCATTCTCATCAACTTCATCATAATAACTTTACTATACAAGCTACAAAGCCCAAATAAGAGATAAAGAAAGTCAATACCATAAACCAAAATATCATACAATTGCATTCCGATTTTATTATGTTAAATTTGAATTTAGTAATTGATAAGCTGTATATAGGAATCCCTTGAAAGAGCCGTGAATTTCAAAATTGTTTCAAAACATTGTAAGAACATATTTCAAAAACGATATACCGGAAAAAAGCAACTATCACCACGTGAGGTTTGTTGGACACCTGTGTTGTCTTTGATGTTCCGCCCCAGCATTTCTTTGATTTTTACATTTCTTTACTTTTCAAATGATACAGATCAGTGATCGATTACATATTTTCTTTTCTACTTTTGCGTTGCCGTTTTCTTATGGAACAAATATATTTTTCAAGTGATTGACATAAAAATGATACACAGCAAAATTAAGATGAAGATATAGTATTTAATTTCAAATAGGCTAAAAAAAACACTACAGTCTACTATATTCAGCATCAATTTTGAAATCAAAACGTTAACGTACATCATATTTTAAAGGAATTTTGAGGTTATTCAGCGTAGAAATTATAAACAAACAGTGACCAAATGTTAACAGTACCTTCAAAAGGATATACTTTTCGAACCCCATCGACTAAGCAAACGAAATGTTCCATAACAGTAAGCACTCTTGAGATAGATCTCTTTGACGAAGGAACCTTATTGTATGTTTTTTACGGCCTGGTGGTTCATCTCGAATGAAAGAATGACACAAAACATTTGCTCTACATTCGATGAGTCAGTCAAGCATAGGTTTGAAATAGTTTACAGCTATTAATTTTATGGCCATTTTATCAACCATTTACCTCAGGGCCAAAGACGAGATTCGAACTTTTGGCGTCTCGATCCTAATTCGTTCATCATAAATTTCAGTGGGAACCGAAACTTGAATACACAGCTTCTGTAGAGGGAGTTCAATTGTATGTCTGCCACATACACTTTAACGTATTTAGCTATCTCGACAGTTTCCTCTCCCTTGAAAGTTAAAGTTCAGATTGAATTTGTTCCAAAGTCTGTGGGGAAAGTTAGTAAGTAAAAGCCTACTCAATTCAAGGTAAATTTGTTGAACACGCCATACAGGTTGCCAAATTGTGTGTTGTAAATGTCTATAGCAGGTCTTAACAATGTTTAAAGTGAAAACTCGTTATTAGAAATTGTATAAGCATTGCTTAATGACATTCAATATTTCAGACGAACCAAAATTAAATTTTCATGTTTGTGAGTAGAACACCGTTACACCATTTGCACAGCTTTGGTGTGTTCGTTTAGGAACTCTATCTAACATCGAGGAAGTTTCCAGTTGAGTGTGTTTAGCCGACCGTTGGACACATTTCATTAATAGCTGAAATATTGTTCAAAGCACGTTAAACCCCAACTCACTCACTCACTCATTTTACACATACTTGTCTTAATAGCTTTAGAATTTTAAGATCGGCAGCAATGATAAGTGTAGGAGGAAAGCCGAGAAAAATACAATTGATTTATTTTGTTTTGGCACTGGTGAATTTAAGATTGCAAATCAAACTCTTAAGACCAAGCCCTTGAAAAGCCCAAGCAAATGACGAATGTTGGCCGCATGTTACTAATCTCATAAGTCCATCAAAGGTAGATGGATATGGAAGTAGTTATTGAAGTTACATGACTTATTTCTGTATAACTACGTCAAAGACGTACTTTCATTAGTTAAAGTTCAAGTTGAACTTTCCTCTATAGATTTTCTGCCACTTTGACAGATAATGTTCTAAATTCTCCACTGAAAATATAGGTTGGTGTGTACTTTATCTCCGGAACTGTAGTGAATGTAGGTAACAACGTAAAAGCCTACTCAGTTCCAAATAAGTTTGTTGATCATCCACTGCAGGTTGCCATTTTCCGAAATTTAAATGTCTACCACGGTTCCTAACAATGTTTTCAGAATAAATTTGTTGACAGAATCCAAGCCAGAATGACATTATCGACCTCATAGCAACCAGAATGCTATTTTCTTGCCTCTTAAGTTTGAATATCTGATGTTCTGTTCTTAACCATCCCATCATAAGACGTCTTTGCAGAAGAGATGACGTCTATTAAAATATCCAGTTTTCCTACTATATTATATTGAGATGTAAGAGGCGTAGCGAAAGAAATACAGGGCATTAATATGGGTCGTTGAATTCGGTGTTAAAATTAGAGAAACATTTGGACCAAAGATTTGACAGCTTTTCCGATTCTCTACATTGCCACAACATTTGTTCTTTCTTTTATAGCCGAGTGGAAGTCTCGTATGAGTTATTATCTTGAGTTCTTTAAGAGCAATAGCTATCTAAGGCCTTGTTCTCCATAATCTCTGAGATACAACGTGAAGAGTTTGACGGGGAAGACCAGCAGAACGCAGATGTAGTGGATGCAGAGTATGGTGATGTCATCCCTTGCACTCACGAAATGAGTGTATGCATCAGGTTTTTGCATTGTGCCGTTGTCTTTTCAATCCCATGAATTCTTAAAGCTGTATAGACACGATGATAAATGGCTGTTTTATTTCTTTTTGGATCTTCCAATTGCTCTTCAATGTTCCTTCCATATGGACAGAAATGTCTCCGATTCATCATCAGTCCAAGAGTTCTTCCTTTTCCAATTCATGTCTGTCCCGCCAAATAGTTCCTTAAACTCAAAATGCCATTCAGCATATAGCCTTATATCACAAAGCTCATAACACAATACCCTTTTTTAGAATTCATGCAATATATTACTTATTTTAGATATGATGAAACAAATTTGCTCATATATGCAAAGGTATTTTGCGTTCACATGACACAAATAATTATATAGCCAAATTTGCATATAAGCAAATTTGCTTTTACTATACCCCTTGAGGTGTAGTAAATTTACTAAGGTAGCAAATTTTCCTATATAAGCAAATGCGTTCACATGACCAATTTGCTCATTAGGAGTAAATATACTTATATAAGCAAATATACTTATATAAGTATTTGATGGCATGTGAACAAGGCCTAAGAAGAACCTATGAGATATGTTTTCCCGTTTAAAAACAATTTTATGTAACGTATGAAAGGTTTGGTATTTAACGAGCAAAAGCGATTTAGATACCGAAACTAATCACGAGTTTCATAGAAATGTGAACGGGCTCAGAAAAGTATTTAATTTATTACTCGCAGAATTATATCAAATGTAAAGCATGAAAGTCGCCAAGATTACCACTGCTCCAGCACATATAACATTGTGACGTCATGCTTAATAATTATGACGTTGCGATGATATGTCACGATATGTAATAACAATGTAAATTCATTAAACGGCGGTTTTTCCAACAGGAGAGTAATAAATGTTCTTGTCATACTATGGCCGTATACATTCTGTCTTCTTTAACATTGAACTGAGTGTGACATGGGCAGGAATATTCAATTCATTCAAAACATGTTCATAGACTAGTCTATCAAATTCGTGAACCCAGTAAGAATGTTCTGGAAAATAATAAGCTTGTTTAATCTTGCAGTAGAATACTTGTTGTTGATTGGCTGACGATACATACAATTATTCCCATCTCCTTACCGGTACAGATTCACCCCGTTGCGATGGTAACAGCTCCTTGCGAAGACGACGTGTCGCATAACTGTCAGATGAAGTAATACAATGACGCACGCAGCCTACAGAGTTTAAAACAGTTCAATCAATCGTTTTCGTGTATTTTAATCTAATCTACATTTAACATGTTACTTTTGTTCAAATCACACTGCATTGTTAACAAGGTCAATTAGATTAAGCTTAGGTCGTAATGTAGAAGTTTGTAGAAATATGTTACAAACTATTTGCAAAGGGCTAGAATGTTGATATCTCGCACACACACATCAACCCATTATCAAAATCCTTCAATATAATAGTGTCTCTGTAGATCTTTGTCGTATTCTCCACTAAGGACTGAATGTTCTTGAACACTGTATCTAAGATTAATGATTCTCTTTCTTGAAGACCTAGTAGAGAAAGACGAACATCAAAGAATGGCTGCGTCATAGCCACAGGGTACCAATATAGTGATTGAAATCGGCAAAGTTTTTTTCGGCTTTTAAAGGGAGAACAATGTCTAAGTAATTTTGGAGAAAACTAGATTTGTTGCAACATTCCTGTTTAAAGGCAATATGTCATCAATTAATCCTTATTTCCAATTTAATTTCAGGCATGTTTTTTAGTATAATATTTTGTTGCCGACATTATGTAAAAGAATAACACTCGTTCAATCAAAGAGAAAAACGTTTTAAAAAAATGAAGCCATTTATCGGTGCTTTGACTTCGAGAAACTTTTTCATGGCTATTTTGTTATTATTTCCATTCATAACATTTAACTTGATGGCTTGTTCTTATCATCTAAGCGTAAGAGAAATTATGTAAAGATGCTTATCAAATGCTTCTGAAATTAATTCAACAGGGATATTTATTAACTGATTTCTCGTGTGTATTCTAGAGAAATGCCTACTTATAATCATGAGAAAAAACCTCAACCTTACTTATCTTCTCTGCAGACAATGCAAATTGTGAAGACAGATAGCCTCAACATAAAATATATACAATATTACAAGACCAATAAAAGTTAGGCCACCCCTGTTAGGTGTTTAGTCCTTTAAATGTACACACAAACATAAATGATTGCTTAAAATATAAACTTTGAGAAATATATTCATACAAAAAAGATAAAGAACTAAATAGGTTTTAAAGAGGATTTACCTTCAGAAGGAAGACAATGGCAGGTTTTGGTAGCAATTTAACATACAATCTGCTTGGATCAGATAAGCAGTGACTCTTTTTCATAATACTCTTAAATAGCAAGACATGATCCCGTTGCTTATTTTGGATTTGATGAATTAGCTTATTTTTCTTCAATACAAAATGTAGGCTGTCATTGAAACACAAACAATTCATAACGGTCCACGTGACAAGCACATATGACACCATGTAAAGCAGAAACCACCCCTCAACACCATTTTATTTCAATAACGACTTTCTCCGTTATTGATAAATTGGAACACATGGGAACACTCATAAGGCACGTGCTCTAAGTAAACAGAAACAGACTATAGCAAAGTTCGATTAGTTTTCATGTTAAGTATAAGATCAATGGGCAAAGCAACAGGTTTTGCTTGTCAGTAGTTCAGTGAGTTTGACGATGAGGTGGTCACTACTTTTGCTAGGGGTGTTTCTGGTAGTTTCTCTGCCCCTATACCCCAGTGTAGATGGGTCAAGGGTTAGGAGGGACGATGGGAATACTCAAAGCCTTCTGGAGAGGCTGTTCAATGCCATAATGGGAGGAGACGACTCCCTTGACAATGATGATGATGATGATAATGATGATGGTGTTGGTGGGGATGACGATGATGATTCCTTATCAAATTCAACGTCAACCTTGAATTTAACGACAACAACGACAGAGGAACCACTAACTAATGCAACTGAACGTGAAGGCAGTAGTTCAACTGAGGCCATTTCAACAACACAAACCCAGATCACAGGGTCTTCACAAACAACGGGGAATCCTGAATGCGAGAGATCCAATGACTTGGCTGCTTATTGCGCCATGTCCGATGACTTTGAGACTTACATGCAATGGGATACGAGCTATGCAAATCTGGTCAGTAAGGTGTTCTCAGAAACAGTCATCAACCAGTTACTTACCATGTGTCAGCCAGGGAGCTGGTGCTTGGGCGATGACTTCATCCAGAGTTTCGGTCGCAACATGGTCAACTTCTTCACTGGTCCCATCTGTAACCCTGGTCTTCAGGACTGTATAGCTGCTATTTTGACCGAAAGAGCAGAATGCCCAGATATACTGGTAAGGTCCTTTCAAACGCTAAACGTTAAAGGCTAGAAATACAATACAAGATCTATCCTCTGTACTTCATGGTGTATATGAGATTTATATCGGGGGTGAATATTTGGCATTACGTAATTAGCTTCCTTAAAATAAAAGGCTTAAAATGACTTCCTGTAATGACACATGTTAAACGTCGTAAGTTGTTATCGAAAACTGGACAATTGAACGTGGCCCGCCTACGTCAATTAGTCAAACGTATTCATTAAACCTTATCTAAGCTGTCAGAAGGTCAGATTTGATGGTATGTGATAGATTGCACAACATATATTCATGTGATTTCATGGGGCGTGTGATTTCGACTCCGGTACAATTAATTGCTTGTTTTCGAAAACAGAAATAATTATGGTATTTGCATTTATGATTTATATGTGAGATGTGTCGAGTTCATATGAGGATATCCGGTGTTTAGGCGCGTTTCAAAGCCAATTTTGTCTCGAAAATCCCGGATTGTCTCTTTCAGACTTGGTTTTATAATTAAGAGCTAAAAAATAATCTTGACGTTCTTATAAATAATAGTCATTGTTATTAGGCTAATGTAGTCAAAGGACGATTTCAGACATTTTAATCCAATATTTTAAATAATTCACAATTTGTAAAGTTTTCTGTATCAAAACATATAGTCAACTTTTCTGTTATACACCCTGATACACACGATCTTATATCGAAATGATAAACTTGACTTCCATATGTTCTAGTTTCAGTAGTGGACTACATGCATTGAATCTTCTATGAATAAATGTATTTTCAATACAATATTCATTGGCAACCGATAAGCCTTTTGTTATGGGTTATACAGCTTACGGCGTTCTACAAATATATATTATGAACTTTTATGTGATATTTATTGATTTTTCCTTACCTTTTCAATTTCAAATCTAACATGACCTACTCTGTTGTCTTGAAAACGAAAACGAGAATTACATTTATTATGCTTAGATTATTTAGTTTTATATAATAAATATGCAGCTTTGATAATCCTTTGATAATATCATATACTGTTTTTAAAGTTGATAATAAATCTAGTGAAAGATCTGTAGTTTATTTAAAGACGTGTGTTGAACGACTGCTCTTTAAAATAATATTCAGAGAAATCCGACATTACTTGTATATAAAACGTGACACCATAAATAACAAATATTTTATGAATTGGGACTGTTATGCTAAAGCTAATGTTAAATACCCTTATTATTGACATGTGCAAAAGTCAATTCTCTTCAAACAATAAAGCCATTCGATTATGTTATGTGAAAAATTAAAGACAGATGGCAAACCATACTGTGTAAACATTACGATATTGAAAAAATAAGGATTGTTTTTTCGACCACTGAACAACAGTTACTGTGAAATTTCAGTAAAACCAATATTATTGACAGAAAATTCTAAAAATAATATAATAATCGTTTGAATAACCAAAATATTTTCTTACAAGATTTGAATATTGCTGATCTCATATGAAATATGTTTATGTTATGGAGAATGATATACCAAGCAAACTCCTTATAGCATGTTCTGGAATGTCGACTGAGTCAGGTCCATATGTTGCCGATGTGTCATGTTACCATTGATCCACAAAACCATTGACCAGGTGTGACATTCCTATATATCTTAGCAGTCTACTTATTGATCTTAGTCTTTTGTACACCTTAATTGATTTTAGCATACAATATTTTAGAAATTCAACAGCTGATTTATTTCATCGTCGTGGAAATATTTTAAACAATTGTGAAAAAAAGGAATAATGTTGGATTTCAACTAAAAAATCATATTGCTACGCTTAGATATTTAATAAATTCTAAAGATTACTCTCACATACATTGCCATCGTTCTAATGTTAATACAATGGTAAAATTGATGGTTTCGGCATTTAGGACATTGTTGTAAACATATATACATGTACATTTTAAATTCGTAAATTTAGCAGACATCAAAAAAGCATTGCAAGAAGTTATCTTATTTTCATTTGGGTGAGTGCATTAACATATCAGCGAAGTATTTGTGAAAGTCACTGAAAAGTTAAAATCAACATATAATCTATACATTATTTTTATGATGTAGAAAATTTTCTACACACCTTAAAAAATCGTCACTGAGATATTTTGAATTAAATTTCAGTATTCACGAAGACGCGTGATATTTTCACTGCGGATAAATTATTACAAGAGGCACTAAATGACTTGTTGGACCCACATATTCCCAACTGTATGAACGTCGTACTTTATTTAGAAGTACTGAATCTAGGCTTGTTAACGAAATTTCGAAATTCGATCGAATTTGCTTTAATAATGGTTGAATGGTTGAAAACACACATATCAGGTTGTTATTTATTACTTATCGTTGTCGTTTAATAAGTTATGTTGGATAAATTGTCAGGAACTTTGGACGAAAATATTAGAAATTGTTGTCATGCCGTCATATTGAAAATGTCACTACATGTACTTATGTTTAACCCTAAGGGTAATAAAATGTTTATCATTTTAAACGTTGATAGCAATCTCCCGCCTGATCACATTTCATTTTCATTTCAGAAACTGTCAGTGCTGAGTGACTCCTTGTCCCTCCTGTGTAAGATGGAAGACATAACCGGTGAGGTGACCCCGGAGTGTTTTGGTCACACTATAGCTACACTTCACGTGACCATGGCGGATGAAATAAGGGCGACATCGAAGGAAGTGAGCAAAATGCAATCTTACAATGTCCTCTACTATTCGGATAACGAAATTCCCAGTTTCTTCATAGCGTGACCCCTTGGTTCAATTCCTATTTTCTTCATGGCGTGACCCTTTGGCGAAATTCCTATTTTCTTCATGACGTGACCCTTTGGCGCAATTCCCATTTTTTTCAAGGCGTGAACCCTTGGGGCAATTCCTATTTTCTTCTTGGCGTGACCCCTTGGCGCAAGTCTTATTTTCTTAATGGCGTGACCCCTTGGGGCAATTCCCATTTTCTTCATGGCGAGACAACTTGGCGGTCTCTTTCTGACAAACAGCACTTTAATTTCGATTTTGATTAAAATCAGTCTTTGAGATTACTTATTTAACTAACACAAAGTTGTTTCTATTTCCATCATTGCGCTCATACAGGTATCATCTTACTCATTTAAATATGTATACGTATAGGTTTGCTTTTACTACAAACACATGTTATACGAAACAATAAATTTATTGTGACAAAGACTATATTACTTATGAAAACGTCTATGTCATGTTCATAGGTATAATGATATGTAGAGCGAAGATTAAATGACCGAATCGACATCTGTGACACACAATGATTGTTTTTTTAATTGTAATTCTATCCAATTGGTGAATCGTGAGTTCAACGCGAAGACCGTTTTATTAAACTTTTTCACTGGATTTAGTGGGGGGCTTTTTAATTCTTTATAACGTTAACAATCATATCAAGGCCATATGCCCAATTAAGTATTGAATTAAATAAATCCTTTTTAAGTAAGGCAAAAGTTTTGTAGAAATAAAAACAAAATTGTTCATGCTATAGCTTTTTTGGAAAAATTTTTATAATAACAAATAAATTGATTTAAGTGACATTTTGTGCCGTTTTTCTTACAGATTCAATTCGGTGATGAGTTTTGTCTTGGGGCTTATGTTGGGGTAAGTTTTTACACCATTTATACCAAATAGTGTCAACAAAGTTAATTTAGAAAGGAACAAAATGCAATATGATATTAAAATGGTTCAATTCATCAGATATAACAACAATATTTAAAGATATTAAAGAATACTCAATCTATTATTTCTGCTATATTTTTTACCCTCTTCCATCTTTTTCAACCATAAAATTTGACATAATGACAGTTGGATATTTTACAGTCATTGTGCAGGATACATTCAAGGCGTTTTTAGATTTTTCAATAATATGACAATTTTTTTCAGATGACAAGAAAGTTTATGTGTACGCTTGAAGAATGTCCAAACCACCAGAAGTTGTTCACAGAGTGAGCTTACAGAATGTTTGAATTATCTATTACTTTTGTTCATACGTTGCATTTAACATTTTTACAAGTCATTGCTGAATTCTAACCAAAACCCTCCGAGTCGAACACACGATCAGTACCAAAACCCCGAAGTACGAAAAGCGAAACCTGGGCATAAGTTTCACTCAAGTGCTGAGATAGTCGTAATATAATGTTAATGTATGGCCTTTGTGTTTAAATGGTTAAGCTTTCCAATGTTTTTAGAGTGTATTTCCAAATATAACTATCTATCATCTAAACCTTGATGTTTGCACATTGACGTTTAAAGACATAGGTTGAGTAAACGATAATCGTTACAAGCAAAAACTGGTATGGTGACTTCTGAGTTGTTTGGCAAAAACTTATTTTTCTTAAAAAACAAGGTAAATATCGATGAATTTGACACTGAAATTTTTTTTTCAGAAAACTCACTTAAGGAAGACAGAAATTTTAGCGTATCTAAGATTTGGCCAATGCACTATTGACACTCGCCCCTTTCAATGGTTATTTCCAAATTTTCTTATTGTTAATTAATGTTTAAATGATTTTAATGATATTTCACTTTTTATATTGTTGTTTCATATTTTGTTCTGTTGTCGTTTTGAATTTTCCGATGAAAATATCTTGTGTTTTAGCTTTGCCCCTTGGCAGTGGTTCATGAACGATGAAGTTGCAATCAAAGAAATATGCCAACTTCAGCAAGTGTGTGGAGATAAAGAACTGGCAGAAGCAACGAAAACTACTACTTCATCATCGACATTTTTCTCTACATCAACATCGACAAGTACAACTGAGAGAATGATGGGGGAAATTGTAACTGAACCACCCCGATTAGAACAAACAACGAACGAAATCAATAAGGTGAGTGCATACTTAAAGGATACTACACGATCTTCCATATAATACAATACAACCAAAGGAGGTTCTTACAATGCGTTGCTAGTGGTAATCCCGCTTTAACTTTCACCAGTTGTATTCAGTTGACTTTATAAGTAATGATGAGATTATTAATTTTATTTTAGGAGCATATAGCAACACTCTCTTTAATGGTTCATTAACACAATATTCCTAGGTATTTTAATATTTAATTCCTAAAACATTTAAAAAATGTTATTGGCACTTTGGTATAATTCAATGTATTGTATATATTGTTTAAATCAGGCAATTTATGTTTCAACTATGTAAATGAAATGTTAAATATACTTAAACAAATGGCTGACGCTTGTTATTATCATTATGGTCGCTAAAAATAGGTTTTTTTTATAAATTTTATCTGTTAAAACGTTCTCGAATATATATAAGGTAAATTGTTGTTTTTGTTGAAAACATTTCACTCACAAAAAGTTTGTTTTTTTCCAGCCTGTATTTATACTGCAAGCTACCGATGATTCAACACGACTTATGATTGGTGTAGTTACCGGCACTCTCATTGGTGTTCTCGTCCTCATGCTTCTGATTGGTGCATTGGTGAAGAGCATGCGCAGAAAGTTCAATTACTCCACCAAAGATGGCTACTCAAAATTACACAATAATGAGTTCGACTAAATGCTTCAACATTACTAACTGTGCACTGGCTTTATGTGAACAAAACTGACATTATTATTCATAACGTGCGTTTTGATTCATTTTCAATTTGTAATGTGGTGTAAGGTTATTGGAGACACGATTGAAGTATGAGTTCATTAGAATCATACTACTTAATAGACATAACACTGAATATTCAAATATCATTAAAGAATTGTGTGTCTACGAGGCAGTATGATCATAATAACTAATTTTAAAAAACAGAGCATTCATTTACGATTTACAGGTAGTGTATCTCAAATTTATTCAAGTGCTGTCCAACCCAAGATATTTATCGCTCAGGTTTATAAATGCATGAAGGCTTTTTAACACACAAATATTTTTTAGGCTAATAGTCAAAACCATGTGTTATTCCTTTTGAAGATAATGATTAAGCATCTCCAAGGTTTTTCGGTAGAAATCGAATGGTATGTGATTTATGTTATGATAATATCAGTCTTCCATTTTAAAAATTACTTCAATACCATATACTTATTAAAATAAGCTCCTCGAATTAGAAACAAAATTTTGAATTTGCCTTGAAAACCTAATAGGCGTAATTAATAGGCATCTTGAATGCTGGGTTCAAACTTGTCAAGCGAAATACCAATTTTTGGGTGGTCGTTCATAAGGATCGAAGCCGTGTGAATTTAATATTGTTCATGCATGTTATATTGGAGTTTTTTTCAGATCAAGCACCCATTTGTGCTGACTTTTGTTCTATACAAGAGACACATGGCTTCTGATTATCAATTATCGTGGCATTTGCGAATATTGAGAGTCTTCTATGCATATGTTAAAAAGGGGCATTAAGGAGCAGCAAAAACGGTAAAACAATAATTAATTTTCTTACTTGCTATCTAAAATTTTAAGATGAATTATATTTTCAATTTTGTCTCCAATGAACCTTAATATCTTCACCGGAGATCATCTTTTGGACCATCTGCTTTGCTTGACGTTGTCGGTTGAAGTTATAATAGCTTCAAGCACAGCAAGATGGTCTGGCTTTATGGTATATCTGGATTCGTGATTTTCTGAACAAGAAGATAATCAACTTTCCAGATAGCCGACTCGACATTTGGTCGTTTGAAACACGACTAATCTACTCTCGTTGGGGAAATTGGTTCCTCAAATAGAAATATTTTACGTAAAAAAAAAGAATTATGTTCGATTCTAAATCGTACTATACGTTATTGTAAATACCATGTAAATTGTAGATAGATTTAGTGTTTTGGGTGTAAATGCACGTGTTGTTTTTCCTTTTCCTCCATATGAATTCTCTTTGTACAAATGGTCAAACGTACTTTAACGACATTTTTCTGTTTCGAATTATTTTTGTGAAAGGTTAGTTAATTTTCTTGAGTTCATGAATACATTAAATGGTGTATATAAATATAATTAAATTCAACTATGCAAGTGATTCTAGAATTTAAAAAATATTGATCTATGATTATTGGAATTTTGATTCTTGTGTTCCTTCAATAACCAGTAAAATGTTTGATTCAAAATTTTGAAATAAAATAATATTTACTACCAGTTTGCTTATGTCTAATATAAACCATATCCTATTAACCTTATAAAAAAATCTACCCATACATAACAACAAAAAACTTTACATAAAGATAATGATAAAATCACAGTCAAATTATCGAAACCAAGAGAATTCATCAGCGTATCTGAATCCTCCGTGCTCCTAAAATACCCTGATACCAGCTGAGCTAAAAGCATCATATCGTTACCGAATTTAGTTTTGCAAAGAGCTTGAACAAATATCTCGAAATCGACGCTGCTGTCATTTGGGTAATGCCACTGTTACATACACTGGCAGGTAATGTACAGAGCGATACAAAGCTTGTGGCTCGATAGATATCTACATGTTGTGGGAGCTTTCTGGATACAAATAAGTCATTATGGAAGGAACTTCAACAAATATCTCGAAATCGACGCTGCTGTCATTCGGGTAATGTCGCTATCAAATACAATAGCAGGCAACACAGAGGGGTACAAATCATTTGGCTCGATAGATATTCGGTTATTGTTGGAGCTTTGCAGATATAAATAAGCTTATGTAGTAGTTTGTGTGTGGAGTACCGACCCTGCAAAACGAAAACACGAATTGCTAGCTAACATGACAGCAGTTGGAGCCAGTGGCTCTTTTTCCGAAGATACTTTGAGCATTTCTGTTGGTGTCTGTAGATTTTAAAATGATGTTAGATCTTTCTATTAGCATAGCAAAGGATTGATTCTCACATGAAATCCTTTTCGGATGAAAACGCGGATTATTTTATAGCGTATCGCTGATTACATTGAGTTTGAGCTTATCAATGAGAACACAGAGACTAAAGTAACTTAAAAAAATGATGTCTTTTTTGCATGCTTGTATCGAAGGTTTAAATATTTGTTATACAACTTGATGGTCTTGGCGAATACTCGTTTTTTTAAAAACAGCAAACGCAACAATAACAACATGTTGAATGTAACCAAAGCTATATTCTTATTTACGCATTGCAGTTTATAATTGCATTCAAGCTACATGACTGATGACACCGTGAAATGGCTGAAGAACGAATATGCGTAGTGAATATTGTCGATTCAAGCCTAATAAACGAATTGAAAAGGAGTTCAATAACAGCTGTGACCTGTCCCAACAACTATGCAATATGCCAGCTCATGACTAAAGTTTTATATTGACTCGTGACTATAGTATCTTATCGACTGTATGGGTGAAGCGATCACTTGTGTCACCGGTGATAGCGAAACAATGCCCTGTTCAAGAAAGCCCTATTGTTCCTAGCTGACAAAGACAATCGCGTTTAGTTGTTTCAGAATATGTTTCAGTTTCCGCAAATTTATTTCTCGTTTATTAGAACTCTTAAAGTCTCATAGAAATTCAAAACCGATTGATGTGATATTTAGTTGTAGAGATATGAGAATTACTTTGGTATTTACAACTTCTTCAGCGTAATGACGTTTCTTTATATACCGGTATTTATTTCTTCTCACAGGGACTTGTTTTGTCGTAAAAATACGTCGCTAAAACAGTTTAAGTCAACGATCAAGCAACTAGTACTAAAAAAAGCGAAAGGGGGAAATGATTGGATCAAAATGATGCATTTTACTATAGATAACGTGGAAAGATTATTTTTTTAACAGTTTTCAAAGAGACAGGGGCAGATGACCCTGTTATATCCCCTTACTTTTTATAGTAATAGGTGCTTCGTCTAGCTTTCTTGGAGACGTTTACATTCGACAATATATTCCTGTGGTTTTGCTATTATGTGATATCTACATTACACTTACGCTCGAAGAAAAGTTACATACGTTGGTATATGACTACAATAACTTTCACGCGGAAACAATTCGCCACAACTTTAATCGCCCGAAAGGCATTATAACAATATTAACTCGATATCAATCCACAAGCAATTTAATCATCTGAAATGATTTTTATCCGCGTGAAAGCCAATAAATGACATTAATAGTTGTGAAAGGCCTGGAAGGAATAGGGATTTGAATAAAGAAACTTCAAAGATTCTAAATTGATTTATTGACCAAAAAAAAAACCAGATAATACATTATAAACTAATGATACAATTCATGTGTATCTAAATAAGGCCTGAAAATCAATATGCAAGTAATAACTGTATCCTCCCCCCCCCCACAGAGGGATAAAGTCATAGAATCCCAACCTAACCTCTGTTTGAATACGAACATTTCGTTGACTACTTTAGGAAAGCCTTGATTTTATCTAATCAAGGTTGGTTTAGCAACCAGTAACTTTTCAAAAGCCTCAGTCATTTTCGCATGCTCCAGGAATTTTTTAATCTTATTCGACTGTGCATTCGCATTTTGTCTTCCTAACAGATCACCGTCACGTGAATTAATTTATTTTATTGGCTAACATTTCTGAGATAGATTGTGTTCATATAGTTTGCTGCTGTGTAAATTTGCAAGAAACCCGAAAAGTGTTCGTGTTTAGACAGAAGTTAGCTCAGGATTTTTTTATGTGAGTTAACTGTAGGGAAATTAGATTGCATTTACGTACCTGTAATTGATTTTCGGCTTTTAAGTTTGATACGTGAAATTAAAATATATGCAATATCTAGAGAGAAGAACTGAATTCATTCACATAAAGTGTGCATTTAAATCCATTATTTCTCAGCCTCTTACAGATGGTTCATAATTTGCATATTTTAAGGATGCTTCATTTACAAGGCTCATGTAATCGTCATGATTTATTTTCGACAAAAACCTTGTACTTTGTTTGACAGAACGGAGACATCGTAAAAATATTTCACTTAAAATTAAAACTTAAATGGGCATTTACCTCGCAATAAAAAAGTTATGAAAGTATTCAACGTTATTCAGTTCTCTTATATATTCTAGCTTATTGACATAATTTCTTTTCTTATTCAGTAGCAAAATTAAACGTTAAGTAATGGAGCTCTTGCAGGTTTAAATACTCCGAAAGGGGAGTCGAGGAAAAACTCGGTGAGACAGTCTTGTAGCCATGATGATATTCTGTGGTAGTGTTCAAGTATGACGTCACTCCTCTTCCGAATCACACCAAGTACGGTTTGAAACACGTGCTTTGCTTGTTTGGTGTGCTGCCCTCGGTAATAGAAGTTCTTGATCTGAAATATACAAACATTGTCAGTAAATCACAAAATTCATAAGAAAAGGTAAAACATTGTATGCTTGTTGATTGTTAAAATTGATAATGATGATAGGATGAACAAGTAAGCTAAAATAAGAACTTTAACATTCATGAATTTTTAAAAATTTTCAGAGACTCTAAATTGAAGACGAGTGGGTTGTATATATTTTACATACGCTTCAGTCTTACAGCCTGTTTTCATTCTAAATTGCTAAAATATTACTCCAGTGCTTAACAGTACCTTTGCAGTTATATTCACTTTGCTCCTCGATTTATACTTTCATAGAAGATGAAAAGTCGAGAAATTGTAACAAAATCGGTTCCAATACATATGTGGGCTTATGACATGAATTACACTATTTATGTTTGGTATTGGTGATTAATTGCACTGATAAGAAAACTTGTACATACCTCATAATATTCGAAACTTTTGGAATAGCGAGCTGTGGCGGAAACAATGATATCCTCAAACACGTAGGGCTTGTCTCTGAATCTGTAGACCATGATAGAAAAGATTGATAAACAACAACGACTTCAGCTTATATCGATAAACTTCTGTCACCTTGGTTTCTAGAATTCTGATTAAAGTCACTGTTTCATTTCTCTCAAAAAAACGTTGCTCAAATCATAGACTCCTTTATTACAATGTGATGTAACGACGGTCATTTCCAGGCTTCCAGCAGATGCCCGTAGCGGCAATCTGCAGCGAATGAAAACATTTCATACATGAAGAGCTAGCATGTCGTCGCTGAGACTAATGCCATCATTTAATCGCCATATTGCGTGACCATGTTCCGTCTAGAAGACGGAAAATGCAAAGAGCAAAGTGGAATAAATTGTAGTTTTACTGAAGTAACGCTATTCTCTATTCTCATACGAGCACTTCTCGCGTTCGAAATGGCGTCGCTGATTACACAACTAACTTTGATTACAGCCAATAAGGCCCCCCCATTCTAGCCCGAGATGTGCTCGTATGCGAACAGAGGGTAGCGTAAGATTCTATGACTTGAGCTAGCTCTTATAGGAGAGAACAGTAGATTACTACTCAGTCTTATTAAAATCGACCGTGTTCCGAGGAATAAAGGTTTTTAATTATTGACTATAGCTGAATTCGAACGTCTACAAAGTGCTTTGCTCTCCATAACGGTCTGGAAGCACCCTCCTTGTTCACACGTTCTTACACCAGTTTAGCGCAGACAAAACCTAGTCATTAGCGGACGAGTCACATCACCCCGTTTAAAATAACGACAGCGGCGATAAAGGTTAACGAATGGTAAACGGGAGTTACTTGCCCCTGGATGATACCGAAAGCTTTTGCCGGTGTCATTATGATTGGCTAGTTGAGATTGCGTCCGAACGTGCGAGCAAGGAGTGTGCTTTCAGACCGTTGTGGAAAGGACAGCCCCTGATAGAGTACGTTCGAATCCCGCTAGAGTTAATATTAAAAAAGTTTTATTCCTCGTAACACGGTCGATTTTAATAAGACTGAATACTACTAACACTACTATTGATATAACCGGACAATTAATATTCCACATTCCACGGTTGATATTTATGTTGGAATTTGTAATTACTAAGATCGTATCTGTACGAACCATGATCAAATATTGATTGTAATGATGTATATAATCTCTTAATGAGATGTAAAGAGTACTTACAAACATCGAAGATCTTCAAACTTATGCTCCACATAAAACCAGGCGAGTCTATTACTGCAGGGGTTCCTCGCTGTGGCCGAAATGATATGAGGAACATATGATCTGTCGAACCGTCGATCCAAACTCATATGGAGGTAGCTGTGGGTAAAGAGGTAATTAATCATCTTGACATTAAAGTCCGTTTGAGAAAGGTCTCCATTTTAAGTTATACTCTTACTCAAAAACGAATAATCGTACATGAAGCAACACCAAAGTTAAAACAAAAGATTGGTATTTTTTTGTCGACAAAATTAAACATTTAAACAGATTCAGAATAATTTATTTAACCTATACCGCCAAAAATAAAACAGTCAGTGTTTTATTAGAATATTTCAATCCTTGTGATGGGAGTGTAGCGATATCGGAGAAGACAACAAACTAAGCGAGGGCATAATTCGTCGGGGGGATTTTATCTCGAAGAGAGAGCAGAATCATAGAGTTATCCTATAGCTTTGAATTAAATATTATATAATAGCTTTCTAGCTAAGTTTTGTTCTATATTTTCATATAATTTTGACTGACCCGACCATGACCTGAAATATAAGTATGGAAGTATATACATTTGCCTTCCAGATCGCTATTTGCATTTTGTTTAATACCGGGAGATGAACCTAAGGTGCATATCAGTTTTGAATGTCATCTTTATCATAACATGCAAAAGGGGCTTTTGCATTAAATACAAACATACAAACAAAAGAATTTTTCTGAATTATCTGCCTATTTCGCTAAAGAAGTTCCTGTCTTATGCATTACAATGTCGATCACTTTAAAATCTATATTTTGTGGTTTCCCGTGGATGTAAAATGTATCGGTTGCTCGTTCCCATGAATAAACTCTTTCTTTAAGAGTTGTTACCGTATCTGTCGAAAAACTTGACCACAAATCCAATAATAAACTTCATGATCAATGGACTTGTTTCTATATCAATAACATTATATTTCATTGTATACTCAACAATATATGTTAAGGACCACCATAACATCAAATAACTACATATCACATAGATGATACTATTAATTATAGAACATGTTACTATCAAAGCCGGATGGTCCTTTACTTATTTGTTTGAGTATACATCACATCAAAGGGTCCAATGACACAGGTAACTCACCTTACAATGGTTTCCTCTCTTGGTGAGCAGCCCATGGCCCTTAAAAGTAAAAGTCTCTCAGTTGGGTCCGCAGTTGTAAAGAAGGCACGGCGGACATACTGCCACGCCCCTACAAGACTGTGTTGTATTCCCACACAGTAAACTGTTTCTCGTATATCTGTTGTTGTACTGAAGGTAATAGGAAATTAAGATTAAGAAATTTTCCTTCAAATCTCAAAAATTCAATTCTGGAGAAAAGGCGAGACATGTTAGTAACCATTCGTTATCCAAACGAAGAGTCTTGTTGATGTTTTTTTCATAACCGTTTATAAAGTTTTTACGTGACTGCAACATTGGTCGCCAAGCTACCATGTACGATCGAAAATAAAAAGCAAGTTTTACTGTCCCAGTACTAATATGAACGTAAATTCTGTGTTAACATTGTGAAAATTGTACCAAATTCTTTTAACATAAAATTGAAGATCATAAAAATGTCTATTTGTTAGTACTGATAATGTATTAAAGGAATTACACATTCTTTGCCATCTAGATAAGAAAGGAAACAAGGCATATACACTTCTAGATTTGGGGTGCATTTGCCAAACGCTGACAGTTTGGAAGTTGTATGATGAAGTGATTGAGGATAACAGCAAAAGATAATTGAGAACAGTGTATTAAAAAACATTGTACATACGGAACGGGGAAGGACCCGATCTGCAGCAACTCGGAAAACATGGTCACAGCATCTTCTAAACACTCGTACAGGTTCCAGTCACACGCAGCGAAAGCGATCACCGCTTGACGCTGTCTGAAATGAAACAGACTTACAACATTGTTTGTGTCAACTTTATCAAACGTTATCAAAACGTATAATGAAGTATTGACTGCTGTTATACCATATTAATGCGTATCCGTTTGGCATAGTGACATCTGGTGGGCACTAATGAGTCAAACGTAATTTTGGTAACTTTTCGAAAACTTAATTGAAGTAACATAGACATAGGCATAGGAACACTTGTTTACAACTGTGTAATTGGCGTAGCATTTCGCATTCTGAACACTATATTCGCCGGATGCAAACGCACAAACACTGTATTCCACATTTTTGTATTAGGCGAAATTTCAAGCATATTGCAATCATTTGTTGATAAGTGCGTGTTGTTTCACCAATAACATCTTACAGAAAGTACAACATTACAATTTTCTTGAGGAAACTGAAAGTTTACCTGAAAGACTTATCAGCGTGCTTCTGTCCAAGACGATATATTTTGTATATATCGCCTATCGATTGTTGTACGAATTTCTGAGAGGCAAAAAAAGTAGTTTAATGAAAATCATTTAACACACAATTTTTTTTAGAGAGTATTGACAGAACATATGTGGTCTTTTTGAGTGAATTGGTATTTGAGTATGTTTTTTATTATGCCTTTGAATATTTCTAGCATAATACCGTAGAGCGGGGAAAAACTATATCACGAAACAAAGTAGACAGCTGAACACCTGACCTTATTCAAAATAAACAGGATTCTCTGCGTCGAGAGCGTTTCACTAGTAACAAAGGTTACGTGAGAAGAAATTACGTCATCATCCTTTGCCTTTGAAGGGAGAGAAGGCTTTTGCTCAAATGTGGGTAGTTCTTGCAAAATAATGTATACCTATGGAAGTTTTAAAAGGTAACGTAAACTGAATTCAATTATTGACATTAAAGATTTCGCTGTTAAATAGTTTTGAGTTTTTTATTTTGATTTAAAAATCAGTAAAGCGTAAAGTATTTTGATGATTCTACGTCTCACCTCTAGCTGTTTATCAGCCGGTGTCCCCTTCAGTACAATCCTCCAGTAGTCGAGGGACCTCAGCGCGCTCTCCCACACACCTATTTCCGTCTCCTTCTTTAAATACGTTAACATCTCCAGAGCTATTGTTGAGTCCAAGAGGCCGAGACTATACCATGTTAAAGAATAAATCAATTATAATATAAACAAATACTCAGTATCCACAAAAAGGGGTAATTGGGAGTGGTTAAAACTTATTCTTTCCATTTTCCATGAAATAAAATCATCGGGTAAACTCTACTTCTCCCTTTCCCGCTTCTGGATATGAAATTGTCAATACACAGTTTTTACTTTGAGATACAGTTTCATGTTATACATTGCTGAAACTGAAACGTTGGAAAACGAGATACGATGAAGCGTACGTAAAATATATTCCCATACCACGTTCTTCCCGCTAATAAGTTTTTGCCTCCTCAAATACGTCTAAATGTGGTCGTCTCCGCTTTATCTCGTTTCAAAACACAAAAGCAATTACTGGGAAATTTAGGCTAAACAGGATGATTTACATGTACGTAAAGCCATATGAATGAAAAGATTTGATGCTCTTGGGTACAGTTCAACCACCTAATCATTGTATCCGCACAGCTCCTTCAATACCCTTTACAAATATCCAAACGGATCGTATCGCCGATGCTGGTTTTCCATGGCTCTGTAAAGCATGTGATTAATCTAATTAAACGTTGCTTTGCAGGTAGTTTGAATCAAACGGTCCTGTCAACCGGATGGTGCGTCTAATGCTCGATTTAAGTCATTTCATTGGTTTGTCATTATATTAATCTACCTGGTTCCCGGACCTTGTTCTACTTGCGCTACTAGCGCTAGCGCTAGCGCAAGCGGAACGAGGTCCGAGAACCAGGTTGTGTATTATATGAGCTCTGCGGTTTCAAATACGTCCATGTTGGATGGTAATCGTTTTTTGCGATAATGATAACAGTAAACAATTTAATAACTATTCCTGATAATTGCTTCAACGAAAGAGACATCATTTACCTGAACAGGTGAGTTGAATCAAATATAAGCTGGGATCTTGTTGCTGGTGTAAAAACCTGAATATTGAAAAAAATTAGTATATTCGTATTACCTTCGAACAAATCGACGTCGATAAAGGAAGTAAAAGAAAATTATTAGATATTTAAATTGATGAATGGTTATCTTTGGAATTGCGAGCCAATACCTTAATAACTCTCGTTTTAATTAAAGCATTGGGGTTTTTTATTTCACGTGCAATTCATTGAAAATTCAGAAAGTTTACGTTGTAGAATCATTTTCAGAGGCCAAATTTGGCATACAAAATAAAACAATTAAAATGTAAAATCCTTTTCATTAGAAAAATCGAATCGATCAATATAAAGTCAAAATAAAAATTAATTTTCGGAATTATTAAATACCGTGTGATTTAGTTGAAGCTGACGTGCTAAACGTTTCCAGTTTGTGACGTCATAATCTACTCCGTAATAGCCCAGTCTGTCCTTGTTGGCCAGTATCCAGCCGTCATCGGGGATGAAACCAGGTAACGGTATGTCAACTGAAATACATGAAAAAACAATCCATGAAAAATAACCCAGAAAGATAAAAAAACGAATATATTAAACGCTAAAGCAGGTTTTCATATCTTTATGGCATTGAAGCACATTTTGTTCAGATTTTTCCCATTCAATAAATATTAATTCAAATTATAATCTCTTCAGAGGCTGAACCCTTTTCTACGTACGAATACATGCTCAAAGCGCTACCCACATCATTACACTGAAGGAAGTGTACTTTCAAAGCAGCTACTAAGCACTAAGCGCGACAGTATAGGTCCCTACATCCCTGTTTTCAGGTACCCATTTAGCAACCCAGTGCAATATGGATGAAGTGTCTTTCCCAAAGACACAAAACGGTATGTGACCCTCGTCACAGAATACAATTGGTAATCTTCGTTTTCTTTAGAGATAGCTTTATTTCCTTAAATAAAAAAAATTCTCATTAAAATATGATCATTATCTTTAATTTTCGTAGCGTATTGAAGCAGTAAAATTAACTTATTTTAGTGAGATTGAAAACGTGATTCGCTGCTTTTAATCCGTAAATGAAACTCCCCAACAATGTTACGTAAACTGAAACATTTAGTGTTCACAGCCAATCAGAAGGTAAGATTTCCTTTGAAGTTTCAAGTTCCTGACCATCTTCATTAAAGGAAAAAAAATGGAGTCATTGTTACTGAGCACTTGTTTACATATTCTTCGTTTCAAGCCGTTTCATTGGCTTGTCTTTACATAAACAGACTCAAGGGCACGTAATATGAGTTCAATTTTCCTGGTAAAAAGACCAAAGGGGGAATTTCGGATCAATAGGTCCCGGGGGAACAAGGATACGAAGATAACATCATAATTGAATCGAAGAGTTCTTTAATACCATGCATTTCGATGATTATTCCTCTGTCGCCGATGAACTATTAATTTCTACCTCAAACGAAGACATGATATTCAACATTGCATTTCATATATGAAATATCGTGTTCTGTGTCAAGCAACCATTCACTATCTGTCAGGGCCCCGTTTCAACCAGGAAATATTTAGAGCATGCAGCCACTGAAGTAAAAATATATTTGTACTCACTTCTAAATGTCGCCACTAATGGCTGAAATATTGCCCATGCGGCGCTAAACAATCACTCACTTCGAAATGGTTACATTTACAGGAAATGACTCCATGATACAATTACTATAACATCGGCTGAGGTAACCGTTATGAATAATCTGTTGGCGTTATCTTACAACTACGACTCTTCCTTGCGTCGATAAAATGACACGATTATGACGTCATCATAAGGATTCCGCAATGCGTTAACCAGAATTTCTATCAAGTCCTGACAAAAGCTGTTACATGTTTACAATCTCTTTCGGATGAACAATACTTGGTCCCTCAGGTGATGAGATGCTTTTAAAGCCGTCAGTCAATAAAAGGCGAAATATCCTCTCTTTAAGAAGCCATGAGTCCTTATAAATATTTACGACGTCCTCATAATAGTGTGCTGTTTACAAACGAGGACTTACCATATTTCTTCGGCCCAACCCAAGTGAATTCTCTGTCTAGGGGTTCGCCCGAGTCACTAGTGAATACATCAACTGGGAGGTTTCCTGTGAAAAAGCTGTAACATAAAATTCGTTACATGTTTATTGAAATTGTATTAATATACACTATGGGCATTCATGATATCATTGCGGAAAGTTAAAGATGGTATTTCGCCTCCGTGTCACCTGTTTCGTAGATGTATCTTCTATATAATACCATCATGTTCTGTTATAGCCCTTTAATGATTTTAAGTGAAAATTTGTTTTGGTTGATACGAAAATTTAAAGTCTATTAGTGAAATTGGTATACTAAACCTACTCATGTAATACCACCATAGAAGTATATTTTTTATATTTATATCTGTTTCTTAAAATAACGTTATGTTAAATAAAAAAAAGTTTTGTTTCAAATGTTAAATCACACAGTTCAAATGTCAATGACTGTTTTAAGTAAGTTTTGTGCAAATGAACTATGGGTCATAACTCACAAAACCACCTTTAATAACTCAGGTTAACATTAACATTAGTCCAAATATTTAACAGTATATCAACATTACTTGAATGACTTATGAACATCTTTGTAAAATAAATCCCTAGCTACATAGTCCAAATGAAGGTTTATGGATTTCCAAACTGCTATCAACGATAAAAGGGAAATAGTTGATCTATTGACAGTCAAATAGTCTCCTTAGATAGGCGGTTTACTCGTATACATGGTTTAATTGCTATATGCCTGTATATAGCAAGTATTAGAGTTGTAAAAGATCTTGTTGTAACCATTTATGGTAGGTTGAATAAGTACATGCTACATGCATACCTATAGCAATTACTTGTTAGAGTAACAAATTGCTATATTAGTCGTGAAGGTGTAGCGAATGTGGGTAAAATGCTCTGTACTTAACTGATTTAAGCATTCCTATGACAATAAATAATGTTGTAAAATACTGTTATATCAACGTGATTGTATGATAGCAATTATTAGTGCGATAAAATACTGCTATATTACTCGTGATGGTATGACGAATTCGTCTCCCTGAGCAACGATTCGAAGTTCTCGTTGTAAGTCCGTTGTGATACGCGGACGATGTTCCCGGTTTCCATGACAACGCTGACAATAGGAACACCTCGGTATCTGCCATAAGCGTCAATCATTGAACCGATTTCTTCAATACCGCTGACCTGGAGATATAAAAACATACAAGTTTTCAATCTTTGATTGAAAATTCATATTTTTGTAGTCGTTTTTAGAAGTTTCATTTTTGTTACTTGAGATAAGTAAGGTTTACAGACAAAATTATATTGGTTTCGTTAAACATATTTACGAGTTCAATAGTAACGTTCTTACGCATTTCTAATTTTGACTTATTTTTTCATCTTTAAAGAGGGTTGCATTTTTCTTATGTTAATAACTTAATATAGAAAATCTCACAAAAATGAAAATAAATTCTACCAAATGCAAAGCAATCCTCTCCAGTCAATAAATAAACTTCTAGAATGAATATATACCTGTTAAAGTAACGTGTATCAGGCTCCCTACCTCGAATTAATAAAAGGAGTTCACACTAAAATGGCCGCCAACAATTTTACCGTGTAGATGACATCATTCTATACGACTACGTTTAATCGGGTTTCGTAATAGGATGTTTGACCCTTTAAAGTATCGACAAATTTCGTAAACCTGTATTATAAATGGCAAATTTTAAAATATTGAAAATGAAAAAGCACTGATTCAGTGCCTTCACAGCATACAATATTGAAAAGTAGATGAGCAGGCTGTGGGGTTTTCAGGTTTTGACCTAATGTACTTTTTCGAAAATTTCAGAATAACTTTCAAGCAGCTACATCTAGATGGTACAATGGTTAGGTTCTGGATTTGACAGTTAACATGTTTTATTCACATGCGTATAAGCAACTGTTCATAAAAAATAGCAATGATAAAATCTCAAATCATTCCAATCAACACTTTATCATAATAATTTGCAAATTAAATATAAAACATCCTCAACGTAACTAGTTTTAGTGTTTTGTTTATTAAGACAAACATTTTTCACTTCGATCGCGCATCTCATGAATATTCAAAGGTGCATCTCATAAATATTTATGTCCAGCATCATCGCGATCATCCTACATGCAGTTAAAAATCTTTACACGGACATGCGACATACACATTGACAGGATCATGACGTAATTCCTACGCCCGAATGTGAAACTATAAAACTTAATCACCAAATAATCGTACTATAGATCTATAGAGATATACGCATCTGTCAACTCCACTTAAATATTTAATAACTTAATCGTGCTCAGTGTTTGGGAATCGTGTCTCGGTTGGAGTAATTCAACATACCAGCTAGGAATGCAAACAAATAAACATAATTTTAAACTCTGTCACAGTTACGATGGTAACCAGTTAGGCTTTATCAAAAACCTTTCTATTTTTACGGATAATCTTATTTCTTTGGTTAGAGCCATGCCTGTCCCGCGGTGCTAATTGTAGGTTAAGTTTTTTTAAGTTCAGAACTAAAATCATTGCTTTTATACTAACCCCGATATTTTGTAAACACCATTATTTATATCAAAGGCCGACGGCTGTAAAATGTTCAGCGTTTGAAGTGAAAGTGAAAAATTATTAATCATGATTATAGATTTTCATATAAATGACCATTCGTGTGTACTGATGTAATTATAGGATAATCCATGAATGTGAGTGAGGTCTTAAGAATGGCGTAAAGAAGTAATACAATAAAATCTCTCAATAAATTAACGTTCTTTAATACATCTTTCCATTATTTGTGATTTTTTATAAAGAGAACATTTTACATTCATACAGCGTTGAATACCAGGAATATTTCATATGATATCAATGTGTTTTTATATGGGGATACACATAACTTTGACAAAAAAATTAAAATATCTTTACTATATTTAAGACCAGCTTGAATCATATATGTTCAATTACAATGGCAATTTTTTATCATCGTGCTTTGAATATTGAAAATACCAATTGTTTATATGATCATATTTGAATTTTAGAAACAAACATTGACCCTGTATCACTGTCACCAACCTTCATCATAACGTGCTTGAAATCTTCCATCTCAAAGGTCTTGTGTTTATATTCTGTCATGAATTTCTGAAAAAGGCCAACATGTCATTTATAGTTGCATGTGTTTTAAGTTTTCCATGTCAAAGGCTTATGTTTATATCTGATAAAGGTATATTTGTCAAACACGTTTTTGGGTGTTTTAAGTCCTCTAACTAAAAGGTCTTGTGTTTATATTCTGTCATGAATTTCTGAAAAAGGTCAACATAGCATTTACATCCGCATTTTCTTAACTTTTTCCATATCAAAGGCTTATGTTTATATTTGAATAAGGTAAATTTGTGCTTTAAGTCCTCCATCTCAAAGGTTTATATTCTGTTATGAATATCAAAAAAGGTTACCATGTCATATGAGTTTGCATGGCATGAAATTTATTCAAACATTATTATCCATTGTATAAGTTGTCATCTCATGCAAATTTTATATCAATTGAGACTATAAAAGTTATACATAGCGGAAACTTTATAAGTGTAGCATACTGGGACTTTGAATACATAACATCGTACCTGTCGCCATAGTTAGACCATTGAATGATTATATTTCGTTTTTTTATGCACTGTCTATGAACAGGTGCTTGTAAATTAATTCTAAGATACATTTCATCTAGACTATATTGTATGTTGACATGATGAATGAATGAGTAAGGGTATGACTTGCATAGTTAATTATTCAAATTATTCCGTGAACGCTTTATGAATTGGGTAAATGGGCAATGTTTTGAAAAGTCACCATTAGCCATCTTAACTTTAAAAACATGAACATCTAAATAAATATGACAGAAAACAATTAATTTTTTTAAAAATAAAAGAACAATATTTCTATATAAATTAATAAAAAGATACAAAATATCATAATAATTAAAAATATTTATCACAGGATATCATATCACTGGAAATGACTAACTTAGATAATCAGGACTAAAAACCATTTAATTCATCAACTTATACTGATGATAACTTGATAAGACAGAAATAACTTACAACAAAATGACAAACTTGAAATTTATAGATGAAAATTACTTACTTGAATGGCTCCTCTGAATTTAGTTATTCCAACGACACCCTCGATCATCCGCATTAAGGCTGCACTCTGTAAACAATCACACAGTAAATGACACTCTGTGACGCTCTGTTGACAAATACTCCCTTAATAAATATTTTGTAAATGACAATATGTGAACAAACATTGCGTTCATAAATATTCTATTAACAACATTCTGTTACCTAAATCTCTGTTAATAACACTTTGTGAATAAACTATATGTTGACAAACACTCGGTTTACAGAATTCTGTAAAATAACACCCTGTAAAAAAACGTTCTGTGAATAACACACACGAACAAAGTAAACTGTAAACAAACACAAGTGCCTTATGTCTATGTTGAATAATACAGTCGAGAGTGAACAGGTACAAATGAAGTTCAGCAAAAGCTTGCGCGATTTTGACCGGATGGATGAGAGTTTCAAAATTTTATATATTGCCCCAAATTGACACTTTTGTATTTTCTGAATCTTTTGAAAATTATTTAATAACATATTTCAAAAACATTATCATATAGCCAAAACACAGAACAACGAACCTAAAGATTACGAGGTACTCACCACTAAAAACGCCCATTGAATTATGGTCAAAATTCACTTTTTTTTAAAAAATCATAAAAGAAACAAATATAATTCTTCACATATAATTCTTCACATATTAGTGTATTAACTCTGCTGAATCAAATTATCGATATCCATGAAGCTCTTACAATCTCCTGATTGCCTTCACGTGATTTGCCTCGCAACGTTATCGCAATGTATGTAGATTTACCTTGAATGTTGTTAGTTCGTCCCTGGATACCCTATGATAATTATCTGGATCATGTGACTGGAGGTTGAGTGAATGAGACAAAGAGGTCGCCTCCAAGTGTATCGCTTTTTCAATCTCTGAATATTCCAGTCCCCTTTCCTGTAATAAAGTGTTCGACTCAATAAGGCAAGATTTAAAGGGACCGACATTGTGATTTTTGGAACTAGGACGAAGTATATGGTTTTGGTCTTCTCATTAAAACATTTTTTAAAGTGACAGAGTATATGAAGTTATACATATTCCAATCGATATAAATAATGTTGTTTAAAAAGTACAGACTTTTACTGGAGAATACTATTAAAATGATAATCGATTGATTATTTTGATATTATTAAAGTGACATGGAGTATGTTGTTGAAGATGAATGTTAACCTTTATACATGGTGTTATGTTATCGCGAAGTACTTGTTATTTATGAAAACTACCTTTTTGATGCTTATCAGTTCAGTATAGGTACAATGAACATGTTGTCATTTTGTAGCTTATTTACAGCAGACAACAAGAAAATCATGAGATGAAAGTTTTAAGTAAGTCATTAGTCGGTAGAAATACAGATCATAATTCTAGTAAACATCTGAATTTGACTGAAAGTTCAACAAATAAATAAGGATTTGACCATTAATGGAACGCATTACACAAAGTATGTATCATATATATGCAATTTCAATGAAGTCGCAAATCGCGTTGTATGATTTGAGATTTAATAAGTACACATGTATTTGGCACCTAACGCAGCCAAACTAAATTTATTAAAGTATTACCATCTGCATCTCTGGGTGCTTCAGATGAACAGCGACATAGGACAGGTGATGTGCCAGACCCTCCTGTATCCAGGCTGACTTTGGATCCGAAGACGGATGAAGAACACCTTTGGTCCACTGTGGAGAGATTAAACATAAAAAATTATTCGTCTGGTCAGAAGCTGTTGTATGCCAGAGTCGGATTTCAAAGGTGTTGGGGAATACTGTTTTAAGAGGAGGGGGGTGTTTGGTTTTTTAGAAAGTGAAAAATTAAGTGATTCTTTTTTTATTAGTTGAACCCTTGAAAAATTTCTTGAACAACCTTTTCATTCTACCTGTTTTAACGAATGTCGAATATCTTCGCCAGTAGTAAGTTATTTTTCGAATTATTTGACTTATTTAAGTGTCATTAAGCCTTTTGAAATGTTTTGTATCTGTTTTATGGTGTTTTTTCATTATTTATAATTCTAAGTGGCATCAGTTCATTTCATATGACGTAATACTATTATGATGTCACATCTTACCAGAACGTCATATGTCATGAAATAGACCATCTATCAACCAAATTATTTACGAAATGGATTTACTTTGAATTAATAATGTCAAACAGTATTCCTTACTTGTTCTGCAACCGCTTTCGCTATGATCAGAGCGGCGTTTTGTTTGACTTTCATCTCGGCGTTTGCTTTATCTACAGATAGATCTCGCTCCTTTCTCATAATCAGACCTGGTAAACTCAACTCTTTTTCTGTAGGACCAGGTATGGCCAGGTAATCTGAAAAAATATTTACAAAAATTTTTTCTGAAAGAGTGCTGTATATTGATTACCATTTCAAGGTGAGAAAACGTATCAAGATATAATATAAGTTTATGTGAAGGCCTACAAAAGGAAGGTACTTGATGTGACAAGGAATATACTTACAATAAAAAGAAACGTCACCACACAAAATACGAGTGGTATTCACAGACATTCAAAGTTGTCTTTCTCTTGCAGGACTATTTTGTTTATCAATCTCTTGAAAATGTCTCGACGTTTCTTGATTGTACGTGTCTCATAAATTGGAGACAATTGTAACATTTATCACACAATCTGCAAAATTACGTTTTTTGGGGGAAACGTTCCTGCGGGATTCGAACCAACACCCTGATAGTAAGTAACTAATCGTAAGCACTGGCTACCCTCAAGCTTATCAATTCAACCACCGAAACCCCGAATGATTATGTTTGCATTGATTAATTCTTAAACGTACATCAGAGTCTTTCCTAAAAAGTCTATCACCATCCTGCTACATCAGCGTAATTGAATCCGCTGATCGAGCTCCTTCCATATACCCTGATATCCTTTAAGCCAAAAGCCTCGTATTGCTAGCCATCTAACCAGCCAATGAGACGTAGCATCAAGCTCCTTTGATAACGACATTTCATTGGCTTAAATAATAACAGGTGAGCACCGCCATGGGAATCAAGCCGCGCCAGACGGACGAGGGATTTGGCTCGAAAGAGATCAGGGTATATGGAAGGAGCTGGATCAGCGGATTCAATTACACCGATGAAGCAGCATGGTCTATCACATACGTAAACCTCACAACCTTTGAATAAGCATACAGTAGCCATTTGTGTTATAGTTTCACCGACCTATTTTCTTGATAGGAAGGGGGTGACCAAAATAATCCGACAAGACGTCTACATATACTGTTGTTTCCTCCAACACGTAGTGTAGACCTGTAGCATCTCGCTTCTTAGACAATACCCGGACCTGGGGACAGTAAAAATTAACGCGTGATGGATTTATCTACCTACATGAAGTAGGAACCGAAATTAATGGCAGCGGATGTGGGCAAGATCTATATGTAGGAACCCGTACTTCGTAGCAGTATATTAAGCACGTTGATATGATCTTTATGTTTTGTTTCAAACACGGTGACAGTGAACTTTAGACACATGGTGTTAAAAAACCTAAGTGACAGTAAATAGAAAAAACATATTGGTATGAACCAGATGCGTATCTGGGCCTCCTTTCACAAAGCAACCTTAACTAAGGTTAGAATTAACTCCCATTCTTTAACATTGCACTAAGGTTACCTTAAGGACTTACGGTCACCTTAGGGCTTTGTGAAAGGAGGCCCTGGTTACAGAACATATCTAAACCATCCTGCTACATCAGCGTTTTTGTCTCCGCCTATAGCTCCATCATATACCCTGATATGTACCACCGTTTCTTTGTAATACTGACCTTGACTTTTGCTGTTTCTTTCTCCATAGAATGAAACTTGCCCTGTACAAACCCGATCTGGTCCAGTTTTAATGGAGGGGTCGTCTCAAACTCACAAACTCGATTTCTGAACGTAAATATTGTACACATTTATTTTCTTCAAATGTCATATATAAACTTGTAAATTTTATCAACAATCGTTATCAAATATAACTGCAAATTATGATGAATAGATCAAGTATAATATATGATAGTAATTCTCTGTTTCTTGTTGAACATTACAGACACTAGTACACATCAATATTTCGTAACGTTGTTTTAGATACGCATGAACTACGTTATCGACGATATTCAAATTTACATACAACCTGAAAAGCCAAAACGGCGGACATTATAGTTAATACAACAACAAAAAACTTATGTCCATGCATTTTTTTCAAAGAAATATCCAACTTGCAGATATATCCTAATTATGAATATTCACCCTTTGTCACCAGTTAAGTGATTCAGGTATATTAAAACGCTGAACATGTTCATGATTAATCCGTTTTCGACAATAAATTTTCCCGAATTGTGTACAGTATATGTGATTTCGGCAAACTTAACTTTTTCATCCAAAAAATTATTTAATGTCATATTAAAAGTTAACTTACTGATCAATAAGCATAGGAGTGTTAGTGGCGATCATCATCCCGTCAATATCGCCGATCATCAGCTTATAAGTTGCGATTCCTAGATCGTTGAAACTCGGAAACAAGCCTCTCACCTGACCGCCATTCATGACTGATGAAAGAACTGGGCTGATAGAGAGAGGTGAGCATTTGATCATTTATTTGAGAAATGGCAAGTAAATAAGAACTTTGGTAATCATGAAAGGCAAAGTTTTTTTAGTAGATGAAGAAGAACGAGTTCTTATGGAAAGTCAACTTCTTTGTTGCACGGTTTAGATCACGTGCATGATAACGGTGTTAGTATCTACACCAAAACGTCGCAATTCATGCAACAAAGAAGTTGACTATCCATAAGAACTCGTTCTTCTTCATCAATCCAGCTTCTAAAATGCCCCTTAAGGAAGTTTTCAGTAGATGTTTATCTCAATATGCCAAGAAGAAGAGAGAAATGATATATGGATGTTTTATCGTTCGTGTTGGAAAATGTGTCCTTAAACGGTACCAAGGAAATAAACGCTAATACAGTAATTGTTAAGTATCATAAACGGAAATATTAGTCATTAATATTTTATCATTCATATGTTTCGACGAACAAAATTTTATTTTAAGAGAAATAGATAATTCAGAACTGAAAATATAGGAAAAAGTTCACGAATGTTATTCAGAATATACAATTAAACAAAGAAAAGAAAACATTGTTTGAATATCTAATCATCTGTGTGATAAAATGTATCCTTTTAAGGTAACAATCAAAGACTTAACAAAGTTTTAAAAAAATGATTTTTATGAAATGGATATAATTCTTCCAAGAATGTAATTTACCATAGTACAGAGAACATAAATAGCATATGAATACCTAAATATCATACCAAGAGAAAGCGTTAAATCACAAAAATGAAACTCATTAGTTTTGAATATTAACTTTTAAATGTATAGATAGAAGGTACCTACTTATCGCTTGAGATAAGAACGTATAGCAAGCTTGATAGATAAATTCATAACTTATTTATGATTATTTGCTTATTAATTTATTAATTAATATTAATTTTAATATTTTTGCTAAACGACAAATCTCATTATTCTGATTTTACCCAAGCGGGTTTGTAAATGACAAATAATTTTCGCAATCATTATGGAGTGAGTTACTCTGACTTTTTATAGATAAATTAGAAGAGGAACAAACTTATGCTTATTTATGTTATCTTATAACTCTCATCAACATAACATTCTACGGAATAACCATCACTTGTAAAGTGTTCTATTACATGTGTGAATAGTATACAAATACTTATGCCATTCCAGAGGAATTCCTATTTTTATATTATATTGTTTATGACAGTAAATTCATAGAATAAACGAGATCGCTCTTTGCTTTTCAAAATATTTCGTACATTTGGTCCTTTTAAAACCAATTCTTTATTCTCATTCTTAAAACTAAATAAAAGATAAGAAAACCAAAAGGTGAACATTATGATTTGCAAAAAAAATAGATAATCCTGATCATAGTTCAGTGCTGTGTTGGGATCACATAAAAAAATTAAATCTTAATTTGTAAAATATAAATTTAAGAAACACCTACCCTTTCCTGAAGTCATTCTGCAAAGAGTTCCCAGTATATCCAGACAGCTTATCCGCAAGTTTTCCATTGAAAGCCAATTCAGTGTCATACTCGCACCCCTCGGTCAAATCCCTATCAAGGCCGATGACTAGTTGACTTCTCCCTCCAAAATGATCCATTTCGGTAACCAAAGGCACAGTACAGTTAACTGAAGAAATTTTTGCAGTACCTTCAACAGTCAAATCAGCGCTGTTCAGATGGATTCGACTAGTCTTCTTCTCCACCCGAAATCGGATTTTAACTCTTCCCCCATAATGAGATTTGAATTTATTCAAAATGGGTAGAAGTTTGATTTCATAATGCATTGGTCTAATATCCTGAGGGATGTAATTGAGTTGTTTATGGTAATATTGTTGATCATAAGGCGCACAACTATCTCGTGGTGGTTGAGAAGGGTGTCCATGAATCTTGTAGGGTTGATTGTGGGAGGGCTTTGGTTGATTCCCAGACGGGTATGGTTGACCCTGACCCGGATATGGTTGACTCTGAGAAGGGTATGGTTGAGCTTTGCAATCATCAAGGAAGCTGTTCTTGTGGACGCAAGCACGGGTCCGTCTGCTAAACACAGTTCCTTTTGGACAATGGCGGGTTAGGGCCACACCAGCATGGCATTGAAGATAAACGGTGCAGTCGTACGGGTTAATATAAACTTTGCCATTGTCACGGATATTTATACACAGTCGTTTTGAGTTTGACAGCGACACAAAGCATATCATAAGAATAAGCAGTGTGAATTTCATGATCCCGTGGTTTCCCGGTCTGTGGCAACTTCTGAAGCGATGATTTGAGGATTGTCTTATATACGATGAACCAGGAAGACCTCTTCATTGTCCAAAAGGTCGTAAAAATTAATGTGTGGTTTTATATTCAGTCTTTTGTAGACGCAAGCGTTACTGCCCACGATCAACTCCATGCTGCGTGTTTAATGCCGTGCTTTTGTTTCAGACTTTTTGCTGAATTTGGTTTGAATGAGTAACACAACTGACGTTCATGAATTAAAAAAACGAAAACCAAGCCCATTCGGAAAATAATCCTTTTCAGCTTTATGAGATTTATTTCTCAGAATGACTCAGAAATGATAATTGATTTGTTTCGTTTCATCAAAGACGTGTTTTGACCTGTACGGATGTCTTTGAATCAATTTACTCAATCGGTTTTGGATTGTATTTTCTTCTAATGTTTACAACGTTTCTGATGGTTATGTATTTGTGATTCGAAAATGATTATTGTAATTCTTATTTCTAATAAGTTGATACTTTTTTATTTTTTCAAGTTTTTAGTGCACTTCTCATAAACATGCTATTGCTTTTGAAGTTTGTTATAAAAATTCAGACAGTATTAAAAGTTTCTTCGGTTAAAATAATCTGCGCTGTGCGTAGACAACAAAATTTATTCTAGCGTCATTTCTCTTTTATATCTTTGCTTGCAAAATCTAATTATACGAGGTCAGGTAGAACGTAGATATAAAATGATATAATTCGAAATTTAAAGTGCAAATTTGATAATTTTATTTTTGCTTTGGCGATAAAAGAAAATGATTTGTATGTCCACATAACATATATCTCAACTGTTTTTAAATATTTCTTGTACATCGTTGCAAAATCATTGTTTGTAAATGAAGACGAAACAAAGGAGTTCTGTTTGCAGATTTAAATACCAGATGTAAATCTGAGACACTTTGGTGGCATAATAAAATGGACTCGCACAGCTAAAAACACTAATAAAGGCGAGTGGAGTATAAAAGTCGAGACATGAGCGTTGCTTTGTGTTGACCATGGAAATGATTGTAGGACAGTAGATTGCTTCGTATAAATGGGAGCTGAGTGTTGTTATGTATTGACAAAGGAAATGAAAGTAGGACAGAAGTTTGCCCCGTATATATGGGAGCTGAGTGTTTCTTTGTGTTGACCATGGAAATGAAAGTAGGACAGTCGTTTGCCCCGTATATATGGGAGCTGAGTGTTTCTTTGTGATGACCATGGAAATGAAAGTAGGACAGTCGTTTGCCCCGTATATATGGGAGCTGAGTGTTTCTTTGTGTTGACCATGGAAATGAAAGTAGGACAGTCGTTTGCCCCGTATATATGGGAGCTGAGTGTTTCTTTGTGTTGACCATGGAAATGAAAGTAGGACAGTCGTTTGCCCCGTATATATGGGAGCTGAGTGTTTCTTTGTGTTGACCATGGAAATGAAAGTAGGACAGAAGTTCGTCCCGTATATATGCAGGCTGGGTTTTGCTTTGTGATGACTAAGGAAATGGAAGTAGTACATTAGTTTGACCCGTACATTTGCAGACTGAGTGTTTGCTTTGTGTTGACCATAGAAATGAAAGTAGGACAGAAGTTTGTCCCGTATATATGCAGGCTGGGTTTTGCTTTGTGATGACTAAGGAAATGAAAGTAGTACATTAGTTTGACCCGTACATTTGCAGACTGAGTGTTTGCTTTGTGTTGACCATTGAAATGAAAATAGGATAGAAGTTTGCCCGTATTTATGGAGGCTAAGTGATCGGGTCGAATAATTACATGTTATGAACCTCTGAAGATAATTAATTTGGCATAAACTAATGTTAATTTTGGAACGTTTGAAGAAACAAATATTTTTTAAATCGTACAACTGCCCCTCAAATGTTTTTTATGTAAATTAATGTAAAAGTCTTAAAAGCATTCATGTAGACTTTTAAAAACATCTCGTTTCAAGTTCTTATTTCATACCACACAAATATCCACGCAGAACGGTGCGTGAAAGTGATACATGTCTGTTTGCACGACTTTCACGATTTGCACGTGCATTTGGTTTCTTTACAAGTGACTGTGCGCTTATCAATTTCCATGCGATGACCTTTTTCAGATACGATTTTAGATCGAAATTTTCATGTTGAATAATTTCATTCGTTTTATGATTTATTTGGAAAGTTAGGGGGAGCGAAATATTAAGTCTCGTCGCCTGAACATTTTATGTGCGCTTGCATAGATTTCTGAAATACAATTGCATTGAAAGCGCATTTTCCTCCATAAAATAATGTGCAACTGTTTGAATAATCAGAAACAATGAAAACTGCATTTCAAACCCGAGGAAAAAAATAATGTAATTTAAATTAAAAAGACGGTTACAATGATTTAGGTACATAATACTATTTTCCCCGTATCAAAGCCAAGAAAATGTTCATTAACAAACGAAGGATCGATGTATAACGACTAATTTCACTTTGCCTTAAAGCTGGAAGCTATTTGCCTTGTAACGACACACTCAAAGGATAAAGAACCGAAAAACGACAAGTCGCTGTACTACTAAAGACGTTGCCTATAGCAATTCTAGCGTATTTAGTAATTCGAGTACAGGTATAAAGAAACCTATTGAGTGTAGCTATTGACTCTGTTATCGATACCGTTAATAAAACTAGTGTAAACATACTTGGTGTGTCAAGTTGTAACATATATGTAGTGTGGATGTTTACAGGTATGTAATGGGTAAACGTCAAAGGTGTTTTCAATGAAAACAATGTCTGGAACCTTTGGGTTATATATTAATTACTTGATAGTATGTCGTTATTGTATTAAAAGGGAGCTAGTTGGCGTGGTAGTAAGAAAATGGAGAGATGAGATTTGTTTCATATACTTTTATTTTTCAAAACTTTACCTTTTGTTTTCAATTATTACTTTAAATGGCTTTTAATTCGTATCTTAGATTATCTTAAAGCGGGTTTTTTTTTCTCCAAGTTTCAAAATCAGACTGGTTCATTGCAGACAAAGTACAACTTTGGTTTTATGCTCCCGACATTTGAGAATTTAACAGTTTGACTTTGACTCGATGGTGAGAAAATTGTGGTGACTAAGAATTAAGGAAAATTATGGTTAAATGAAGGGATTTCGTAATTATTAGAAATGGCCCTTTTTATTCTTGACAACTTGATCGACAATGACATTAATGAAATTAATATATTACGCTTTCTCTCGAAGAAAAGAAGCTGTTCATCTTTCAAATTATGTTTCACACCAGGGCATTCTTTTGCTATTACTGTATCTTCTTTTCGAGTGTCGCTATATGAAATCTAAAACGAGGAATTTCGTTTTCAGACAAGTCTTACATTTTTATCAAATAATAAAAAGTAAATGATGATATATTCAGGATGGAAATTCGATATGATAGGTTAAATTTAGAAAATAAACACCCATGGAAGTTATTCTATATAGGAATAATATTCTAGAACTACATGTATACAATCCCTGCCTTCTTTTGTTCGATCTCCGTGTCTGTTGGTGTCTGTAGAAGCGGACATAAAATAACTTAAGCCAACAGAGGCAAACTATTTAACCTTTTAAAGTACATTGTGTCAAGAATATTTTTAGGTAAATAAATATTCAAATATTTTTATCTAGCTGTCATAAGGAATATAATTGGTTTGATATCACAATGATTTGTTAATCTGAAAATCCTAGATTTGGTGAAATAACACGATCCAATAACGAAACCAATCTATTCACCTTTAATCAGATAATTCGATCTACATTTGCTTATTTTATTTCATGCTTGTAAATATTTATTCTGAAGTTGGATTTCACGCAACACCATCATATTGGTAATTGTCATGCCATTAGTGTCTCGCATGTTATTTATTGTTGCTAATTATTATACTTACATGGTATTCACTAATTATTGTGTATATGTTCCTTACTAGATGGTGTCGCGAATCTTTTAAAGAGGTTTTTTGTATTTGATTTGATTATTTGATTCCGCAAAATTTGATTCCTTTAAATGTGTCTAGATAGCGAACGGCGCCAGTAAGCAGGTGGGCTGGGTACTGGAGACAACGAATTGAAGCGTTCGTAAAATATCATAAACCGGTCATATCGTTTTCAATCCCAACACTAAATAACCTTGAAATATTTCCATTGGTTGACATACAAAAAAGGTGAACTAATTTATTTGATACTCATTTCAATTTTAAAATATCCTTATCAAAACTCTTAACTAAATTTCAAGAGTTATCAAAAACGTGAATTTGAGTTATTTTCTTTCAAATTTAACACCTTCAGACCATCTTCCCTGCCCAAATGACTTGCTAAGATAAGCTAAGCAGCATTTCCCCAACTTTTCTGTGCTTGTCGCCCTGGCTGTTGCAACGATAGTCAAAGAAGAAGAGAAGTCATATGATATTTACAACTTTTTGCTGAAGAGGGCGCTGCACTCAAAACACTAATTTGACTGGTGGGCTGAAAGGTTTAAACAAGTCATTGGTGAAATTTAAAGCCATGCTTGGAATATCACAAGCACGGGAGACATCGATACAGGTCATATATAACAAGTAGGTAGTTCGGAGTTCTAATGCGCATCTCCTACTGTCAGAGAAAACTTGATCTTGATGAGGTCATCTAATGATATGCAATACTCTCCCACACGTGGATATGTGCTTCTTTGTGCGCTGTTTGAATATTCGCCGTATACATTTTGGGTGAATATGTCTAATCATCTAAATAAATGTTGAAACCCACCCATCCCGCATCAATTGGTTCTAAACACAGCGATCACACAATATTATGTGACACATTGGATTGAGGGTCAGGGAAACTTTAGGGGAATATATTTTAGAAATATCTTTTTCTTTGAATACATATTATGGGATAGGGACCAATAATTGTTCACAGAGCACAGCAAGTCAATTGATCAATAAAAGTACGGGAGTCGTCGTAAAATATTTCATTTAATTTTGAGTTCATGTGTACTGGCCTTAATAGTTTTAGTACAGTGCATTAAACATTTGTGGGGGTTTTCTTCTGTGATGTCTTTGTAATCTAAAGAGTAGTATAAGAGGGATAAACTTAGTAATAAGATAGTAGCCTTGTTAATAATATCTTAATTAATTTGACGGTCTGCTGTATATATACATATACATATATACATACCTCTATAAATATGCATGAAATAGTAAAAAAAAATAGCTAAAAATACACATAATGTTCACAAACAATTAGACCTTTAATTTGTTTGATTTTTGCAGAAAGAAGATGAAAATGCATATAGACAGTTAGTATAGTTTTGTTTTTAGCTGCGTTACATCGATATGCGGATACCAATTTTGTAATAGGGCATGGTTAACTCTTACATTTTTAAATGAAAAATTGATACTAGAAATTGACGCTTATTCTTGAGTTATTTACATACAGATCCTATTTGAAAAAGAAAGGAAAGCTTTTTCGTTTGCACCATAAAGTGCTTGAAATATTTTGCAAAAGTTGATATTTTACGAATGCTTCGCGTTACAACTGTTTAATGTTAAAACATTTTAAGACTTTTTAACGACTTGTCCCTAAGATTTTCAGGGGAGCTAAGCCACTTCGCGTCCGACACACATATTTGAATATGCAGAAAAGGGGTCAACCAGTAAATAGGTGGGGCTTAGCTGCTGTCGGGAGATCAAAACAACAATTAACAGTACACACCTTCTGGGCAATAAAGTATATTTCCCCAACGAATTTCGCCGAAAACGGTTAGCTTTCTTCTGTTGAGTTGGTTTTTGATCAGGATATAGTAAAAGAATTAAGTTTCTATGAATTTAAGTTTTTGATCCGAACTGCCTATAACAAGGTAATTCACATGGGCATATCAAGCTCCGATATATGTACTGTTATAAACATACTCATAAAGTGACATCGGTAAGTATCACTCGTAACGTATTCATAAATGAACAACCTCCAATTTAAAAGTGAAATGACGTCTATGTCACCTTCTTAATTAGAGCTACGTTACTTCAATTACTGAAATGCGATTTTTATGGCGTCATCATAAGACGGAAGTGCCTAGATCGAGGTAAAAAGCGAGGTCGCATCTGGAACGAGGTTTTCTATTGGGTTTAATTCAGACTTAACAGGCTTTTTAAGTTGGTTAATTTACACAATAATATGTATTTAACGTCTGACATCCTAATTTCAATAATAACTGACAAATTGATTTTTAAAAAACAAAAGGAAAATCCATTCAAATTTTTATTACAACAAGAACAAACAAAGTTTCTCATTCCATCAAATCGACATCAGCTCTCTAGCAGTTACTTCTAAAATGAATATTTCTATAGCACTAAGAAAAAGCATTATTATTAATAACAAATGTAAACTTCCTACCATACTTAAGTAAAATATAAATGGATATATCAGTTTCGTTGAATGACAAAAAACATGATAAGACTGAAAAGCATAAACAGTATTTGATGTGGCACATACAACATTTTTTTATAACATTTTTTTTTATTAAATTCTTTATAACATTTTTTTTTATCAAATTCTATCACAAGACTTTGCCCATGCTACTGTGCATTAAATAAGATACATATCACATTGTTTAGTATCTAATATTAGTATACATTTCATGATACTTTGTATCAAAGAAAACAACAGAATCAAGGTCCTACCAAATATGTAGATGAACACATTTGCATTTAGTTTCTAATCTGATAAAATTAAGATACTGTATATCTGATATTTGAAAGATGATACAAAACTTGATACAGAACAAATTCATGTCAGATACTTTAAAAATAATTTGTATCCAAAAGTTTACAGGTTTTATGAAACATAACACAATAGTTCAAATTCAATCTAACTATTTAAGTGATACTTAGCTAATTCTTTATCAACAAAGTTAAAGGATTGTAATAAATTATACAGGGCAATTAAAAATATTTCTGACATCTTTAATTCTATTGAATTTTTTAAATAATTAAAAAAGAATTTTCAAGCTTCTGAAATTCTCAGTATCTCTTCATTGACGCACATGTGAAAATGCTAAAGAAATAATGAAAATCTTGATTAATTGATATCATGTCTTTGAAGATCAGCTATAAGTGGAATAGGAAGAACAGAAAGATTTTTTGGATGACAACTTCTAAATTTTGAAAACATGGCCTTTTGGAATAGGTGTAATGATCATCTTATCTGATTGAGTTAGCATTGCTCCAAAACATCATGATTTTCGCACAAAAAGTTGGTGTCAAAAAACTGTTTTCTGCTTAAATCTTTGCATTATTTCTCAATCACAAAAACTTAAAATTTAATTCATCATATACAATAAACTTTAAATCCGTGAAAGTTTAACATTTTTAACTTAATTGAAATATTTATAAATGAATTTATTCATTTACTATTTTTTTTAATGTTTTAGCACCTTTTTACCAGTAATCAATAAGTTACTAATTAAATACACTTGTAATTTATTTGAACATATTCCTGTCACTCTAAAATAAAGCTTACTTCATCATGGTAATGATTACCTTGCTAATAATGTTGTCAAGGAGACAGATTATTTTATGCATGCATTTTTTACATCAATCATTTTTTACTTCAGAGAAATCTAAAACTAAACTTGTATCTAGCAGATTGGCATGACAACTGCTAACAGTCTTTTAAAATGTATTATGATGCTAAAAAAATCATAAATATAGTATTGAATTATGTGAAATGATAAAAACACTGTATTCATAATTGTATAATCTAGTAATGCCATACAAAATATGACAAATTTAAACAATTATTAGAGTTAAGCTTTTAGCGCATATGGATGACAAAATATCTCTTTTTTTCATTTGAAAGAATACCAAATAGTCATAGTTGAATTATCTAATCTAAAGCAACCAAATTATGACCCTCAGTAACATTTCAAAATATTGGATTTTATTAAGATCTATTATTTGCAACATAGTTATTAATGACTACCCAATATTAAATATTTAAGCAGTAATGTATCAATGAATGATATATAGAATGTTGATAATGAAAATCGGGGTGGCCCCTAACTTATTTGGTTGAGTATATGAAACTCAAATGAAAAAAAAAACATTCTCTAAAATATTGTTTTCATAAATAAACCTGGACAGAAAAATTCTTTTTAAATTAACTAGATCTAAGTTGAATACCTGTAAGATTTGTAAGAAACAATTTTGTTTCTAATTTGTATGGGTTGAAATCAAGAACAAAGGCTGTGATACAATGACTGACATTGAATTACAAATTCATTAACAGTAGACAATAAAAACAACACCAAAACAACACCAAATTACGTTCAAAAGTCACCATTTTATCTTTGATGGGTAAAATTGAAAAGATAAAAGATAGATTTAAAAAAAAAAAAATTTATGGTGAAACACTAAAAACATTTCCTGGGCTTGCTAAAGCAGACAGTTTTAAAAGTGAGAAATTACAATGCAAAATCAACACTTTAAAGTGGATTTTCACAAGATGAAAAAGGGTAGAAATTAAATAATATAAACTAGTTTTGAGATTTACAGACACAAAATTTATGAATGATTCATAAAATTTAATGATTTCATAAACTGTTGTTATTCAACTTAATCCTGGCAGCAACCCAACTACAACTATGACAGTATCTGTTTATATAGTTACAATGGTGTGCAAGGCATTGTCTATTGTGTTGTCATTATACTCTATTTTATGGTTTGCTTGATCGGAAGACTTGGTAGAGGGCCTTAAAGGGGCATTAGCATCGTTTCTTTAAGTTTTTATTTTTTTACATATTCCCAAAAAATTATATATTTATACCAAATGCATTTTCTTCTGAAGGTCAAAAACCTCATAACTCAAATAGATTATCGGTAGACGAAAGCATCAAGTATCAAGCGAAACTGTTGGCAGCCATTTTAGTGTTAACACCTTTTAAAATATTTAAGGTAGGGAAATTGATTTGCGCAGTACATAATCAAACACATTGCCTGATTCTTTGATTATGAACCATTGACTTGCAATTGCCAACATTTATTTTTGTTTTCATGAGATCACTAAGTTTCCCTAAAAAAATGTGGCACTGTCCCTTTAAAGAGGTCATTTTATTGTCTTTAAGGGGTCCAATTTTTTTTTAGTGCATTTCATTGAATAATGAAAATCCAGTGTATTTTTGCTAATTTTACAAACTACTAATGTTAAATATTTGTATTGAATATCAAATACTAATAATTTGCATGATTTATTCGTAATGCCTTGAAAAGCCAAAACAAGGCTTTCCATTTTGCTATATGATCTTCATTTCCAGTATTATATTTTTTACTTATACCATAGGTATAAGATGTTTTCTCTTTAAATCACAGTATTCTTCCCAGAATTCCTTTGTGGTAACGTTCACCAGAAAACTAGCTTCAACCTCTGGTCTGATTGTCTCAATACTTTCATCAACGTTGAGCACCTTGTCCAAATCTGATGTAGGCCTATAAGTAAAACAAGAATTTAAAAATGTTGATTTTCAAAATCTATTAATTGTGGATTTACTTGTCAAGAATATCAAGTAAAGTAATAATTGATAAGTTGAGTCAATGATCTTTTTTAATTTGAATTTATTAACTTTATACCCATTGATCACTGGAGCTCAGAAATTGTACAATATCAACCAAGTTTTTATAGTTGGTCTTTTGTTAACAAACTTTCCACTAAAAATGAGAATTTTTCACATCCTCATGGGGGACTATTAAGAATTCTGCGGCTGATTCAAATAAATTCTGCATATACAAATTGACTAATCCAGCAAAACTCCATGAAAAAGTAGCCTACAAATGATAATATACTTAATACCATATTTTGTTCTTTCTCTTCCTTTAGAGAAGAAAGCTACTGAAGAACTTTCAAATGATAAACTTGTGTATGTAACACCTTTTGTTGTTAAACAGTACAGTATCCCATTTTCTTATATAGCCATACATAATTTTCTCCTGAGAAAACATTTTAATTTTGTTTTCTATTATATGTTGTCCCATATGTTAAAAAAAGTGAATTTTGTGGATGAAATATCATGAATTCTTCAGCTATTGGGCATTAAAATTATTATGATGAATTCATCAGGTATTCTGCTTTCAAATAATTTAATTTTCCTCAGACCAGACCATTTTTTGCAATCGCATTATTACAGAATCGAGGAGGGAATGATATTTGGCCTTCATATGTATCTGATATGATTTTGTTAAGCTATGTAATTTCATCTTTGAGCTTAAAGTGTAGCTTAAAGCCTATATGTGTAGCAGGGGGAGATTTACAGTGCCCCGCTCTTATTACAACTACTATTATTAGGTACTTTTACCCATAGCTGCTGCCAGCCCTACCCTACAGGAAGAAATACGGTACATGTTCATTGGCACCTACCTGCTAAGGGAGAGCACTTTGAGACACTGGGCCTGTAAGTATAGGGGGACGTCCTCTAAAGAGCTGACATCTCCAGGGTTCGGCGGGAACAGGAGGACACCCACCCTGTGGCAGGGAGATGGAGAATATTATGGAATATCAGAAAATCATATATATCATATAGATAATCATAAGATATGGTAACGGCAAAGCATGAGTAAACACACAAATTTTGAAGTTTTAGCAAGGAAAATTAACTCGAACTTACTCAAAGTGACTTACTTAAAATAGGCAAAAAGAATATACTACCTGCAGAAGTATACATTCTTTTACTTTTTTAAAGAGGTTTTTGATAGAGCCAGGAAACATCTGCATTCTAACCACCTGTTCCATTAGTGTATTTGAATCCACAGAGCTCCTTCCAATACCCTGATCTCCTTCAAGTCAAATGCCTCACTTCAGCCAAGGGATTAGTCATTGGATTCGTGACTCTATTGCTAGATGCATGTCATTTCATTTGCCGGTACTATATATACCTAGCGATATAAGGCTTTTGGTCTCGAGGAGATCAAGGAATTAGAAGGCGCTCTGCGGATTTAAATATGACAATGGAACAGGATGGCACTAACCATGCCATGAACTCAACCATCATAGATTGAAACGGGACAAGAAATTTTACAATTGCAGATAGTACGGTCTCATTTAAGAATTCTCAATATTAAAAGTTGCAGCTACCTGATCATCGCCTGTCTGGCAGTTGGTCGTTTCTTTGGGTTATCTAGCACCAGTTGATGAAGAACATCCCGCAATCCCGGCGAAAAGGATCCTGGTAAATCCGGGATTGCAGAATCCTGGTAATGAGGCTCATTGACAGAGGATTGTGGGAAGGAATCACTGTCACCGAGGGGACGTAGTAAACTATAGAACATTCGGCTAACAGCGAAGACATCAGATTTGGCATAAATTTCTTGAAGTGAAGTCTGTGAACAGAGAAGAAAGCTATTGAAATGAATACTTATAGGAAAGTACAAAGAAATTTGCTATTGTTGACGATGTGGTATAGTTGAAATGTAATTGATATTTGCACTCTAAACAAAAAGTTTTGGTATGTTAGCAGTAAAGTTTAAATCAGTCAATGTGGAGACTGGTTCAACTGAAAACTGAGACTCATCCTTATCGACTCCGGCTAATTAGTTGCAGTAACGTGGCTCATTAGCAGGAAGGTTAATTAGGGGTGATAACCTTGTATCTCATTTCTATTGTGGATGCATTATCGCATTAAAGCCATGCAAGCGAAGTAGAGGATTTGCAGGAAGATATGACCTGGGTATTCTCTTTCGGCATAAAATCAAAGACTGGGTTCTGTACAACAAAATTTCAAAACTAAAACTTGCTTAAAGAAATCAATTTAATACCTGTCTTGGAAGTGACTCAGGTCCGGCGTGGTGCATCCTGGTAAGTTCCGGCGCCCAGGCATGAGAGTTGCCGGCTAATGATTGGCTCTTATCCACAAACACTTGCTGGTGACCTTCACGTGTATGCAACGACCTTGCAAATCCGAAATCGGCCAAAACGGGCCTCAAACACTTGTCGAGGAAGACATTATCTCCCTTGATGTCCCTGTGTACGATGTGATTGCACTGCAAATGGTCTATCACAGCCAACAGTTGATAAAGAAGGAGAAGAAGAAATGAATTTGGCAAACCGTAGCATGGAGCTGGGCAAATTGTTCTTTGGTTGACCATGAAAGACAGAAGAGTCTGTGGGTAGCTCTGGAGAACTAAGAAAGAAGTTCGGGATGCCATTTCTATTGGAACATCTAGGTTGGAGGGAATTAGAAGTGTCTGGTATTTGAGGAAGCTTTCAGTGGATCCTTGAAAGTAGTGCACAACATTGACGATGTTTCGATGTTTAGAAAGCAGAAGCGGGACATGGTATTCGGGACCAAAGTTGCGGATAAGATATCCGTCCAAACTGCACCCCTGGTTGTGTTCGGTGTAGTCAAGGTTTATAAGGTTTATCATCATCTGAAAGAAGCACATTCAGATTGTTAAAATAACAATTCTTTGAGAAGAATTTTGATTACTGAATGATAAGAATAATGTTTGTTTGTTTTTTTCACTCATTTTACAGTTGTCGCTGTTTTTCATAAAGAGAATAAAGAAGGTATAATTTCTTTGATGGGCACTTTAGAAGTTTAGGTAATGAAGGATGAAAAATGCAATTTTATGGATATACAACTTCTTTATTCAAGGTAGGCTTAGTTTTGACTAAGTTACCAATGTTGAATGCTCAAAAATGACATTGGTTTGTTTCTATGTAAAAACTTGCCTGCTTTGATTAAAGAACAAAGTTGTATATCCATAGCTTTGTCTTCTTCATCCTTAAAATTACATATTCTGAGGTTATTTATGTGGAAACCACTAGGTGACCAAACTTGTACCTCGCTGAAAATCTATCTCAAACTGGTCCTGAAGTGTCACATCAAGTGACATTGTCTTTCGGTCCTAACAATCAAAGATATTCACTGATTCTGATGATTTCTTCACATCCCGTCTGATTTACTTCACGTAAAGGTCACTTGACATGACCCCTTCAGAACAGGACTCAGATCATGACTGGAGAAGGGTGAAGGTATTTTGTTTGAACCGATCTTAATGAGATTGTCCAATGCAACTTACCTTGAGAACGTATTGGACCCCTCCTCTGCAAATTTGAAAGACTAGGGAACACGACCCACTGCGGAGGCCATCGTCGAGATGATTCAATGGTCCATCCCCTATGATGTCATAATCAACTCCAGGCACCCATTCCTGGCTCCAGTCAAATCTCTGAACATTACACGGTTGAAGCCATATTTTATTCAGATGAGTTCGTAAATCATCCAATAATGAGGTAGAACTGCTTGGATTATTCACACCCTGAGATTTCAAAAATGTTAATAAGTTTTCATGGGTGACCTTTGACCTTGGGATCTTTGAGGTCAATTTCCTCTCTGGATTTGAAGACGAGATCGACCTTGCAAGAAGTTTCTGTTGTTTCACAACCTCAAAGTTTTTTCTTCTTTCCCTTGCCAAAGTTTCTTGAGTTGAACAAATTTCTCTTCGATTTATTTCATCCCGAGAGGCTAAATCAGCGTTCTGAAGCTCCAATAGACTCAGTTTCTTTTGTAACATCTTCATTTCAATTTCGAGCTTTTGACAAAACTCATTTTTCTTGACAACTTCCATCTGAAAGAAAATTCACAGAAGATGGTTAGCAACTAATTTCAATACTTCTGTGAAAGCGTACGATACATGCTTATTTTCTTCAAGCTAAACTTTCTAGAAAGCATAACAAGACCATTTGAGGGTACAAAATTCAGCGGGGGTTTCTCAGGAAATAAACAACAAACCCTTTCCCCTCCGCCCACTTTCAGACAATAATATAGATAAATATGTAATTTTTTCATATATCAGAAAAACTGTTTAAAGTCTGCATTAAGTTTTTACTGATCCTGGATTCTGATTGGTTGATTTTAAAGTTTTCTCTATGATGATCAACAATATACCTGAAAATTGACAAGGGCAAAATAGTACCTCTAATTCACCAACACGTTACGTTATCAAATTTATGTTAAGGTGTTGAATGATAATGACTCCAAAAAATTTACAAACACACAGATAGAATTCTTCTATAAAAATTTACTTTCACACAATATATTCAGTTTATACTGTCACTATTAAGTAAAAATTGTTTTGTTTCACAAATTACCTGCAAGGAGTCAGCAAAATTCTCCAAAACTTCCCGACCATTTTGAGCACTGAAACTCCTCGAAATTCTCTCATTTGAAACTTCTGTTCTTGTAGGTCCTCCATTTCTAACCTTTTCACCGGAGCCTATACTTAAATAATCATGCATTGGAATCTGTAAAGGACTGTCATTTATCGCCAAAGTTTTCACCTGATTTTTCAGAATGTCAACTGAGTCCAAGTTGCTTTGGTTTTTAAAACTGACCAACGAGTTGCCATGGGAACGGTTATGCAGGTCATATGAATTTTGACTGCTGAGTGAAGAGTGCATGAAACTATTTCCTTGAACAAATGAATTTTCTCCTGGTTGGGCTTGTGTTGACCTACTAACCAATGAACTGGTTGAAAACCATGGTGACCCTGTGTTGACATAGTTGTGTCTTGTCGATGGATAAGAGAGGTTGTTGGTCTGGTCTTGAGGCCAAGATGGATGACATTTACTTTGATGTGTACTTGTTAATTCTGTCCCTGTTGATGTCGGTAGAGAGTAGGAACTGTTGTAACCTAGGGGAAACATGAAAAAATATAAAATGGGTCGTAGTTAACTTTCAAAAATTTATTTCTTTGAATTTTCCAAAATGAACTTTGATTCTATACACAATATATAATCTTCGGAGGGTGAAACATATCTTTACTCAACCTTGTCATTGTATACTTAAAGAATTTATCAAGTATCCAGCAAAAACCACTGGTGGCCATTTTTGTGTTAACACCTTTTAATCATTTAAAATAGGGAAATGGATTCATGTAGCTTAACTGAAAATTGTACGTTTGTTTTAGAACTGCTTTTTTTTCTAAAAACAAAGAGAATCAAGGATGAAGGGTTCACCCATTGAAAGGGGGTGGAAATCTCCCTTTTTTAAAACCTATCTTCCCAATTAAGGGGGTAACAAGGCAGGCAATGAACCCCCTTAGATCCCCCACTTGTTCCTATATTTTATGACTGGGCACTTCATACTCTGGGCTGAATTTTCATATAGTCTCATTATCTTCAGAATTTTCAGATAGTCTCATTATCTTCAGAATTTTCAGATAGTCTCATTATCTTCAGAATTTTCAGATAGTCTCATTATCTTCAGAATTTTCAGATAGTCTCATTATCTTCAGAATTTTCAGATAGTCTCATTATCTTCAGAATTTTCAGATAGTCTCATTATCTTCAGAATTTTCAGATAGTCTCATTATCTTCAGAATTTTCACATAGTCTCATTATCTTCAGAATTTTCAGATAGTCTCATTATCCTCAGAATTTTCAGATAGTCTCATTATCTTCAGAATTTTCAGATAGTCTCATTATCTTCAGAATTTTCAGATAGTCTCATTATCTTCAGAATTTTCAGATAGTCTCATTACCTTCAGAATTTTCAGATAGTCTCATTACCTTCAGAATTTTCAGATAGTCTCATTATCCTCAGAATTTTCAGATAGTCTCATTATCCTCAGAATTTTCAGATAGTCTCATTATCCTCAGAATTTTCAGATAGTCTCATTATCCTCAGAATTTTCAGATAGTCTCATTATCTTCAGAATTTTCAGATAGTCTCATTATCTTCAGAATTTTCAGATAGTCTCATTATCTTCAGAATTTTCAGATAGTCTCATTACCTTCAGAATTTTCAGATAGTCTCATTACCTTCAGAATTTTCAGATAGTCTCATTATCCTCAGAATTTTCAGATAGTCTCATTATCCTCAGAATTTTCAGATAGTCTCATTATCTTCAGAATTTTCAGATAGTCTCATTATCTTCAGAACTATAGATAGTCTTCATTAGTCCAGCTTCTAAAATGCTCCTTAAAGAAGTCTCATTATAGTTAGTATAGTCATTTAACAGAGGCAAACTTTTCATATTTGATATTAAAAGTCACTCTTAATTAAGAGGATAAAATATAAATGCCATCCTTAACAGAAAAATTTCAAATAATTGAACAACTAGGAAAACACAACAATTTCAATAAAATGACTTTTTTCTTAAAAATTGAATAAATAGAAAATTGAAATCAAAATGAATTTCACCTACTATTGACATAAGCCTGCAGTTTCTGCGTCGCTAGAGTGTGAGTTTGACACTGGGCTTCCTGTAATGGGGTCTTGCATGCCTGATTCTGTAGAAAAGGATTGGCACTTGCGGAAATCAGCGCAGCAACAATGTCAGCAAATCCCCTGTAGGCCGCCAGGTGAAGTGGCGTGTCTCCTCGACTGTTTCGGAGGTTCAGATCCGCACCCCTGATAATTGTAATTGGTATTAGGATTAAACTTTTTAAGCGAAAAATAAAATTGAAATGTATTTTCAACTATTTTCAAAATGTCACTCAGAGCTTTGTACCAAAGTGCATGTTTTGGGGCTCCAAAACTTTCATTGCCGTGATGAAAGAATTTAAACATTAAAAACCCTTACAACCCTTCAATAGTAAAACTCTAAAAGATCTTTGGAGTCACCAAACTTAGAAAGACATGAAGAAACAGTGGGTAGATGAATTTGGGGCATCTGGGGATTTGATCCCCCTTCTTCCCTCGCCAAAATGTATAGATAGCTCTTGAAAAACGCCTAATTTTACTTAAGCCCAAACCCCTAACATTTTAAAAGCAACTTCTTTGTCCGCATCTATGAAAAATATTGTATCATTTCATTTTGAAAACCCCTTATTTTACTTGGAGTAAACCCCAATCCCCCCCCTACCCTCCTACCCCCCCCTCCCCCCCCCCCCCCCCCCCCCCCCCCACACACACACCCCTCCAACAATAAAACTAATTCTTGGTCCGCAACAACTAAGAAATATATATATCAACATGCCAAGTACATGAATGTCTACGAGATAATTTCATAGAAGTTTGAAATTATTGTTTATAGCCAATGAGACACATATTAATTTGGTAATAATTGCCAAAGTAAACCAGCAAGGTATAAAAAATACATCTTCTGTGTATTACTCAAACACTTAACACCATTTCGTCACATATAGCCCATAAAAATATTTTTAAATCCTGTCAACGCTATCTATTGCTTTTAGTATAAGTGCAGATAAGTGAAATGAACGTAGCAGTTAACTTTATGTACTTGAGGGTTGACATAAATGTACTGAGTTTAAAATGTACTTTCCTTTTAACTTTAGTTCTATATAATATTCTATTGTATGACAGTGAAATTTAAGGATAAATTCAGTTTATGTATTTCATTGTATGAGTAAATATCTATTTTGAAAGGTGTTCACATAAAGGGGGGTGGTTTGCTCATCTTATATTCAATTCATTTTCAAAATTTTCAAAAGGGGGGAAGGATAAAAAAACCCAGCATCACGCCCCTTTAGTAAACACTATTGTAATTTCAATAAGATGTTATCTTTCATATTGTATTGTATGATAACCCACTCAAAAAACATTCTTGCATGAACCAGGAAGTGTGATAAACAATATGACAATAATATATTTCAATCTCTTATAAAGTGGTCCCATTAGATTAATAATATTATCAACAATTCCAAATTAATCACATGTCCAAATGAGTGTTATACTTGACCAAAGCAATGCCATCCTAATCATGAAAATACTAATAATCACAATCATCATAATATTTTTATCTTTGTTCTTATCACCAGGAAGTTAGTTTTTATATCCTTATCTTCTTGATTTTCTGACAAAGATCTAGATAGCTTATAAATCCAGGTACTTAACCCAAGGTGTCTGTTTTAATAGGGTGTTACAGATTTATACTTAGAACTTGTATTTTTTCATTCTTTTATTAATCTCACTACTATTTGACCTCTGCAAATGAAGCTCAGTATTTAAATAGAATTACATTGTTTATGGTGGATTCTCATCCCGACCCTTGAAACATTTCACAAATCAAATATACCTATTATAAGTAAGGGTTAAACCCCAATTTCTACCTATTCCCTTATTCAAGGGCAATAACTCCTTAAAGGTCATCCCTCAGGGTAATAATACAATTTGTGCTTTGAGCATGTTCTGCCATGGATATATGCTTGGTACAAGAAAGCTATTAATATTATTATTATATATATAGATAACATAAGTTGTTTTTCTTTTGATTTAGAAAACAAGAAATGTTACTGGTTCCACTGAATTTAATAGTATGCCATTTAGATAAGTGGCCCCTCTTTCCAATTTTCTGAGTGTCCAGAGCAATTAATATGTCGAATACGGTTTATCTACCCCTTGCAAACACACTCCCACCTACTGGTGCAAATGTATTTGATTTGTGAGTAATAAATGATGAAAAGAGCAATGTAAGACAAATTGTACTATGCAATATTTTCTTATCCCCTTTAATCACACTATTATCATTTAATGATATAAACAATAAATAAATATTTAAAAAAGCAATAAAATTGGAAAAAAAGGTTTGGATTAATTATTAAAGCTGTAATTGACGTTTGTTTTTTCAAAAAGATGTTGGGAATCAACAAAAGGAATGATTGATCCTTTGGAGTCTTATTGATCCTAATCAAAATTGTATCATTTAAATGTTAACACAGTTAACATTACTAATCCTCACGTGCAGTGACTATTGAAAACATGGACATTTTTTAAAAGGATTTAAGCAATTGTAGTTGGAATCATTTATGGATCATCTCTTTGGGAGCATATAATTGATTTGTAGTCAGCAAATGATCAACTGATTGTTAGATTGATCATTGCAAACAAGTGATAACAGCTTTGAAAATATGTCTTCTTTTTTTTCTTTTTTTTATTAATTTTTTTTTTTCTAAAAATAGCTTTGAAAGTATCAACCACGAAATCTGATAGCAACAGGCACTGATTCTAAAGTGTGGATTTCAGCAGTCATGTACGGTTATCTTTCTGGGTCACTTGTCCTTTGAATAGCTCATTTGACCGCTATCAGTGAATTTCAGCAACAATCTGCATGGCTCCACAGAAGGGTGGTTGTTTTTCTTTATTGATGAATAAACTGAGAGTTCAATGAAGGGTGATACCCTGTCACACTGTGATGTGAGTTGAGAGACTCATGGTGTCACCTTGAGCAAGAGACTTTATTCAAAATATCGCCCACCTCACCCAGCAGTAGAGTTGGGTACCTGGTTTGGAAGTGAAGGTAACAATTTCAGCAGTTAGGTATCATATACTCCTTCATACTGAACTAAAATTGAACAATGTCTGTCCTTACAGCAAGTTCATAATGTGTGTAGAGCTTTGAGCATGACCCCTTTTGTTGTGCAATTCAGTGGAATATAAGTATCCTAATTACCATAGTAGAGGATTCAAAGCGGAAAAGGGCTTCTGGAGGTTTGAAACCCTACTCCTCCTAAATAGAATTCTATGAATAAATTACATGCAAAAATTGTGAATCTCCACTCCAAAAATTTTTAATCTTTCTTGCAAACAGTACCTACCATGAAATCAGAAGTTTGATGCAATCAAGATGACCCCTATCTGAGGCTGCATGTAGCGCTGATGACCCCCATTTGACCTGTGCATCAACTGCACATCCTGATTTGAGCAGCGTCTCGCATATTTTTGCATGTCCTCTGCAAGCACCCCAGTACAGAGCAGTTGCCTCATCTTTGTCCCTCTGGTTGCATGAAATCCCAGTCGAAAGAAGATTCTCAAGGTTGTCATGGTAACCATTTTTGGCAGCAGATATAAGATCCGCCATGATGCATCTTCACAGAATAATCAAAGAATCACAAATAGTTTCTCTGCTGTCACAGATTCAGTGAAAATGATGAGAATCCTTCACTTTTGTCGGAATCCAAGAATACATGATACCTGGATGTTCTCCCAGGACCAAAGACTTCTCAAGCCCTATAAGTCTTTGACTTTTTCTTAGAACCAAAGACTTAAATTTTCAAGAGCATCAAGCGAGGTGAGTATTTCTTCATCATGTTTAGAACACAAATTTGCCTACAAGCCAACTGACCTTTTGATTCAATGACTAATAATTTGTTATTTCATAAATGATGGTTCAAATATTTCACAGATTTCACTTCCAACTGCAAATTTTCAGGCGAACTCTTCTATTAGTTATAGAGATGGTAAAGTAATTTGTTCCTGAATTATATTCTTTGGACGTCCATTCAGATTCACTCCTGTAAAAGAAGATTCATATCATTAAAAACAACACAGAGCCATTGACTTTGTAGCTCATCAGTCTTTTGCAACTCATTTACTTAAGCTGAAAATTTATGAATAATATATGAATTATGAAATGAATAATCATCAAACAGGCAATTAAATCTGCTTCTCAGATCATCTACAAAACATTTCAGCATTCTAGGTTTCTTTCATAATGAAGAAGCAACAGCGTAGCATTCCAGTGTCATTTCTGTGATTCAGTTGAGACTTAATTTAACCCACTCTCTTGTCCTGCTCTCAAAACTCATAACTCATCCTCCCCTATCAGCTATTAGAATCCACAGAGATCATTCCAATACCCTGATCAGATCCTCTTCTGACCAAAAGCCTTGTGTTGCTAGCTATATAACCAGCCAATGCAATAACTCAAATCCAATAATAGCAGCACAACCCGGATGACAACTTGTTTGAGTTCAAGATGAATGAAGCTTCTTGTATAGGAACATTTCAATGGCTGACAAAATGACATTATCATAGCGATGAAGAAACAGTTGTCAGCGATACGAGGCCTTTTGCCTGAAGAGATCAGGGCACTGTTGAGCTCTGCAGATTCATATACACTGAAGCGGTTATGATGAGAAATGAAATGGTTCTGATAAATTATATCCCAAATGGCACTACCAAAAAACTTCATAGGAACCGATTCCTTAAAAACCTCAGATATTCCTTCTGCTTCACATTCAACAACCCTTAAACAACTCTCTGCAAATATCAAGTATCTATTATCAAGTACAGGATAATTTCATTGGTTAATCGACAAGGAACAATTCCAGTTCTTCAGTCTATAAGAACAATAATAGTAATAGGTGGCACGTGACTTGTACATATCATACAAGGAACATAAGTGATTTCCTTAATCTGATTTAATCACTTACATATCTTGACATATTTCATTGGTCAAAATATTTCCTGTTAGTTTTAAATAGAAATTTAAAATTCCCTTTTAGCAAACAAGGGGCTTTCCCAACTCAAGACAGGCCAATAAATTATCATAAAAATGTTTGTGTCCTGTCTAAGGCAGTCAGCAAATGAAACACGGCAAATTAAGCTTATGTCACATACAAATATGCAAAATGTCAAGTAGGTAATTAAGAAAGATTTTGACTCGGTTGCAAAAGTTAGTGACACAATATCAAATATTTCCTGCTTTAATTGGTCATGATGTGTTGGTTTTTTTGCTTGAAAAAAGAATTAGGTGAAAAAGGTTAATCCTAGCATCAGATAATTTGATACAACTTTTTGCCAACTATTTCATGTTCACTTTATAGCACTGAATAGAAATTTTTTTTAAAATTAAAAAACCTAATTGAATTGTACTACTACGCTTATATGAATATATTCATCCAGTGCCTCTAAAGTCTGCTAATTATAATGAGAATATATTCAACTAGTGCCTTTAATGTCTGCTAATCATAATGAGAATATATTCATCCAGTGCCTTTAAAGTCTGCTAATCATGAGAATATATTCATCCAGTGCCTCTTAAGTCTGCTGATTACGAGAATATATTCATCTATTACCATTAAAGTCTGCTATTTATGATGAGAATAAATTCATCTAGTGCCTTTAAAGTCTGCTAATTATGATGAGAATATATTCATCCAGTGCCTTTAAAGTCTGCTAAATATGAGAATATATTCAACTAGTGCCTTTAAAGTCTGCTAATTATAATGAGAATATATTCAACTAGTGCCTTTAAAGTCTGCTAATTATAATGAGAATATATGCAACTCTGTGCCTTTAAAGTCTTCTAATCATAATGAGAATATATTCATCCAGTGCCTTTAAAGTCTACTGATTAAGAGAATATGTTCATCTATTACCATTAAAGTCTGCTATTTATGATGAGAATAAATTCATCTAGTGCCTTTAAAGTCTGCTAATTATGATGAGAATATATTCATCCAGTGCCTTTAAAGTCTGCTAAATATGAGAATATATTCAACTAGTGCCTTTAAAGTCTGCTAATTATAATGAGAATATATTCAACTAGTGCCTTTAAAGTCTGCTAATTATAAAGAGAATATATTCAACTAGTGCCTTTAAAGTCTTCTAATCATAATAGTACAGCGGGTAAGTGATAAAATTGTGCACATCTTGATGCAAGCATGAAATTTTGCATGATTGTAGCTTATACCTATGTTATTACATAGAGATCGAGAGGCCTCTAAGAATTTTTATATTTTCCCCTTTTTTGGGGGGAAAAGTGGAAAAAAATGAATTTTTCCTACTATTTTGGCCATAACTTTTTTAATAATTGTCTTATACTTACAAATAATATACCAATTTGTTGGAAATTCAAAGCTGGTCATTTTTAAGGTAAACACAGCCTCTATTAGTTAGGACTACAGAAGTCACTTTATGTCACTGCTTTGGTCATTTTTCAGGAAAATGCGGGAAATCAAGAAAACATTGAATGAAAAAAAAGAAATTCTTATCTTAAAGAGCCACTCCGTGATTTTCATAACATATTATTTACCTTTGATACGAGCCTAAATGTCATATGTGGTGATATAAATCAAAACATCTTAACTTTTCATGTCCAAAAGACATATATTTGACAATGCTGGTTTTCCATGAAAATTCTAAAAACAGCCTTATAAATGCACAGAGGTGTAGATATCACGTCCAATATACATGGATATTATTTATATAACCTAACAAACACTATAAACTCCTAACTGCCCTCTTGGCAGTTTTAGATAAGTCTCTAAAATTACATTTGACTATTTGACGCATGCCACTGTCCGCTTTTCGATCATAATTGCCACGTTCTACCTTCATATTGTTCCTTTAAAAAGCAATAAGCTTAAAAATGTGTCTTTTTGGTAACAGTCGATACTATTGATGACACCATTGATTAAGTTTGGCATATATGACTCCAACAACTCAAGGAGTGGCTCTTTAAGGATGAGAATCTATCAATATGTATCTCACAAAGCTTGCTTTACCTAGAGTCGTAGAGTCTATGAACTGGACTCCTATATGCATCATTCAGACGCAATTATGTAAATGTTTATATGTATAAAATTTAAGCAAATTTAATACATATAACCATGTATAATATAAGGCCTGTTGAAAAGTATCCTGTTGCATAAAAGACTAAGGTCACCTTAAATCACCAAGGTAGGCTTAGTGCAATGTATAAAAATGGTGCTAAGGTTACCCTTAGCATTAAGTTGCTTTGTGCAACTACCACAGCTTATTACCTGATTATTTTTGGGCCTGGGGGCCATTGCACAAAACAACTTAACACTAAGGTTAACCTTAGTGCCATCATTTAACATTGCACTAAGGCTACCTTAGTGACTTAAGATCACCTTAGTATTTTGTGCAACGGGACCCAGCATGGTAACTCTTTAAGGTGTATCTTTAATGTGCCCCATAATTTACAAACCTTTTTTTATTATTTAAGGCTTGTTTCATACACTTCCTAAAATGTTGCAAAATGAGAATAAAGAAATGTTTTTAAATAAATTTTTATTCTCATTGTCATTCAATCTATAAATAGCTCCAAAAAAATTTATCCTGTTTATCATGCTTCCAAACGAATGAAAAATTCTTAAATGATTGTCAGCTATCACAATCAACTTTTTAATCAAAAAGCATTATTCACATCATTTTTGTTTTTGTTTGCAAGCATGTTCCTTTTATAGAACATAAATCCATTAAATCATATTTATAGCATATAAATGCAATAATTAAGGCTAACATGTAGAAAATGATAGGATAAAAACAGTGAGTTTATTTACAGCAGCTATTATGGCTCGACCAGGAAGTAGAAATAGCAGAGGCTGTAGAGGGAATATGACACTTGTGTTTTCCTTTGAATAGGGTCTATTATTGGAAGGAGGCTCTAAGCCTCAGAAGGGTAGAGATTTGATATTTACTTAGGTGACTTACTCCGGGAAAGGAGTAATTTCTTTGAAAAGTAGATGGAATGAGAGGGGTAGATGGGGGGGATGGGGGGATAGATGGGGGAGGGGAGATGGGAGGGGCAACTAGTATAATAAACAATGGAGAAGGAGAGGTATTTTAGGGTATATTCATGCTCTGATTATGAATAAAAGATTAAAAAGGCCATGTCAACAATATGCCAAGCTAGTATATGTTTTAGTTGAATAAGATAGATGGTTTGAAAGATTTTTGCAAAGAACTAACTTTCACAAACATGACAGTTAAGCAGTTTGTAGATTCTGAATTTGACAATTAAAGGTACAATTTAATAGTATATATGCATCTCTAGAGATGATTTTATTCAGGATAACAGATGCCAAACAATTAACACTGTAATGCATTTGTTTAGACTCTCTATTCCTTCGTACTTAACTTTACCTGCTAAAACAGTAGAATTCCTTCTTCAGCCTAAATTGATCCTGTATTCATAAACAACCATCCTGTCTCAAGTTTAGAGCGTCAGTATATATACATATTACCCTGAGACAGGATGTAAGTAAACTGACATTTATTTCTAAATTTCATCCCCTCATTTATTTACATGGTTTTACACCATTTCAGATTATTATGGCCCACGTATCTTGGAATGCAAAATTGACAACTATTTTGCCCTTGGCAGTGATAAAGTTAATGGAAATTTTGTAAATATATAATGTCTTTCTAATATGTCAACATTCAACCATTTAGTAATTCTATGTTTCTACAATGACGCATCCTTCAATCAATAATGTAGCTGAACTATACATTTATACTTAATGCATTTAGCTTTGAAACAGAATTCCATCAATGCACTGGCTGCCTCGAGTCCCAGTGCACATGCACTTCCTGATTTTCTTCTAAGCTAGAAATAATTTATAATGCTATTACATTACATGAATTATAATGAGAATAGTACATTTTAGTGCTTGTTAGATATGAGAATAATGAATTGCAAGATTTCAATGTTTATTACAAAAGCAGCTAATTTAACTATTTATCTTATTTATTATTATCATGATTGTTGATATGGTTCATCATGTATCCAAACAACCTACAACTAATGTTTGTATTAAGAAATAACTATCTTTAACATAAATTTTAATGTCAATTCTATATTTAATTGCTTGACGACATTAGTTTGACAAAATATCCCTTTCAGAGAATAAAGTAGTTGCTCATCCACAAAAAATTCATTATTGATTATATGGGATATGTATACCTAAGTTAAACAAAACAACTATGTTTACCAAAGAACTGTTAAACATAACAACCATGTCTACCAAAGAACTGTTAAATATAACAACTATATGTCTACCAAAGAATTGTTAAACATAACCCATTGTCACAATAATGACTATTAAATTCTCATAACATCTATAACATAACATAATATTATACCTATGAAAACTTAACATATAATATCTAATAATAAATAATAATAAACCAAACAGATTATTATAAATATATTGTAGTTTTAATAAACTTAGGCAAAATATTGGACCTATGAATAAATCTATAGATTATTCTCAATTATATTACTGGATTACTTTACAATTCATTATATGGTAGTTTTATAACTTAACAAAAAAATTTAGACCTCAAACATAGATGCTTTTTAACCTATTATTTCTTAAAATGTTGCAGCATTATATTATGTTTTATAATATCAAGTAGTGAACCTATAATGCTACCGAAAATCTCATCTAAGAATATCAGTGCTTTAGTTTCATAGCTCTTGGCTCCAATCCCAAGTTCATCATATTACCTACATACCTTGAATGAAAAGTTAACTGCATCAGTGCTCACATAATTATAATATTCAATAGGTCTAGAAATAACTTTGCTTATAAATGATTCAGTAAATTCAGAACTATCAACCCATATCACATGAACATGAAAGATTTTTGTATTCCATGTAATTTAGAAATTCATTCATAGAAAAGTTAATCGTTTGAATATGATTAATAATTGATGATACCATTTTAAGGCAAAAGTCATAAACACTTAATATATAATACATTGATATATCATATTATCTTAATGATTTGTCCAAAATCTATTAACAGAGACCTGATCATATGTTACTAAATTCAAATTCTTATGGTTATGGAAGATTAAAATAAGTATTCACAATGCATTGAATGACAAGTAGAAAATACAAAATTTGAGGTGAGGTGAGGTGAGTTGGTGTTTAACGCCGCTTTCAAGATTATTTCACTTATATCGCGGCTGCTAGTATTATTGCAGGGAGAAAGCCCGCAACACTATTGTGGCTATGCATTGCGGTGAAACCTGCGAATTTCAGTGTAGCATTGCACCCAAACCTGACTGCGTGTAGAACAGTTCTCTACTGCAGACAAAGTTGCCGAGCCCCTGGCGGGATTCGAACCACGGACCTCCTGATCCGAAGCCGAACGCGCTAACCACTGCGCTATCCCGCCCCACAAAATTTGAATAAGATACTCATAATAGAAAGCTTAGTTGTCACTTTTTGTCAAATACAATCTCTACCAAACCTGAATAATAGCTTTAAAAAATAAACCAATCACAAACAACACATATATTGACAGTGAAAATGATAGTCAGATGTTGTTGTGAAGTACATTAACCAAAACTTTACACATAATATCTAAATATTAATGAGAATGATTATAAACAGAAATAAGATTTATGAATATATTATATGATAAATAACAAAAATAACAGTTTTGACAAAATAAAATAATGTGCATTGGACACATACGTAAATTACACATAACATTAACTTTTATAAAAATAGAATTTAACATTTGTTAAAATGCTAAGTTTAAGTAGGTTACTCCTGAAATAACCCCATAATTAATTACATGTTAAAGAGAAAACCCTGAATGCACATTGCGTCAACTCTTACACACATTTACAAACATTTATCAAAATAATATATCTTTATAGATATTACAACTAAGAAATATATAAAAACAAAAACCTGAATGAAATATAACCACTGAAAATATAAATATACACTAAAACAACATTTGGTGAATTACAAAAGGCACAAACATTATTATAAAAATAGACACTAATATTTCTCAAAATGATAATATTTATACATAAAGCCTAAAATAACAGTTGATGAATAAGAAAACACATGAGAAATGTACAGACCTGTGTGTGAAATATACGCACAACGGAGCTCAGTTGAACACAAGTGACTTTTATCTCTCGCGACCTACTCTAACAAACCAGGAAGTAAGTTTGAGTATAAAACGCAATAGGCATACCAATCCAGGATCTCGTCTGTTTCACACACCATGTGACCTAGTAATTGTGAGATTCCTTCAATGACGTGCCTTTGTATAGCTAAACGTCAATGGTAAATGATATTTGAATTTTGTTACATTTTTAATTGCCTTGTTATAATAAATGTATGTTATAATTGATATCATTAGTGCATATGGTATTGTCCTGACGTACCTTTGTATAGTAAAACGTCAATGGTAAAATTGAATTTTGTTACATTTTAAATTGCTGCCTGGATATCATAAATGTATGTTATAATTGATATCATTAGTGCATGTTCTTGTAATGACGTGCCTTTGTATAGTTAAATGTCAATGGTAAATGATTTATTTGAATTTTGTTACATTTTTAATTGTTGCCTTGATTTCATAAATGTATGTTATAATTGATATCATTAGTGCATGGTATTGTCCTGATGTGCCTTTGTATAGTTAAATGTCAATGGTAAATGATTTATTTGAATTTTGTTACATTTTTAATTGTTGCCTTGATTTCATAAATGTATGTTATAATTGATATCATTAGTGCATGTTCTTGTAATGACGTGCCTTTGTATAGTTAAATGTCAATGGTAAATGATTTATTTGAATTTTGTTACATTTTTAATTGTTGCCTTGATTTCATAAATGTATGTTATAATTGATATCATTAGTGCATGGTATTGTCCTGATGTGCCTTTGTATAATAAAACGTCAATGGTAAAATTGAATTTTGTTAGATTTTAAATTACTGCCTTGACATCATAAGTGAATGTTATAATTGATTGCATGTTATTGTATTGATAAACTCTTTAAATTTCAATGGTGATTACATTTTTGGAGTTTTTATATCATTTTTTATAGCTGTGTGGATAACAAAAGTATAAATGCTTATTGAATTCAGATTTTTTAATATTTTATCTCAAATATGCATTTTGTATTATTATATTTAACTGGTAATTATTCTAGGTGCTTTGATATTATTTTTTATTGCTGCCTTGTGTATCTTATTATCTCAATAGCTGCCTTCATATCATAAGTGTATGTATGTTTTAGAGTTTACATTTCAGATGTGTATCTTATTATCTCAATAGCTGTGTTGATATCATAAGTGTATGTAAGTTTTAGAGTTTACATTTCCTGTGTTTCTTATCATCTCAATAGCTGTGTTGATATCACAGTATAGGGTAAATGTAGAACATTCTTTAGGTTACATTTATGTGCATTTACACCTGTATTGATCAAGTTTCAGGGTTAATATTGTATAGTTCAATGTAACTGGTGCTTGTATTCTTGAGTTTTAGACATTATTTTCAATAGCTGTGTTGATATTAAAAGTTTATATGCTTAAAACATTGCAGAAATTATTAGGTGGGGTGATTTTGGGTTTAACACCGCTTTCAAGAGTATTTCACTTACATTGCGGCTGCTAGTATTATTGCAGGAAGAAAGCCCACAACACCATTGTGGCTATGCATTGCGGTGAAACCTGCAAGCATCGGCTGGATCTAGCGAACCATGGGTGGTACTGCACTGAAATTCAGTATAGCATTGCACCCAAACCTGACTGCGTGTAGAACACTTCTCTACTGCAGACAAAGTTGCCGAGCCCCTGGCGGGACAGAAATTATTAGGATTATATTTCATGTGTATCTTACAAATGTGTTGATAAGACTTTCAGGGTTGATTTTGTATAGTTAAATGTTAACAGGGATTATTTTCTTGGAGTTTTGATATCCTTTTCAATTGTTACCGTGTTATATTCAGGGTATGTGGTTATTGATTGCAGGAGTTTTTTTAAGATCATATTTTTTTGCATCTTACAATTGTATTGGTAAATTTTCAGGGGTAATTTTGTATAGTTGAATGTAAATGGTGACTGTATTCTGTTAGTTTTGATATCCATTGTAAATCTTGTGTTGATATCAAAAGGATATGTGCTTATGGATTGAAGAATTGTTGTACATTTAGTAACATGTGAATCTTATATCATCTGTACCAGGCAACAATTTGTATAAATTGTTAAATCTAAATGGTGAATGGTGCGCTTATGGATTGCATGCATTTTTAGATTACATTTCAAGTCCATTTTACAACTGTTTTGATGGACTTTCAGGGATGATTTAATATTATAAATTGTGATTGTATTCTTTGAGCTTTGACATATTTTTAATAGCCTTGTGATATTATAAGGGTATACATCTGTAGGGATTACAGAATTTGTTTATAAGTACACCTTTAATTCATTATTAAAGGGGGTTGAGGCGGTGTTGTTGAGGGATGAGCCCATGACCTGTATGCTTGAAAGTTGAATGACTATGAAATTTATTACGATACAAATTTCTCTCCATTACAATATAAAGGCAGATCCAATTTTATAAATGAATACTTTTTGTGCTACTGAAACAGAAGTGGTATATTATTAACGTAAAAATTTCATCGAATAAAAATAATGAGAACACTTATCAAATTGATATATAGCATGATTCAATACTGTTACAGAAAAAAATCCAAAGGGTGGTGAAAATATTTGTAAGAGTACAGGTGAGATTACATCTGAGAATACATGAGAGATTACAGGTGAGAACACAGGTAAGAATACAGGAGGGAATAAGGTGAAAATACAGGTTAGAATAAGGCAAGAATACAGGTAAGAATAATGATGAAAATTCGGGTAAGATTACAGGTCAGAATACATATGAGAAGACAGATTGGAATACAGGTAAAAATACAGATAAAAATATAGGTGAGATTAAAACTGAATATATAGGTGACAATCCACCAACTATATTTGTGCAGTCATATTCCAGTAGTTCTGAAATAAACAAGTTACGCCTAGCATTGTGTAAAAATAAATAATGATGTAATGAACAGGTAATCCAGTTCAAAGAGTAAGCGTCATACCCTCAATAGCTAACCTTAGCTAAGCAACTACACCAAGCAAATAGATATAATTACAAGACTTTTTTATTGAATCTTTTAGTTCATATGTCAGTTGGTTCACTTTTCTATTTACAGTTCTTACTTCTTATATTTCAATGCAATTTACATAGTTTGCTTTTATATCTACTTATTCATATACCTTGTATTTACTTAGAGAAACTATTCAGGGAAACAATGACTTGATTTTATTGTATAAGTCAAAACTTTTAATAGTGATGGAGATTTTCTTTGCCAGGCTCTTACAAGCATCACTGTAAAATTATCCTCGTCATGAACATTTGCAACTCTTATATTCATTCAATCTGAAGTTTAGAAATTTTGTGTGCTCGACACAGACAAAGGAACTCCAGTCTTAAAAAGGAAAAGGAAAAGGGCTGAAAATTCAGATTGTAAAGCTGCTGATTGCAAAACATGACATAGATTGGAACAGATCAGGATTCTGATTCCAGCCTAGAAACTGCTCCACTTGTGAAAGAGGTTACATGGGAAAAATGATGACTTGAATTAATGTGAGAAGAAGAATCTGTGTTTCAAGGAATAAATTTCAAATAATGACTCTTCAATTTTGTCCCATTTATGGTTTCTTATCAACATGGTCTGACATCATCTCTGTTAGTCTCATGTTCAGTCAACAGATAATAGTGCCAACAAAACTTAGTCATACGGTAAGCGAACCAATCACATCATCGAGTTTAAAATGCAGGGTGGCAGTGATAATTGAGAACAAATGGTTAAGAGGAGTTACTTTCCCTCGGCTACTGACACTGAAGACCCCTTGTGTTTGTCAACACCTTTAATGAAGCCTTAATGGCACTATCTAAAAAGTAAGTATTTGGGCAAACTAACTTCTTTCAATTCAAACTGATACCAAAATGGATCTTTTTAAAAAAGGATTTTCATTTTTTTTTCAATTGAGGAACCTTCTTCATTATAGTAAAATGAACAACTAATACCTGTAAAACATTAATCTCTCAAACACAAATAAGATAAAATAGATTACCAAAAACAGCAATAATTGGGATAATTAATTAAAGAAATTGGATTTGAGGTGAATCATATTTATCTGGTATGACCATAGTAAAATTTTGAACATTTTGAAATAATTTGAAAATTAGAAGGCCTAGTTTCTTATTAATAAGCTACTTTAGTGCCTTTATAATGACTACTGAAATATTTGGTAGTTAAAAGAGAGAATATTGTCAACTCTTTGTCTGCCATTTAGGTTTGCTGTCCGTTTACTGATAAAGATAAACAATAGGTATTGATAGAATATCACAAATTTTATAATATTTATTATTAATGTTATTATCTAAAAACCATAATGAGAGTAATTGTCAATGCTTATGTCCTTAAAAGAGCTCTCCACAGTCTTAGACCCTAGGAACTGCATCATTTCTGAATGGTTTTTATTTTAGTGAACACACGCTATTCTCTGTCAAGTATACTGGACAAAATAAGTAAGGGATATTGTAATTTCTGTAATTGATATTTCATTAGGGGGTCAATTAATACATAAATTGTTATCTCTTATTTCATGATTTCCATGATCCCTAACTATTTTTGCTCAGTATAGTTACATCTTATGTCACAATATATAACATGCTTGAAATGAATTGTGAAATAATCATGGATTAATGTTATAGCTTTTTAACTTGAATATCCCGTTGAACTTTGTTTCCACAAATATACTCCAACATCACCTTTTTCACAAGAATTTCCATTAGTCTAGTCTAGCCGAATGATAACGATATTCCATGTATGGCTGTTTGGGGATATAATGATTTGTCTTACCAAAGCAGACACAAATATGCCAGGTAACAAAGATTTATGGTCATTGGAATTTAAGTTTTTCTTAAAATAACTCGATATCTGATTGGCGCGAAGAACTACTTTTTGTTCAAACTTTCAGTGAGTCAAGCACTCATGTCAACGAGAATTTAAAACAAACATTTTTTATATTTCTTATGGAATAGCATGAAGAGTGAAGTGTTTGTTTGTTTGTTTGTTTTACTCTTTTGTTCATATAGTATTGTTCTGCTTTTGTTTTATCTGTAAACCCGTCATGAATTGCTGGGACTACATTAAACCGAGCGAATGAAGACCATGATATAATCGTTGTCATGTCGCCCGTGAATATAATGATCAAGTAAACATGAAACTCCCTTTCATGACGGTATTTTCCAAAAGTCTTAAATTTGACTTGAGGAAGACCAAAAATAACCAACTTAGATTTTTGTTTATCTGTCTGTTGTGAACAAGTAAGATAAATTCCTGGCTAAAGCTTGGAATTTATAACTAAAAACTCAGGACAGATAAACTGAAATTCCTCGCATCTTGTTGATTGTTCTTATATAATTGTACATGTTGAGACATCTGGCCTTCCAAATTAATTAACATTTCTGTGATTTTGCATAGGATTAGCAAGTACAACATTTGTAATGTTAGAAATGTCATGGCATTTGTTGGCAAATTTTGTACACAAAATGTGTGAAATATTTTCATGACAATATAAATGAACAAATCAAATACAATATGTTAAAAAGGTACTTACAGATTATGCATTTTAAACAATCTGTATACATGAAATATACACTCACTACACTTTTTAGAAAAATTTGCACAAAACATTAAAAAATATGACTTTTAAGTAAATTCTGCACAAAACAAAACAACATACGACTTTTTCAAATATTTGCAAAAATTACAAGACTTAACTTGAAATACTGTTTTGTTCAACAGCTATATGTAAAACCAATCTGGGACAGGTATTTATATAGGTATATACATGTATATTGATATATACTTCCTGATAGCGAGAATGAGCAAGTTGACCTCTATTGACATGACTACCAGACAGCTTGCTGTTAATACAGATATAACAAACCACTAAACCAGGAAGTGTCTAGCAGTATACTACATATGTAGCCATTATAAAACAAGATTTTTTTCATTAAAAAATATTTCAATACAATCTGAAATATAAAAATTATTTTTTTGTATGCTCAATTTCATGTTGAAATTATATTCAATTGAAGTTTTTTATACCAAAAAATTTCGATTTTTGAATACTTATTTCACATTGTTTTAAAAAATATCATATTTGAAGACAGTCTTAAAGACTATGGCTACATTGTTTGCTTGAATTCATATTAAAATATTGATTTAATTGAGAGTGCTTTCTTATCAGTTCGATTCAGTTTTATGAATATTTATGTAATATTGTTTTATCAAAAACGAGGACAATTCCCATGCAGGATTCTATCACACATCTTCAGAGTCAGGCAACCCCAACAGGTCTCGTCATAAGAAATGTGGAGATATTTCTCTTAGCATGGCTTTCAATTATATATATTATTTATTTGGCATCAAACTCTGCAAAAGTTTTAGTTATTGTACTTTTTTATGGGTCCAGACAAAACCAGCATTGACCATACCATCAGTTAACCAACTTGTGTGGGTTCAAATACTACAAAGTATTGGACCCAAAAAGGTAAAAGAATTTGTATTATTGCAGATAGTGTGATCCCAAGTTTAACAATGCAATGTTAAATTTTTTCACTATTTTAATGAGATTTCTGTCAAATTTAGAATTTTTCTAGTTCCTCTTGTTCAATTTTAGGTCATTTCACTCTTCACAGCCTAGTAGATGACAGTTTTTAATAAATATCAGGCATTTCTAAAACTAATGTCTAAAACATATGAAAACAAAATCCCTTATAAAATGCTAATTTACCGGTACCTTGAAATAACCTTATGTATGATATATATATAGTTCCTAAATGTCTTTTGAACTTGTACCTTTCCTTTTGTTCCCAATTTTCTGCCCTTAACTGAACCTCTCTGTCAAGGCATTATTTGAGCCAACTTCATCCCTAGCTGATCTAAGCCTCTCTGCTAAGCACCAAATTTTGTGGTTTAAACAACTCACATCTAGCAATAGCGCAAGATAAGCCGGAAAGCAATCCTTTGAGTTTGACATATTTTCTTCAAGCTGCTTTGCATGGCGACATTTCATTGGCTGAAAAAACTACACAATTAAACAAGCTTTGAATAACCAGCTGTCACTAAAATGAGGCATTATTAGCATATTGGAAGCAGGATGCCTCTGTGGCGAATAATTACAACTTTGATAAGATTTTTCATTGGAATTTCAAGTGCAAGTGCAGTACACTAGAGAGCAGGCACACAAGTCTTGAAAAAACTTCATGGGTTAAATAAGCAAGTGTGGGAGACGGCCGAGAGGTAAGCCTTACGGGGGAAGTTTTCCACAAAGGCATATCGTCCCTCTCAATTGTCCAAATAAAGCTATGTTTCCCCTAAACAATCAATCGCCCCTTCACCTAAAACCTGTTTAAGATGCGTATTTGCACTTAATAACAGTCAGTCTTCCCCTTAGCTTATCTAGGTAGTCACTGTTGACTCAGACAGACAATAACATATCAATGGCGGCTGATTATTTACCAGAGGAAAATCGGTACTGTATTTAATCCAGGAAGTAACAACGATATGTCTGCACTATATATAGTTTGTGCCACCGTGAGTCATAGAGCTGCATCAAGTATTCTAAATGTGAGATAAACAGTTGGTAAGGTAACTTTTCTCCTTTAAATGTCGACAAAGTTAAGATGAACTTAGTGATCATTATCTTCTGTACCAGGAAGTAGCTACGGTGCTTATATCATTTTCAAAAAGATAATTTTTCAACTAACGCAAATGATGTTATCAGTTTACATAAAACACCTAAAGTGTCTCGGGAAATTACAGATTATACTGTAATTTGATGGATTGCGAAATATGATTAGGTTGAAGGAAAGATGAAATGGCTGGAGTGAAGAATTGTTCACTGAATGAATAAATCATGACTGCGAGAGAATGAATGAATGAATGAATGGATGAATGGATGGATAAATGAATGAATGAATGAATGAATGAATGAATGGATGGATGATGGATGGGTAAATGAAGGAATGAAACAAGGAATGAATTGATGGATGAATGAAGTACTTGATTAAAGTACCCTTGAGTAAAAAAAAGGATGGGTGAACAACAACTGAAGGTGGATTTTTGTATGATGGATTGATCTGAGGACGATAATTTAAGAAATAATAGAAGCAATTCAAATAAGGAGGTAACGATGGATACAGAATAAATTATGAAAAGATTTACAGATGGAAGAATTGATGGTTAAATTGAAGACAAATGTGGATTAAGGAATTTATTTTGGGAGGTATGTGCCTAATGTCACAAGTTACAATGTAGTTAGATTCTTTCCATTTTTTGTGTTATGTTACCAAAATTTAGTTACCTCTACTACACTTGTATACTTCCTTGTATACTCTCATCATGTATGAGACGCACAAGCTCAAAATTTATTATATTTGGAAGTCTTTAGGATGGTGTGCATGTGCGCCCCCTCCCCCCTCTGGATCCACTAATGGTAAAATAGATACATTATATGGATAAACTGACTGATTTGAAAAGGACTGGCGAATTTTCAAATGAATGAATTAATGAAAAACTCACAGAGAGAATGCTAGGGTTGGTAGTTTTGCTAAATAAATTACTTAAAATGATAACAAATGAAGCACAACCTCAAAATTTACTATATTTGGAATTCTCTAGGGTGGTGTGCGCTAATGGTAAAATAGATACATTGTTTGGATAAACTGACTGACTTAAAAAGGACAGACAATGAATTAATGAAAAAATAACAGAGTGAATGAAAGGGTTGACAGATAAGCTGAAAAAATTACTCAAAATGATGAAAAAAAATTTAAACTCATTTAAAATCTTTCATGATCTTTAAATTGAATAATTATTTTTTTTTTTTTTAATAATTATAGATCTCTTTTGGGAAAGATTTCATTTTTACAAAGTATAAAGTTAGATCTGTATCAAATCTTTCAAATGACGCCATAAGTCTTTATCTATTTGAGATGATTCATTACCTTTTAAAGTAAAATGACACATGATATCAATACACCTGCCAAATAACCTGAAATACGATATCCTCATTGATATGTAATCAATATCAGATTACAGCATAAAAGCCTTAGCATATTGAAAGGATTCGTCTAGGTATATTTGAATAACTGACAGTAATGTGAAAAGCTTTCAAGGATCTTCAGTTCCACTGCATATTATGAGCCTTAACTCTTTAATTTATTCAGACTTTACAACAGATCACCATGAGTAGGGTAAAATTGGAGGAACAAGTTTATATATCAACGATCACTGCATAAAATCCAAATTCCGAAGCGTTCAATGCTAAAATTTAAACCTGACCTGAAATATTTATTTTAAGATTTATTTTATGCTGAAATGTAACGGACCGAATTTTTCTCAATTTGAGAGTTATGTTCTCATCACGACAGTTTGATATCATTTTCTAATTGCAGTGAAAGGATTGCAGAGTTCATAAAGTCTCATGTACAATAGTATGACATCACTTCTAACCCAACATCAACTTAAAGGGCCACAGAGTATGTTGTTGGAGTCAAATATGTCAAACTTCACAAATGGTGTTATTTCATCGTGAAGTAGTGGTTATTTCTGAAAATCAGTTTCTTAGTGCTTCTTAGTTCATTATTGTGATGGTAAACAGATTATGGTAGTTTTTGTGATCGAAAACTGGAAAATGGCGTACGCCAATGTCTCAAACCTAATTTTGGAAACTAACAACAGACACAAACATAATTGTTGAATGGCAGTGTTAAGTAAGTCTTTTATCAAATATTGACGCAGAACTTTGACTCCCTAACGTTTATATGGCTGTTTTCATTTATCATTGTAAACAAAAAACTCATTACTTTGATATGTTAGAGATAAGGATGACAGTTTAGAGGAGCGATTTGAACTTAACTCTTGTCATATGGTATTTAGACTCTTATTTAGGCCACATAAAATATCAAGAAAGTGTGTCACTTTAAGTGACAATGCAGAGAGTAACATTAGAAGAATTCCCTTCCTTCCCCTCAACTTAATTCACCACATTTCTGCCACAGAAGAATATCTTTTGTTGTCAGTGTGATATCACTTGTCTCTAGTTGAATGGTGGGGAAAATGATTATATTTTCACAAGTGACACAGATGATTTAAGATTAATCTTTAACTAGATACATCTAAAACACTTTCGTAAAAAAAACCATATGTTTTGTGAGTAGTATAATTTTCAAAATATTTACTGTACAGGGATACAAACTCGTTCCATGAGGGTTTCCTCTCCGCATTGATATGACAACAGCCCGGATAGTAGTATAAGCAGAGATGTTAGAAGCTAGGGACAATTAACTCTAGGGAATCATTCTTTCATCACCACATCACTATATAGGGTGATTATAGTATGCTAATGACTTGATTTTATATGCACTATACTAATATAGTATCAAGCAACTATATACAAGCTGTTATCACCCTGTTGTGGAGTGAAAATCTACGCGGAAGTTTGTATCCCGCTGGTGTCACTGTTTCGAAATATTTTTTCCGTGAAATATTAATCAGACTACATCTACATGTAAATATGGCATTAAGGTGGGAGAGGGAGAAAATCCCCCCGGAAATTCGTATCCTGCTGGTGTTTTGAAATTCTTTTTCCATCAAATTTTAATCACTACATCTAAATACCACATGTAAGTGGCATTCTAGAAGTTGGTGCTTTTGTGAAGACATGATCACATAAATATTTTCTTCTTTATTTTTGCAATAAGTATGCAGCAATTATTTTGCTATTGTGAGAAAAGAAGTTGATCTGCCATATATTTTTGTGATCCAAATTTATATTGACTTGCCTTCATATCATTAAAGAGCACTTTAAGAGCTTTATGGTTGAAATCAAGTTTGAATATTCTTTTTTCATCAGAATATCAGCTTCTTAACATTTTATTGCCTTGATAAGCAATTGGTGCAGAAATTCACATAAAAATTAAAGAAACATAATGTAACTTAGAACACCCATTGGGCACCCCTCAACCCTCCCGTTAATAATAAAGCTAAATTTTAAACTGAAACCAACATGACACACCCATAACTACCAAATAGTAAATGTAAATAGATATCACTTTCCATCTCAGCGGCTGACTCAACTATTTGTACTGAAAGATATAATCACACACCTTTAAGGCAAATATGTCACAATGATCTAAAACACTTTATCTACTTCACCTGTCAAACTTAAGTAATGGTCTCATCTAAGCAAGGGAAATCTAGGAGCTGGTAAAAAGCCCCATATGTCTTACAGAAATAAGAAAAATCATAAGGAAAATATGAAATATGTGTAAAGTGGGAATGTCAAATTTTTTAATATTGCTTTTTAATGTTTTATTTCCATATAGCGCCAGGATAGCTAGAACATGACTGAAGAGTTAGCAATAGCCCAATGTATTGACAGTACATAAATATCGTAAATTGCACGTCATAGACTGTAGGGCTTCCACCGGAGAAAAATATTAAGAGTACTCAAGGTGTCACACTCTACTCAGACCCGAGTACCTATAATCCTTATCTTTACACAAGAGGTCATGGAAGTGTTGTTCAGCCTATATAGATATATATGACTACCTACATATGATCAAATCAGGTATATTTTGGGCATGGTTTATGTATACAGATCATGTTGATCATCTTAGTTCACATATCACGGACAAACAATAAAAAAATTACTTGAAATTTCTACTGAAAGGTATAAACACACCTCCAGTCCAAGACTCAAGTCCAGTCAGATCAAACTCAGTTTGGTAAGGTGAGGTGAGGTGATATTGGCTTTAACGCTGCTTTTAAGAGTATTTCACTTATATGGCAGCTGCTAGTATTATTGCAGGGAGAAAGCCTGCGACACCCTTGTGGCTATATGCATTGCGGTGAAACCTGCGAGCATAAGCTGGAACTAATGAACCATGGGTGGTACTGCACTGAAGTTCAGTGTAGCATTGCACCAAAACCTGACTGTGTGTAGAACAGTTCTCTACTGCAGACAAAGTTGCCAAGCCCCTGGCGGGACCTCTTGATCTGAAGCCGAACGCGCTAACCACTGCGCTATCCCGCCCCAAAACTCGGTTTGGAGTACCTGTCGAAACCTTAATAGTCCGAAACTGTATTCTAGAAGAAATCTCATGTCATGGGGGGAGGAAGATACGAAAGTGAATAAGTTACTCTTGTTTGAAATCCAAATATTGAGGGCTAGAAGCCAAGGGGAAAAATATTGCTTATATCAGAGTAAATATTGAAAATAAGGGATGGACTATTTGCACTCATAAATGTTTACCTTGCAAAACTGACTCAATGACTCTCAGGAGGATATAAGTAAACATACATAGAATGTGTCATATGACTTCAACAAAATATGGTTGATGTTTTGTATTACCAAAAGTGTCAAACACAAATTTTCACAAATTTCACAAAGGTCATGTGGCACATTTCAGAGGATGATAATATCTTTATTTCAGATTTCTATTGCATTCCATTTAAAACAAAGGGAAACATCTACAAATTGTCAAACTTTCATGTGCCGGCCTGCAACAGTACTAACAATTATTTTATGACGTCACAGAAAAAAAAAATATGTGAAATATATAACTGAAGTACATGGAAATACCAATGTTGACTCTGTTTTATTTTTAGTGCACAGGCCTGCAATAGTGATTATTTTATGACGTCACAGAAAAACGATATGGGAAATCATCTCAGATCAATCAATGCAAAGCACAATTGTTATAACCTTGTAAGTATATGAAAATACCAATGTTGACTCTGTTTTATTTTGAGTGCTCTGGCCTGCAATAGTGCTACAATTATTTCATGACGTCACAGAAAAAACAATATGGGAAATCACCCCAGATCAATCAATGCAAAGCACAACTTATATACCCTTGTAAGAACATGAAAATACAAATGTTGACTTTATTTATTGTGCTCGGGCAAGAAATTGAGCTCATTTGAAAGTTCAAGATTATAGCTATTAGATAACATTCATCAATATACATCATGAACAGGGTATACTTCCACAAACAGGGCAAACTGTCTAAAGTTGCAACCCTGCCTAACCATATTTTTGGGGGCAGGATGGTTAAATTACCAATCTAAGTTTCAATCATACGAGGAGGATATTCTAAAATTGTGGCTCCTAAAATAAAAGGTTCCTGGAGAAGAGATGGAAAAGATTTAACAGTGGATAAAGACCAAATCCATAATCTTTAGTCTCCATGTAATAATGCGCTTTGAGCATGCTCATGCATGGAAACAGCGCAATATAAATGCACTATTATTATTATTATTATTAAGGATTCAGCAATTTTGCTGAATCCTTATTGTTATTGGCGTGTTATATTTTTTTTTTTTTTTTTTTTTTTCCACTGATTTTGTGGACCCGATTTAGCCCAAACCGCTAAAGCTACAACAGCCAAACTTGGCAGTCTGGTAGAACTTCATGAGAAGGGGTTCTAATAAGCTTTTGGGCTTAATCGGATTAAGCGTTAAAGGCACAGTACCACCCAAATTTTCAAAAATTAACATGGGATTTTTTTTTCAAAATGCACTTAGAGACCTGAAACTTTTTTTAAATGATAGGCAATTACATTTGGAGCAAAAAAGTAAATCATGGCGACTTCGTAGCATGCATATTTACGCCGCCATATTACTTTTTTTGACTTTTTGAAATTTTTGGACCCCACGCACCTTTGAGAATCTTCTCCTCCGAAGATACTAGCATCTCAGACCTGAAAGTTACATATCTTGTAGCTGAAGTACTGAGGAGAAAAAGTTAGTGAAATTTTTGCTCAAACTTTAATACTTTTTACTCAGCAACCCTTCGAAGTCGGGCGACTTAGCACATGTGAGCATGTTCAAGGGGCGATAACTCAAAAAGTTGGACTCACAACTGCACCATTTTCTCAGGAATGTGAAACCACTATGGTCACTTTACAAATCAATAAAAACATTGGTCGCAAACAGTCATTTCCGTTCACAATAATCGATCAAATTCGGGAAAAATACCTTTTTCAAAATTAACATGGGCTAATTTTTCAAAATGTACTAAAAGACTTGCATCTTGTTTTGAAAGAAGCGTTATAACACTACAAACAAAAAAGTAAATCATGACGATTTCGTAAGTGTCATGGTTTTTTCGCAATATCAACTTCTTTGCAATAATCGCAGTTTGGGTAGGAGACTTGGTCACATAAAACATGCTGCTGTGGACTAATGAGTGAGCCAATCTTCATGAAACTTTCAGGGTTGATTGCTAACATGACTATGTTTGTACTGAATGTGCTTTTACAGCGCTGAATCCTGTTGTCGTTGCTTGCGACTATATTTATTATTATTATTATTATTATTATTTTTTTTTTTTTTTTTTTTTTTTTTTTTTTTTTAATTATCATTTTTTTTATTGTTATTATCTTTTAAATTCGAGCATCCTATGCCAACTTGTTTCAGTTAATCAACAAAGTTTGAACCTTGCGGGATCCTTATGTTTGGGATAGGACAATGTAAGTCACATCATTATCTTAGACTTCATCTCACAAAAGTAATATTCTCAGAAATTGAGCTTTAGATGATTTCTGGATAAAAGATGAAAGAAGATTTGAGGATGGACACCCAGCCATGCCCATATTGAGGATGGGTCAAGGTCAAGCCAGTAATGTAATTGAGGTTTCATTCTGATAAATATCTATGCCAACTAGTTTTTAAAAAGACGTTGCTTAATTGTTCAATGGATGATGCCTTCCATGTCTGTATTTGAGAGGGGGGAGTCCAAAGGTACGCTATCCTAGATCCCCTAAAGGCAAGGTACCTCCTCAAAACACTTCAGGTTTGAGGATTGAGAAGTTCTGGAGAAGATGTTGACAAACAGGCCATGCCATAAGCCAAAGTAGCCTGATGGGGTAAAAAATAAATTTGATTTAATTACAAAATGCTTTATTCTAACTCCTGAAGCACAAACAAAATCATTAAATTTAAAAATTTTCTTAGGATAGACGTGCTGTAAATTTCAGAGATGTATAAACCTGTATATGCAGGACTTTCAGTTAATTCAGTGGTACATTATTATATGGTGCTTTTTAAACTAACTACTTCCTGCTCAAAGCACTACCTACATCATTACCGGTACTCGGAAGGAAATTTACTTTCAAAGAAGCTACTCAGCAATAAGTGTGGCTTTCTATATCCATACAGCCTGTTTTCAGGTACCCACTGTAAAAGCTGCTTTGGCTGAGTGCAATGTGGATGAAATACCTTCCCAACACAAAAAGGTATAGGCCCAGGTCACAAATTTTAAAAATTTGCAAAAATTCTCATATTTGAGAATAAAGCCATGCGCTCTGTATCTTGTTAGGATTTTTATTTTTCGATTTGGAAAATAAGTTAATTCATAAGCGTGCATGTCAAGGGTTTACAATTAAGAGCCTTTCTGATGGTAGATACTAAGGGAAAAGGTGAAAGTAAGGTGTCGTAAGTGTAAAATGTTGTGTTGTAACTGGGACGGGTATTGCTCTGTGTTTCTGTATTGCAATTTACTGCGATACAGAAAAGCATTCTGCAATACAGAAAAGTGTATTACACCTCGTTTTACAATACTTTTTAAATTTTAGATTTTTCATGCTATCTTGACTAAATCATAACATTTTGAACAGCCATCAATGCTCAACTGTCCACTGTTGAGAAAAGAGGTAATTTACAGCCTTGTTTTAATCTTAAACACATTCGTGCTATTTTCGAGTTTGTACTTAGTTTGATTCCTTCAGTACACTCGTGTTCAATGGATTGTGTTTAGTGTTTTTTTTTCTAATTTTACATAGAAATGTTAAGTGTAAAACCCTTTTTGTAAAAAATCTAATATATTGGATATTTTCAGAATTGTGTACCATTTTTGTATCATGTTATTTTGATACTTCCATATAATGTTTTACCAAAAAGAGTCTGCAGCCTCAGTTACTATTTGTGCTGATTAAATGAAAATTTACATCTGATTCATCTTAAAGAGCCACTCCTTGAGTTGTTGGAGTCATATATGCCAAACTTAATCAATTTGTGTCATTTGATTGCGAAGTATGGACTATTACCAAAAAAACACATTTTAAAGCTTTTTGTTTTTTTACAGTGACAATATGAAGGTAGAACGTCGCAATTATGATTGAAAACCGGACAGTGGCGCACGTCAACTAGTCAAGCGTAATTTTGTGAGACTTATCTAAAACAGCCAGGAAGGCAGTTAGGAGTTGATAGCGTTTGTTAGGTTATATTACTGGTATCCATGTATATTGGACGTGGTATCTACACCTCTGTGCATTTATAAGGCTGTTTTTAGATTTTCATGGAAAACCAGTATTTGTCATAGATATGTCTTTTGGACATGAAAAGTTAAGATGTTTTGATTTGATGTCACCGCTTAGGAGATTTGGGTTCGTACCAAAGGTAAATAATATGTTATGAAAATCACGGAGTGGCTCTTAAACTGATGATAATCTCACTATTTGAGCATCCTCATATTGCTAGTTTTCCTTGGAATCAACAGATGAAAAAAATCATCAAGGTTTGACTACATCCAAAATTTCAACTTTCAAATTTTAAAAGTTTACATATGCCCTACAAACATCTGTGCAAAAATCCTATCTGGCCTTATCACATTTTGATTCTTTAAAACTAAATGTAATACATTTCAATAAAATATTTTTGAAAAATTGAAAATTAATTCAATTTCACATAATACAATCAAAGTAACATGAACTAAACTATATGAATTCAGAATACCTTTGATGGTAAGGTTTTCCAGAACAAATTAAACAATGTATGACAAAATAAAAGTCAACTGCATTCAAGGAACACCCCTACATTTACGAGATACCAGTCATATTACAATTAAATTACTATAACTAAAACAGTAAAAGTCTGAATAAGTCTTTTTAACCTGTCAGATGAATAAATTTTGGCCTTAAAAGATGAAAGAATACTTGTGCTACTTATGTTGCTTTCAAGTTTTTACAGCATCAAAATGTATAATTGTAGTTTTTATGTATTTGTCAGGTAAATCATTTCAAGAATTTCAACTAAATCTTAACGAGATAATATTTGCATTACATGACCTTTTTGCATTACCTTTTTTAAAAAACTTTGTCACATTATTTGGGCAAGTAAGGTTTCAAACAGTTCAAATATATTTGACACTTGATTTCATAAAAATATGTCAGTCACAAAATGCCTCAAGGAAAAGGAGATGAAAACTTAAATCATTCTTACTGACCTGATAACTTGACAAATTCCTATTTACATAGCAACAAGAAGAATTCATGCTCATCTTTTCCTTCTTTAAACATCTGAAAAACTTGTATCTTAATTGAAGTTGATGCAAGCCAAGGTCATATATTCATATTCTAACCTCTGTTTTCATATGAGCACTTTCATAAGTTCTGGCAGATTCCCCAAGCAGCACATTGCAAAACAAATAATCTAATAAATTTAAGCCAATAAAAGCACTTTTACAATGACAAATTGCTTTTTGTCACCGTGGCTTATGTAGTGGCAATGTCATTTGACCTTGTGACATCAAGAAGACTCATAAGTGTGCAAAGTACACATTCAAATAAATTCTATTTTCCTCGACGAATTCTTTTTTGAATGATAACTTTTGACAGGAATTTGCTGATTGCACAAGTAACTTTGATTGCATCCAATGTGGCTTCTCTATTGGAAGCCCATTAAGTGCCCAAATTGAAACAAAGGTTTGTGTAGGAGGATATTACTTGACAAACCTCTGTCGGGAGAAAATCGATTTGTAACTGGAACACTTTAATACTTTGGATCTTTGTAACTGGAATACTTTAGTACTTTGCAAGTATCCAAGCTAAATTGATATTCTGCGAGTATCCTAGTTAAATCTATTTAACAAGATGTAACTGAGTTTTGTCTGAATCTGACAATTATATAGCAATGGAAAACCAATCGTGACATATATCTGAGCATAATTTTTACTACTATTCAGTGAATGTTTAAAAAATCTCCCTTCCTTATTAACTACATAATAAGCAATTCGGAAAATGAAAAATACCCTTGCAAACAAAATACGAACCCAAAAAACCCACAGGCACAAACGTTAAATTTAGTTTCCTGTTCGGGAAGCACAGCATTTCCTGTGATTGGCCGATCTCCCGACTGTCATGGCGTCTTTTGGAAAGTGACAGATAGACGGAAGATCGTTCCATTGTGACTTGAGAACTCCTAGAAGGAAGTGTCGTGACCTACGGAAAGCATGTCTTATTATGGCTTCCCGGGTAAGACATATGTCATATTTACATATTACGGCGTGTTTCTACAAGGACAAGGAACTGACTACACGGGGTGCGTGAAAAAGGGACCCTTTTTAAAAGTTCATATATGATATTGTGTCACTTTCCTTGACGCAACATCATACGACTTCTTCCAAAATAGGAGTTGAATTAAACATCTTCCAAATTTGTCATGTCATGCAACCAGAAAAAATGACAATATCGAAAATATCCTTAATGTGAGAATGGACAACTCTTTTTATTAATTCGATTATACATTTTATCATAATATGTCTGGGAAAGATTATACCAGTCCAAATGACAAGGCGTGCAAATAGAACAACCGTACCGGACATGATAAAAAGATATGTAAACAAACATCTTCCACAATACAAAGAGGTTAGGTCAAGATTATAACTCATTAAGATTTGTTTCTAAAAATCTTACATTAAAAATATGACTGGATATATGTAAAACAAACAAATAAAGGAATTGTGAATAATATAAAAAAATCCATGAAAGGTCTTACAAGTACTAGTAACTCAGTATGCAGAAACCTCACGACTCCACATGAAGAAATATATGCCATATGCATTCAAAGTGTGACTAAATATGACAGGATTTATATAAGAAAACACATTTCGTCAAAAAACGAATTATAAATCATCAATTTTTTTCTGTGAAAGGTCTTACCAGTTTTTATGGCGAGATATACAGAATTTCATCTCGCGACTTCACATGAAGTAATATATGCAAAATGTATTCAAAGTATTATAAAATAAGAATGTATATATATGTAAGCAAAAAACAGTTCGTCAAGAAAAAGAATTTTAAGTTAACAATATTTGTCTGTGAAAGGTCTCATGGTTTCTAATGACAAGGGTACCGTTGCATAAAACACTAATGTAACCTATATAAAATCACCAAAGTAAAGGATTACGATAACGTTAACCTTAGAGTTAAGATGCTGTGTGAAATGACTCCCAGGTATGCAGATTTCATCTCATTACTTCACATGAAGTAATATATGCAATATGTATTAAAAGTATTACTAAATAGGACTGGATATATATAAGAAAAAACATTTGTAACTTATCAATATATCTCTGGGAATGATCTTACGAGTTTCCATATGCAGAATTTCGACTCATTACTTCATGAAGTAATGACATGCCACATGCATTCAATATGTTACTTCATATGTTTTTTATAAAGCAAACGTTTAGTCAAAAACTGTTAATAAATTATCAAAGTTTATGTGTTAAGGGTCTTACAGTTTCTAATGACCAGATTTGCAGAATTTCATCTCACTAATTGAGATAAAGTAAGGGGATGCCATATGCACTCAAGATTTTACATTTACATGATTTGAAATTTATAAAAACAAACATTTCGTTAAAAAAACGAATTATCAAGTATCCAGATTTATCTGAGAAAGTCTAACGAGGTATGTAGAGTCTAGGTACCTTTTCACATTAAGTAATAGAATGACATATGGTCAATATGTTTCTTAAATATTACCTTATATAACTTTGAATTTATAAAAACAAACATTTCTTAAAAAAAGAATTGTAAATTATCCATAATAGCCTGTGAAACGTCTTACCAGTTCAAATGACCATGTAGAATCTAGGTTCCTTAGCTCCCGTGAAGGAAAAGAATGGCACCCGGTTGACAACTTACATGGTAAAACTGACACTGTCGCTGCTATACACGGAAATACACACTCCATGTATGTTATACTTACATTTGATGGATGGAAATGTTCATCACAAAGCCTTTAAACTGCCACTCACCACGTCGCCATTGGCGACAGTGAACCGGCTTGCAGTCGGTATTTTCATGTATTAATCAACGTCTTACTATATTGTTACATGTTTGCATATTGAATTGGTACTATTTCTGTAATGCATGATGTTTTATGGGGGTTGTATAGATATGTGTAGAATGTTTTACGTTATTACCCTTCCTCCCTATTGTTATTTATTCTATTTTTGTTTTACAAATATATAAATTTCTAAACTACTATAACAAACATGTACACACTTGTGTTTACATACATACATACATACATACATACAAACATGCATACATACATACATACACGCATACACACACATATATATATGTGTGTGTGTGTACATATATTTGTTATAGTAGTTTAGAAATTATATATATATCTACATATGCATGTGCAAATAGTGATGGTCTCGATATAAACAACTGCATATTATAGCTAGTTTAGATAATTTGTCATTTTCGTTTTTAAACATGTTGTAAAATATTTTTCCGAATATGGAATCCTAACTTCATGTAAAACAAGAATATATGATTTATTGATCATTATAATTGAAAATTAAAGTTTATTTATAGTTGAATGTGGGGAATACATCGTTACCTATCACTTTGCTTTAATTCGAATCCAATTATCATATAAATATTTAATGTTATTACTCGCCCGTGTAATATACTGCAGTGTAATATTTATACGACGATATTAAACTAGTGCAATACCGCTGCACGTATGACGTCATTGTGTGGTTGTGACGTCACAATGGCGTCCAAGTCGCGAAATGTTTCGTTCAGTACACTTTCGGCAATCATGCTTGATTACTGAGGTCAAGAAGTAAACAGAATACTAAACTTCCTTCAATTTAAAACTATTTTATTAAACTCGTTAAGGATTTGGTATCAAAGTCGCTTTTGCTCGTTTTATACTTAATCATTAACTCATTTAATAAAAATAGTATTAAAAGGAAGGTCGTTTAGTATCCTCTATGTATGAATTAAATCACATAACATATTCGTCACATATGAAAATAGTATGTTTTTGTTTAAACATCATTTATTTATACTCACCGTTGATAGTTAACAATATGCCCAATTATCCTAATCTGTCTTAATCCGACAATCCTTACACAGAGTAAAGACAGAGTTATTGCTCACGTGAGCTGCACTCAGTGCCCCCACCAGGTGGCCTACAAGGCGTCCGCGAGAACGTTCTTGGCCCCCGGAATGTGCACCGCGCGGAGAGAGAGCTCGAGACTGTCTACTAGCCGAAACAGCTCTGTCACCAGTTGCAAAAGAGCATCTGACTTGGTTGAACCCTGTTTGTTTATGGCCCAGGCCGCCGCCGAGCTGTCCGTGTGAACACACAGAATCTGCCCTCGGAGACAGCCCGACCAATGGCTGACTGCCAGCTTGACTGCATCCATTTCGAGGACGTTGATGTGGCGTCTCGCTTGTGCTGACGACCACACCCCCGCTGTTTGGTCTGCACCGAGATGGGCTCCCCATCCCTGGGTGGAGGCGTCCACGTACATCTGAGACGTCGCTGGGGGCTGCCTGAGGGGCACTCCCACCAACACGTTGCTCTCCTGCTGCCACCAGGAGAGGTGATGTATCAACTCGGCCGGTATCGGGAAGACGTGACGGCACGCCTTCTCCCTGACGTGAGTGTTTATGAAGATCTGCAAGGGTCTGAGCTGTAACCTTCCCCTTCGGGTGAAGTGTTGGGTTGAGCTCAGGAACCCTAACAGCCTCTGCCACTTGCGGAGCGACAGGGGCTCCTGGAGTGCTAATTCCAGAAGATCTTTGTACCGACCCATCCGTTCTGAGGTAACAAAGGCCTTGTAAACCACGGTGTCCAGGCGGGCGCCCAGAACCACCAGTGACGTCGATGGCTGTAGGTCTGACTTGTCTAGGTTGACCAGCCATCCCAACCGCCTGAACAACGTTATCACAAAGTCTCGTTGGGTCTCCAGAACAGATGGGGATCTGTTGTGACTGAACCCGTCGTCCAAGTACATCGCGAACTGCACATCCACCTTGTGCAGGTATTGGACGATGGGTTGGGTCACGCGAGTGAACAGCCACGGAGCCGACGATATCCCGAATGGTAGTACGTTCCACTGAAAGTGGCGACCCGCCAGAACGAAACGGAGGTATCTGCGATCCGCATGGTAAATGGGAATGTGCAGATACGCGTCCTGCAGGTCTAGGGATATCATCGAGTCCGATGGCTCCAGTAATCGCATTACTGATTGCACAGTCAAGAGTCGAAGATATGGCGGCCGCTCTAGGAAGGAGTGGTTAAACTCCTTCATATCGTGGATCAGCCGCCACTTTTTCGGATCTCGCTTCGGTCGAACGAAGAACGGAGAATAGAACCCTGGGGTGAGGTTTTGGAGCGAGAGTTCCTCCACCGCCCGTTTGGAGATGAGCATCTCCACCTGTTCCAACGTCAACGCGAGCCGTTCTGGCTCTAACAGCCGTTCTTTTGGAGAACAGGTCAGCGGGGGTTGGTGTGTCACGGGAATACGAAACCCTCGCTCCAATACCTTGCAAACGAAAGGGTCCAGATCCAACTGTTCCCAGTTGGCCGCAAAACGAGATAGGCGCCCTCCCACTGGTCCGTCCCAGGCCGGGACCACCTGTGGAGGTAATTCCGCATAACTGCGTCCCTTGCCACGCTGGTTCCCCTTGTTGGGTGTGTGCTTGGGAGAGGGGCCGGCATTGGCGCCACGGCTTCTGTCCTGTCGACCCCCCCCCCTCGAAAGGAAACACCGCCAGTCTTGGTGTTCCCGGAGGGAGTGGGTGTGTTCCCTCTCCTCTTCTTGGGCGTGTGCGCCTGAGACGAGGCTCTACCCCCGCCAGCCTGTTGGTCAACTCCTGCTGCTGACTTTCTTGCCGCTGACGAAGGGCCCCGGCGATCTGCCCATCGAAGAGGGAGGAAGACATGGCGGATGCGGCCCGCAAGCGGTTCCGGAGCTCTGCCGGAAGGTTGGTCCGTGCTAGGAACCTATCACGCCTGAGATTCGTGACCCCCGCAGAGATGCGGGAGGCGCACAGCATCATCTGCGCAGTGTTCCCAGCCACAGAGCCGAAACCGCGGTAGAGGGCCTTCGCTCCCGTCGCCATCCCCGCGTCCTTTGCGAAGGTCGCCATCGCCTGGCAGGCATGAGCGACGTGGTTGGCCAACCTCAAAATGCTCCTTGCCTACTTGTCGAGGTGCGCCAAGTGGGCATCCGACACCTGGTGCGGCACGGAGGGGGCCACTCGCCGGATGTCATCCAGGCTGGGGGGAGAGAGAGGGAGAGAACTTTGGTGCACCGGCAGCGAGCTGCGCACCTTATCTGCCAATACCAGGGGGGGCAAGAGATGACCTGGCGCCGCGGCAGCGACGTTGACGTCGAAATCCTTGCCCGCCGCCTGAAGAAGCCTGTGAGGCGGCAGAGCCACCAGACGCTGAGAGGGCGTCTCCTCCTCTGCGCAGAATGTCTCCATTCTGGCCGCTTTTGTTGACGAGGGTCCCACCTCCACCTCGCGCAGCTCCACCTGACACCAATTGGCAATCGCTGCCAGGCGGTCTCCCAAGTCTGGGGCGTCATCCGGCGGCGTCTCCATCCCGGGAGTAGAGTTCCCTGATGTTGACGCCCTACCCTCTTGGGTGAATGCGCGAGAGGGAGAACCCTCTAGGTCCGAGGAGGTAGCGGCAGGGGAAACTAACACTACCCTCCTCCTCTTCGGGGTAGGAGACGCCACAGGGGAGGGCGGAGGCGAGGCGGCCGCCTCCTCTACCCTAGTCTGCCTCGGCAGTCTAGCGTCTAGCATGGATGAGACCATGTCCTTGACTGAAGACAGGATGTCCTGGGGTCGAAGGTAGTAGGGGAGGGAGGTCTGGACCTCCTCTTCTTTGACTTGTGTTTCCTCTTCCTCTTAGGCGTGCGCCGGCGTCCTGGAGAGGACCCGACATCAGGGGAGGACCTCCTGGTAGGAGACCCTTCAACCCCGCTTGCCTGGGAAGAGGCGTTGGTGTCTCTAACAGTCGAAGCCTCCTGGTCCGAGACCGCTCCTGGTTCTGGCAAGTCAAACTCCGCCGCGTCCTCTGAAATCACCAGGTCTGAGGACGGCGACGGTAGCGGTAGCGGTAGCAGACGCGGAGGGGCGCCTGGAAGCTCTAAGCTTCTGCTGGGACTCACTCTTTTTGACGGAGTTGCGATAATCGCGGTGCTCCGCCGTAGAGAGTCCTTCACACTCGCGACATCTCTCCGCCTCCGGACAGAGATTGCGGCAAAGCCGACAAAGAGAGTGAGGGTCGAAGCGCGCGGACTTCCTGAAGCCGCACGCCCCGCAGAAGGCCGAGTAGGGAAACGCCATGACGCCTCCACCTACCCTGACAATCCAATGCCGTTGGCAGCGGCAAGCGCTAGGAGGGGAGGCGGTAAGCCTCAGCCAGTGAAATCCTATGCCGCTGGAGGCGGCTAGCGGCACGCGCTATAGGGGGGAGGCGGTATTCCTCAACCAACACTAGCGCCCTATGCCGCTTGAAGAGCAAGCGGCACGCGCTATGACGGGGAGGCGGATGCCTCAACCCAGCAGTCAATCCTATGCCGCTGGAGGCGGCTAGCGGCACGCGCTACAGGGGGGAGGCGGTATGCCTCAACCAACACTAGCGCCCTATGCCGCTGGAAGCGCAAGCGGCACGCGCTATGACGGGGAGGCGCGATGCACTCACCCAGGCGCTTAGCGCGACACGTTTCAAGCGACAAGCGCCAAGCGCAAGCCCAAGGCCTAGCACGCTAGGCGACAAGCGCTATAGCGGGGAGGCGGTATGCCTCCAACTCGCCCGCTGAGACCTATACCGCCGGAGCGGCAAGCGGCACGCCAGACACAACTGTCGCCTGGAAGACCAAGCGACAAGCGGCCGGCCGATCGTCACGGACCGCACGAGCAGAGCGAGCACGAGCGAAATCGACAACAGCTGACTGCAGCCAACTGTTGACACAACCCCAAAGCCTAGAAAAATGCCCAAAAGATACAACTACCTCGCAAGAAGTAGCCGACCCACACGGACAAAACCCTAAGCCCTGAACCCTTAAAGGTAAGCAAAATATCGCAAAAAAACAACAACACAAAGGAGAGCTATCAATTCGCGTGTCGATTCAATGGCCGACAGAAAAGCAATGACCATATAGGGTAGGCCACCTGGTGGGGGCACTGAGTGCAGCTCACTTGAGCGATAACTCTGTCTTTACTCTGTGTAAGGATTGTCGGATTAAGACAGATTAGAATAATTGGACATATTGTTAACTATCACAGAGAGTATATTAAATAATTACGCTTTTTCAATTAAATCGAAAAACAGCCTTTTCCGACGGAGAAGTCGAAATCACTGCTCATGTTCACATAAAAACTAATTATATAATTTATTATATATAATCAACTTCAAACTGCTAGTCTATCTGCTTTAGTAAGTACAAGTATTTATTTGCAAATTTCAGAAGAAAGAAGTTGTCATCCATAAATATTTGTACCTAGCTGTTTCCAAATGCCACTCAAAGAGATGACTTAAATAATATGTTTTACTTATAATTTTTTTAATCAAAACAAAAAAATTAATTTTTAAATCACTTTATAGTGTCACCATACTCAATTGATTAGCATAAAAATTATATTTTAAAGATAGAGTCATAACTTCGCTTTAAATACACTATTAATAGCATTTGGCGTTCGTGACTTCAACAACTCAAGGAGAAACTCTTTCAACCAAGTTATGGTGCCGATAATAGTAAGATTTTTCCAAATAAAAAACCAAAGAATGAAAGATGAAATTGGTGAAGTTTACTATGTAACTTTCACAAGAAGTTAAAGAATGACTAAGCAACCCACGCGTCAGAAAATGACAAACTCCCAAATTCCGCCTATAAGGTCAATTACTAACTGCTTCCAACGTGTGTCCATATATCAGATACGCTATCCCATTCCTAAATACACAAAGTTTAAATTTTTGTATTGAAAACGAATCTACTTCTCTATATTTGAGCTAGAAAAACAACACGAGTGTCAAATTCTTCTTCACAGATGTTTTCTGTGACATATGTGGTGCACCTTTAAATAGGCAATGGTCATATAAGTATAATGATAATAGATATTGAGTATTTTATAGATATCGATGAATGAGATTAGGATGTTCCCGTTATGTGATGGAGATGTATCATTTTTGCAATGGAGAGTTATTATATAGGCTTTATAAAGTCACTTTGCCGATTCATTCCTTTGTTCATGTGAATATTTTTAAACGAAGAACATTATTCTTAAGCATTTGTAAGACAATTACCTACACGAAACAGTTAGTGAAAATCCCTGTATCGACTTGTCATAAGCCTAGATAGTCAAGTAAATAAATCAGCAGTTTAAGAACCCCGTCATATGTCCATGCTGAAAAATCAGCGTATTTGAATTAGGGATCAGGGTATAAGAAAGGACCTGAGCGGATTCAAATACGCTGACTTAGCAGGATTTCATATTTCTTATCTTGGTTTTATTTGCGAAATATGTTGCCTCAAAAACAACCCAAACAGACAATGCAAACATGACACTTTATATCGACACGGGTCGTATGTACAATGTACAACCCGGACATCTAATAAAACTCACGGGTCGTATGTACAATGTACAACCCGGACATCTAATATAACTCAAACCTGCAAGACAACCCGGACATTTAATACAACCTGACCAAATTCAATACAGCCTGAACTTCCTCAACAAACCGGACCTCAAATACCATTAATTAATACATTCCATACTTCTGTTCATTTCCGAACTTCCTTTAGTTTCAACCCGAAATATGTAACGTTTACTCTGTATCGACTTGAATATGTTGTTCACGTATATACCTTAATATATATCTACCTACATTTGTACTTACATGTATATCATGAACCTCTCTTATCCAAAATCAGACTGTAATGTACTGGTAACTACGAATGTTATCTCAATGCCAAACAATTATTCCATTCAACCACTAGCAAAAGGCAAGGTCATGACCGTTGATAGTACATGTATATATAACACCTCACAGTTATCGCTTTTTCAATGTTACAGTCCCCTTTCAGAGCATTAACCATTTCGACGCCTCTTTTGAGCTTTCTATATACAAATATAAATGTTGGCGCTGCCCTCCATTTCTTTCATAAATCTGCTGAACATAACTGAATACGCTGTTTCTGATATCCAATGTAAATTCGTCATTTTTAATAATTTTGAAATTGTCGCCAATTCTAAACCGAAAAATTTAGAGACCATATTTTGTTCACCAATTTTATATACTATTTATACCAGGTACAAATTAATATGGTATGTCAATTACAATTCTGGCATTACCCAAAAGAGCCAAGGGGAAACATTTTATTTTTCGTATATTCATACATTTCTAGCTTTAATTAAACGCATTTCCGGGTTCAATTTCTTCAAAATAATTGATAATGGTTGACGTTATTCTTTAGATGACGGTATTTTCAAAAAATAGTTTGAAATGAAAATGTTATGAGGAATTTATTAAAAAAATAGTTTTTGCATCTTGAACCCTAATCACAAATCCACGCCAAATGTCTTCTTGGAATATGAATATGGAATTAATGTATGTGATCTAGCTCCAGACAGCGAGTATCCGCTCCGTGACGTCACTAATATACTCGCTGCCATCAGAAGGCTTCAAGGTGAAAAAGCTCTAACACAGCGCGTGCAACCAACGATTGATGTCACGCTCTTAAAGTGAAGCTCCTAACTCATAGGATTCACAATGCAACTCCGAACAACGACTCAATAAATGAGTACGGCAAACGAAACTTTTTGTTATTTTATCAAGTTGTCTTTGAATTTTTGAAACATAACAAATTGTCCACCATATAATCATCAAATAGAAAATTATATTTGAAGCAAATTACACCAACTTTTGTAATACTCGTAGAATTTCATACGCCTAACGTTTAAAACATACTCTCGAACCAATTTATTTGTATGTAAAATAACAATTTGGTTCGAGATTATCGATGACGTCGTTTCCTATTGTTGTCAAGAATCTTGACAACAATGCCCCCGCAAGTGAAGGCAGGGCTACTACCGTAGAGGTACTCGAAGGGAAGGCGCCCTGACTTGGAGGTTGGTATGTGATAGGAACATGATGTTTCTTCATCTCCACAAAAAAGCATAACTTTGGCAGAAAGATGATAGAATGAGTCGAACACCTATTTTCATGATTTAAGCACTAACTTTGCAAGTAATATAACAAACTTCTGTTCAGCAGATTCCAACCTAAGCTGATATCCTCAGCTTTATTAGAGCGCAGGTCTATCTGCATAATCAAGCAGAGAAAACATCAACTCAACTGTTGGCAATCCTTGTAGAAAACGAGCGCCACGGCGAAACGCCAGTTATCTTAATCATACATTTCAAAGCGCCAAGCAAAGAAGCAACAACACCCACCTTACAACGTCTTTCGATCGGGATCTACCGAAAGCATTCACGGTTTGCGGACACAATACAATTGTCCTAGTGAGGTAATTCTATAACAATGATATATCCTTCCGCTGCGTCGAATCCAACATTGGTGTTGTGATCTTGTGTCGATACCGAAAGTAGCTTTGTGATCTTGCGCCGTATCTTAAAGTAGATTTCATATCATTCGTCGAAATCGAAAGTAGCTTTATGACTTGGCATCGAAAGAACGAAACGGTTAAAATCGAAAGTAAAGGTCCCGTAAAATCCTTTATTCAGTGGCAGTCTTATTTTTTGATGACTCCAGATAGATGATTGCAATGTGTAGGCAAAGAAAATGAATGTTTTAAGCGGAATTAGTAAACAAATTCTTTCTTTCCTCGAGACATTGTCGGTTCACGTCCAAAGGGAACAAAGGAGCAAAAATGAAGGGTAACCGAGCTCGATAACCAACTGACGCTCGTTCGTCGGCCATTTCTAGACGATCGCCCATGTTGACTTTGATGAAGTTGTTGAGGTCGAATAAGGTCAGACCTTATGAATTTTTTTTTATTTTCCCCAAAATGTATTGCTGCCGAAACTTTTGCCATCTAAGACTAATTGGTTCAGTATTATGGCAATTGAAGACGGATTTGATGAATGTGTGAACCCGGCTTCATAATATTGTGTTATCCTGATGAATTTTACGATAATAATCTGTGCCAGGTAAGCGATTTTGGTTGGTAGTGTATATAATTGCTTGTCATTTGACACACAAATAAATTGAAAGCTATTTTCAGGTTCTGAACATGTATGAAGTCGGTTATAATTCTTGCCAGAAGAAGCATAAAGTGATGTTGTATTTATGTAGTATCAACTACAGTTAAAAGGGCAGGAGAACGTTTTTTCAAAGACATATTTCTTCAAGTTTCCCCATGAACATCAGTTTATGATATATGTATTATCTTTAGGAGGTCAAAGCATCTTATTTCTCAACCTGATCCTCCGTAGATGTGGAGAAATTAATCAAGTATCAAGCAAAAACCACTAGCGGCCAATTTTGTGTGAACACCTTTTAATCATTTAAGGTAAGGAAATGGATTCGAATATCATAACCGATCATGGTAAGTGATACTTTTTCAGAACACGAAATTTAATTATTCTAGGAGCTTGAAGACAACATCGTGAACTTAACGAAATTACCATCCTGGTTGTGCCGATATTGATACGAGTCGTTTTATTAGCTGATTTTATGCCCATTGTCATTTTGCCTGAGGGACATCAGGGTATTTGAAGGAGCTCTTCGGTTTGATTAGTCTGTAGTGTCACCGACCCGCAAGAACTTATATTAAGAAAAGATGTTTTCAATAACATTGATTAAGCGTAGGGTGGCGTATTCCACGGTAGGTTGCGGCAGGGTATGACTGAGATGACTACTCCGGATCCACTAAAGGATGCGGGATGGCAGGACTAATGAGAGCATTAGTTAGATTAAGCGTGTTTAATAACATTAATATTTCGGGCCAGAAACCTTTGACAAGAGCTTAGATGATGTAGATTGGTGAAAATGATCAGAATTTTGCTCGTGAAGAATAATAAGTTCAGTTTAGATGCCTTACAAAAGTGATCCGACTGAAACCAGAATTTATGCTTATAGTTGCATGCCTCCAATTAAAGTCGAACTCATATAAGTTTATTGTAAGGATTTGCCTTATATCTGAGACCACTTTGGTCAAACAGTGCAGATACGGTACACCAAGGTCACAACATGTCCAAAATCTAGAACTTTAAATCTATCATGTTATCACTTCCTGGTAGAATCACCTCACGGCAAGCAGGTCACATAATTTCGACCATTGAATTCGATAAACTTTTAGCAAGTAGACGTTTGCACGTGTAAACATTTATTCGACTGGCATGACGGTTATTGTCTTGTGAAGATAAAAAGGTTAAATTCATTGCAATTTCAAGGTGATAATCCGTATCTTGAATGTTTTGCATGTAAATATTTGCGACAATGATAAATTTGATATTAGTTAATCATTACAGCTTTGTTAATAGTTTTGAAAATATTATTTAGACATTTAGCACAAATGCGATGCATTATTGGCGTTCAACATATGTATTACAAAATAATTCCTTGTATAATGTTAAATCTTATCGTGAAAATCTTTTTCAGAAAATTCCAAACTGAATTTCTTGCGATTATTTCAAACGATAACGCAGTATGATAAGTTATAAATAATCTACCAAATTGTCAGTAAGTTCTTTCTTTGATAATAATTACATGCCAACTTTCCTTATAATTTCACACAAGAAATCAAATACCATGAAACGTTTATTCAACCACATTAAATTGTAGGCAAAATTACTGACGCATAAGCTATAAAAAGATAAACTCTATAGTTTAGATATAGGTTATTCGATACGTATACCAACGTCCCAGCTTTTTTATTTTGAATGTGTTGTAACAATAAAAACAGGATTAGGTTATAAGAGAAAGAAAAAACCGCGGCGTAAAGGGCGGAAAATGCTAGAAGTAAACTAAGAAACAATGGGCAGGTAGATTAAGAGCAATTCGACATCTACCATGACTTTTGAGAGTGAAAATGTATTTCATTCAACGTTTAAGTTTCATAGTGTTTGTTAAGCTCCTAACACTTTTCACTGATTGACGAACTAGGCGCCGTTGTAGAAAAGGTACTTACAAGTCTAAGCTACCTCGTCAGTTTATAAACAAACTTACATAGCTGTCATATTACATAATAAGACACATGTTAATATTCTCCAGGCAGGTATTTGTTATGTTTTTGTATGAATGTAATTTTTTAAACACTAAGTTGGTTGCTATATAGGAATGTTTATATATCTTAAAAGGGCTTCTGCATTGTGTGTCTATATGTATTAAGCGATCCTACTTGTCGGACCTGTTGTAATTCTTTCTCAGTGACTTTTATGGTTCTGTTTTTACAGTTAAACCTTGACTGTTCAAAGTCGACCCTGTGTATTCAGTTTCTGGCTGAAGGCTTACACGAGGCCATTTAAACAGTTATATATATGCCTTTGCACTCACTTTATGCGGTTGACGACCAATTCTTCTTAGTGATTAAAATCATGAGATTTAAGACGAGTTAATAGTTGCCGTGTTCTCTCCTGTTGGTGAGAGCCAAGCAAAGAGTCATCAACTCCAGCTTTTGGGGTACGATGCTGAAGGGATTCGAACCCCGACCTACTTGATCGTGACCTTTTGCCGACCTAGCCTCACCCTTGAGTTAATCACTCCACCAAGAGCCCTTCAATTGTCTTAAAAGATCCGGGTTTGTAGACAGTGTTAACTGCGCGTCAAATTGACCAAATAATCTTGCTAAACTGAAGGTCAAGCAAATCAATTTCAAAGATGGTTTTGTAAAGGAGAATGCTTGAAGAGATGCATCCTGCTTAATCTGCGTAACCGCTATCGCTCCTTCCTAATACCCTGATCTCTTTCGGGCTAAATCCCTCGTATGGCTGGCGGCTTGATATCCGTGGCTATGCTCACCTGTTATTTTTTCAGCCAATGTCGTTAATTAAGGAGCTTGAAGCTACCACCCTGAACTCAACGGACTTTTCCATCCGGGTTGTGCCGCAGTTGCTGAATGCGAGTCGTCTCATTGGCTAGTCAGATAGTCAGCGATACGAGCCTTTTGGCTTGAAAGAGATCAGGGTATTAGGAAGGAGCTGATCGGATTCATTTTCGCTGATTTAGCAGGATGGAGAAGTACCTTGTTTTTCAATCCATGCATGACTTCACAAAGCTAGAAACCGTCATTATTTATATCCAATGTATAATTCCTACACTTTACTGAAAAACAGGCAATTTTCGGTGCCCACGCATCGGATATGGGACACGACCTTAAAGTGACACAGTATTTTTAATGAATTGTGGCTTATATCAGATTACCCTTGGTTTTGACTTCAGTTTTAATCAGCGCCCTAAACTTGCATCTGCATTTTCTCAAAAATGCCACAATTATCGGGATTTTTTTTATAAACAGCAAATTATTTTAATTATTTTACTCCGACAGCATACTCTGTGTCCGTTCAGACACGTTTGAAATGGACTCTTCCATGCACGTGATTGCATCGCAATTCGATTGATCGCCATTAACCGATCATCATCTCCACGTGCGCTTCACGCTTTAGCCTTCCTTTGCCAATCAACTCTCAAACATTAATTATGAAATCTGACTGTTTACACTGATGTTTTGGTGATGAGTATCCGATTCAATGCCTCAGAGACATTGTCTAACCTGAAACAAACACTTTAAGATAATGTGGATGCTCCTCAGTCGAATATCATTATATTCATCACGACAGGCATTGAAAAGAAGATACTGCAATACTTTTTTCCCCTAGGTGTATGTATATTTTTTCACAGAGACAAACGCGATGTGCAGTTCTTTGAGTCAAAGTTACATTCGCAGTTCAAATAAGCCTGTCTTCGACTTTAAAGACAAGATTTCGAATTTGAAATACGATGTTCACGCCACGATGAAATCTTTTCGTAAGTGATAGTTACAGTTATGAGTTAAAGAGCAGAACGAAGTAAGCCAACAAAGCACACATTATCAATGAAGAATTAGAAAAAACTTTCACTTTAAAGATTATTGTTAGTTTGTCACTGCGCAGCGGTTACTCGACCTATCTGAGAACCCGGATAGGATAGCTTTTGCAAGAGCTCTTTATGCGAAAGCATGTAACAATATCAACCTCGGTTACCAAGGGCTGAATGTTCCGATGCTCTTCACTTTATCACCCCTGGGAGTTTTCATCAGGGAAATTTGTACTCAAAGTATCAATCCTTTATTTTATGAAACCAATGAAACTGCTACTTCGATAAGACTCTCAAAAGACGTGTTGTATTTGGCCTTAGTTTGATTTGTGGCTCGCAATCTAAGGTCTTTGCTCACACTTTCGTATTCGCAGCCAACCGGAGTTTTCTTTACAATTTCAAATTAAAGTCCCTGAGCATGCGCTGAAAGGGCCGTTTTAAAGTCAGCAATACCAAAAACATGTTTCCATCGTCTATCAAGCAGTTTCATTGGGTTGCAGAGTCCTTCAAGACCATCCTGTCTCAGGGTAAAACGTATACGCTGAGGCTCCACTCCTTTTGAAGTCATAAAATAACTTTTGTAAGGCAACTAAACTGAACCTATTATTCTTCACGAGCAAATATGCGATCACTTAACCAATCTTTCCTGTCGGGTCTGCAATTACTTCCCTTTTTAAGCCCGTTTTACAATTGAAAGTGACGCTGCTTATCGGCGTCTGCCGTTTCAGACCGAAGGGAATCCCAATCAAGTGCATGCACTCCATCGCGAGTGCGATAGACCGGAAATCTAGTAATTGCAGCGCCGATACTTACGACAGACGCATTCTTCATTGAGTTTATCACCCTTTTGTTCTTTCTGTATTTGAAAAAGGTATGCATTAGCTATTTTTATTGCATATTCAGCTGGAAATTTTCATGTGTTCTACGTCATGGCTTTTGCCTAATGACGTGGTAAGGACTGTCGCTCGACAAAGACGTAGGGTAGGGTGTTTTGAATTTCATTATTGTGAGGGCTGGAGTCTACGCTGAGTTCTGAAAACTGTTGCAAACGTCAGGGAAAAGATTACTGTGAGTGATGAACTATTTGGCGTGCATTACAATTTGCCGTGCTAAAAATGAGTCTATGACTTTAACAGCGTGTACGTTTTACCCTGAGACAAAATGCTGCAGACGGGTCATTTGAGTACAAATATTCTTGACGGAAAGTCTCAAAGGTGATAGCGATAGTAATTCAGACAAAAGCACGTAACATTTGTTTACTCAACGGTTACGGATTAGTTTAAATTAGTTTATTCTTCAACAATGGTGGCAAAAGATCGCGATTCTCTATTCTCTACTTGTTAAAGAGATGAGAAAGAGATGATTTGGGTAACTTTTAACCTTGTGGAATGACTACCGATTTGCTACTTGAAATATCTGCCGGATTCAGCTATGATTATTCGTTAAATAACCCCCCCCCCCCCCCCCCCCCCTTAAAAAATTCCTGGCCTCTGTTCATCTTTCAAGAGATGCAAATCCTGCTTGCGTCGAGTGGCGATTTCACGGAATAAAAATTTCTGTAAATATATAACCAAACAGGCAAAAAGCAATGTGTGTCTGTAAAAAGCACATATCTGTTTTGAATCTGGCATGGAAAATATATATTCGATTTATATATAACAACCCCAGAACTGCAACAAAAAGCTTTGTGACACGATTAACTTTCTCTATTTTGAACTCTGCATGGAATATATCAATTCAATTTACTTCCCTAATCGATTATGAAACGCTATTTCTTGAAGCAAAACGAAAGAACAGGTCTATCCATTGGTTTATATTATTTTTATAGTTGAAACTTCATAATCCCCAGTTATTTTTATTATCATACTGTAGCAAAGTGCACATAAACACCACACCAAAAAATCGATTGCACGTGACACGACTTTGGCACCAGCGCACAATAGTTTATATTCAACAATTTATGTATAACCATTTTAAACTAGAAAATAAAAATACGTTTTGGTCTATGCACTGACTATCGGGACCATGTATGATTACATTTACAGACCCACGACTAATAAAATTCATAGTTTAATTTATATTGAACACATTTTTCCGGTATACACTATATTACCTTGTGGACGCAGGCTGCTCATGCCGACTGACAGACTTCCGGTTTCGCAAATCATTCGTAGCCAATAGTATGGTTTATAGGTTTTTTTAATACGTTTATTGAATAGTTTCCGCTTATAATTTAAGTGTACAATACCTTGTCATGGGAAATGAATGTGTAGCAAAATGATGTATTTATCTTAATGATTATCTTCAAGTTTCATGATTGCCATACATGATACAATGTATTATGCAATATTTGAATAGCTTTTTCATTCTCACCCTCAGTCATAAACTTGCATACCATTAACTGTATATTTCAAACTTTTCATTAGATTCAATTATAGTGCCCATTTCCTTTCAAAATCCTTATAGTTAGCATTTTAACAATATCATGTTTTTACTATTAGATAATAATACCTCAATTCTCGCATAAAGTGTTACAGTAGCGGTGGTTTATTTTGCAGCTTGCATTTATAAATGGGATATGTAGCAAGTAACAAAAGAAGATCAACAGTATCCTCAGTTTGAAAGTTTGCTGAACAGCCAAAGATAATCAGATAAGCCTGGCGTTTTACATCATCAGTGTGTGCAATAATAATATTGATAATTAGGATATTTATACAGCGCCTTTCCACGTTCAAGGACATGCTCAAAGCGCTACCTACATTATTACCCTGGGGGAAGTGTACTTTCGAAGCAGCTACTATACGCTAAGCGCGACCGGTTAGGTCAGTACATCCCTACATTCAGGTACCCATTTAACAGCTGGGTGGACTGAGTGCAATGTAGATGAAAAGCCTTGCCTGAGGACACAACAGAGTTTTGGACTCGGGTCACAAATGTTTGGTGTCTCCACCGGGATTCGAACCCGAGTCGTCGGCGTGAGGGTCCAGCACGCTAACCACTACACCACTAGAACACTGTGCACAGTTTGTTCAATCCATTTTTATGAATCCTGCCAAAACTGTTTACTTATACTACAATTCCTAAAAAGATGGAGGATAGACTCAGGGTAAGATAAAATCGCACAGTCGGCCGCTCTTTTACCTTGCAAAACTCGGTACAGAAACAACAAGCATTTTCCTAGAACTCCACACATGTTTATTGACGAACGGCGGGTGAGTACACTTTGTACAAGGTTTTCTGAGAAGTGATACTTTTCATCGAATTGACACAACTATTCATCACAAGCAGGCAGGCGTTGACGCAAAGGTCGGTGTGTAAATAACACCGAATCATAGTACCTTTCCCTCACTGTTACTAGGCCTTTTACATATATAAGTTACTTGGTAAACACATATAATCTCCTTACTTATCTACTGCGTTACTTTCTAAGAAGGAAACTCAATAAATCACCTTGTGACACCGATAATGGTTATTGGCGTTTTCAAGGTTTTATCTTCTTAAGTGCATGATATATGACCTCGTACTATATACTCTAATGATGGCTACGTGTCAAGAGAGTAGTGCTTTTCAATAAATCTGGTGATACAGAGAAACGAATTAAACTGTTGCGACTTCCGCGATCAGTTGCCACATTCAAAATAGCTTATATCAAAGGCCGTTGTGAAATGTATACCCGTTATCTACGTGTAAAGACATATATCTATTTATCTATACATATATATATATATATATATATATATATATATATATATATATATATATATATATATATATATATATATATATATATATATAAGGAGGATTAGCACTTCTTCTTTTCATAAAATTTTTCTCAATAAATATATGTCTGTGCCAAGTTTATTATCTTCAGACACTTCACTATTCAACCCACTTATCTGTAGTCGTAAATGAAAGTATCAAGTAAAACTACTGACGACCATTTTAACGTTAACGCCTATAAATCATTTAATGTAGGGTAATAGATTCGCGTAGCTAAAAGGAACATGTTACGTTCGTCTAAGAACTGATTTTTTATCAAAATGGATTGCCTTACGTTTAGTAATATTTATTATCGCTTTCGTTAGATCTATTTCTTTACCTGGAATAACGTAATGCTAAGTCTTTGAAATAGGCCTATAGTAACCGGACTCTGAGGGCGTGGGTTCGAATCCCGCAAAACGACTTTGTTGCAGAATTTTTTTTTATCTAAGTATAACAATGCTATGGATATAAACAATCCAGAATCTGTGTCGTGAAAAGCTAGTCATTTTATAACATCATTGTGGGATCTAATTACATAAGGAAAATGCATGAATGGGAGCGTTGTCACTGTCAAGTTTGAATACTAGGTAAGGCGTATCCCTTAAGATGTAATACGCTTTGTGTTGCATCATATATGAATAGCTATTATATTACATTTCGAAAATACACTAAGAGAGTCGTTGTCAAGTTTTAGGATTGAATGCTAAGTACAGAGTAAACGTTTAAAGCTTATACAATCACAGGCTTAATTCACTGCAACGTAATCCAGAATTGTGGTACGGCCTTTTTTCTTGCTGCTTACTAGACACTAAATTGCTAACAATTTCTTCCTCAAACAAAAGCTCAACACAAAAATATCACTTTCTATCAACTTTGTTCATGTCATCCTGCTTAATCAATTTAAAGAGTCACTCCGTGGGTTGTTGGAGTGAGTGAGTTGGGGTTTAACGTGTTTTGAACAATATTTCAGTTATTAAACACGTGGATGACAAGCATCCAAAAGAGAGTGGACAGAGAAGGGAGAAAGGGATCGACAGGATGAGGAAAAAGACGGAAAGAAAGGCACAGTAAGAGATAGACAACAGGTTTTTGAAGGACTCAAATTTGGTCTGGCTTCTACCCCGTCGACCTGTCGAGCGTGGGTGACCCTACCAGGAGCATGTAAGCTCCGGCTAGCATAGCTCTCGGGGTCTCTGAAGCACGCAAACCACCACACCACGATAAGGTATTGAGTCAAGTGGTGGGGGTTGTTGGAGTTATATATGCCAAACTTAATCAGTGGTGTCATTTGATCGCGTAGTATCGACTGTTACCAAAAAGATACGTTTAAAAACTTATTGTTTTTTTTTACAGTGACAATATGAAGGTAGAGCGTCGCAATTATGATCGAAAACCGGACAGTGGCGCGCGTCAAGTAGTCAAACGTAATTTTGGAGACTTATCTAAAACAGCTTGGAGGGCAGTTAGGAGTTGATAGTGTTTTTTAGGTTATATAACTAGTATAGTATGTATGTAATGTATATTGGACGTGATATCTACACCTCTGTGCATTTATAAGGCTTTTTTTAGATTTCATGGAAAACCAGTATTTGTCATATATATGTCTTTTGGATATGAAAAGTTAAGATGTTTTGATTTTATATCACCATATATTATGACATTTAGGTTCGTCTCAAAGGTAAATAAAATGTTATGAAAATCACGGAGTGGCTCTTTAAATGACTCCGCTCTCGCTCCTTCCTAATTCCCTGATCTCTTTCGGGCTAAATTCCGTACTTTTGGTGTTTTTTATGTTATTGAATGTCTGCTCTTTCAAACAAGGGTATTTATACAACATTGCTGCATCACAAATCATGCCTCAAAAACACGTTTTGCACGTTCGATGCGGTGGTTTCCATCGTGTAGAGGAAACGATGCAGTAATACTATCATTTCCTGCTTAGAATCAAACCCGTACCAGCCCTCTTAATGTTTTCGAGAAAAAGTAAAAAGTGAAACCTTTCTTTTGCCTAAGAGTTTACAAATATTCATTCAGTTGGAAAATTGCCAAAGTTCATATAATTGATTATTCAAGTACTCTCGTTGAAACTTGAATAGAATTTTGAATATTGTGTACTTTTTCAGGTGCATTTATATATTGATGCACAAACCACCGAGTCATTTCAAAACTCTGCCTTCGAAACAATAGTGAGATGGCCCCATGACTCGAAAGCCTTAAAAAATGTTGACTGCAAAGGCATTCTAGAAAAAGGGCCACCTGAATATTTCAATGTTAGTTTAAACGGGAGAGTTTTGTAAAGACCCGGGTATCATCATTCTCTCCCAACAGAGGTAGCTCCGTCATAAACTTCTATACAACCTCTGCCTTAATTCGAAGGTTTTTCTGTCTTCCGGCACTTTCCCCTGGCGGGACAATATTTCAACTTGAACTACCTGGCTATATTACAGCCAATGAAAACAACGAATGCTTGAATACATATTTGATGTCACACAGATCTGTGCAATGAAACAGTCGGAAAATGAGCCGTTTGTGTTCTGTAAAGACGACTCAAAGTGCAAGGTGCATATTCGGATCAAGTTCAGCTTATGGGAAGCTTACGGAAAAAACTTAGGCGATTAGAATGATAACTTTTGAAACGGCGTCGCTGATTGCACAATTAACTTTGATTTCATCCAATCCAATTTATGACGGAGCTACCTTTGTTGGGAGAGAATGAGGGATCATGTATGAATGCAGTAGTTCAGGTTGGAAAGAAAATTTTGGGGATGTTCCCTGTCAAGCTCTTACGATATTAGTACATAATAAAACCATTGGCTATCTTTACATTTTCGTTGGTGTTATTTCGATGATTATAAAAAGTAAAATATCACAATCACCTACATACGGTTTACATCATTTTACACAAAGAACTTCCTGGTCCTGTACTGACTCTTAAAGTGACAGTAGCACATTTTTCTAAAGATTCATTTCAGAGGGTCAAAACATTTCTTTACTCAACCCGATCATCCGTAGTCGTAGAGAACATCAATCAAATATCGAGAAAAAAACTCTGACGGTAATTTTTGTGTGAACACCTATAAATCTTTTAAGGTAGGAAAATGGATTCGCATAGCTTAAAAGATCATGTGACGTTGGTTTTAAAGGGATTTTTGTGATATATACACATTGTTTTGCAATTTGAAAAACAGTTTTTCAATATCAATTTATTCATCTAAAAAAACGTGCCACTGCCCCTTTAAAGACATTCCGAGATTTCCATGACCATCTCATCCTGTCTCAGGGAAAGACGTATAGTTGACGCTCCACTCTTCTTAAGTGGAGCGTCAGCTATGCGTCTTACCCTAAGACAAGATGTGACCATCTATATTGCTTTGATACGAACGTACAAATAAAGCATTGTGATTTGAATTCAAAACTTATTCGCAAATATTAGATTCAAAACACATTATCATCACCAAATGACAAATATATGATAATCACTAGTTTTCAATGATAACAAAAACAAGGCTTTTTATTGGTAAATAAGCCGAAATTACACGTCCAAATTACCTTATAGTACTTTTATAAAACATCTACCACATTCAACTCCTAACTGTGGATCTGTTGGCTATAGAAATTTCCAAAATTACTTTTAGCTAATTGATGCGTTATTTTTGTACTTCTGATAAAAAAAATGCGACTTGATACCTTTTATATTGTCATTGTATTAAACTGATTAGCATTAAAATGATACTATACACTGGTATTCAATAAAAAGACACAATCGATATATTTGGCACACGTGAAGCCCAATGACACGCGTAGTGATTCTTCAAGATTTGTAATAACATGAAAGCACTTTCTTTATTGCTACGTTGGAAAGGATATAACTATTACGACCAGTAACTGGTACAGCCCATAACTTTATTTCGTTCACTTTATACAGAGTATATAGGTAAATAGAGCACTGACGAACAGATACGAAACGATTTTCTTCCTGGATCAATTGACTCTTGTGCAGGTGACCCGGTTTGATTATTCAATGATTCGTCTAGACGTTAAAGAAAACTGTCTGCTTTGAAATGACATATTACTTGACGTTAGATGTTATGTGACATAACTCAAATGTTAGGGCCACGCCTTTATTCAACGCTTACAACATAATAGATCTTACACTTAGTGAACTATACATTCTAATCAACACCCATGTGTTATGACTTCATTGGTGTATTTTTATGCATCCCCGGTCACCTAAGGCTTCATATTCCGATACTCTCCACAATTTGGCACCCCTGGGGATTTTCATCAGGAATATTTGCTCTCAATTTCTCGCCCTTGCATCTTGAGACGATAATCCAATGACACGGATGTGGAAATATGTGTATGACAACGCTAAGTCTTAATCAGTCTTATTTAGAAATGCATAGAAAAATTAATTTGAAATTCATAAAAAAACGTCTCTTCTGTCTGGCTGGAAATACGAAAGTGTGAGCTTAAAGTAGGAATTGTAAGCTCAAAGTATGCCGGGAAACATTGTTTGAGAGGCACGCAGGTCCAATCGACGTAGCAATGTCATTCATGGTCAATATAAATCAACGGTGGTTTTTTTCAAGTATAGATTTCCTTGATGAAAGTCTCGAAAACATCGGAAAGCATCGGAACGTTCAACCGAGTAACCGAGGATGTTGTAAGCTAATATACCACGAGGTTATTAGTGACAATTTATGGCATGTATTTTTTCAGCCAATGAAATGTCGCTACTCGAGGAGATAAGGCTAAATATCGCAACTCGTACATCGTTCCATCCGGGTACTGGCCTAATGCTGGAATGGAATCATTACATTGGGTAGTCATGAGGGAACGGAGTGTTATGGTGCAGTCATGATATTAAATGTGTTGTTTATTTTACTAAAAATAGTTATCTAAGTTGAAGCATGGAAGCAACATCTGCCACATCCTGCTAAATCAGCGTACACGAATCCGCTCTCGCTCCTTCCTAATACCCTGATCTCTTTCGGGCTAAATCTTTCGTATGGCTGGCGGCTTGATATTCGCGACTACCCTCACCTGTTAATTTTTTCAGCCAATGAAATGACGTTATGAAGCTGCTTGATCTCGGCGGATGTTTTCATCCGGGTTGTGCCGCTGTTGCTGAATGCGAGTTGTCTCATTGGCTGGTTGGATAGCTAGCGCTACTAGACCTTTGACTTGAAAGAGATCAGAGTATTAGGAAGTAACGAGACCGGATTCATATACGCTTATTTAATAGGATGCATCTGACAACCTTCAACGTCTTTTGTTATGACGCGGCCAAGTGAACTACTTCCGCGGTACAGTACCTATAGATACCATGGTGCAGGGAGGGGGAATGTTTCAAGGAGGAGGGGCTTCATAGGAGCAACTTGGATTCAAATAAACTTATGTAATGTGATGCTATGTTTTACAACAGTGATTAAAGAGAACAATGCATATTAAGGATACATAATTTGTCAAAAGAATCATTTAGAGACGAAACTAGAATTCCCTATCAGTTAAACGTAATTTTGGAAACCTCATCAGAGCAGATTTGAGAACAGATTTGAGATTATAAGGTTATATTACATGCACCTTTCTTTACGATGTCCGATAATCACTATAATCCTTCCTGAGGATAAAATTGAAACATATAGGATGAAATCGGCGTTGTTATTCTTTAAACAATCATTTAAATACGTAATAAGATATGGCTTCGTGCCATTGTACGATTTGATATAGTAAGTACCGACTAATAACAGGCGATGCGTGTCGCAAACTAAATGTACTAATAAGCCTCGATAATTTTCTAAATATACATTTCCATCAAGGAAGAGGGGAACTCCCGTCGGCTGATCTGCAATTTGATTGGTCGACTGTCTGCAAGGAGTTCACAATCGTTATCTCATTCAATGAGTGTAAAAGGCTTCAAATATCTGTAGTGATCATAGCCCAGGAAGCTGGAGCCAACATGGAAATATGGTAGCACGATTTAAGCACGTGAAATGCGTGGAATTACCTTGTGGTGAAATTAAATGCACTGAAGATCTAAATACCGTAAATATATCCAACGGGTTTAACGCCGCTTTCAAGAGTATTTCACTTATATCGTGGCTGCTAGTATTATTGCAGGGAGAAAGCCCGCAATACCATTGTGACTAAGCATTGGCTGGTTCTGGTTCTGCACTTGAATTCAGTGTAACTTTGCACCCAAACCTGACTGCATGTAGAACAGTTCTCTGCTGCAGACAACGTTACCGAGCCCCTGGCGGGATTTGAACCACGGACCTCTTGATCCGAAGCCAAACGCGCTAATCACTGCGCTATCCCGCCCCCTGATATTTTAGAACAATATTGAAAATATGTATGATATGTAAAATAATAACAGTTTCTAGTTTAGTGAAATCATTCATTTGTTAGTATGGAGATTGCATTCGGAGTCGTGGATTCGTTGATTACTTTTCACGAATCCTTCCTTATCTACATTATCTACATCTTCATTACTTAGATCTTCCATTTAGATAACATAGGCAAAATTACATGGGGCTCTTATATACAAAACCATCTGTTCTCCAACGGTTTTGGTATCATTTGGATGAACCAAACTATCGGATATACTGTCCAAACGAATTTAAAAACCAAGCTATTTATATGTTTCATCAAGATTGGCATTCTAAACGTTATGATAGATCACGGTATGATTGTTACAGGACTTTCAAAGGTTACTTCAACCAGAAAAATATATGTCAATTCTATATTCCAAAGACTTAAGAAATAATTTCATTAGATTCCGTATTGTCTCGTGCCAATACAACGGACCTTCTGACCTGTCATTGGGTCAATACGGAAAAACTTCATTAATACCAATATAGTACGTATGTTCAGACGTTAGGACAAAGTATTTGTGATAAAATGGTGACAATTGTTGTAGACTTGCCCGTTGATTTAGTGTAGCATGATTACTTTTCACAGATTTATCTTACGCTAGATCAAATTCATTATTTGCTACAACTTAAAGAGGCACTCCGTGATTTTCATATTATTTACCTTTGATACGAACCTAAATGTCATATGTGGTGATATAAAATCAAAAACATCTTAACCCATATATGCATAGGGTTTCAAATTTTTTTCAAATTGTGTGTGAATAATCTCTATGGGACATAATGGAAGGAATAAAGTTTATTTTTTATTCTAAAATTTTATTCCCATACTTTTGAAGTCTCTCAAAAAGCGCCCCATATATGGGACGGTATGCACGGAAGGGTAGGTTTTTTTAAATGGGTAGCGACATTAATATGTTAGTATTATCTTTCTCCGGCTCCGAGAATTTTCAATATGTTGAGATCCCATGAGATACATCGGTGATGGAGGGCAGTTAGGTGAGTATAAACGTGCTCAATATCTCTTTGTTTGTCAAAATACACTAAGTAACATTACTTTAAAAGCTACTTTTTCATGTTTTCTATCATGATAGAATGACATTATGCTCTGTTGATTGTTTAATAGCCAAGTATCTTAATCGCACGTAATTAAACATGAAATATGCTCTTTTTATTTCAAATTTGTGTTTCCACTTTAGTAGTTTCTTATTTTCATTTACAGTTGAGATGTTCGAAAGAGTTTGACCACGCTCTGCATGACTATTGCACCTCCCGTACTGAAGTGGATAACAAAGTGTACTGTTGCACTAATGGTGATTCTCTCACATCCTATGGGAAGCAGTATACAATAGGAGGGATATATAAGGCAGAATTTTATGATGAAATTGAATACAAACACTTGATCAAACTATGACAAAACGATTTGACTTAACACATTTCAAGGTAATCACATCGGCCTAGAGGCCATGACAAGACATCGCTGAAGGGGCCCACAAACCCAAGCTAAATCCGTTTAGCAGCTTCTCCTTCTTCTTATGATTTGGAGAAAGCAGAAAGAGTATTGGCCATACTAATCTGTAATCCAAGTGTGTAGCTACGTTAATGGCAATAAACTCAATGGAACAAGTCACAAAGTTTGTTGATGTTTTTGGTGTAATCTTGGCACAGTTTTGAACTGAACACTATCATGTTCTTCTTCTAGGTCCAACCAGTCCTTACCACCCATGTCCTTGTTTCACTTGTTCATTGCATACGACCATTCCTAGGTGGACATCATGTTTCTTGGATAGGGACCACCTGCCAGTTGGTTTAACTGATAAACGCAGACATAGATAAACCTGTCTAAACACTGTTGTCTACCACTTTTACATGTTCATATATCTGCAAACTTAAGCAGAATAGCACTCAAAATTTTCCATTTCTTAAGGACTTATGAGAGGACACTTTTAGAATCCATCTGGTCTGACTGTGGCTTTGCAATGGACTCCTCTCTCAGTAAAAGTATTAAATAGTGGCAAGAAAGGGAACAGATCAAATGGAATCAAATCTAACAGATCCTGGAGGATGTGGATTATTCTGATGATGCTGAAAATTTGGAAGTCTGTGTCATAGATGTTTCTAACGTCCATTCTTTAGACTCATGGTCACAGAGTAAGTGAACACCAAAGAGATATTTTGCATCCACAGTCTCAACCTGTACCTTTTTCATCATCATTATCGCCAGACATGTCCTCATTTACTTCATGGGGTTCAATGAAGATGTAAATATTATCTACCTGACCGTATTCATCAAATAAAATATAATGGATTTGGTTTTCTACCGTTAGTCTGAAAGAACTATACCGTGTATCTTTGGCATATGGTAAGGTACTTGTAATAAAATGTCTAAATGTAACCCAATGTTTGTCAAAAGCTGAGAGTAACTAATTCAAGCTGCTTAAAATATGATTTACATGAATTTATTATCATAATTACAACAAACAGGTATGAACATTTGTATCCAAAAAAACCCCACCCATTCGTGCATACCGTCTCACTTATGGGACGGCAAATTACTCAATAATTAAGCATGGAAAAATTTATATTCCAAAGTTACATTTCATTGTCATTTATCCATAGAGACCTTAATTATATCCTCACAAGGTCAAATAAAATATTATTTTGTTATTTTAGGATTGCCATTAATTGCTTTTCTTTAAATAGACAACCACCTTAGCTTTAAAATACACTTTACTGTAAGTTTTTTTCTTTAAAAACTAGTGAGAACTGGTACTTCAAAGAACCCGTCCCATAAGTGGGACGGTATGCAAAAATGGGTTAGCTTTTCATGTCCAAAAAACATATATAAATGACAAATAATGGTTTTCCATGAAAATCTAAAAACAGCCTTATAAATGCACAGAGGTGTAGATATCACGTCCGATATACATGGATACTAGTTATATAACCTTACAAACACTATCAACTCCGAACTGCTCTCCTGGCTGTTAAAGAGAAGTCTCCAAATTACGTTTGACTATTTGACGCGCGCCACTGTCCGGTTTTCGATCATAATTGCGACGTTCTACCATCATATTGTCACTGTAAAAAACAATAAGTTTTAAAATGTGTCTTTTTGGTAACAGTCGATACTTCGTGATCAAATGACACCATTAATCAAGTATATGGCATATAACATATGACTCAAACAACTCACGGAGTGGCTCTTAAATGTTTACAGTTCAATCGTCTGTTCTTTTCATAAGGAACGCGACCACAATTTGACAAAATTCACAGTGGTGATAAAACAATACGATAATCTAAGGGAAACGTTTTTGTTTATACACTTTTGGAAGAAACATTTAATGACGTTATTAGTGAATAATTCATTGAAAATATTTAAATTTCAGTCAAAACCTGCAGAATTTTACAACCATCCAACAAGAACTAATTTCTTGAAAATTATTTATGATACACTAAATTAACATGTACAAATATGGAAATAACCACATCGTGCAAATACTTTTGATTACGTCTGTGTTTTTCCAGACGAAATTCGAATATGTATTTATGTATGATGATTAGCATGTTATTAAGGTAATAGATTTGCAGAGACAAGCTGGGTCAGGCCAACCTTATCGATTTATGCGGATGGTCCGGATTTCAACTCTAGCGATTTTCTTAGTTAATCAGATGGTAGGATATCCTCATCTTGCTAAATCAGCCTATATGAATCCGCTCCGTTCCTTCCTTATACCCTGATCTCTTTCGGGCTAAATCCCTCGATCCTCGTATGGCTTGCGGCTTGATAATCGTGACTATGCACACCTGTTATTATTTTCAGCCAATGAAATATCATTAAAGGAGGGGTTTGAAGCTACTAGCTTGAACTCAACGGATATTTTACATCCGTGTTGTGCCGCTGTTGCTGAATGCGAGTCGTCCCATTGGCTGGTTAAATAGCTAGCGATACGAGGCTTGAAGGAGGTCGTTGATTTAGCAGGATGGGATTTCCTTGACAAAATACATTTCAATATGGCGTTGAAAGATAACCAATCATTATTGATAAAATTTATGCAGCGATAAAACCTCCACGAATTTCGGTTTTGACATGATCTGACATGTATTTTCATGCGGGGAAAAAAGGCTTTCGACACGTTTAGTGCCAATGAATGAATGAAGCCATCATTTGACTCAATACCTAATCATGGTGTGGTGGTTAGCGTGCTTCAGAGACCCAGAGAGCTATGCTAACCGGAGCTTACATGCTTCTGGTAGGGGCAACCCAAGCTAGACAAGTCGACGGGTAGAAGCCAGACCAAATTTGAGTCGTTCCAAAACCTGCATGGTCTCTATCCCTCACTATGCTTTTCTTTTCATCTTTTCCCTCATCCTTTCGATCGATTTGTCCCTGATATGTCCACTCTCTTTTGGATGCTTAATTAAAGCATTACGACGAAGGTTGATCATCACGAAATTAGATGTGTTTTAACTGGAATATTATTATATATAATATTATATACATATTTTTGTGTGGATCAACCACTTGATCCTATTTATATTCATCAATTATTCAGTCGCAATGAAAAAAGATAATTTGAATAAACATCCAACTTTGAATAAAATTTACATGAAATATCAAAATTTCAAAAAGTATCCTTCCATGGTGACACGAGGTGAGGTGAGGTGAGTTGGTGCTTAACGCCGCTTTCAAGATTATTTCACTTATATCGCGGCTGCTAGTCCTATGGCAGGGAGAAAGCCCGCAACACTACTGTGGCTATGCATTGCGGTGAAACCTGCGAGTATTGGCTGGAACTAGCGAACCATGGGTGGTACGGCGCTGAATTTCAGTGTAGCATTGCACCCAAACCTGACTGCGTGTAGAACAGTTCTCTACTGCGAACGCCATAGTGACACGATCACCCGCCTCAAATTTTCAATTGACTATTCAGGAGAAAGTCCATGCCAGAAGCTTCAACTATCAAGTTGAGTCGTTATTGTTTATAGTGCTTATAACTAAAGTACATTTTCCAAATTGGATTGAAGAACTAAGACTTTGTAAACCTATGCAGAGAAATACTTATTATTAAGAAGGGGAGAGCTCGTTTCTTCAAAATAACTAAGATTCCAAAGTTTAGTTGTTTTAGTTTCGTAGTTAAAAGCCAATTTTCTTTCAAATTTGGAATTGAGTTCGAAGACGCTTTAAACCTATGAAGTTTGATATTTATGATTAGGAAGGGAATAGCTCTCTCCTTCTTAATAACCAAGATTCCTATTATCAGATTGTAGCCCATTCTGAAACGAGAGCGTATTTGAATTTGCAGAGCTTAAAATTGAAGTACCCCTGCAGATGCAGATATCCTATTGTAGCAAACGGTCCTAACATTTCTATGGACACTTAATAATCTAATGCAATGAAGGCTTTCGAGGGTGAAGAACAAGAAATATAGTTAATTTGGAAAACTCAGTGCTCATTCAGATACACCTAATATTGACTTTATTTCTTGCCTGTCCATTCTTTTTTGGATGCCACCACTGGACTCAATACCTTATCGTGGTGTGGTGGTTTGCGTGCTTCAGAGACCCCAAGAGCTATGCTAGCCGGAGCGAACATGCTCCTGGTAGGGACACCCAAGCTGGACAGGTCGATGGGTAGAAGCCAGACCAAATTTGAGTCCTTTTAAAACCTGCTTTCTATCGCTCACTATGCCTTTCTTTCCGTCTTGTCCCTCATCTTATCGACCCCTTTTCCCCGGATCTGTCCACTCTCTTTTGGATGCTTGTCATCCACGTGTTTAATAACTGAAATATTGTTAAAAGCACGTTAAACCCCAACTCCCTCACCCACTCACTCACTTTTTTGGATGCTTGTCATCCACGTGTCTAATAACTGAAATATTGTTCAAAACACGTTAAATCCAAACTCACTCTCTCACTCTTGTTTGTATATTATTCAATCTAAATCAGTAAATGTTGACATATTACACTATTAATCTTACATAGCTGTTGCTCTAAAACATTTTCGACCTTTTATTTGCCTGTTTTTCAAAATGATAAACTTCGTTGATACTGAATTATTTTTGTATATCTTCAGGTGTGAGTTGACCTGGCATAGACACTTAAAAGGGGGTACCAGTCAAATCGCCCCACCTACAAATCGCCAAATTGGTCAAATCGCCCCATATTTGGTCAAATTGCCCCAGGGGGTAGTCAAATTGCCCCAATGTGTTTTAATTTATTAATTATGCACAAGATAGTTGTACATCAAACTTTCATGTTTTATTATTTATTTTTTAATTTATTTAGGTTTTGTGAATGAAATCAATAAAGTAATTTAAAGAAACCAAATGTAATTTTAGGTGTAATTTAGATTTGATAAAAGCTTTTGCAAAACTGGAAGAAAAAAATTCAGGTACAAAGTGCCTTTTCTTAGTTTTACCATGCAACCATTTTAGAAGGTAAGCTTGAACACTATGTCATTAAATTGGTAATTCTTATACAATAAATCCTTTGATGACATTCAAGTTTGGTTATTTCCGTATAATGTGAACATTATAGTCAATTTTGTTCTACCTTTATCATAAAACAAGACTTTTTAGAAATTTTTCTTAACCTTTTGATATCCTTTTTATATTTTGCGTAAATTTTTATTTTGGGATTTGGTTCTTATTTTTGTACTACCGGGTAAATGGAATGTTACATTCAACACATTTAGGAACCTTCAATGCATATTTCACGTGCACATGTCTCATAATTTACTATTGAACTGTTCGTAAACAAAATTACAAGCCAAACAGGCAATATTTTATGAAGAAAGAATAAGTTTTCAATAAAGCCACATGTTGTTATATTTCTATAATGAAAATAACACTGAAGACTTCAAATCAGTGAACATGGAAGAAAATATAACTTGATATTTCAATTTTTTATATTTTTAGATACCTCTTCTTTTGGTTTGGTAATTTATTACGCCTTTAGCAGATATAAATATTCTTGGACGGGACTTGGGACTAAAATAGTTTTGCCACAATAATAGGGTTACCATGATGATAGGGTCGCTGGCCATTCCTAGTTATTGTCAATGTTGATATTCTATTTTCATATTAAGGTTATGCAATTGATGGTCTCATAATATGACCAACTTAAAGAGAAATACAAGTTCGAAATAACCTTCATATGGTTTAAACATGTTTTATTCATTTCAAAAGAAAGAATTGGCAACAAAGCTGAAAGCTTATATCAATGGTGCTCAAATAAAAATTATATAATGAGACAATCAAACATATAACCTTCATATGAAAACATGATATCAACATTGACAATAACTATAGGTAAAACATGAAAAACTTGTGCATAATTAATAATTTAAAGCACATTGGGGCAATTTGACTACCCACATGGGGCAATTTGACCAAATCTGGTGCAGTTTGACCAAATATCTGGGGCAATTTGACCAATTGGGCTGGGGCGATTTGTAGGTGGGGCGATTTGACTGGTAACCCTTAAAAGGACAGTCCTATCGGGGTAGTTTTTGTGGAAATGAGATTCAAGGGGACATTCCTGTTTATACATATATGTCATTAGTACATTAATATAGCATTACCAAGTTGAAAATGTTACTGAGGGTAACATTTTGGTTCATTTAGATTTGACAACTAGATAAAAGAGATCGCACAGTGGGTAAAAGAAGAAAAGTAAACAAAGTGAAGCAATTCATTGGCGTTACATATACGAGTTTGAATAGCCTTGCTTTGACATAACAAGAAATTGTTTATTAGTCTTATCATAAATCCTTTGCAAATGTATGGAGGTTCTAATCAAACATTAGTTTATTTTTATAATTTTGTAAATTCGGGAAAGTACAGCACGTCTTTTTTCACGTCATTTTCCTCTAATTCAAATGGCAAACTGGATGCCGATAGGCCAGGTAAGACTAGAAATATTGAATATTGTGTGCCAATTTTGTAATCCCTACTTTATCCCTACATAAATTACTCTATGTCATAAACTAGACCAAAGCTTGGTACATGTAAATATATGATTTTGATTTGAAACGACACAAATTTGGGAGACATCGACAACTGATAATATCCTAAATAAAAGAAGACTTATATTAATATATGAATCGATGATTCCCAAATTAAGCTTATTGTCCAAGACATTTTTTGTAGAAAAATTGGCTTAATTATTACGCTTCAGCAAGGGTATTATCAGTTGTAGCGGCAATGAATGGCTTCATTTCTGAAATTTTATGGAGTGAAAACTCTTCATTTTTTTTTCAATTGTAAGAACATTAAGCAACCGAAACGTTTCTCAGTTACATGCTTGAAATTTATTTGAAATAATCATGTTTTAATGAAATGTGTGTATTAAAAGTAAGTTTTTATTTTGGAATACCCAAACATTCCTCTTTAAGATTTACCTTCGAAAACTTCTATTTCTTCCACATCATTATTTTGGGAACATGACAAAAAAACTTACACATCTCTGTGTCCACACTGCAAAAATAAACTCCCTAAAACGTTATCTCCCTAACTCCCGAACTACCTAACTAGTCTTTAAAGGTGAGGCAAAGTGATTTGGGCTGCTTTCAAGAGTATTAAGTTCACTTATATCATGGCTGCTAGTATAATTGCAGGGAGAAAGCCCGCAACACTATTGTGGCAATGTATCGCCACCATGAAAGCTGCAAGCATTTGCAGGTAGAACCAAGGGTGGTACTGCGCTGAAATTCAATGTAGCATTGCCCTCAAATCTTACTGTATTTATAACAGTTCTCTACTGCAGACAAAGTTGTGGAACCCCTGCAGGATTTGAACCCCTGCCCTCTACCACTGCCCTCTTTATCTGAAGCCAAATGCCCCAACCACTGTGATATCCAGCCCCAACTCTTTTCTTAAAGAGGAGACGTAACGCATAATTGTGATTATTACAAATTATTATCTGTAGTCGCTTCACTTATAAGAATCAATAGAGCCAAAAAATGAGAAAATATAAGCTTTAATTCGACTACTAGGAGACCTTTTATACCCCTGTTTTGGATAACCGCCTAATGAGCCTGGCGAACGCTTAGACAAAATCACTGAAGCATGACTCGAAGCCATGCCCAAAGTGTGACGTGCTAGTTGTCAGCTGAAAGTCCAGCCCTTTGATTTTCTCTGTATTTTTAAGCTAATTCAACAGCAAAATAGAGGCAATAGCATGACCGAAAGAATTCCAAAATACGATATGTAACTGCTTCATGATATCAACTTTACCTCTTGGACGCGGTTTTTGTGGGTGGGTTTATATAAAAAAGGTTAAGAACTTGGTCGGTGAGAGATCCATTACTATGGGATATCACGTAGTGTTACAACATTTATTATCGATATGAAGTTCTAAATTGTCTCGAAAAAAATGATGGTTTTTGTAATAAACGGGAGAGAATGTAAAAACCTGTTTAATGTTTACTGTAGAAAAAATAATTTAGTTTCTCTTCACTTTATGACAACTTAGTACTTAGTGGATGATTCGTTTGTATTTAACTAACGTATATTATATTGTTAGCTAGTATAACATCTCACACCGTGTTGCAATATCTCTGTCTTCGAATTTAACAATCAATGACATGAAAACATACCTTGCGTAAGCGTTAGAAACATCCTATGTAATCCTAAAGAATGTTGGTACCCGTTATTCACGATGTACTTGTTAAAATGTGTGTCATCGTCCTTAGAAGTACATGAGCCAAATCTCCTTCTCTTAATTTATTGGTTGAATATATATTCTACAAGTTCATTGGTTCAAAATGACTGGACGCCGTGACAATAAACTAAGTAGCAGTCGAATGCCAAGATTACGCCATTATGACAACACATATATTCCGCTTGGTGGATCCAAGGCGTTAAAATTCAAAAGGTATAATTAGAGACAATTAAATCAAGAACTGAAATTGAATGCAATAGGATTATATAACGGCCACATGTGTGTCATAAAAAATAAGACTGTTTGAATCAGTCTGATTGTTGTGACAACATTTGGCAGACGTCGTAATTCATGTACACATGCTATGGGATAGTGCGCATAGCATCATATTAAAACACGGTCTTTCGCTTGGAACAATACAAATAATTAATGTTATATTTAACATCAATTCATCGGAGGTTTGAGTTGCTTGGATGACTTTAGATATGTTTAAACAGTTGTTTAGAATGTGAGATTTCCTGTTGTTTTTTCATTAAGGAGGTTATACTTCTGCCAACTAGCACGTCACGCGGCAGGACACGCGGCTTGACACGCCTCAGTGACCACGGGCCTGTTCAGTTCTGTTCACTGGTGTTAATTAGCTGTTGATTGGAAAAAGCCGTATTAAAGTTGTTTATAGGCCGATTTCGAAAATTTAAACTCAAGTTACTGGCAAATTAGAATACGTATTTTATGAATCACGAAAGTTGCCATGGGTCATTTCAGTCGATCTTTAAAGGGACACACAGAAATAATAAATGATTACCATCCTGATGCTTACCAGTTCAGTATATTGATAATAAACAGGTCTAAGTTGTGATTTGTGATTTAAAAACATGCAGACAATGGCCCTGACAAATAACTGATCTGGAAACTTTTTTACAGCACACAAAAAGACAAATATGGTAGTGTTACCTAATACTCACGTAATTTGACTTACTTAATGGTTCATCTATATGGTAATTTTTCAAAGATTATCATTGAAAACAAGAAAGTATCATAACTTGAGCATTTTAGGGATGAAGATGCAAGTTTATGAGGATATTGGAGGATATCAAGACAAATGGTATTTTGCCTCTTATTTAAGTCACTTTATAATAAAACCAACTCTGTGTCACTTTAAGAGTACTCACAAGAAGTATGAAAACACCATGTCAAACCTTTATTACAGGGAGAGATAAGTCTTACTGTATAAATGTAAATATGTATATAAACAAGATGTTGTTATTTAAAGTTCTAGCTTCTCATTTCTATGCTCATTGATTTTTGATTGAAGGTTCAAAGGATAAATCCTGTCACAATCACTTTGAGTCGGTGTCAGATGTTATATATAGTGTCAGATGTTATATACAGTAGAACTCGGATATAACGAACTCCAAGGGACCAGCGAATCTAGTTCGCTATATCCGGTGTTCGCTACTCACGTTTGGCAGCCATCTTGGATTATCAAAATGAAAACGTACATGTCTAAACACAAAAATAACAAAGATAAATTATACTGCACTTCATATCTTTATTCTGGAGGATCAAGGAGCACGATAAAGTTTTTACAATTACATATCCATAGCACTAGTACGTTTGACAAAGTCTGCAATCTTCGTTTGCATACCTCGTTTGGCCTTCTTCATTTTGTCGACAGCTTGACATACATCTGCGAGGGAATCAAACACAGCAGTGTCCGACCCCATCGTCTCGCACACGAGCAGATCACGAAGTGTTTGTATTGCCGCATTGGCTTCAGCAAACGTTGGTTTCGGTCTTGGTTCGTCTTCGTCACTGTCCGAGTCGGGAGTTGATGAGACAGTGGGCGTGGCATGCTTCTTGGTAACTGACTCCAAGATTTCATCTTCAGTCGGGCGTTCCGCTACCAGGACATCATTGTCGGCATTGATGAAATCTTCCATTGTTACTCCATCTGGCTTATCTGTGATTTCCTTCCACATCACTCGTAGGTCAGAGAGCAGCATGTCATCGGCCTCATCGTCTGAATCTTCGGTTGACTCAGGCATGACGAAGCCCCCCTTCCTGTAACAATTGGTAATTGTCTTACACGTGACCTGTCTCCATGCAGCGTGGATCATCTGGACGGCGTCTAGAAGAGTGATCTTGTATTCCACTTTCTGGTCATATGCAGCAAGCATTTTTCTCATCACCTGGCCCTTGTAGAACTGCTTTAGGTTTGCAATTATGCCTTGGTCCATCGGTTGGATCTTCGACGTGGTGTTTGGTGTATATATATCCTTGCTAACGGCTGAAATATTGCCAAAGCAGAGTTTAACACTAACTTACTCACTCACTATATATATATAACAAACAAAACCTAATAGAAATCGACCAGATGTATAAAAGTTTGAAAAAAATAACCTTATCATCATTCAAGCTTTTTTTTATGGGCGGTTTCCCTATTCACTATGGTCTGAAATCAGACCCACTACTCACCAGTTCAGACCCTGGTTTATTGCAGACAAAATCTGGCCATTAACTGACAAATCACATCATAGAGTTTAAAAGAAGGATTTGCACCAATCAAGTGTGACAAATGGTTTCATATGCTGTGGACAGTGAAGAGTTCAAAACCAGGTCGAGTCTTTTTTCCCAACTTTTAATCCTCAGAACATGGACGATTTTAATCAAACTGAAACAAACCTTCCACCTATTTGTGCAAAGTAGCTTCCAAAATAATTTTGGCACTGTGAGTGAACAAAAGGGGGAGTGTCAAATATTTTTAAAGCTTCATCTTATTCAACAGACATGAGGCTTTATTCTCTCCTCTTGAGGTAAACCACTGAGTTACAAAAATGGAAATTCAAATCCCCTCACTCCAAATTATTGTTGGACATGTTCACCATTCTCTCCCAACAGAGGTAGCTCCGTCATAAATTCCTATACAACCCTCTGTCTTAATATGAAGGTGTCTCAGGCTTCCGGTAGTTTCCCCTACCGGCGCAATATGGCAATTCAACTACCTAGCAATATTTCAGCCAATGAAAACAACGAATGCATGAATAACATATTTGTTGTCAGACAGGCCTGTGCAATGATACAGTCGCAAAATTAGGCGTTTGTGTTCTGTAAAGACGACTCAAAGTGCAAGGTGTATATTCGAATTAAGTTTAGCTTACGGAAATAACTTAGGCGATTTGAATGATAACTTTTGAAACGGTGTCGCAGATTGCACAACCAAGCTTGATTACATCCAATCAGCGTTTTACATATCTAGACCAAGAAACCTTAGAATTAAGACAGAGGTTGTATAAGAATTTATGACAGAGCTACCTCTGTTGGGAGAGAATGATATTCACAGGACAACAGAAAATTGCGTTGACACTTACAAATTGCCACATCAATGCAAGTGAAACTTTCCAGTGTTCTTATATACCAACATTATCGTGAATAAACAACAAACAAATATATTTTCCAAGTTTTGCAGCCAGTGAGCGTTTATTGACAACAAAAGTCTACACAAAAACAATCACACCTAGACCATAACAACACTTGGGAGAGGAAAACAGGATTTAGTTCGTTAACAGATTAATTAACAGACTTCTTCAAACAACGGACCCAGCTCCTCTGAGAATAAATATATATATAATATGTATATCACAATTCAAAAATATAATCATAGTTTCCAGAAAGAAAACGATTTTATTCTGATTTACATCGGTTTATTCTTCCTTACGATCACAGCAGAGATAAATATATATATGTATATATAACAAGCTACTAACTAGATGCATCACAAAAGTTATGTCCCTTTCATAACTGCGCTGAGAAAATAAAGTTCGAGTGTTTTGATAAATATTGTACACAGACTGACAATATTTGTTGAAATCACAAAAATCATTCCTTGATTTTTACAACATATCTTTTTTTTCCAAACATAACTTTTTAATCTTGAGGTCACAGAAGTCAAAGTAGACATAATCATACAGTTAATATATATATGACAATGCTCACTGAACAAGACAAATTTACTTTTGAAAAAAAATATTGATTTTAAAAGAAAAGATTTTAGAATGAAATTTCATCAAAATTGTATGATTGTTTAAGTGCAAAACTTTTCACTCCAAATTCTCGAATGAACGATAAAAAACGAAAATCTACAAAAACTTTCAAACTAAAATAAATGCCAGATAAAACATATTGCACTTGTCCTAATTTTAAAATTCAAATCAAAAATATTTCTAAAGAATGAAATGAAAATAATTATACTATGATAAATAAATTTGTAAATGATATCAAATGATATTTATGACAAGAATATTCTCAAGACAAAGGTAACACATTCCACAGGTGGTGAATAACACGTAGATACTTAACGACTGATACCAATGGGACTAATGGGGGGGAGCTGTAATTACGTCATTAATACATTAAATTATTCAACAATAATTAACCAATTACGTATCAAGCAAAAGGGATGCTAACAACGTTCCATCTAAGAATATATATCTTCCAAAATTGACTCCTAATTCAATATTTTTTTTCTCATTTTACTGCAAAACAATTGAATTTGATTTAATAAGTGAATTCAGAAAATATTTGAATTTTGAGATATTGAAAAAAATCCACTTCGATCAGCTTGCAGTGAGTACTCGTGAAAATATTTTACGTCAATGTATCCTAAATTCAGCTTTTTTGTTTAAACCCGCATTGTTCAGTGTAAGTCAAACTGTTTCAAAGGTCAAGGTTGTTCATGACCTACGTTTACATTCAATGGATTCAAAACCATTTTCATATCTTTGTAATAAACCATTTCCAGCTTGTCAATTTGAAAATCGTCCTGTTTCCGATCGGTCTCTAATTCAGCCAGGCAGTTCCGTGATAATCTGAAGAACAGGTGGGTGATGTGGGTTGCTAGATAAGTTCCGGTAGGATGCTGTCGAGATATCACTGTGGCAGAGCTTTGAGGATCGCGTGAACTTCCTCAGCGACACCTGCCAGCGAGAACTGGAACTGTTCCTGTGAAGGGAGGTAAGTCTTATGAAACATATTACTAAAAACTGTAAACTAAAAATATTCTTCGGTGGCAGATGCAGAAATATCTGAGAGTAATCTTGGGCTTCATCCTTCTTTATTGCAACACTGATCTATTAAAGGGGCACAGAGTATGTTGTTGGAGTCAAATATGACAAACTTCATAAATGGTGTTATTTCATCAAGTAGTGGTGGTTGGTACCAAAATCTCATGTAAGAATGCTAATTTCTGATTGGTCCACGTGACCCTAAACAAATATCCATATACACCGTCACCGAAGGATGATAAATCCCTATTACCCTGCTACATGAGTAAATAGTGCTTCCATGACAATCAATCAAAGTCACATGATCAGGTCATACCTGTTGTTCATTTCTGATTGTCTTTTTTATAATACATTAAGACATTTGGTAAGATAAATTTGTTATAACATTCCGTCAAGGGTGACATAGGGATGAATTATTGCTGCGAAAGGTTTTATGCAACTCGTTGCATAAAACCTTTCGCGGGAATAGTATTATCCCTATGTCACCCTTGACGGAATGTTTTAACTTAAAATATCACGTAACAAACAGGTTATGGTCGTGATTTGTGATTTGTGATCATGACTCAAATATAATTTTGGAATCTTCGATAGTTGATAGTGTGAAGAGGGTGATTTATCTGACAAGCATTAACTGGACACAAAATTTCGAAATTTTAACATTTTCTGATTATCATTATAAACAAGAAAATATCATTTTGCCATTTTAGAGATGAAATTTTAGGTAAGCGATTTTAACTTAACTCAGCTCAGAAGGTATTCTGGTTTTTAATAAAGCCACATTAAAAATAATGAAACATACTCTGTGTATCTTGAATCAATGGAAATATTGAAAAGGGGTCAGGACAACCAACACCTGAACTCCCCACCCACCCCCAAAACCTGTGTATCCTTGGACCATAATATTATACATATTAGTCACTGTTTTTTAATTTTCATAACAATGTTTTTGGTCATCTAGAAAGGGGAAAACAACAAAAAATCCATCTAGTTACTGTCTTATATTTGTTCTTATTCACAAATTAAATTTTTTTTCAGAGAATCTGCAAAAGACTCTAAAATGAGCCACTAGCAAGAAACGTTAAATTTCTCCTTTATAAAATCTGATGGGTTAACAATCCAAGAAGAAATATTGAATAATTTTTAGTCAGGATCTGTTGAAATTTAGAATAAGTCTAAAACTAAGTCCTGGATTTCGGAATAGTTTCAAATCTGAAGTTGCAGTTTTAAATCTGCCTAAAAACATTTTTACCATTTCTGATTTGATGTGTTGCTTATAATTTCTTTCTTTTATTAAATTTTGGCTAAAATGACAAATCAAGCTCTCAAAGCAAAAAAATCTTCTCAAAATCTTAAACAGGAAAAATTTGAAAACATTTAATTTTAATTTTTTCAAAAATATGTCAAATGATAATATACAATATTAACCTCAATAAAATATCCATTCCCCTTGCCCCTCTCTATAATAAGATGTTTATACCTCAACACAACAGAGAGTCAACTAAGATTTTACAACTCTTCAAATCCTCAGTCATTTTAGTGGGCTACAGTTTTAGGTATAAATGGAGTTGTCTCCCTTACCTTAGTCTTTACCATGGACATTCTCTGGTCCCGGATGTGTTCAAGAGTGGCAGCCATGTCAATTTCCTTTGCTCCTGAAAAAAATAATTCCAGTTAGATAAGTAAATAATACTTGTATGTATCAATTAATATTTTACGAACATGTGAATTGAAACTGAGTGCAATTTAGACTTTAAACTTAAACATGAATTAAACGATATAATGATCAACTTAATTATCAAAGAAAAGTGAATCATCTTTTTTAAAAATTTGTTTGAAAATGGTCAAAAATTAATGTACCTTGAGTCCTCTACTTCTACTATGACTCTCTCATTATCCCCTTTCACTTACTTCATTTTTCAGTTTCATTTGGTTTTGTAATTAAAAATGACTAATAAAAAAAGATTCATATCTATTTTTTCCAACTACAAATTTATAAAAGCTTTACCAAACATGTTCTTCCAATGAAAACTGCTTTTATTGATTAATAAATATTTACTTGCAATTCAGGAACCATTGATTTTTGTTTTTGTAAGATTTCTTTGTTTACTAAATACAATATGCAACTACCCATTTTAAATAATTCAATAAAAGTACTTGATTATTAATCTTAATGAATTAATTAATTAATTAAAATGATTAAAAATACCTTTAGCCATCCTATTAAGAACCATATCGATGAGACAGTATGTTCCTGTACGTCCACATCCGTCACTGAAATCAAAGAATTTGATTATTAGAAATATTTGAGACAAAATTCTAAAAATATTATGATAGATAAGAATCATAATTCACTGATACACTTAATTTTCATCTCTATATTAAAGCCCAAATCTTGAGAAATTGTGAACCTGTTTCAAAGGAATCGAGTTAAAATCATTGAAGTTGAATATTAGAAACTATTTGGGTAAATACTAGAAATAATGAGATACATAAGATTTATATTTCACTGGAAATCATATCTTTTCATGTCTAAAGAAATAATCACAAAACCCAAATCTTCATATTTCCCTCAGTAACATTTTTTTGAACTCAGTTAACTTACGTATCAATAACATAATTTGAATATAAGAAATTATTTGGGACAATATGCTACAAATATCATTATATCTCATATCCATACTTCATTGCTACACCTATCTTCTTTTTTTCTAAAATTTCATAATTTCGAAGCCAAATTCTTCAGCAAAATGATTATGACCAAAGGTTACTAAATTGAGTTAAAAAAATTAATAAAAACATCAGTTTTTATCAAGAATGTACTAATATATTTCATTTGAATTTTACACCTAAACGACTTTCAGTCCCATTGGAAATCAAAATTTTAACTACAAAAATTGATAAATAAATATTTACCTGCAGTGAACCACAATGGGGCATGATCTTCCACGATACGACTTGTTCACTTTCCTGAAATATAAAGCATTCAAACTAAAATTTTGATAAAACGTATGTCGATGAGAAACCTGTATTGCAATAACATCAATGTAAAGACTGATTGAGACTGGGGGGGGGGGGGGGGGGGGGGGGGGGGAATGGGGGAGTGTTGTATTCAAGGGGATTCCATCAACCTCCTCACCCCTATCTTTTTAAAAATTTCAACTGTTAAAGTTATGTGCCCCCAATTTTCAATTCCTGATCCTGCCGGGGTTCATACATCTTGATCACTTTTTATGTACACAGCTCCTTTGAAATCTCATTCAGTAAAAAAGAAGAGCCTAGAAGACCTTTGTAAGTTCAGTTCACTCTTCACATAAAATATTTTGCAGCAGAAACTACTTAAAACAGAGTTTAATACTCTTTGATCATGGCCTCTTCATATTAAAGTCGAAACCACTGTCTGATATAATGTGGTTTATTCTTGTTTATTATATGTTCTGATGTATTCAGCTTGCCAATGATATTTCACATGGTTGCTGTGGCAACAAGTTCTTCTTGCGGCTGTTCAACATGAAAATATTCCTGTTTTTGCATATATACAATCATTACATCTTGTAGAGAATAAAAAATCGGTCAATTTATGCTTGTCAATTCAAATACCAATTAATGCAGAGTGTATCAATATTATGTCGTATATTTGATATTCATGTATCTCATGAAAATTAAACATTTTTTGCAATAGATTGTAGAAAAAATTCTTAGAAATATAACAACAGCAAATTCAACAATACTAAGTGTGAAGTCATTGCAGATTGGAAAATAAAGACAAGAGAAATAAATTTGTTATATGAAAATAAGACTTGCTTCAAAAGAGAACCTTTAAGAGGTCCAACTGTGAAAAGAGAAACCTGAGAAATCCTTCCAGCAAATTCCATTAAAGTCCTCTGAATGAATTGGAGCCATCTTGCAGAGACTAAAGCAGGGGTCGTAAAAAGCAATTTATCTATGCCCAAAGGGGATAGGTGATGTCATTTCCTTGAACCACGTTCAGGGCTTGATCCCCGCCATATATTGATAAAGAGTTTCAAATGGGGAGAGCTACTCACTTTCTGATAGCCGCTGTTCCGTATTTCTTTAACCATTATCTCAAACTCGCCCCTGCATAAGGTTGGAACTGAAAGAGCTAACTCACATTCTGATAGCCGCTGTTCCGTATTTCTTTAACCATTATCACAAACTCGCCCCTGCATAAGGTTGAAACTGAAAGAGCTAACTCACTTTCTGATAGCCGCTGTTCCGTATTTCTTTAACCATTATCACAAACTTAGTCTCACTTTCTGATAGCCGTTGTTCCGTATTTCTTTAACCATTATCACAAACTTAGTCTCACTTTCTGATAGCCGTTGTTCTGTATTTCTTTAAACATTATCACAAACTTGCCCCTGCAACTGAAAGAGCTAACTCACTTTCTGATAGCCATTGTTCCGTATTTCTTGAATCATTATTTCAAACTTAGTCTCTATTCTGATATTAAGACTAGAATGTCCAAAATTCTATCACAATCTAGTGGTGATTCTCAGTCACCCAGAGTTAAATATTCTGATTCTCTTTACAATCACTCTTGTGAACTTCTTCAAGAAAATCTGTACTGAAATTACCAACCATTTGTTTCAAACTTCATCCTGTACTATGATCCAATGTTATCATCCTGTATCCTATTAGTTGTACATTAAATTGAAATGCTCACTAACATTCTAGTAACATTGTGGTTCCAAATTTCTTTGACCATTGTCTCAACCTTCATTCAGTATTCAGGATAAGATTGATAAAACTCACTAAGATTCTAGTATCCGTGTTCCCTGTTTCTTAAACCATTTCCATATTTGATGTGAGGTTGAAATTGATAGACTTTCCTCACATTCTGGAAGCAAAAGCACTCCATATTACAGAACCATTTCCTCAAAGATAGTCCCCTTATTTGTAGACAGAATGGAAAATGATAAAAGTTGAAGCACTTCCATCAGTTCTCATCCTTTTATCAATCCCCCCCAAAACCCCTGTCCGCATTGCTAGACAGATTATATAAGGGACACAGCTAACCCATACTTAAAGTTAAAGTCTTTACCAAACACAAACCCATGTATAAGATAAGAACTTTAATGATTAAGGCTAAAGGACAGTGTTGAACCATCAAGTTAAAGTTAAATTGTACAAATATTGATGGAGAGAGTTGGCAAAGGAAACATTTTCTCAAACCACTACATCAAACATTGCTAAAGGCTCCCTCTAGAAGCAGCTAGATCCTTGTCACAGTATAGTTTGCAAGAATTTGAAATGAATACAGCTTCACCACCAACGTAGCGGAGTTCCCTAATTCCTGCCCCAGCGGTATTTCTATGACCTGTCTCGCGTAGATTAATAGACAGATCGTTCGCTAATGAAGTCAAATTGCCAGGTCTCGATTTGGGGTCCACCATCTTGAAAGGCTTGCTATTATTGGAAGGGCAGCTCCGCAGAAGTCTCCAGTTAATGGAGGCCTCTCGACAACCAAAATAATTTCTTGCCAATCCGAGGAAATGGAAAAGCTTTGACCATTGCTAGAGTGCGCCCGGAAACATCACATTTTAAAAATCTGGTTTTGATCTTGATTCATGTCATCTTTGTGTCGGCAAGTTGCCTGTTGCTCACATACTGGCACTTTCAAGATGGCTGACTTTGGGAGATGTCAAATATGCGAACATTTCCTTCCCTATTTTGCAAAGATCAGTAAGATTGTAATTTGTTTATGTTTGTGTATCTATTGAACTTGACATGACATCAATTCCTTAAATTCAAATTTAAGTTGCCTTTGTTGTATTTTGTTGAAGGGTTAATAAAGATTTTTAAAGGGAAACATTTATGTAGAAAATTTAAATCAGGATTTAGTGGATAGATTTTCAAATGGTTTACAGAAATTCTGCAAAATCAAATCTAAAACATCAAAGTTATGCATATTTTAAAAGACTATGTGAATATATGACTAGTATTTCTATATGTTTCCCTTCTGCCAATTTCCAATCTTTGGCTTGCCCATTGTCAAAGGTATAGGGAAAAAAGCGATTAGTGAGAAAACCTAATTGATGTCAGTGTTTCGATTTGTTTTGTGCCAATTGCAAACCCTCGTCTGGTCGAGATATGAGACTTCTGTCTCCGCTAACATAATTTGACCCCAATTAAACGTGTGACCATGTCAATTTCTGTGTTCATATCTGGCTTGACAAATGTCACTTGCCAAAAAAAGTTATTATTTGCCAGAGAATTCAATAACAGAGAACGATTATTAATAAACCTATTCCATTATCATATAAAAGCAGAGGAAATAATTATATTAACATCATTATAGCAGAAGTTGTTAAATACCACGTTATAAGATTTAATATGACTAATTTTTTCTCTTGGAATACAACTACCTGTATTTTTAACTTGATACTAGATTAACTCTTGTTGAGCACCAACAAGGTGAACTCTTTAAATGCTGGTACAATGTGTGGAGTACAGTGGCATAGGGGTGGGCATACTGGCCTCCCATGCCAATTGCTGGGTTTGAATCCTGGTGAAGGCACCAAAATTTTGTGACCCAGGCCTTGTACGTTGTTGTGTCTTTGCGCAAGACACTTCACATTGCACTCAGTCCACCCAGCTGTACAAATGGGTACCTTCATATGGGAAGGTATGGGCTTAATTATATGGTCGAACAAAGCTTTTGAATTGAAAGTATTTCTTCAAGGTAATGATAGAATTAGTGAGTTTTTATCAGGCCTCTGCTTGGAAACAGCATAATACAATTAGACTATTATTATTATTATTTTTATTATTATGACTGATTATCATTATTATCATTATCATTATCATTATCATTATCATTATCATTATTATCATTATCATTATCATTATCATTATTATTATTATTAGTAGTAGTAGTTTTAAATACTCAAATACAACGATAAAAAATTAACTAACAATATCAAAATAATTAAAATATTCAGGTATAGTAATTTTATCAAATGTTTCAGCAAAATATTGAATAACCACAATCCTAATTTTAATTACGATAAACTGATAAAAGATTTCTATACATGAAAAGAAAAACAAAATTTTAACTTTTAGCGTGATAACCACAAGCCGTTCGAGTTTAACAAAAAAAAAGCTCAGCAAATGCCAAAATAATTACAAAATTACAGGTAATAAAGTTCCACTTCATCTTAAGGCACCTTTGCACAAAGACCTGTTATTGCTTTTTTGTTTCCGACACGTACTAACTTGTACCTGAAAAAAAACAAAGGCTTTAAAATTACAGCTTTGGGAAAGCTTTGGCTGAAACCCAAATTATTGGCCCATCAATTAAGAAGCAGAGTTCATCTATCTTCCTTACTACAAGAACAGTTCCTTGCATTTTAAGCACCAATAAACCAAACGAACCGTTTTTCAACTCCAGTTGAAAGGGTTAACATTTGCTTTCTTGATATTGTTAGTGTTGATTTTCTTCATTTTTAGTATTAAAATGTATTTTAGTCTTAGTCAGGTATTTTGATTCAGATTTTTTTTTTAAATGTACTTTGGGTTAAATGTTGTTAAAAAATATTGAAATAATAATTTTACTCTTGACTGTTTAAGAAATAGTTTTTATGAGTAATTTTTAAATTTCTTTTGTCGAAATTGTCTTAGATATGAGCCTTCATCTGAAGCAAAGTTTACAATTAATTTTAAGTTATATTTATTTTCAAAACTTGTGAACCATTATAAGGTTAAAAAATAATGTCAATTATGGACATGTCAAAGTTCCACTGTTTATACAAAAATAGATTTCGTCATGTTATGATCGTAAATAATATGTTTAAAATAGTTCACAATTATATTACTTTCAATGGCTTATACCAATTAAACTTAAATTTTCAGTTTAAATTTTATATATAACCTTTAAATGTCTCTACATTGCTTGCCATGTTACCATATAATACAAATTATATCCTCTATTTAACATAAAAGAAAGTTAAAAAACAAAATTCATTGTGGACTTCAGATATTTGATATACTATAGTAAAGGTTACAACACAGAAGTCATTCAATGGAACTTGTTTCTTTAGAAAGGTTATTCCATACCAAAGAATAAAATAATTCAATCCTTTCTAAAAAAAAAAAAATTGTAAGATTTGAAAATATTAAAAAAATGGATTTAAGTAATGTATATATACATAGCTACTTAATCCAAAATTTGAAGTTGCCAGAAATCAAGCAATAGGCAGTAGTTGGGGAAATCGTTTGTTGCTTTTGCTTTTTGTTGTTTTTTTACTATGTTTCCATTCCACCAATGAAAACATATATAATTTCTGTTTAACATGTTTATATGTTATATGACTTATTTAACCCTTAAACGCCTTTTTGTCTTCATATCTGCTATATATCTGCCCGCTATTGTCCGGTTTTCGATCATAAATTACGATGTTAGCCTGTTTATTGTCACTATGGTGAACTGGTAAGCACTAAGATTCTTATTTTCGGAAACAACCACTATTTCTCAATAGAATAACACCATTTATGAATTTTTACATATTTGACTCCAACCACATACTCTGTGGCCTTTTAAAGCAACCATCAACCTGAAAGTAGAGCTGGGAAATCCATGAAAACCAAATCATCTTTGCAAAGAATTTTATAAAATGAACTCACCATGCTCTAGCTGATAATAGTTTTGGGGAAATCCTGATTCCCTGATGACTACAAGTTATTTGACACCAAATATTGTCAAAATCAACCGATTTGTATGACCCAATAGGACTACTTAAGTTGTTTCTCTAGTAGCATTCCATTTGACTAATCAAACCAATTTGAGAAATCCCGATATCAATTTTTTTACCAAAATGATCTAGCCGCCACCAAGATGTTAGCCAGTGTGAGAAAATCTTTGATTTCTAATATAACTTTATATTTAACTAGTGTTTTGACTAGAAGTATTCCAATTGACCAATGAAAACCAAGAAGTCATAACACTAAATTTTGTAGTGAAACAAAGTAACCACAACCAAACTGATAGCGTGTTTGATGAAATGCTTGATCATCGATAATAGTCAATCAAATATGTTTTAAGTTGTTTTACAAGTAGTTTCCCTACAGCCCAATGAAAACCATGAAATCTTTATACAAAATTTTGTAGTGAAACTAGCCGCCACCAAGCTGTTAGTAGGTGTGCTGACCCCCCGATCACTTTTGTGACTATGCAATTTGTTTAATGTACAATTGCTAAATCACAAAAGCTGCCTGGGGAGATAGCAGTGAAATCTAGCGTCAGAGTTAGGCAGCAACTGTTAGGTGAGTGTACTACAGTTAGGCAAAACTTTAAGTGTTAATACTATCAGAGAGTGAATATCAGGCATATTCTAAAAGCCAAAGTTAGGCAGAAACTAACAGACAATTGAAAAAAGTGAGAAAGTTCGGCAAACTCTTGAAGTGAAAGATGCAGCATGTTCTAAATACAGGGAAAAGCAAACTCGAAAGAGAGTACGTTTTACAAAGACCTATGAGTTAAGAATGAGCGAAAAGAATGAGTGAATAATAAGAAAAGCATATAATTATAAAAGTTAGGCAAATACTGAAAGTTATTGCAGAAAATACTTACAGAAGCATCAGAGAGTTAGGCAAAAACTATAACTACATGGGCAAAAGCTCTACAGTGAGATTTAGTTAAATACTTAATATTGATTAGATATTTGAGAGCAGTTAAAGTGCAATGTTAAGCTAAAACTATTAGTATTAGGCCAGTTTTAACTGCAAATATCAACAATGAAATAAGCAAAATTGCCAAAATCTAAAGACTTTGAAATTGATATATAAAAAGGCTATCATACAACCAACTAGCAAAAGTTTAACTTATTTTGCCCAATATTTGCAACAGCCAATACTTTGTCAAAGATATATGAACATATGACTAAATTTAAAGACTCAAACCTTCCCCTTCCCCTGATTTTGAAAAATACTAGAGAAAATTGTAAATAGAAGAAGTCTGAACTCCCCAAATCCCCCTTTTAGATAGGCATGTTTAGAGGTTTAGATGTCACCTCATGATCCACCACTAATAATAGATTGCAAATCTTGACGCAAGATTGATTTTTTATGACACATGGGTAAATTCCTTTACTAAAATTATATATTTCAAGACTAAGAATTCTCTATCCGGATATTCCAAGAAACCAAATAGCATTGCACCAGCCTACCCAAAAGAAGATAAACTTGTCCATTACAAGAGCAATGCCATGGAACCCAGCAAACACTACACATATTTGAGGAATGCAACACAGGCCGCAATAATTTGAAATTAAGGGTAATGAAACTGGTTAGTGCCGACCTCTGATGAAGATTAATGACGAGACAACGACATCACTTCCTGCCTCCACTTCCTCTTCCGTTCCAAGAGTGGCGAGTTTGACATTAACGGTGGACATCGCTCTCCGAACCAACTCTCCATCAAATCTTCAATAAACACAGAGAGCCAGGAAAACTGTCTGCACAGGCTCTTGAAATAACCCAACACCTCATTTATAATGAGCCAGTGACCTGGCGTTCACAAAGCAAACTGTGATGGTGGGTGACCTGGCATTTACAAAGCTAAAATAGTCATATGGTGAATGACCTGGCTTTCACAAGACAAACTTAGTGTTTAAAAGGTTGACCTGGCATTTACAAAGCTAAAATAGTCATATGGTGAATGACCTAGCTTTCACAAGACAAATTTAGTGTTTAAAAGGTTGACCTGGCATTTACAAAGCTAAAATAGTCATATGGTGAATGACCTGGCTTTCACAAGACAAACTTAGTGTTTAAAAGGTTGACCTGGCATTTACAAAGCTAAAATAGTCATATGGTGAATGACCTAGCTTTCACAAGACAAACTTAGTGTTTAAAAGGTTGACCTGGCATTTACAAAGCTAAAATAGTCATATGGTGAATGAACTGGATTTCACAAGACAAATTTAGTGTTTAAAAGGTTGACCTGGCATTTACAAAGCTAAAATAGCCATATGGAGAATCACCTGGCCTTCACAAAACAAACTTAGTGTTTAAAAGGGTGACCTGGCATTTACAAAGCTAAAATAGTCATATGGTGAATGACCTGGCTTTCACAAGACAAACTTAGTGTTTAAAAGGTTGACCTGGCATTTACAAAGCTAAAATAGTCATATGGTGAATGACCTGGCTTTCACAAGACAAACTTAGTGTTTAAAAGGTTGACCTGGCATTTACAAAGCTAAAATAGCCATATGGAGAATCACCTGGCCTTCACAAAACAAACATAGTGTTTAAAAGGGTGACCTGGCATTTACAAAGCTAAAATAGTCACATCCTGAATTATTTGGCCTTCACAAAACAAACTTAGTGTTTATAAGGGTGACCTGGAATTTACTAAGCTAAAAAAGTCATAGGCCTGGTCAATGACCTGGCTTTCACAAAAAAAGGGTGGCCTAGTGTTTATAAAGCTTGTAGTAGTATTGGTGGACCAGACATTCAGAAAACAAAATTACTGAGTTCAAAGGGTGACTGTAAAGCTGAAATAGTCATATTGTGAATGACCTGGCATTCACAAAGCAAACTGAGTTGAAGTGTCCTAGTGTTTATAAAGCTAAAGTAGAAATATGGTAGGCAACTTTGGCCTTCACTAAAAAGCAAACAGAGAGGGACATGGAGTTTGACCTGATGTTTATAATGCTTAAGTAGTAGTGTGGTAGACCCCACAGTGACAAAGCAAAATGAAGTGAGATGTTTGTTGACCTGGCATTCACAAAGTTAAAACAGTAAATTCCCAGCACCTTCAAAGCTTTTACTTATGGAATTAATGTATAGGTGCCCTGGCATTTGATAACCTTCTATAGTAAAGTGATAAATGACCCAGCATTCTCAAAGCAAACAGAGGGAGATGGCAGCTAGGTCCATCAAGAAAACCTTGATGGATACTCGTAAGAAGATTGTATATGACTATATATGTTGTATTAGTACAATTGTATGATGATTGATTCTAACATTCAGAAATATAAAAAAACCTTGGTTGTCTTGAAAGAAGAGTTACTATGTGTAGTATTAGAACAATGTTATCTATTTCACTTGTTAGAAGAATGATTTTATATAGAATGAAAAATATTGTGGTGTCTCTCAACAGTAAACAGAGTTTCAATGGACCCTTGTAGAAAAAGAACCTGGCAATGGATGGATCCTTGTGAGAATTACTCTACATACAGCTGCAAATCATTAAGTAAATACTGGTTAAGTAAACAAAATGAGAAAATAAGGAGCCCTTTCAGATACGATCATAAATTTTAATGTTGAATAAGTAAAATGTTTGCTACATCAAGAAATTTGCAGAACCTGTGAAATTACATTTAATGAGTTGCAACTGTATGTAGTATAAGCATTAGTAAATGAGAAAGATCAAAGCCTCACCTGCGGAAGTCGAGGAGAGCCTTGATGGATCCAGGTACACCAAGGTTCGGCCAGGTGAGGAAGTGAAACTGGGTGACTGTGCGCGTCTCGTTAGTCTGCAGATTCTTCAGGTAGAAACTTCTCACTAGGTAGTCGTCACACCAGATGTGCTCTGACACCAGGTGTACCTGTAATCAAGTGTGTTCTCCGTAAAAATGTTGTCATTTGTTTACAAGCTAAAGTTTTAGTCAACCTGTCTACTAGGTAAAAGATCAGTCTTGAATAATTTTTAAATTATGGTTTGCCCAATATCCTCTATAAACGTTTCTGAAGCTGTGTACTAGGTTCATACATCAAACTTCTGCTCTTCAGCAGCCTTTGATAATGGTCTTGTTATGGTCGATGCCAACATTGACCAAAAACAGAAATGTCTTCTGAGGCAGTTCTGACCATAAGTACATGCTACCCATGTATCTTGGATCCAGCGGTCTTGGAAAATAACATCAAGCTGTAAAGAATATTCGGCCTGAATATCAAAAGTGCCAAAATGCTTATTGACCAAATGCAGATTTTTCAGAACTCTGAACTGAGATATTAATTGTTATTAAGACCACATGTAGATTACAGCAATCTTAAACATCTGTCAAGAATAGGCCTGGATATTGTCAGTGCCAAAATGATTCACATCAAGTTGCACTTATAATGAGGCAGATTTTTCTGTGAACTGACTTAGTCACTGTTTCTAAGACAACGAGTACATGCTGTATGCTTGGATCCAGTGGCCTCTAACATGACTGTGCCGTTTAAAGCAAAGATATCCTCACCTTTGTACAAGATGGTCATCACTGACCTAGTTAAACTTAGTTCCTTCTGTTGCTGTGCATGAACACAAGAACTAGCATTTGAACATAAAGGTGAAACTGTAAAGTCTTCTTCATGACACTAGATAGCAGAACCTGTCAAGTGTTCATCCTAGTTCCTTCAAATGCCACTCATGAATGCAAGAACTATGAAAATGAAGGAAAAGTAAAAAATAGGTAGAGTCTTACTCAAATAGTAGAAGTGGCTTTGTGTTCAACCTGGTTCCCTCACTTTCTGTCCTTGAATTTCCAAACCAGCCGTCTTGAACTTGACACAGAGAGACATGAAGACATGAAGACACAGAAGCCATAAACATGGTAAACCACCAGCAAGACTTCAAGTCCACAAGTTCTCAATGGTTGTCCCTGGTTCTTGCTGTATGCTCAAACATTATGGCACTGGCAGTTTCCCACAAGAGTCTCTGCTCATGAACACTGCACAGGCTGATCTGCTCTGAGACAGGTGAAGCAGTTATAAAGCATTCATCACTGCACCTGAGCATTCCAATTAGCTACAGGTAAATGCCCTCGTTAACAAGAACACGTCGGGAAGGCATTACCTGCATGACCATGGGATATTCCTAATCACTGCATGTAATGCTGATGCCTCAGAACATTATGTGATACCCGTAAGATGACCAGAGCAGATCAATAGTTAATCAAAGTCCCACCTGTATTTACCTGAATCAAATTTGTACCTGTAATAACCTGAATGGACAAATCACCACAGGTAAATGAGTTATGATAACATGCATCCTGCGAACAAATTTTACTATATTTGCTTGTCATGTAACACTTGATGTTAAAATAAAAAACCTTTGTCACTTACAAATGTGATAGAGAATGTAATCCAGTACGAAAGGGGATCAATTACCGACCTGTAAATGAGGTGCTGATTACTTTCATTAGTTAGCATCCAAGCTGCTGATGTCAATTAACCTTTGTTTGCAGCTACTGGTATTGATTTGAAAAATGAGGTTGTCTCCCTTGTTGCTAAGCAACAGGACTAATTCAGCCTATCATGCAAAGCTCTTGATACTAAGATTGGAATTACAACCACAGTTGATTGTAATTATGAGATAAACAGTGTCAAGCTTTTAATATATTGTAATTGGATACATAATATTGATTATTATGAATCAAGACCATTGGAAGATATGTTAATGAACACTTAAGCTCTCATAAGACAAACATTTTTTAAACTGGTATTTACAGCAATGTTTCAAATGAAAATTTCAGATATGATGAGATATCTAAAAGATCAAACTAAACCATGGCTGCAGAATAATTAAAAAAACATATGACATGGTTTTTCAAAATAACAAATATGCTATACATTTCACAATTCAATCATGTTGGTAAACTCATTTATCTTATGAATTACATAAATCATTTCCATTCTCTTCCAAAAATATGGTAGATATCTGTATGTGACATGTGCAAGACATTCAGATGTCAAATATTCAATATTTCATGACCTGAGGCATAAGTGTGATATTTGCACATGTGCAAAAATCCTATTTCAATCCTAGAATATGGTCACAGATATTACTATTAAGCTCCAAACTTCACCTGTTTCATACAACTATATATTTTTCTCAAAGCTGATTTGACAGACTTGGTCATGTGTTAATTAGCCTGTTTCTTCACATGAAAGTTTACCCGTGTAATAAGTGAGATATGTTCACTAGTGCAAAAATCCTAATTGCCACGCAACTATTGGTCTAATGCATCATATTGAACTCATTTAAAAAATGTTATATGACATACTTTCTCATCTAAAAATCTTGTATTCTTCTCATCTTTGAAATCTTGATAGTAAATACATCATCTTTAAATAACTGACAAATATCTCACAAACCTCGTAGATGTGGTAGAGGTCGCTGCCCTCTTCAGGCCAGTAGCGGTGACACATGGCGGTTCCGTTCTCTGTCAGTTTGGTCAACATCACAATCACAACACTACCCTGCTCCCAAACCATCTGCAAGAAGAGATATAGTGTCAGTATCTGTGTAACTCCATTTAACACAATGAATGTTTTTTTAATTTAAAAAATATCTGTGTTACAATAGATCAGAATACAACATGGCCACCTGGAGAACTGCAGAATAATTCTTTAAATGCAATACATTATGTATAACTGATACAAATTGGACAGTAACTTTACATCTTATGCTGGCCATGTTCTCAAATTCCTGGAAAACATCTGCATGAGGATAATTCATGAAAAGACATGCAAAAGACTTTGACTTTTAACATTTTGTCTTGTCTGTGCCAACCCATGATGATTTTCAATTTAAAAGAATCACACCTTAATTAATAACAGGAGGAATATTTTGCTGCTGGAGACTCAATAATACCCGAGTAAATCCTAACTAGCAGATTAATGGTTAACATATGACTATATAGATAAGGTAGACCATGGAGACCATTAAAGAAGAAATGATTCATCATCACCTATTTCTAAGAAAATTTATACTTAAAACACCAAGGACAATAATAATATAAAGTAATGTTTAAGGACATTTTCTCCACACCTTACATGGCAAAGATTGATATAAAAATCCCATTTGAAACACCAAATATTCATTACCTATATTCTGAATTGTGCTGTGTCCTTAGGCAAGGCATTTCATCAAAATTGCATTTTGTAAACCAAATGGGTACTTAAAAACAAGATACAGCCTATGCCATTGTGCTTAGATGATGCTTTGAAAGTATAGTTCCATCCGGTTTCCAAGCCTGAAGCCTTGAATACCCTAGAGTTTGGTATGGAACAGTGCATCAAATGAATATCCATACTCTTTTGCAGGAATTTGAGACTCACCTGCCAGAAGTCTGCGACTGTGTGGGGCAGAGGACCCTGGGTAGCGATGAAGGCCGGGTTCCTTGGGTCATGGTCAGTCTGAGAACGAAATATATACATATCCATAGAAATATGATTAACAGAATAACACAATTTCATTTTAATAGAAAGTTTATTCATGGAAAAGATGAACTTGATTCTTTATAGTGAATCTGAGAATAATATCATAATATATAAGATATACATTACAACATTAATCTTGATACAGAGGTCACCAAATCAATCCTTTGAAGGACAATCAGATCTATGGAGAGACATAGAATTTTGCTTTCTACACTGAAAAGTCCAATTTATTACCGTCTTGTAATAATTACCAAAAGAACTTGTGCTTTATTTCAATAGATTGTCAAATGCCTGTCAAGAAGGCTACTTTCGAATAAAAATACAATGATATGGTCAATAGTTTATTGGAGACATTAAGGTAATAGGTAAGTCTTATAAGCTTATGAAGTGTGAATAGATGGATTGAAATTTGAATTTAGATGTGTGAATTGGATGTATTGACTCAGCATGGATTCAGCAGAGGATGGAGGTTTGGATGGATAAATGGATGGATAAACCAAAGCATGAGTGTATGTATGGATGGATGAATGGATGGAGAGACCAAAGTATGGATTGATTGATGGATGGACCAAAGCATGGATGGATGAATAGGTGAGGTGAGGTGAGTTGGTGTTTAACACCGCTTTCAAGATTATTTCACTTATATCACGGCTGCTAGTATTATTGCAGGGAGAAAGCCCGCAACACTATTGTGACTATGCATTGCGGTGAAACCAGCGAGCATCGGCTGGAACTAGCGAACCATGGGTGGTACTGCACTGAATTTCAGTGTAGCGTTGCACCCAAACCTGACTGCGTGTAGAACAGTTCTTTACTGCAGACAAAGTTGCCGAGCCCCTGGCGGGATTCGAACCTGATCCGAAGCCGAACGTGCTAACCACTGCGCTATCCCGCCCCTTGGTTGAATAGATAGGTGGAGTGAATGAATGGATGCTCTTGAAGTTGCATGATGGAATTTAATGCATGTCATTCTGAATGCATTGACGTAAAATACATGAAGGATTTTTTACAAATTATACACATCAAAGCAACCAAGTTCAAGGCAATTTACAAACTTGATGAATTAATTATTTGCAAACAGTTTACATTTGATCGTTAAGTACCTTTCACAAACTGTTACAAGACTGTCTAAAAACTCTCCTAATCAATTATCAAACTTCTTTTATCGATTACACGTTGTCTACCAGGAATATAACAAGATAATGATTCACCATGTCCGTCGATACTACTCGCTGACAACTGACAGACGCTGACAGGTTTTCGACGTCTTTCTTGAAATAAAATGTTTAACAAACTTTCCTTTAAACATTTTTTATGTCGCGAGCTCCGGTGGGAGATCTTAGCAAATAACAGGCAGTGTGTGTTAATCACTTGCCTTACTGAAGATCAATTTCGTGTTGGTTAATTCCTGCAAGTAGTTTTCAGGCAAACAATAGCATGAGTCGGCTAATCGATCACCCTCAAAAAAGATTTTGGCAAAGGCTGAAAATATGGATGTGGCTTTATTTTGCTGTGAGGCCAACGGGGCTCAGATAGATGAGAAATCAATTGGACCATTCCCAGGCTGTTTAACTTGCCACAAAGTCAAACATCGGGAGCTGTTTGACTTTCAATAAAACATAGCATCACCTTGCTTTACCGTTGTTTGCCGTTATCGAAACATACACTTGCAGTTTCTGGAAAACTCAAGGTTAATGTCTTATCTTAATTTGCATCAAATGGGGACAACACTGCAAGATCTTGAGAAACTCAAACTTTAATGTCTTTTTTCTCTCTTAGCAGCAATTGGATAACAGTTATTTGAAATTCTAAAGTAATTAAAGTTCAATGTCTTATATCTCTATTTGAAGCTATTTGAACATTCTATACATGACATCTAGAAATATTTTAAGTTTAATGTCTATTAGAAGGGCACACTTTAAAATCCTGACATACTAAAGTTAAATGGGATATATCTTTGTATGGTGTTTTTTAACATTTCAGGAAATTTTCAAGTTCAATGTCTTTTAACTAAATTTTGGGTTACTAAACACATATTTAAGATCAAGAAATACTTAAAGTAAACTTTATATGTTTCGTATGCTGTTGTTTAAATTTTTGCTGATAGATTTCTAAATTCTTGACATTATAATCAATATACTTTTCATCATTAGTCCTTGCCATAAATGGGACATTCACTCCAGAATGTGAACTGTCCATTGGCGTAATCTATAAATTTATAAATCTCAATTTCATATTGGTAATGACAAATTTTTTGTTTTTAATTCAAGAAAATTAATGTTTAAAAAAAAATCAAATATCCATTGCTTGAAAATTTCCAAAACCTTGCCAAATTCAAATACTACACTACTGAAAAACATCCATTTCATTTAAATTATTTCTTTTTTTAAAAGCTCTGACCTTTTTAAAACAGCAGGTGTTTCCACTGTAGACACATATCAAGGAAACTACCATTTCCATTGAAATTAAGTCGAAGTCTTTTTTTTCTCATTTGGCTGCACCTGCCATCTTTACCCAGCATGCATTTCAAGATTGACAGTTCTCGTCTGAGCGCGAGATCAGGGCAAGGTCATGAAACCATCATCAATCTATCTACTGTTTTACGATCGCAAAGCAATCAACGTATTTTGGCTGATACCGTGTTTCATTTCGACTGTGGTATTATGGTTCTGTTCAGGAACGTTGGCATTGGTTGGAACATAATCTGTCCATGGGGAAATGTATCATTTGGAATGACCAACTGGTGATGCCAGACTTAACAGCTTTTTCCATATTTTGTGATTGGAAATTTTCTGCCAGTCATTTTGATTTCATCATAACCGTGCCTTGGCGTTAAGTGGCGATAAAGCAAAGATATCAAATAATAACAGAAAAATCCCTTTTCCTTTTTGATATTGTTTGAATTTTTGTAATAACATTTTATTTTGTTGCCTTTTTTAGTGAAGAGGTTGAAAAACATCAAGCTTTCCAATAAGAATATTATACTATGTATCATATAACATTTATTTTGATACAAACAATGAATGATATCTTCATATGATTTTATTTGAATTATGAAAATAACCATTATGTTCATTATTTTTTTTTAATATTGAATTCTACAGCATTTACTATTACACTTGCTTTTTATAAAAAAAAAACAATGAAGAAAAAAATCTTTAAAATTACAAAATCATTTAACTTCTAAAAATGTTTTTTGATGGGCATTTTAAAAATCATTACATACATTCTTAACCAATATTTAGAAAATAATTAAAGTATAAATAAAGTATTTAATACTACTTTCTACCCAATCAGGTTGTCAAGTTAAAATTGGATATCCGGTTAAATGGAATATTCCTGATTTATTATAGCTTTTATCACCCTCGAGTGATTTTATGTTGATTTGGTCTTCACAATTATTCGCGCTATTGGTGTCTTACGATAACATAATTCTATCTTACATCTAAAGGAGTGTTGCAAAATTAAAAGATGTCACATTTAAAGATAACTCTCATAAATTTAGTCAATAATCGGACCCCAAAAATTATCAGTCACATTATAGCGATATAATGCTTTAGACTGACTGCACAAGATCAATTTTTCGGTGCATTGAAAAGCAATATTTGTAATAGAATCCTCCCATATTTGTGACAGTTTCCAATACATCAATTTACACTTTGAGCTTCTTGCACAGGATTCATTTTATATCATAAATTTTTAATTAATGGTTCATATTTTGTATGCTTATAAAAAGTTACCTGTTATTTAGAATTTCAGAAATTTCTACATAATGTTGTAGTGATCAGGGTTTAAGTTATAAATCAAACGGAATGTTATTTATTGAAAAGTTTGATAACTAACTTGAAAAAGTCAGGCTTTACATATTGCAGTGGTTATATTGAATAAAATGTTTTTTGAATTTTAAAAGTTTTTATATAATGTTGTAGAGATTATGGTTTAAGTTATAAATTAAATGGAATATTGTTTATTGGAATACTTTGATATTAACCTTAAAAAATAGGGCTTACATTTTGTAGTGTTTATATAAAATAAAATGTTTTTTGAATTTCCAAACTTTTATTTAATTTAAACACTGATCATGGTTTAGTTTATAAATTAAATTGAGACCTTACTGGAATACTTTGTTACGTAACTTGAAAAAGTCAGGGTTTACATTTTCAGATATTTGCATGTAGTGTTGTAGTTATATGGTTTATTTTAGAAATGAATATTGGAATACTTTGATATATATCTTTAAAAAATCTAGTTTACATATCAGCAGTGTTTATAGTAGATTATAAGTTTTTTTTAAATTTCAGAACTATATATATTTATACAGTTGCAACTTGCTGAGTAAAGAGTTGATAAGTAAAAAGCATAAGTAATCACTCTTTTCCAGTCCCGTCAATTCTTTTTTAACAGAATTGATTTATGATAAATTGTTGAAGAAGTAAAGACTTATTCATGGTCCCATGGAGTTTTACCATCTTGTAACTGTGTTTAGTATAAAAGTGATCGATATGTTTTCTGCCAGGGACAACATTTAATGTTTTTGTAATGTTATGATTTGTAACTAGAATGTTATGGTTAGTGCATATATAGTATGTATAAATTGTAACAAGGTACTGTGTCTACTTTTTTCTAATTAGTTTTTAATTGTTAGATGCAATTGATGGAGGAGAGGCTGTCAAGAGTCTGTTAGAACCTTTTGAGTAGAACCTTATTTGTAAAAGATAACCAATGCATTGCTGAATCCTTACCTGAACTCTTGAATCATTATTCATTGTATTTTTCAATGGCAGAAGAGTATAATAGGTGTGTATCATAAAAAAACCTTTAAGATTAAAAAAAATTGATAATTAGTCATATGGTGTTGAATAATCATAAAAATATGATTGGTTTGATATGAAATTATGTAACCATAAGCTGGATAGATTAATTAAGTTGTCTATGGATGATTAATATACTCAACAATTTAAGTTAAGGACCACCCCAATATCCGATTTTGAAATAATAAATATTTCAAACAATATTTCATAAAATGCTAATATTAATTGTTTTGGTTGCTTCTCTCTTTTATTCTTGAGTATTTGAATAAATATAAAAAAAATAAAAATGTCTATGATCAATATAATTTGAAATATCCTTAAGTATATAGACAATGATACTCACGATGAAATTTGCATTGATGTAGTCCGATCCGGAAACGTTTGCAGCAGTTGAAATCACAACTCTGGAATGGTCGTCTGAAATGAATAATAAGAAATTGTCAAATTTGTTCGTTACAAAATATATAAAATTGTCATTAGAATTTTCCTAAACCTGTTTTAACATATGTCCTTCTTTACTTTACTGGGTTGAGGAAAGAAAGTTTGTGCACTGATTAATTTACTGAAATACTGTCAATGGCTCTGAAACCCATCAGGCTTTGCAAGACTGAATTTCTTTTATACTGACACTCATCTGAAACATTGATATAGAATGAAAACAAGTATATTTCCAAATGAGAAGCATTTTCCAAAAAGTATTTATAAAACACTTAAAATTTGAATACATTAATGCCATTTTCTGACAAATATCCATTTTAAGATGCTGCTTAATTTTTTTTATTCATTTGATAATATTTTGAAAATATTAATATAATAAATCCACAGACAGAAATGAGAAAGTCAGAATTACAGTTTCTCAACAATAGGGTCTCTGATCATAAATTCATCAAATGTGAGAAATTTTTGTTTGCATAATTTTACAAGAAATATATAGTTTTAACCATAAGTATCTGAGTACAGATTGGTATTCATCTAAAGCATTTCCCAGAATTCAAGTTCTCCCAATTGAAAACGCAATGAATATCTAAAACCACGGAAAAGATGATCTTCAGTCATTGAAATCACCTGTAAAAATATTAATCAATTAAATAGATCAAAGAGGTCGTGTAAATCTTGTTGCAAAAGCTGGTGACAAACGATTTGCTGTCTCTGTTGTTATGGCGACAGACCTCTTACTTCCTGTGCATGATGGCTGCAAACTTCCGACCACGTGAAATAAACAACGTAATTGCACACGGACCTGGTAGAAATCACTGACAGGTTTTTGGTTTCGTCTATGAATAATCAAAGGTGGTGGAAATGGTCTGTATTGTTCGTTGGTTGTCCATTCTTCCCCAGTTGCAAATCATTTGATTTATAGAGTTTTCCGACTACTTGATGCTATGTTTTATGCATGTGCATGCAGACGGCTGGGCTAAAATAATCGCCTTTGATATTCCGAGATAATCAAATTGGATAATGTGGCATAAGCGCCAAGCTTTTCTAACTAGACAGTTACTGCGCTCAGCCGTTCTCATCTGAAGCTAAAAAACCGTTGTAACGCTCCTGTTTTAATGATTTTAATCTTTAATGAGGATTCTACTTAAACGACTTTGTTGATTGTTTGTGATGGCTTCAGATGGATGATGTATGTCCCTTACTAATTTTTGAAAAAATATTGTTTTAAACTTTAAATATTTTTAAAAGCTTTTGTTTCCTACAGGTTATTTGTATACAATTTTCACATATATATATTATATATATATTTTTGTGAATTCATAGATGCTAATTAAATTTAGCAAATGAAAAGACAGTGCTTGAACCTATTGTGCTAGGGTCAGCAAAAGAATTTCTATAATGGTACGGATTTTTAAGTCTTTATTAAAGATACAGATCAATTGCATCCAACTCACAAGGAAGGATTTCCTTGCATCTATTCTTGCATGCTCTTGAAGCCTCAGGTTAGCATGGGCGGCTGAGTAGCAATGATAGTTGCACCAGGGTCAGTTAGAATACCTATAATGGTAAGGATGTTTAATTCTTTATTCTACCTATAAGTTGCCTATGACTTACAAGGAAGGATGTCTCCGTATCTATTCTTGCGGGTGTTGAAAGGGTCGGAGGCTATGACGGTAAGGATGTTTAATTCTTCATTCTACCTATAAGTTGCCTATGACTTACAAGGAAGGATGTCTCCGTATCTATTCTTGCGGGTGTTGAAAGGGTCGGAGGCTATGAAGGTAAGGATGTTTAATTCTTTATTCTACCTATAAGTTGCCTATGACTTACAAGGAAGGATGTCTCCATAACTATTCTTGCGGGTGTTGAAAGGGTCGGAGGCTATGAAGATAAGGATGTTTAATTCTTTATTCTACCTATAAGTTGCCTATGACTTACAAGGAAGGATGTCTCCGTATCTATTCTTGCGGGTGTTGGAAGGGTCGGAGGCGACGACGGTGGCGCTAGGGTCGGCCTCGTAGGCACATAGTGCCTCCCACTCCTGATCCAGTCGGTCTTGGTTCTTCAGGTGGTCTTCCATGTACGACTGAAAAAATTAATTTGTAATTCTTTAAGATCCATTGACAAATATTCTATTTTTAATTCTAATAATAATAATTGTTGTTTTAAAGAGTTTTTTTTTACAAATTTGGGGGGATTAAAAATCCCTTGACTATCAGCCCCCCCCCCAAACCACTCCTAAAACTGCAACTGTGCTGGTTATGGCAGTATAATGATGTTTCCCTTCATATTATTATGGAGAAAAATTCTAGAACACAAATGAGGTAATTTATTTCAGTGAAACCAGTGGAAGCATAGGCTGAAATTGGAAAACCAATTTTCTGGGTCATGCTTTATTTTTGGTAAAATTATCATCTAAGTTTTAACATTCTCAAAGTTAAACTTTGCACGTCTAACTAATTGAACTTTTCAAGCCGTACGTGCCTCTGTTCTGAATAACTTAAACAAACAATGCCTTCTCTGTGGGAGAATCAACATCAAAGATTTAAGTTAAACTTTTGCACTCCAACTTGCTCATCTAATGATGCATGATCAATAACGATGCAAATATTTTAAAGTTATAAAATAAACATAAGTGAAAAGCAAGCCAAATGTGCCTCTTTTTTTTATAGCTTGAACAATCAATGCATTTCTTGGGACACTCAACATTAAAGATTCAACATTCCCGATGTTAGACTTGCCCATTTTAAACCAACTTATCTAATGAGGCATGATCATTAACACTACAAATAATAAAAGTTATAAAATGAGCACATCAAATACATTTCATGATATTAGATCACTTGATTTTATACCAAATCACTCCACTGCCTGTTGTCGATTTCTCAACCAGGCATGTCAATTTCATGATTACCTTTAACACAAATATTTGAAAGTTTTAAAATGAGCAAAAGTGAAAGGCACTTCAAATACATTTCATGAAATGTGATCACTTGATTTTATACCAAATCACTCCACTGCCTGTTGTCGATTACTCGGCCAGGCATGTCAATTTCACTGGTAGGCAGAGAGTTAAATCAATGGAAAGCCATTATCTGCTATTTGACAGGAAGCTGCATGCTGCTTATGCATTTCACACCTGTCCCCTTTCATCTCATAGAAACTCGTTAACTATTGTTTACCTTTATGCAGGTGTGTCCGTGTGATATTTCAACCACAGGTTGAATCATCTGTTTTTATTATTCATAAGATGACAGAATTGTTTGAGGTAGGACATTATCTTTGAAGGAGCTGGGTTTTTCCACAGACTCTTTTTATTAAATATTCATTAACACTAAAAATATATTCTTAGTTCCTACATTCGGCTTGTTCTAAGAGAATTGTTTTAATAGAAATTCCTCTACCTAAAATGATTAAAAGGTGTTCACACTGAAATGGCATACGGCAGTTTTTTTTATTAATACTTGATACTTTCTTCCATGACAATGAATAATCGGGTTGAGTAGTCATGTTTGAACTGATGATAATGCATTTAGCATAAACATATATTGATTGGCGCCACTTTGAAAAAAAAAAATTTGCCACTGACCCTTTAAAGTATGAAATACAAGGCTGAATAATATATTTACTGGTATTCTTGGTGTCAATCAATTTGAATCTAAACTTGGACTTAATTTAGCTGAATGCAACGTTGGGCCTCTATTATACATACCGTATATTACAGTGTATAAGTCGACCCTGTGTATAAGTCGACCCCCTTTCTCAGGCCCCCAAATTGCTGTCAAAATCATATACCTTGAATATAAGTCGACCCCCCTAATAGAGCGTGTTGGAGGCAGGTTGACATGAAACACGCGGCACGTTGAGAGATTTAGTTACGGTAAGTTGATGTATCGGTAATTTTCAAAGTGAGTTGTAATACGTCAGTGTTTTGTAATACAGTAAGCATTTGTTTAATAACAGATTGTTGTAATAAATATATTATATATAAATATTAATAATAAAAAATACATACGTGTGTGCTGGTGTTTGTTCTTTTTAAAAAAATAATTTTATGTCATTCAGTGTTTCAGATTTACATCGTTTGAATCTCGTCTGTTCGTCTCCTACCGGCAGATCGTCACTTGACCTCAGAATTTTTAGGTCTCAAACATAGACCTCGTTTATAAGTCGACACCCCTCCTTGACCCCTCAATTTCTGGTATAAAAAACTCGACTTATACACCATAATATACGGTATAGTTAACAGGATTTCATGTGTGTGCATTTTATACATGTGTTAATGGTTATGTTTGGCATATTGGTCAAATTGCTTGGTTTCATTCATTGTCAACCCAAATTTTCTTTATCTAAAAAAGGGTTTATACCTTTTATTTAATAGATTCAGCACTCTTGTCACTTAATCAAATATCAAGAACGTCCAAATTGCATCACAAACTACTTTTAAACAATTTAATTCTTTATTTGACCTCATGGTTTTAAGATTATTACTTTCCAATTTGAACCTGTGACAGTTTGACATAGGCTTTCTTTTATTATAATCTACAACCCAAGACTTATTTACAAAAAACGGGGTTCTGGAAAGCAAATACACAGAATTAAGAATAATGAGATCGCGATGGCACACAGCTGGAAGATCAAATTGGAAACACGACGATCACGAATGAATCAATATAAAAACGTCAAAATGTTTGCCACGATGAAAATTTATTTCCAAAGGCTTTTCAGAATGCAAATTAGAAAATCGCTTGAATGAGAAATTCCGTCAAGGGTTCTTGCCAAATTTGAATGTACGAGACTTGTAGCGTTCGCTCGGTTGTTGTATTGACTGGAACTAAGGAAGTGATGCGAGAGGTTTCTCATTGATAATACAACACCATGTTCGCTAGATTGGAAAAATGTTGTCATTTATTTCTCGTCAAGACTTCTCGCCAACAAGGGAAGGAGAATAAGTGACCATGCCGATATTGTCAAAATGTCGCAGGAATGTGGTCGCCGAGCAACCAAGTTCAAAATCAAGGACAGCGTTAAATTTGTCTGAGGCCATGACATCAACTTCCTCTTTGGTCCGATGTTGCATTCTGGGTAGGAATTAACCAAGGGTTACTCTCACAGAACCTCGTGTCAACGTCAAAACCATCTGTCTAGCGACAGGCAGATTGATTGAGAAATAGAAGTAACACATTAAAATCAATAATGGCTGCCGTTCCACTCATAGTGAGGCTCAAATCACGGTGCGTACTTAAGCTTCTGGGTTTTAGACTGAAAAACTTTCATAGCCTTTGGGAGGGATTATATGAAAATGGGAGAATTGGCAGTGGGGAAGGGGATTACTTAATGTTGGTTGGGCATGAATTCATATCTTAATCAATCTTATGACTATGGCATTTTTTTATATTCAATGATTCAATGTTTAATATTAAAACTTGCCAAAATTTAAGGCCTTTTTACAATATATCAACCTATTAATGTAAATGTTTAGAAAAAATTATTTGAAAAATACCGAAATATTTTTTTCATCGCACTAAGTAAATTAAATTTCACTTATGGATATATCATACATTCAATTTGGTAAAAACAACATTGAATGGTATAAGTATCTCTTAGGAAACTGTTTTTTCTCAAATTATCACATATCTGCAATATTATTCTATCCTATCATAATTTTTCAAGTAAATCTTCAAAATCAAACCATTAAAATCTTGCTTATGACAAAACTAATCATTAAAAAAAAAATCAAAAATCAAAATTAAAAATTTTACAAAATACACAGATTCTCCTAAACTCCTAAACTAAAAAAATGATGCTCAAAAGTCTGAAAATAAATTTTCTCAATTTCTAGTAACATTATAAAGATTTTCCTTCATGACATATCCAAAATTGATATCCTTACTTTCTGGCATTGCTATATGCTAGCAAGCTGACAAACATTACCATACGTCAATGAATTGTGAGAAAAGTTAATTAATGAAGATAGATAATTACTAGCCACTAATCAGTGTCATCATATCAAATCATAGTTACGCTAATTGGGGTCATCAGATGACTCACATCACCATTCACTCTTAACGACCTTGATATTAGTTATCAGCCTTGCTACCACTGTCACTTCCTCACTTAGTGTTTCCCATTTATGTTATCCTCAAGTTTGAATAATAAAAGTTTAGAATATTGTCACTATATATTGTTGCTTTTTGAAAACTGATTTTAAAATATCAAACTAAATTATAATCTTTATAAAATGTGCATACAATCTGTGTTTTTTTTTCTTTCAGCCAATTTATGCCTCATAATTTATGCCTCATGAAATGAAAGTTTTAGTCTTGTTTAAAGTTTGAAATATTGTAAGTTAATTTGACGGTGATGGATGTTGTATGGCGCCGTTGTCCACCCACTAGTGCATGCTCATAGAATATTTAGCCATTTTTCATAGCTGCGAAAGGAATAAGATTTGTATAGCTATATTTACTTAATCTTGTCACACATGTAGTATATACATTTATGTCAACTTGTAAAAATTTTCCGCTAATATGCCTGAAATTTGTTAAATTACATTAACAAACTCATTTTTAAGCTCAAATTATTTCATGTAAAACTCTTCGAAAATTATTTGTACTAAAAATGATATTTTGGATACTTATTCATATTCATTGTTATTATTTTTTTTAATCCTTATAAATGTGATTTAAGATAAAATAAACTTCTCATATTATAGAATAAGTCTGTTTTCTTAGACCACATTAATTCTAAATTCGGAATCTATGGAATCAGTAGCAAGTTTATTGAAATACACATCCCGAGTATAATGATACATTCTCCCCCAGTCATTATAAAAACATAAACAACAGAAACCTGTGACTGAAATAACTCCATTTATCTTCCCACTCATATATCACCCAGTAAACAGGAAGACACAGATTAGGGAATCGTCTATTGGCTGAAAACTTACATCATCTGCATAAGTTCCATCTTTCAAAATCAGAATTAATCATTCAAAGGCCAGTATAGCTACCACAATACGACTTGGCATGCATAAGGGCAAAACTGAAATACGTATAATTAGGCCGAAATCGTTTAACATCTGGTTGAAATGTCATTGTCACGAGAGACCATGCCGCGGATAACCTGTAATGAAACAGAGGCTAGCGAACCTGATCTAGGAATTCTCCCCGCGCTGTCGACAGTGTTAACGCGCGGCTCATTCAGTATTCACAAATATTGATTGACAAGAGTAATACTCACCAGAACAATATGCCCGGTAGATATGTCCATATTGGATGCCACCGGTTCCTCGCTCCTGAAAAATGGCAAATATATAGTCTCAGTCCGGCAACACGGAAGCACATCGTACATACAACACCAATCTTTGATATGGACGAATTCCTCATTATCCTTGGCAGAGGCAGACATAGTAGGGATGAAACAAATTCACTATCAGCTGATTCCCATTGTACTAAAGCCAGTCCAACTCTTAGATAACCAAGATGCTATTGGTAATAAAGCATGGCCCAGCTAGATATAGCTATTACGTCTGTCTGTTGGGTTTGCTAAGTCACCATATGCATTCGGCATGAATGATAAGCCATGCTGCTGTTTCCTCGATGTGGGCGATCGACATAGGTCAAGGGTCACACTACAGCGGATAATCACAAATAATTGTGAATGGGATTTTGTCTATGTCTGTTCCAGGTTTGAGCCTGGCCCTCCTTTCCTAAACCCACAGCCTCAGGTGGAGTTGATCATCACTGATAATGCATGTGTTACAGAATTGATTAGTGTTCACTCCAGCCAGACCAAGCTACCATATGTTGCAGATTTGCGTACGTATAGTTAAGTATACTGACACTAAACACTGCCTGAATGACACCTAAAGCGGTCTGTGTCAGGCTTATACTTCTAAATTACTTTGGAAATACGAAATTAATGTCAGGGTATTGATTATTCTGTGTGTTAACAACGTTCAGCTGCCGTTCAGATTGATGACATCATAGCGCTAATCATATGCCATGTTCTGAATCTGGAGTGTCAAATATAACAGTGTTACTACTATTATCGTCCAGTCTGTTCCTGTATCTCACATGAACAAACACTCCAGAGGGAATGACGTCACTCATATCCTCTGAACCACACGCCGATGCTATTTTTAACCATATACAGAACGTTGGTATTTCCGTACACTGTACTGCATGACACAATCATCAACACATCCAATATGTCCACTGAAAGGGATTCTCTAAGGTATAATAGCGACTGACGTGAAATTGCCCTTTCCTCGCAAATATGACATGCCTATCGACAAGCAACTCAAGCCAACAGATAGCTCATCTCGCAGCTAGCCTTCCAAGGTTTCCTTGAACACTGAATAAGGAATGTTTTCGTAAAATGATTCGCTCACATAGCGTATAAAGACGTCATAGCGTCCCAAAGGAGACAAACCGCACATAAAACATGCTAGACACAATGTAGGACATGCTCTACCGACCAAGGCCCAAAAGGATTCAGAGCTGCTATATAAATAGATACACTATTGAACAATAGTCTTGGAGCTTCAACGCCGTACAGACACTATACATGTATTAATAGGTAAACACTAACCCGAACTGACTCTCAGCATTCTTAAAGTTCACTTTCTCTATATCCCCGATAGTCATCTGATGCTTTTACTGTTAAGAATATATCAAACGTATCTCCATTGATGATTTTCATTGTTTTAGAAAAAAGTTTCAATTTGAAATATTACATCAAACACTAAAATTAATTATAAAGGAATATTAAAAAACAACAAACATGTTGATGATTCAATAAGATTTCTAAGCTGGAGATGTTTTGTTTAAACATCATGTTTTATCATGCATAGTTTTTTAAAAAGTAAGGCTGAGAAAATGTACAGAATAGAATTATAACAAACATGTCCTACATTCATGATCTAGTAAAGGTCAGGGGTTATTGATTGTCACGGTCTATTACACAGGAATGATTACAATGGTTTTAGTTACGTGGTTCAGTGAACCCATTCGGCACTAGCTGACTCAGAGAGAATTCCCATTGATCAAGCGACAATTCAGCATTATGTTTAAAGGTCTTCAAATTTAATCAAGAAAAGATAATAACTGTTATCAGCTGACATGACAAAATTAATGTTTTTAAAGATGAATTAACACAAATTGCAGAAATACTGCCAAAAACGTTTATTTCCAGAATTGAGATTGTTTATAGATTTTTTCCTAAATCTACACTAAAGATTTTTATAAATTTACATATGAAAAAGCTTCACTTCAATTGGTATACTTTCTTACACTGTTACTAGGTGCTGACCAGCACATCTTCTATTCTACGATATTGGTAGTTAGTCATTAATGCTTTCATTATATTGTGCCTTCCATGGCTCTTTAATTTTGCTTAATTTTGCATCAAAATTATATCCTCATCCACATGAAATACATGTACATAGAATAAAAAAATAGAGACTTTTTTTGCAATTTTTTACACCATTCTAGAAAATGAAAAACATTTTCACCTACGAATGCTTAAGCAAGAACTACTGAATTCCATTATCTAATTTCCAAATTATTCAAAATCTACGACAAGGTAATACTTACGAAACCCATTAATTTTCCTTAAAACATAAGGAACTATTTGAAAACTGTCAAGTTCAAGAATTCACATTTCAAAATCATTATGTATCTTAATAAAAAAAAACATATTTAGAAACTGTTATGGACCAATATGCCTTCCAAGAATCAAGAAATGTTTCTAAATTCCAAAATACCTTTCTGCCTTGAATGTCACATCATAGGAAAATTGGCCTGGGTTTCAAATGATATCATATGGACCACAAGCTTTGAATTTCTGTGTAATGCAAAATTTCCACTGCGCTGCCAGTAAGAAACTGAACATTTAATTACAATGTCAAAAGAAGCTTCCTATCGCCAGAAATGCTCAAAAGATTAGATTTGTTCCCAGGTAACAGCTTCAATACCTTTGATCTCAATCATTTTTCAACATTTATAACCATCATATTATACATTATATTTGTGAGCTCCAACTTTATTCATGTACAACTAATTACTGAGAACAGAAAAAAACATTTTTGCTGTTCTAATGAATGCCACATCTTGCTGTTCTTATGTATTTATGCCACATCTTGCTGTTCTTATGTACTTATGCCACATCTTGCTGTTCATATGTATTAATCTATGCCACATCATGCTGTTCTTATGTATTTATGCCACATCTTGCTGTTCTTATGTATTTATGCCACATCTTGCTTTTCATATGTATTAATTTATGCCACATCATGCTGTTCTTATGTATTTATGCCACATCTTGTTGTTCTTATGTATTTATGCCACATCATGCTGTTCTTATGTATTTATGCCACATCATGCTGTTCTTATGTATTTATGCCACATCATGCTGTTCATATGTATTTATGCCACATCATGCTGTTCTTATGTATTTATGCCACATCATGCTGTTCTTATGTATTTATGCCACATCATGCTGTTCTTATGTATTTATGCCACATCATGCTGTTCTTATGTATTTATGCCACATCATGCTGTTCATATGTATTTATGCCACATCATGCTGTTCATATGTATTTATGCCACATCATGCTGTTCATATGTATTTATGCCACATCATGCTGTTCATATGTATTTATGCCACATCATGCTGTTCTTATGTATTTATGCCACATCATGCTGTTCATATGTATTTATGCCACATCATGCTGTTCATATGTATTTATGCCACATCATGCTGTTCTTATGTATTTATGCCACATCATGCTGTTCATATGTATTTATGCCACATCATGCTGTTCATATGTATTTATGCCACATCATGCTGTTCTTATGTATTTATGCCACATCATGCTGTTCTTATGTATCTATGCCACATCATGCTGTTCTTATGTATTTATGCCACATCATGCTGTTCTTATGTATTTATGAAACATCTTACTGTTCTTATGAATTATGTTATGCCACATCTTGCTGTTCTTTTGTATTTATGCCACTGTTCTTCTGTATTATTTATCTTATGTATATGTGCTACATCTAATTACTGTTATTTTGTATTTATTTTACATCTTGTTCTTCTTATGTATTTATGACACATCTTGCTTTTCTAGTATTTATACCATATCTCGCCGTTCTTATCTTTACTTTACTTCTTGACTTTACTGTTTATAGTATCACATATTCTCTTTTTCTTTCTGTTCCAGTAAGTTAAGTAACATCTTTTCCACAGTCCATGTAAATAATATTTTCTCATCAGATGCAAGATTCTATTAATTTTTCAGATTTTACCAGAAATAACCACTGTTTGTATATTCAACATTAAATAATTTCCCCTCTCTGAATTTAAATGTAATATATGGATTACAGCATCTACCTGTTACATCTGATCTTTTTCATTATCATACCACCCCTAGTTATTCAATAATATCATCATCTAACAACATCAACTTACTAAACCAATATATAGTTGAACCCTTTCAACCAATGATTTGAAATTTTGATGGCAAAATATTCCAACAATGTCATACTGACAAAGAAAAATCACATGAAATAAACTAAAATAATGTGAAATAACAAACAAAAGCAAACAAACAAGTCCAAATCTGTTAACGCATGATTTAATGTTTTTGATAATGAAACGCACCAGTAAACATAATATTCATTGATATTTAAAATTTGAAGAAGACCTTTTAAAAGAGGACAAAATCAATGCAAATGGACGTTTCAGATTCTTTGGGAAGGAAAAGAGTGTTTGCTTGCGACCAGAGTAGCTTGATTACGAAGGTATTAAGGGACAAAGTTGTCAAAGGATTTGTAAATTGGCAGTATTTTTTAGGCGCTGGATCCATCGTAGCGTCTTGGATATCGATTTTAGTTGGTGCTACTATAGCCTGAACCAGGAATGCATTTCGGGCCATCTTTCATGTTTTACCGAGATAAAAGCTTTTTTCTCTTTTTGCCCCGATTCTGCCATAACTGATGCTTCGGAGCAGAAATGTCTGTTAACAGCAAAGAAGACCCTGTCAAAAATGGGTGATTGTCAATAGCGCCGAGTGCATCAATTTGTGTCGAAAATTGCATCGGCATGGGAATTGTTCCAAGCTATTCATTTGTCTCCGCAGTCATAATTTGTCATTCCCCTGTGTATAAAATGAATTTGGTGACAATCAAATCGGCATTGTAATGTAACATCAAAAAACCTTTGAATGCAAAACCATGTTTAAAGTTTTATCAACCATTAACTCTGCCATAAACGTTTCAATTATGAGAAGAAATAAGCGTAAAAATACAAACTTCACCAGTTAAACATTTCATAATTCATAATTACCATCTTGAACTGAAGTTATCAACAGTGCATTATGGGAGACCCTTCTTGACTTCGCCCTCGTCAATCCCGACCATCCTGTCACTGGAATTGTCTCAAGGTCCGTGGCGATTTTTATCACCACCTTTGACCTCCAAATCAATTTTTCAGTCTGGTTGATTTTGCAACCATCTTGATGGACTAAACACAAGCTTGGCCTACTATGACATCCGCCATGATGTCCCCTTACTTTTAATTGGCCCACCAATCAATAGTGTATGCTACTAATTTCAAGAAACTCGGGCTTCAATCGACGCTGTTCTAGACCTCATTAGGTCTCCAATGTGGAAAAATAGAGATGAAACACTCACCCTGTTTGAAGTCAGGGAAAATCACCAGAGCTCCTGCTTTGACTCTCTTGTTACATATATTTAGATAAGTAATTTCTAAATACAAGGTTTTCATCCTTTACTAAAATGAACAATACACATTAAGAGTTACCTATAGAAGTGGTTATTGTTGGAAGATGTTTCCGCCTCTGCTATGAATCTACTGTTATCAAGGTATCTAATGTTTATCTTCTGAAGCAAAAATACATATTCCTAGCCCACTGTGAGAAGAGAGAAAAGAGTTCAGTCAGATTTGTGTTATACAAATGCAATCCATTTTCAGTACTTTATCTATTTTTCTATTTTAATTTAATATTATTGTATCTTTGAAATTAAAAGTAATTATAAATATGTGATTTTCTCATTATGTCACACATTTAAAACTTTTTTCTTATTGCAACCCTCCCAGATTTCATATATCTAATTCTTTTCGAAGCTTAGAATCTTAAAAATTGAAAATCATAAGTATCTTTGGGATCATAAGCATTTTGAATCTTTTGAGAATTATTGTAAATTATAACATATAGAAAGGTTATCAACTTTCAAGTAATAATCCAGAAATGTCTAAAACAATAAACTCAACACTGAGCCTCCTGTCATCAAAGATGGCTGTCGAATCTGAAAATACCGTTTCCCTAACTGCTACTTCCAGTAGATTCAGACAAGGGATTTAGAGACCAGACATTGTAACACCAAAGCTAACAAGATGGATGAAAGGGCACGGCAGAATCTCCACCACAAAGCACTGTACGACTAGCGCAGTGTGACAATGAGGCTGTGTTAAGGAATGAATTCAAGCGGAGGATGACGTTTACCAGACAACTATTCTTCTTTATATAAGAGTTGTAGTAGGATAAGACTCTCTTGTCTTGAAGGAATTGACAGAATAAAGCTTTGAATTAGCTGTTTTAGCTTCATGTTATGTGATTGCTTTCAGTAAAAGATGTTCGTGAGAGGAAGAATTTATCTCTTTGGATTGAATTTTACATCAAGAGCTTTTGAAAAAAGGACAGTTACTATTTTTTAAGCCTGTGTGAACAAGATTTGGTCCATTTGAGGTTGAGATCCACATTGAATGCTTTAGAAGTTGTTTTTTCTTAACTTATGACCAAATACTATCGACATACAACTTCCCTCATCTCATGCATACATGTAAACATACCAAGATGTTCTCAAGAATATCTGATCTTGAAATTTGTTAAAAATGTTTAACTGATTTTTATTTTCATAAAAATAAAACCTTTTTTGACTTTTATTAATCAAGTTCAAGAGCCCTTTGATGTTTTGAAATTTAAAAAATATTTTTCTTTGAAGTACCATGATATTAATACCGCCAGTAATGTAAAATGTCGATGACTGACATCACATTTTTAAAAGTACTCAAAATTAATTCATTTATCATGTCTCTATGAACAACAAAGTCCTTCAGAATTTTTGAAAGTATCTTTTTAAGAATAGTGTTTCTTTTACAAAACCATTCCTTTTCTTTTCATGCTTTGAGAACTGAAAATAGATAATGAAATTGCCTTTTCACAATGTAAAAACCAAAAAAGGAGAGAACAATTTCCGTAAGGAAAATAACCCACCATTGTTGAACTTCATTGACCTTAGAAAATTATCCTAATTATATTTTTTTTCCATGGTAAAATGTCAAGCAGAGGAATTTCAATGTCATTTATGTTAATCTTTAAACCATCATTGGAGTGAACACTTTACATTAAAATCATCGTCCTTTTGTACAGACAAAAATAGACGAAGATTAAACTAAATTATGTTTTAAAATCTTCTTATCAAGAACAAAAGTTCTTTTTAAATTCTTTTTAATTTTTGTCTGGCACCAAATAATTATTACAGTTTAATTACAAAATATAATTCACTACAATATGATCATTAATATCATATATATGTTACTCAGTTAGTGGCCTGTCTTCATTATAATTCTTTAAAATTTTCCATGCAGTAATGATAACTATAATTTTCAACTACATCAACAAGAAAATTCAATTCCTCGATCATATTACCAAACTTAAATTGTGATTAAAACAACAAAGTAAAGGTTAAAAAAATTTATTTGAAATTCTGCCCATATATCTAAAATGCTACATCATATTCTCAGAAAAGAGAAAACAAAATACAGAAAATTTATCCAATAAGCTAAAAACTTTACTATCCCCGTAACCTTGACGATTCAGTTCTAGCTCAGGCACCAAGAACACTCATCTTCTGTCCCATTTTAAGCAGACCTGGAAACCAAGGTAACAGATTCCTTCTGCTTGAAGCCCCTGACGACGCTCTTGACTATTTCTCTCACTAACGATGTATCCTGGTCCAAATTAGAGGTAACAGAGGGAGAAACGCCACGGGCTATATCCTGCACGTCCTGCGGACATTAAAGTACTGCAGGCGAGGACAAAGAGCTTATAACAAGCTCCGTTCTGACACGACAGCAGGTCATGCGGAAGTTAATGAACTGCTAATGATATCCCCTCCCTCCCTCCTTCCCCCTTCCATCACGGTAGCCTGATGGCATTCTACTTCCTCCCCATTCCCTCCCACCTCGTAGAATAAGTCCCCTTGTCTTGAAATACTGTAAATTACTTCATGCCTACTCTGTCTCTCTGTCTCTGTGTGTGTCTTGACTCTATGTCTCTCTGTGTGTCTCTGTTTGTCTGTGTCTCAGTCTGTTTCTGCCTCTGTCTCTGTGTCTGTGTCTCTCTGTCTCTCTGTGTCTGTCTGTCTGTCTGTCTGTCTGTCTCTGTCTCTCTCTGTCTCTGTCTCTGTCTCTGTCTCTCTCTCTCTCTCTCTCTCTCTCTCTCTCTCTCTCTCTCTCTCCAACAACCATTATCCCTAGTGCTCTGCTCACCTCCTTATCCCCATCCCTCAACTAAAAACTCAAACTATACTCCATCATCTAGCATCCTACAACCACTAACAATCCAGTTCCACTAAAACCACTATCCCCATTGCCCACATTCAGTCTCATGAATCCTATCTCCCCAGCAAGCCCATCCACTCCCCTTCCCCCCTGCTGCTCGCTCCCCCTCTATTCCTCAAACCCTCAGCATCAGATCATCAAGGGCTACAAGCCCCAGTTCCGTTCTCAGCATTTCTGTGCATTAGGATGAGGAATTAGGGGTTAAAATTACATTTCTCATCCAAATTCCAGGGCCTTGTGTATAGGAGATTGGAGAAATAAATGCCTTTATGTGCCCTCCGTGTTCACAGGATACACGGCTTTAGCATCAGAGGAAAGGTTTGTGGCATCGGAACCTTCACAATTATGATTTATTACCAATGGCGGCTTGGATAATTTGTTTCTGCATTCCTTTCTCCACCCATTAGCAGTGCATGTTTTGTGTTCTGTCCAATGTGCCATAGGAATCTGACACTAAAGCACTTTCTAAAGACTACTTTTTGTTCTATCAAATATGCCATAGTAGAAATCTATGCTAAAGCACTTTCCTAAAGATTTTTTTTTCTATCAAATGTGCTAAAGTAGAATCTGATACTAAGCCATTTCTAAGGCATGTTTTGTGTTCCATTGTATGTACTACAGTAGAATCTGATACCAAACCACTAGCTATATATATAGCTAAAGCATATTTTGTCTTCTGGATATATAGTATAGTAGAATCAGATAATAAATAAATATCAAAATTTTATTACTTTTGTATGTGCTAAACCCATTAACAGTGAATTCATTTTGCCCTTATCAAAATTTAAATTTCAGATGCATTGATACATTATGGATGTTATAATCATATTGTTGATAAGCTGTGAATACAAGTGAATTCATTTTGCCCTTATCAAAATTTAAATTTCAGATGCATTGATACATTATGGATGTTATAATCATATTGTTGATAAGCTGTGAATACAAGTGAATTCATTTTGCCCTTATCAAAATTTAAATTTCAGATGCATTGATACATTATGGATGTTATAATCATATTGTTGATAAGCTGTGAATACAAGTGAATTCATTTTGCCCTTATCAAAATTTAAATTTCAGATGCATTGATACATTATGGATGTTATAATCATATTGTTGATAAGCTGTGAATACAAGTGAATTCATTTTGCCCTTATCAAAATTTAAATTTCAGATGCATTGATACATTATGGATGTTATAATCATATTGTTGATAAGCTGTGAATACAAGTGAATTCATTTTGCCCTTATCAAAATTCAAATTTCAGATGCATTGATACATTATGGATGTTATAATCATATTGTTGATAAGCTGTGAATACAAGTGAATTCATTTTGCCCTTATCAAAATTCAAATTTCAGATGCATTGATACATTATGGATGTTATAATCATATTGTTGATAAGCTGTGAATACAAGTGAATTCATTTTGCCCTTATCAAAATTTAAATTTCAGATGCATTGATACATTATGGATGTTATAATCATATTGTTGATAAGCTGTGAATACAAGTGAATTCATTTTGCCCTTATCAAAATTTAAATTTCAGATGCATTGATACATTATGGATGTTATAATCATATTGTTGATAAGCTGTGAATATAAGTGAATTCATTTTGCCCTTATCAAAATTTAAATTTCAGATGCATTGATACATTATGGATGTTATAATTATATTGCTGATAAGCTGCCTTCTCCATAGTGAATGAATCATTCAAGAAATTGAATCTTTTTATTCACAATAATATACAGTAGACTGTATTTAGTACCGGTAATTCAATCTATGTAAACATATTACAAGAATATTCAACAGACTGCACATTATCTTTCATTTCACTTCTAATTCAGTTTTATTTATATGAATAATGGATAACATTTTATCAATTAATTACAGTTATTTGAGTTGCAATTTTCTTAAATGTTTGAACCTATATCCTAGAATTCTGTTGCCAAGTGTTTCCTTTCATTATTGATATCTTGACTGCTTGTTTGCTGATGTGAAGATATTAAATTAAAATTCAAATATCACACGTTTTTTATTTCATAAAGCCCTGAATATTCAAAATAATTTTTAAAAATATATTTGGTGAAAATCAAAAGCAACAATACTACAGCTTTGCCTTAACCCTAAACAACATGCAGAATTTCCGATCAATATGATTTAAAAAAGCATTTTCATAATTATAATAACACAACAGATTATTCATCCAATTTGTGTTACCAAGGTGATAATTTATGGTTCCGACAAATTCATTTTTATTCACATGTGTTAGGTGAAGTCCAAACGCTGGCAAATTGTCCATTAATAAACATGACCGCTGCAGAGCCGAAAAAGAGCTATTAATCCAAATGATATGATATAATAGGTGGCGGAATTGATTTCATTCCAGCAAGGGGAATAGGTGATGATAGAAAGCGTATTCATTTTGGCCATGATTAATGCGGAATGCCAACTTGGTCAAAGTTGTCATCATTCAATGACAGACACCAGCCCAAGCGTAAAAATTCCAGGAAACCTCGACTGCCATTGTTTCTGATAATATAGAGTTATGAATTAATACGAATGCTAAAGAATTCCTCAGCATTTTGTACAAATGTTTAGTCCCAGATGACATTAGGGCTCTCAGAGCTTATATAAAGGCATCAAAAGTAGACACATTATGGATTTCCAAATATTATTATATGTCATTGATTTGCGCATATTATTTCAACCAAACAAACTCTTCCCAACATCATAGATCAAATAGAATACCTAACACTATGATAATATTTAATTTAGCTCTCAACATGAATATCAAATATAAAACAAAAGCTGGAATATCATGCTTTTGTGAAAATATATGTATAAAGCCACAACTTATTGATGCATACAAGAAAAATGCTTTTGGTTATTAATGAATTTTTTTCACAATTGATGAATCATTCATATTTATTATTTTAATGCATTGCAACATATGTTACCGTATTTCCTCAGAATAAATCCAGCGTGGAATTTCCTTTAGCATCCTCATATACCCTGACAGGATTTTCTCATGGTAGGATTTGAAGTCATGTAATATTCATAAAAAAAATTACAAAATATATTTTTGGACAAAAGTATCAATGTTCTTTTCTATTCAAGGGCTTGATTGTATTGTAAAGCTCTGTTTATTTTTAGGCTCTATTCAAGAAAATACAGCATTCCGGATGTTGGAGTAAATTGTCTTCTTCAGTGGAACTGTATTAGCATAATATCAATTCATTTGTCCAAATCTATTTTCATAATATTCACATAAACATATGATCATAAGCATATGTTCAAAACCAAAAAATCATCTCAGTTGTAATGCAGTCTTGTGCAATTACAATAAATGTTTAACCTTTCAAAGAGTAATTAATCTATTTTAATCCATATTTATAAAAGAACCAATACTCAATACTCAAGTTACTTGTGAAATTGTTAAAAAAAAGGTTTCAAGTTTAATATAATGTTAAAATTATTATGTTCAAGATGGAGCAAATTGAAAAGGTGGAGTAATTTGATTTCAAAGGTATATACTATATCATTCCCAACAAACTCTCATAACAACTGAATTATATATGTCATCCATTCAGAAGAAAACAATGCTGAAAGTTGCTGCACGTTATAGTCCCCAGTGATATCTTATGAGAATCTGATTGGTCCTTCATTTTGACCAATCAACAGTGACCCATTCAAAGAAAAACATTGCTCACTTGTGCTGCCCTTTATTCCAGGTGATATTTTACCAGCTTCCTATAAGCAAGCTTACTCAGCTAAAAATTCCTGGGCTTTTGTTTCCAAGGTTCTTAAGGTCTAAAGGCTCAAAGTTTTCTTCCAAGTGATATCTTCTCAGTTTCCCTTAGGTTCTTTATGTCAACCAAACAAACTTTTACCCATTCAGAAACAAACCAAGTTCAAATCTGTGACACTGTCAGCTTCTTCTGGATTTTAAAGACCTTCCATGATTACAGTCAACCAATTTCTTTCATCAATTCTGAGACACGTCAAGAAAAAATATGCTATTTTTTAGTCCATGCAGGTGAGGTGGAGTGATATTGGGTTTAAGAGTATTTCACTTATATCACGGCTTCTAGTATTATAGCAGGGAGAAAGCCTGCAACATCATTGTAGCTATACTAGCGAACCATGGGTGGTATTGCACTGAATTTCAGTGTAGCATTGCACCCAAACCTTACTGCATATAGAACAGATCACTACTGAGGACAAAGTTGCAGAGCTCCAGGCAGGATTCGAACCACGGACCTCTTGATCTGAAGCTGAACATGCTAACCACTGCGCTATCACACCCCTTAGTCCATGTAGACCAAAAGGCTCTCTATAAAAACCAACCATCACCAATTCATAGACAAGCCAAGCTTTAAGTTGCTGCTCTTATGTTCCAAGAGTTGTCTGTATTGGTTTGCTCTTCATTTAGGAGTCCTATTTGTATACAGAAGATTTCCTTACAAGCAGTCATTGTCCTCTGATGTTGTTGATGCAAAGGTCGTCTTCTCGTAAAACTGGCTATTACTTGTTCATCTTTATTTGCAATAAGATCCTTTTATCCCCAACCATGGCATTAAAAGGCATCAAAGTGTATACAAAACTAACTGTTGTTACATAAAAACATTCAAAACATTTTCAATGACATTTCAAACATCAAAAACAAAATTTATCCCTTATAGAAGGAAAGAAGTAAATACCAAAATCCTTTTAGGTAAAATGAAAGTTTATTGTTTTTCAAGGTAGACAAACTGATAAGGACACATATGAACAGATGAAGAAATAAAAAAAGAGATAAAAAAAGACATAAATGACGGAGACACATTAAAAGAGAGAGACGGAGGAGAGAGAGAGAGAGAGAGAGAGAGAGAGAGAGAGAGAGAGAGAGAGAGAGAGAGAGAGAGAGAGAGAGAGAGACAGAGAGAGAGAGAGAGAGAGACAGAGAGAGAGAGAGACAGAGAGAGACAGATACAGATAGACAGACAGAGAAAGAGACACTAACAGACACTGAGAACATATAGACACTGAGAAACTGACTGAGAAAAAACACGAGACACAGACAGTGACTCAGAGAGACAGAAAAAGAGACAGAGAGAGTGAGGGAGAAACACAAAGAGACACAAAGAGAGAGGGAGAGAAACAGAGAGAGGGACAGAGAGTGACAAAGAGAGAGGGAGAGAAACAGAGAGAGGGACAGAGAGTGACAAAGAGAGAGGGAGAGAAACAGAGAGAGGGACAGAGAGTGACAAAGAGAGATGGAGAGAAACACAGAGGGACAGAGAGACACAAAAAGAGAGGGAGAGAAACACAGAGAGAAACAGAGAGACACAAAGAGAGAGGGAGAAAACACAGAGAGACACAAAGAGAGAGGGAGAGAAACACAGAGAGTGACAAAGAGAGAGGGAGATAAATTGAAAACAGAGAGATAAATAGAGACTGAACTCACCAGGATGATGTGCTACTTCTGCTTGAAGGACTGCGGACCTGTGACTCTGACACGCTACCGATCCGGGAGGCGGCATGGAGTGGCTCGGGCTTCTCCGAGGACTTGCTTTGCATCCGCTGTCGACATAGGTCCTAAAATATATATCATGAATCATCAACATGTTAATACAGCAAATATTGACTTGTCAACAACTGCTTTCTCTTGAGGGTTCATATAGGTCCAAAATTTTGTATTCGGATAAAGACTTAAAAGGCGCACAGGACCTAGACTAATTTGCATGGACTTTGCTAATGATTTTTAGATATTCAGACAAATTGAGATCAATTTTAAAACAAACTTTGCATATAGGAATTTGCTTTTCAATGCATTCAATGTACACATGTGACGAAAAAACATTTTTTGGATAGAACACAGAGATATGTAAGTAAATACATATACAAATATGAGTAGACAATAGTCTTAAGCTATTAGATTTGGGCAAGGAAAGTCATTGTACAGAGGAAATACCATAAGCTATTCATAACACTTAAAGATTAACAAAGTACACACCTGATAGTCTTTCGAAGCCTCGTTTCCTTCACCGTTAGATGAAAGCTGCGCCAGTTTCTTCCGTGAGAGGGAGTGACGCTTGACGATGTAGATGACAATGACGGCAAGAAGTATCCCAGCGATGGATCCAACAAGTATGAACGTCAACACAACATACTTGTTGTCCTTGCTCAGGGCCACCTGGGTCTGAAATTAGAGTAATCTCCCTTAGTTCAAAGTTAAATGATACATGAAAACCTAGGTACAGTAACCATTCACACATTGTAGTTCCATGGATGTATATTTGTCCATTGCATTGAAGATTATAAACCAAGATTTATAAAATAGCTGCAATAAAGAAGTTCTTTTTTTTTAAAAACCCAGTTGACTACATCCATAGGAGATCTTTCTCCTTCATTCCATAATTAACTAATAAAATGCCTGTTAAAGAATTTGACAATTGGTTGGGAATAATGCTTTGCCCCCTGTACATCAGAACACCAATTAGAGTTATCCCCCTTTGCTAAAGGTTGTTATAGACTTTTCATGAATGTCATTATTATCATGGTTCACCTTTTTCAATCCCAAATTCTACATCTATTTTAAGAACATAGACCAATTGTTTTTTTATCAAATTAACCAGTTTTACCTTTGCTAAGATAAAACTTTAAATATATTTTAAGAAATTTCAAGGCAAACTGAATGATTTTGTGACTAAAAGTAAATTACCCAATTTGTTGTCAATTTGAATTATACCGCTTTAATCTAAATCTTAAATGCATTCTTTCGAAAAGGGTTTTAATAACATTAGTCAGTGACACTCAATTACATGATTAGATAACTACATCAATTGGTACACAATTCTCCTCCTTGAGATCGAATATCCATTACACTTTGCAAAAACCTTCTCTTGAAACTCAAAATGCTCGATTCAAATTCAATACAGTAGGTCCAACCATCCACTTGAAAAACTGAAGAATTTCGGAAACAAACTCAATCTTTATAAGCCTCAATAATTTGATTTCATCAATAACTTCAACCTTCGCAGTTTACTGTTACATAAAAGTCCCTTTCCAAGGGAAATGGACAATTCCGATGGTTACCTTGGTCAACAAGGCATACGCTTTAACTGTCTATTAGGCAACACCTTCCTTTAAATATCTTTTCTTCCTGCAATTGAGATTCAAGTTTTAAGAACGTTTTGTCTGAAATTCATCAATATGCTACTAAATCGATGAATATTTCAGCATCTATAAAAGGAGATGGAAAGTTTATCACCTGTTGATATTGTTTTTACATCTTAAAAAATTTGAACTTATAAGAATATACATATATATAATATTCAAAAGTATGCTCTATGAGGCAAAAGTATAGATTCTTTCACCCACTGAATACATCAGACAAGAAAGTCATTGTGAGGAAACCATCAAAACCCATTATAAGCTCTGGCTTTAGGATTTTTCTTTTAAACAAAGAAGATAAGAGTTAACTCAGCTATAATGATTGTTATTAAGAAGACAAAACCAAGCAAGATATCAACAGACTAGAAGCCATCCCATGATCATTATTTTGTAAATTAAAATGAAAAAATATAAAACACATAATAGGAACCGGCTCTCACATATGATACCAGATCTGATTTTGATCATGTTAAAAATCAGACCATTAGAGAAACGGATGACTGTAATGTAACTATGACATTAACCGTTGGGTATTTTCATTCTCTTCGAACAGAGGTAGCTCAAGTAAGAAAATCCTATGCTAACCTCTGATTTGATATGTGCACTTTGCGGGCTAGAAAGTTATTTGTGCAGTCAGTTACACCATTTCAAAAGTAAACATTCAAAACTCCTTCATCATCATGCTTCAAGAAAAAACTAGAATTAATTGCACGTTTGGTCTCCTCGACAGGACATATTCATGGCATGGCACATAGGATACCTTTCATTGACAACAAGCAATTTGTGCATGTATAAAGTGTATTCATTGGCTGAAATTCTGCTAAAAAGATTTTTTTTACTAGGGGAGATTACGTGAGATGTTTTGGGGTTTAACACCTCTTTCAAGAGCATTTCACCTACATCATGTCTGCTAGTATTACTGCAGGGAGAAAGCCTGCAACACTATTGTAACTATGCATTGGGGTGAAATCTTCAAGTATTGGCTTTTATTATATTTTTAACAGTGAAATATACCATTTATCTGTGAAAATAAACCCTGTATTTTCACTGAGTGAAAAAAAATGGTATTCTACTCAGTGAAATATTGCAACAACCATATGACTTCGTCTGTGACTTCATGAAACAATTGAATGACGTCCTGCACTACCGTGCTAGTGAAGCAATGTTACTACTCCATCAACATAGTTTAGGTCGTTTAGGAAGTTTTAGGAAACATAATAAATAGAACATTTGACATTTCTCTTCAAATACCATCTATATCTCATCTTGTGAAGTAGAAAATCATATATTTACACTCGTGGCTGCAAAACTCGTGAAAATATAATTTTCTACTCCACTCGATGAGATATGCATGGTTTTCAACGAGAAATGTCAAATATCCTATATGAATTAGCAAACCATGGGTTTTGCAAGGGGAATCTACTGGAACCCAATAAGCGCTTGAAAGAGAATAGAGGTTAGTGTAGGATTTATTGACTTGAGCTACCTCTGTTGGGAGAGAATGGAGTATCTCAGGGTGTACATGTTTCTTTTCAACGAATGAAGACATTAAATGCCGGTTATCTAACTCATCCTCTTCAATCATGTGAGTCAAGGAAATTAGATTAGTCTTTAGGAAATCAGTGTTACATTGTCAATTAATATTTATAAGCTTAGTGCCTTGATTCTTTTAAGAATCAGCCTTCTAAATAAAGAACTCAATGGATGTAAATTTTATACAATGTTTTGATTGATTACTGTTTTAGAATGCTAAGTAGTGTTAAATCAGGTTTGAATTTCCAAGTGAATGATAATCGCATCATTACCAGGAAATACAGAAAATTACTTAATTCCATATATAGTATCCTATTGAGCCTGTAAATAATTTTGATATTCAAAATTCCATCCTGTTTTGATCATATTTTCTTCAGCATTATTGCAATGATGTTTATTTATGATAAATTTGTTTATAAAATTTTATATAACCTTGGCTTTGGTATCCACCTCAAAACTTGAAAAATATAAAATACAAATATAATCTTTTATGGATTTATAGTTTCTTCAAAGCCGTAGAAGATTCAGAACTAAAATGTGAATTTATAAGATTTCCTTATTTTCTAGCTGTGTTATTCAGTTATTTGATTTTTAATACAGTTTTATGAACCTATCAAGCAACCAAGCCATTTTGGGTCTTCATAGTTTTTCAACAAGTTATGGTTATCAGGAATTGGAATTATCTCAATTCGGCTTAAGGATTCCAAGTTTTCCCATAATATTCTTGCAAGTACGACTCATTTTTCATAAAAATTCTGGAGACAAAAAGCTATGTTTCCAACGTTTAGCTTCGGGCACTATTCACCAGAGCTTGCATTTTTACCCAGAAGTGCTATAATCTAATAAGAATACATATTTCCAGTAAAAATCTAATTTGTCCCCAATCTGGTTACCATGGTAACTTGATGGGAATGCTGCCTCTGGGTCGCGACCTTACAGCCTCTCAATGAAGACCCAGGAATTAGATTTTTCAAAAAGTGTATGTGAAGATAGGAAATTTGTGACATATTTTGAAGAAATAGTGTTGGAAAGTTCTACATCAAGTTTTTGCTTTTTTCATATTTTGTGGTAACAGAATAGCACCTTTTTTTCATGACATAGATTACCAACTTGTTGCACTGAAATATTTTGGAACAGTTTTCATACAGGCATACCTAAGCCTTGACAACTTTTGGTTTAAAATATAAAAAGGAGGAAGTTTGAGTCTCAAAATAATATTGTTGAATTTTACATAGATTTAGTAGGTTGAAAACGAAGTTCTTGGGCGGCATTCATCTTTCACTATATATAGATTTACAACATGTAAATTGTATGACAAAGTTTTGAAATTGTTTAGCATCCATTACTACAATTAGGTTATTAAAGTTTATGTAAATAATAATGAACAGCTTTCAGCATATTCAGAACTATTGTTTAACTAGAATTCAGGAACTATAGTTCAACTAGAATTCAAGAACTATAATTATCTTGCTTTTCTTATAATTAAGCCTGCCTGCTTTCATATAATCCTTTTTTGTAAAGATTTCAGGAATGAATAAGATATTTCAAGTGCCAAACAAATAAGAAATTCACACAAGAACAACTTTAATACGATGCAGGTTTGTAAACATGGACATCCATTTCAAACAAAAAAAATCATAATCAAATTTATTTTTTCATGTAAATATATTTTTTATATTATTTTTTGATGTAAAGAAAACATTGTTTATGACTCATCATTGCTTTGTTCACATTTAGAAACACTTTCTTATGCCTTTTAGATCAAAGTAGACTATAACCAAAGGAAAATCAATATCATATAAAGAACACAAACAAATACGTAAACTTCAAATAGCATGACCAGAACGATAAATCTTCATCAATATTATGACAAATACTGTGTGTTTTAACAGAATAATCAATTACGCTGATGTTGAAAACACAAGTGTAAATCTCATTAATAATGCACTGAGACAAAAATGAGAAATAATTACCCAGGAAAGACCTATAGTATTCAATAGAATCAGCTTTGGATTCCCTTCAGTAGCTTAATTTGTATGCTTAGTCTACAAAATTGACAAATCTTTCATATTGGTAAAAAAATTTGCTCAAATTATTCCTTTAGGAGACAATTTACTTTCATTTTAAAAACAAATCTCAATAATTTATGATTATACTTTTCAAAATCAACATATGAATTTCACAATTATTTCTTTTGCAATCTTTAATCCTCAGTGGAATTATCCTTCATTCCTTTAACTGCTAATGGAATCTTTATCTCTTTGATTTGAATCAAACTATTAGATTCAGCAGGGGTTAAAGCACCCCCATCACTTCTAATGGAATCTTCATCCCTTTGATATGGATCAGTCCATTAATTCCCCAAGGGGTGAAAAGGTTCAAAGGCTGAACATACAGCTTGAGGGTATTCCAATCAATTAGGAACTAAGCCACAATTCATAATCCTTCTTCAAGATGGCTTCCTCAATTCCTTTAATTAGAAGAAACCCTAGGATTGACACATTAATTAGAACAGAAAGGATTAGAGTGAAGGCTGTTCATGTTCATTCCGAAGCTGGTCTTGTGTTCCTGGAGATGGCCAAGAATCTTACGGGCGATCAACTTCTACTGCCTTCATAATGACGATTCTAAATAGATTTTCAGACATGAGAATCTTTCTTTACATTTCATGAGAAGATCCTTCCTTGAGTCAAGTGATTGATGATTCCATTGTTTCTGGCATAGTTTTTAAGTTGACCCAATTAATATTGTCAAACTCATGAAATATTTAATGCTTTAAAGAAAATCATAATGAATATAAAAATTGCATTTTGATGCTCCAGGTAATTTATTAATATAAAATAAAACTGAGTATTGCAGCTCATGGCAAAGTAATTTATTGTGTTTGTTGTTCTATGAAAATATTTCATTAAATCTAAATAAGAATGATTTCAATTGTCCTGGATTGAATTATTCATTAATAAACACCAATATGATGCTTTTCAAGGCAATATTTTACATTCATTTAACACAACCAAAATCACAATTTATTCAAAGGCAGAAAATCATTTATCAACCAATGCATTTTGCCGGTTTAGCATCAGTTTTGCAAATATATTCTATAATCTGATGAAAGTCCATATTCAGTCAAAATCATACAGAGTCGTAGCAAAAGTTTATCCCAATTAAACAATTCGGTTCTTCCCTCCAAAATTCTGAGATAAAGGATTCAGATATTCAAAGACCTTTGAAGAGGCATGCAAGCACTTATTTCAACATTGCTAGGATTTTTAATGCATTCCTAGGAGTTGACAATCTTATAACAGAGTTTTATCAAAGTAGAGTGTCTCCTCCTGTCTTTGATCTGAAATTCTTGAGCAAAAAATAAAAGATTTCATAAAAATTGCATGCAAACAAGTTCCTTTGTATCAGCATTACAACAATAAATAGTAAATTTTCAAAGATTGATTCTATCTAATCAAGGCAATAGCATTGCAACAGTAGCATTTCTTTTGTATAGACAAATCTTTTCAATGGCATGCAGAAATCTTTCATATTTCTAGAATTCCATTGTACTCTAGAACTAAACTGTCAAATATTTTTCTTGGCAGTGATAGAACATGGTATTTCAATATGAAATCAACTATATACTATTGACCTAAATTTTAACTAAAAATTATGAATTTATTCTATGACAACACACAGATTTTGAATTTGTCAAGCAAAACCTTCATTTTGAAGCTAATTAAGGAATAAAAAAATATTTCAATAATTTGATGGAAAAAGCACTACAAATTGAATTTAGATTTGAAGATTGAGCAACAATGGAATTTTACAGACTGGCGCCAATGGAACGACAAAGGTTTAACCTGGGCTTCTGAGGTGTCAGTTTTGTTTTAACTTTGACAGCTGAAACTAATGTGCAATGTTAATTTCACACTTCAAAGTGACAAAATCAATGATGAGAAATTCTGCCTAGGAAACACAAGTGTTGGGAGGCATTGGGCAAAAGATGATATTTGATCATTAATACAACAACAAGAATTATGTTCCAAGCATCATAATGATTTTTCCATTTCCTTGTATATTTTTAATATTTTCTTAGATCATTGATTCTTACAAAACCCTGAAATGTAGTTATTGTTCATGTGTGAAAAAAAAAGATTTTTAAAAGTGTGGTTTAGCAAATCAATAATTTGAAATAACATTTAGACTGTTTCCATAGCTTGTCTCTGATATTATGATCAAGCACATTGTCTCTGACATTTTTTACAAATTTTAATTCAACATGAAAATCAATAGGAAAAAGACATTCACCTTGTCTCAGAAATGATATTCTAATGAAATTTTTTTTTTAAATGCATGTACCCAGTTTTTTGCCTTTTAGATATTTGGTTATACATGTAATAAAATTTTGATACAAATTATGTCCATAAACAAAGAAGTATTTTGATTTATTAATATAGAATAAAATATGCCAAAATACTAATTGACACAGAAAATGGATGATGCAAATTTTACCTTTTTTAAAAGGAAAACGTTCTCTAGTTCAAGTTCCAAGCTATTCTAATACCTAAAATTCAACAATCACATAAAATATTTATCCTATCATATCAAAGATATTTTCTCAAACGTTAATAATTCTGTATGAGTTTGGCGTTATTGGTTCATTCGGGAATAAAATTGATAAAGAACATTCCAGGAGAGATGTACAACAGAATTTCTCTAAATAATTTATTCTCAACATGGATACTGATGAAAATTAGAATTTTTGAAGTCAAACATATCTTCAGATTGAATCTTAAAATCTAAGAAAATTGCAAAATAATGTTAGATTTGAAAATATAAAATATGATATATCAAAATATTATAATTTAAGAGAAGTTTGGATTATTTGAGGGAAGTTGATTGATTCAAGTTTGAAATATTTTTAGAAAAAATATGATACGGTTATTTTGGGAAACATGCCTCTTTAATGAATACTGCGCAGTATACAATGGCTGCTAGTGCTATTTCAAGGTTAAAGCCTGCAACACTTTTTTGGTTTACTTTTTGCAATGAAACCTGTAAACATTTACTGGAACTAACAAACCAATGGTATGATGAGGTTATTTGGAATGTCATGCCTCTTTGAAATTCAGTGAGGCATTGAAACAAAACTTCATTGCATGTTGAGCAATTTTTAAATCTTGGTTAAACCCCTCACTTCTGATCAAAAGCAATGTATGCAGAACTATCTTTTCAAAATATAATCATTTTGAAAAAATAGTCAAATGAATTTCGAAAATTACAATCAGAAAAGCAGAAATTTTAATTTTGAAGCTTTCACCCCTTAAAAACAGATAGAAAAAAACATCTGCAAGCCTTGTTTCATGCCTGTAGGCGTGAAAGGAAGTTGTCTACATGATAGAAAAAAATATAAATTTTTTAATGTGAAAAGTGAAAAATGAAATTTGTATATAGTTATCTTATCACAAACTTGACAAATGCTTATAAACAGTAGGTAAAATATATATAATGAAATGCTTATCCCTTTATGAGTGACTATGGAACACATGTGAACCATGAATTTGATAAACTACACAGAAATGCCTATTCAACCATCTGTCCAAACAAGAAATTATTCATGATTTTGAACAATGAATTTCAACAAGTGTGAATTTTTACAATAATTTATATCGATTTCATATTCATATTCATACATACTGAACATTAAAACCTCATGAAATATGTATGTCATATGACTGAATATATGCAAATTTGCTGGATTCCAACAGAAAGGTACCTCATCCATATTAGTTTAGCTTTGTGTCATTCAAGAACAGCAGTGCTTTTATTGTCAATTAAACACTCCACCTGATCATGGCACCTCATTTTCAAATTTCTCTATTAATATACGCACAGTGACAAGCAAAGGATGAATGTTTATCAAAAATATTAGCATAAACATATGACACCAAAATTAGCATATATAAATTAGCATATTTTATATATTAGCAAAGAAATATATCATATTCTAAAGTTAATTAATTTAACCAAATATACATGAATATTTACTTAATACCTGTCTGACTCGGAAGATATTTCTATGACAGAGATACATCCCATCCTCGAATATGCATATCATAATTTAACATGTATCACCTACCTTTCCAAACAAGAACTTATATGTTAAATTCTGAACCAAAATATACAAAGTTTCCTTCGAAGAGCCAATAATAAATCCGGATACATTAGTAAGGTAAAGGTTTAAAAAAATCTACCTCTGCAAATTACTATGGCAAAAAAAATCTGGACAGCAATAATAGCAAAATTTTCATGGAATTGAAGTATAAGCCAAGTAGGTGATTGGATAAGCATAGATTGACTCTTTCATTCTTTAGCAAATCAAACATTTTATTTTCTACAAAAGAATTTGTATTCACAAAACATATCTCAATGAAAATTAACTGAATAAAGCTGAATTAGATAGGATGCTGTAATAGAGGTTTTTGGACCTAGCATTCATTTATATGAAAAAATCACATGATGTTAAATAATATTGGTTTTAATGCAGTAACCACAAAATATGCTTCATCTTAGGGAGTTTTAAGATATAACAAATTGAGTTTACATTTCTTCATGAAAATTACAAGAATCTCAACATCTTTTTGTACAAAAGTACTCAACAAATAAATAAAACTAGAAAGTTCAAGAAAATGTCATACAGTCAAGATAAAATGATTTAATCTAATAATTTCCCTTGATATTCTCAATCTTTCATAGAATACTTAAAATATAAATGAAATCGAATAAAAGTTGTGAGTTCAAAATAGAATTCCATTGCACACCTTTCATGTTAGAATGAATAGAATTATAGAATGTTCTTTGTGGAAAGATATCTAGTAATTCGTGGGGAATTTTCTTCATGAAATGACTAAGCTCACTAAATCAAACTCCCAGATTGGTATTGCTTTTATGTCAGGTTATCCGAGTAACAAAATTCAAGGCATTAATCTACAGTATGGACAGATCAGCTATTGATTTGTGTAACAATCAGCTTAGCTTTTGGCAGAGACTAATTCACGACAAACACTCCTACTAAACTAGTTCGCCTGCGCAAACACAGATAAGGCTATAAGAGTTATCAAACCTGAATTCAACTCTTCAGCCTTGAAGGAAAGTTTAATACTAATTTTTTTTTCAAAATGTGAAGCTGCATCGAGAGCATTAGAATTACCTTGGAAAAGTATTTAAAACAGAATACTCTTTTGATAAGGCTATAAGAGTTACCAAACGTGAATTCAACTCTTCTGCATTGGAGATAAGTATCATACTCAATCATTTTTTAAAAATGAAGATGTAACCAAAGTTTTAGAATTACTTTGAAAAGTATTGAAACAGAATACTCTTTTGATAAGGCTATAAGAGTAACCAAACCTAAATTCAACTCTCCTGCATTGGAGATAATTTCATACTCAATTTTTTCCAAAATGCTAATCTACAATCAAGCATATAGGTATTACCTTTGGAATACACCAATGGATTTAAGGGTTAAGAACTTAACTAGCAAATCTCAGTACTGAAGAAAAAACATAAATTCAACTTGTACAAATATCATTTTCAAAGGTTAAAATGCCTTTACAAGCAAAGCATTAGGATATCCTTTAAAAAGAATTAGTAATGGAACACTCAGATCTCCAATGACACGCAAGATGATTGATCAAACCTGAAGAGAACTCTCCACCAGAAGGAGGAAGAAAGAGATTTACACAGTGCAAATCCACAATTGCAGTTTCTCTGAGAATAAAATTACAGTAAATAAATATTCCACACAAAAAGTGCCCCAAATAAAATGAAAGTAAATGCATGATGCAAAAGCGGCAAATACCTGTGACTCAGCTCATCCTTATTAGCATGTAAGGTTGCAAGCTCGTCGCCCCAACCCTGTGAGGAGCTGTATAGAGGTTTGGAGCCTCTGAGCGGCTCCAGTGTCCACTTGGAGCCTTGGATGGACACGAATCGCCGGTACATGGCCTTAGAGCTCTTTGCGCCGACTAAACCGGCAAGAGTAATGTCGAGCCAGTCCATATTGATTCAGCGTCAACTCTGCAGCGGACTCAGTTCCATCGCGTCCGTTCGTTCGCCGAACCAGCTGATTTGGTAGTCGCCATGGCAACAAGACCCAGCTGTGCTTCAAATCTTCGTTATTCCTCACAAAAACAAACTGGCCTGAGTGTATTGATCGCGGAGCTAGTGGACGCGAGGCTGCTGTCTTGACTGGATCGATAATGTCATCCGTTCCCTGACCAGCCATATGCTAGTTGACACCGCAATTCCATCGGAAAAAAATCTGGGCACCAGGGCTTTCATTGAAGAAATCTGATGGTATATTGCAATGTCGTTGGTCTCGACCCAAGAGAATTGTTTGGAGACGTAGTTGTATTCTCTCGTTGCACAATTAACAAACGGAAAAAAATTCCATTGAAGAAAATCTGATTACATACTGTATTGACTTTCACCTTCAATTCTGGAGAATTGCAATAACTTGTGGCAGATACTTTACTTTTTATCTGTGCTTTTTGACACCAGCTTTGACAAATGAAAGATGCAATTTTCATTGAAGAATATCTAAAAGCATTTTTCGATGTCATTCACCTCAGCTGCAAAGAATCATGAGCGATGATTTCTCTTGAGTTTCCCCTGTCTTTAAACATTGACATTCAAAAGTGGAATTTTATTGAAGAAACATTTCTTAGTTTTCCATTCAGTGTGCAAGATATGACATTTTTTTTTCAAATATATTTCCAAACTTACTAACAGAAATTCATGAAGGGAAAAACAGCCACTTAGAAAATATATTTCATTTTGCAGAGAAATATTATAGAATATTACTTCAATATATTGCCAATGCAATATCACACAATATGAGATACAAAATCTGCAATATTGGCACTCATGGTTTTCCCCTCTGGCAGACTACCTAAATCCCTCCTATAAGCGTGGAAGCTTTTATAAGAATCTGCTTCCAATAAGTGCTGATTGTCAGCCACAGTGCAAGAAATAAGTGACAGATCTCAAATAAGCTTTGGCTCTCTAATTAATGCCCAGTCTGCCACACAATCAAAATTCTGTTTTTCTGTAAAAATACCTAAGAAGAATTTTTTCCATATTTCTCTAAAGGCTAGAAGCATAAATTCTCAACAAGGTAAGGAGCTTTTTTGAGTGTCAAGTTCTGGATTTAGTACTGGGAAATTATGCGATGATGTTCCCTATTTGGATTTCTTAAAATGTTGTTATTCCTTGATGGTATGGTACTAAAGGGACCAAGCACTTGCGGATGCTCAGTATTTGACGTTCTTGAAATGCTGTTATTTGATCCTTGATGGTATATAGGTCCCAAGTCTTAAAATTCCATAGCAGAAAATCTTGTAACAGGTCTTCCATAAGCACAGAGTGTTGAATATAGCACTTGAGGATGCTCAGTATTTTGCGTTCTTGAAATGCTGTTATTTGATCCTTGATGGTATAAAGGGATCAATTCTTAAAATTCTATCAGAAAATCATGCAATGGGTCTACCACTAGCACAGAGTGCTGTATTAAGTGCTGGGAAATTATTCGAGGATTTTTTGTATTTTTAGTTCTAAAATCCTGTCATTCAATCCTTGATAGTATAGAGGGATCAAGTCTAAAAATTCCACTGCAGAAAATCTGGCAACAGAGCTTCCATAAGCCCAGAGTGTTAAATATAGCACTTGTGGATGCTCAGTATTTTGCGTTCTTGAAATGCTGTTATTTGATCCTTGATGGTATAAAGGGATCAATTCTTAAAATTCCATAGCAGAAAATCTGGCAACAGGGCTTCCATAGGCACAGAGTGTTGAATATAGCACTTGAGGATGCCTTGTATTTTTAGTTCTGTAAATGCTCATACTACTTGTCTCCTTACAAGGTACCACTGTTATTCCTATTGATTTTAACATATTTTATTCAGTGAAAAAAGGGATTAGGTACAAGTTATCCAAAGTTACCTTCTCCGAAGTATTAACTGAAAATATTTATATAAAATTTTACTAAATGATATTCTGAAAAGTTTGGAATTTTTATTTTATTTTCATGCCATGAAATAGAAAATACCAATTCAGAAAACCTGATAACAAAAATTATACTGAGTTTATCTTCAAACATTATCAGAACCAAAAAAGATATTTATATCGGTAACCGCCAACTTAATTAACACGGCCATTACAATATCCCCCCAGCTCTGCATATTCTCATATTAAATCTAAAGAAATAAACATTTTGGAGTCAAAGTTTCCCCTCATTTTTAACAAAGAAGGGCACTACACTGAGGGAAAACTCTAATGCTTTTTTAAAAGAAACATTTTATAAAAAAATTCAGTTCCAAAATAATGCATTAACCAGAGAAAAAATTACCAAAAATCTATTTTCCCTGTGATTTGGGTTCATGTACTGATATGAAGAATAAAAATTGCAAAATAAAACGCTTTCGAGATCTCTCCTTTCTTATCAAATATATCACAGTACAAATATCTTAATCAATGTCTAAGATGATCTACTTGCTATATCAATAATAAGTCTGGAGTCCTGTCAAGTAATAGGTTTTCTTTTAATAGTTTTTCACTCAGTACATAAAGGTCAACTGAATAATTATATATATACAGACTTTGAAATTTAGACTTCTTGAGACTCCAGCTATTATATAATTTTTGCAAAGTGGAACAGTGAAATTATCCAAAAGCAACATAACAGACACCTTGTTGCAACTTAATAACTTCTTGTTGCAACAGAACAGTTGTTGCAGTATAAAATATTACGGTGGAACTATATCATTAGATGCAATCAGTCAGAAATCTGTAAATTGTACAAATTTGTAAACAAAATCTCTCCATTTTACGATTGATGGTGCATTATAGATTATTTCTGCAAAAGAATTCGGACCAAAAGTCTTTTAGATTCATATAGATACATATTATTTATTTAATAACTGTGTTACCAGAGTTGAAAAGGAATTATTTTCTTATTAAATATTTTAAAATGACTTCAATAACCTTATTATTCCTTGCGTCTGAGCCTGCTTCAGACACTAATGATCCTTCAAAAATATGTACCGAACAAAACAAGCTAGGAATAGATACTTCCAAAAATTGACATAACATCAGTATGCCCATGATTGAATTGCTCATTATCCAAACTTTACATATATCACAAACTTTATTATCCAGTATATTAACAGAAAATTCAATAAAATCAGTGTCGCTCCTACATAAGTATTCTTCTTCAAATAATGGTCAAAATCCTGGTTTAATTTGATTAAGGAAGACCTTTCCTTCAAACTTGACATCCTCAATTTGCTTCTATGTCAATGTAGATACAAACGTCTCAAAAATTTGTTAGAGCCGTCCACAAACAAGACAGTTGGATGTTACTCAGAAGAAAAATGTCTGGAATAATTGTCAGTACGTATCCTGCCTACACGTCCACTTCATTAATCGTAAAGCCCTTCAGCGATCGGAGGAGAATTATCTAGAATTCTCCATAGTGTCCTTGAGGGTTGTGACAGGATCCATGGCTTCTGTGATTAACACTTACCATGCAGGATTTTCTTTCAAAAAGTGTCAGTGTGATTCAATTCACCTCAGTAACCTTAATGGAATGTTAAAGAATCAGGGTTCAGGTTTACCCAAGTAAGACTCTTTTGTGAAAGGAGGAGACGAAATAATGATTATTGTGGGTTGTGACAGAATCCAGCTTTCCTCTGGGATTGACACTTAGCGGGCAGGTTTTCCTTTTAAAAACCACCGAGGTGATTAAATCATTATGGAAGGATTTTCTTAAATATTCAAATGGATGTATTTATAATGTATGTTATGTTACCATATTTCCTGTTGATCTGAGATAAAAAGGATTTTGTTTCTGATGTTAACTGCAAGCGTGCTGGTCTCGGGCTTGAATCATGTCTTTGTTAGTCTTTGGCTCTGTGTTTTAAACTTTTGCATACTGGTCCAAAACTAATCAATGTAAGTTTTTGGGGTGCTTTTAGTATCAACCTGTTTGAGAATGATTTTTGATTTGATCATACCTATGGCAATTGGATTGAACCCACTTAGTGCCAAAAATTGGTAAGATGACTTTGAACAGACATTGAGACAATTCAGGACATATTTTGATATGGCAAAATATGATATAATGACTTACACAAATACAAATCAGGACATGGAAAGTCAATCTTGTGAAAAATACCAATACCAAAAGAAACTGGCAATAAAGGGTGCATCAAAATGTCTCCACATATGTCCAGGTAACCTTATCATAATTGAAGCAATTCAGGGCATGGTCCTCAAGACATTCACAAAGTCGAGGAATGCCCTGATCAATTGGTCAGTAGCAGGTCACCCGGCAATTAACTCAATGCCGGAAAGCCTGGGTCAAAGCCTTCATTCACTTTGGTGCAAGACTGATTGCATTAAAACGTGACTGGCACAATCTGACAGGACCGTATGGACAAAAAGGTAATAGTTTGGAGGTAATCAATTTAAGTTATTTATCTGACCATACCTTTTTTGATATTTGCGGAAAATATATACATATAAAAAATCATGAATCATATCTATATTTTTTGGTTATCTTTATTTTTTGGATGAGAGAATAAGACCTTCTTGATGAATAATATCTGGAGCAATCAATTTCAACCATCATTATCCCTAGGATGAAAGAAGAAGGAGCTAGTGATGAATAATATTCTCTAATCCTAAAGTTCATAAACCTCATTTCTCACTATATTAATTTAATTCAAGCTTGCTCATGTTGATGGTCACAATACTTTAATAAAGACAGATTATCATGGTTAAAAAAATCATATAATCAATCTTAACATTATGATATTCTTTCTGAATATCATGCTTTCATACACTGAAGATCTGATCTTCTAAAAACATTAATGTTATACATTTCAATCATGTAAGGAAGAATATGGAATGGACTCCAAAAGCACCATCAATTAAAACAACAAATTTTCTTTGCAAATTATATCGACTTACCATACCACTACAACCAATAAATAAGAAAAAAGTTTTGAAAATAAATTCTTGGAAGAGAACCTCTAGAAAATTATGCATCAAATTTTTAACTTTATTTCAGTTGAAGACAGATTGCACTAATGTCAATATCAAGTAAGGCATCATGCAAAAAAAATGGAAATAGATCGACTCAGCTTGGTTTGCAAAATACAAACGGATGTAAGCCAGACATGCAGTCCAAATGCATCAAGTTTTGTCAATCTTTTTCGACCTTACATTTCTCCCACTTGTAAACTGCAATTAACAGTTTGTGAAATCAATGCCTCTAAGCCAACTCACATGGACCAATCCTATTAGCAATGAGTCCTTTAGAGCAACTTGTGCCACTGCTTTCTGCGTTTGTCATACAAGTCCATGGATTCCTATTCATTTTCATTAAGAGCTGCAAATCTGTCTGTGGAATGCTCCAAACCCAATTTCTTGCCTCACAAAAATGAATCTGCAATCCACCTCCTGAGTATAATGGTGAGTGAGAGGCTGTCACTTGCACTGCCATTACATTGGCTGAACAAGAACTGATTGTATAGATGAACAAGAACTCAATGGCAGAGTGTACAAGACCATTGTATAGCAGTACAAGAACTGATGGTGTGGGTGTACAAGAAATGATTGCTTGAGTTTACAAGAACTGATTGATTGGGTGTACAGGAACCAATTGCTTGGGTGTACAGGAAAGGATTGCTTGGGTTAACAAAAAATTGCTTAGGTGTACAGGAAGTGATTGCTTGGTTTTACAAGAACTGATTGCTTGGGCGTACAGGAAGCGATTGCTTGGGTTTACAAGGACCAAATGCTTGAGTGTACAAGAAATGATTGCTTGGGTTTACAAGAACCGATTGCTTGGGTATACAAGAACTGATTGCTTGGGTGAACAAGATCTGAATGGTTGCGTGAATTTCAATGAAGCCATTTCTTGGGTGTACAAAACCCAATTGCTTGGGTATAGAAAAACTGACTGCGTGGGTGTACAAGCAGTCATAATTGATTCAATGTACATGAATTCATTGCTAGGGTGTACAACATCTGATTACATATGATGAACAAGAACCCAATGAATTGGAACTCAGTATATGGATTGTTTAAGAACTCAGTGTATGGGTTGTATAAGAACTCAGTGTATGGGTTGTATAAGAACTCAGTGTAAGGATTGTATAAGAACTCAGTGTATGGATTGTTTAAAAACTCAGTGTAAGGATTGTTTAAGAATTGAGTATGCGGATTGTTTAAGACCTCAGTGTATGGATTGTTTAAGAACTCAGTGTATAGAATTTTTAAGAACTCAGTGAATGGATTGTTTAAGAACTCAGTGAATGGATTGTTTAAGAACTCAGTGAATGGATTGTTTAAGAACTTAGTGAATGGATTGTTTAAGAACTCAGTGTAAGGATTGTTAAAGAACTCAGTGTATGGAATTTTTAAGAACTCAGTGTATGGATTGTTTAAGATCTCAGTGAATGGGTCTTAGAATATTTGGATTTAGTGACAATTCCCCTTGTACAAAATCTCAAAGCATGAGGTTTTCTAGACAACTGCAATTGGTGCATATAAACAAATTGTTTTGAGTGAATTTACCTTTGGAATAGGACGTACAAGAACAAGGTTGTACAAAAATAACTGCACAGATTGTTTTCAACTTATCACAGAAGTGTGCAAGTAAAAGAGTTTTAGATGTATATTTGATTGTCAAAAGATGTCCACTCATATTGCAAAAAAAACCAGTTTTGGTAATAATTTTGTTGTTTATAATCATGATTTGTATCTAGATTTACAATTGAAAACTACTTAACATTTCCAAAATGAATATATCAGATACATGATTTCTGTGCCTAACTTTTACTATTGCCAAATGATTGCCCTTACATATTCAAGGAATTGGTAGCAGAAGGTTTGCAAGAAATATGGTCTTAACTTAATGTATATTTGTGTGTTATCCAATAAAAAAAGTATTTTGCCAGATTCGAAATATCTTCTCTACTCGTGACACATAAAAAATCTGAAGAGCAGAGCCAGATCCTATACTTCCAATTAAAATTGTTTTTATTTAAGATTTCCCTTAACTTTTTAAACAAGATATATTTCTGTGCAAAAAGACAGCGTATAATGAACTGCAAAATAGTTTAAGATGTTTGTCGTGCGCATTCACAGAAGGTGCTAGCAAGATTAGAACAAAATTAATAATTAAAAACACTTGAATTTCAAATTTTCTGATCATTCAAATCAACAAATATTTTGGAAAATATTTTTTAGACTTTGACTTAACTTTTCGAAACTAATATTCAACTATCTGCAAAATAAATTATCAAATACCTATTGATATCAAAAAACTTTAAATTAAGTTGCATAAAGCTAGGTAAAATTAATTTTGACCATGTTTCCAAATAAATGTTATCTTTACAGCTCACAAATTATTCAATATTAAATCATTAAATATTTTCAATAAAGTTCTTTAAAGCCTCTAATTGTTTTCCATCCAAGAGTCCTTTAAAGGGACTCTAATCTTCCAAGGCATATTTGAACTTTCAAAATTAATTTCTGGAAATATACAAAATTCTAGGTTGAGACTGAGTGCTTCCAAACCAGCAGGAGACTGTCACAGACTTCGAGACATTACACACATGAAATCAGATGTATATATAGGCCGAAAATCAATAATTATAAGGGAGGCAACTCTTGGGAGACTGCAAACTTTTCTACTTCCTTCCACCCACACGAGCAGAAAACTAGTTCCCTTTCTTGCAGTCCGAACTGTAATGTTAAACCCAGATAACCAGAAAACTAGCCTAGCTTGCTTGCCATTAGATCATTCATATGGCCTAAGAACATGCCCGTGGCTGTATTACCCAACGAAAAGTTCACATTACGAAAGTCCATACATCACAAAAGTTCTCTCGAGGCCAATAGAGCTTCTCTACATCTTGGCAACTTTTCCCTTGTTAACAAACATGAAATGAACAACGTTGCAAAGCTAATACGGCTTAAACTTTAATACTGACTGGCAGAGCATTATCCGAACATCAAAAACCTGACGTCATTTTCTGTGATTTCCTTATAAAGCTGTCTTCTTGCACAATCAGCAACACACATGTTTGTATTGTGTGCTTCAAAAAATTTCCCATTCCAGTTCCTTTCCACCATAAGCCCTTCTTTCTCTCTCGCCATCTCAGAGAAGAGTGCCGATCGTGACTGTATGTCCCTAATTTGCCTCTGATGGCGTTTTCTATCCGAGAACGACAGCTGCGTCGGAGACCATTAGGCGGCCATTTTGAAAAGCATTTTCTGTCCCAATCAGCAGCAACATTGAGATTGTCAGACCTGAGTGACAGCATCGCCTTTTGAACGTATTCACTTAAAGATCTTGACGTTCACAAGATTCGGGCTTGAAGTGGGAGATCTGAGTTGCGATGACACTGTTACTACCGACGACTGATTTCCATTAAGTAAATACCATACGCTTTCAGAACTCCACGACTGAACCTGTCTCTTATTGAACTAATGAGCAACTTCAGATATTGATACCTCGCAGTGCTATATAATGGCCGATTCAGATTTGCCTCTAAATAACACAAATTTCCTTACAAATAATCAAAGTATAACAACAAATGATATTCTAATAAGTAACACTTATTTTCATAATTCATATCCAAAGATAATAATCATGATGTTCTGGACCAATAATCAAGAGTTTTCTTACAAATGAACCAGATTTCTCTGAGAAATGATTGAGATTTTCCTGACAAATAATTATGTATATATAGATGTATACCTGACCATCCGAATCAAACAATTCATTTTTGCTTGATAAATCATATAATGATTCGATTGAGAAGACATAAAAAATGCCAAAGTTTATGAACAAATAACCTGTCATGTGACATGCTCCGGCAAATGACATTATCGTATTTAACAGATTCCAAGTGCTTTCAAATTCTATATTGGACTCTGTATCTCTTATTCAGGATAAGGGCCTAAGATTGGATGCGAAAACAAAACAATACGAAACCATCCTTCTATAATTTGTCCGCATTGATGTATCAAGAATGCTGATCGTTACCACGACAACCTCAAACAAAACATGACCGTTTCTTAATTGTTCATATTTCTTTCACTATTATCAGAGCTTTTCTGCTTTGAGATTCGTCTGAGAAAACATATTTACTGTTGTCAATGCCGCCACTGTAATAATCATGATCTCATCAATATCACAGTCTATGTCTAAAGTCATTATCGCTCTTAGCACACGCGGGGAGGAAATCGTGATACCACAAGACGATGGCGCAATAAATATAAATTATTCTCGCGCGATTATGACGATATAAATCAATGTGTTGCCAGCTTCTATCATGCAGAGTCGCGGCATCCAGTGTGATGTACATGTCAACGCTTGTAGATTTTCCAATGCAACTGTCAAAAGACAGGCTGTCTGGTATATATTGCTTGCATCGATTAATAACTCCCTACAGGGTTAGAATTGTACAACATGGATATCTAGCTTCAATCACTGCAGAGTTTGGAGTACAGAGTATGTGATTTGTAAAAGTACATGTAAATCTAGAATTATAGAAAATTTCATGTGGAAATTTTCAATGGACGATCCTTAAGATGTAATGGACAATTTTGATCAATGGTTTATTTCTTCAATAAATCATAGAACATGTTATAAATATTTCTGATGATTATTATCTTAATGATATATTTATACACTATGAATTATCTTTCTGAATATAAATCACACAGCATTTGGATAATTCTGACTTTGAAGACAATATCTTCAGAAAGAAGTGTTTCATAAATCATCGAACAAAATCAAATACAAAAATACTTTTATTGTGAATATATCTTGCACGTTTCATAAGGAAAAATAATATTTGGTTTGGAATAATCTCTCATGAGATAATATTTCTTGAAAAATTTTAAGGCAGATGAGAAAATATTTCAGAACTTCATGATTTTGATTATGCAAATTTCAATAGCAATATACCTTCAAGAAGTATTAATTTCTTTAATAACAATGGAACAAATCATGTCATAGACATATATAGCGCTTCTACAAATATAATCAAAATTATAAATCTAAAGACATCTAAAGAATTTAATCCATTTTCTCCAGATTAAGCTTTATTGATTATGACAAGGAATTCAACAAAATGATTTCAATCATCTTATACTTTATCAATGATTCAGTATGCTTAAGACTCATAAATAAACATTCCAAAAAATGCAAAAACCATTTGTGCAATTAAAAGCGCCAAAGTCATTAAGCTAAGCCAAACATTAAAAGAAGCCCAAAATGGCAACTGGAAATTAATAATTGATGACTGATGCAAGTCTACCCTAGCGTCTCGTTAGTAAAGTCGTTAGAGAGCTAGCCACCTCTGTCTAAGTCAAGGAGTAATTTCCATGAATATTTCACAATCCTAAAACGATTTACTTTAGAAAATGCGCCTCACACGTGTGTAGGGTTAATCTGCAGGAATTACGATGACACTTGTTCCTTACAATTTTCATGCCTTTGTGTTTTGGCCTATTCCCTGCTTGCTTAACAAAAATTATTGCGTGTTGCAACCGTCGTGAGCTTTGAATTTGTATTTTTACAGACATGATATCAGCTGCCATTTTATGATCTGAAAGGGTATTAACATTGTGAAAATGAACCACCTATCAAATGAATCTTTCCCACTAAAATTTCAATTCTTGGAATTATTATACATGATAAATATATGATTACAAGCTTAAGTCATCTTACCCATAAAAATTGTTCTGCAGGCAGTCTTTCCCCCTTTTTACTTATGTTCTGTGATAATGAATGTTTAAATTATAGATCAAAAAATAGTTTGAGTTTTGAAAATTCATTTTATATAGTAAATAGAATAAACAAAGCCTACCTCTTTGCCAATGCCAGCACTCTTGAGATTGATGTCTGAGAGTTTGGCCAGTTGTGTCTTCACCTCATCACTGTCTGAAATGTACAACAATGTGTGGTTAGTGAAATGTACAACAATGTGTGATTTGTGAAATGTACAACAATGTGTGGTTAGTGAAATGTACAACAATGTGTGGTTAATGAAATGTACAACAATGTGTGGTTAGTGAAATGCACAACAATGTGTGGTTAATGAAATGTACAACAATGTGTGGTTAGTGAAATGTACAACAATGTGTGGTTAATAAAATGTACAACAATGTGTGGTTAGTGAAATGTACGACAATGTATGATTTGTGGAATGCACAGCAATGTATGATTAGAAAAATATATGACAGTGTATGATTTGTGAAATTTACAGTAATGTATGATTCAGAAATGTACAATGTCTGTTGAGAGTAATGTAATATCAATGAAATGAATAACAAAGTGTGCTTAGTGAAATGCACAACAATGTATATTAAGGGAACTGAACAAAAAATGAGTAGTGAAATGTATGTAAAATGTATGATCAGTGAAATGTTAAATAATGTATGATTAGTGGACTAAATTACAAAGTTCAGTTAGTGAAATAAATTACAATGTGTGCTTAGTGAAATATACAATAATTTATGATTAGTAAAATTTACAGCAATGTATGATTAGTGAAATGTACAATTATGTATGATAAGCGAAATGTACAACAATTTATGACTAGTGAAATGTATTGTGATATATACAATTTGAACATATCTCTTGGTAATTGGATGATCACATAACAATATTGAAGTAAAATTTACATGGAAAATGTTTACTAACATAACCTTTCAAAGCAAAAGACTGAAAATGATGCACAAATCCACTTGTTTTTAGTATGTAATATATGAACAATCAGTAAAGAAGTATTTTATCAGCTTAGATATATTTGTATAATTCAAATAATCTTTATGTGTATCCATCAAAGCATCACATTCCTCCTATAGTTTGTTTTCCAAGATTTCACAGCATCAAGTATAAATTTCTGAATAAACTCTATGCTATGGTCCAACTTTAACAATTCTAAATCATCTTCCATTAAAACCAATAAACACAACCCAAGTGACAGATACTATTTGTAATTCATTTCCAGGAACAATATTTTTTAAAGAAAACCAAATATATTCTCACAAAACCAGCAGTGCATTTTATGTTTGCAATCAACAAATATCCGTCATCCTACACTAAGAATTGGTTGTTAAGTGACAAAACATGTACATTTCAAGACAAAGCCGATTTAGTGACGTATTTTTTAGGTCTGGTGATTTGTCTTATTCGAAACGATATGACCCTGATATGAGCGCCAGGAGAACTGAAATTGACATCAAAGTTTGAAAGTGCCTCAGAGCAAATGTCCTGAAGAGACAGCCATGGACTGAAATGTACCATAATGGACACATCAAATACAAGACTCTCATTTTCACTTCACATCCGGGGTTGTCGTCAGTAGACTGTTACAGTATTGACTCTCGTACATTTAACCAGAATCATAAACCAGTTGCTGATTCAGTCTTTTAGAAGAGCTTGTACATTGTAAATTGTACATTTTACTATACAAGATCACTAATCATTTGATTCGTTAACTTAAGGATAATTGTACTTTTTACAGTAAAAGAAAAAGAAGATGAAGATGAGAAACATGAAGAATAAGAATTTTTTTATCTGCAAATGTATCACAACCGGCATGGTTAAGATATTTTCTCACAAATATTCTTTTGTGGATTTTGTAACATAATTTCTTTTCTTTTTTCTTATTTTAATGTTTTAATTAGAAATGTGCATTAATTTGACCTATATACGAAAAACAGTCACCCAAATGACTTAACTAACCAAAGTAATTAGATGCATGAAACTTAATTGACCAAGTTTAACGAGTTCAACTTTAATTTAAATAAGATCTTAATTTATAATAAAAGATGAGATATTGTGACAATTTAAATGTAGGATGAGTAGGTATGTTGTTGTAATATAATGTAAAACAAGCATATTTTACAATTACATCTGATCTAATAATTACTTAAGCATTTACCTGGAGATTGATTTCTTTATAATTGCATATTTTGTTTTATGTTCTATAATAATTATAGTCTACCCTTAATACATAAAAATAATTGAGCACCATCACACTATAAGGTGGGAAGTACTTAAGATGGTGTTAATATATATAGTTATATTGATAATGGTGAAAAAATAGCCATAAATGTCAGTGAATAGTCATTGTTAAGCCTCCATATTGGAACATCTCATGCAATCCAGCACTTAACATAACAAATGAAGGGAGTCTCTTGGCATTGGTAGTATTCCAATGTTCAATGTGTATAAACAGTAGATCATGTTTATAACTACCACTACTCCTTCTACTACTTCTACCACTACCACTACTGTTACTGTCACTATCTCTGCTACATCTAATACCAGTAGTACTGCTACTGCTACTACTTCTGCTGCTGCTTCTACTACAACCACTTCTATGTTTACTACTACTACTACTACTACTGCTACTACTACTACTACTACTTCTACCACTTTTTTTTTTATTGCCACCACTCCTACTACTGCTACTACTATTACTATTACTACTACTACTACTACTACAATTACTACTATGTCTACCACTTCTACTACCATTTCTATGTTTTCTAATACCACCACTACTACTACTGTTACTATTACTACTACCCCTACTACTACTGCTGCTGCTGTTACTATTACTACTACTACTGCTGCTGCTGTTACTATTACTACTACTACTGCTGCTGCTGTTACTATTACTACTACCCCTACTACTACTGCTGCTGCTGTTACTGCTTCTGCTACTACTTCTACTACTATTACTACCATTTTTATGTTTTCTAATACCACCACTACTACTACTGTTACTATTACTACTACCCCTCTACTACTGCTTCTGCTACTACTTCTACCACTTCTACTTGTACTTCTTCTACTAATACTTATACAACTATTTCCTCTACTACCCGATACTCTACTACTACTAATACCAAATTACTTCAACTACTGATTCCATTATAACATTTCTTTTTTTCACTCTTAATGTTTCATTATTAATGCAATACCATTATCATAATGAAATGTAAATTTACAGTAAAAGAGCAGTACAATTGGTTAACTTCAAATGGTTGATCATGAAAATACCAAATACATTTGAAATTGTTGATTATCGATAAGAATGGTTGAAAATCAGTGAATGGAATAATTCCAAAAGACAAGGATGAAAATGGAAGCAAAGATGCATATCAAATGATTAGAGTACTGATGGTCATCTAGATAAGAAAAATGGAATATGACAATGAAGAAAATAATGATGATAAGCATCTCAAGGTCGAAATAGAAAAAGATCAGCAAAGAAATTATGACCCTCAAAAATGATTAATATGTGAGATGTTTATCACTGATAAAGAACTGGAGTAGCAGATAGATAGATGTTTTGACCCTTAATGGAAGAAGAATGAAGACTGAAGATGGAAAGAAGAGTGAGGGCAAACCGCTGGAAGAACGATCTCTGCAACCATGTGTATGAAGGACATATAGCTGAAAGAGGAAGTAAGACTACAGATTATCCTATCTTCTACCATGAAATGGATGCCAGATTCTTAGCGTTGAAACTGACGATCATGTCCGCCTCTTCCTGGCCGATGACAGACTAGCTGACAGCATGTTCATAGCAGGTCCCGGCACTCTCGTCTCATTATAAATGGACGGCGCACGTCCATGAGTCGAGTCAAAATCTCCCATGGGTCTGTATACAATCTTCATTGCACATCTAATAAGAGGGGTTGAGATTTATGCTCGGCAGCCATTATGTTTAATTCCATCCATATTTAATGAAGTGCGGAAAGCATATGCTGACGGGCTCTCGATGACAGGAGGATTGATGGCGGAAAAGGATGACCGCAGCTGGATAAAAGTGACCACAAGCCTTGATGATGGAAGGGAATGTCCCTCACTGGTCATCTTCTTGTATAGCCTGTGGCAGATGGACAATGGATGACCATAAGGCTTCAAGCTTCAGCTGTCCTTCGAACATTTTCTGCCGGTCATCTTGTTGTATTAGTCTTGACAGATGCCTCATTAATGACAAGAGAAGTTTGTATCAGGTTATAACCGCTGCGTGCCATTAAAAGAAAAATAGATTGGCTTTGATTTGCATGGAGGGGGTTTATTCAAAGAAGTTTGCTACCGGCATTGTGAACAATTGGATTGGGTCGTGGTATAATCTTCAGAAAGTCTTGGCATAATTTAAGAAAATCTTGGCATAATTTCAAAAGGATTTCCCTTGTCTTGAGAGATTGGATTTGATGTAGTTTTTATGATGTTAAACTCACATTTGATTTAGATCTCCATGACATTCTGCGTTTTTAATGTTGAATGAAACAAGTTTGTCGACAATCACAACCTTAACTGCTAAAGGTTTTACCTAAATACCTTTAAATGTTAAATATTATCTTTGACCATTTTAACAAGAAAACAGTGAACCCTACCATTTTCTTTTCACATTTCAATATCTTTGATTTGGTAGAAAATAATACATGAAAACAAAAATCCTCATTTCCTCATATGATCTTCATTACATTTACAATACAGTGAAAATCAAGCTTCTATGTACAAGTTGATAAAGCACAAAAAGTCCTTCCCACTACAATGGAGGACAAAGATTTTACAATCCACCTTTCAGCAGTAAGTGAGATATAAGAACTACAAGCATGACAAAATTATTTAAAGTATTATCAACTTCTTTATTCTTTTCATATTCTTTATACAATTTCTATTGCAAAGAAAATCAATCATTTAATATCCTTGTCTTTCTTATATGATAAATTTCAAACTGTTCATATGAACATTCATTAACATCAGCTTAATTTACTTCTATCTGGAGCACAGTGGTGTAGTGGTTAGCATGCTAACCTCTCACGCCAGAGACCCGGTTCGAATCCCGGCGGAGACACCAAAAATTTGTGACTTGGGTCTCATCCTGTGTTGTGTCCCTGGGCAAGACACTTCATCCACTTTGCACTCAGTTCACCCCGCTGTACAAATGGGTACCTGATCAAGGGGGAAGTACGGAGTGCTTGTTAATCGGCTGCACCGAACATACTATCCCTCCAGGGTAATAATACTCATGGTGCTTTGAGCATGCTTTGTCATGGATATATGCACGGTATAAGAATGCTATTATTATCATTATCATTATTATTATTATCTCTGTAAGAGAGCTTTGAAAATATAGCATATCAACCAAGATTTTCACATCTAAGCCCAACCACCGACCATGGAGAACTGGGGCCCGTTGCACAAAACATGAAGGTTACCTTAAATCACCTTAGCCTTAGTGCAATGTTAAAGGATTGCAATAAGCTTAACCTTACAGCTGCATATCAAAAGTTTGTTCACTTACTACTGTGTCTTAGTGCAAATATCATGTAATTTTGGTTTGGTTTGAATGTCAATAAAACAACTTCAGCAGAACTGACAAAGGATCTCTAATTGTCATTGTGTAAAGTAGCCATTTATCAATTTATTGTGGGATTGCCTCGTCTCTCAAGCAAAAATTCGAATTTTGGCCTGATTAAATAGACAGAAGGGGTCACATTTTCGAAATTATGATTTCCAAAAATTTCGATTAATAGTTCCATTTTGACTCTCAGAGAACAAAATAAGCAAACTCCTGTTGACTAAATGCAAATGAAGAAATATTACTTCTGTATAAACGTGTTAATCACCTATCAAAGCGTTTGTAAATAAAAATAAAAATTACTGTTTAAAAGGTGCAATGGATTTTCTCTTCTGTATTGAAAATTCAAATTCAGTGCTACGCTGCTTCAAAGACATGCCAAATTATATGATATTTGCACTACGAATTGCAGGTATGTGAACAAACTTTTGGTCTGCAGCTGTAGTGTTAAGTTGCTTTATGAAACGGACCCCTGGACCTATTTAGTGTGACATGCAAACCTGCTATTGATCAGTCAATAGACTTGTACATGACCAATGGCGCCATGACATGCGAATTTCGGTTAGGTCTTGAATAAATCTCTAACTTCATCATTAGTTTTCTCAAAATCTTTAGCCCTTGATTAATTTGGAGACCTCAATATTTGGGACAGGCAATGAAAACTGTTTCAGGCTGTTTCAAGAACTATACATATAAAGATGTTTTGTATTCCTACAAAGATAGCAACATTTGTACAAGGTTTTTTATTTAACTATCACGTTTACAAAATGTCTAAGAGTTCTCTTCTTCGATTATGAAAGATTAATTTATCATAGGGTACTCCTTCAATTACAGCAGTTTTAACACCAAGATTTAAAATCTTTTTCATCATTTTTAGATATATTCTAATTCTGATTTTGTGAGCCAAGATTAAGGTTTATGGAAGTATCCCTCAGATGAAGCAATGACTGAACCAGGTTTATCATTTAGCTGTCATATTCAGAGATTCATTGCTTGATTTGGCTGGTGAAGCTTGATGTTTATCAAAGAATTCTTACAAATACAGCAAATTTTCTTCTGAGCTTTTAATCTACATTTCATGTAGATAAATTCTAGTTTTATTCTTTGATTTTGAGGATATTGATATTGTTATCTCTAAATTTTAAAAAAATGATTTCCTAAAATCTTTCATCATGATTGTAAGTTCATATGCCAAATTTCTGCAGCCTATTTTTCACCCTTTTTCTAATGGAACTGTCTTTGATTTATGCAACTCATTGAAATTATAGAACTCCTCCAATGTCCAAACAAATCAAGAATTTTATTCAAGAAATAACGATTTACAATGAGCTCGCTCTGTTTTGTGTTAAAATATGCTTATCATGCTTTCCCATAGAAGTGAAAAATCAATTCCGGAATATTCGGTCGGTCCAAAATTTGTTGATTCCTTCAAGCGATGTCTTCTCACGATTATTACGTCCCCTTTAATTCAAGCAGATATTGTTTCTATGAATAAATCAGAAAAGTCCTGTCAATAACTTTTGCTGTTTTGTTCAAACTTCAAACACCACTGCATGACTTTGGCAGAAAAAATTAATCATTTTTCAGGAGAATTTGTTGAAGAAGAAATCCGATCACTGAACTTTGTTCGTAGTCACTTTTCGACCACATTTGGTAAATACACATGTTTCAAGCAAATATTTGCCTTTGATTGACAATGCCTGGGTTTGATGAATTTATGAGATATAACTTTGCATGAAGCAAACAGATTATGATCTGATGATGGTATCAAATTCTGTAGAAGTTCCATAAGGGGAATGATGAATTGATTGTACTAGAGGACTTTGATGACATTTTCCTTTAATAATCAAATTTAATAGCTTCTGTGCACTAATTGATTTGATTACCTCATAAATCTCCTTAACAATTCAAAAATATATTTTCACTGATATTCATTATAATATAGATAACGTATTTATATTTGAACCTTTTTTATATATATTATTATTTTTTGCACTAAAAGTGTCCAAATTTACTTTTGAAACATGTTTAGTAGTGCTTTAAAATTTTGTTCCAAAAACTTGAGAAATATCAAATTTGACATGATCAAAAGTAATTTTGATCATGCAAATTAATCATTATCCTTATTAATTAACTGTCACCATCATTTCTCATTTATTGAACATCCATATCTGTGTTCCCTACATCAACAATATTCCTTTAGCAATTTGCTAGTTAACACTTCTACATTACCTGGGCCCAAAATCAATTTCATCTCATTAAACTTGTTTTAACTTTAATACAATCCCAGCATCAAATTGCTTCCAGAATAACCCTAATTCCCTGTTGCATTTTCATTCAAACTCATCGCTAGGGCATGAGTAAGTTCACGTAGGTAATTACCTATGTAATAGAAAAGCTGAAGCCCGTATAATGAAGCCACCTGGGTCAATAAAGGGACCGAATCTGTTCAGATTCATAAAATGAGGTTTTAATTAGTTCCCAAACCGAGATTTTGCCCCAAGTACTGATTTCCATTACACTCTCCCTTTTAGCCGCATATGGGCCGGTGCCGTACATTTATCATTTGAAGTGGTTGTCTGCTTCTAATGTAGGCATTAACATCTGTCTTGGGTCTACCAATCTGTGGACTACGACCCTCTTGGAAAAGGCATGGAATAACCACAAGATGAAATAAGTAGAATTTTAATATCACAATAAAATGTTACTGGAAAGAGCACTCTACCCTGTATTGTCCCCTCATCAATCAGACCAGCGCGGGAATTGCAGAATAATAGATTTGGTATGTACTTTGTGTTTCATCCTCATTTGTTCATAACCTAAATGCAGAGCTAATTTGGTATCTGTACGCCATAAAAGCTTGCTGCTACCATGTGATGTCTCTCTCTTCTCGTTTTACACTCTAAGTGGATTAGATTGCCTCTGAAAAATACTTCTGGATCTTAGGTGGACAATGTTCTAGCCCTCTTTCATGTTTCATTAAAGAGACTTAAAATGATGAACTTCAAATTGATGAAAGGGCTATACAACGTAGACAATTGAAATGAACATTAAAGAAAAAAACCCAATAAAAGTGAAACAACTGGAAGTACACTAAAGGCAAAATAAGACGATGACAAAGCCCAAACCACTAAATGAGAATTATAGGCAGATAAGACAAATTCACCTAGACCATTGAATTGAGCGTAAGGTGAAATAAGACTACAATAAAACTAAAACCAATCAAAAGACCATTAAGGTCGTAACAAGATGATACGAATGTGGAGCTTTGAATTTACCATCAAAGCGGTAAAAAGGTTGTGTACATTCTTGGAGACATGAGTGGTCATTAAGGTGAGGGCAACCTAAATAAAGTTTAATTGGAACTCTGGATTTTATTGCCTCTTTAGTATATAAGACAGGTACATCACCTGTTAACAGACTAAGTCAGCCAAAAGTTTTTTGTGAAACACAAGAAGAAAGGCTTAATAAAAAACAAATCTTTTACCAAACAAGGGTCATTAAACTCTTCAAGAAACAGTGTATAAATATTACAAAGGGTCTTAAAGATATTACACTCATTCCACAAACTATTATCTTAAAAGATGGTAATATTTGCCATGAGGCCTTCAATACTGAATAAATATCTTCTTTAAGATGGATATGATTATCAGAATTATTTCTTATAAAATTTCATTGGAATATCTTTGACAATCAATATCATTTTGATAATCAATATCATCTTTATATTATTATCGTCTTTGAAATCATTATCATCTTTGAAAACTTCACCATATTTGACAGTCATTATCATTTTTGACTTTGATAGTTGCCAGAATATCATAAATGATAGAAAGCTAAGCAAACCATAATTTTCTACTCTTATAATGGTATTAATTATAAGATATATACTATGCATACCAATGATGGTTAATAATTTAATCATATCTATTAGAATACAAATAACCATCAACCACATCAGTATTTAATATTCATAGGAATACCATTCATATTCAACCATAGCAGATTTTGATATTCACAGAAATACCATTGACAATCAAACATATCAGACTTTAACATTCACAGAAATACAATTGACAATCAACCAAACCAGCCATTTAATCAATATTCACAAAAATACCAAAAATGACGTTTAATATTCAAAGGAAAACAATTGACAATCAACCAAACCAGCCATAATTTTTTTTCTTAGGAATATACCTACCAGCCTTTAATAATCCCTGGAAAATAGACGCTACAACCATCTATAACAGGCCTTAATATTCACGGGAATACCAATGGTTAATCAACCATTTAAGTCCTTAATAATCAAAGGAATACCATTGACAATCAACCATTTCAGGCTTTTAAAATCAAAGGATTACCATTCACAATCATCCATTTCAGGCTTTAATATTCAAAGGAATACCAATAACAATCAACCATTTCAGGCTTTTATAATCAAAGGAATACCATTGACAATCAACCATTTCAGGCTTAATATTCACAAGAACACCATAGAAATTTAACTTTGTCAGGCTTTGATATTCACAGGAATGCCATTGACAATCAAATATATTATAGGCTTTAATATTCACAGGAATAAGACTGACAATCAACCATATAAGTTAGGATTTAATATGGATAGGAATAAGATTGACAATCAACCATATCAGCTAGGAATACGGTTGACAAATAGATAGATCCATGTGAATGACTCAACTACCATTGAAAATCTTGGCTATAACAATCTCATAATAACAGAAAACAGTAACAGTAAGAAAAAATCAAAATCACCGTCATATTTACTGAAACAACATCATATACAAAAATCAAAGTAAAATTACAAAGTAATTATTTTGAGCAGTTCCAAAACAGTTTTAACACTGATAGGGCTTATTGAGTTTTGGTTACCAGCTAGATAATGAGGACAAATAAACAATATGATTATGCATTATCAACTACAGGACTATATTCTAGATTATCCTATTTATGTACTGCTTACCACACAACTAAGAATCATAATCCCTCATAATGCACCGCTGTTATTTATATAATATCCTAGATTTCTATTGTATTTTTTGGATAGATTGTCTTTGATGTTATTTCAATACCTACATTACCTTGGTATTTTGCTTGAATAATTGCAAATTGCAGCACGCTTTTTGGTTTTGTAAAATCAATAGTTAAATACGAAAGAAATTAAAATGAGGTTTTAATTGATTCCAGTTAACCTGAATTATTAAGAATTTTATCATCAAGAATTCAGAATTTAGTAAATCTTTTAATAACTACTTATATCTATATATTTGATAGTTCAATTTACATTAATGTATTTTTTTCAAATTGCACAAAAAAATGTGTTCAGATATCAAAAACTTATTGTCTTATAGCATTCAATATACTTCTCCAAATAAAGCCAGTTTCTATATCTAAATGTTGTTGCTGTACAATCAATGATAAGAAGAGAATTTCCAAAATATTGATATGAAAATTAATAAGACTGTACAATAACATTTAACGACAATGAAAATAACATTTCTTAAAGTTTCTTTCAAATACTGCCAATTTTGCAATCCTGAAGTTAAATTACTTGAAATGTCAGTCAAATAATACCGGTTATAAATATAGTATTAGTATTTCATCTGATAATCTGACACTCTGTATGTTAAAATTTCAAAATCAGAATTTTTTAAATAGCTAAATTGTTTGTAACTAAATCTTTGAAAGTAAATTATTGTTCTTATTTCAAAATTCTTTCTTTCATTAATTTAAATTTGTCGTCACAATCATCAAAATATCAGGCAAATAATGAATTAAAATTACACAGATGTAGAAAATCAGTAAATTTGGCTAAATCAATGATAACAACTTCAAAGAATTAACCTCTGACATTAAATTTGGTCACTGACATGGGCGCCATTCCACCTGAAAGTCTGAGATTGTCCATGGGGTTCTGGCTAGCGTCTTAGCAATGCCGCAGACACCTAGAGTTGTCAGGGGTCATAGCATCTGTCTCGTCAGCCAATCAAAATTGGCGTTAGACCCCATTTCTTTATGCGTGATTATGCAGCGAAAACCAAAATTATTCTCAAAATTACCAGCTCATTTTGTTCCATTCTTGTAGGGGTCAGGTTATTTCATCCTCAATGACTTTGAAACCGGTGTTGAAGTAAAAATCAAAATTATTCTCAAATTACTTGCTCAAAATTGTTGGGGTTAAGTTATGTCAGATTATTTTTCAACCTCAATGACTCGAGTTGCAAGGCAAAGGAAAATGTCAATTATTTCCAAGGGAAGGGACAAGAAAATTTGAAATCGATGCTAAAAGTTATGCTGTCAATTTGTGACTCTTGTCCTCGATTCCATTACAGCTTGCCACTACAAATGATGCATCGTTTGAATATTTGTCAATTCTGTTTAAGAGATTAAAAAGATCTTGCTTAAGAAAAATGTCAATAATATAATTCTGAATATTTCTGATGCTAATACCTAGAATTTTTTCAGTAGTAATAAACTGAAATCAATATGAAATGCCACTGAATATTCAGATATAAAAAAATTGAATTATTTGAAAATCAGGATCATAATTAAAGAAACCATCAAGTTAAGGTATCTACATTAATATTTTTTACAAAGTTGAAAATAAATGCAATTTCACTTTTCCAATTATTTATATTTTTGATGAAATAACATTCTTAACAAACTAACTTGAATCATTTGAAAAAATTTCTTTGAAATATATTTAACTTTTAACCAATATACACTTGAATTATAAACAATTATTAAAATATGTTTCACTCTTTATCTTTTAGAGAAACAGTATTTGCAAAAAAAGGTTTAAAATGTTCAAGAAAAATTCACTAAAAGGTATATCAAATCAGCCAGATTGAATTCATATTTACTACAGATTAAATAAAATAAACAAAATGCATTAAATTAACCCAGAAACTTGAAAAGCCTTAAATTCACATGTCGTTAAATTAGCATGAGGTTATTCATGAAATTCTATGGCCTTATCTCAGCAGACTATGACAAGGATTACGAATTCACAAATCCCTCGTTATGTCCCTGATTCCAGGCAGCTGTCGACTCGCCAGATTAGACTTGGCAAGGCGGAATACGTGGTCAAACCACCTGGCGTCAATATCACGCTTGCAGTTGACAAGTGGGCGTGGCACCGGTATGAAATCGACATGCGGCAAGCGAGGATGAGCATCAGAGACGATATGGAGAAACCACATGTGGCATGAAAGTGGAACCGAAATTAACAAATCCTCAAAGAAAATTTGAAATAGAAATCTTCAGTGAAACAGTAATCAGCAGAATTGGCTGACGTGGGTGGCTTAGAAAGATATTGAATCCATTTTCCTGTGGCATTTAACAAACATTTAAGATTTGGATTTGCCTAATCGAAAGTTTATGAAATTGATTTAAAATTCAAAATGGCTGATCATTCAACCAATGACAAATCTCTGGAGATCATTCGCCTTTAACTAAAAGCAGAACAAAAAAGACAAATGACTGAGCTTAATCTGAAAGAGATTACTAGTGAACTAAATTGCAATGTCAATTCCGAAATGAACAGAGAGAAAACGAGATGGGCTCACCTGTCAATCAAGCAGGATAACTTGATGCACATGAAATCCCTGCACATGCATGACGCAGACAGGGTGCACTTGTAACAAATGCATGTGCATCAGCTTCTTGGAGGCTTGAGGTGGAAAATGTGAAGAATCGGCACATGGCGCCAATGGTGGACTTGACCAATTGGCTCCAACAGAGTGTCTCATTTCTTACTCCCTAATGACAAAGCAAGGAGAAGGACAGAAGAAAGTTTCAGTAGCCAGGTCCACCCTTAGAGCTTGATTGACATTTCCCTCATGCACCAGACCAGTCCTCCTTTTACTTTGCCTATATAGAATGTTATTAAACGGAAGCTTCCATTGTGGCGCCGGGGGTGACAGGTTATTCATCTCTTATCAATAACTGTTAAGATTATAACAAGGTTTGTGAAGCAATTGCTTTGCCATTGCAAGAACAGTCTTCACAGGAACCACAACAAGAAAGTAATCAATAAAGAAAATGTCCTTTCTTTCCTTGAAATCACGCTTCGACCCCTCTTGTCACCCTGTGGGTTCTTCCATCCCTTTCGTTTGTTACAGGTGGTCTAGCCTTGTAATAACCAGCGTAGAGGTCATTAGTGCTTCCCAGATTTGTCACAAAATCTGCTCAGCATGCCAAAACTCCCTATAGTATCCTTGGCCTCAGGCTACGTCAAATAATGTAATGATAATTTCAAAATACAGCACAGTTGACAAGATGGTTAGAATTTGTAGCGTTCGTGAAGTATTTAGAATTCGGTGATAAGAACGCACAATTTTGCAGAGACAACAACGGCGCTAACACAAATCAATATGAACTTGTTTCATCATGATGGAGACAATACATGAGATCTCTGTCAGTAAACCACTCACCCCACTTGTCTTCAATTCACACATAATTACTGTGAAAATTCATTAAGCACATTTTTCTCTTTGAAACTAGTTGCAACCTGTCTACATCAACTTACTTTGAGTCCAGATCAGATCCAATAAATGAATCTCAGAGTGAATGACATGGCACCTCATACTGTACCCAATCAAAGCTGGGATTGACATATATGGGTAACATGAGTTAGATTTTATTTTCATCTTTGACATTTGTTTTCAGAGAATGAGCTCTAAATACTGACCATACAGATATCAAGAATTTTAACAAGTTGCAAATTTATGCAGAGGCATTACAAATTCTAGGATCAATTTCTTAAGGCTTACAGTGAACATTTGACACTGTGAGTCAATTGAACAGATGTTGAACAAATTTTACTTTCACTTTGGACATGTATTTTTTCTGAAATGTTTGTATGAAATGACGCAATTAATGCACCCTCGTGATCATTTCTTACCTAACATTCCAACAAATGATAAGTTTTTCTTTAAAATATTATTAAAACAAATTAAAGCCATTTTTTAATTTAAAGCCAAATTGTATTTAAAGCTAGTGTTCATTTGATAAAAATATCAAACCGAACCAAATATATTCATAAGTGTGGAAAAGAACATATTGAAAATCAGATTCATAGACCAAGTAAATTTCACTATCTGGATAATCATTTTCAAGGAAATGTTTAGAAACAGAAAGAATCTTCAATTTCAATTTAATCATTTTCAAAATAAATTTATCTGATTTCCGTTCATCACAGCAATTCAAAGAAATTATTGCACACCATAGACATTTTTAAGTTGATTTATTTCAAAAGGTTGGATTCCAAGCAACAAAATCAGAACTAAAGTTGCATCAAACGCTTTCATTATTATATTTTGTCTATCATATTCATTGCAATGCTAAACAATTTCCATTACTCACAACTATAAAACTGCACCTGAAACCTAAATTACCAAATAGATAATTCGATTCAGCTCCACAATTTGTTTTCTAAATAACAAAATAAGAACATACACTATCTTCAGTCTTATCATATCATTAAATTTTTATCTTCATTTACCCTTTTTTTCTTAATTACGAAAAAGCATTTCTGCCAAGATTCACACACGATATAATTATCATATAATTAATATAGTCATATAATTAATTCATATAATTATGATTATTATAACAAGTGGACTTGAACAAGGAAGATCTTTGATATTATCATTGTATTCTTTGTAAACCTGTCACATGTTTGTTTGATGAATGTGAAAATGGCGTGAGAGTATGAAATTTGAACCGAGCCGACATCTTTGATTTTTCCATTACTAGTGACCCTATTAAAAAGATGTAGTTCTTGTAAGATTTCATATTTTACAGAGCAAGTTGTTTGATTGGTTACTATGGAAACCACTGAGAAATATATACACAAGTCTATCAAAAGCTTGAAAGAAAAGTTTAGATTTCTCGTCCCCGTTTGTTTCCATGGTGACTCGTACATGAAATTGACAGTGGATATTTAACCTAACAAATTTAGGTGAAAAACAAATGATTTTTTACAAGAATCTGTATTTTCAATTCTACAATGTGTAAAATCTTTTATTGAAGTTTACAAGCAATTTGTATATTCAATGCCTTATTTTATGATGTATGTTGCACAGAATAAAAGAAAAGCTTTTAACCTCTTTCTAAAGTACGACATTTGCAGACTTCTTCTAATTGAAACAAGTTTTTCTGGGACAAAAAATCCATTCAATAGATGATGAAATAATTTATTTTTGATTCTGCAATATTTACCAATCTCAAAATTAAAATACAAAAAAGATTGTAGCAGAATTGAAGAAAATCTGTTCCTAACCCAGAAGCATTTAGTCGGTTCCATACCAAAATATGTTAAAGCAGCAATAACAAATTTTGTTAGGTAAACAATGTGATCTCACAAAAATTAATAAAGATGTAACCCATTTACTGAAAGAAGAAGTTCTCAAACAAACACAAACATTTTCAGCAAAGCTTTGCAAATCCATTTCCCGACATTAAATGATTAAAACGAGTTTTCACTAAAAATGGCCGCCAGTAGTTTTGGCTAGATACACAATACTTTCCTCTGCAAATAAAGACAATCAGGTTGAGTCTTGTGGTGTTTGACCCTCATAAGAAAACACATTGGCATTGAAAAAAAAAATTCCGGGAAAATTTGAACAAATAAAATTTTCAAAAATTTTGCTACTGCCTCTTCATAATAATTCTTGCTTCCTTGCTCGACACTTATCATTAATAGGACAGAACAATCCTTATACTGGCTCTACACTTCTTGGTGAAAACCTAAAAACAAATTTTTTCCAGCAATATGATTAGACTGACTAAAAGAATTTTCTACATCAGTGTTGTTTTATAAATTCAATTTTTTTCAAAGAATTAAAATTTTGGATAAAAATACTTTTTCTCACAAAAATTACCTTTCATCATTTTCTACATAAGTAACCGACATATTTGTCCTCCATGAATCATCAACAACCTAAAACTGGCCATCACCTTTTTTCTTATCCTTTTTTAAAATATTCCGCCACGAAAAAACCCCCCACCAATCAATAGTCTTTTGATGTGATGGCAAATTTCTCGATTAAAAGAGCCTTCTGATGGACTTTAGGGGTTGTTAGTGCTTAAAGGACAACTGTTTCTAATCTGCAGAGAAATTGATTTTATATGTCCTAGTCAGATGCTTGAAAATAGTTTTTCAGTCTCATTGTGCAGATAAGTCATTTATAATGGAAGCAAATTTATCTACATAGATTTTAAAAATTGTATTTGTACCATAAAATCTTATTTCTTCTCATTCTTATTACTACATGGACTATGAAGAAAGAGTCACATGGACTCGGGTAAAATTATTTTCTAACATTAAGTTCAAGGTGTAAATATACCCTGAACAAGTAAAATATTGACTTTGCCACATTTGTACACACTAGGACAGAAAGGTCAACAAATAAAGGTAAGAAAACTTCTCTAAGAACCACTTAAGAAATTCTTATTTAACCTCTTCACCATCTATACAGACCTGAAAGCAAGAGTCTCAAGAACTGAAGTTAGATTCTCCCATTATGACATAGTTCAAAGTGTGAAAAATCCTTCTAAACCAGCTAACAATTTCAACTTTACACCCAAGAGTCACCAATTGAAGGTAAGAAAATTTCTCTCAAAACCAGTTATGAAATTCTTATCCAACCTCTACTAACACCTTTTATACAAACTAGAGAGTGAGGTTAAATTCCCTCATGATGCCAAAGTTAAGAATGTAAAAAATTCCTTATAAACCATGCAGCTAAACATTTCAACTTTGCCATAACTGTAAAACCTAGAGTGCAAGAGTCTACAATTCAAGGAAAAAGAAACTTGAAACTAAGAACCAGTAAAGAAATTCTTCGTTAACCTCTACACCATCTATAAGCACTAGAAAGAAAGAGTTACAAGAACTAAAGTTAAATTCTTCCATTATGACATAGTTCAATGTGTAAAAAAATTCCTTCTAAAACAGTTAACAATTTCAACTTTACCACAACTGTACACATATACTAACATCCGTGAGTCACTAATTCAAGATAAGAAAATTTCTCCCAAAACAAGTTAAGAAATTCTTATTCAACCTCTACACAGCTTTTACAATCTAGTGAGAAAGAGTCAAAAGAACTAAGGTTAAATTCTTCCATGGCATAAATCAAGGTGTGAAACCTTCTATCAAAACCAGTTAAGAACATTTTTATTCAACCTCTGCACAACCAATAAAGACTAGGGAACAAAAGTCACATAAACTAAGGTCAATTTCTCCCCATGGCATAAATCAAGTTTTACATGACACTATACAGTTTTCTTGGTCTCAGCTACAAATATCATGGTACCATTCCAAGCACAGAAAATGGAAACCATTCTTTGCATGGCTTCTGTTCAGCTTTCTCCACAAACAAAGGCGTTCGGAAATTGGTACTGGCATGTATTGTGTTATGCTTGCTTCATGTTTATCTGACGGCTGACAAAAGATGACAAGGATAAAAATCAATTCTGTCATCGCAGATTAGTCTCCTACTGGTTAATGTGGTATAAACATAGATATGGATTTGGAATTGCCAAAGTAAGAATCGAGACAATCTGGGTAAGATGATGAGCAAGTCAGGAAACAACAAACGACTGGTGTGATGATGGCCTATTGTAATCAATATCACATAATCATATTTCATATTTTTCCACATAATCATATTTCAATATATTTTTTCCACATAATTATATCTCATAATATTTTTTCCACAAAATCATATTTCATATTTTTCCACATAATCATATTTCATTATAATTTTTACACATAATCATATTTCATAATATTTTTTCATTATCTCAAGCTATACACATACATTTAAACTATAACTGGATTAAAAATGATTTCATAAAGAAATCTGGATAAAACACAGGTCATTGCACAAAAGCACCTAACACTAAGGTTAACCTTAGTGCGATCCTGTAACAAAGCACTAAGACACTTAGTGACAGAAGGTAACCTTAGGGATATGTGCAATGAAACCTGTTATAAGACTGAATTGAAATCAAGTCATTGTGAAAAAAATGATTTATACAACCAAAATAGATATGTAAACAATACCAAAATCATAAATCATAGTAAAGGCAACTTCAAAATGTTCTGAAGTCAATATGATATTTCAAAATGTGTATCAAAATTTTAAACAGCAAATTTATTTAATAAATCTTAAGTCATTGTTATGTATATCAGTGTACAAAACTGCAAAATGTCTCTCAACAATTGAAATTTATTAGCAAAAACACGAGCTTCCACTGGAAGGAGCTTATATTCATGAAAACTATGCCATATCAAGTTAACAAGTTCTACAGGGCATAAAGACGAAGAATACATCTGAAAAGATATTTCAACAACAAACTTCTTTATCATTAAAGAAACAACATTGACATTCAACCCTTTGAAGGAGTAAGCATGTACTCCTATCATCTATAAAAGTAAAAAAAATTATAAATTAAAATCCAAAAATATTCCGAAAAAAAAAATGGCCTTTAAGGTATACAGCAAGCCAATAAGACTCCAATTTTATGTAAATTGTAAAGTAATTATCCAAGACAAGCCATTGACATGACCTTTGACCTCTAAGTAGAAAGGTCTGGCAAAGGTTCATTATCCGTTGTTAGGCGCCAAAGTGTGGTTACCTGGAAACAAGACCGAATCACATTTCCTGATAAGAGCAATGGGAATGCTGGCATAACAATGGCATTTATAAGGCTGGGACTTGACCCTTTTCTCACTTTTTGACCCTGAAATAGTCTCCAATTTTCAGCATATGCTTGTTTCAAATACTATGGAATTGACCAATAGTCCAGTATGTAATAAATAACAGCATTGGTTAATGGATAATAAATTCTACCATTTCTTCCAATTATTCATAAAAATATATAAACACTCCCAGTGTTCTTCAGGATTCTGACAAAAACATTTTGTTGTATAAGATTTGAAAATAATATCCAGTTATTAGCAGCATCAGCCTTTATAAATATTCCAGTACGTAATTCACATAAGGTTACAATCACTGCAGTTTTGTGGTGATATCATTGTGTGTAACATCCTGAAAATACCAGTTGGTTGCTAACTTAAGTGTGTATAGAACTGTAAATATTCTTTTGTGTTAAACGGTTGTTAATTAATCTCTGCTATCTTTTAAAACATAAACTATAATAGGGCTTTGTTCATTTATAAGATATAGCATTTTTTGTTGTAGATTAATGCATTTTCAAATGCTACACACATTCTATTTGAGAAAAAGGAACAGCTAAAATGTTACAAACAGCATTTCTGCAAAATGTCAACTACTTTACTTTGAATGTAAAGAATTTCTGATAAAATTTATTTTTAATGTTACTAAGTTATGTAATTTTTCCTTTTATTGCTGTACAACTTTGGAAAAAACTTTTTAAAATTGCAATATGGAATTATATGCCTATTAAGTCGAGTCAGCATGAGAAAGCAATGTCTTTAGTCTTTTACCATTGCAATTCTACCTCTTTTTCTATAATCCAAACCCTTTATCACTGTCTTAAAGCTTTTTAGTCAGTTGCTAAGCAACAAATTGAAATGCCTCTTTGCTTACTCGGTTGTCACAGATTCGAAACGACATTTTGTTTTACACTTACAAAGAGTTCATTCTAACAATGAAATGGATTTCTTTTTTTCAGCCTTAATTAATGAGGTGAGCTTAGCTTAAGGAACAATGATAATTTGTTTTTGAAGAAATTGATGTAAATATCTTCTCGCCCGTTATGTTAATTACAAGATTTAGGGGCTAAGGAAGAAAAGAATTATGCTTTATGATTTGTTAGGTGTGAAACAAAATGTAAATTTTCCAAATTTTGTGAACTTTATTATATACTTTCAGATCATCCTGTTGTAATTGTGTCACTAAAATAAGTGTCATAGAAAATAGAACCTCATTGTTAAAATATTGCTTACAACGTTTATACAGAAATTCTGCTTTTTAAACCAATGTGCATTAAAAATCTTTTAATTCAGTCTCAGCTTTAACCCTTTCAAATTTCACCAAAAATTAACTGTTTATCCCACTTGATGGCAAAGATAAACCAATTTTCATTTTACCAAGATATTAAAATGTAACCATGTCAAAATATTGAGGGTTTCACATGTTTGGTAAATCAGCTTTTTTATCTTACTACCAAAATATTTCAATCTAATTCCAGGCAGCGGTAACATTTCTATCGGACGTGGTTGATGCTATTACCACTGTTTAAGTACCTTCCAAATTAGGAAAATTAGACTGACCATGGTTTGCGGCAAAAGCCTGCAACCCTTCAGAGATTCAGGCTTCTGGCCATAGTAATTACCAGTTGACCATTATGCTAAAGCAGTAGCCACTAGACATGGCTTCAGCACATCACCAGGATCAATAAATAAACAGGCCATTCTATAGTCCATTATTCACCTGCTATAGTTCATTATTCCCCTGCTATAGTTCATTATTCTTCCTACTATATTCTATTGTCCCTATTGCTATAGATTACTATTCCTCCTGCTTTGTGCTTTAATTTCAGCTGCTATAGTCCATTATCCCTCCTTTAGACATTTACCATAACTAACAATACTCACCAACTAAAATCTACCATATCTTCTAAAGTCTACCATGCGTATTTAAGTCTATCCATACCCATTAAAGTCTACAACACTTACTTGTTTCTTCCATACCTACTAAAATCGTCTATACCTACCTACATGTACAATACTTACTTCATTCTACTGTACCTAGTAAAATCTACCAGACCTACCAACGTGTACAATACTTACTTCATTCTACTGTACCTACTAAAATCTACCATACCTATTAAAGTCTACAATACCTACTTGATTCTACCACACTAAGTCTACCCGCTATGTACATTTCACCTGGCCTGCTGTCCCAAATTGCCTATTTAACTGTATGCCTCTTATAGTTTTCTTTAAATTGCGTAGAATGATATTTTTACAATGGAGAAAAAATATCCAATTATAATACCTATTCTGTCACTACTGTCACTACTATTCCTGCTAATTCGCTACTAAGTACATATCATGATTACTGAAATAATCACACTAAGAAAGGTTTTGTACTAATTAACTCAGCATATCAAAGGTTAAGGTGTGCTAAAGATAAAATAAAAGTCTCGTTTCGTGCAGTTGATTCAAGTCACTATATGCGGTTCTAAATTCGACCCTTGGACAGAATCTGATATAGTAGCTAGGTTATTCACCCTCTCGCACACCATGTGACTGGTGACTACGCTTGTTGTCATCAATATTTTCTGCACGATTTGACCATCAGCTGGCCTAGACAGGAAGTAACATTCGACAGATCGTAAACCACTTTCCCCCTTACTCTCAGGAGAGCTCCCTCAAATGAACGGAAAATTGCATACATACCACTAAAGCCTTCAGTCTTAAAAATTGGTCATTATTGCTGGAGTTTATTATGAGTTTATAAATGAATGCATGGTGAAGCCTATGCAATGAAGAATTATTTTCAATACTGATCCACCGGACAAATTGCGTTTGATTATTCATAAAAGCCTGGTTAGGGACAAAGATCAATTCTCTCCTAGTGAACAGGAAAGGCAGTGTTGGCCTAAATGGAAGCTTACCGATATTGTATTTAATGGTTATTTTCTTTACAAAAACGTCTTTTTAGTGAAATACAAGGGATTACAGATTAGTACATATTGATTCTGGACCCATGAAGTTGGTGGTATTCTAGACTGAAATTGTTGCTTCAATGGTACCGGTCCTTTCCGACTCTTGAGAATTGCTGTCTTTTGCAAATGTAAGAGGTTATTAAAAGAGGATTTCATACTAATGACAGAAGGATGAGTTCTGTTGGAAAATACAACTGTCAGATAATTCCATATTAGCTTCCATAAACATTGTTCTTATCTTTCAATAATGTTTCTCAATTACAAGCCGTTTCAACACAAAGAAAAATTTATGTAATAAACTGTGGACAAAGATTATTTTAGTTTGAACTGTAGAGGTGTTTTAAAAGATTATCTTACCAAACACTGAAAGATACTTCAAGGTGTTCATATGCTTTCATTTACAAAAAAAATCTTTCTTATGTAAAAGTTAAACTAAAGAAGACTGTAGTCCTCAAATACTTGGAAGATTAAATTGTTGCCTCTTTTGTTGTATGGGTAACAAGGTTTACATATGACTTTTTAAAGTTATTTTCATTTGTCATTAAATGACAATAGCTCTGCTAATTCAATAGGCCTTTAAAAACATGTATGGAAAAAAATTCTCAATCGAATATTTGCAGCAAATAGTATAAAAGATCATCTGATAACTCGAATTTCAAAGCAAAATTAAAGTTTATAAAACAAATTGCATTTATTAAAGAGCAAATATTTATTTAGATTGTTATGAGCATTGTGATACATAAGATCTAATGACAAATGTCCTTTTTGAAGTTTCTAAAATATGTCTCAGATTTCAAGCACGATTGTATATATACAAAGTGATCTTTTAAAATTACCTCATTTTTTAAACTTTATAAACCTTTTTCATATCCGACAAAATAAACTTGCTAAAGTCAATATGTTTCCAATCAACTATCTTATAATTTTCTTAATTAATTCATACCATCAACGTTTAATAATTTTAAAAATAATTTTTTGTACAACATTCTCTGAACATATATTCAAGCTGAAATCAGAATATTTCAAATTTTAAGATTCTTAAAATATTAAAAACCAGAGAGAAATTTTCTGAAAACAAATAATAAACATTCAACAAGAAAAACTTCAAGAAATATTTCCTCCTTTATAATAATCAAAAACGGTATGAAACATTCCTTAATGTTAAGAATCTTACACTGCCAAAAATATTCTTATGTCTTATATTTTTCTTTTATATTTTCTCCTCATTCAATTACATTGAATTCACAAACTACTCAATATTTGATCAGTTTCAAAACATCAATTCATAAAATTCAGGTTTATAGAATAAAAAAACAACTAAAAAATTCAAAGGAAATGCCTTCAGCAAAAATTTTCTTATCTTTACATTCTGTCAAATACCAACTAATTTGCTGCGAAATCATAAAAGAGCATTTAATATCTAAACTTTTTAGCTCCTTTCTCTTGGATGAACAAAAAACCGGGCATAATTAATTCAAGGCTGAGAAATCTGACAATTATTTCTCTACAGGGTGAATGACCGAATTAAACACTGGAAAATTCTTAAGTTATTATCTCTCTCATTGTAAAGATAAGGTAACTTTGATATCCAATATGATCTATAAATCAATCTTTGTAATAGTTCTTAAGTATTGTTATTGACATTAGAAATATTATTGCCTATTGGAAAACATTTTTACCTGCACATAGATGAAATGGTACAGACGCTGATCAAAGACACTTAAAAGTTGGGTTAACCTATGGCAAAGTTAGAGTTTACTTTGGAACTTTGACCTTTTTACAGACAAATTTTTCACAAAATTCCAAACTCTCCAAACCCCTTGAACCCATCACTGTCAGTTCCACTCCTGCAGTTAACCATTATACACAGGTCTCTGTATCAACCTTTTAAAAAAAGAATTTCTGCATATTTTCCCCTCTGATAAATTCAACAATTAAATTGTTATGTTTCCAATAAGTGATTTATTCTATAGTAATAATTTGTATTTACAGAAAGAGTATAACTCATAACACATAGAAATTGTGATAGTTTATAGATAAATGATTAACCCTTAACCTGCTGAAATATGAAGTTTTGATGGGCTGAAACAAAAATATTTTACCTCATTAAAAGGACAGTACCCCAATGTTGACTTTTGCTAAGATTAAATTTGTTGGATTTTCCTGTTTGATAATATCCGTTTTGAATGCATGATGAATTTAAAAGTTTATTTGAGACATTTTGTATAGGAAATACTAATTCTACTAAATTCATTTGAATTTTCCCCCACAAAATTGTGAATTATTGTCAAGTTCACAGATTTTACTTTGTTCAATGTCATATATGTAAATAGTCAAAAGTTATGATCTATTTTGTTTTTAAATATGTTTGAACATATTTTTTTATAGCTAGATGGTTTGAATATTTCCAGTGAAGCACAAAAAGAATGTAGAAGAATACAGCACAAAAAAACCCTCTTGAAACATTCATATTGTCTGTTTCACTTTGCAATTTGTTTTATATCTCAAGCAGCATTGCAAAAAGTTTCAAAATCTGAAAACAAGCTGTGTATATGTAACAAAAGCCTGATCCATCTCCAGCAAACCAAAGGTCTTAAAATGTACAAAAAATAAGTTCTAACTTAAAGAACAAGGCTGTACAACAAACCATATTAGGAACAGCAAGCTCGTAGCAACGTTGTCAAGACGTCGCCTTTAAATCTCGAGATAACTATTGAACATCAAAGAGTGTTGGGAGATAAGATTACAAAGCAGATATAAGATAAACACAGTCAGATTTCAGAGTCAATTCCCAACCATAGAAACAGCTTTAGGGTAAAGACTGAAATACAAGATCTTTCAAAGTTTGCTCCATGTAAGATTCAAGACATTGGACTTGAAATGTTTTACTGAAGATAAGAGAGATAGGCTATCTGCACTAAGGAAATCTTAGCAAAAATTAAGATAAACTGATTCTCTGGAAGACAATAGTTTGCAAAAATTTAACAGAAGTGATGATAAGATCATCTATAGGGTTCTGTTCAAACAATTGCAGTGTTACAATTGTAGACCATTCATTTGACATTGGTTACAATTTGTTGTAACAATTCAATCAATTGTTGTAACAATTCAATCAATTGCAAGTGTTTTGTTGAATAGAACCCAGGAGGATTTGAACACAGGACCTCCAGGCGAGAGTCAAACACTCTGCCGATTCAGCAGAATGGATATCCCAAAGCCAAAGTAACATGAATGCTTTCATCTCAACCTGCCAAATTATCTCCTCAACAATGTGACCTGTGTTTGAATCAAGCCTTTTAATTCATAAAGCACCTTATTTCAGGTTGTAGTGAGCACATAGGCATCGCCTTTCGGTAAGAATCAGATGTTTTACTGATTCAGCCAAGGGGACATCCCAAAGCCAAAGCTAGTAGGAATGCTCTTATCCCTCACTTCCACCGAAACTCCTTGCTTAGATATCTTACATAGAAATGACACATTGCCATTACAATGGTAAAAACTTTCTTGTTCTCCAAATGGAAAATTTGCAAGCTCATTTTTGGAGATTTTTGGAACCAAATGGACAACAAATGTCTGAACTTTTCTAAAAATGTTTGATGAAATATAAAAATGGATTACAAAGAAATTATGTGGAGCCATTTTCAGGACCATTTTTCACCACATGATGTCATTATCTTTATAAATTTAAAAAACTGTTAAAAAGCCAAAATAGGTAAATTAATAGAGTCATGGTAATATTTGAGACTCAAAATGTATTCATTCCAAGAAAGTTTTTAGAAGATTTGTGAACAGTAAAACTAAAGAAAGTTGTTTTTGTTATTAGCAAAAACATATCATTCTTTGGTGTTAACTTTGAGGTCAAAAGAGATCGTGAAACGCAATAACATTTGGGGAGATCACAATGGTTCTTGAAAAAAAACAGTAACGATTATGTTCCTTTGTAATCGATTTTTATATTTCATCAAACATTTCTTTGAATTTATAGATGGTCATTGCCTTTGATTTCATTTATTCATTTCCTTCACCATTGCTATATGCTTGTTTTTAACCATACTAACATTTCAAAAACTTTACCAATCATTAACACTGTGACATTTGGATTGGACTCTCTGATATCATACAAATTCCCGTACTTTTTCGGGTCTAGTGGTGGACTCGAAACTAAAATCTCAGTCAGGCAAAAACTGTCAGTACTAAAAGAACAAACTATACCAAAATTAACTCAAGCTCAAGGTTTTAATAAAATTCAAGGTCCAGTAACCTTGTAGTTTACAGCAATTTTTTTATTCTGTACTTATCTGATTGATGTAAATTTGCACAGCTCTCAAAATTGAATGAACTGAAAATACATGTACATCAAACCTACTCAAGAGAAAAGGATCAGAAAATATTTTTCAAAAACTGTGTCAAAAGCTCATACTGTAGGGTCTGCCAGAGGGTAAAGCGATTGAATAGTTATATTATGTAGGCCTTGAGTAAATATACACAAAACATGAAAAGAGGGGAAGGACTTCAAAAATGCTAAAATAAAAGAATCTGAACTGCAAAATACTTCCATATGGCACAACTACATAAGGCCTTATTAGGTTTTGAATACATTAAAGATAATTCATAAAGAGATGGTTTTGTGGCCCTTATCATGTTGAAATGTAAAAAACCCCAAAAGCATTGGATAAATAGTTTTATCATCTCAGAACTTTACAGTCAGATTCTGCTTCATGAAAAAGATGGTATAAAAAAGAAATTTTCTTGCAAGTTTATAGCTGTTTGAATTTTGGCAAAAATAGAGGCACATAAAAAGCATATTTCCAAAAAAATGTGTACTTTGCAAGGATTTGAGACAACAAGAGAACTGAAATTAGAATAACATTAGGGTCTCACAATGTCCACACATAAAAATATAATTTTATGAGTAAAGATTGTTTTTAACATAAATCTTTCTCCAATGTTCGTACTTGTACTCAGATTACAGACCAAGATGGAGCCATAATGAGAATTATTTCTTGTTGCTAAAATAATGCTTAAAGTAAGAACAAATAGAAACACGATTCAGAATCTTTTAAAGAAAAAGATATTCTCAAAACTTTATATCCTGCCTGGTTTGAAACCAGGCTAGCTTTGAATTAAGAATTATTTTTGAATCTACAAATACTTTAAAGTAGGAACAGAACCAAGGTATTAGCCAAACATTTTTTTTAGAAAAGTCTACATCTCTACAGATTTCAGACAAAAATATAGATATAATAAGCAGTTTTTTGTGATTCGATCCAGACAAAAGGCATGTTCAAATATGTATTTCTTCTAATATAAACTAGAAACATTAATTTTGACAAACATAATGAAAAACTCCCTCGTAATTGTAACATCTTATAAAGAATGCTATTTTTTTTAAAAGGATGGGAGAGAAAAGAATATTTAAAGATTTTGTTTTTCTTGGTGCTATTCAGAAGTATCAAAACAAGAAAAGGAGAAACAGCTTTTAGTAATCCTAACAAAGGTCAAGTCGGAGGTCAGTTGTCCTGATCTTACAATCGGTGTTGAAAATTTTCACAGTTTCAACAATTTCATCAGCTGGCATTGTGTCTTCCTGTAGTCTCATCATAAAGAACTGCCTTACAAAACCTCTTTGACAGCAAGTGGTAAGACAGGGAGAAACAGCTTTTAGTAATCCTAACAAAGGTCAAGTCGGAGGTCAGTTGTCCTGATCTCATGATTGGGGTTAAAAAATTTTAGTTATAACTATTTCACTCGCTGCCATTGTGTCTACCTGTAGTCTCAATTATTATATGGTGACTGCCCTATGAAACCTCTTTGACAGCAAGTACTGGTGGTTAGAAAAGGAGAAACAGCTTTTAGTATTCCTTCTAACAAAGGTCAAGTCGGAGGTCAGTTGTCATGATCTCATGATTGGGGTTAAAAAATTTTAGTTATAACTATTTCACTCGCTGCCATTGTGTCTACCTGTAGTCTCAATTATTATATGGTGACTGCCCTATGAAACCTCTTTGACATCAAGTACTGGTGGGTAGAAAAGGAGAAACAGCTTTTAGTATTCCTTCTAACAAAGGTCAAGTCGGAGGTCAGTCCTCATGATCTCATGATTGGGGTTAAAAAAATTCAGTTTTAACAATTTCACTCGCTGCCATTGTGTCTACCTGTTATTTTAATTATTATATGGGGACTGCCCTATGAAACTTCTTTGACAGCAAGTACTGGTGGTTAGAAAAGGAGAAACAGCTTTTAGTATTCCTTCTAACAAAGGTCAAGTCGGAGGTCAGTCCTCATGATCTCATGATTGGGGTTAAAAAATTTCAGTTTTAACAATTTCACTCGCTGCCATTGTGTCTACCTGTTATTATATTATTATTATATGTTATATGGGGACTGCCCTATGAAACTTCTTTGACAGGTCAATTTGCAGGCCAATCTGTCCTCATGATCTTATGGTTTGGGTTAGAACTTTTTGATCGGTATTATACCAGCAGGCATTGTCTCTAACTGTATCACATATGAGGAATTCTAAAAATTTACCTGTCAAAAGAAATTCTGAGAAAGGACCATTTTCTTTTCATAAGGTAATCTGCTTGTAATAAAGACTTGTAATTGTATATTACTACTACATTTTCAGATTGTGATCAATATTTAAAATTTTACATGCATGAAACTCTGGAGCTTACAAGCCTGCTAGGTTACATTTTCTACCTTTAAAAACAAAAAGATAATTCTAACCCACTAATACAAAACCATGTGGCCATAGCCAAGCTGATAGGCCCGTACGATATCTTGATGTAAGAAGCCTAAATAAATAATTATTCAAAGAATCTATTTTTTATCCACTTAAATGGGACAAAACAAAATCCCTTGTACCAATCATGTTTGCAATTGTAAGCATCTAATATAGATATATTCACTTGAAATTACAAAACAATCAAATTTTAATTTCTGAGAATTAACATATTCACCATTTCCAGAACAAAATTTCCCCATGGTGAAACTGAGGGGCAACAGGACAAATTATGATGAAATGCAATAGAAGTTTATTGTTCAAGTTCACATTCATTTATTTTCAAAGAGCTCTATTATAGGTTTCAACAAACATCTAAACTACCTCCTCAGGCCAAATCTAGCATGCAGTCATCCATGTTAGATGAAATCAAATTTAGTTTGCTAGATTTACTCCAAATTAGGGATGGCAACAACTTTTGAACTTTGTGTCCATGGAATTTGTTATTGCAATATCAAAAAAAAAAATTATTATACTTTTTTTATTTGAAATTCTTCTAAAATGATCTAAATAAGCAAAAATTAATTTAAAATTTATTGGATCTGTTAGTATTCTGTAAGATAATTTCCCAATGAGTATTGTTTTAAATAGGATTTTTAGTACTTTTATTTAGTAGCAAAAACAAATTAACTTCAAGAAAAGTGGACAACACTTATTACATTTAAAACATCTAAAGAGTTTGTTTAACAATATTTTACAGGTTGCTAAATCATCTAAATGCAAATGTTGAGGTTATTCAATTCAATGAAATATTAAGTACAACTTTGCAAAAATATACCATTGTACAAATCAATGTTTTTTTAAAGATTTCAAGAAACCTCAATGCAAAGCAATGCAGTGTACCTAAATGCTAAATTATGAAATTCAAAGAATTGGATATTGGTTCTCTTTGATTTAATGAAAATACAAGAAAAACTTGCATTGTGTCTGCCTGTAGTCTCATCATAAAGAACTGCTTACAAAATCGCTTTCACAGCAAGAAGTTATAAAAAGGGAGAACAAACTTAGAAAGAACAATTTTAAAAACCAAAGCATTATTCAGAATTAATGACACCTCCATAATGCAAACCATTTCAGTGCACCTATATGCCAATTTATGAGATTCAGATAATGCTTCTGGACAATGACCTATGTAATTTCATAAATGATAAGTAAAATTTTGTTAGAAAATACAGTGTATTATAAACAGTAGTCATTAAAACTCCTCAATACAAAACACTGCAGTGCTTCTAAATGACAATTTATTAGATTCAAAGAATGGTTCTTGGTGATGGCGCTTTTAATTTTATAGAAATTTTTTCACAAAGTACAAATTAAGAATGTGATATAGAAAACTCATGAGTGAGTGAGTGAGCTATTGTTTAGCGCAGCCTTGGAAACATTTCAGCCATTATCAGCAACAGAACTCATGAAACACCAATGGAAAGCAATCCAGAGTACCTATCAAAGAATGGTTCTGTACAATGGCGCTATTTAATTTCATAAAAGTACAAGTAAAACTTTTCTATTTACCATTATACAGAACTGATGTAACCTACTCAATGCATCTAAATGCTAAACTATGAAGACAGATCCTCCAATAACGGTTTTGGACGATGGCGCTTGGTAGCCTGCAGGTAATACAAGAATACTTGTACATTAGAAGGAGCATACTCATGCATTAAAATGATTGAGAATAACATAGCTGAAATCTCCTTGAAGCTAGGAATATCTTGGATGGAGTCACATACAATCCCTCTCCCTCTGAAGATGCAGTCTTCAAATGCCATCACTAATTATGACAAGAACGGGCTAACGTGACGATTGTTCACATTTGAAAGTCTTCATTTCATCACGAATCATTACATCTCAAGCTTGAGGAAAATTGCGGTGCGAGAAAGTAAAAGCGCTTCCTTTTCCCTGAGCAAAAAGTACCAATTTCTGTAATCTGTACCAGGTTTCCTTCATTCCATTACAATAAATATTTCAAAAGTTTTTGTATGAGCCTGAAGCTATGGTATTCAGAGAAAAAGTGTTCAAGTTTTTAAGCTATGCAGATGATAGGTTATTGTGCATGACTCCGATACAAATTGTATACTTTTGTATCAGGTATGGTGAAATTCAAATTTGGTAGTCAAAACTAAACATTTCTTTTAATAAATGTTTAGATAGTAGTTTGTCTGTTTGATACTTAATACTTTAAATGTTACAATCTCAAACACTTTATTCACAATTCAATGAAATATCTTAGATTCAAGATTCAATATACACTTGAGATAAATAAAAATAAAAATTTGATCATGATTCGAAAAAGGGGTTTATCAAATATTTCTCTCTGAAAAGAAAATATGCATACAATACTTTCTTTACTTGATTTTTGTGTGTTTTATGTTTGTGTGTACTATAACAAAAAGATAAACAATAACATTTCTTTCTTTTTGATAAGTGTTTGCATAAATTGCATGAATTGCGTTTTCAAAACAATATGTACATCTAACAATTTAACATTATAAAAACATGAATTCATATAAGTATCATCTTCCTATGGCAAGGTGAAAATGTATCGAGATAGCGGTAAGAGTTCTTTTCGCCCTTGACATTGTGAAGATGTACAAGTATTTACTCGTCTTCATGAAATTATTTGTATCACTTGCTTGATAACAGTGTTTGTTTTTACACCAAAATTTCAATTTATGCAGTAATTAATATATGTACATGTTCTTCTTGAAGATTTTAATTGTATGAATTTTTGACAATTTTTAAGAACATGCCTTATTTCCGTTATGGAGACAAGCCTTTGCATAACAATCTTTAGTTGCTGATCAAGTGGTATGAATTTATCAATAAATCTAAGAACCTTTAATTTGAAAGGTCTTTTAAATTTTTTAGAATGAAACTATTACATCATGACTTTTAAAAGTAAATTTTCAAATTAAAGTTCACGAGGTACGATGTATATAATGACCTGAATTCCAGCCATGAGACTGTAAACTGGCTATAGCTAGGAAACATTTGTACAGATGGTGATTAATAAATGTCTCCATAAAATTTCAAGATAAATATTTTGAGTGACATTTTGAATACCCTTCCTATGTTCCGTAATCCATCCCTGCTTAATTATCCCCTACTGATTAACAGATAATCCCAGTAAATCTTATTATCTTATCTATAAGTAAAATATTTTTATGGATAACAACTTCTTTAATCTGAGAGTGTGACGTTTCGACACAGATACTTGTACCGTTGTCAAGCATCTGTGTCGAAAATCCGCACTCTTAGATTAAAGAAGTTGTTATCCATAAAAATGTTGTACTTATGTGCTTCCCAACTTCTAATTGCCACTCAAAGAAGTTAACATTATCTTGCTTTACTGTCGTTATCCTTTCATATCACTGTTATCCTATAATGTTATGATTGTTATCTTATTCTCTTTATTCTCCATATGTTGGAAAAAATGGTATAAGAATATATATTAAATCCTCTTAATATTGATCATAAAGAAGTTGATAGCCCATAAAAAAATTTGCTTTCTTATTTTTTGTTTTGAGGAAAAAAGGTTGCAGAATATTTTACAAACATAAGCTTAGCTTTGTTTTTTTTCATTGTTTATTGTTAACAATAACACATGTATTGCTTTACAAAGTGAATCATATGAATTTAATTTAGTTAATTTTGTAATTTATACTAGCCCCAAATCTGGACAAATGTGTGATGTTTGGGTGGGTTTTGGGTAAGTGAGGTTATTTGCATGCATGCAATGTAATGGAGTTAAATAAATACCTGAAATATAAAATCATCATTTTCTAAGATGTTATCATACATGTATGATTAAAAAGTTGTTCACCATTTTCAGACATAATTTTTTTCAACTTTTTCTAAAGAGATTAAATAATCATGAAATTAGTCAAATAAAATACATTTAATATCTGATATGTGAGGGAAATGAGAAATCCAGGGATCAATACTTTTCAAAATCTCATCCGTCAATATTTCAATTTTTCAATATTAATACACGTCCCAAACATATTAAATTTTCTTCTTCGTTGTGTGTCATTTATAACCCTTCAAGTCTGACAAGGAATCTTCTGTGTCCACATCAGAAATGAATCGCAAATCTGCCTGCAAATTTGAATCTATTTCCAGGTTTTTCTGTGACATTATGACAGATATTGGTTGTCATGGCAACATGAAATGGTGACGAGCACCCGAATGTGCGATATAATGCAAATACTTACTGGCCTTATCGGCAATGGCTGATGCATTTATATACGGATTGGGTTCCACTTCGAAGATGATTTTGCCATCCTTTACTCTGGAAAAGAAGATTTTTATCTTTAAATTATCTTGTCAAACACAAGAAAGGAAGATTTCAAATAAATTCAAGTCACGCAAAATTCCTTAAAAGACCTAAATTTTAAAGAAAATATTTCAGATATGTTTCTTTGATCATAAACCTCTGTTTTAGAAAATAAACAGAGTATATGAAACAACAGAAAAGTAAGAAATGATTTTTTCTTTCCTTTATTATCATATCAAGCATATATTACATTTAGGCATATAAACAATGATCTTGATCCACTTAATTTAGTATGAATGAACATTAAATTTACATTGAGATAAATATATACACAAAATCACAAAGACATATGCAAAATCACTTACACATTATCATTCATGACCAATCAAAAGTCTGAAAATCACTTTATGAGAAAGTTGCTTTAATTATATAAGTACCTTTTCACAAAACATTATTTTGGGTACCTTATGGTTTCAATAACATCATTTACAAAGTATACTCCACAGGGAATTGATTGGAATGTATCAAGACATTAATTAAGTGACCAAGGAAGAGGTATTTGCATCAAAATAGCAGTTAAGAAGACAACAATCATCATATTTATTACTAATAACCTTCATTGAAAAAAATATGCACTGAGGGATGTAGCGTCATCAAAGTCGTAAATATCTATTAATCCATATCTACGAATAACCAAGACAGCAAATTGAAATCAATCATGGAAACCATTTATGCTTATCTTCAATAATGAAAGGAACCATCCTCTACTAGATTATACAAAATTTCTTTATAAGTTGCAAATTGATTAGAGTACAAGATTGAACTAAAATGAATGCAACAGATATATAAGATGCTCAGTTCATTAGTCAGTTCGTCAATAGTTCACAAAACCTTACGTACCGTAATTCTTTGAATAAAACCCTGAGGTTACCCCACTTCCTTGCCCCTTCCTCCCAGTTTTATTCAAGGCCCACGTTGTACCAGTTTTGTTTTTTATCTCAGGGCCTCCTTTCACAAAGCAAAAAAGAGTTAAGGTTAACCTTAGTTAAGATTGCTTTGTGAAAGTAGACCCAGGACTCCATCCCCAATGAGTTGTTTAAGAGGCCTGGGTATATTCAATATCTGGGTTGCTTTAGAGGCCAAATTATATTTGATACCTTGCTCGTATTCCAGTCCCCATTATATTTGATACCAGGGTTGTATCTGAGGCTTGAGTTATATATTCGATAAGCGGTTTGTATTCCAGGTCGTGGTTTATACTGGATACCAGGTTGTATTTGAGGCTTGAGTTATATTCGATAAGCGGTTTGCATTCCAGGTTGTGGCTTATACTGGATACCAGGTTGTATTCAGAGAAATACTGTACCAAATAAGGTTTAAAACATTAACACTGAAATGAAACAAGTTTATTTTTCATTTCCGAGTTTATTTTCAGTATTATTCTATGCTTGTACAGAAACCACTACCACAAATTTCAATTAATCTTTAATTAGATATAAACTTATTTGGTCTACAGGATTTACCTTCATATTTCTGTTTTCAAGATAATTAGAAATGTGATATACGTCCTCTGATGAATTCCATGAGAAAATCAGAATAATTATTTGTTTTGCTGAATCTTTTACAAAACATTACAAAATGCAGAAAAAATGTTACTCAGAAAGATCTTGCCCAAAATGGGACAAAAAAATAACTATTGACTAAATAATTTATAAACATCACCTGTTCGGTTACCAGTAAATGGAAGATCAATAAATCTTACATGAGGGTTACCCCATTGGAAAGGGGAAGGTACACAATCATAAGGGGTGATTTTAAAACAAAATTTTACCTTCCACGCTACTAATACTTTTCTTTGACAAAAGGAAGATGATCTGAATAACAATATCTCCATAATTAAAACAAGGAAGATGTAATTTCTCACTGTTATAAGGCTGAAATAACTACCTGAAAGTAGTGTTTTGGTTTAATGTAATTAAAAAAAAGTCAAGCATATACATGGCCAAAGCAATATCTTAAAAATCAATCTTCCCAATCTAAGGTATAATATTTTCAGTGGCCTAATGGACAATACTTACTTAACTACTTCAGAAAATAATGAATTTGACAGAGCATTAAAAGTAGGAAATTGTTATTTATTTTAAGTATGCTAAACAACTGAATTAGATACCTCATCTAAATCATTTAAATTCTTTAAACAAGGATGGAAATTAAGTTCTAATACATTGAATTGTTAATCTAATTAATTAAGATAAATTCAATCTAATTGTACTTAAATAATACCATTATTAGAATGTCTTGTTTATTTAGGACCTATTAATAGGATTGAATGGTAATAGAATATTTACGATGTATATCAAGAATCTTTAGGTTTGTGTTTCTTCCACCTAAGTGAAAGCTAACAGTGGTCATACGATACTTACTTTTTCATTTCTCTTGCTCTGTATTTATTCTCATAAAATTTGAATATTCTTATTTAGAATTTCTCTTTTTAATTTATATTCAAACTTTGAAACACATGCAAATTAGATAGATTATCATGTGGAAAGTTGAATTTTTTAACGATAATAAGTATATATATTTTTGCTAGCTGCAATTCAAATCTTTATATTCCAATAAAATTTTAAACATTTGTAACCTGGGCCTTCTTCTGTGTTGTGTCCCTTGGTAAAACATTTCACCCTTATATTGCAGTAAGTACACCCAGCTGTAAAAATTGGTACCTGAACACTCGAAAATATGGACTCATACGATCACTCACAGCGCTAAATAGGCTGCAGCGAAGTCCTTTTCCTTCAGGGTAATAACAGAAATATTCCTGCTTTGAGTTTGCTTATGCATGGAAATAGTACTATGTAAATGGATTTTATTATTATCATTATTATTATCATTAGCAGGATTCGAATCCAGGACCAATTGGTTGAGAGTCAGATGCTCAACAGATTCAGTCAAAGAGATATCCCTCTGGCTATGAGCCAGTGTGGATGCTTTATCCCACCCTGCCACATACACCACCTCCACAAAATTACCGTTCCTTGAGTCAAATCTCTTGGAGTTATATAGCATCTCAGTTGACATACTCAGGCTGGGATGAGTTGTTCCCACCCAATGTTGGGCGCCAAAGAGGAACATAAGTGATTGTGATCATCTGCAGCTTGATTCGAACCCTGAACCTCCAGGTGACTGTCAGATACTCTGCTGATTAAGCCAAAGAGATATCCCTTTGGAAGTCAGTAGGAATGCTTTTATCACACCCTGCCACATATATTCCCTCCACAAAGTGACTCGTCCTCAAGCCAAACCATTTACTAATACTGTGAGCTGCCTCAGCCAAATGTTGGGCGCCAAATGTAACAGAAGTGATTGTGAAATCATCTCTAGCTAGATTCAAACCCTGAACCTACTGGGAACAGTTTGACGCTCCACTGACTCAACCAAAGCGATATACCTCTGACCAAAGCCAGTTGGAATTCTTTTATTTCAACCTGCCACATAGATAATTACAATCTTTATTAGCCTGAATGTGAATTTGTTGAACATCAGTTACCCTGAAATAGCAAGATGCAATGTACTTCAGTGAAGTTTATAAACCTAAATAGGCAAACCTATCCAAACTGGTATACTAAGCAAGAATCCAATTTCATTTAATAAAATTAAATATGAAAAAAATCCTCATTAAGTTTAAATTTCTTTCTTACATAACTTCATCATTTAACATCAGATATATTTGATGTTCTCAACTTAATTCAACTTAACTTAACTGCAAGCTTTGGATTGAGATACTGGTAGAAAATAGAGGTCGGAGAAGGAAAATCTAATCAATATTAGATATAATGTTTAAAGGTGGAAAAGGCTTTAAAACTCTAGACAAAATTTACATTACATACACACAGATAAAGATTATAATCACTAAAAATTCATTAGTGTCAAAGAAATGAATTTCCATCTCATTGGTTTTGATGGACTTTTTTTCTAATGGTTTACAACCATTGGGTTGATTAGAAAGTTAATGTGAATGGAATCATTATTTCAGGTATCATGGCAACCAATACAGATTTATTTGAAATAATTGGAAACAAACAAACTAAAAAAATTAAAGGAAATCCCCGACGACAATGGGAATTATTCACTGTGGGAGGTTGATTGGAAAAAAATTAAAAGAAAATGTAATAAATTATGTTTCAAATTGATAACACGAGACTGGTGAAAGGGTAAACTTCAATTTTCACATTCACAGGACCATCCTTGAAAAATAGCAATTTGAATTTAATCCAAAGCCACCAGAGCTAGGAGCATAATTTAGAATCAACAAAAGAAATCTAGATTACAATCTCTTTTCAACCTCCAAGGAATTGAAAATCTTGAAAGGTTAATGCTCATAGCGGTTAACACCATAATCAAAACATGTGACAACCTGATGATTGAAGCATACCGACTTAAAGCGGCAGTAGCACTTAAAGCGGCAGTGGCAAGTTTTTAAAAATGCTATTCCTTTAAATTTTCCCAAATAAGTATAATGTTTATGCAAAATGCATTATCTTCGGAGATTAAAACATCTCAACCCATTCATCATTATAGTCATAGAAGAAAGTATCAAGTGTCAAGAAAAAACCTTTTGGTGGCCATTTTAGTATGAATACCTTTAATCACCTCAAGGGAAATAGATTCGCATAATTAACCAAACGAATGAGTTTGAACTGCTTCTTTTGATTAAAAAAGTTTGCCGTGCAAATGGTAATTTATTTTTTCATTTTTTTAATTCTTTAGTTTACCTAAAAAGATTGGCTACTGCCCCTTTAAAATGACAAGAAAAATTACTCAATATCTTACAAGACATAACTCAATTAACTGTAACAAATCTTAGATAGAACAATATTTATCAAAGAAAGCTGACAGAGAGTTTCCTTGGTCATAGAAGATATGTCTACCAGTTTGGACAAATACAGTTACTATTGACTAAATTACAGGATGACCTGATTCAATAGGTAAGTGCAAACTTGTCAGTTGCTATTCAGGTATCTTTGCAAGTTTATATGAATCCATACAAACTATTCAAACATCATATTTTTATTTTGAAGTTTGATAATGGAGATATGATATAAAAAAAACATGTAACCATGTTCTAGCTTCCAATGCTAAGCAGTTTTGAGGAATCCTGTGGAAAATGTTCAAGGTGGTTTTCTTTTGTTTAATTATATGCTTATAAAATGATTTATTAACAAAAAAAATCCACTTGTATAGATAAAACATTAATTCAAATTGATCCTCATAAATGGTTATCAATGATTGACAAATTTAGTCCTATACAAAAAATTAAAATAAAAAGAATTCCTTTTTATTCCAAAAGTCATACATGAACACTAGCTCCATAGAAAAAAATCGAAAAACTAATTAATGATGGGGATATATACATCCAAAGGACAAAAAGCAAGCCACTAATTTCTAAAATTCAAAATGGACGCCTGAAGCAGACGGCATATGTCCAAGATGGCAGATGCACTCTCTGGTTACAATGCTGTGTAAAACGGGCAGATTGTAGTGGAACTACAAGCCCTGTCACAGGCTCTAATCATCATTAGTAGCCGAAAGCCCTGGACAATCACCTTATGACAAGACTACGGACAAGAAGCGGAAAGCAGAAACCTGTTGGTGGAGGCCGACAGAAGAAGAGGACTTATACCTGCGGAGATTGTTCCTGACATCAAGAGTTGTAAACCGTCTGATACCTCACATCAGACAGCCAAGAGTAAACACTAATGACAACCCAAAGCTTCCCTGTCATTGCTTATTAGGGGCCCATCAGGGTTCAAAGAACTGGGGATGTGATCGCTATATACTTATCAGTCATCCCCAAAGATCATCCATTTCTGGCTGTGCTTTCAGTAGATCATTTATACCTTGCTCTATCTTCTAAAGATTGCCTCATTCCACAAAGCAAGTCGTACCAACAATTTGCCATACTTGCTGAATATGTACTGAATGCACTTGGGTTACTGTTCTTGGTAAAGATTGTTACAGAATGCGCTATTGTTGCTTGTGTTAAGACACTGCTTCACTTGCTAGAGTTTGTAACAGATTTGGTTTCTTTTAGAGTACTAGACAGCACTTATACACTTGCAGAACATTCTTACAAATTTCACAAATTTGCTATACTTATAATTATCAAGCTCTCATCAGATTATCATGAAAATATTTTTTATTCAAGTAAGTATGCTGTACTTGGACAAATAACACATATCTGACACGCAGACGATTACACTTAGTTAGCAACATTAATGTATACTTGCTAAAGTTTGCTGGAGACTTCATTTAACGATTTTTCAGTGAAATATCAATAAACATTATAATTCTCTTACTATAAGTAGAATACTTATATAGGTACGACTTCAGGTTTAGATACAAAAAAAAATTTACCACTAAAATCACTAAAAACATAATTTAAAAATAATTGTTTTGTAACATTTGGCTCAATGAGATTTTGATATATTGCCTTTTTTGGACTCTGTAGGGATAGATTCAACATCTATGTTTCATAATAAATACCAATTGCTTAATGCCATAGTTCACGCTATATATGTTGTATACAACTGCTGTCTGTGTTGTTCTATGTGTTCCATCTAACAAGCATAATTTTGGACTGGTATTTTTATCATTCTGCTTAATTTGATCATATTCACCTACATTCCAAACCCCTTCTCACATATTCACAGACGATGGATTTGAATCCAGTCCTTGCGAGCAGTGATATTTATTAAATAGAATATCTCATTTTACTTTTTCATCTTAAACAACATTTAAGATAAACCAAGTTCTCTTTGGATTTTGACAATAAATTATATAATCATATCATTATAAATTATAATCATCATTACTTAAATCATATAAATCATGAACCCATTTTTTTTCAAAATGAATTTTAAAATTCAAATAACGTGAATGGATCATTGATGATGAAGCAGTAACTGAAACAGACATAGTTTAAGAAACTTCGAATACTTTGACATTTAAATATCACAATCTGAGTATTAATTCACATATGATCTTATCTCCAAACACACAGACACACTGCAATTCACAATCCACAACCCTATAATAAAGCAAAATGTAAATAAACTCCAAGATGTGTAAATATTATTATCAAGTTTCAAATAACTTTGAAATCCAAACCAATTTGGAAGTTTCAATCTTGAAATGCAAACCCATTTGAAATACAAACTCAAAGCATTCCTAAATCTCATATTCATCTTCAGCATGAAAATCGTAAAAATACTACCAATATTGACGAAATGGTTTAATATTTTTTTCCAAACATTCAATTTAACATTAGAAATGATATAAAAACATCTCAGTAGTAAAACCAAATTGAAATGAAAATTTGACAGTTTGTTGACCTGGTGGTTCGAACTATTTTTCCGACGGCGGATAAAATTTGATGACAGTGCACATGAAAATGAATTTAATCTTCTATTAAATACCCAGATTCCCGAAGCAAAGAGAAGATTAGGCATTGGTCAATTTCCAACAGTACACGAGCTGTAATATCCCACAATGCAATTTCACCTCATAACTCAGGCATGAAAATTGTGCAGTCAAAACAAAAAAGTGTAATTGCGTTAACTACAGGCGCGGAGAAGGTGATTGAAACCCTACTTCCTGTGATGGGCTCGCCGTTCTATCTGCAGACATAATCGCTTTTTGTAATGGACAGTGATAAAACTTGCCTACAACATGGTATCTACACATGCTCTGACTACACGAGATGCATTTATGGGTTGATATTTGCCTCAATTTCTCTAACTTTAAAGCTGGACAACATATCCTGACTGATGACCGGGGATAAATCAGTGAGTACAACTTGTTGTTTGGAACATAGTATCTTGCACAGACATAAATGATCAGTGAATAGATTGTTGTCAGGATGATACTCTCATTTAATGACTTTTTCTTGTGTAGGTACAAAATTGATGGGTTTTCTATACGAGGTGAATTTATTAAGCATGACAATGGATGACTCATTTCATTTGTGTATAAAATTTGTTGTTAGGATTATAGTTTTTCTTCATTTTACATTAAGTGAAGGAAAGAATCCCAACAAGTATACAGAACTGTTATTTCTTGTGGACAAAAAACTTGAGGGGGACAATAGTGTTTTTACACCTTAGTCATTATAACATTATCATTCAATATTTGTATTAAACACAATAAATAATAAAAAAAATTAATTTGACACAAATTTGGCTCACATTCACTAAAAGACAAACATTGAGAAATGAAGTCAAATACTTGCACTATGAGTCTAGAATTTCTTGCTACAGAATAACAATTAAGGCATTGCTGATAAATTGTATCATTGGTTATCTGTGGATAATTGTCAATATTAACATTCCGGCTACTTTTGGCAATGCCATTTAAGAGATTTTAGATTTAACCCTTTCACTCATGCAAATGCATTAAGCCTCACTCCTTAGAAACGTAGAATAAAATCAGAAATCTCCAATAAGGATGTTACTGTAACAGAGGTAAAAGTGAATATTAATGTAAAGGATTCGAACCCTGGACTTCTGGGTGAGAGTCAAACACTCAACCAATTCAACCAAACGGATACCCCTCTGGCCGAAAACCAGTAGAAATGCTTAGATGTCTCCCTGCCACATTACCAGAACTCACCTTACCAAAAATATGTTTTGCCACCGGTTAAGGGTTAATGTTATTTTGTGCAAGGATGATGATTAGCAAAGACTTATGGCAGCAGTAACCATCTTATCATGTAATGAGTTATGAGCCGTGGGGCCTACAGAGTCTCCATGCAAGCTTCCCTTGAATGAGGCAAGGGAAATGGTATTTTAGCAGTGATCTCACATGACAATGGCCTTGTTAGTTGCGGAACAGTACTACATAAATGTCATTAGGATAGTCATTGTGGAAGATTTCTTGAAGTGTATAGGTATAGGATAGTAGATAGGTTGAAAAGAAGTAGTATACACAGATCTTTTTGCATAAAGTTTTAATTTCTTTCCTGTTAAAACAAAATAGAATGATAGGTTAAAGACAACTTGAAAGAAGATAGTAAATATACACAGGAGATTTTTACCTACAGTTTAGGTTAGGTTAGGATACTAGCATAGATATATTGTTGCATATACAGTTTACATGTCCTTACAGGTAAAACAGGCTAGCACAGTAGATGATAGATAAACTAAAAAGAGATAGAATTCATACATAAATTACAGGTAAAACAGGTTAGGATAGAACATAACAGACAGATTGAAAAGAGACAGAATACATAGTTAGATTTTTGCATATAGTTTTTATGTTTTTACAGGTAAGACAGGTTAGGATAGAAGATCATAGAACATAACAGACAGATTGAAAAGAGACAGAATACATAGATAGATTTTTGCATACAGTTTTTATGTTTTTACAGGTAAGACAGGTTAGGATGGTAGGTTAATTAAAGATGGAAAGAACAATAGGTAACTTGTTGCGCATATATTTTTTAAATGTCTTTCCTAACAGAACAGCAGTTTGTAAATAGACGGAAAGAATGGACAAAAGAATAGCCATTTGGAAAGGTTACAAAAAGTTTTGATGTCTTGATAATGAATGTTAGGATAGGTTAGTAAAGTATCATTGAGCATGAATATAAACTTTTTTTCCACTTTGCATTAAAGGAAGGATTGAATAACAACATTCTGAACATGAATAAAAACTTCTTTTTTCAGATAGATGAATGAATTCATCTGGGAGTGATTTGTTGGTAGTGCAATAATGTAGATATCTATATTACGTCCATTTTATTTTTTTCAAGGTGTGCTCAAGGCTCTACTGATCAACTTGTACTTTCAAGGCAACTACTAAGCACTTCAATCTACTGCATCTGGTATTCAGGTACCTATTTGTACAGTAGAGACAGAGAGCAATGTGACTTTCCAAAGCACATAAAGAAACCCAGGTCACAAATATGTTGTGTCCACTTGGATTTGAACCCGCATCTTTGTTGTGGGAGGCCAGCATGCTAACCACAAGATCTCTGTGCACCACCACTCCAGCATGTAGCAATTTTATTTCATTTGAAAACCATTTAATTTACCCAAATTCATATCCAAAAATAAGTTCACAAAAGCATTAAATTCACCTAGTTATCTTGAACCACAAGAGTTCAATGGATTACAAAAGAATCTGCATTTCTTCGTTTTCACCATGCATCATGGTAAAATATCATCTTAATACACCAAACTCACCCGAAGCAGGGTCAATGACCTCTTTCAAAAGATTCCCAAATTTCTTGAACACAATGTTGATACAATTACATGAACAAAACTGATAATTAGGTCAGTGAGCCTATATGTTAAAAAATCACTAAAAAAGCTGCTTCGCCACATTTTCCAGACTTCGCCTCAGTAGAATCTTCTCAAGAGAAAGCTATTTACTATCCAATTTTTCAGACCAAAGATTCTATTAAATTCTTCTTAACCTCCCTACTAGCGGGAGACCTAAGACAACCTCGAGATATCCACCAACGTATAAATCCTGCTCCAAACTGTCATCCTAAACCCGAACCAGATAAACTTGTCTCTTCAAATATCCCGCAGAGCAGGGCGCTGCTTCTCTCAAAAAGAAAGCCTAATTTGGGCAAACAATGGGCCCAAATGTCAAAGTAATTAATACAAGATACAAATAATCTTCTTGAAGATTGTGCATGCTCGGAGGAAAAAATACGCGTAATCCATCAAAGAGATCCCTTACCATAGTCATACTGGCCTGAAACGGTGCTCTTGGGCACATAAAGCACTTCTAATAAGCACATGAAAGACTGAAAAGTCAGCGCCGGAAAATCTAATCCCATGCTATGGTAACCATTCCAGCGCCACGAAGATAGTTTTATCAATTTTAAGATTATAGGTGCGAGAAGGCTTTTCATTTCATAAGACGTCAAATTGTTGAAAATGGGTCATTTGAATTTTTGTATACATCAAAGAACGTGAAGCTTTGTCCTTCATTAATGTCTTTCTAACAAAACAAAGTTGTGACTTTCAGAACTCCTTAACACTAATCTTTGAATATCAAAGTTTATTTTCAATGTTTTCGCCTTGAATTTTTTGCTTTTCTAAGCTTGGTATATAAACTGAAGGCAAAACAGGCAATTCTCAAATTTAAACCAAAAAGAAACTTTTTTATATGTCCTCTTTGCTTGATAAGCAAAATGAAACAGACAACCGAGAAAAGCTTAGACAAAAACAATATGGGTGTCTGGTATGAGACAGCTGCATATTTTTGTGTAAGAGAAAGTCACCAAAATGTATTTGAAGATTAATGTCACTACGGCAAAAAACTGTCTGTGTCTAGAAAATCAAGTTCAGAGTATACATAATTCCTTCCATCAACCAATGGGAATCATTTTTGTAATTTCAAAAAACATGGGCTCCTTTAATAAAGGTACATACTTTGATTTTAGCTTCATGAGAATAAATGTTCAATATCAAGACATTTCTTGGGTGTTTTTAATTTCCATTTCTCCAACCAAAATAAAAGCTACTTTACAGAAGAAAAAGACCTTACAATTTTTATTTTAAAAAATGAAATAAATGAAACGATGAATGCATGCATTAACGTAATTCACGTATGTCAAATGACATTTAAAATTGCATATTTTGAATAATCAATTTTATTCCTAATAAGCACCATAAACCCATTATGATAAAGTATTAAATTTGTTTATCATAGTTATCAATGAAAACACCACAAATGCAATTCATACGAAAACTTATTAAAAACATTTTTATAATAATTCAAGTAAACTCCAATAAACACAAAAATATCATGAAGTATGCGTCCCATATCCAAATAAAGTAACCAAAATCTCATTTATTTTTCTATCCTTACATCAAAATAAAACGTAATTTTAATTACATAATGAATTCAAAACAGAATTCTTGTGTCTCCAATGGGATTGTGGAGTAGTCTGCAGTCCAAGCGCCGGCTCAAAGAGCCTATTTATAGTTTGATTCCAGGCTGGTTTTATCCCCCCCTCAGGTACTATTATGGGGAAGAGTCTTAGCAAAAACTCCCCGGTGGGTTTGGAGTGAAAAGGGGATTATTTGGACTGACAGTCTAAAATGTGATAAAACTTCCAACAATGCCAATGCCATGTGGACAAGACATCTTGTTCCTGTCTTCAAGATTGGGATTTGAGTTTGGTTTATTCCTGAAACCAGATTGTGCCAATTAGAACTTTCGAATCAAACACGATAAACTTCTAACAGTTCCAATTTGATGTCCGCAAGACACCTTTTTCCAAGATTGGATTTGACTTTGGTTTATTCCTTAAACAAGAGCATGCAAATTAAAACTTTGGAATCAAATATGAGAGAACAACCAACAGTTCCAATGTAATGTCCACAAGACACCTTTTTCCAAGATTGGATCTGACTTTGGTTTATTCCTTAAACAAGAGCATGCAAATTAAAACTTTGGAATCAAATATGAGAGAACAACCAACAGTTCCAATGTAATGTCCACAAGACACCTTTTTCCAAGATTGGATTTGACTTTGGTTTATTCCTTAAACAAGAGCATGCAAATTAAAATTTTGGTATCAAATATGACAGAAGAACCAACAGTTCCAATGTAATGTCCACAAGACACCTTTTTCCAAGATTGGATTTGAGTTTGGTTTATTCCTGAAACCAGATTGTGCCAATAAGAACTTTCGAATCAAACATGATAAACTTCTAACCGTTCCAATTAAATGTCCGAGACACCTTTCTCAAAAATTGAATTTGACTTTGCTTAAATTTTTTAACCAGAGTATGCAAAAAAGGACCTTGGACTTTGAGAAATATTACTTTTAATCCTTAAAACAGATTGTGAAATTGTAATATTAGAAAAAACACGATGAAAATTTCAACCATTAGCAATAGGATATTCTCTTAACTCAATTGATGTAGCTTTACTAAGTAATGGATAAGTTTGAGTAACCCTATACTATGAAATAACTGCTTTGGTATGCTTAGAAATTTCATGAATTAATTTGCTTGCAATATTGTGAGAATTCTACAGATGCAATTGAAATAAGTATTTTGGTATGCCTAGAATTTTTCATAGATAATTTTTTCAATCTGGTGAGAAATGCAGTTTATTTGGTAACTTTCAATTTCCTGCTGGCCAAAACCAAGAATATTTTTATTTTTATGCACGGTAACACAATTTTTAAGGTAAGGGATATAAGCGATATCACTAAATGGAAAACAAATTTTACAAAATGTAAAACAATCCTTTTAGATAAGAAAATGAAGACCTAAATGAAGGATAGTTATGCATATCAATTTCCATAAATCGCATTATCAAAAGGAGTTCTCACCGAAATGGCCACCTGCTGTTTTTGCTTGATATATAATAATTTTTAAATTCACATATAATCAAGTTTATTAATGAAATGTTTTACCCTCTGTAAAAAATACATAATGCATAAACAAATAATTATTTTGGGAAATTTGAAAAAATTAATTTTCAAAAAATATGCTACAGTAACCTAAAAGGAGGTAATTCCTGTAGATATGCCATAGAATAAGAAACTATTTATATTTCTTTTTCTATAAGATTTAACTTGCATGATTAAGAAGATCTTAAAACTATTCCTGATACCTGTTTTAAAATACCTAATGTCAGAGATTGTGTTTCATGTCATGATTGAAAAGCTTGTGAATTATGGCTTTCGGTCAGAATTTCACTGAAATAAAATCTCATAAACTCTTCAGTTTAAATTTGAAAAACTCAACATCTGACAATCCTCATTCTAGTTAGAATATGGACACCCATTCTAGAGTCCAGAACAATCCATCAAAAATAGTGGAAATAATAAGATGACTCATAGCTGTAAATAAAAATAATCAAAATCTTCCATTGTTTTTGATGATAAGGTGTCAGAAAAAGATTTCAGTCTTCAAGCTCACAGTAAGCCCAGCGCCATATTATGTTTGTAATTACTCTTAACAACTGGCTCTGGTACAATTCTGACACAAACTCTGCGCAGTGCCAGTACAGGTTAATCAGATTGTCTGCAACAAGCTCGTGATCACACTTACACAATTATCTAGTCTATCTTGTTGCCTACAAACTCCGTACACCGACCATAAAGCTCTGTGCACTGACCACATCTTCTGTCACTCACATGACAAATTGTAGGACATGTAAATGCTTGAGTGAAATAATGCAATTCACCTCGGGTGAGCGACATCTAAAATGAAGACGGATATATTTTTCTCCACACTGACCATATTGTACAACAACATATGTTCAGAATCAGTTTCAAAGTTTTTCAGCAAAATTCAGTTTTATAAAATCTTTGACTGTTAATGTTCTTCAGTTGCTAAGTCTTTAAATGAGATACAAATTTATATTGTGAAAGTGCCATAGATCATGAGATCAGTTATATGTTTGATAAAAATTAATATATTGTTCTCAACACTAATCATCATGCAAGTGTAAATACTAACATAATTTTAAAATCAAAATTGCCTTTTTTTTGCCAAATTGATTTACAGATTCATTTTTGTCTGTATTCACCTTTTCTACCTTGATTGGGATATAAAAGTGGTGTCATAGAGAGTGAAAGCTTAAAAATATCTGGAGTTAATTAAATTTTGTAATTATTTGTAACATATCACTTTGAGAAAGACATACATTAAAGATTAAAGAGAATCTAAAGCCGATCAATTTTGATGCTGATGGCAGATAATATATTAACATGATATAAAAAACATTATCAAAATATTAAATACTTTTTCATAGTTTTTATTAATAAAAAGAAAGTATTTTATTGCAAAGAAAGCATTAACCTCCCTAAAAATTATAAAATCCATGTAAGGTAGCCAAAGACTTAACTTAAAGAAAACCCTGTACAGAATATAATCTTAGGTTATCAAAATAAAGATATTAGCTTATTGACATATTATTATTCTGTAAGCTGGTGTAAAATGTAAAAAAATGTAAATATGATGATATAAAATAGTTCGGAATGTGTAGATTTTCACACACAAGATCAACTATAGCTTATTGGATGAAGTTGAACAAAACAAAAATACAGCATCAAAGTAAACACGTCTTCTAGGTAGATTTGCACTCGCAGGCCTTTACAGTTTATTAGATAAAGGTGATCAAAATATGTTCTGACATTTCCATATCAACAACCCCAAACAATTGTTGAACATCCATGTCAAGCAAAGTGACAAGCCGCGTTATTGAAACAGACAGGACTATTAATACATAGATATTTGTTACGGAAATTAACTTTCCGCAGACCTCACGTTCTTTGTATTGACATGTTTGTCGAAAGTGACATCCAATGTCAGTTTTAAACCATGAAGTGATGGCATTTGGAAACAACAAATATGTTTTTGATACAATTATGTCTGTGACGGTCAGAATGTTATATTCATTTCAAAGATATTTTTTATCATGTAATGGTGTAATTGTTTATGATGTTTTTTTTATTTAATAAGATTTTTTACTTGTCGGTACTCTGTAAAGGATGTTCATGACAAACTCCAGCAGCTTGATTGGCTAACGATGAACTTTGACAATGCACTGACACCTCTATTTATTCTCAAAACTTTATCTTTAAATCATTCTTGAGATTTTAAACAAGAGTTATCTATATCTTATTAAATATCTTGAAATATATAAATAAAAATAATGAATTTTATTCATTGTTTCGAACAACATAATAAAGGAAACCACTATTTATATGATATCAAAAGATTTTAAGCATCAATATATATGTAATAAAAGTTTTAGACACAAATGATGCTCCATCAAGAAAAATATTATCGATAAAAACAATATCAAACCATTCATTTTGCAAATTCAACCTTTAACCCAATGGTGTCATTTTTACATTCTTGAAATCATAATGATTATATAAGTAAATAAAAGTATGAATTCATTTTTTAAATTGCTAAAAACGATAGAGCTGCCCCCCTATCTTAAAAAAATCTTACTGAAACAAATATCTTCATTTCATAGAAAATCTTAAGAAAGAAGTTTCTAACATGAATTGTACATATATTACAAATATATTTATTTCATAGAAAATCTTAAAAAAGAAGTTTCTAACACGAATTGTATATTTAAATATGATCACAGATGAACATGCAGTCATCACATTTCTTTTAAAAAATTCTTCTTTAAGCTCATGGTCAAAACCATTTAAATGAGTTTTTTTGTCAGTTCATATGAATTGGGGTTGACCTAAAGATGTGTACAAGATCTCAGCAATCCCTCACTAAGACAGACACCATTCACACATGCTACAATATCACAGGCAGAACTCAGAATTGTTGAATCTGCAGATGTTACAGATCTAATGACAGTTTGTGATTCCCAGCGGTGTGTCATTGAATAGACTGGATTCTCCGGATGTATATCTGCGTTAATCCAACGTAACAGGAACATAATCCCATGTCATCAACGTACATCCGTCACTCACTTGCTTCTACCTCTCGTCGTTAATCCTACCGTCGTATTTTGCTATATTTCGTATTTTGCAAATTCTTTGATGCCGTGAATCCAATGACTGTCAAATCTTCTTAATATCAAAGGGATGTTCTTTTCCTGGGATTATTGATAGTAAAGGAGATTAATGAAACATAGGAACCTCAATTTGAAATTCCTAATTCAAGATTTTGTATACATATTTTTGGATAAAATTGAATTATGAGCTGCTGATTCTTATTTTCATATGATCATGGATATAAATTAAAGATATTCTTTCAGGGAAAGATATGGATAGACACAAATTCAGTATGACTAAATCTATTGTATTCTTATTCATCTGAAAAACAATGTAGAACATAAATCAAATCGCTCTCTCAGCCTGGTCCTATGAACATTGTTTTAAAAAATGTTAAAATTTTTAAAGCAACTACCAACAAAAACAATTTAACAACAAAAAATGATAATTTTCGGATAGGTGATTCGGACTATAGGTATTTTTAAAAAAAAAATTTTCATCAAGAATGACTTTCATGTTCCCTTTAGTAACTTCTTTCGAAATACACTTTCAACCTCATAATATCGGGTTACCATGTTGGGGAAATTGGCTCTGACAATAATCACCTTTACAAGGCTTTGTTAATCATTGCAACCCAAATAAAGTCCTCTACCTATAGTCTTCGATATCAGTATCCTTAATTAAACTCTTTCAGTTCTGGACTTAAAGTCAAAGAACGGTTCGGGCCTTGCTTTTAACTAATGATAGATAATCTTCAGTAAGTTTCCTTCATTTTTGTGCTTTGCCCTTTGAAGCTACAGTGGCCTAGATTAGATAATGATAACATTTTGTTGTGGCGGCCATTGCACTGTCGGTCGCCCAAGACCACATGATGAGGCTTATTAATGCTATTTCTGGTACTGACCAGAGACGAAATCCATCAATTTACTGATTTTTTTAGAATCAAAAGAAATATCTGTAATTGCTGTTTTTCGGGAAATAAACAAATTGTCAAATTAGAAAAAGCAGTTATTTCTCATAAAAATTCAAAAGATAACAAATTTTACTTTTTTGCCCACCGTTATAGAAAGTGAGAGCTTAATTATTTGGAAAAAATGGTGTACCATTAGTTTTTACACTAATTGTTTAATACAATAATATTAATATAATTTTTCAGTTCTTGAAGAAAAGTCAAAATGGGAGTAGTTTAAAGCTGAGAAATACCTGATTTAAGACTGATGGACAATGGGTCAGGTTTTATGGCTTTCTGGCTTAAAAAATGAAAAGGATATATTGAAACAAGTAACTGAACTATTTACCAGGAATATCAAATAAATATTCTCGATAGCAGATTCATTATCAATTCGAAGATTTGAGAAAGGAAAACGCAAATTGTAAACACAACATCTCGGTATCCAACACGTTAATCTGTCTGTGATGTTGTGACAAGAAATAACTGCACATGAAATGATGAGCTAAATGGTCTTTCGGTGTGTCCTTTCTAAAAACGATAATTAGCAATGGTCCAACAGTGAACTAATCAAGGGTGTGATTTTATGAGCAAATGGCAGAGGCCCCGTTGAGATGTGGTCGTTGAATATCACTTCCTTTCCACGATGTTCTTTGTGGTGCTGTTTAAACAGCGAGATTATATTGCAGAGAAGCCATACTGGTTCAAACATAATCAACGCACTGTGCTATTGTGTTGCTACCTTGCAAATCAGGCGAATGAAACCTTATATGTAGATTCTCGCACGATGGTGTGTCTTTGATGTCATGGGGATCTTTTTTCTGTGAAGACTTTCATGTTGTCATGGTCATGTGACTAATAACCACCTGTGAAACTATACGTAAAAATGGCGAATACAAAATGTTGGTTTTCGTCTCCATTTCAAAAGAATTTGATACAAATCTGTTATTTTTGTAACAAAATGGAGATAAAAGACTCATGATGCTTTCTTCGGCTTCGCCTGAAAGATGTTTTGTCAGAAAATTAGGCTTCCTTGTAGGAGCAAGATATTTTAATGCAAGGGTCTCCGTGTAACAGGATAATGACGATAGTGATGTCTCCAAATCACCTGAAATCAGTCCTAATTACTTGGCTCACTTTCCAATGAATATAGAAACTTTAATCACATGATGGAAACTATATCTGTAGGATCTGTTTAAGAATTTTCTCATTTCCAAGAAATATGATTAAGTCTAATTTTTAGACTATTTTTCAAAAAAGAACATTTCAAGCTTTTGATATAATTAGATGGAGCTATAAACTATCCAATTTTTATTTTTAAGTTCAATTATCTGAATAAAATACACAGCAAAGAGTATTTGGTAAAATAATTAATAACTAATACTTTTTGGAACACATCATTTGATTGAAAAAAGCCCTTCATTATTTTCTGTATATTTCACTCATGATGCCATGTTTACTCAGGTTTAAAATTCTAATCATGAAAACTGAATGAAAAAAAAATACCAACGAATAATTTTCTTCGTAATTTTTCTCCATTTTCATTGGTTGCCATTTTCTGGATATAAATAGACTGATTTCATACTGCAAAACATCTTAAGTCCTTTTTTCATACCATATTGACCTTTACCTTGTTACCATTCACAAAAGTTGGAAGTTTTTGTTACAAGATATTGGCGACTTTAAAATGCAGACATCAAAATAGTTCTTTCAAACAAAAGACAAATATAAGGGGGTAATCACTCTGAAGTCTGCATGGTCCATCTGATAAACTTGTCATGAGGTCAATATCATTTATACAGACCGAGGAAAAACAGTATTGACAGAGGATGGAGACTAAGGTCAATATTGTTTTCATATAGGGTCTATAGAATCAGGTATTGACAGATTCACCATATGAAAAGTTAAAATGTTTTGATTTTATATCACCACATATGACATTTATGTTCGTATCAACGGTAAATAATATGTTATGAAAATCACGGAGTGCCTCTTTAACATGTTCAAAGTCTTCTAAAAAAATACAAACATCCTTGACAATGAAAAGGATAATATAAGTAACTCTTAAATTTCTTAATAAGAATAATTTTCATATTTTTATGATTATTAAAATTTCAGATATTTAATAACATATGCATCATGCTATAAGCCTGTGGAGCCTTTTGATTATACAACCTGAGGCAAAATTATTATTTCAATGTAAACTACCAGGTACCCACTTATACTGCTGTTGAACAGAAACAAATTCCAGTCAAAATTAATGACAATAGAAACAGAACACCTTTTATCCCAAATGGTATGTTAACAAAACACAAAACAAAATGATATTTGATATGTGCACATGTGCTCATATTGAAAATATGTCTTCACTTATGATAAACCATATGGGTAATAAAACTACTTACGCAATCGTGTTCTCATTCACGACTGATGCATTGAGACCGATGGCTTTCGTCAAATTTCTTACAAAGGCAACAGCTTGGCTCTCAGAGATTCTGTTGACAAAAAACAAGAATTAAAAACAACGCAAAATATAACTTCTTTGAGAGGCATTTAGAAGTTGGTGAGATGAAAAGAGAACAAGTTTGGATTTACAACCTCTTATGATGACAACCTGCTTGATAACAGTATTAGTATCTACACCGAAACGTTGCAAACCTGCAATAAAGAAGTTGTAAATTCATAGACCTTATTCTCTATTCAACGCAAAATATAACTTTAAAAAGTGTATGGATCATAAATAAACACAACAGCATCCAACTGCTTAAATAAGATATGGCTCAAAAACATCTCTCAAACAGTTCCTGTGGTGGCACGTTGTCCTAAGCATAGCTCGTATCAGTGTAGTTCAGCAACATCGGCTATGGCTTGTCGAATGGGTGGGTTTAGTGCGTCAAAGCTAGATTAGCTGAGAGTTTGTGGGTTGATTCACTGCCCAACACTGAGACTAAAATTTCAACTTGGGCAAGAGACTTATTTAAAATGTGTCTCTATCTATCCAGCAGTAAATGGGTACCTAGCGACAAATACGTCAGTTTGGGTAAGACCAGGGCAATAATATTTCTATAGCACCTGAAGCAACTACTGAGTGGATGGATAAGTGTGCTCTATAAATGGACCACTTATTATTATTATTATTATTATTATTATTATTATTTTTATCATTATTATTATTATTATCCACAACACAGCAATATATCAAGTTTAAATTTTATATGGAAGGATTATTACCTGAGGCAGCTAGTGTGTCATATGACAAACGAGTATCAATTATTGTTTTGCTTTTTTTGTTTGAAAGTTTCATAAAAGTCATATTGTACACTTCTGAGTGTAATAATTTCTTCATTAACAATTCTATTCCCTTTGAATTGCACGGAAACATCTACAAGAAGACAGCCAGCTATATTGACATCAACTACAACTGTTTTATGATGTCTCATACGAAACTATGCACTAAACTAGATTACAAGGCAAAAGCGATACAGAAAATATGTCAACACTTATATTTCAGCTTATGGGTAATAAAAATCTATCAAACACCTTTATATAAAAAATGGCATTTATGGAATTTTTTCATTTGAAATTTCTTTCCCTTTAAATCATCAATTCATCTTAAATTTTGGACGATTTTATTTGATAGTTTTTCCTGCAAAGTTGACGTAACAAACAAACTTTCCATCAACTGATATCAAGAGAAAGGTATCTCCTATCTTGAAGTTCACACACTGTATTTTTATTAAAAAATCATTCGTTACTTTGTTGGTTTTAACTTAATGAATAAGCTATGCAGCATAGTTAGAAATCAAATTCAACATCCATGGGGCCTTAATTGGGACGAGTGTCTAATATTCTACCAAATGAGCGAAAGGGACATTCCACTCGATGAGGCGTAGATAAACCCTTTGCACCTCACCCAAATGCAAATACTGACTCTATGAAGTGACGTGTCATCGAGAAAACAAACGGAGATATGCTTATGGGCTTACATACCATAAATAAGAACTTAAAAACCTGAAAGAGACATAGTGGCAGTAAGGAATAGCCACTGACATCCGGCGTCAAACAAAGAAGTGAATATACAATTTCAACATCCAGGGGAATTGTCAGATGTAATCATTGAGCTAAAGAAACATCATATTAAATAGAGCAAATAGGAATTAATGCTTTGGCATCACATGATCCACTTTTATTGATACAAAAACATTTCTCTCTATCTTAAATATGTTCATCCATTTACATTTTTCATATAATTTTCACCAAAACTCAAAATATATATATTGAATAACAATGGCATATTTTATCATTTATGACCCATTAGGAAATTGCAAAATATGAAATAGTTGGGCATCAGAATTACATTTATGAAGCTGTATTTGTTATATTTACCCAATTATAGTCGTTAATATCATGCTAGTTTTAAACAGTAAGTAGCCACTCAGTCGTCAATCGATTAATTCTACCAAGGTGAAAACACACTGACGCAACTTAACACATGCAGATTCACTTCTTGTGATGCTCAATATTTGATAATTCATAACTCGTAGTTTTCACAATATATTAATAAACAGAAGAACAAGAATAAAGTATACGAAAAAATCTATAATTTGAATAATAAGGCTTTCTTATTCAATATTTTTTCCATACTATTTCTTATTTCAAAAAAATATTTCTTAAACCTCAAAAGTTCTTATCAATGAGACATCGGCACTTAAATAGACAAATAGCATTAACTTTTTGGTATCTGATATAAGCTTCTCAGCCATATAGTGAGGTGAGGTGATATGGGGTTTTAACAACTCTTTGAAGAGTATTTCACTTATATCGCGGCTGCGAGTATTATTGCAGGGAGAAAGCCCGTAACACCATTGTGGCTATGCATTGCGGTGAAATCTGCAAGCATTGGCTGGAACTAGCGAACCATGGGTGTACTGCACTGAAATTCAGTGTAGCATTGCACCCAAATTTTACTGCATGTAGAACAGTTCTCTACTGCAGACAAAGTTGCCGAGCCCCTGGCAGGATTTGAACCACGGACCTTTTGATCCGAAGCCGAACACACTAACAACTGCGCTATCTCGCCCCCCTCTCGGCCATGGTATCTTAGATGTCATTCCTATGTGTGCAAATATCAGTACACGAACAACTTACAACTTTTTAGCAACAGTCAACCAGTGTATGTTTAGTGAAAATTTGATTAAGATATTCATATTCAAAATAGTCAATGATATTTATCATCTGAAAGCAAAAGCCTTTTCTTTCCAAAACGTCCTCAATATTAGTTTGATGGAAAATCATTTGCAACATGAGATATTTCACTAAGAGCTGATGGTAAACAACCAAAGGGAATGTCACATCTTTTAGAAACTCCATACTCTGATCTTTGTTCTTTATGATACTTAGTTACCTTGCAAAATGTGATGCTACGAGCTTAGGGAAAGCAGGTTTTTTGAGTTTACACCTACGCATTTTCATACGGAAACCATGACAGCCATTCCAGAATATAACCTCCATTTTTTTCAAGAACATATTGGAATACAATTTTTTCTCGTTTACAATAAGTAAGTAATATTTATGCCAGGATTCATAATTTTGAGAAATTCTAGAGGCTGTGTTATATTTCAGATATGTTTAAAACTTTCAGTAAACATAAAATGTAATTTTAACAATATTTACAACTCTAAAAGTCTGTATGATTCATATTTCACTTTCCTGTTTACATAAATTGAAAGATTAAAATACCTAATCTTGTTAATATATTTTTCTACTTGAATATATAATTCTACAATTTTTAAAATAATTTATTCTTCAGAAATATCATAATAAGGAATATTTGCTTAGTTTTTGAAGATGATAGACATGCCCATAATGGCTAAAGAAGGCATTAGAGCATTAGGATTTACATTAGAATATAGATAAAGGGCTTACACATATGTTCTTGAAAACAAATTTGTTTGATCTACATAGAATAATTATAATATATATATGCATTTATGGTGTGCGCATATCCATCCACTCAGTGATTGCTCAAGGCGCTATAAGAATAGAGGTGTAACCCAAGCTGACATTTTTTTTTTTTTTTTTTTATTTCGCTGTTTTTGGTACAAATTACTAGCAATTGAAATTAACTCAGAGGAAATTATATATAAATATCAAGTAAAGCCCAACCTTACTATTTTCAATCAACCGCCCAGATCCTGTCCCCGACAGCGCGTCCTTTCTTCTCAACATGCTACTCTTATTCTCTTTTCTTTCCTATCACTTAAAAAATCACAAAGTACAAAGTACACAATTAACCTCATAATGGAATTGACACAACCACCAATACATCAACTTCCAAAAACTTACAGAAAATTACACACTAGTATATCATGACAAGAGGATTTAAAATCATATGTACAAATTGCCAAGGATTAAACAATAAGAAGAAAAGACTAAGTGTATTCCAAAATATGAAGAAGAAAAATGCCAGCATTTATTGTATTCAAGATACCCACTTTACACCAGAACTAGAATCCAAAATTAGGGAAGAATGGGGGTCTCCTAACTGTTGCTTCAGCTCGTATAAAAGTAACTCACAGGGAGTAGCTATTCTCTTCAATAAGGGTTTTGATTTCGAACTCATAAAGGAAATTAGAGACGAAGACAATGGCAATTATTTAATATTAAAATTGAAATTAACTAATAAAACATTCACTTTAGCAACCCTATACGGGCCAAGAAACGATGGTCTGTTTTTTTTGGACAACATTATGAATATCATTGAATCACTTGACTCCGACTACTACAACATATGTGGAGATTGGAATTTAGTCCAAAATCCGGAGATTGACACTTTTAACTATAAGCATGTTAATAGTCCAAATGCAAGAGAAAAAGTCATTGAACTTATTGAAGAATATAGCCTAATAGATCCATGGAGATTAGCCAATGAAACATCTAAACGATATACATGGCGACAACCCAATCCTGTGAAACAGGCAAGGTTAGATTTCTTTTTACTTTCGAAGAACTTAGAAAAATCGATTTTGGAAACTGGTATTGATCCAGCATTTAAATCAGATCACTCGACGATTTGGCTCATTCTTGACTTAAATGATGTAGAAAAAGGTAGAGGTTACTGGAAATTTAATAATGCGCTACTTAGAGATAAAATTTATGTTGAAAAAATTAAAGAAACTATAAATGCAACCATTTATCAATATAAAAATGGAACAGACTGCGAGGGCAATCCAATATACAGTATTGATGATCAACTTCTTTTCGAAACGATATTACTTATGATAAGAGGGCAAACAATAAAATATTCTTCTGAGAAAAAACGGGAAAGAGACAAGAATGAGAAAGAAATAATTAGCGCAATAGAACAACTCACTATTGAACTTGACTCAGCTAAAGAATTGTCGGTAAAGGAGGATATTCAATCTAAATTAAAAATAGAAAATGAAAAACTGAAGGCATATTGCTCCGATCAAAAGTTGAATGGAATGAAAAGGGGGAAAAACCAACCAAATATTTCTTGTCACTAGAGAAACGTAATTTCCTCAATAAGGCTATAATCAAATTAGAAAAAAAATAGCTGACATATTTGTCGCTAGAAGGTCACCGCCAACACACTGCTTTACAAGGTACCCATTTCCTGCTCGGTGAGCAGAACCATATTTTGAATAAATTTTCTTTCCTCAGTGCGGGGTAGTGAATCGCCCTTCAAAATCTAAACCAATCCAGCTTAGACGCGGGTAACCCACCCATCAAGTGAGCCACAGCCAATGTTGCTGAACTTTACTGATAGCGGTCTACTGAGATATGCTTAGGATCAGCTGCCACCCCAGATATTTATCATTTCAAGAAAGAACAAAAGCATTATTATTGATTCTGACTTGATTTTAAACATATTTACAATCAACATGCCCACCAATGTCCTTTCTTATTCAAAAAACACAAAAATAACAACAATACTCATCAAACAAATATAATTCCTCACCAAAATTAACATATCATTGACAAAATTCAAATTCTCAGAATTTGCGCATCTTAGCATCAAGTTTCAAAATCATTGTAAATATGTCAGGAATTTTCAATCTATTAATCTGAGCATGAAATGATAGAACGACCCTTGGACCTTCCGTCATTGTCCTTTGATGAAAGAACGCGTGTTAGATGAAATAGCGATATTGTGTGGGGAAGAATCTAACCGTGGTTGGACACACGGAAGCGAAATTGATACCCATATTCAATCTGCTTCTCTTCAGATCTTGTTTCATGCCTGCATTATCCGACTAGCAGAGATTGACAAGCGAGAGCAAGCGTACATTGTCAATCTTGATACTGACATGATAGTTGAGTACAAATTTGTATAAAAATCAATATTTCACTGTTCCAAGGTAGCACTAGAGGGTAAAAGATAAAGACAAAATAGCATCTTTAAGACTCGTTGGAGGATGAATGTTAAAAGAAACATTTGATTAACAAATTCTTTGCTCATCATCAGTTTATGAAATAGGCTGAAATGTTACCAGACTTAAGTAAAATGTTAATTTTAGGGCAAAATCAAAGAAAAACAATCAAAGATTTAACTCCAACCTGAGCAACTGAGAGTTACACTTTTAGAAAATGCCCTGCTATACTTTATCGCTGAAATGAATAAGATATTAAATTCCAAGAGATTTTTAAAAATTCGAATAAGACTCCCACTCTCAAATATCCCTGTCAGATCAAAATATCACATACATCATAATAAAAAAATCAAGAACTTACAGTACCTTAGTCAAAGAGAAACTTAAAAAATTCAAGAAAATAGTAAGAGTAGTTTCAAATAATTTTGTAAAAGCATATTCTTAAAGATAATTTCAAAAATTATCAAACCCCTGAGTTCCCTGATAGCTCTATAAATCTACAACTTGACAACAGTCTTAATACAAGTAACCATTCCTACAATCTTAGGATGATAAAAAATCCAAAATCCACAATTTTTAAAATACATTCTTTTAGAAAATATCATTTGTTAAAAAAAATGCATCTCTACAAACAAGAAATGAAGATCTTAGAGAAAGGCTTTACTTTATTATTCCCAAATGCATTACAAGTATGCATCAGGGTTATTATCATAGAGCAATCACCTCTGTACGTGACTAACAATGGGCACACATATTTCTCTTTATCATTATTCACTCAGGTTAATTATATGTGATAAATGATGTGAACAATAAAGATATGTATGTAATTAATGTTTCTTATTGCTGAGATTAACATTGTCTTCTTACATTTATCATATTGTGTTTTAATGTTTGAATCACAGACCTGGCGTTAGTGCTCTATTTAGTTGACTATCTTAAAGGGCCTGTTCTATCAGGATCTGCCATTTTGTTTTCTTACATTACATGAAATGATACAAAACGCTTTATTGCTATTGACTAAAATATTGCCAAAGCAGCGCTGAACTATTTCTCGTTCCCTAATGATAACACTGTAATGATAAAATATATCTGAAATTCGAAAAATACTTAATTATTAGAGTGACTTACATTGTCATTAAGATTAATTGTGCAAATGAATATTTCCTACTGATTAGTTTTGTTTAATATACAGGTAATGTTTCTAGTCAAATGGAGTTTGAGTTGGATTGTGTTTTAAAGTCATAGTCTCATTTTTGTAAGGCAACTAAACTGAACTGATTATTTTTCACGAACAAAATCTGATCACTAACACAAATATTTCCTGTCGCATTCGCAAAGATTTTCATTTTTATGCCCGTTTTACAGTTTTGGATGAAGCAGCTTATTGGCGTATGCTGTTTCAGACCGATGAGTTACCAAATCAAGTGCAATCCCATCGCGAGCGCAAAACACCAGGATTCTAGTCATCGCAGCGCCGATACTTATGACAGACGCATTCTTCATTGAGTTTACTACCTTTTTGTTATTTGTGTATTTGAAAAAGCGTAAGCTATTACCGTATTCGACGTGATAAGCGCCCGGAGCTCTTAAAAAATTGGTAAAAGGGGGCGCTAATTAAAACGATAAAAATTGTCCTCAAGTTTAGTCTTGAAAGTGTTTTCTTACGATACACATGTCTTTGAAATATGGTTTTATAACTTTTATCATTTTGATGGTGGCTGGGGTCTTGAAATACCCTGTATTCTTCACTTTAGTGGGAGTAAAAGACTTTTCGCAAGACTGAAAAACCTTCCTCAATGAATCAGCATGCAAGGTAAGCAATGTTGAGAGGTGGGCGCTAAATCAGGACACATATTGTTCAGTCAAAAACGTGGTGGGTGGGCGCTTATAGGGGAGTGGGCGGTTATTAAGTCGAATACGGTAGCCATTTTCATTGGATATTAAGCTGGGAAATTTTATGTGTTCTTTGTCACGGCTTTAGCGAAATGAAGTGGTAAGGACTAACGCTCGCCAAAGACATAATATTAGGGTAGGGTAGGGTAGTTTGAACTTCATTATTGAGGGCTAGAATGCCTGCAGAGTTCTGAAAATTAATGCAAACGTCAGGCGAAAGATTTCTGTGAGTGGTGAACTATTTGTCCGGCATGCATTACAATTTGCCTTACAAAAATGAGACTATGACTTTAATGTTATTCCCTTTCCCTCCAACCACTCACCACCTCCAAGTCATCTGATAGAGCTGTATGTTTTTTGATATGTAATTTTTCCACTCCATTCTTGTTGCATTACACCAAACTTCATAAAGCACTAAAGTCTTTCATTTCAGAGAAATTCAAAGATATGGAATTTCTTGAAAGAGAAATGTTTTCTTTTAACAATAATATATGCCTACTAACAAAGAGAAAAATATCTGCTTTAATACACTGAAGAGCTTTGTTTGGCATCTTGCTATCCCAAAGTTAATATTATCTTTTTCTACTGTGTTCCTAGTTTCTATTATAAATCTGTTCAAACTCTGTTACAGCTCATATTCTCATTCTCAATTGGGCAAAACATGTTTTCATAGAAAAGGAAGGTAAAATGTTTCCTAACTCTGCAAGAAATAAGAGTGGTTCATTTCAATTTTCAGGAGGGAAACAAGAGAGATGTTTCTCCATCAATGATAAACAAAACAGATGCTTCAACATTCAGTATGAAACAAAAGAGAAGTTTTGCTACTGACATATTTTTCTTCGTGGGAAATAATTACAATCTTTCTAGAAGAAGTGATATTTGTTAATTTCAAATCAAGAAACATACCGTTCATATATATAAGTAGAGAAACATATTTTTCTTGCTGACAAAAAAACATTTCTTGAGAAAAAACACAAGGGTTCCCTTTGAAGTAAATAACAAATTGAAATGTTTCTCTATTGTAAAATACAACTACGAAAAAAATGTGTTCTCCTTTCAGCAAAAATGAAATGTGTTTTTAGACTCATAGTCAAATGAGTTTTCCTACTCACTATAAAACCAAACTGCTTTTTGAGATATACATTTATATCCTTTTCAGTTTAAGGAACAAACACATATGTTTTCTTCATTATATAAAAAGCAAATATTTCTCCAAAGTAAAAAAGAATTTCTCCCTTGCAAAAAAACAAATATTTCTCCATTTCAAAAAACAAATGTTTCTCCCTTTCTAAAAACAAATGTTTCCCCACTCAGTGAAAAACAAATATTTTTTCATGCTCAGCATAAATCAAAACAAAAGTATTTCAGCACACTTCGGAGAAGTGTTTATCAAAGGAAATATGCCTCTCCTCCTGAGAGTGAAGTTAAGTTCCTATTTCTTTTAAGCTTGACCTGCTCGGGAGATTTCCTCGTCAAATTTTGACGTGGCAGATAAGCTCAAGAACGGACGTCCTCCTCACCCTAATCCCTTCCCATTTCCGAGAAAACAAACAGAAATGATAATGCTCTTTCATGCTCCATTGCTGATGACCAATCAAATGAATTTTTTCTTGGTTGATGACAAATCAATGATTGGCTTTATTTTCTAATCAAAAGGTCTTTGCTATGTTTTACTTCAGGATCATTTCAATTTTTCAAAATTACTTAGGTTCATGTATTGTAAACTCGATTTTGAAACCTAAAATATTTATTTCAAATTTCTATTTTCAAGTAATACTTGAATCACTTTACTATGAAAATCAATGATCATATATAAGCTTCAAATATTTATTTTCTTTGTTTAAAATGACCTTAAATTAATAAATACAGCAAGAAATTCTTAGTGACAGAAATGATAACATTTTGAGAAATATCACCTAATTATCAAAATAACATTTTATCACATGAATTTCCGTGCAAACCATATCATCTTAAATATGCTACAAATGAAAACAGATTATTGGCTATAATTTCCGTAATAACAATACCATCGGACAATGTTCGTGAAATAATCTGGAGGAAAAATCACTCAGTTAGTTATGCGTTTCTGTCGGTGCTAGTCACGACATGAAGACATTTATTATATTCTCGCTCTAAAATGATATTAATCTAATTTAGCGCCATGAAATCTCTGCAGGCTAGGGGATAATGTTCTAGCTTCTGATAGTGGTTGCAGGCAAGGTTTTGAAGATAAACCGATTCCTGGCAGAATGCCATGCCAATCGGAGAAAATGGTGGAAATGTTATTTTAATGAAATAGACAGTACATTTCATTCACATTTATCATAAAATACATTTCCTGTCGGTATAAATCATTCTTATATATTATTTGTGAAAATGTAGAGATGTCATTTTTAAGAAACATAACATAACTTCCCATGTCTTTCACCTAACTGATATATATACATTTCATTTACAAAATCTAAAAATATGTTGTTTAGATAATAGATTGAAAGGTAAATAACTTATTTTATGTTGAATGTTTTTACGTCATGACATTTTTCTCTTTAAATTAAATGAATTTTATCAATGAATGTCAGGATTTTATTTTCTGAATTCAGATTTTATCAATATATTGTGACAGATTGTGTTGTTCCTCCTGGACCACTATAGTTAAAACAAAGAAAATATATCTCTTGTTAAATCTTTTGTGATCATTAATTCAATATTCATAAATAATTTTAGGATACATTATTATTTTGTAATTTCAACAAGAAATAGACCCACATTGTTAATGCATTTCAAATACAAAGTTACGCAACATAATTTTGTTTCCAAACATATATCCTAAAAGGCAATCCATAACACCAAAACCCTTTTTAAAGAGACAAGAATAAGAAAGACTTATCCATTTATCAAAGAGGCAAAAAACCAAATTTATTAAAGAGGCAAAAAACAACACAAGCAAGTCAATCCAGTGACGCCACTCCTGTGACCATTTCTCATGGCGCCATTTAGTATGCTGACAACACAGAACACGCATGCAGTTCCAGTGCTTGTTTCTTCATGATTGGCAAGTCCTAACCCAATTTTGGCCCAGGAGGTCCCTTGTCCCTCAAGGCCCCTTGTCAACAGACTAGGTTTAATGGGACAAATTAACCCAAAGAAATTGTAATTAAAAAAACCTCCGGAACTGGTCAAAGAGATGAGGAACCAACACATGACTATCAGGAGGAATGTAACAGTACACATCTGTTGAAGCATTGAATTTATTTTTTGGTCTGAGGACCTTAAATGACATCTTGTGACTCCCACATGTGTCAAAAACACCTACTTGATGATTTTTTTAATGAAAATATCTCTCATAAACATCCAAATTTACCAAATATGTAATAATTATTTGGTTCAATGAAAATCATAAGAACATTGTTGCTGTTGAAATTTAAAAAAAAACCATTTACATAAATACTACTGAAAAATCATATCAAACATTATCATCTTAAATTTGATCTTTTACATGCTTTATACTCAAGTTTCCAAAATTATGTTTGACTAAATTATGTGCATCATTGTCTAGTTTGCAATCTGAATTTGCAATTTTCTTACCCAAGTGGGCACAAATATGCCGGGTATTAAAGTTTTCATAATGGTCACGGCAATTACAATTTTTCTAAAAATAACTTGAGATCTGATTAGCTGACAGAATTATTTCTATTCATTCGATCAGTGAGTCTAGCTTACCTGTATCAAAGAGACTTTGACACAAACATTGTTTTTAATTTCGTATGGAATAATATGAAACGTAAAATGTTTTGTATATGGTTTGTTTTACTATTTCGTTCATTTAAGATTGTCTTGCTTAATATATGTTCCACAAACATGAAATGAATTGCAGAGACTTCATTTAACTGCGCCATGACATAAACGTTGTTCATTGCGCATGAATACAATGACCGAGTTTACTTGCATCTCGCCTTCACAAAGGTATTTTCTAAACGTACCATAAATATTCTTATATTTGACTTGGGTAAGAAAAAGAATAACCAACTCGAAGCTCGGAATTACGGTTTATCAAACAAGAAACCTGTTATCAGCCATTGTCAAGTCCTACGGTTCTATCAATTTGACACCAAGCAGTAAGTATAAACAAAGTTTCTAACAAGGGTCATTAAATAAACAAAGTCGAAATTCAAACCTCCCTGTTGTCTTGATGTTCAGTTAAAGGTCAGTATGGAAAGGTCAGAGGACCATGTTACAAACTTCAGTGACGAGATATTAAGTTTCCTCGCGCAGTTTCATGTTTACCGTAGGATGCCACCAAAAATTTGTCCAAGGAGAATCCTTATGTGGCCTGGTATCATCTGGGCTTGCAGATAAGATGATTAAATCTTTGAAAACCATGCTGTTTCTATGGCAATGGGAAGCATAAATGCCATACATTTTTGGTGTAAGAGGATTAGTTCACTGAGAGGAGGCTAACACTGTGTTTGTGTGGTTTCTCAGACTTATCATCATAACCATGACAACAAAATGGAATCTATCAGGAATGGAAGTGTGTTGTCTGATTGACACATATACTTCATCAGAATCTGAGTGTTGATACAAAGACTCACCACTATGAGACAGACACATTTTTCAATGAGGTACATTTTGCAATGGTTGACATTTTGTCAAATGTATAGATTTGCTTATTTTTTACATCATCAATAGGGACAAATTTTAAAATTGCAAACATTTTCCAAATGCCTGATTTACCAATAGTTTTGTTTCCAAATGGTATGAATTACAAATTGGTAATATTTGCAAATTGGTTCACATTTACCAAATGCTTATATTTGCTTTGTTTTTTACTCATCAGTATATATTGCAAATGTGTAATACTTGCAAATCACTGACATTTGAGATTGCCAAATACTTGTATTTACGTGGTTCATAATTTTCAATGATTTTTATTTCCCTATTGATTATATTTCCCAATTGTTATCAGTTCCTTACTGCTTATAAGGCTTTTTTTGGTAACATTTTTTCTTGATACCTGTTAATTAAGCGAATGACCCTGATTTTGTCAATGACATTTATGATTTCCAGTGTCTTCATAGCAAATGACAGGTTTAAAGGGATTAAAGGTATTCTAATCACAATTTTAAATTCCTAAGGATTCAAAATTCATATTAAAATTCCATGTTTGAATAATTTGAGATTTTTACCATATTGGAAAATTGTGAGAGTTAATAATATACCCAATGATATTGGCTCTTTCACATTCCTTCTCCATTGTAAAATATTGATGTTGTAAGCTTCCCCATGCCTAACTTTTCATATTCTCTTCAAATATTGATTTCAAAAATTTTTTTTACACCAGTTGCGCAAACTAATCCAGCTTCTTCAAAAAAGTCTGTAAAAGATTAAACTTAGTAGCCAGGTGCAAGATAAACCTGAAATAAATCAATACTTTCATCTTTTTTACAAAGATGGCTAGCGAGACACCCTAAAAAACAGAGAGGATTTTGTGCGCGTAGTGATGTCCGAACAAATACAGTGTTTAAAAGTATCCGAGGCCAAATTACAGGGCGTGGAAAGACTAAAGGTTAATGGTAGGCATAAAACTTTTTATTCCCAAGTCAAATGAAAGAAAAGGAAAAGCAAGAACATCGACCAAAGCTTGCTGAGAGTCCATCTGACAATGCTTTTTAATCAACGATAGGAGTAGTATTTTGTTTAAGTATGAACAAAATATTTTTGTAATAAAAGGAATTTTTTTCCATTGAGGTTTAAAACAGTTATGAATATAGATAGAATGTTGAGATCTAGCTTATGACATAAAATCTTGACTTAAAGATTCCATATCCTTTGTATTAGGACCCACTTTAGCTAAGAACATTTCTTAAATGGAATGAATCTACTATTTGTGAATTGGAAATTTGCAGGTGAAATCAATAAAAACCCTTCTTGCCCTTCACACATAACCACCACTTCAAAACCAGGTACCCAATTGTACTGCTTGATGAACAGAGGCACATTTTGAATGAAGTCCCTTTTCTAAGGTTACAAAACTATTTCTCAAATTGTGTTTCAGTGTAAGGCAAGGAATAACCCTTCAAAATCTCAGTTTATCCCACAATGCATTGGGTAACCCATCCATCTGGCAAACAGTAGCTGATGTTGCTGAACTTCACTGATAGCGGTCAACTGAGCAATGCACAGGACCACCATCCATCACATAGCTACATTAACCAACAGATTGCGAACTCTTTCATATTGAACGCCAGATGGAGTAAACAATCATTAAAACTAGTTGGATCCTGGTATTTTTGTCCAACAAATTTTCTGCCCAGCGCAGGTCTCACTAACCTCTGTTTTAACTTGAGCTCTATTTGAGGTCTTGATTTGCCTTATAGTAATAAAGTACAACACAAATCTTCCAAATATTAAGCAATTAAAACACTTCTTGCAGAAAAGCTTGCATGTGAAAACATTACGGAGGCTAAGGCTAATGGACTCAGTCACCATATTACCTGATCCTGTTCTGAAGACACCAGGGTGTAGATCACAGTTGAATACATTCCACTGTTACTGAGGAATATGAAACTGTCTGAGTCTTTGGAATGATTACTTTAGAGTTTCACTCGCTGCAAAACTAACCCTGATTGTATACAATCAGGTGTCTTCATATCTAGCTCAAGAAAGTGCTCAAAATAAAACAGAGGTTAGAGCAGGAGGATATGACTTGAGGTTCCTCTGTGGGCAATTATCTGTTTCCTAAATGTTGCCATTTACTGCTGAAAGGACAAAAGATAGAATGGGTTAAGGATATAAGAACTCTTTTCAACTCCAGTATACAAACTCTCCTGCCATAGCTCTATGAATTTTGTCAACAGCAATTATGTCCGACCAACCCCAGAAACATGGTTGAGTAGAACAAGCGAGTCTTCATGCTTGCTATCAATATAGTTTAACACTAAGGTTTCATCAGGCAATATCAATGGAACAGCAATCAATCAGTTAAAAGAGTTTTTACTTACGGTTGAGCAATTTCCACATTGACATATCTTGTTTTCACAACATCTGATCTCTTCCGGTCAATATCTACAAAATAAAGATATTATATAAAAACTTTCCTCCGCTCAAATAATTAGCTGTTTTAAATAATTGAAGAGTGATGATGTTGATGATGATCACTATTTTAAAGCTTATGTCAACGTAATCATGAAATCTTAATTCAGATTCAGGTTGTTTTTGGTTCTGAAGAAGAAGAGGAAAAGGTTTTTAGGCCCTTTATGGCCCTTGTTAAGGCAACAGGGTCACCAAATCTATATAGCTTATTCCTCATTGGTGAAGAAGTTTGAAAAAAAGAGGTCAGATTTCTAAAGTCAATTTTACCTGGAGAAGAATTCGAAAAAGGAAAAGTTTATCATGCGTTGGTTTGACGAACACCTATTGCCTTATGAGCTGCTGTTGATTGTGAAACTACTTATGAACTTCTATAAAATCTGAGGCCTAAGAAAATTGAAATACATTTTAAAAACCAAGTAATCTTCCAAAAATTAAAAATTTTCAATTAAAAAAAATATTTCAAATTAGTCATATCAATATTCAGAACCTAATAACCATAAAAAATGTGATGTTTTGTTTGCTAAGACAATTTTTGCACCAGAAAGTCATTACTTGAATGTTTTCCAAATCCATTTTTATCAGACATGTTACAAACCAATCCTGATTTGATGGTGTCCATTGTCAGGATCCATGCCCTCAAGCCAACTCCTATTGTTTGTATGTTGTTAGGAAAGCATCATATTTCTAATGCCACAGCGTAGCCGTTATAATGAATTGTCAGTACCAAATAACATGGAACCGAATCTCCACAAAATGGTAATTGGCCGTAATGTGCGGCCACAGAAGCGAAATCTTCTGTTTCTGATATTCAACCATCGGTGGGCTCAGATGGGGCTCGTAATTACGCCAGCTCGTAATCATTGTATCAAACTCTCTTCGTCTTGTTCAAACATCTAAACAGGAAGTTGAGGTAAGATGGGAAGTTCTTAAATGTGCTTTGTCAGAGAAAGCAAATGTCTTCCTCCTCATTAAAATCCACAAAAAATATGTTTTGGGGACAACATTATGCCCAAATAGCAAAAAGTGTTCTGATAATTAAAGATGTCTACCATTTCTGATACTTTTTTAAAGAACAAAGTTCCTATAAGATGTTTTACGTAAGCTTGCTCTTTTGATAATGATCCAGCATTTTCAGTATTTTCATTCTGATAGTTACAATGTTGTTAATACAACTCATGCTATTCCTCTTGCATATCTACAAACACGTCTGTTTTCAAGTCTTATCTAAGCTTTGATCCTGCACTCTTGAATACAGCTATGCTGTTGAGGGGGGGGGGGGGGGGGGTGGAGGGGAAGGTTTCAATTCAAAAGTCAACAGCAGGACTAACTTCTGAGGTCTAACTTAAGCAAAGGGATCCCTTAACATTTTAATAGTATAATTTCACTTTTTCAGTGACAAAGTATACTTCTTGTTATAACATCTGTCTCCCTAGTTTTTGTATCATGTTGTTTTTTTCTCAATATTATCCTGATTCTTTGCTTATATAATTCATCATCAATGTCATCATCATCACAACCACCAACACCATCATCATCACCATTATCACCACCATCACCAACATCCTCATCATCACATCACCATCAACATCATCATCATCATCACAACCACCAACACCATCATCATCACCATTATCACCACCATCACCAACATCCTCATCATCACATCACCATCATCATCATCATCATCATCATCATCATCATCAAAATGTTTTTATTTCTAAAAAATCTGAATTTAAGGGCCAATACCAAGATTAAGATCAATTTCATCATAATTATCAAGATAATCTGTTCTTTCAAGTATCATTTTCATTGGCATTGCAATCTTCATCAATCGTACGTACCATAAACAAATCTTTCATTATGAATTAACATCATCATCATTCTACTTACTGATACTTAACATGTAACTTCTTAATAGTTGCTAACATCATCGACATCATTGTAGTCATTATCATATCATTTCATTATATAAAGGATAATTGGAAGGAAAATACAAGAATTTCAAAACAAATCTTGCAAAAACTTACAATCATAGACCTGTTCATCTGATTGGTCAACTGCTTTTTTGTCCATAGGAAACTCTTCTTTGGTTGGCTGAGCATCCAAGGATTCTGATTGGCTGTCTTGGTCAACAACTTCCTCCATTGGAGAGTTCTCAACCACAGCAGTATCTCCCTTCTCAAGCACATCTGAAAATAATTTATGTAAATTTGAGTCGTATTCAATTAAGACAATTGATTCAAAATATTCAATATATATATATGATTTGCATATAAACAATAATTACTATGATTATAAACACACTGCAACAGTGAAAGTTTATTTCTAAAACTTATGTAATCTGAAATAAATAGCAAACACTGAAAGAAGCATGACCCCCCCCCCCCCTCCTCCCCTCCCCCCACATCCCTTTAAAAAGTCCTTAAAATGCCACAAGAGTTTGTGCATTCATAATTAGTTTAGTGCACTCATGTTACCAAATTCATGATTTAAACAATATCAATACTAAAAGTTGCAATTGTACAATTCAGAAGTGACAATGTTTTAAGACTTGTCATATTTAGATTACCATCTTCTGGATTCTTTCTTATACAGTTTTTAAGCGTATTGCTAAAAAAAATTTTTTAGCAGGGATCTCTTGAATTAAATTGTCACAAAAATCAGTCTCTTTTAAGTTGAACTTCAACAATTAATCTGCTGTTTATGAAACTTTAAGAGAGTACCAAAACTTGGACAATGTTTACTTTAAATAAGATAAATAAAATGTTAACATCTTGATATAATTTTTCTCAAATACACAATAATATCTAGATTCATGTTTAAACTCTCATCACATTTCTCGAATACATCATCAAAATAGTATTCTGAAGATATTACTCTGCTTACTTAATTGGGCTATTTTTTATGTTGTCTTTCGGCGTAAGGGGTACGTAAGTATAAATATATATAATTCAGAGTGGTGTCAATTTCTAACATTATACAAATAATTCTTCATGTTATTTTTCTGTTTGAACGTCAGCCTAGTCGGGATTTTAATGCTGAAACTTGAAATTTTACAACATCTCAAAGGATTTGGTTTACCTTTAGCCTACAGTGAAATAAACGACCTTTGAAATTGACAACATTCAAAATGAAATTGAACACCTTAACCTTTTCCTGACATTATAGGATCTGTAAGATAAGACTTTATAAAAAACCAAGTGAGGTTTCAAATAAATTAATATTCAGCAAAAAGAGTTTTTTAAACAAAACTTCAGCTACTAGAAACTTCAAATTTTATCAGTGTGAATGGTCATATAAACGCATATTTTGATTTGAATATGAAAATTTTGAAACAGTTTTCCTATTTTTCAAAATCAATTCAATTTTTTACTTTAGAATTGATTTATTAGACAGAGTCATTTCTTACTGCTAAGAACTGTCTTATTATAAATGGGAAAGTCAAAATATTGGAAACCAACTTTTTGATATTTCATTTTTTTATTTGAAATGAATAATAATACGACATCTGATTGATCAAAACCTTAAAAAACAATTCAAAGTCTATGCAATGAATATATAAAAATTCCTTTCCTTACAAAAAACTTCCTTTGTCAGAATTCTCCCCATGTATTCTTATTCAACATATTTATTTCTATAATGATTTTATTGATATACACATAATATGAGAAGAGAGACAGTTTTTAAAACCCACATATATTGAATCGAAAGCAAAAAAAACATCCTGCAGTGATGATTTCACATCTCAAATTACATTTCAATTTATATAACATATCTTGTAATTATAAAGTGATATACATATCAAAATTTCCCATATCAAATAAATCCAATTAAATTCTATCCCAATTATTATCTAAACTCAATTTGATCACAAGTTTCTTGCTGGTGACATCGATATTTTTAATGCAAAAATAGCATTTAAGACAGAATCATAAAGGTCATAATAAATAAATAAATAATACCACTAACTTCCTATTAAGGGGGGTTAAGGGAGGGCTGGTATTTGTTCAAGTGTTCAAGCTTGGTCAATGCATTTCTCGACCTATCATGTAACTTGAATAACAACATATCATTGTACCTCAAAAAAGAACATGATATTTATGATTATTCCCATAACTCACATTTGACAAGTCGCTTTAACTGTTTTTCTTCAAAAAAATGTACTCTTTACATGTATTGTTCTATAAACATTCACTCTTAAAGGGGCAGGAGCATGTATTTTGAAAATGATATTTCCCCAATAAACATTCATTAATTCCAAATTTATCATCTTCGACTATCAAAACATGCCAATACTCAACCAAATTATCTGTAGTCATAGAGGAAATAATCAAGTATCACGCAAAAACCTCTGGTGACCATTTTTGTGGGAACACCTTTTATCTATTTGAGGTAGGGATATTGATTTGTGTAGCTTACCTGAACAGTGCATGGTTGTCTTAGATTACAGCTTCTTTTGATTAAAAACATAATTTTTAAATTGGTAACATTTATTTTTGATTCCGTGAAATCACTTTATTAATTAGAAAAAAATGTGTGACTGCCCCTTTAAATAATTATTGTGACTATCTCTGTTTCTTTTCTCAGTCTATGCCATTGTTTCCATTTATTTGTTAAGTCAGTTGCTGATGTACATTTCAACTTGCATTGTTCTTAGAACAATATATCTTATATCTATCAGGATTCTATCTATTTCTGTACCATATATTTTTAAAGCTTGCCTGTCTCAAGGGTTGGTACGATTGAATCAACATACTTGGCAAGTCACTTCAACAATTTCTTGGATATATTTTCAAGTTACCAAGTACTGATAAATCTTTTCAATTTGTATTGTACTTTGACGAACATTTCTGTCAGTATATTTATCATCTGTTTCCAGATCTGATCTTTGTAGAGCTTTTCTGTCTCAAGGGTTTCTACCATTGCTTCCATATATTTCACAAGCCGCTTCAACTGTTCATATTCAAGCATTCAACAATGCATAATGTACAGTTTAACTACTATTGTACTTTGAACAATGCCATGTTTCTGTCAGTGCTCTATCTAATTATATATATATATAGCTTTCTATCACAGATTCCACATATTTGGTTAGTTGCTGTCCATATCCAGGCATCTGAATTTGGATTAATGCACTCCTGATTTTGTGTTTCGAACAATAAATTGTAGTCTTTTGTTATTTCATCTATCCCTATCTGTACCTGTTTCTTCCTAAAGTCTGTTTAAAGTGTCTTTACCATTGGTGCCATATATTTCATGATTTGTTTCAAATGTTCTTAAGTGTCTTAACTTGGGTGAATGCACTTTCAAATTTGTGCTCTGAACAATGTTATGTTAACAATCAGTATTCTATCCATACAAATATATATCGTTATATCGATATACATCTTTCTTATATATATCGATATATATCTATCTTACCATTAGTTCCGCATTTTGTGGTAAGTCGCTTAAATTGTTCTTCTTCAAGCTTTATCAATTCACTTTAATTTTTTAATTTTACACCAATTAACATGTGATCATTATCATTATTTTATCCATATCTTTCTGTATACTACTGTTGCAGTCTTCACTGTTTCTACAATTGATTCCACTTATTTCACAATTTGTTTCAACTGTTCTTGTTTAAGTGTCTGAGCTTGGGCACGGAACTTTTAAGTTCTAATTTGAATAATAATATATTAACTTTCAGTATTCTATCTATCTATCTGTGTATACCTACTTCATCTAGAGACTATCAATCTTCGGTGTCTCAACCATCGATTCTAAATATTTGGTAAATTGCCTCAACTATTCTTGTATAATTTTTCAAATGTTTCAGCTTGGATAAGACACTTTAAAATCTGTAATTTGAACAATAATATGCAATTTATCAATATTATATCTCTTTTTTGTACCTGCTTCTTCTAGAGGCTGGTCTGTTTCCAGGGTTTCTACCATTGATTCCACGTATTTGGTAAGACGCTTCAACTGCTCTTGTTCAAGTGTCTGAGCTTGGAGCTTCCCTGAAAAGGATTTATTATTATAATGTTTTGTTTTTTAACACAAAATTAAATAATAAACAATATTTTTAACACAATTGTTTTATCAACAAATTGATAACATATTTTTGCTAATGCAATGTCTTTGCAGAGGGCAGTAAATAAACTTATATATAACTGCTTTTGTCCTAAATTTTCAAATTTTAATTATGATAATTACATTTTACATATTAAATGCTGAAAATATCTTTTATTAGCAACAGATGATTGAATTTATTTACCCAAAAAGCTTTTTTTAAAATAAATTTCATATTACAAACAATCACTTAAACTTCATCTTAAGAAATTAACCCTTTATTAGCCAACCTAGATTAAAGTGACATTTTCAGTATTAACAGAAGATTTGTACAGGTACTTTAGCACCAAAAGCTGAAGATGAATTTCTATTCAAAATATTGATGCAATGTCGTCCAAGCAGAAAATAATCCACTGCTTTATGTGTTAGGAATTTCCATACTGCCCTTGCGCTATTGAAAGCAAATAATGGTCTCTTAAAAAATCGGCAGAAGAATTTGACAGAATATGGCGAGAGTGACAGGACTCCAATACGCTATTCATCAAACTCAAGTTGTAGTCAGGCTCCGTGCTCCGAGACGGACAGTATCCTGAATAATCAACTATCTTGGTAGGCGAAAAGCCTTGTGGCATGGCGAGGAACGTACCTTTCGGACATCGACTAATTCACGTTCGCAGTCCCAAGGGGACCCCTAATACAATTCAATCTCCCTGAGATTGATTTAAGAATGGAAAATTTGAATAACGTTGTAGCTTGTCATATTTAAGTCATGTTTACGGAAAAATGAATTTGTGATATAATTGACAGAGGGAGGTACACGGAAAAGCCTTCACAACCTGAGGTCAAATGTTCTAATTCATAAACGTCTTGCCAAGACAGGATTTGATGCTTTATACACTCCAGATTTTGCTAATATTACCATATTGATTTTGTCCACTTAAAAGCCAGAAAAAAATATTATCAGGTAATTTTTCATATTTTGATAATTTAAAAAAATAAAATATTTGAATGATTCACGGTTGAGAGAAAACTTGCTAAATTCACTATTCTGAAATATTTTAAGTTTCATACATTATTGCAATAAAAAATTATTTGAATTTAAATTTTTGTTTTGTTAATTTATAATGAGTCATCACATCAGAGAATCAAAGTTCAGTTCAGTTTAACATATCTTGGAAATTTTAATATTTAGTTTATTTTAATACATTAACATACAGTACAGTGCAATGATTTCAAACATTAACCTCTTGACAAAAAAATGTAAAAAATAAAAATTGAAAGATTGTTAAAAAATTTTTTTTAGCATGTCAAAAAGTACAAAATTCAAAACACATTTATAACTTTTGATAATTGTTATCAAATGGCTTACGTCTGACATTTTGCCCTTAATTCTTACGTTATGCTGTTGAAATACATTTACGAAAACTGCTTCCTTCAAAGATTCACAAAGGTCAAGGGAGTTTTGTGAAATTCAAGCACACAGATGATATCTCGTTGATATCATTACGACGTAAATAGCAGAAATTGACACTGACATTATGACAGATACCTACAGGTGACTTTCATCAAGGAGTGTTCATTACAGTTCCTATATAGACAGTGACGAAAGAGATTCTAAATTGGGAGTTATATAAATTGAGGATATTTAATGAATTTTGTCAGAAAGACATCCATTTCATCTGAAACACTTGGTGAAGTTAGTATGTGGTGTCACATTGTGTTGTCGGTATCATAATATCTCATGTTTTGAATGACAAACATTGCTGATATTTACTAAAGGAGATGTTCATTTCAACAAATATTGAATAAGCTGTTTCGGCTGAAAATTAAATCCTATTTATCATGTATAAAAGCTTTACATATTCATCAAATATTTTGTCAATTATTACATTCTAACATGACACGAAAACTAGAATGAATATACCGCTTTCTGATTGGTTACCACAATCAATTTTGGAGTGATTATTTCGCTTATAATCACCTCTCAATATTTACAACCGATTCACATTCATATGCGCACGTTTACAAACTCCACTCGCTGAACTTACTGTTTTCATCGCCTTACAGACAACAGCAAAATAAATTTTAAATCATTTCTATACAGACATTGAGAATACTGTATTTTTTAAATGAAATTAAGAAGATAAATCCATTCTGTGGTATATTTTTTGTCGAAGTAGTTTATTTTTTTTATCACTAAATTTAATTTCAAACCGAGCTCGCTTCTTACCGTACGCGCGGTAATAGCGATTCGTCAAGTGAACAGAGGGGACGTACGTTATTCTTCAACTTTCCTTCCCTTTTCACCTCTCATTCATAAGTGACCACATTTCCAGACAGTGTATTCAACCATGACAAACTATAAAGCTTTCTTGATTGTTTATTCAATCAGTTCACATCTTGCGTGAGAATTAAACAACTACAACTTTAGAGTAATGTCCCTTGATTTGGTCAGTCCTTGTCGGTATTGTAGGTGTGATAGGTGTCCTATGTATTTATGTGAAAAACGTAAGATAAGATAAGATAAGATAATCTTTATTGTCCCAAAGGGAAATTTGTTTTGTATAATTACAATTCTCCAGAATGAAGACAAATAATAAAATAATATTCAAAAACAATTCATGTCAAAACAGTTAAGATAGACAGATAATTTACTTAATTTACATGAAAAACGTGATGCAACATTAGACAGAATTTATTTCTTTAATGCTGCAGGGAATGAATGATTGGCGGAACCTGTTTGTTCGAAAAGTCGGCATACGCAGCCTACGTCCAGAAGGTAATGTCGAATATTCCAAGAAAAGTGGATGGGAAGAATCACCCAAAAATTTTTTTCCTTTTTTCGATAACTGCTGCTCATAAAAACTGCCGATCGTTTCAATAGGAAGCCCAACTCTGACGGGATAAAAAGAAATCTGTCTTTTGTTGATTTTATCCTCAATGATATAAATACTTAAGGGTTTTATTTAAATTCTGTTGGTTTATGTTTTGATTTTTTTTTTATTATTGAAGCGTGTTCTTTGAAAATGAACTGTACCGTAGTTTCGAAAGCAAGTGGAACCGGTCTGTACTGGTTCGACCTAATCACGTTGTTCTTGCGCAAGGCAAATGAGTTCCTCATTATATTTCTAATTAGTCATGTTAGAATGGAGATAAATCCCTTCTGTTTTTTATTTTGGGGTTGTATGTCGTGCATTTTTCACCCCTAAATTAACATTTCAAACCTCGCAAGCTCGGTTTGAAACTAAATTTAGGGGTGAAAAATGCACGACATACAACCCCAAAGTAAAAAACAGAAGGGATTTATCTCCTAAATAAATTGGTTTGGTTAATATTTTCACATATATTTACCAATATTTTGAGTTTTATGTATGATGAAAAATATAAAACTATATTTTTATTTCAATCAATTTATTTGGGTATAGTACATATATGATTATTTGTTGTTACTACTTAAAGACTTTTCAAACTGTTGAGGAATAAAGCAAATGTCTCTCATCACTAGAGTTTAAAGGGTTAACAATGACAAATGGAGCACTCCCCTCACCTATTTTGAATATTTCCATAGATAGAATTGAAGACCCAGAATAAAAACCCCCTTCTCGCAGTTGGTAAACCACCCCTAATCAGTCACTGTTTGAAATATTTCTTGATCTGCTGCCTTTATTAGCTTTATCATTTGTCAAAAGTATTTATATGCTGTTAATTCATATTAATACTAGCGACATGAAATATTGTCATCATCCCACTCATATTAATGACAAACCTGCTCATATTTATGACCATTTTCCTTAATCATCAATACTCACGACACGCATTCGTAAAGAAAGTTTTAATTATTGCCACAGCACGAAATGCTTTGATCTATTTGATATATTTTTATTGATTATTGATATTGTATTGAAATATCGCATCTCCAGCAGAGCTTCTTTGACTCCTTTCACAAAATAACCAAGCCCTGACGAAATATGGCTAAAAAATATATTTGTCACTGGTTACTTAGGTGCCTCAACCAAGGTTAATTATACTAACTAACCAGTGCTAACTACCTTTACGATTACTTAAGCTTACTTTCGTGACTTAATTAACATAATCACCGGAGCACTTGTTGAAGAGAAAGCATGTTATGTTGTAGAAAGGCTAGAAAACATTAGCTCTTTAAAGTTCTTTTTTAAATGAATTTGATGAATTGGCAAATGATATGATGGATTTCATAGAAAATTTTCGTCCGATGGGACATAAAAACAAATTTCTATAAGGTTTTTGATTTGTTGTCACGTTTATTTTGAGCATAAAATTGACATATGTTTTGTTAATGAATCTGTAATCTTGATGTATTGTGAAATACATAATGATAGGATTATTCCGAATTTCAAGGAATACTCTCATTGAGTTAGAATATTAGATAAAGTCCTTACTTTCAAAACATGATTCTGAACATCTAAAAGACATGCTTCTAAAATTATAAATAACAGTTAATTATTTTCTTTGTAAACATTAGTGGAAAATGGAAAATCGTGACTCTTTATTTTATATTTTTATCATATTTTGATACATTTTGCTTTTTTGAATTAATTATGCTGTCTAAGAATGAAAATTGTTTGGGAAAGAAAAATAAATGTGAAAAGGATCTTTAAACAACTTGAATGTGGAGGTGGAATTTGAGTATGTATTTTTTGGTATTTAATTAAAATTACTGATAAAAACATGATTTTCTCTCATTTCCTTAATAATGAGTAATTGTCATTAAAACAATGTCTTTACCCTTCTTGATATCATATTAATATCCTTTTTTAAAAATGATTTTCGAATGTGAAATACTCAATTTAAGATACATAGACTTTTATGGTAAAATGATTAAAAAGAATGCATTGAAAATACCACAAGCTCTACAGTCTACTTGCAAATTTCAATTACAACTCTTTTGTCAACTAAACTATGCAATGACTGTTAATTCTAAATCTGGAAATGTTCTATCTTTGTACTTAGGTTCCATCAAGATCTTTGCCTTTTATAACTATTGTCCTCTACTCCCATAAAACATTTTTGCTCTTAAAATTAGCTCCTTAAAAGAGCATTCCTTTGAAGTGTGAATCCATCTCCATATATAAATGTTAAGTACTGAAAAGGTTCCACAAAACATGAGAACTAAAACATTTCATTCAACTTTACATCTTAATCAACCACACTTGAACAAAAACCTTTTTTTAAATATGAGGGATCAAAATAAATGAAATTATCAAATGCTGTATCAAACAGTATCAAACTGATGCATATGCAGGTATCTGTTTGACAAGCACAACATTTGGAGGGCGGAAGAGGGCAGTAGTTAATGAGCTTGGCTTTGTACCATGAGGTCCTTAGTTTAGAATTGAATCCTGTCAGGAGCTCAGCAACTTTGTCTGCGGTAGAAAACTTTTCTACACGCAGTAAGGTTTGGGTGCAATGCTACACTGCAGTACAATGCAGTACCATCCATGGTTCGCTAGTCCCAGCTTATGCTAGCAGGTTCCACTGAAATGCACAGCCGCAATGGTGTTGCACGCTTTCTCCCTGCATATAAGTGAAATAATCTTGAAAGCGGCTGATCACCTCACCTCACAGAATTTGGGCTTGACAACATCTAATAACTTCCCAGGCAAAGTATTGCTGGCACCAAGTACAATCACTGAATGATTTAAAAGGACAGTCCTAACGGGGTATTTTTTGTTGAAATGAAATCAAGGTTACATTCGAGTTTATACATGTATGTTATTAGTGCATGATTATCACTTTCCCCAGATGGAAAATGTTACTGAGGGTAAAATTTTGGTTGATTTAGATTGAAAACTATATACACGAGACCATGTAACATAAAACAGAAGTAAAGTCATTCATTGGCACTAAGAGTGTGAAAAGCCTAACTACAGTTTTACAAGGCATTGTGATTGTTAATTAGTTTTATCATAAATCATTTGTAAATGTGTGCATATTCTTTGCATACATAAAGTTTGTTTTTATTATGTTGTAAAATTAGTAAAAGTATAGCACCTTTTTTCATGATATTCTCCAAAAACAAGATGGCAGACAAAATGCTGACCATGGGTCTGGCTCTTTAAACCTTAATTACTGCTACTAGTCTAAGAAAATTTGTGGTTAGAGAATAGTAACAAGTTGCAATCTTCATGAAATTTCTAATAAAGCTATCAGGCTTTGTTGCAATAGCAAAAAGAGCAGGCGTAAAAAAGAATAATTTTTAGACACCATGTGAGAGTTATTTAGGTGTAAAGTTTCTCTGTCCACTTGGTAGTAATTTTGGAACTCTGGTCTTCAGCGATCAGGCAAGAATCATGGAGGGTTGTTCCATACAATCCTTGAAGGCTGTGAGAGAATCCTTGGATGCTGTAATTGACACTTAGCAGGCAGAGTCTCATTTCACAAAGCATCAAGGTAGGTAATTGAGGTAACCTTGAAGAGCAGCCATTTTATTTTTGCTATGGAGTTTAGCCAGTTGTTACATTTTTTTCACTTCTAAATCTATCAATGTCTCAGGGGGTGGCTGTCTTAAGTGGGTTGACTCCCCACTTTCATCTTTTAAAAACATTGCAGGGGCCAACCTGCAAGAGTGAAATCTACCCGTTTTCAATAGGCAAGCCCCCCTCCCCCTACCTATCCCTCCCCTTCCATCCAACCCATTTTAACATTCCTGGATCTTCAACTGTATGTTAGGACCTTCAGTATGTAGTCTACACAAAACAAAATTACATACAGAATATAAGTATAAGTATATTTACATTCCTCACCTTCCAACAAGTTTTCGAGCGCTTTCTCGTCAGGAGGTGATATGGACATGCTTTCATCGACATTCTCAACCTCTGACCCTTCCATTGTGGGAACTTCCTCCATTTCTGTTTGAGAGATATGACTGGTTGAAGACAATTCGTTTAAAATATTTTTTTATGATCATGCTTATGAATGACATGCAATGAAAAGCAATATTTTCTGGATAAACCTGCTTATTGGGAAATGATGTTTTAGATTATGATATATCAGATATATATGATTATATATTCATCAGGTAGGACGTTTGAAGAACATACTTTTATAGCAGAGAATATTCTCTTTTCACTGTTACAGGATACTAGTTACAGTTATAGGAGACTAGACACACTATAGGAGAACACACAATGTTATTAAAGAATGCTTTTCAATGAGAATTTGCAAAAGAGTACTCCTGCAAATCTATCGCCCAGAGTTTCCTTATTATGCTAGTTTGTTTTCTTTGTTTTTAAGGTAAATTTATCACATGTTGCTACTCCATACAGATTTCCTCAAGAAAGTCCGTAAGTTTGCATTCTCTCCCCACAGAGGTAGCATGAATTCCTATACAACCTCTGTTATCATGAGAGCTCTTCCCCAGCTTCCGGCAGTTTCCTCTAGCGGAACAATATTGCAACTTAAACTACCTTGCAATATTTCAGCCAATGAAAACACTGAATGCATGAATAAATATTTGTTGTCACAAATGCTATGCAGTCGCTAAATGAGGCGTATATGTTCTGTAAAGAAGATGAAAGTGCAAGATGCATATTTGAATAAAGTTTAGCTTTTGAAAATAACTTAGGAGATTAGAATGATAACATTTGAAATGTCGTTGCTGATTGCACAAAATTACATCCAATCAGATTTCTACATTTCTAGACTGAGAAACGTTCGTATTATGACAGAGGTTGCATTAAAATTTATGATGGAGCAAACTCTGTTGGAAGAGAATGTATTTCTGTAACAGTTTGATATATACAGTGGTGGATATAGGAATTTTGAAAGGGGGTTTCTGCCATTTTTCTGATAAACAATGCCAAAACGGTGCCAACCCCCCTGAACCACAACCCCCCTTTCCCTAAGAATCAGTCACGTTATTATGATGGAATCATTATGAATATGAAAATATCTAAATTTAACATTAAAGTAAAACATGATTAAAACAGTTTGATCATGCTAAAGTTGTAGACTTACTCTAAGGGTAAAAAGAAGCCTAACTTAACATGGCTACTAATGTACATACAAATTAATTTCTTAGTTTGAAGGGAAGAGAGGTCTCCATGATTTTCTGTAATATGGCTGCCATTATAAGAAGGGACCAGTTGTTAATTATGTTAAATGTTGATAATGTTTTCCTTTATTTTATTATTTATGTTATATCTATTTATGTTAATTGTGTTCTATTAGTTTGACTTATAAGACCAATGTTAAGTCTAGACAGATGACTATATCTTAAAAATGAAACTTACATGTTTTTAAGTAAATACTCTCAATTGCTCTTCTATTAAATATGATAATCAAAATGATCAAGGATAGAGGCATGTGGAATCCAATTTTTTAATCAATATCGATAAAAAAAAATTTACTTAGATGTTTCTTAAGATACCTAAAAACATGACCTTTCTTTTTCATATAAAAAAACCCCCCTGAATTAAACAGATTTTTTTTAATTTTAAAAACACGCAAATGATTTTTTAGTTCCAAAAAACCTAAGCTTCAGGCTGTTCCACTGAACATAAAATCTCATGAAAAAAAATTACTTCATAGATTTTATTATATCCAAAAATATTTTTGTTCAGAAATCAGCATCACATTCTTTTAAATCAAATTGTTCAGGTCTTGCTTAAATCATATTTCGACACAACTTTTAATCTATTTACATCACTTCCAAATTTGCAGCAAAGTTAAAAACTCCATGATTTCTACAACTTCATTTAATACTGATGAAAATTTATATGCAATGAAACCCTAAATCTTCTCATGGTTTTAGACAGGTTTCAATAGCGCCTTGCACTGATTCATCGCCATGGTTACCAAACCTGAAGATGACAAAAATACTGCAGGGTAAAAAAAATTACCAAAAAACTGCAATAACAAATTTTCTCACGCAGTTACACAGAAAATTTCACTAGCGACCAGTGTGCAATTTGAAATTAAAATGCGACCATTTCCAATTTGACATTAACTTAATAAACACTTGTTGCTGCAATGACTCGGAAAAATGGCCTGATTACTTGGCATCAGTAACTTGTTCTTTTGAGACGGCGAAAAATCTCAAATCTGGTGTGTTCAAGTCCTGAAACTGGAAAACCTAAAAAACGTTTGAAAATTTTGTTCCCGTCAGACAAATTGCAATCCTCTCAATGCAAGAATTTGAAGCACCTAGAGTCCTGCAATTCAATGGAAAAAGTTGCTAATATCTTCCACACGACTAGTTATATAGCCTCTCAGATCGTCAGCTGAACCATACCTGCTTCCATGCTTTGCCCAGAGCTTTTTACTTGGCTTGGATCGGAATTATCAAGGAGGTCCGCAGCTTCATTAGTTTGGGCTGAAATTTATAATATGCAGAAATGAGAAAGTCATAAAAATTATCAAAGCATATTCATTGCCGACAAATTTTCCTCAATTATGCTTGATTCAATGAAGTTTCAGTTCACTGTTGCAAACTTCCGGAATTTTCTCAAAATGGTGACCCTAATGTAGAAATTTGAAATTTTATTTTTGATATAATTGATTTGATATCATGATAGCTCAATTTTCATTATCTCAGTACCTTTTTGTATCCAATTCATTTTTGAAATGATAATACACTCAATACATTGAAGAGGATAAGAATAAAGAAAATTAAAGTCTTACAAAAAGGTAAACTTTTTAAAAATTCAAATCTCCAATTAAAATCAATTGTTACTTTTCCTGATCTTAAAAATAACAAAATATGATACAATGTTTTGTTTTCATGAGAAATAAAACTACTTTTATTGAAAAATATCGTTACGTAGCTATTAAGTCATTAACAGTCATTAGTAAATCAGGTTTAAAATATGAAATAATTAATTATCTAGTATATTAATTCATTTCCCTTCTATATGCCCTTGGTTAGAGATTCATGGAGATATATAGTCAAAGAGGTATTAATAAACTTAACATGCATTTGGAAAATTATTATTTTTTAATGCCAGAAATCCAAAACAGAAACCAGTTAGATCCACCATGACCAATTTGAAATGTGAAAATTTAATTCCAGACTCCCGAAAATGACGTCAGAACTCATACACTCACCTCAAAATTATCTGCAAATAAGTAATAAATTTCAAGAAATTATTTGAGATCAGTTCCTTCATGAAACTTAAATCAGCCTTTAAAATTTAAGTATATTTTTCCCTGGAGGAATATGATTAATAACTTTGCATATTCTAATCATGAGAAAGGTATAACATGTTTATTCAAGATTTTGCTTTCTACAATTCTGCGGATCTTTATCTTTTGATTTGATTTTAACATATCATAATTAAAGAAAAAAGGGATTAGGTACAAGTTAACCAACTTAGGTAACCTTCTCCCAAGTATTTACAAATGTAAGATACAAAATATCATGTATTAAACACTGAAGGTGATATATAACAGAAATAGTGGTGAGAATTATATAAGGTAATTAGCATACTGTACACTCTGCAGTCTTGAGAAATGCTTACTGTTTAAAATATATTATTGGACTGCTTTGTAGATGGCCTGATTGTTTAAATCTGATACATTCTGAGTGCCACTTGAAAACTTTACGTTTTTACAGCATTATCTTTCATATAGAGTTTTAAAATGTTGAACATTGTTTGTCTGGGATAATCATTCATAGGACACTCAAAAATAAATTAAAAACATTTTCGCATATATAACACCATTTGCTTGTTGAATCTGACATAATTCCAACATTAAATACATCGTAATTTATCTTTTGGGTTGATTCCCTTAAAAGATTCCAAACCTCTCCCTCAGAGTCAGAAAAACACTGACGACACTTAAGACCATACCAACTCAACCAGTAGTACTTTACATATGTTCTACTAATGTCATGTGATACTTAAACAAGTGGTCATCATTTTCACTGAGTTATGACAAAATTTCCAAATCTCTATTATTATTTAATTTCAGCATTTGCAGTCTCAGCATCATCAGAAATCTGTAGGACACTTTGTCCATCCCAAATATCAAAACTCTAACCATTATTATCCATGGCCTCTGCATCCATTAATGTTGTCTCACTGCCATCATTCAAGGGGAGATAATTCTCTTCATTTCCTGTTTGTGGCTTCTCCTCAATGATGACATTAGGACTGGCAGTTTCCTCAACCAGGATAGGTTCTTCGTATTCCCCTAGTTCAGACTGAGGGTCAGTTTCGTCCATTCCTTGTCCAGTTTCGGCCATCTGCTCCAGCGCCAGGAGATATTGCCTCATTTTAAAATCCGTTTCAGCCTTGACCTCGGCTTCAGCTTCTTCTTCAGCTTCAGCTTCTGCTTCAGCCTCAATTAGAGCTTCATCCACTTGCTGTGGAACATCCTGCAAAATTTGGGAAGAAATAAATAGAATAAAAACAGTTATTTTAATATACAGTTATGTTGAAGATTTATATATGTCAAGAAATTGTAATAATGAGGTTATATTGCGGCATTCATACCACAAACGGGCCTGCTTCCAGCCAACACTCTTTAATCATTACAAGGTTGTAAGGAAAATCATTCCTTTTTCATTTCATAATCATGTTGCAGCATGGAAACTAGCTGGCAGATAAGGCGCTCATTCAAAACCTGGTACCCAATTGTGCTGCTGGGTAAACCAAGGCACATTTTGAATAAAACCTGAGGTACCACACCACAACTCATGTCTTAGTGTGGGGCAGGAAACCAACCAAAGAACGGCCCTGAAGTGGAACAAGACACCCAGTTGCTAAAGTACACTGGTCAAATATATGGAAAATGGGAAACAGGAGACCGGAAGATTTCTTAAAATGTAGTTTTCTCATACATAGATTGTTGAAAATGCACCAATTTACCTGAAGATAGGCCATGTCCGCCGTCTGCGAAGAGTCGGACAGAAGTGGGTTGAGGTAGTTACGGTAGTTGCTCTCATCGTCCATGTAGGGGTCACGCTTATATTGACCTCTTGATGCGTCAAAGTATTTGTGAATGTTTACAAACTCATCTCTCTTGTTTGACAAAGGAATCAAGGAATCCATCCCAAGACCGCCAAGTCCGTCTGCTGCTGCTTGCAGTCGGCGGCCATCTTGAAAATCCATAAGTTTTTGTAATACTGTTGCTATTTCCTCTTGTACATTTTCAGAATAAGAGTTGGTGTCTGACAATGCCTCCTGACACCAACGATTGTCAAAGTTCTCCCCCTGCGCAAAAGCTAGCAACATGTTTTGCAGGGAGCACTGAGTATAAGCATCCTTCCATGTAAACTGCTTTTTAATCAGCGACCATATTTGATCTTCCAACTGTCTAAGTTGCTTGGTGGAAAGACGAAATTCATATTCCCCAGAAGAGGCCTCTTCTATAGACTCACAGCTGCCAAAAAGCTGATCTGAAATAATGAGAATAAAACTTTTTATCATCCAAAACTCTGTTCCACAGGAGATATCGCTTGTGGAAGATCAAGCGATATCTCCTAGGAGATATCTTTTTGGCAGTAGATTTTGAACAATGCCCCTCTGACGTCAAGTATATGACATCACAGTTGTTTTACATCATCAAGTAATGACATCACAATGCTATGATGTCATAAACACTACGACGTCACAATGCTATGACATCACCGCACTTGGAGTCTTAGGGCAGCAGGGTGTTCAGTAATGTTCATTTGTCAATCAAATGTAATGAAAAATGATTTTGGATGATAAATAGAATCTCACCCTCGTGTCTTCTGATATCAAATATATCAACACTCGTTGATAAAAGTAAAATATCCTCGGCAAGCCTCGGATATTTGTAACTTTTATCAACTCGTGTTGATATATTTGATATCAGAAGACACTTGGGTGAGATTCTCTATGTAAAGTATTAAATTTAAAAGTTCCAAAAGTTTTAATTAATACTTTTAGCTTATTATTCTAATCATATATCATATGATTATTAAAAAAAAATTGGCAAAAAGATTTTTAAAAATGTTGATGAATGTTTTTTTTATAGCCAACTAACTTTCTAAATTGATAATTAACAAAGTTTGAATTAATTGTAATGGTTACAATACAGACAGTTTAATTCAAAATTTTAAAACTTGGTTATCGACATAACAACGTATAATGCTGTTGTTTAGTTATGACATTGATCTTGATGAACGTACCTACAATTGCTTACGTTTGTAAATAAGGGTGTTATGTTTTTAATGGCTGAATATTGCCCTAGAAGCAGAAAACAGTACCTTACTCACAGGTGTTTTGTTTGTTTATTGTTTATATAAAGTTTCTATTTTAACTGCCACAAAAGTTATCCTACTTCTTATTTTTATTGTTCTTTCACAATTCTAAAATGAACTCAATCATATTCAAATATTAACTAAAACCTCAATCTGTAGAAATTATATCAAATGTTTCATACTCTTAAGAGTATACCTACCCAAAACTTAATCTGTTTTTCTAACCATGAAAAACACAGGAATAATTTATACAAAACAGTACGTAGTAATATGAAACTGTTCAAGCCAAAGAAAGCTAACTTTTAATTACGAAAAGAAATATTTTTTTAAGAGGAAAGTGATAAAAAGTGCCAAAAGGCATGTTCTGCAAATGTGAAGCAACCACAAGGAATCTTGAAACCTTAAAAAGGCAAGGGGAAAATCGGCAGAGGAAATCTCAAGATTTGAGGGCCATGACTTTGGCAGTGCTAAGTTGGAATAAGATCGGAAACAATTTTCTTATCAAGCCAGCTGCTTCCTGTAACAAAATGATTTCCGGTTAGAGTAATGAACAGATTTTGGAGCTTGTCTTTAAAAAAAGAAGTGACAGTGGGTTTGACATTTATTGAGCTTGTTTTAGAATCTATCTTAAACATCTTTCAGTTCGCGGAAGAAGCCAAACGGGCTTAATTATAGTCCCTCTCTATTACCTGGTAATAAGCGTATCAACGGTCCTGTCATTCTTAATTATGTCGTGAAAATTCAAAACCATTTTGCGTTTTCTCTACTCAAGCTATTAATTTGCCATCTCCACAAATTTTGTAAATTTAGCAATTCTCTTCTGACCAGTCTTTTTTCTTTTTTGTATTCTCTTAACAGTAATTTGTTACATTTCAAAATTAAAATATTATTTTTAAATTGTTGTGCTTTTCTTGTACTTTTCTTTAATTACAGTGTTATGTTCGTCGCTTTTATCAAAACTTAAACATAAATCGCTTATAATCATCTGTTAATAAATGCAGGAGATAATAATTCTTGAATATTTCATATCCACAATGTATGTCAAATATATATGGACAAATTTCTAGAATTTACTTTTTACCAGGTGAATGTTTTTTCTTTGCTTTTTTTTTAAAACTCAAGAGATTTATATCTTGCTAGAAAAGACCAAAAAATTGTCTTTATTCAATTGATATCAAAATGATTATTTGACATTGTTGCAAACATAATTACGTTGAATTAAGGAAAAGTTTTCGATCATTTCTCAAATGATAAAAACTGATTTAAAACTCGATAATGTGAAATGAATTATCATTTCTCTTTGCAATTTGACCCAAAAACAAATATTAAACCTTTTAAAACATGAAACATGATATGAACTATTTTGGAGGTAACACGCAAGGTAAGGACCTAAAATGAACTCTAATCACAGGTCCGTTTTTAATCACAATAAAAAAAATATGAATCCATGTTGTGAAAGCTAATGTGCTGTTATTCAACCGAGCAAGATCACAAATGAAAATATTAAAATACATTGCCACGGTAAATGTGATGTCATGTAAACCCATGAATAATTATTTCAAAGAATATCAGTGGGTGGATAGAATGTGATGATATTTTACGAGACTAAAATATATATGATTTCAACATTCATGAAACCATAAGCAGTTATATTTAGTAAACTGTGATAAAACCCCATGGATGAGAAAAATAATTATTGTCAAAGCATATCAGTTCAAGAGTTAAATCTAACAACATCTACCCGTACTGAGATGTACGTATTGAAGGCAGTGAGGAAACAAAGATAAGTACATTTAGTAAACTTTGATATAAGCCCATCAATGAGAAAAATAATTATTGTCAAAGCATATCAGTTGGAGGGTTAAATCTAACAATATTTAACCGTACTGAAATATATGTATTGAAAAAATTAATGAAACAACAATAAGTACATTTAGTAAAATGTGAGATAAGCCATACAATGTGCTGAACAATCTTTGTCAAAGTGTATAAATTGGAGGATTAAATGTGACAACTTTTCACCATACTGAAATTTACATCAAGACATTAATGAGACAACGACAATTACATATAGTTAACAGTCATATAAGCCTATCAAAATAAAAATAATCATTGTTAAAGAATAACAATTGGATGATAAAATGTGACAATATTTCACTATACCAAACTGTATGTGATGAATTTGGAGAAAAAATGTGACAATATTTCACTATACCAAACTGTATGTGATAAATTTGGAGAAAAAATGTGACAATATTTCACTATACCAAACTGTATGTGATAAATTTGGAGAAAAAATGTGACTATTTCACTATACCAAACTGTATGTGATAAATTTGGAGGAAAATAAGGGCAATATTTCACCATACCAAACTGTATGTGATAAATTTGGAGGAAAAAATGTGACAATATTTCACTATACCAAACTGTATGTGATGAATTTGGAGAAAAAAATTGACAATATTTCACTATACCAAACTGTATGTGATAAATTTGGAGGAAAAAATTTGACAATATTTCACTATACCAAACTGTATGTGATAAATTTGGAGGAAAAAAGGGGCAATATTTCACCATACCAAACTGTATGTGATAAATTTGGAGGAAAAAATGTGACGAGGTTATATAATATCTAAATGTACATGGTAAAAACATTGATAAAAATCTGACATTTACATTAAGAAAAGATTCCACAATCTTAAAACCTAGTGCTCAAATATCTTACATAACCTTCTAAGGTGTTTGTCATATATCTTTGTCACATTTGGCAATATCCAACAAGCTTGAAACATTTTTGAATATAAAGCCTAGATCATTGGATGAAACTTTGGTTACCTTATGTTTTTTCTATAAATCTTTTCGTGAAGGATATAGAACCAAAAGAATTTTATATTTTTTTAGGAAACTTGCAAAGATAATTTACAAATCAAGAAAGAAGTCTTCAGAACATTTTCTTTGAGACAAAAATAAGCAGTTACTTAACCTTACCAAAATAATACTAAATTAAGTGTAAAAGACATGACATGACATGATCTTTTCAAAATTGATGCGATAATATATGGAATTATGAAAACATATTTTACCAAAATAATAGAGAATTTGAGTCGCAGGATATCATAGCAGTTTGTTAAGATTGCAAATTTGATGATATTCAACTCCAACCAAAAATAACTATAAATAATTCCTAGCAGATTCTTAAAGGACCAATAATTAGTCGAAACAGAATAAGAGTGGCCAAGAAAGCCTCACTTTCATCACGTGCCGAAATGACCAGATCGCTGCGGGCGACCAGATAGAACCAGATAGAGAAGATAATTTACAGATTCAATGTGCAGGGTTTTGGGCCTCAATTAGTACTAAGAATCTCTCCTTTTCTTGGCAAAAATATCACTGCTCCCAGCCCATTACTTGCAAGGCTATCGTGAAACCTTTGCAGAACTCTGCTTTCTAGAACCAAGCTCTCGCTGGGTGCATTTGTCAAAGACACGACTTGCGGCCATAAAGGTATTAAGCTTCATTAAGTCGAGGTTTCTACGTCTTGGTATGGGGTGACAGTGGAGCAGTTCGACTCGATGGAACTCTTCTGTGCTGGCGGAAATTATAGCCTTCTTTCCGCCTTACCGCCTGACAAGGCTCTACCCACCTAATTAGTGCACCATCACTTTGCTAATGCGAGTAGTCCACAAGATTCGCCTCCAAACTGCTGGCTCAGGCAGGAAATTAAAGGAAAGAATCAATTTTTTAACCATACAAGATATGTTAGAACATGACTTGATTCCCGGGGAACATTGTCATGACTCAAAGGCTGACATAATAATCGGAGGCAGTCACCGTAGCGTGAGAAGATTCACACAATGAACCAATGAAATTACTACATTCTTCTTGCAGATGAAGTCCTGATTGATTCAAAAGATTCAACCTAAAAGGGATATTTTGTTTGAAATTGTTAACATGTATCTTCGAACGTAGATCTGTAAGAGTTTCCCAGCAGAGATAAAAGGCATTTCTTTGATGAAGGCTTAGCGCATATTTCCACATGGCATAACTGGAAAATTACAAAATGATAAACTAAGAACTTATCTTTTATGGTTTTGTGTGCCTCTTAGTCACAGGTGATTATCCTAAATCCATGTATCTTACAATGATAAAAGGACACCTGTTTGAAGATGATATATCACTTAGTAAGGATGTCATTAATTTTTTCTTACCAATTTTCTTTTTTGGAAATGTCAGAATCTCAAAGGGAAATACAAGTAGTATTATTAATACCTTGTAAATCGGGAAACAGATTGGTTTTATCTTTTAACTTTATAGGAAATTTTTTTTTTTTAAAGTTGTGTCTTGGACTTGATAAACTGAGATATTTCTCATACTCATATTAATTATTAATTTCAATTTTTGATATTTATTATTGGGATAAGGTTATCTTAATCTCCTTATTTAGCAAAATTAGGTCAGTGAAAATATCTTAATAAAATTTATTACCTTTGAGGGCAGACATAATCGGGGTGATATTTTTCATATGATGCATTCACATCAAGTCATCACATAGAAAAATGCTTCAAGGATTTCCTATATTTCTTTTCAAATGTGCTGGCAGCAAAGATTCCACCTAGTTCATTTTTCTCAAATTTTGTGACTTTTGGTTATAAACAGAACATCAAAGAATGGCTCTAATACTATGTTTATGATACTTGTACCGACCTGTTGCTATATATATTCTAACATTTTAGCACACAAAATGACATTGGCACTCATTCAATATCCTAAAAACATTGATTAGTAAATGGAAGTTACAATTATGATATGTTCGTTATATCAAATTCTATCAACTTTCATCAGTAAGAGACTGTGAATAAACAACACAGCAGTTGATATATCTCTATCACAAATATTAATCAACTTTTGGCGAGAAGACCTCAAAGATGCAAATTTCCAATGACGAAAATATCCTGATATGAATATACTTATTTTAGATTATAAGCCTAAGGAGTTGATGTATCCATCTGCATGACATTCTCGGGCTCTAATACAATGGTCGCATGTTATTAACCCCTGTTTGCAAGTTTCCTTTTAATCTTAGCGCCAATCAGAATTATGTTTCCATTTTGTAAATGTGAAAGTATGCTTGCTAATACATCTAGCTTGTTACATCATGCAGGCCATTAGATAGAGTCCCTATTAATCTGTTAAAAAAGGTGTCATTTGCCGATATTGTTAAAAGCATATGCTTGAACCTTTAAGAGGGAAAAAACCAAGCCTCATTCCCATCACAATAAAGACGGACTAAGCTCTTGCTTGGACTCGTTCAAAGTATTTTTCGGAAAACTTTCAAACAAAAACATCTCTGCATGCTCCTGATCAATATTATTCATATTAATATCTTTTTCTTGTCTTTCAAAGAGTGCAGAAGAAGTCTTTTATATAGTGGAAACTTTTAAAGATATTATTTTTTCATGCTAAGAGTTAATAACGTCATTTGCAAATAATTTCCTTTTACATAATGTGGCTGCTCTCTTGGCCATGACTTCAAAGAAGCGTTGAACACGGAATCAAAGTTTATTATACCAAAGAAGTGTACGAATCTCTACTAGACTAATACGGTCCTTCCAACTAAATACTGCTAGCCTGCGGGTGAGTTTTCCGTACGTACGGAAGTAAGTTTGTGCCAAGCCTTTTCTGTTGGATACTCAAAGATTTGATGGCAATCATTCGTAAAATTTGTAGTCCTAATCTTCTTAGAATTTCCTACGGCGACCATTTTTACAATTAGTATTCTTCCGTACATACAAAAGCAATAAACCTGAAATGATACGACTGTCTCTCAGTCTGGCTATTTTAAGGTCCATTTTAATGAAAAAAGTCTTTGTTCTGCATAGACTTTTAATACCAAACAAGAACTCGACTTTCATGTTAGTAACAAAAGCATTGGAGCTTTATTTGTCATTCATTTCATGTATGATATACCATATTTATCATTAATATAATGGCAAATGTATAACCTTTTGGAAATATCACATCAGAAAGTCATGAAAAATATCATATATGTTAGAAAATATACAAAAGATTTTATTTCAAAGGAAACTTACTGAAATATATCAGAGAATGGTTTTCATTTCCTAACAAGAAACAGGATGTAGGGACCTACATGATTGCATATATGCGTAAATAGATACTTTGAAAGCTAGCATTCCTACAGGGTTATGATGTAGCTAGAGCTTTGAGCAAGTATAAGTACCTTGAAAGCGTAATATAAATATCCGCATCGTTATCACTTAAAATCGCCATACAATATATTGACATTATTTTGCCTTTAAAAATAACATAATTTCCTCATCAAAAGATCAGGAAATATTTACATTATATATCATCGATATCATTTTTAACCAAATATTTATAAAAACAGGATTGATATGTTAAACTATTTAAATAAAAAATTTAAAAGGGCACCCTTAGACATGTCAAAATATCTTTGTGCTATGTCAAAAACAATGATGCAAAATTTGATTTCCTTTACCTGATTAAAGGGATAAACGCAAGAAAACATTGACAATCGAATTATGCGATTTTTGATGCAATAAAACGTCTAGCCTCGTTTGATTTGCATGCTAACATCCACATGTTCGTCGCGACACCTAGCCATGTAGCTTTATTCATATTCCAGTTTGCACTGATTAAAAGCAACAAAATTTGAATAAGAACAAAACGTAACACAAGCGGACTCCATTATGTTGCTGTGTTTGCATGATTTAATCAACACTGCCAGGAGTTCATCAAAATACACTGTAAGGAGCTATGGCGCCGTAATAACGCTGGAATTGTCAGATAAAAAAGAATGCCTCACAGCTGAGATATTGCAGATTTTACAAATTTATAACATCATTTGCATTTACTTAACAACTTGGCTCCAGATCCGAAACTTTTTGTCTCATATAATACAAACACTCTGTGAAAATAACAACACTTCATTTTGAAAGAGTGAAAAATTCTTCTGAACAAATGGAATAATTAAAGTAAAATTGACATGGTTCTTGTTATTTCCTAGCATAAGAACAAGAATTTATGTAGAAACCTTTTAGAAAATGTTTTACACAAAAATAAACAAAAACATGCTTCAAATATAAAAAGGTATGATTTGTTAAAAGACTTGATGTACAAATAGAAACAAATTTTAGAAAAGTAAGAAAAATCAGAAAACCTCATCTACCCATTTCTGTGTCTACAGCTGCATACCAAAAGTTTGTTCACAAAGCACTTTATTGTAGTGCAAATATCATGTAATTTGGGTTTTGCTTGGATGTCAATAAAATAACTTAAATCCAATTGACAATGAATCCCCTATCGTCTATGCCTAATATAGCCATTCTTTCACTTATTTTGGGATCATCTTGTCTTTCATGCAATAATTCGAATTTTGGCATGATGAAATAGACAGAAGGCGTCATATTTTCAAATTTCAGATTTCCTAACATTTTGATTAAAATATTTAATATCAAGCACAATCATATTGACATTAACACAAAGGAATTAATATGACTCGATATAAAGCTGTTGACTACTTCAAAAATGGTTTTGTAGCGAAAAATGGAAATGAGTGTTTTTTGGAATTTTTACACCTGGTCTCTTTAATCACCTGCCAAAACTGTTGAGGGTAAATATTGGGTATGATATACAATTATGTAAAAATTAAATGAATCTTTACATCTGTATTGAAATTTCAACATTATCCATTTCTTTTTCTTAATACTATGATGCCTCAAAGACATCCCAAATTAAATGATATTTGCACTACGATACGCAGGTATGTGAACAAACTTTTGGTATGCAGCTGTATGGTTAAAAAATATAGCTAAATGTCAAAATCCTTAAACATAATAAGCAGTTAATAATTCATTTATGAGTAAACATTTCTAAGAAACATCCAGCCATTTGCTTGTGTTATTTTTCAATGAAGATGTTGACCAAATACGTTTCATTTGTCTTGCATAAATCACGTCTTAAAGGAACAGTAGCACATTTTTAAAGCACATTTTTTCGAAATTTTATTCTTCACATTTCCCCAATATATATATAGAGGATATTTAATTCAACCCAACCACGAGATGAGATAAACATTGTATTTGACAAACTTAATAAAATATTCTATTTATTATATAAATTCTTTCTAATGTTGTTGATTTTTAGTGTTTATGATGTCTATAAACATTTCTTAACCCTAAAAGTAGTTCCGGCACAAAGAGGCCCTGGAAGGTATATATTATATACCAGTGACGATATAATATATCGCTACTGTGACCACATACAAGGTTTATTTCACTGATAAATCCCAGTATTTCATTGCTTATTATATAATAAAAGTTAATGACAAGTGCAGTCTCTTCAAAGGACCAAACAATTTTTACTCAACCAGATTACCCATAGTTGTAGAAGAAAGTATCAAACATCAAGCAAAAACTACTGGTGGCCATTTTAGTGTGAACACCTTTTAATCATTTGAAGTAGAGAAATGAATTTGCGTAGCTTTACTGAAAATGTTACATTTGTTTGAAAACTGCTTTTTTTCATTAAAAAGATTGGTAGCATTTATTTTCATTTCCATTTTGTTTACCCACAAAAACATGCAACTATCCCTTTAATGCCTCTTAAAGATTTTCTCATCTGCTGTAATACACAACACTAACAAACAGGTGATTACATTGTCTAGACTCATTTAATGCAGTTTAAGTTTGCAAACTGGATAATTAGGTAATAATAGGTATACACAATGCAAAACAACATCCGTCAAGATTTGTCGCCCATATAGGTAATTAGCCTTTGACTAGTCCACTCAGTGACTCGTAATCTAAGTGAATCTTTGTCTAGTTCACCAAAGGATTCATAAGCATGTAAATCCCCTTCCAATAAAGACAATTTTTGTCATGAAAGGCAGGAAACTAACACTGATAATTGCAACAAGGCATAATGATTTGTTTTGTACCTGCAGATTAAGCGCATTACAGTTAAGAGTAAATCATTATTATCCGTGTCTATTGTGTTATATAATTCAAGTTTTTGTTTTTAGCTATAAAACAGTTCTTTGAACATTCTCTCCCCACAGAGGTAGCTCTGTCAATAATTTCTACACAACCTCTGTTCTAAAACAAGCTCTTCTCAAGCTTTCAGTAGTTTCCCCTGCTGCAATATACCTTGCAATATTTCAGACAATGAAGACATCAAAGATGCTGTCGTTATGCAAGGCGAATGTGCTGTGTAAAGAAGACTAAAAGTGCAAAGTGCATATTTGAATAAAGTTTAGCTTTCCGAGAGCATACAGAATTATATGAGACATTTTGAATGATTACTTTTGATACGGCCTCGCTGATTGCACTAACTTTGATTGCATCCAATCAAATTTCTACATTTCTAGACCATGAAACGCATGAATTTGGACAAAGGTTTGTAGGAATATTTGAAGGAGCTACCTCTGTTGGGAGAGAATGTTCTTAGAAGAATAAGGAATTTAACTTATAATCGTTCTTGATGATCTTAATAGACTTCTAAACCTTTCTTTGTTATTAGCCTTTTAATTTCTTGATTCAGTTAATAGATAAGTAAGTGGAATTATTTATAATATTTTTCATCTTATTTATTATTCTAAAATAACTTGTACATTATTTTTTAGATTCATTCTTATTTTGAAAATGGACAATATATTTGTTAACCTTTTTTGTATTTCAATCTTAGTTTTTCATGAATATAATCCTTTGAGTTTGTAGATCTAGGAATATAAATGATAGAGTTCATTAAACTATTTCGCAAAAACGATTTTTAGAGATGATAATTTAATAAAGATTCAATAACACAGGCATATGACAAAATGAAAATGAGAAAAAAAATTCTAAGCTATCAAAATTATCTTTTAGTGTAAGGTATGCGAGATATGGCAAAATTGAAAGAAACAATAATAGTTTTTAAATTACAAAACAGACATGAATGCTAATATGAGTTTTTTTCCAATTTCCTGCATAAAAATACTCGTAAAACAAATGAGTATTAAAAATGATTGCCAACAGTTGACATAATAAACAGCAAGAAACATCAAGCTTAATATTGTATTTGAATTCACTTTAAAAAGAATTTAAGTCTAAAAAGAAATTGTGTATATTTTGCACTATTTTTTCAAAAGAATACAAATCTAAGATACACATTTTGAAAACAAAGCATTTGACAAGCTAACAAAATAAATCTTGGCTTCATAAGGTAAAACTTTGTTTTCCATGTTAATCCAAGTGGTTAAAAGCGATTTAACTGTTTGCAGCAGTGCAAGGGAGAGCACTCTTGTTTGAAAATCTGCAGCATTTGGTGTACACATATCTACTGTGGGCAAGAAAGTCAGTGAAGCATTCGTAAAATATATCTCTATTGGTGTGTCAAGACAAAATGGCACTTACAGCGAAAATTTACAGAATCAAATAGATAGAATTTACGCCAATAACGAAATTTAGAAAATTGAATCATTTGAATGATTAAAAGTGTGTTATTAATTGTTAAACGACAGTTCAATATTATCAAATTTGTGGTTTTAACTAATATTTCACTGTAGTAAGCATATGGATACAATGATTTGCTGTTTCACCCCACTTACGTTAAATACATGTAATTTCGCCAGAAAATAGTGTTACATTTCATTGCAGAATTTCTGTGATAAAGACGTTTGGAAGGTTATGCAAATTTTTTCTCCCTCATTAAAACGTTATCTATAATTCTTTTGTTATTTAATTTGAAATAGTAAAGTCCTATGCTCAAAATTTAAATATTTCCTCCTAAAAATATTTCAGAATTCTATGATAACATATATGTTTGCTTTACAAACATTGATCTTCTGCAATAGTCATTATTTCCTATTGATTACAAGCATGAAAATGATAATATTATTTTTTCCTTTCATAACATCATGTCTTTGAAGTAATTCGGCTGTTTTTGATATTTTAATAAAATTGTCCTTTCAACACATTACCCTTTTGACTTTTTTTGCCATAACCATGTATGACATATCCATACGCTTTTTAGAAAAAACTTTATTATAGATTTCACCTCCTATGTCAATACAACCACAATTTTTACTATTATTTGTTTGATATTTAGAAGCTTCATATAAAAGCAAGAAAATATTACTATTCCTGATACCAATGGTACCATTTTCGGAGACCATATGATAAATAATGTAAACAATTTGAATCAAGGATACAAAAAATGACATAAAATTAATGAATTTACTCAATGTTTGAAATATGGATTCAGTAAAGTATTATTCTACACAAAATTGTCAATAACCTTTTTTCACCTTAAAGATAGAAGCATTTTTTGATGAACTATATATAATATAATTATAAAACTACTACATTCAGTGAACAAATAATTGATTCATAAAACTAAATCCATCATAATTGTCTATGTAGAAACAAATATAATGGTCACTCAAATCCATTGATTGGATCTAATTCTAAGCCCAGAGTGCATCTCTGGCCTTCCTGTTGATCACCATGGCAACCACTAATTGAAGCAATTTGATTGGACACTTGTGGAAGGAAATAATAGGCGACATCGATCACCGCGGAAATCCATCAACGGAGATCAAAAGTGAAAAGTAATGAGACGCTAGGTGTCATTCTTTACACAGGGTCAGGGCCTTTATGAATTCTTCACATGCCCTGATCAAGTATTTGTAATAATTGAAATTACATGCTTAGAAGTTGAGGATAGGAGATTTAAGGCTTTGCAAATAACACTTTTGCTCTTTTTCTTAAATTGTAAATCCCTTGCATGAATAGATCATTGTTAAAGTATAAATGAAGGAAGAAAAAGTAGATAACAAATTGGTAATATAGAAATATTTTTATTTTTTATCAATATCATGTTAAACCAATTACGATCATGCTGTCGGCAACAAAAAATGTGTAAAAATAATGCAACATTTTAAATTATTTGATACAAAAATGTGTAAAATTAATGCAACATATTAAATTATTTGATACAAAAATGTGCATCTTGTATTTAATAGATCATTGTTAATGTTGAAATGCAGGAAGAATTAGATAGAAACAATTTAATATATGAAATATTTTTATTTTTCATAAATATCATTTTAACCTAATTTGAATAATGCTGTCAGCAAGATAAATTTGTCAAATGAAATAATACGTGTTACAATCATTGGATAAAAAAATGTGTTACAATTTATAAAATTTTCAAGACACTAAAAGTGTTATAACATTGTAAGTGAGAATTATGATCCATATCGGCATAAAACATTTTTTAACAGCTATGTAAAATAAGCCCCAAAAAATTGATTTTATTGGAGTGTATTTAACAGTTATGCTCAAATTGATATCAATGTTAAACAATGTTAAGATGCTTATCTAGAGTGGATCATTTTATCACATAGTGTCAACAGTACAATAGAGGCCTCTCTCACAGAACAGCTATGTAAATAAAATTCCTGTTGTTATCGTAATTGCTTGCATAATGACCATGCATATAAAACTTTTTTTCAAATCGATTTTACTTTTAATATGTTGGTTTTATTTCAAATCAATTGGTTCATATGACTGCATAAAAAATATACGGAAATCAACTACTTTATTCATGGTATGCAACGTTTTGACTCATGTTATTGTGTCATTATTTGGCAGGTTGAAATTTTATTTTGTCAAAATAGGCCTTTTCTCAAATATTTATCAGATCAAATTTGGCTTAATTCGGCAAATATATCTAAATCCACAAAGCAAAGAGCTAAAATTTCATCCTGTCTAAGATTTTATGTAAGACTATATAGACCTGTTGTCTTTGTGTATATCGCAAGTTTTACCTCTTCAGATTTATATTTCTTACTTTAAACGTAAGGATGAATACGAAAATAGGTTGCAATTATAACAACTGTTGTTAACAATTACTAGTGTTCAGACATACTTTCACCCTCATGATTTATTTATAAAAGGAAAATAAACAACTTTATTCATTTTCCTAGTTTGGGGATTGTGCATGGTCTAAGGGAAGTAACTCCATTTTCAGAGTAAACCTACAAGTGTCATCACAACATTGCTAGAATCAATATTTACAGGCACTTTCCACATCAAATCCACATTTAAAGTAAGAGAAAAGAGAGAAATTGAGATGATAATATGAGTGAACATTTCCTGAAAAGGTGAATATATAAATATTTAAAACGTTAGTTTAAATTTTACAAAATGTAATCCTGACACTTAAAAAGATGATAATATTTATGCATTCACTTAATCTAGTTCACTATGAATTAGTTGCTGCAGGGAAAGTAGGATTATGATTTGACAATTTAACAAAACAGTGAAAATTCATTTAAGAAAAGATGGGACCAAAAAATTGAATTTGCTAACGGTAACATTTTGCAACAATGTTTTATTCTTTTGAATAAATCTCAAAATAAATGCATTACAATTGTAAGAGTAAGGACTTATCTGCAAATTGCTTAAGTATATGTTGCGATGCCTTTCTAATAGTCATTTTACGACATGCTGTATGATGTGACCATTACCTATATTTGTGGCAAATACATTTGAATGACTGTTTTCTTTATTACTTACATATCTGAAATAAATGACAACTTAAAAATCCCTTTTATGATAAACTTATATCTCTTCTTCTCTTTTGGTGTCTTAGTGTGCTTCTGTTGTCATCAATAAGTACACCGTAGGTCGTCAAAGTCGTTTTTTTTAAGTTTAAATAGGTTTTACAGAAAATGACTTTATAGTGTTGAAAAGTATTCGGTGACCCCCTATAATGATTCCGAAATCGTTGTCTTTTTCAATCAAGCACATTATATTACAAATATGTAAAATGTACGAGTCAGTAAAAAATCTTGGTGAACATACTACAAAAAGTTATCATTTACTTTAAAACCTAGTTGTTAAATATAAAATCTTGTCAAGCAAATTAGAAATTTAATTTAGATTATCTATTCGGAAATTTATAACCTTGTCAAATCTGTTTGAAGCTTGATAATATTTCTATTATCTTGTGTATAATGATCTATTAATCTATCCTGTAGTTAATCTACAATATAAAGACTTGTATGTAAGAATGTAAGTCTTATGTGGAATAATTAATAGAATAGAAACAAATAATTAAGTTCTAGGTTTACATTATTTGTAGCCATGGAGACTGATAAATCTGTAAACCTTGTCTCAAATCTAATCATATCGATTACAAGATACATGAAACAAGAATGCAAGACTTTCAGACATATTCAAATAAGTCTAAATGAATATTATTTCACCTTAACATTATTTCTCAAACAACATGAAATGTACATAATGTTTAAAAAATAAAATAGAATTCAAAAATAAGAAATAAAAGTTTTATAAATGTATCACCATTTACTTTATATCATAGAACGATCATGAGGTTCTTAAAAACAAAAAGATAACAAATAACCGAAACTTTCCAAATACATAAGGACCTCTTATCATCTCCTCCCATTCTGGAAAAAAACACTGACAAAAAAAGCATTATAAGAGAAATAGATTCTCATCACTTAATCTAAGTTGGGGATATTTATTGGGGGAGAATGAATTTCAAGGGGACATAGTCCAGTTGAAACATGTTCACATTTTGGTTGATTTAGGTTTTACAACTAGATAAATGAAAGCGCACACTTGGTAATGAGAAGTGAAGCCATTCATCGGCGCTATGGCATTACAAGGCATTGTTGATTAGTCTGATCAAAAATCATTTGTTAATTTGTGGATATTCCATTAATACATATCATTTAATTTTATATTGTTGTGAAATTAATAAAAATACAGAGCCTTATTCATGTCATTGTCCCTCTAAAAAAAGATAGTAGAGCCGATAGGACTGGCTCTTTAAATACATCATGAAGACATTCTTATAATCATGTCAGATGTACTAAAGCCACTCAAGCCAATCTCTATCATTGCCACATTCAAAGCTCAACGACTTTTTAAACACAACAAACCCATGTAAATCCTTGGTTCATGAACAATTGATGCATATGCATGCAAACACAACCAAAGCTAAAGGTCAGGAAACAAGCCACAAACATGACACTCGAACACAACCTCGCCACGTGTCACTTCCTCCCCCAATTACGATTTCTCAGAACCCAGACAGGATATGATTCTCAGCAAATCTGCCGATCGATCAAAGATCGGGGCTCATGCATGCTTTCATCAAAACATGTAATCAGCAGACGAAAACATCAATAATATCCATATTAGTGTCTCGTTAGTCAAATGAGAATTCGGAAGCCCGAGGAGCGCCCTTCAAGATGGCCGTCATGTCGATATGGACAATGTTATGTCTGACAGATGGATGGCATGAATCTCATTTTGATGTCAATGATGATTGTGAATGTAATGATGAATACAGTGTTATCAAATATTCAATACATTAGGCCGGGATAAACTAATGTTACAGCACGCAGGTTAATTATCTGATGTTACCCAATCTTATTATATCATCTATTGATTAAGCTTTCATTATCGCTTGTTATGTAAATAGCCATCATGCTCATGAACAGAATATTAGCGAGAAATGACACTTATTTGTTTCGCCTTGTCACACGTTTTTCTCACATGTTTACCAATGTGACCAAAAAATCATATTTATTATTCACGTAATGACACAGCTGGTGTAATTAAGAAGCATGTTTTTCTCCTTATTGTTTATATCAAATACACAAAAATCATATTATGCTTTGTTAAACAAATATGAAAATATTCTAACAAATCAAAACTTTTAACATCTATTAAAGCAAATTGTTTCAATCAAACTAAAAAATTAGTATTTTATTCTTTTCAGAATTTAGAAAAAAACCCAGATTAATCGTGTTAACGTCATTTCTTACTCGCCTGTTGAAGATACTGCCCTTTAATAATTCTACAATGTTATTTCACATTGCATCATACGTCACGATTATCATCACAATCTTACCGGTTCACCAGCTGTGCTTATCTAAAAAAATTTTAATGCCTTTTCTTTATTATAATTCATCGAGTAATAAATAAAGTACTAAACTGAGTCCTGTTTCATTAAAGTTTTAACAAACTTGTGAATGGTATCGGTATCTAACTCGCTTCCGCTTGTTAAATACCAAACCACTCACTCGTTTCATAACATACGCCATTAAGTATTCACTATATATTCAATAAAAGAAAATACAATCAAAGCTCCCCTTTAAGCAAGCAACAAACATTAACATGAATTATTCCTACAACCATTAACAATTTTTAACTAATTCGGAATTTCAATAAGAAACACAAACTTACTGAACCATATACCCTTAATGTAAACAAAATACTGTTAACTAATTATTTGCTTTCAAAATAATGTATGATTTTCATGGATCCATGAGCTCGTGAACACGGTTTTTACACTCTCTGATAAGAGTAAAGAAGCTTATTCAAGCAGTACCAATAGGTTTAACACAATCAATGTTTATTGAAGCCTGCTGGGGATAGAACAATGATTTTATTGATTCGTTTGGCGCGGATAAGAGAATACTTTGTACCCTGCCGTTTATATCATAACAACATCAGTTCTGTATTAAAGCACAGCAAAGAAAAAGGAATTTTTTTCAAATGAATTTTTTTTTTCAAATATCTTAATTCAGTGATGAAGTGTGCCTCTTATATTTTTAGCAAAACTTGAGGAGTTGTCTCCCTTTGTGCTTTTTGCTAACATTTTTATCAAAGGTATTCAGAATAAAATGGCCTAATGAAATTTTCACTTTATACATGACAACTTACTCTGACTGTGGATAATCAAGTTGTATAATTGGATATTTTACCCTCTGAAGAAAATTTTTTATGTATAAAGTATTATTGAAAGGGGATAATTTCGAAAATCAAAACACGTATTTAAGTGCCTTTAACATAAATGGATATACACAGTATCCTCTTAACTGTATAGACATATCATGGCATTTACATGATGAGTTAAAATGAACTTTTACCTAGTTTAGACAAAATAACATAAGGACTCAACTAACCTAGCTTTCATTCTCATAAATTATTTAGCTGACGTTTCCAATTTAAGCACGTGATCTGCTCAATATATCCCCCTCGGCTTAATTTTGTTTATTCAATGAAACTAACAACTAAAGGGATTAGAAAGCCATGAACGATCCTCCTGTTGAACCTGATGACATAAAGACCAGGCTATTTTTGTAAAATACGTTGAAAAGGTAACTAGTGACATTACACAAATACTTTATTTATAGAACTAATGAATGATTTAACAGTTTATTTGAACCATGTTACTTATTATCTTATTAATGGATGACCTTTGCAAGATAAATGAACAAACCTTATTTGACTTTCACGATGATAACCTTGTCATCCTAATCTTTAAAAAGATCAAGATAAAATTTGCATAAATCTGACAAAGAAGGTGAAGATATTTGAGCTTTTAGAAGGATATTGCATTGGTATGCCAATGAATAGAAAAGATTATTATGCATAAAATTGTGTGTAAAATTTTCAAAATATATTTCTTTTACATATTTATCTATTTTAGTCCGTTATATTTCAATAATAGAAAGACTCCAAGGAATTTTATTATCCAAACATAATTCTTTATACTGCAGCTAGGTTTTAAAAACTTTTCACTTGGCCAAACATACTTGGTACTCCATGGAATCCTTAACGGACCAGGAAAGACTAAAAGGTGAGGATATTTGAGCTTTGAAAACGATATGCCAATGAATAGAAAAGATCATCATTCACAAGATTGGGTGTAAAATTTTCAAAATATATTTCTATTTTAGTCCATTATACTTCAACAATCCATTACTCCTGGGAATTTTATTATCCAAATATTATACTTCATACAGCAGATAGGTTTTTAAAAACTTTTCTCTTGGCCAAGCTTACTTCAAGGAAATCTTAATGGTCAAGGAAAGACATTACCTTTTAGCGCTGTCACAGAGCATAAGAGTAAAGGAAATCGCAAAAAATTTGACCTTTTTACCAAATTTAGATTCCAGTAGATTGTTCTCTTAAAAGCTTTTGGACTAATGAGATAATATTTCATTAGGAAACAATAATTTTTGTAACCTTTTTCAAGGTATACATACAGGGTGACATACAAGGAATACATATGGAATTCCATATACCTTAATAAGAAGCCTGCCTTGAATAGAAGAATTTAATGTCTCAAATAGACACTCATTCACAGAACTTTCTCCAGTAAAATAAACGCCAGCGTTAATTAAACCTGCTTTAAATTGAACAAATGCTGTTTCCTTCTCTTTGTACCTTCACCCGTTTCCGATTTTATTTATGTGGCGTCCTTTCATTGTTTCCATAATGTGCTTCATTGACAGTGACTGTTCTTTGAAAGATGGATGGAGACGTTAAGTTCTATTACGTATTATTTTACCTTTGAAGCATATCAGTTGAAGGTTATTCTTAAATAACCTTTTTGCTTCAACTAGACGCCTGTCTCTACAAGCCTTATTAAGAAATAAACACCTGCCTCGAAATAAACCTACTGTGAAGACATTTTGAAAAAATAGAAAATATATGTTTACGTAAGAATCTATGGTACAGATTCCAAAAAAGTACATGAGAAAATTTTCAATTGTCTATTCATTGGTTCTAAAAATATGCAAAATAATGTTTTACCTGAGTTCCGCTATGATACAGACAGACCTTTTGTAATCTATAAATAATTCAATGATATGCACATCTAACTAATTATTTCATTGTTGATTCAACTAAACCAACAGAGATAATGAAATAGCTTTTGGAGTGGTGCTATTGATTCCTTATTGATTTCATGTTCATTGCAAGCTCGTCAATTTTGCTAGATGGGTTTTCTGTTAGTGGGAATGAGTGCTTTCAGGTTAAAATCATAACAACCCAACAACAACATTGCCATCAAAACACACCATGATGTCTGCAATACAAGTATGGCCATACAAAGGGATTGTCAGATGTGGCAAAACAGAGGCAGGTCTAGGAATTTCAAGAGGGGATGGGGTCACCTATCAAAAAGGTTGTGGGTAAATTAAATAAATCCTAGCCCCTGATTCTGCAATTGTGCAAGCTACAAGCATGAAATGTAACACATACACAAATAGAGAATCTCACGTAAGTTTCTTCTGATATCAAAACATCATCATCATGATTATGATTTGAATGGTACTGTGATGTCAATACTTGATGATGATGATGATGATGATGATGATGATAATATGATGATGATGATGAAGATGAAGATGATGATAAAGATGATGATGATGATGATGATGATGATGATGATGAAAATGATGATCAAGATAATGATGATGATGATGATGATAAAAATGATGATGATGATGATGATGATGATGATGTTGATGATGATGATAAAATTGATGATGATGATGATGTTGATGATGATGATGATGATGATGTTGATGATGATGATGATGCATTATGATATCATGTAGTTGATCACGGCAGGGAATTTTGAATTATATTCATTGGATGGCCATATCAAGTCAATGTCCTCAAAAGAATCATAACATATGACCCAAACATTAATTTTTTGCAGAACAAGTCATAGGAAATATTTTTAAACTAAATAAGAAACATACTAGAAATATCATATTATTGTATACTTAAATAAATAATAATAATAGCTTTCCGCGCATATATCCATGACAAAGTATGCTCAAAGCGCCATGAGTATTATTACCCTGGAGGGATAGTATGTTCGGTGCCATCGATTTACAAACGCTCCGCGCGACCGTATAGGTCCGTACTTCCCCCTTGTTCAGGTACCCATTTATACAGCTGGGTGAACTGAGTGCAAAGTGGATGAAGTGTCTTGCCCTGGGACACAACACAGGATGAGACCCAGGTCACAAATTTTTGGTGTCTCCAACAGGATTCAAAACCGATGTAACAGGCCAAACTTTCCCCCTGGCCAGACTTTCCCCGGGGAAGGTTTGGCCTAGGACAATCTTTCCCCCAGGAAACTTTGGCCTAGGCCAGACTTTCCCCCCCCCCCCCCTGGGATCAATCTTTCCCGGGGAAACTCTGGCCTAGGCCAAACCTTCCCCACTCTAGATTTTACCTACACCTTTTTCTATTGTCTTCACTCATAGCAATTTGGACCCCACCTAACTAATACTTACAAATTCTCTTCTTTTATCTGTAGTGCATTCACTTATATTGGCAACTTTTTTGCCTTTCATCCATATGTTCAACTGATAACATTCTGGTCTAACTAGGCTACTTTCACAAAATTGCTTGTTTTTATTCTATATTGTGAGAACTATATACAGGTGGGTGTTTATCTAAAGTGGGAAATTCTGGTTAAGCTAGGCTATATCTTCCCCACCCTTGGTATTCATTTATAGTAGGGAAACTCTGGCCTACCTGGGCTATTTCTTCCCCACTCTTTCCCCCCTGAAAATGAAGACTGAGGGTGGGGAAGAAATAGCCTAGCTAGGCAAACTTTCCCCCCTGAAAATGTAAACAAGGGTGGGAAAGAAAAAGCCTAGCTAGGCCAGACTCTACCTCCTATAATTAAAGACTGAGGGTGGGGAAGAAATAGCCTAGCTAGGCCAGATTCCCCCTCCTACGAATAAAGACTGAGGGTGAGGAAGAAATAGCCTAGCTAGGCCAGAACTTCCCCCCTGAACATGAATAACAAGGATGGGGGAAAATAGCCTAGCTAGACTAGAACTTCCCCCCTGAAAATAAATAATAAGGGTGGGGAAGAAATAGCCTAGCTAGGCCAGACTTTCCCCCAGAAAATGAATAACAAGAGTGGGGAAGAAATAGCCTAGCTAGGCCAGACTTTCCCCCCTGAAAATGTAAACAAGGGTGGGGAAGAAAAAGCCTAGCTAGGCCAGACTCTACCTCCTATAATTAAAGACTGAGGGTGGGGAAGAAATAGCCTAGCTAGGCCAGATTCCCCCTCCTACGAATAAAGACTGAGGGTGAGGAAGAAATAGCCTAGCTAGGCCAGAACTTCCCCCCTGAACATGAATAACAAGGATGGGGGAAAATAGCCTAGCTAGACTAGAACTTCCCCCCTGAAAATAAATAATAAGGGTGGGGAAGAAATAGCCTAGCTAGGCCAGACTTTCCCCCAGAAAATGAATAACAAGAGTGGGGAAGAAATAGCCTAGCTAGGCCAGACTTTCCCCCCTGAAAATGTAAACAAGGGTGGGGAAGAAAAAGCCTAGCTAGGCCAGACTCTCCCTCCTATAATTAAAGACTGAGGGTGGGGAAGAAATAGCCTAGCTAGGCCAGATTCTCCCTCCTACGAATAAAGACTGAGGGTAAGGAAGAAATAGCCTAGCTAGGCCAGAACTTCCCCCCTGAACATGAATAACAAGGATGGGGAAAAATAGTCTAGCCCCCCTAATAGAAAGTTAAACTATAGTTAGATGAGAAAGGCAGAGAAGCTGTCAATATACGTTAATGTCTGCACAATATTGATACAAGAACAGGATTTGTAAGTGTAAGTTAAATGGGGTTCAAATTGCCATGAATTTTGACAATAGAAAATAGGTATAGGTAGAATTAAGGGTGGGGAAAGGTTGGCCTAGGCCAGACTTTCCCCGGGGAAGATAGAGCCCAGGGGGGGAAAGTTTGGCCTAGGCTATTTTCTCCCCGGGGAAAGTTTAGACTGGGGAAGAAATGGCCTGCTACACCGGGTCACTGGCATGAGAGGCACGCAAGCTAACCACTACACCATTGTGCTCCACACAAACAACCAACTGTTGCTGTTTTGAAGTTCGGAAAGATAACCTCTAAATGTCTTTTTAATTTTCAATTAGCCTTTGAATAAAAGGAAGATAGTGCTTGACAGAATAGCAGATAATACGTCTTTGAGTTCATGAAAAATAGATCACTGAACTTTTTACCCCTTTGTCTTGTGAAGGTTGGTATTTGTGCACACAGGATTGAGACAAGGAGTAATTTGGTTCACAAATTAAGGCTTGTACAGAATAGAGAGAAAAATCAACAGAAACTGAAGGCTGTAATGATCTTAAAGGTGTACTTCATGCAACATGAGCCACATTTCAACAAAAAATTGAGGTACAAAAGAGTAGGCTGTTCAATAAATTATCAATAAAAGTAAATTTGATAAATGTGAACTTGTTTTGTAAATATAGAATACATTGATCAATAAAAGGAAATTTGATAATCTAAACGTTTTTTTTATATATAGAGAAGTTGATCAGTAAAAGTAAATTTGATAATCTTAACTTGTTTTGTGTATATAAACATAAACATTTTTTCAACACCTTGTCAAACTCTTGGACACCACCTTGCCCAACCTACATTGTTTAGTCTTTATATACACAAGGGTCATTAAAAAAAACCTCTCATCTATTTTTGGTAGGAAATAGATTCAAACCTGGACCATTCGACTTCGACTGTTTTACACTGGTTCTGTTACTTGACTAGTCTTTCATTAGGAAAACAGTATTCTAAATTTAAAATTCAGTCTTAGTTTCAAATGTACGTCATGACATTTAAGTTTCGATATGTTCCAAAGTTTGACAGACAACTTTGAATTAAATCTTTCTTTCCATTTAAGTGTGAATAGAGAACAAGTTATATGTATTGTAACTATTCTTCAATGATTTATCACATTTAATTTCTTTCTTTTTTGATAATGATAAATATCATTTTTCTCCGAAGAACCAACATCATGAATTATGTTCTTTGCTTTAGAAGTTTTAATACAGATTTATACAAATTCACAAAGGTCTACTCAATTTTATTCTAGATATTTTAGAAACGTTCAAATTTATTCTTCCCGCAGGTCTACAGCTGGTACAAAAAATTTCATAAAATGAAATTGTAGAGCACTTGACGGATAATTCAAATTCTAAGCTTTGATCTTGGAAATTTTATTTAAATTGTTTGCTTACAGTCTTAAATGACTCATTTTAATGAAGATATCAATCTTAATTTGAATCTGAATTTGTTTTCCTTCGAAAAGATACCTGACCTGTTCATTTATTCCAGCTGATTTCCAGAATTAATTCTGGAGATGCCAGAACTCAAGAATTCTCAGAGGACAGTGTCACGTTAGGATCATGCGCAATTTAATATACCCAGAATCCCTTGCTTCATCGCTGACAATGTCTAGCTCCTAATTGCAACAATTCCATAGGTGTTGCAGCGAGTGTAAAATACCTTTGATGATTTGAAATGATTTAGTACAAAACGAGCAAAATAGAGTTTGATACCAAATCATTAAATCATAAACATACTACAAAATGGTAAGTATAGTCTACTATTCTGTTTATTACTTGACCACACAAATAATTGCAGAAAGTGCTGACAGTAACATTTCTCCCACATGACTACTAATGTGATGGAGACTTTTCTCAGACAGTTGAGGAGAGGAAACCCCTGATGGAACGAGTTTATATCCCAGAAGAGTCATTATCATGAAACCTTTATTCCTCAGGATATGGTAGATAAGTGGCATATCTTGAGTGGTTCAAAGAGGTGGAACCGACCATTTTTAAAAACTTTTCAAGACTTGACCGTAAAATGGTTGATTCCTGTAGGTTCCCCCTTCTCTTTTACACAGGAACCCCCTTTCAAAATGTTTGGTTCCGCCTCTGTAGACTTTACACTACAGAAATAAACTTCAGGAATAAAGAATTACCAGCAGGCAAAGGGTTAAAATATTGACTTTAGACTACAGAAATAAACTTCAGGAATAAGTATTACTAGCAAGCAAAGGGTTAAGATATTGACTTAATACTACAGAAATAAACTTCGGGAATAAAGTATTACCAGCAAGCAAAGGGTTAAGATCTCAGATTCTCTATATTTCTTCCCTCTGTTAAAGATCACAGACCAGAAGCAAGAAATGGAGTTATCATTAATGAAATTATTTTTTGACATATCAGAATTCCAAGATAATATGTTAAATGGCTTCACATTTTTATAATTCAAAACCCATTTGTGATCAGTTTTCCCCATAGATTAGAATTAGAACCAAACTTGCATTTTTATCAAAGATCCGCAATAGTTATGAAAAGATTTTACATAATTAGAATTCTAAGAAAACAAGATTATTAATTAACAAAAAGTACCTATATCAGGAAATGATAACACTAGATAACTATTCATAAATGTTTTCTCCTCTGATTCTACATATTGGTTATAGATAACAAAAGCATTTGAGCAAAGCAAAGATATCCAACGGTTTTGCGAGCTTGTCCGGATTCTCTGAAGTGATCACATGGGTAAGAGATCCTTCACTTTCCATCTATCATTCACATTGTCAATCTCTCCAGAGACAGAAGAAAGCAAATTTACTGCCCTGGGTTAGATTTTGTTGATTGAACTTGTTGCCTAGTCATTACTGCTTCCTTCTGGGACAGGGCGAGAGTGACATAGGAGCCGTATCTATTAGGCAGAAGGGATGAACATTGCACCAAATTTTGTATTGGGGGGTAAAGCAAATCTCCCCTCTGTATCTTCTGATATCAAATTAATTAACACAATTTCAAACAAGTTTCAAATATCTTAGGCCCGAGCCCCAAATAATATCTTCTGTGGACACAGTCTTGTATGACAAAAGTGGTTCTGCTCTTGCTCTGAATTTCAATATTTCGTTACAAAACCTGTAAAACTATAAGACAGTTCTGTACAGTTGGAGAAGTCTCATAATATCATTTTGGGACACTAACTCAATTAAAAGTTAACCCCAAAACCAAAAAAAAAGTTTGCCTTCAAATTATAGGATATCACCAGTTTTTCATTTTTTGGACATTCTCTTTCTTTTTACACTATTTACAAAAGGGCTGAATATTGCACCAAATTTTGTGTTGTGGAATATAAAGAATTTCATCCAAAGGTCATCTGATATCAAATATGTTAACAAATTTATAAGAGTTAAAAATCCAAAGCTAGCAGAGAAGATTTTTATTTATCAATGAGTGTAGGGTGAGATAATATTTATCACTGAAAACCATTGTATATGTCACTTCAATGGTTAAAGCTGTAGTCATGGCATTGTAAGTACTGAATGTTGTTACAGCATTATGTTATTGAAAACCATTCTTATGGGCAGATGAAGATGGCAAAGCATTGTGAAAAGTTTACTACCAAAAGGCAGACATCTCTTGATTTCATATAAATAATCCAGTTGTCATGCACTATTTTTCTTGCAATATAAAGCTTATTAACTAATTATTAACAAATAAGCACTCTAGATTAACAACTGTTTAGACTCACAACTCAAAAGAGGGCACAGAGTATGTTGTTGGAGTCAAATATTTCAAACTTTATAAATAGTGTTATTTTGTCAAGGATTGCCGGTTGTTTCTAAAAAACAGCTTCCTAATGCTTATTAGTTCAGTATAAGGACAATTAACTGCTCTGAGTTAGGATTTGTGATTGAAAGCCGGACAGTGGCCAGTGCAATGTCTCAAACATAATTTCTGAAACTAATTTACAGAAGATACAAAGACAAACATGTGTTTAAAGTGTTCAGTAGGTCATTTAACTAATGCATAGAAAAATGGGACACAGAATTTAGACTTTTTAACATAGATATGGCTGTTTTCCGATTATCATTGACAACAAGAAAATATTATAATTTAGGCATTCAAGAGATAAAGGTGCCAGTGAAGAGAGGTAAATTTGTATCAACTCAGGTATCTTGAATCTTATTTAAGCCTCATGAAAAATCATAAAACATATTTTGTGTCACTTTTACACAGTGTAGTATATAAATACTTTTTTATTCATAAACTTTTTTATTAATTCTCTTATCACATTAAAAGATTTTTCTGACCTATTGTCTGATTCATCAAATTTTTACAGATTTTTTATTCGACAACTTTTACAGATGCACTTGTGTGCCCAATCTTTTCCTATGTTGATAAATGAAGTTGAAGCTGAAGATTCTTTTTAACCATTTCCAAACCATTTCATTCTGTATCGGCCCTTAAAGTCACTATCACTTAAATCATAAAATTGTCATTAGATTTCATAATGACTCAATAGCTCTTTTATTGCTTCTAAAAATATTACATGATTAAAATCACTGCTTTTACAATTCGAGACCATTTAAACTTAAGTGCCCTAACTTAATGTCATCTCTATCAATAAATTATTGTTAAGAGTCTTGCAAAGTTACAAAACTGTGTCAATTTCTCTTAAAGAATTCTTCCACTTCTGTTGTAATGTCATTTAGATTCACCGCCCACGCAAAGGAGAATTGATGTCTGTTTCAAGTCTTCTCCTTGCAAAATCAATTTTTTTATGTGCCATTGCCTTAATTTGATAGCGTTAGATACTTGTTTTTTTCGAACATTAAGTGAATCAAAATTTTTTGGGCAACTCTAAAAGGTGAATAATTTGTTACTTTGAGATACTACTTTCTGACTTAATTGTGTTGGTGGCTAACTTCAGTGGAGGATCCTGGAATTTTTTAAAGGAGGGGTCAACTTTTGAAATGGGAGTGGGTTTGGGTCACCTTTTGAAATGGTAAGGGGATGGGAGTTAACTTTTGAAATGGAGGGGTTGGAGTCACCTTTTGCAATGGAGGGGTTGGAGTCACCTTTTGAAATGGAGGGGTTGGAGTCACCTTTTGAAAAGGAGGGGTTGGAGTCACCTTTTGAAATGGAGGGGTTGGAGTTACCTTTTGAAATGGAGGGGCTGGAGTCACCTTTTGAAATGGAGGGGTTGGAGTCACCTTTTGAAATGGAGGGGTTGGATACACCTTTTGAAATGGAGGGGTTGGAGTCACCTTTTGAAATGGAGGGGCTGGAGTCACCTTTTGAAATGGAGGGGTTGGAGTCACCTTTTGAAATGGAGGGGTTGGATACACCATTTGAAATTGGAGGAGTGGGGTTCACCTTTTGAAATGGAGGGGTTGGATACACCTTTTGAAATGGAGGGGCTGGAGTCACCTTTTGAAATGGAGGGGTTGGAGTCACCTTTTGAAATGGAGGGGTTGGATACACCTTTTGAAATTGGAGGAGTGGGGTTCACCTTTTGAAATGGAGGGGTTGGATACACCTTTTGAAATTGGAGGAGTGGGGTTCACCATTTGAAATGGGAGGGGATGGGGGGTCACCTTTTTAAAAGGGAAGGGGGTTGTGGTGGTAAATCCCCTGAAGACCCCTGGAACCATCATTACAGTTCAAATAACAAAAACAAACTTTACTTTGGCAATGTATGGTAAGGATGATAAAGTGTAATGATTTCTTTAGTACCAATTTCACTCCATACATAAAAGTAATGTCACTACCTATGTCTCACCTTATGTGTAATGAATAGAGCTCTAAAGTAATAGTTGATTCACTGGAGTGTGGAGAACTCATTCCAAGAGAGAAATAAAATTTATAAGCATTCAGCACTGGCACGTTTAAAAAATCTAGCTGTTATGTATATCATAATATTTACAATTAATTTCTAACTTAAACAGAAAAGTCTCCTGTTTGATATCCTTAAAGTGTTGTATTTGATATCTTATTATGAATTTAAACCAAAAAAAGCGTTGTAAACACGAGATGGGTAATCTAAAAATCACAATATGACTTGGCCCTTTGAGAATAACTTCATGTATTAAATTAGCAAAGCACTTGCTGGCTAGGTATTCTCCTAAGGGAGTTGACTTGCTTAGATACCATGAAAAGGTTGAAAGAATCGACACTGAATGTTATTTTATCTCCTCAATGACGTGAATAAATTAAATATTTACTTCCGAGAAAAGGTTCTTGCAAATGAAAGATGAAGACACTCAAAAGTCATTTTTTCATTTTACTTTGGACACAGATTTCCAATCTGTTGAAGAGAGTTTTGATATCAAAAGAGATTTCTTTAAACAAATAATGAGTGATGTTATCGACTATGATAATTAATTCTATGAATGTTCGTCTTATTTCTTCTTTTCTTAAAAAGAAAAACTTCCTTGTGTTTTAAGCTGTCCTGTAAAACAAGTTCAAGAAAAACATATGAGAGAGGTTTAGGAGAGAACATTTTCATATAGGAAATGCTGTATATACCATATTTATAAAAAGCAAATGTCTCACTTTAAAGGGCCGCCTTTCACATAGCCTTCGGGTGATTGTAAGTAACTAAGGTCACCTTAGCACAATGTTGAAGAATGGGAGTAAAGGTTAACCTACCAAAGGACTAAAGATTGCTTTGTAAAAGAGGACACAGGCATAAATAGGAATCATATAATGATAACAATGGGTTTATAGAGCACTATATGCATACACAAGGTGCAAGCTCAAAGTGCATGTATGTCTGAATATATCTGTAGAAATATAGTTTTGGGGTTATTCCTTCTTGAGTATTAAAGCTATTATTCTACAAGTTCGAGCGACTCGCCCTTGAGTACATTTAAAGTGGTTGCCCTTCCATCAGTCACAAGGGCATTGTTTTTTGCTTCAAGATAAGTATTGAAATGACATCATGAAAATTGCATATTCTTTATGTTTCAAATTATTAGGTATACAAGTTTTATTGAAATACTGGGTTTTAATCATCATATCTTGTGGTGTAGGTAATGGTTTCACAAACTGAATGTGCCAGACAACTACATAAGATCACAATAATTATCTTTTGGCGATCTCATTTCGGTCTTCTGTGAGAAATGAAGTGCGAATTCTAGGAGATAATCGTATGCAATTTGTAAGCCTGACTGCAATCACTGGTTCCATTCAAGGTATTAGAACTTTAGAGTATTAGCGATATCTTGGAGCGGATACTTTCTGTCTGGTGTAAGTTGTGCTTATAATAAAAAAACATCCTGTAAAAGCCTCATTTACAACTAAATACACACATGTGCAAAGAAAACTTTGTAAATAAATTATGGATATCAACATATTATGTTCGCGTACAGAATATGTTTAGCGTAACAAAACATTGTGAATTTTTAGGTTACTTGAATTGAAAGACACTGGTTCAAATCCCAAAATACTTACTACAGCTGCATATCAAAAGTTTGCTCTCTTACTATTGTCCCTTAGTGCAAAAATATCATGTAATCTAGGTTCAGGTTTGAACATCAATGAAATAACTTCAGCAGAACTGAGAAAGGATCTCCAATGTCAATTTGTTAAATAGCCATTTTTTAACCTATTGTTGGATTGTCTATTCTCTCGTGCAAAAATAAGAATTTTAGCATGGTTAAAAAGACAGAAAGGGTCACAGTTTTGGAAATTCGATTTCCTTAAATTTCGATTAAAATATTACAATTTGACTCCCTGAGAACAAAATCAATGAATCAGTTTGATTTAAAACAACAAACAACGTGTTTTAAGCTGTTGGTCTCTTATGAAGGATTTTGTAGAGAAAAATAAGATTTACTGATTTTGAAATTTTGACCCCTGGCCACTTCTGTGACCTGCCAAAGGCAATTACGGTTTTACTGTTGGATATATGGCATACGATAACGTTAAAGTGCAATGGATCTTCATTTTGGTATTGAAAATTCAAAATTATCCGTTTATTTTTTGCAATGCTACAATGCCTCAAAGACATGCTAAAATACATGACATTTTACTACAATACGCTGGTATGTGAACAAACTTTTGATATGCAGCTGTTTTAAGCAAGCAAATAGACTTTATTTTGAAGAGAATGTCTGAGGTTCTACATTCATTTTCACGAGTTGATAATACAACGTAATTTAGAATGACAGGTCTCTTGGGTTGATGGTGAAAATCAAACAATTGTGCTGAGAAAATCTGCTGGTCAAAAGTTGTATGTGCATAGGTGTACAAGGGGTGTACCAAAAACTTCCGGCCTGACCATAAAAAAAAAAAAAAAAATTAGGACTTATTTTTAGACATAATCACCCTTGACCTCAATGTATTTGATTTTGATATGACACAGACAATGTAGATTTTATGGATAATAACTATCTTTGCATAAACACATAATCCCATTTTCAATTCATATTTTCTCCATTTCAGAAGAAATGAACTTCAAAAATCAATTATTTTCCCCTTGTACACTGAATGTTACAGTAGTTCAAAGATGTTTAAAAAGCTTTAAAACTGATTTTAACAATGATTATAAGTCATATTTTACTGTCCACTTAACCACACTTTACAATCAATTCAACCATGTTTGTTCACAAAGTAGAAAAACTCTTTTCTTGAAAACATCAACTAAAAGTAATAAAAAGATATTGAAAATTCAGGATTATTTACACCTTTCGTACCTCTTAAAGAACCACATCTTTACTATAACTGAAGTACACACGGCTACTTAACAATAAGAATTTCACCCACAATGTTCTACAAAAAATAGAGTCAGAAACCATGGAAACAAACCAAAGACTACAACCAACTGACGAAATGAATATGTCGATTACATCTTTATTTGTCGACACAAACCTAATTAGAGTGACTCGATCCTCGACCGCAATGTACAACGTTTGAGATGAAAACCAATCCAAGCTAAATCTATTTACGTCCTTGGCTTCCTCACCTAACCATGCTATTCATCTTTCCAGCATGAAATCGACGTGCTATCTACGTCAAATAGATTGAAAGTAGCTAGGAAAGTGATGAATCCCTTCAAGCCTTGTTTCAAGCTCTCAACGAAAGGGCTACCTTACATAATGATCTTGTAAGCGGATTATATTCATAATGGAAGACTTGGTGTGCGCAATAATTACATTTGACCAATTTTCTCAAAATGGTCGACTAATGTACGAGACAGTGTATATTAAACACCTTATAAGTCGATATTGACATCCCAGTTTTCTAAAAGGTTGTTTACACAGTATAGCCAATATACCTGACAAGTTGATTATCTGTTGAAATGACAGATTGTCAAACTGAAGATAGTAAAATTAAACCTTTGGTAATTAAATTTTTATCATTTTCAAAACCAGAAATTTAATATGTTGTAATGATATATACACTTGTAAAGAAAACATGATGAACGATATTCATTTTCTATTTTTTCATAATTATAAGAACTTATAAATTTGAATATTGATATCTAATCTTTTGAAATCATTTACTTGTTCAACAGTGAGTAAGAATTTGAGCAATTTTGACATTTTTTATTTTATCTGTGTACTTATGAATAAACTCAATGCATCTAATAAATGTTTGTCTCCCTAATTTTTACAAAAAAACATAAAACTAGAGAGATTCACTTATGAACATGAATAAACTGCAAAAACAGTATGCAATCCAGCCATTAAGAACATTTTTGATTACTTTGAAAAGGTCAAAATGATGTATTTTGCAATTCTTGATTCGTCAACCAGATTTACAAAACGTTATTGCACAAAACGACAGGATGGATTATAAATGTTCAACATTAATTATCATCCTGGGAAAATCACAACATGACACTAAATTAAATGATGCATAATAAATGTTGTATACTTAATTTTTCTATAAAATGAAAAAAATTCCACCAAATGATATTCTGAATCAACCAAATGATGATAGTGCTACTCAATATCTCCAATGCATGGAAAATTCTTATGCACTTTAGAGATGAAAAATAAATCCCAACAGCCTGGACAGAAATCTTAAGAAAGTAACTGTAAATTGGCAAGCCCATTTTAGGTTTTCAATTTCCTAAACATCATATATGTTTTAGCTCATTGCACCTTTATGTATACAGAGACGTATGTGTGAAATGTAAAAACATAATCAGATAAAGGCAAACTTTGAAATGGTCAATTATATGAATATACACTATATTATATTTGTTTTCATTTACGACTTGAAAACTGTATATTATCCAAGTATATATATGTACCTGTATCATTTACTTATGTATATGTATATGTATATCATAAATAATTATGTATATCATGTATATGTATATCTATATGTAAATCTAAATTATTTTCTTTTGAAATAATAAACTCATATTTATATCACTTCGTGAATGAAAATTGACTCAAAATGATGAAAACAACTTCACAGAGGTGTGATTCTTTTTTTCAAAAACAACTTAGAAACCTTTTATGAATGAATGTATGTGTGAAAGATATTGATGTCAATGATAAGCAAACTTTTACTTACCATCTTTACACCGCTGTCCAGCAGTACATACGTCGCTCACCAAACACCCTGAAAATGAAAAAGAACGGAATAAATTATCTAATTTCAGTTAATCTGATACCTACGCATCATGCAGATTCAATTTCAGCTAATTATATCCCCATTTGATACATAAAGTGGTGGCACGTGCATAGCCCAGTTATTGGCAAAAGTTCAGTAACATCGGGCATGGCTCGCCAGATGGGTGGGTTAACCTTGTCAAAGCTAGATAGAGTGAAAATAAAGAGATTGCATGATTCCCAGCCCCACACTGAGACACAAGTTGAGAGACTTGTGCTGTCTTCTTGGGCAAGAGCAGTGTATGAAATAATTTTTCAGGATCACTAGCAAACTGGGCTAGTAAGGTTTCAGAGTTACTAGTCCGTATGAAAAATTACTAGCCAAGATGACCAAGAAAATAAAGATTTCAAACAACTCACAAAAGTTGTCATTTATTTATCATTATGTCTGTGAAGTTCAAGGCTTCTTTCGTCAAGTTAGTACATCCTATCACGAAATGTCCATTTCTGAAACGCTTATGTCCAGAAGTATTTTTGACATTTGAAAAATCACCATAGAAACTTCTGCAAATGGTACAAAACATTTTTGATTAGTCCAAAATGAGCCAGTGAAACTCGCTTAATTTAGTTCTGCTTACGCTTCGATCTTCCATATTCTCTTTCTTCTACAATTGTGCGAGTTTTATTTGGTATAGTGGCACCTTTGCTTTTAAATCAGGCCTGAATGTCAGTTTGACGTTTCGGCCTGTTCATCGCTGGGCGCGGCCATCTGCAATGGCTTGGTTATATGTTGGGTCTAGTTTGGGTTTTCTAAACAAAACAAATTATACCTTAAAAATAATATGGTAATCAAATGATAGAAAAGGCGGGAAGAGTATTTTTACAGAACAAAATCTGAAAATTTACACTAGCAGGCAGCAGGCAGCATCGGGCTACCGGGCTTGTGGTTATTTTGAATGCTGGGCAAGAGACTTAGTTCAGAATGTGCCAGCAGGAAATAGGTACCTAGTAAAGTGGTTAATTAGTGGCGCCTTCTGGCAACAAATATGTCTGCTTGGGTTAGACTTGGGTAATAATATTCCTTTTGCACCGTGAAAAAACACTGTTTGGATGGATAAATGCGCCCTCTAAATGGACATATTAATGTTATTTAAATTTAAATTTTTTTGTTCTTTCTGTTCGACTTTCACTCACTGAAGCCAAACATAGCTTTTTTTGTTGATGGGAATTTAATACTACATTTTAACATACTAATGGTCAGAGTTTATCAAGCACTTCACCAACTAATTTAATTTCAAGTTAGATAGCAAGTGTTTCTCCTAAGCTGTTTAGTTTGTTTTTTTAGAATCCAATATTCAATTAAATGCTTGTGTAGACGTCAGTCCTCAAGAACCTAACGCAAAAACTATGTGGATAAAGATAGAATCAAAGAATAGAGAGTTTGGCAAGTTGATTGAGATTCCACTATAAGTCAGTATTAAAGGTTGTTTTTTCATTTTTTCTCATTCATTTTTCTGAATTTATTAATTGCAAAGACAACATAACAGTGAACTGTTGAGAATTAAGGGTGAGTGGTATTATCGACATATCTGTACACTACAGAATACAGAAACAACACAATTTGTACTGGTACACTCTTCTGAAAGTATCCAATATATCAGAGGTTTTAAAAGTAACAATTTCTGTGTAAAATTGCAGAAAAATGTAACCAAAAATTGTGATTTTACTGATAGTTGTAACACAAAGTGTTAACTCGCAAAGTGCAACATTTAAAAGTCCGAAAGCAACCACTGAATTATCTCTCTTTACAAAACGACGGGCCAGTTGATCATCGAACACTGTTCTAATTGCTGTTATTTAGTTGAGAGAGCATGGAAAAACTAAAATATGAAAAGTACCAATATATTGCAATACGTATTGCAATACGCTTTTCTGTATAGCAATATATTGCAATACGGAAATGATTAGCGCTACCCATCCTTATGAGAAATAGTTTGCTAAACACTAAATTTTCTTTCATAATTTCATTTCTTTTCATCTTAAAATATGGTAAAATCAAAATCATAATATTTCAGGGTTTGTTCTGCTAGTTTTAGTATTAGAGGAGAAAATTTATATAATTGATTTCATTGATAATGTCAACACAGTAAAACATGCCAACATCCATATTTAATTGACTTCAATATTTTACAAGAAATAGATAGTAAAAAAAAAGAGAAATTAACTGAGGATATTTGAATTAATTTTAAGTAATAAACACTCATATGAAAAAATATGCATGGGCAAACATAGAAATGAATATTAAAGACTTCTTCAAGCTTTCATGTTACACGGTTTACCAGTTATGCGGCCTATTGAAAAAACATATGATTTTGATTTTGCTTTGCTTTCTACAGAAATGACATGTAATTTACCATTTTGAAAGAATTAGTTTCAAAATCTTCATAATTTTCTGTCATTATCACAATGGAGATAACAGATTTCAGATGAAAATGGTTTAATAACTAAAAGTAAATTTAAAGGATTACTGTATTCGACGTGATAAGCGCCTGGGGCGCTTAAAAAATTGGTAAAAGGGGGCGCTAATTAAAACGATAAAAATTGTCCTCAAGTTTAGTCTTGAAAGTGTTTTCTTACGATACACATGTCTTTGAAATATGGTTTTATAAGTTTTATCATTTTGGTGGTGGCTGGGGGTCTTGAAATACCCTGTATTCTTCACTTTAGTGGAAGTAAAAGACTTATTGCAAGACTGAAAAACCTTCCTCAATGAATCAGCATGCAAGGTAAGCAATGTTGATAGGTGGGCGCTAAATCAGGACGCATATTGTTCACTCAAAAACGTGGTGGGTGGGCGCTTATAGGGGAGTGGGCGGTTATTAAGTCGAATACGGTAATCAGTTTGAAATCTCTTCAGTAATCTGAAATATTGCCATCCACGAATAAAGAAGTTGAATATCCATAAAAATATCATCATCCACAACATCAATTTCAAGAATGTCTGTGTTGTAACAAAAACCCCACAACCGTTTCAACTTGTTAAGTTCATCTAAAAACCATCTGAAACACTTAATTAAATGCATAAAAGGGCTTTGTATACAACTGTTTTAGTAGATTATTTATGAGAGAGTAAGTAATTGTTTGGCTGCACTTTGGCAATATTTCAGCCATTGTTGGCGTGCTATTTATCAATCATTTTCATTGAACATGATTTATATATTTTGTCTCACAGTTTGAGTGTAAATATGACATTAATGACGTGGCTGTCACATGTCAAACCTTATCAATGGTGTAATAATATATTAATAGCGAAATGCTGACTCTCACTAAAAATAACAATTATATTTCTTCAAATCAGGTAAGAAATTTTATTGAAGACAAAACAATGTACAACAGCTGATGAACAAACATATATGTCAGATTTGATTGTTTAAATTTATCAACATCTAATCTATCTTATCTATTTAACAAATAAAAGGACAGTTTTTGGTTGATAGTATATAATAGGTTATGTAAAGTATAAAGGTAAATCATTTTACACATTAAAAAAATGGTCCTTGCATATATGCAAAAATGCTAGTCCACATATTGAAAATAGAGCCATTGGCATTGTAGCTCATCAGGCTATCTATGATTTTTTTTTAAATGGTCACAGGATCACCATATGCAACAGGTTCACCAAGTCCATTTCCTAAAGTCCTCATTAGCTAAGAAGTCTGCATACAAGATTTCAGTTTTCTAGGCTTTTTCTTTTTAATAATTCTGGAGAAGAAGATGAAATAGTTCAACTTTATAGATGAACGGACATGCAGCCAGACGCTGGACATCATGCAATGCCATAAGCCAATTGGGCCTTTCAGTTAAGCTAAGAAAAAAACACATAGAGATTTTGCACGATCAAAATAACAATTAAAACAAAAGTTTTTGTAAAATATTTAACATCACCTTAATTTTACCAAAATAATTGTAATTTTCTATCGATTGTGTAATTTGCAAATATATTGAGATAAAAAATATGTTATTTGTCCTGTACATTTATTAAGCAACAAATTCTTTTAATGATAAAGAAGAGATAATAAAGCACATTCAGAAAACATATCATATCACTTTCAGTACACACATTTCCTTTTAGTTAAATACTTTCACAAGTCAAAGGTTTTGTAGATGTTGTTTTTTTCCCTTTAAAGGTCCCAAGAGTCTACATTCTCATAAAATGTTTACCATGAAAGCTATAACACATAGTGAAATAGATTGTAACGTTATCTTGATTTAATTCACTGAGTATTCTAGAGGCATTTTGATGGAGGCAAGGAATTAGAGAATATTTAAACCCTTTCTATACCCTGCAGGCCTGAAAACGGGTCTCTGAAATGTATTTGCTGCTGGTTTTGAAGAAGACATCTGAAACATTATCATTTTTAATTTGCAACAAAAAACAGGAAAACCAAGACCTTGTGTTGAACACAAATGCTTATCTGTATTCACCTTTTGGAATTTGAGATGAACACAAGCTGGGAAAAAAACACATCTCAGGCAGTTTTTAAGGAACTCACATGGAGAATTATTGATGACAGAGGGACACCACTGAGCAATGTTTCTGAAATGTTAGGTAAATGAAATGATGTAATTTACTGTTGACTGACACAAAAATGGCTGCCAGTGGTTTTTGCTCGATATGTAATAATTTCATTTTACTATTAGGATGACCCAGTTGAGCAAAGAGATATTTGAACTTCGTAAGATTATACATTTGGCATAAACTAATGGTGGAAAATTTTAAGAATTTTTAAATAAAAGAAAACGTGCCAGTGCCCCTTTAAGTACCTCCTTCCATTTTCTTAATGGAAGAGGACAAGACATCTTCGGTGTAAAGGGCAAGGCGACCTCTGCAGTTTTTTTGCAGAAGACACACATGCATCAAAAGCCGCTAATTAGTTTAACTTACAGAATGAAGACTGTCAACAGCTGAACTGAGCAAAGAAACACCTGGGGGAATGGAACAAGGAGGAAAAACATTTTTCAAGATGGTGTTTGTTTTTCAATATATCTGTCATATTTTGGGAAGAAAGTCGTCAGTAGTTTTTAACACATATTTGTTTTTTGGTTTGAAAGACAGTTGTCGTGGGTTTTATCACATTTGTCAATGGCTTCTTAGACACTTTTCATGGATTTTACTCCATTTGTCAGGTTTTTGAAGACAGACATAATTGGTTTTTCTGCCCTCTTTCTGATGTCATTGTAATGTCATTTTCATCAAATTTGGAAGCATTTGATCTTGATTCTGTGCTTAGTTTTATCTTGGGTAATCATTCATTTTGACGCAGATGATTTTTCTAAGAATATAGCTTGAGGAGAGCTTTTAGTTTGACGTTTAGGCATCTTGTTTTTGATGAATCTGATAAAGTCAAATAATGTGTTGGATGTTCATGAAGATTTTCATGACACCAAATTAGACTTAATTTCCTGAAAATGAATTCATTAGATTTTAGACCTTAGCAACAAGATGCTGGATAAATGATTATGATAACTCATGACCTACTTTTGATATTTTAAACCCTGTAGTCTGTACCACATAACATATGTACCAACAACATATCCAGAAATGATGATTAAATTGATTCCAAAGATACAAGATACCCTTACTTAAATTATTCTTCATAAATATTTTCTCGAATGAAGTTCTTCTTAGAAAGTGTTTGTCATTTATTTCTCAAAGTATATAAATCGCATTACATCATTGTGTATTACATAACATGACAGGAATGCTACAAGATATAATCCCCGAAGCAGATACGATATTTCCCTACAAACACATTATTGTTATTCTCAGCGTAGGAGAGGAAATGTACACCTCATAAATACGAGGAAATTTTTTGCGAAACGATGCTTCACAATTCAACTGCAAATAACAATGTCTACAGCCTGATCCCGCGGGAACATTTGATTTACTACGTCAAGTACAAACACAACTGTACATCTCGCCACTAGCGAATGAATCTTTGAAGGCTTCTGGGAGATTCATGTTACCACTCATGTCCATATTGATTTCAGACGAGATATCTGCAACAGCACAGACAGTTCTATGGAGATAACCACGGCAACACACTAGTCTTCCCATGACCACTCGTAGCCTTCCCATGACCACTCACTATTGGCAATTACAGTATCTAGAGGCGAGTGAGATAATGACTACTTTTGGGAGAGAATATTAATTTGCTGATATGACATATCATTGTCATCTTCCAAAAAAATCAAAATATATCTATCATCAATGGGTATGATTTTCATGCTTAAGATTATGATTATAACTATACAACCAAAATACATAATTATTTCATATAGCAACAAAATGGATAATTCTTATAGCAAGAAAATGCTGATTCGTGAAAATGATTTATCATCATCTGAATAAAGACATATCTATCAATCATCAATAAATAATTATATACATTTTCAGACTGAGTCAATTATTCCGAATTATCGCATATGGAAGAATGAAAGAGATATGGTGATTCATGTATCGAGAATATCCTGATTCGTCAAAATGATTTATCATTGTCAGACTATATCTTTCAATAAATTTTATGGAACTAATGTTTATAACTTAGATTCTAACTTTATTGGAGTTAGTCCACTACACCCAACAAAATGGTATATCTATAGTATGGAAGTATGAAAGAGATGATATGGGGTTAAAAGATACTGATTCATCAAAATCATTTATCATTGTCAGAAGTATCTCTGACAAAAACTTATTGATCAAATTTTTTGTAGGAATGACTAGAATTCTGAAATAATTTTGTTGATCATATTGTGTTTACAATAGTAAATTACTGTATTTTAACATTAGAGCATTATCTATAAGTATTGTATAGCGAGACACTAGCTGTGTTTCATCAAAATGATTAATGATTTAAGATCTTCAAATCACCTTATCTGTCAATTCAGTTGGTTGGAATGAAGCGTATGCTAAAGATATTGATATTTATTCCTTATTTGCGATCACAATATGTATCAAATCTATTGGGAAGCAAGACAGATCTATAATAATTTCAAATTTGAGAGAACGATCAGATACATGTTGTAAACAAAGTTATAGATGTCAATCAATTTTTGTAAGAAAGATTTATATAAAAACTATTCCACACCCCCCCCCCCCCCCCCATTCATGTTCATAAGTTAAAGGCAATCTTGTATCTGATGTATGTTTAAATTCATATTGACGATGTGTCTCGTGACTTGATGATATGCTATTGTATTATCTCACCCATTTGCAATGTGATGAATATATCCTATGTAAATGTCTTACATAACAACACATACCATTTCAACAAATATTGGCAAATGAAATTCCTGGATCCCTCAAAGGATTGACAGATACAAGCAGCTATAAAGAATCTTGCAGATGCCTTTTAAAACAAGTTTAACACAGTCATTAAAAATTCTCATTGAATGAAGACTTTCACATGGATGAAAAGATAATAATATCAGGATATATCTTAAAACAATCAGGTAAATCTTTGAAGGGATCATAGAATTGGCATTGAAAAGAAAACTCAATTCCAGGATCTAATTTTGTATTCCTAAAAATTCCCTCTGATGATGGAGTTATCCAACAATTAAGTAGATGTTATCCCAAAAAATGTTTTCAAATCAAAATTATTGGTTTGTTGACTTTTTGTGATTGTTTATGAGATAGTATGTCAAAATGACCAGAATATACTATCACGGATATAAGCTGTGCAAAATTATTATCAAACATCTTTCAGGCAAAAGATAGGTACAAATCATATGATGAATTCCATAATATATTTCAATTTGACCTTGCCATGACCTCAACCTTGACCTTCTTTCCAATCAAACACTTAACTCATTACACATTTCCCATGAGCCATCATTCAAAATGTCTGTCTACCTACTGCCAATGCAAGAGTTAATTATTCCAGCAATGGATGTTTTCTATGCTTCCAATGACTCTGAGAGTCCGGCAATGCTCTCGCCAGCACTTATGTGAAGTTATTGCTTCAGAGATTAAATCAGTTGGATGATGAACAGAGTAAGCTCTCAATAGATCTGTTCATGATCTTCCATGTTGAATTCTTTTTCAACATACAGAACAAACATCAAATTATTGAATGAGAAGACTGAAATACTTGGTCATTGTTGACTTTTTATGAGTGTCTGGTCTTGGTGTGGTGAGGTCAAAATGACCAGGATATATTTACCAAGAAGACATGCAGATGCAAAATTAACTGTAAACAACATAAAAGTGCTAGACATTTCTGATTTGCAGAATTGCTAATAAAGCAAGGGTAAAAATACAAATTTGGATATCCAGGGGATTTGAACCCGGGATCATTGGGTTAACAATCAGACACTCTGCTCATTCAGCCAAAGTAATATTCCCTTGCAGCGAGTAGGAATCAGTTTGACCTCACCCCGACATTCACACCATAAAATGACTCCTTGTGTAAGTTATTCAGGAGAGTAGCCTGCTCTTAATATTTGTATACCTATTCGTTATTTAAAAATGACATTGTCCATGAAAAATATTTGAAAGTATTAGCCTCAATGCAACTTTGTAGATCTCTCTCCAAATTCAGATGTGGAGTTTGTAAAATGAAAGTTCAATCATATAGAAGATCAAAAGATGACAATACAGATCAGGCTTTTTGCTCTTATTGCGTTAACGCTATTGAAGACAAATACCATGTATTATTACAATGTCCTTTATATTCTGATCTACAATGTACTACTGTGTGAATCCCAGTTTAACAAAGTTTGTCCAGCTACTTAAAACCCCAAATGCTAACATTATTCTACGCCCAGCTATATTCGTCACCAAATTACATATTGTATGATGCTAATATTGATGTTTTGACCATGACAGCGCTCTGGTGTAACATACGAAATATTGTCATTTGTACTATTGGCCTCATGGCCACTCTACGAAACAAATCTGTCTGTCTGTCTGACTAACATACCTGTAAAAAGGACCTACAAACCTGTAGCAGTTGCATTAAGGTAGATTGCTGATGATGATGATGATGCAGAAGAGAAAATTTTCAACAGCCATGGGGATTTGAACCTGAAGGGATATCCCAACATCCTAAGCCAGTAGAAAACTCACCCTGCCAAACTAGGAATTTGTAAACAAAGGGTTAATACGAGAGTGGCTGGTTAGAAGGGGACACAAACTATAGGAAGGATAGGGGATATCTGTGTACAAGTTCATCCTAAAGTTATTGAAAGAAAACCAAGGCAGCAGGAATATAACATTCAAAATAATGCAGGATTAAATGCAAATGGATAAAAAAAAACTGCACAAAAAACAACAATATGAAGTATTTTAAGATTTGCAATGGTTAATAATACCAAAATCGTCCTCAACACAAAGTTACTTTGTTTCAATTATATATTTTGAGATGATAATTCATTTCAAGAAAACTGAATATTGCAATAAAGACAAATGTTTTCGGTTTTAAATTGACAACAAATGGATTCTATTTTCATATGATTATTTTTAGCAATTGACAATAACACATAAAAAGAGACACACATATTAACATAATATTTACAAAAAGAATGACTCGTTGATCATGCCATGGCTATATTTATCCCATTTCTGTTCCAAAACAATGAAATTTATCAAATCTTTGAACGGAGGGGTGATAAACTGTCACCAACACATTGAGTTATAGCCACTGGAGAAGCAGGAATTTTTAGTTGTAGATTTTTGGGTTCTACCCCCTTCAATTAACCCAAAACATGTTATTACAAATTCTCCTCCTCTGGCTGATAACACCTTGTGTTGATGACTGTTTATATACCCACCTGTAAAATCTTACAAACATCTATTGGTCCCATCACTGTTTCCTTTGAAAGGTAGACCAATCATGGTATTTTTTGTGGAAACAAAGTTCAAGGGGACATTTCCGTTGATACAATTATGTTATTAGTACATGATTTTATCAAAACAAAGTTGAAACATTGATTTAGATTTTACAACTAGATAAATGAGAGCGCACACTTGGTAAATAAAACAAGAATGAGAAGTGAAGCAAATTATCATTGCTACAAGCATGAAAAGCCTTGCTATGGCACTAAAAGGCATTGTCTTATCATAAATATGTGTGGATATTCTGTACATTTATATATTTCTATGTTATAAAGATTTAAGATAAGTAAATGTACAACATATTTTGTCATATTCCCCAAAAAAACATGGCTGACTGATTGCCAATAGGTCAGACTCTTTAAGAAGATTCTCCTGATTTACCCTATGAGGCATTTTTCAATCCCGTCATGAAACATATTTATCTTATCTTTATCATTAGTCAATCTCTATATACAAACATCCTTGGAAAACCTCCTCTCATGGGATTCAAACTCTGAACTGGGTGACCCACGATTCAATGTTGTTATCAAACATGCATTAATCCCCACGGAGTAAACTGCAAATGGGCTGGTAAACACACTATGCACCCGATCACTTGACAAGGAAAACTAATTAATTCTCTGAGAGCATTGCTATAAAAGATTGAAAGGATCATGTTTTTGGGGAGAAAAATAACTTATTATTTGTGCAGTTTAAATGCCTTCAGAAATTATTAACATGGCATCGTAATATAATTTTATGTAGACTAGATGATATACAATAAATAATTTTCTCCATACAAAATTTTGGAGATGAATAACATAACATATCAATTGTAAAAACTATCAAATTTTATGCCACAAATCATGACGAAATTACAGCCATTGGCTCTGTAGCTTATCGGTTTCTAATGATTTATTGTCATGCTTGAGCGCTTGCATTTGGAATAAACAGGCTATAACATGAAATGGATCTTTACCAAACATTCAATTTAAAATCTTCTGGCTAAGGTAAGTCAAAGATTTTCAGCATTCTAATTCAGGTGTCTACGATTTATCTAAGGGAGTTACCTTTATGACTAATAAATAATGACATATTGCCAAAAATTCTGTTTGACATAAGAACTTCGAATACATACACACTTTCAAAACACCTCATAAATAAACAAGTACTTTTCAAATACAACCAAAGAGTAAATAATGAGGAGAAACATTGTCAATTATACTGAGGTTGTCAATTATATAGATGTTGTCAATTACATCGATGTTGTCAATTATATAGATGTTGTCAATTTTACAGATGCTGTCAAATACATAGATGTTTTCGATTAAAAAGATGTTTTCAATTAAAAAGATGTTGTCAATTACAAAGATGTTGTCAATTATATAGATGTTTGTTCGCAGAATCATTACATAAACTATTTATAATTGTTGATAAATCAGGAGCTACCTTGAACATGAAGCCTTTATTTCTGTTTCTATTTCAATTCAACAAACATAATGACATGGCATTAAGCCATGTTTCAGTAATAAAAGGATTTAAATTAGTTCCAAGATTTGCACAGATAGGTAATTTTGAAAAAGATTTAATCTAAGTTCTTGGGCTCAGCTATTTACCAAAATCAAAATCGTGGTTGGTTCTTTCATGCACAGATATTTTGGTGGTCATGAAACAGAAAGAAAAGGGCTCATTTCATCATACCTCATCTTTCAGCTGAATGCTTAAATCTATCCTTGTTTCAATTATGCAATAAATAGGTTTATGCTTCTAAAAAAGTTTATCTATTTCAGATTTTAACTCAGTTTATCAAATATTACTTCCAAATTATGTTGAGTTCTACTACAAACAGCAGTTTGGTAATCATAAAAAATTAGGCTCAGTTTTTCCCCAAAAAAATATTTCTGCTGTAACGTAAATCTTATAATGTTGTACCTTCTCAGCTTATCAAATATTATTTCCAAATTATGCTGAGTTCTACTACATACAGCAGTTTGGTAATTAAAAAAAATTAGGCTCAGTATTTCCCCAAAAATATATTTTTGCTGTAAAGTAAATCTTATAACCATCTGAGCTTATAAAATATTACTTCAAAATTATGTTGATTTCTACTACATAGAGTACTTTGGTAATCTTAAAAAAAAGGTCAGTTTTTTCCTCAAAATATATTTATGTTGTAAAGTAAATCTCATAAATATCTTAGCACCAAATTACCCATGATTCATTCACAGTGTTGATAATGTTGTACAAAACAATCATACCTTCATATGCTTTCATATCAATTGTGCATCTTCATACCATTGTGGTTCCATATTATATTCCTGGATTCAAATATAATAACTCTGAGCTATTTTTAAAAAGAAAGGCTAACATCTTATATAATAATTTTTTTCACTGTATTTCACATCTTTTCAGAATGTAAGATGGTTTCTGCAAAAGTCATATGTAAAACTGATATGTTAAACTTTAAAAACTTGTACTATTATATTGAAATCAAGGGTGAACAGATGCAAGCCTTGATTTTCAACATACGTACCATCTATATCAGGCTATATATAAAAGGCTCAACAGAATTAGCTAAACACTTTTATGTTATTATTATTAAAACTTAAAAAATATAAATATAAATTCTTATGTTATTATTACAGTCACTATCTACGGCAACAACATTTTCTAGGTTTTACCTCCAATTACGTAACATATAGCTGCCAGTTGTAATAAGCAGTTTTGCAGAAGAGATGGAAACCAAAGCTAAAATATTAAGACAAATGCAGATATTTCAGAAGTTCTTCTATGTAATAGGACATTCTTTAAGTAAATACCAGACCAATCATTTCTTAGATTGCCACTTGCTATTTTTACTTCATTGAGCTAATTAAAGGGACCATTCGAGCGGCTTTCATCCGACATCTTGAAATGTTAGCATTGCGAGAAATCAAATGTGCTGTATTATGCGAATTCATTGACAAAACTAAGAAATAATTAATAGATTGATAGACGAGGGGCATATTTACAAATAATTCATTATAAAAGTTGTCAGTTACGACAATGTTTTGTCGTAGTAATGCATTCCACATTCGTAGCTCCGATGATTGGCTTCATTTCACGAAGTTTTTCTTTTTTGATCGATACACTTTATTCTTTGTCAAATTGTTAAATCTTGAACAACTGAAATGTTAACCTCATGTACATATTTGAAATTAAGTGTGAAAAGAATCATGTAAATCTCATATATATTTGTTAACAGGAAAGTCCTGAATTTCGTTTCCACAAAAAATACCCCGCTCGAATGGTCCCTTTAAGGTTCCGCTCAAAGCTTTTAAACCGTTTATTGGAATCTGCAGCAAGAGCCCTAAGCTAAGGATACAATATTGAATTTTTCTCATCATAAGATCTTAAGCATCTCTTGAACATTTTCCTAGTTCAAAAGTGCTTAATCCTAGAACTTATCGAATATATCAAATTTCTTGTTTGAAACAAAAGGTTAGCATGAACTTTTTTAGGAAAAATTAAGTTTGATGTCTTTATAATCTTATTGAGATATAACTCAAATGCAGAAGCTATGTCAATTCTATTTTTTATTTTGAAATCGATTCCGATGATATTGACAATAAGAACTTTAAATCTAGATTTATGTCTTTTAAACATTAAGAAATACAAAATTGAAATAATTGATTCATACTATACATATATATATGAAAATGTCTTCTAAAATAACTAAAAAACTTATTCCTTTACTACCAATATCAAAATTTATAATATCAAAACAATTCATGTAACATAAATTTTGAGAAAAAAGTAAGAATTTTATTTTGGCAAATTTTGTGTAATAAAACACTTCTGTACGAACATTCATTTGACAGAATTTAAGTCTTGAAATATCCTAGCAACCATAAAAGTCTTCAGGTGCTATGCTCACATGTGACAATCCAAATGTCACATCAATGACAAAGAATTGTTTTTATGAATTCTGTTTAATAATTATTTAAGAAAGACTTTCTTTTTGAGAATGGGATGCACATATCAACAATACTTTTAATTCAATTTTTGCAACAAAACTGGCTTTTGATATTTTATAACTTGAATGATAGATAACTGAATAAAAACAAATATTTGCCATGATAGGTATTCTTAGAATAAAACTTTTATTAGTAGCAACAACAAATTGCAAGACGAACAAGCTATCTCTGGACGTTTTTCCTTTCACTAAAAAAAATTCCTAGAAATTAAGGATCTTACATCTTTATTATGAAATCAGATGTTTATATAATCGTACGAAAGAATTTTGATTTCATAAAATCAGGCGTATATTATTTGTAGCGTGAACAAATTTGATATTTTCTTTTTAATTTCTATACTTAAATCAGAGATCAATATTTGAAAGACAACAACCTCCTTCTTTGAAAATTCTTGCTTATTGAGTAAGTATAGACATTAAAAAGTGTTTTTATCTGTTGGTTTACAAAGAACTTTTTGATTTTATGAAATTAGATGATTATATATTGCTAGCATGGAAAAAAATGACAATTTCATTTCAATTTCTTTCCTTAAATCAGAAACTGGCATTTGAAATTAAGACAACCACATCCTTCTTTGAAAATACTTGCTTATCAAAGACCTTTGTGCTGTTTTTGTCATGGACGTAATGGCCGTTTACCAGAGAGAACTTGTAAATAGAGACAATAGCTGTGGTTGGTAACTACAATTACAGCGCAGCAATCAAGAAACCAATCCCCCACTAATATATTTCTTTATGTAAACCTCTTAACATCTCTCTTACCCTTTAAGATATTGTAAATGTCTTACAACTGTCCTCACTTCTTGTATCAATAATCTCAAAAAGGAGGAAATAAAGATGATGATGATGATGATGATGATGACATCCTTCTTTGAAAATACTTGCTTATCAACATATCTTTATCCGCTGATTTACAAAGAACTTGACTATTCAATCATGAATGTCCTTAAAAGAAAAGAAGTCATCTATCATCTAGTGTAGCAATATGATCAAGAATAAAACCCAAAGGAATATTTCAAGGATTATTTGAAAAGATATTGACAAATCTACATTTAAGGAAGTGTCAAAATTAACACGATTGACCTCAATATTCCCAGTTGGTATCAAAGCCATCCATTTTTCTTGAAAACCAATTTAACCTGTCACTGTGGTAGAATTCCTTGCTTCCTGTTCGAAATTGTGTTTATGTGACCTTACCAAATGACCTAAAATATTATGACCTTGAATGGTATGGCCTCGAATGGAAGGATCTTGAATGGTATGACCTTGAATGGTATATGCCCTTGAATGGTAGAATATTGAATTGTATGACCTTGAATGGTAGAATCTTGAATGAGATGACCTTGAATGGCAGAATCTTGAATGGGATGACCTTGAATGGTATGGCCTTGAATGGTAGAATCTTGAATGGTATGCCCTTGAATGGTAGAAACTTGAATGGTATGACTTTCAATGGCATAAAATGGAAAGTATGTTCTTGAAAAGCATGACTAAATTGTCTATGGAAATGGTATCATAATGACTGATATGACTTTAATTAGGAATGGCCTTGAAAGGTGTAACAATGAAAGTAAAACCTTGAATGGCATGACATTGAATGGAAAGATTTTGAACGATATATAACAATGAATGGTATGACTTTGAAAGGTAATTAGCAACCTTGTATGCTATGTCCTCTATGGTATGGCCTTGAGGCAATGACACTTTTTAACCACATCAATCCTCTTATCTGAAACTAATATCAGATCCCTCTTGAGAAATATATATGAGCATTGACACAGTGTAGTAAGAAAATCAGAATGTATTCAGTAAAATATTTTTTCTTTATTTATACAGTATAAAAAGCTTTGTAACGTTGTGTTACTTCATGTAACGTTAGAATTTGGTATGAAAGTTATGGTTACAAAAAAACATTTTTTACAAAAAGACTAACTAATCATCTTTTCTTGCACAGTGACAATTTTAGCCTTTCATTTTGGTATTTTCAGTGATTCCTGTAAACGTGTCACTCATAACAAAATTACTCTGATTAAGACAGCTTCCAAAGTGACTATGCATACACCATTCACTAATATACATATCAAATTAACCATACCGGTACATACAGAAGCATCATCACAACCCATGAGAGCCAATTCCATAAAACCATGAAAAATTTCATAGTTCCTAACGAGGGCATGATAGATCAAATGCCTCTCTTCTAGAGAGAATGTAATTAATATGCTATTGTTTTCATGCATGAATGAGCAAGAAATTAGGTGGCAAGCAAATACTCTTCAATCTGATAAAATCCATTGATTGGTTTTGGACCTCAGCAAAACTGATTTATAGCTTGTGACAGGCACCATTCTTGCACGTCAACGATGTGAAGAAAATATATCAAAATATTTGCAAAAAATCAATGCCTTGCGATGAAAACAAAAAATAGTTGGAGATGTTGATTGGGACTGAAATAGAACACACTGGGATGGGCCTGTGAGATATCTGGTATTAAATCTTTGAAATGATTTTTATGTGTCGGGAATATGTGAATATAATGATGATGGGGTCTCCTTTGATGTTGTAAGAAATACATTTATGAATGCACTTGTTTACTTTTGATGTTCATTGATTCCAACTGATTTCAATGATGAAATTATCCATGAAAATGTCAAATGTTTAACTGATGTAGTCTCTCATGCCCTGAAAAGTATACAATAGACAAAATTAAATGTGTTTTTTTTATATGTTTACATAAACCATGATGGTGATGTTCATAATTAAATCAATTATCAGTGCAGTCGTTTAATGATTTTGGACATAATACTAACATAGTCAATTTATATAGCGCTGTATCCATGCAATAAAGCGTGCTCAAAGTGCTGAAAGTCTATTATTTAAGAAAAAGCAGTTCTGAATAAATGGGTCTTTAGTGTTTTTCTGAATGTCTGTTAGCACTGGCACTTTCGTATTTCGATAGGTAGTTTGTTCCATTCGACTGCTGCAGAATAGGCAAATGATCTCGATCCCGCCGTTTCTGTCAAGTTTCACTCTGGGCACTGTGAGTAGCATCTGCTGCTCAGAACGGAGACATCTGCTTGGTTGGTAACACTCCACATCTCACACAGATAAGAAGGTGCGGAGTTACTGAGGCACTGGTGAACAAAACACAATACTTTGAATGTGATCCTGAATCTGATTGGGGGCCAATGAAGCTGTCTGAGTGTAGGTGTTATATGATTGAACTTTTTAGACATAGTCACGATTCTTGCTGCTGTGTTCTGAATGCGTTGTAATTTATCAAGGTGGATATTTGAAAAGTTTATTAGTAAGCTGTTACAATAATTAAGTTTTGTGATAACAAGGGAGAGACACAGGAGTGCTGCAGTCCAGGACCAAGACATTTATAATGTGTATAATTTGTATAATATTGCTTACACAGACCGACTTAAACCATGAGAGTTGTAAGGTACATAATTTGTAGTCCGAAGTTTTAATCCTCTAGATCAAAAGTGTGATACATTCATACCTAAAAGTTTGAGAAAATAAATTCAAATATTCATTTGATTGATCTATAGAAAGCCCAGATCTTTATTTTGGATATTTGAAAGTATACTATTCATCATTACCAGAGATCATAAGTATGAAAGTCATTCACAACTAAGGTTTCATAGAATAAATTCTAATATTCATCTAATTTATCTTCTTTTAAAATGCCCTGAGCTTTATTCAAGATAATCGAAATTTTACTATTGATCATGTACAGTTGATACATTCATAAATTAGAAAGGTTTGAGAGAAAAAATGTTGATTTTCATTTAAGAGACCTTTTCTTAAAAGCTCTAAAAAAATTTAAAACATGCAATAGATCATTACTATAGATAATAAGTGTAATACACTCACAACTAAGAAGTTTGAGAAAATAAATTTTCATAATCATTTCAAACTTAATAATCCTTTGAAATGCAATGGGCCAAATTCAGAATAATTGAAAGTATACTATAGATAAGTAACAGTAATACATCAACAACTGAGAAGTTTCAGAGAATCAATTCTCATTTTCATTCCTAATAAACTAGAATCCAAAAGAAACGTCCCGTTTTTGTTTTTCACACACATCAGAGAAACCCTCTTGTCTTTGACTTGGTATGTGCAATCCTAATTCTGTGTTATTGTGCTGACTAAACGAGTGTCAGGTTTTGCATTAAATTACGATTTACTACAAAATATTGTTTTGTTATATTTCTATAGAGTATCAAATATGGAGGGGACGTTTCTTGTAGATTTTAGAATGTAATTGATTTTCTTTTAAAAAGTCCTGGGCTTTACTTATGACAATTAGAATTATCCCCTCAACTTTCATTCCACGAACATAGACAAGTCTTATTTACTCTTTAACAAAGCCGGAATTACTTTCCCATGTTAAAGCCCATTAGCCATTTGAATTATTCAATGCAATAACAGCCCACACAAGATGAAGACCGACATACAGGACAGACGGTTCCTCTTTGCAATATCCTGTTCGACCTTATTTACTAAGAATTCCATCAGCCTCCACAAACCAAGAACATGCACTGGTGTTTGGCTAATTCTTTTATCTTCGGAACACTGGTTCATGAATAGTCATTATAAGGAATTATTCTCCCCAATTCTAGTTAAGCACAACCTGACCCTTGTACAGATGGCCGACCTTGATTTTGGCGGAATTCTTGTCCGTTGGTGCCAGCATGAATTTCACAATCAGCTCCTCATTTGATAGCCAGAATTGAATTATGCCCACTTGCAATGGAATTATGACCTTTGTGTAGCCAGGATCTACTCACAGTGTAATAAGGTTTTGCGCAGTGATGTATTTTCATTTGTTCCAAGAATAATAACAATGAAATATGCACTTTTGGATGACGGTTTGTTTTCACCTTTTAACTTTTCATTTTGATAACATTTAATAAATATGTGATGAAATTTTTGTTATTTAAATTAACATCTCAACTATTGTAAATATTCTTGTCCAAGCTAGATCTCATACTTCATTTGGACTCTAATACCATTTACAATAGATACGTGTGTCATAGCCTTCAGTAATATCAAATGAGCAGGAAATTTGATTAATGGACTGTCCTGTCAAAACATGAGAACCTAGCTTGAACAATGAAATATCTACCTCTTCAATATGGATGACCAATGATGGCTCCATGTATTCTCAATAAATAATGATTGAATTAATCTTTTTTGAAAACAAGACTATTGTTGTCTAAAAGACTGGAAGAAAATCTATCTCTTCAAAACGATTGACCTATATGTCATACCATGTATTCTCGATAAATAACGATTAAAATAAACAAACATTATAACTGTGGTAATTCAAAGGACTTAATTAATTCCTCTTTAAAAGTCAAAGACACAGCAGTTTTCTCCGGAGGAATGATACTCTTACTATTGGTCAATAATGAATGGAAGACAAAATAAGTTCATGGACTTTTGTAATAGAAACCAATGATAAGCAGTGGAAGTAAAACCTAAAAATGCTGGAAAAGACAAAAAATTTCTAAAGGAAATACTTTTTATATACAAGATAAATGGTAAGCTAAGTTGATTCATGGATTGTATTCTTCTAAACTAATAGGTTGAATGAAACAACGCCTGTCAAGGAGCCGTAAACATGCACAAGTTTAGTTTGATTTAAGTTTTTTGGATGGGTCACATACCATCTTAATTTACGACTTGATTGATAATTGCACTACATATCTATTACATGGCTCTATGATAAACGCTAATTCTGAAACCCTTTGTATCATGAAAATTTTGAATTATTAGCAATATTTTGAACATTAAAATAGATGGCTATAAATGTTCCTTTTTTTGCAGAAATAAAATTAGCTCATCAGCTTAAACCATCTTAATTCCAAATGGAGCATCTATATTTTGCATCCAATATGAATTCTGAAATAGTTCTACTATACAAAGTTGCCATCATTTAACTCGGTCCATTCAGAGAAGTCAAAAAGACCTGGGTAATGGTTTTGGAAGCTAGATGATCTACTTTAACCTTCAATTCATTACACAAATTATGTCTGAATTTTATTATTGATTAATTGTCATAACTCATTGATTTTTCACTCTCAGACATATTGATATTAATTATGAATAATAAGAGGTACTCCAAACCAAACCTAATCACAAGGATATGATTTTATACATAATAAATTATCTATTTAAAACTGGTAAACTTTCTAGTCATGATGACTTAATGAATATGACAGATTCTAACAAATGGCTACGTCTCTACTGCCTATTTCCCTTAGCTAACAACCCAAAATGTTTGATTTATGAATGAACATGAACAATATATGAAACAAATATATTATATACATACATTTCTTTTTGATTAAAAAATTATGAGAATATTCTAAGGACCAAATATACCATAAATGAAGACAGAATTGAGAAAATTTGCTCACACTGAATAACTGGAAAAAAATTAAAAAGCAGAAGTATTTCATTGATAGAAACAGATTATGATGAGATAAGTCTGTTTAAATTTAAGATTTGAACTTTGATCTCAAAACATTCGAATAATTTAATTTGAGACAATTAATTTACATGTTCAAACACTTTTCAAATGTCAATGGCTACAAACCAACAAGTGTAGTTATTTGTACCTTAATCAAGGTTACTAGTCCATCTTGACAACATCAAGGATACTCTCTTGTGACATACATAAGGAAGACAAGATTTTTTATTTTTCAGATAAACAATTTTTCAGATAATATGCTTATTCCTTCAACAGGTTGATCACTTTGTCTTCAATATATTCTCTCTTGTAACAGATCTGGCCCCTTACTACTCAACACTTGTACTTTCATTACAATTTTGGAAAATATTGATTATGTCCCACATAAATTCTCAAGCATAAATGAAAAACAACCACTGAAAATAACCCTATCACTTCCTCATCCATCTGCTTAAAAACCAAGGTGATTGCTGCTGGACTTCATTAAAACCATTCAAAAGAAAGTATCCTTGTCAAGACAGTGTTCACAGAAGTCAATAGCTGTTCCAGTATAAATGTAGATGAGAATTGACTTTCGATAACAAGTGGACTTACTTACATTTGCAAAATAATCTCATAAACCTAATCCTAGCTCATTATGCTAGTAGTGGTTTATGTAAAAGATTTGATAAAGTAGAATCACATTTTATATATAACTTCATTAAGCAGCATTTGTATTGTTATATTTTGTCTTTTGAAAACTGAAACTAGTTAATGAAATATTTGCAAACATAATTACATATATAGGGAGAAGAAAAACATAACCAGAAAAATGTATTAAATGATGTAAACATAATTGTCTCTAATCAATCCGGCGGCATTTTCATGAAAATATTTTCAGATAACAAAAAGAAAATTTCAGTAAAATTTTTATGAGCTTAGCAAAACATGCTGCTTGATAATTTCTACCAATATATTAACACATATATATTGACATAACTCGCGGCTGTAGACAAGGCGATCCATTATCACCATATCTTTTTATCCTATGTGCAGAAATTCTAAGTATTATGATCCGTAACAATAAAAAAATATATATATTAACACAGCAATCAGTTGTCAGGCAATGATGGATAGTGAATCTAAGAATTCCAAATTCAATATGAGTAGCTAATATAATATTTCAATAATGAATTACATTAGGCTTATCTCGAACATATAAGTCAGCTGTCTTGTTAGGTTTCTGATTGTGGTTAAAGTGCATACGCAGTAGCAGTGTTATATGGATCAAGTGTTTCATTTTGCAAATTTGTGTTGTTCTTTCAGAGCATTAAAAATGATGCTGTTTCAAAGCTTTTCATTGCACATTACTAATCACTGATTTGTCTAATCAAATATTTTTCAATTTTTTTAATTCAACAAAATCTGAAATGCATAGTTCTCACAGAAATAAAGTTGTCAGGCTTATTGTAATAAAGATTCAAAATCTTGGCCATTTTAACCTGATTTCTCTTCACTGTTTTATCACTTGCCCATGAAGGTATAATGAAATTAATAACTAGTTTTCGTCACGTACAAGACAACTGAGAATCTCAAAGTTTATAGCAGTTTCTTCTACATAGAAAAAGTGGTGAAATGCCAAGACTAATTCCTATGCAGACAACTCCCATGTTGGTTGGTTCATTTATATTGGTCCCTTGCATATTTCAGCTTGACACATAATCTTCATAACAAACTGATGAAGATTGTCACCCCATCCCTGATGGGAGTTCTCTTGCTTATAAATAACTTGATTTTCATCTTCATTAAATTTAATGACTACCAACATGCAAACTGTCCTCAAAAAACCAATGTTCTCTCAGTTTGTTGACACCTTTCATATAAAGCTGTGATATATCATAAGCATTTTACTAGCAATGAGCAAAATATCCATGGCAACGGCTTGTTAGGAGTCCCACTGTGCCTCAATATTGATATTTTAGCAAAAATAGTTTACTGTTGAATAAAACTATACTGCATAAGTCTGAAGCAAAATCGACAACAAATTGGTATAGTAAGTACAGAATTATTTTGCTGTCAACAAATTCATTTCTTCAAGTTTGACTCCACAGTTCTGAATTAAAAGGAACTTTAGTAGGTCGTAGGTCATCCCATTTCATCAAGTTACATTATACAGCAAGTTTTTGACACACCATGAAAACATAATCAAATCTGATAGACTGATGATATTATCTTGACATCGGAAGAAAACTGATGTTGCTTTGTCCCGTAAGGTTTCAGGTCATCAAACAAGTAGTACCTTAGATCCAATTCTTTGACATCAAAGCTGGTCAAACATATAGTATAGTGCAAACAAAACTTTAATATAAAAACTCATAAGAAGCGAAAAGGACTCACAGAAATTATTAAGTTAATATTATCATAGAAACTTGAAATAATTCTATGATCTTATTCTACAACTTTCATATATATAAAATAAAATTATAATCCAAATTAAATGAAATTTGTTTCCTTAACATTTGTGTATGCTGGTTGCCACAGGTGTCAAGTAAAAGGAATTTCCTGTCTTTAAAAGGACAATCCTAATTGGGCATTTTTTGTAGAAAAAATCTCAAGGGGATATTCCTCTTTATTCATATATATATATATATATATATATATATATATATATATATATATATATATATATATATATTATTATTAGTACATGATTATACAGTTGAAACAAGTTACTGAGGGTAACATTTTGGTTGATTTCAATCTGATAACAAGTTAAATAGGAGCACACACTCGGTAATAAAACAAAAGCAATGACAATTGAAGCTGTTCATCGGCACTACGAGGGCAAAAAGTCTTGCTAAAGCATTACAAGGCATTGATGATTCGCTTATCATAAATCATTTGATAAATGTGTTGATATTCTATACAATCATACAGTTGATTGTCATAATGTTTTAAAACAAGTAAAAGTAAAGAACATTTTGTCATGTAATTCCCCGAAAGAAAACATGGCGGACATATTGCTGATGGGACAGACTCTCAAAATGCTATAAACAGAGCAAGAAAACAACAACTCCAAATGTTGATGGCTACTGCTATGACACAGACTGGATTCAAACTCTTTCCATCGATGTGTTGTTCAATGTACCAACAGAGTTATCTGGTCAATAAGATGACCAAGACGGGTTTTCAATGAATAACTGACCACAAGTAGACGTCAATATACCTTCGACATTTTACTGCTTGGTCAATAAACTTAGACCAGAGCCAACAGCTTCTCTCTGAAGTAATCAATAGGATTAGCCCTTCTTCAAGGCTTCTCATTTATTTTGCAAATCTGTTGCTATTGGCAACAACATAATGCCAAATCTTAGCGATTCTGAACATAGGTATTGGCACACATGACAAACATTAAGCTGTATGTATTTGACAGGGTTGACACATCAGGCGTCCTTGTCCAAATATGAGTTCCTATGGACATATTGCCAGCCTTCAAAAGATTCCACTGATAAAATTTATCATTGGCACAAAATTGAAAACTTTGAACAAAGATTGATAATGCATATTTGAAATAGGGCACTTTTTTGACTGCATGACTCTGAACCAGAAATACCAGCGATTGTTACACTCCTGTTCCACAAACCAATTGTAGAGTTACAATCAGTTGTAGCCCATTCTTTTAACATTCGTTACAATTGATTGTAGCCGTACAATCAATTCTAAGTGATTTGTGGAATGGGCCTCTGATCATATATATTCTGTGACAGTAGAAACCAAACCTCAAGCACATACTGAAGTTCTTTCTGAGACACAGAATACCCAGTTGTATAGACTACATGACCCAGTTCAAAAACAACTCTCCGTATCCCAGAAAATTGACCACTATTGACAAGATATATAAAATATGTACATTCCATGTTGGCCACGTCTTCTTCCAATACTTCATACACAAAGTTAAAGGTCTCTCTAATAAGGTATTTGAAACCAATAATGACCAGTTGACAAGTCCAGCCAATGTCCAGACATATCATCCCCTGCTTTAAGATACAGGAGTGGCAAAATTAGATAATTAGGCCCATAAGCAGGTGACCTTTCCAGGCCAGCTCAGCCTTCAGATTCTTGCTGATATCAAAGAAGATGCTTGATTGAGACTGACAATCCCTATCCCAGCTAATACTGAGACAGTGATAACAGATTCTGAGGGCATGAACTCATGATTGACCAATAAGGTTCATTATTCTTGAATTTGGGGGATCAGTTATTTTACCTTCTGCGTCTTTGGGGAGAATCTAATAAGATCTGTATTCCTTTGATGGCATTCTACAAGTTGCAGTAGTAATGAAGTACAAGATTTTATTTGATATTTAACTTCTTTATCTGTTAATCTGCAAATCTGTTCATAAAGAAGTTGAATACCCATAAAATCTTGTACTTCATTATCTTGTCTGTATTCTTCCTATTATTTTGACAAAGTACAGCTGCATACCAAAAGTTTGTTCACATACCTGAATATACTAATGCAAATATCATGTAATTTGAGATGCCTTTGAGGTATCGTAGCGTTGCGAAAAGGAAACATATAATATTGAAATTTCAATACACATATGCAGATCCATTCTTCTTTAAGGCAAATGTTTATCGTACTCCACAATTACCCGTAACAGTCTTGGCACGTCATTGAAGTGACCAGGGGTCAAAATTCCGAAAACACTAATTTTTATTTTTCTCCATAAAATCCTATATAATTTATCAACTACTTTAAAAATTAGTCACGTTTGTTTCTTGGCATAAAGTCAATGTGATTATGTTGGTTTTAATCTCAGAGAGTCGATATGGAACATTTTATTCGACATTTAACAAAATCGAAATTTCGAAAATGTGACCCCATCTGTCTATATCAATATGCCAAAATTCAAAATTTTTGCACGAGTAAACAGACAATACCAAAATGAATTCAAGAATGGCTATTTCACATATGCGCAGTGGGTGATCCATTGTGAATCTTGCTGAAGTTATCCTATTGACGTTGAAACGAAACCCAAATTACATGATATTTGCACTACAATTCAGTGGTAAGTGAACAAACTTTCGGTATGCAGCTGTATGTGAATTATGTTTTTGCATTATCCTTATCATTTTCAAGTATTTAATTTTGGGTTTGTTTTCATAATATTGCATCATGTATATGGTTTTTTAATATTTAAATGATACATAAGTAAAGAACTGAACATACATTTTCTCTTTAAATATAAAATGTAACTTGAAATGAAATAATGGATATGTAATTGTTGAAAGCGTTTTGATGTCTATCTATTAATAACATTGATTCTTATTTAAGGTTTAAGAAAAATGTCCATTCAAGAAATTTTTATCAGAAATAATTCCTTTTTTGACAAGTACAACACTTAATTTATTCTATATTTATGGCATGAGGGTGAAGACACTATCTTGGTACATCTCACAATTCTGTCCAATTGTCATCCATCAAATGAAATGTCCAGACCAACTCTAAAACTCTGTATGATCCCACGGGGGCTAAAAACAATTTATAAGATAAATTAAGCTGTTGGATCCACTTCTTGATAAAAGATTATAGTGTCAGAAAGTAAAAAAACAACAATCTGATTATCCAACTCAGAAAGATCTCTTTACAGATATGAAAAGAAATTTCAAAATTGCACAATACACATGAAAATATTCAATACATTTTACAATAAACCATTATTAAAAAAACTTCCTTTATATTTCACTCAATAAAACCTGTCAAATTAAAAAGCCTGTTTAGTCATGTTGAAAACATGAATATTCGTTGACAGTTCTTAGGAATTTTATTTCATATTTTTTTACTGTAAAAGAAAGAAGGATATTTAAAACACAACCATAAATCCATATTTCTTAGTGTCTGAAAGTAACATAATACTAAGATTGCCACGAAGCACATTGTATCTAATCCCCCCATAGTAAGATACAATTCCCTTTCGGATCACAAAGAACAAAGATAGAGATCCACAAACAGGAAGGTAATAATCTCTTATCCATAAGGTGAATGTAAGTAATGAATGTTGTCAAAACAAATTTGTGAATCTCCCTAAGAAAAGTTACATAAATGAAAGCAAGTGTCTTTTTTTAAGAATCTCAAGTCTTTTCATTCGACATGCAGAGTTTACATAGAAGATAACTAAAATAGTATCTGAATAAAAATGAGATATATATTTCAGATTTTTTCTCAGTTTAATCTTGTGTATTTTTCAAAAATTTAAGAGTTTTTTCTTCTCTTTTGGGTCATTGATAGTAGACTGTATCAATGATACAAGGTAAAGTTCTGATGGCCTAGAGGTCTGTTAATTCCCGGAATACAGCTTGTACTTTATAAACCTTAAAAATTTTCATTGCAGATTGTGTCAAATGTATTGTGAGTAAGTGATGATATAAACCTTACTGGGTCCCTAATGTTCTAATGTGGCAAAATGTGTTTTATGTGCCAAAATGTATTAATTATGTCAAGATGTGTCATTATGTGTTATGTGAATAAAGGGGATATTAAACAACTTTCCGTTTATTTCTTTATTAAAAACATATTTAGCATAAAATTAACAAAAGCAAGTTTGATATCAATTCATAAACAAGCCTAATGAAAATAGAAATGTATGTTAGGTTATTTATTATTCTGTTAATTACTTAATATATACATTGAGCATACTTGCAAAAACTGTCGCAAAACTAAAATTTCCATGGCTCATTTGTCATTGTGATGGCTGTGCTATCATTATTATTTTCAAAGGATAAGGAAAGAACTTGAACTTGTAACTTGAAATTAAACAATTATCTGTATGTAAGTGTTGAAAGCTTTTCACAATGTTCATTAAATATTAACCCTTATTTACGGTAAAAGAAAAATTTCATACAGAAAAGAACCAAAAATACATTGATTATCACAATAAACATGAAAAGGAATAAAAGTAAATTTTCATTGGATTTATAAAATATTGCCCTAGTAAAAATACAGTCCAGTCATAATTTTTGCAAGAGATAAGTAATAATGTACAAGAAGAGAGGAAATTCTCTGCACAAACATAAAACAAGTCCATTAAGATGCTTCTTGTTCTCTGAATGTAACATAATCCTAAGATTGTCATAACCAATCCAAACATTGTAAGATAAAATTCCCTTTTGGATACAAAGAACAAAGGCAGATACAGGAGAGTAGCAATCTCCAATCCAGAAGCTGAAATGTAAGTAATGGCTGATGTCAAAACTAAGTACCGTATTTCCTTGAATACAACAATGGGGTTCTATTTCACTCAGCACCCTCTTACCCCCCCGGGTTGTAATCGAGGCCGGGTTCTATTTTCTCAGACCTGAAATGGCATCACAAAATCTATTGCAAGAGTGAGAAAGTGGCATTCTATGTCTCCAAACTTTCCATCTATAAATCATACGAAGATTATTTTAACATTGAGAACACAACAACTCAGATACAATTGTACAATAGAGGTGTTTATATCATCGACCTGACAGTTTGTCCAAGTCATACCGATACTTCAAAAGAGAAAAGCCTGGGTTATATTCGAGGCCCGGGTTGTATTCGAGACCTGGGTTGTATTCAAGGAAATACGGTAGTGGGCCTAATCTCTTGTCCACTCATATCTCCATGTATCCAAGTTTAGTTCCAGGTGCTCTTTCATTCCTATGCCCTTAAAATGTCCTTGTGAAATTGCATGTCCTTATGTGAAGGATTTGGCATCCGTTTCAAGTCCCCTAACTGACTTAATTCTTCATGTGTTCCGATGTTCACTACATTTACAGTATATGAGCTCACTGATGTCAAAGAGTGCTGTAACTTGGTATCGAAGTACATACAGACATCCACCATCAGCTGCGGACTGTGTGACAAGAAGATCTATACCCTTGTAAAAAAATTCCCTAGAGAATACATCAGATATTCTCATCTGTCCTAATGTCCTCTTTGTCCTTGCACAATCTCATATTCTCAGGATGCCAATGACTTTATTTGTCATATTTTGATGATTTCAAAGCATGATGTAACCTACTGAAGGTTTGCGGTAGAACCACATGTTTTTAATTGCAACGTTTCGCCACCCTTGCGGGGGGGCTTCTTTATTCAGCACATAAATATATTAAAAAGTGATTGCTAAAGTGCTCAAATGCGGTAATTTGGAATGAATGGAAAAAGCAGTTTACAATGAATGTAGTAATAGTTAGAGGTATTAGAAGATATGTACATGCTGTTGAAACCCCCGCCTGGTCTACTTTCTAATGTTTACATTAGCGGAATCATCTGTATCCTTCAGTGGATCCAATCTGCCCTTCATAATCATCTACCCTACCTACACCGTGGACAAGCGCCATCTTGCCTAAGTAACCTACTGAAGAAGTAAATTCACACACTGTACAAGCACACTTGTGACATCATCCTACATTCCCCTTGCTCCATTAGGTTTCAGTAATGATTCATTACACAGAATAACAAATTTTCATTTCGTAATTTTAATGAGTGTTAGTTATGTTTTTGTATGACTGCATTGAGTGTACTTTAAGTAAGTGCCTTGAAACTCGATGCCTTGAAACTAATGGGCCTTGGCCATTCAACCTTTGGCTCCATTATCTTTAAGGAATAAAGAGTTACAAGGAAGTTAACCTTTACGTAACAGACAGCAGACTGTGTAACATGAAGGTGTATCCATTGTAGTGAAAGGTCCAAAGAGAATACCCTTAATGAACTTGTATCCTTTTCTGTCTAAGTGACTTCATTTGTCCTCTAATTTTTCTGTGTTCTGAAATGTCCAAAAGCGTTATCATCTAACTGATTGGTCTCCATGTGCTTTTGTGTTCTATTTGACCTCGCAGTTTGTGTGCTCAATGATGTCACAGCAGGATATAGCTGACTTTGGAAGGAATCCACACACTGATAATCAGTCTGCAGGCTGTGTGGCATATAGCTATATATTTCTTTGTAAAGGAAATTCTGAAGAGAATAACTCTAATGCACTTGTATTCTCTTCTGTCCAAGTGACTTCATTTGTCCTCTGATTTTACCATGTCCCCAAATGTCACAAGGTGTTCCCATCTAATCTACTGGTCTTTGAGTGCCTGTGCCTATGATTGTGTTTACAGTACCGGGTATGTCAGAGCACCCTCTCTTGATGTAGCTTACTATAAAAAGAAAACCACACACAGGATAACCAGACTGCAGACTGTGTCACATATCCCATTGTGAAAAAAGTCCAAAGAGATTACCTGAAATGTTCTTGTCTCCTCAAGTCATTATCTGTCCCAGTGCTTTATCTGTTCTCAAATGTTACTTTTCCTCAATTGTCCCAAACTGTTCTGAACTGTTATGGCCTGTTATTATGATGGTATTTACAGTTTATTTGCGTAACTATCTTAAGGCATGATGTCACTTACTGTAGAAATTAAAACACAAAGGATAATCAGAAGGCAGACCCTTGAACTCCTTCAAGAGAAGTCCAAAGAGAATACCCCAATTTACCTTTTATCTCTTCTGTGCCAGTATGTTCATTTGTTTGGAATGTTACAGTTTCCCAAATGGTTCTAATCTGTTAACTATTGACCTCAGTGAGCTCTGGTTTTATGTTGGTCCAAAGAGAACACCCCCACTGTACCTGTTTCCTCTTCTGTGCCAGTGACCTTATTTGTTTTTTAATGTTACCAAAGTGTTCCAATCTAATATATTGGTCTTACAGAGCTCTTGAGTTGTGTTGGTGTTCAAAGTTTGACTGCCCAATGACGTCAAACCATGCTCTATCTCTGTAACTTACTATAGAAATAAATTCTTACATTGATAATCAGACTGCCGCCAGAGTGACAAGAAGCTGTATCCCTTGTGAAAGGACCAAAGAGAATTCAAAATGTAACTGTATCCTCTTCTGTCAAAGTGATATCATTTTCCCTCTGATTTAGTAGTGTCCCCAAGTAGCCAAAAGTGTTCCAATCTAATTTACTGGTCTTAGTGTGTTTTAGTGTTATATTGGACCTTGCAGTTTGAGTAACTTACAATAGAAATGAATCCACACACTGATGATACTGCAAAATGTCCAAAGAGAATACCCCTAATGTACCTGTGTCCTTTTCTGTCCTTGTGTCCAAAAGTGTCCAAAGTGTTCTCATCTAATGTACTGGTCTCCATGTGCTTTTGTGTTATGTTGGACCTTACATATTGTGTGCTCAATGATGTCAAAACATGGTGTACCTTAATGTAGAAATGAATCCACACACTGATAATCAGTCTGCAGACTGTGTGACATGAAAATGTATCACATTGTTAAGAAAAGTCCAAAGAGAATACCTCAAATCTACTTGTCTCCTCACATCCTCATCTGTCCCAGTGACTTCATTTGTTCTCTAATGTTACTGTATTCCCAAATGTTCTGATCTAATTTATTGGTTTTCATGTGCTGTAGTTTTAGGAGATATTTTCACTTCAATCTAGAAGCAATTCCACACATTGATAATAAATAGTCAGACTGTGTGACAAGGAGATGAATCTCCTAGGCTAGAAAATTCCTTTAAGGAACACTGAGGTCTATCTCAAGTCAGTAATGTTTTCTTAGTAATGTCACTTGAAACCTCCAGAGTTTATTCCAGAAACTTTTCAAAGATAGCTCTTCAGATAATGGAATATGACCATGTGATTTACTTGGAGATGAGGTGATTTTGGGTTTTAATGCCGCTTTCAAGATTATTTCACTTATATGACGTATATATTGTTGTCCATGAAGTTTTTTCAAATATTTTTATCAGTATTATTTTACATGGAAATGAAGGTCAATCTATTTTTGTATATTTAAATAGTTTTGACATATATTCATAACTGTAATACAAACAGTCTTGCTAACTTTTCTTGTACATATTCAAATTCCGATTGGTCTCTTGTTGAAAGTTGTTGATATAATTATGCAGAGACGGCTTCTTTAAGAGCACAAACTTTTCTTATATAAAGGAAACATATTTCAATCAATCTTTACACATTAATTTACTCTAAACCAAATTACAGGAAAAGACATTCGAGCAATACAAACATGTTACAATGGAGAGTACAGTATCTAATGGCATTGTCTGGCAAAGCCAATATGCCTTCTCTTACCAGAAAATATTTGCAAGCTTCACACATGTTATATAAGCAGGGAAGCGATAATGATCTCTTTGTTATTCCTATCTTCTGTAAGAGAATCAAACTACTCAACAATTTGTCTGGTGTTTCTATCTTTATCATACAAATATCATATACTGACAACTTTTTCAAAACTATGGCATCAATGCGATGACGGCTCTATATTAATGAACTTGTTTCCATGGCTACCAGAAATATTATTTCACAAATCAGGATTCATAAGAAGAGATTTGATGAGGTTCCATTAACTATTTGATTACAAGAATCATATGCAGTTCAGAATGATATATGAGGAGAATAGATATAACAGACAGCAATGAAATGGCCTGAAACAAAAAATAGGAATAAATTTTTTTCAGAGCATGCTCAGGAACTTGAATTTGAGATTAGAAAGGAAACTTTCTTTCCTGATTTGTTATGAATTTCAAAATGAAAGTTAAGAGCTGGAATTGCAAGCAATTCCTAAACACAGGACTAAAGTGCCTTGTAACGTGTCGTTTGAGAAGCTTGCAGGTCCAATACATGCAGCAGTTTCCTTGGCTTACTCAAATCAAGGGCAGACATTTCAGTATTTTTTTTCTGCCCTGAGTTACCAAGGATGGTAACCTTTTAGAACACCCATAATGCTATGGTAACCTTTGAGAACACCCATATTGCTATGGTAACCTTTGAGAACACCCATAATGCTATGGTAACCTTTGAGAACACCCATAATGCTATGGTAACCTTTTAGAACACCCTTAATGCTATGGTAACCTTTTAGAACACCCATAATGCTATGGTAACCTTTGAGAACACCCATAATGCTACGGTTACCTTTGAGAACACCCATAATGCTATGGTAACCTTTGAGAACACCTATATTGCTATGGTAACCTTTGAGAACACCCATAATGCTATGGTAACCTTTGAGAACACCCATATTGCTTCGGTAACCTTTGAGAACACCCATAATGCTATGGTAACCTTTGAGAACACCCATAATGCTATGGTAACCTTTTAGAACACCCATAATGCTATGGTAACCTTTGAGAACACCAATATTGCTAAGGTAACCTTTGAGAACACCCATAATGCTATGGTAACCTTTGAGAACACCCATAATGCTATATCAGCCAACTTTTGAAACTCCAATGCCATGATATCTATCACAGCAATGCCTCATTGGTTAAAGAGGGGCGATTGCATAAATGCAATTCCAGATTCCACAGATCAGAAACATACCCAATTCAAATGTTCAGTATATAAATTGCGTAATTAACCTCTTTATCAAATTATTCTCTTTATTAAATTAATCAACAAAAGGAATTGTAAAACAAGCATAACATGTTTGGTAAAACTAGGCAATTTCCAAAACTCAAATGTGTTCACATTAAAATGGACACATGAAGTTTTTGCACCTTATCCTATAACCAAATAACAAGTTTGTACAACAAGATATTTCAGACTCTAAAGGAAACATATTTTGCTTTAACATATTTTTGATTATGAAAATAACAAAAAAACATTGAAAAAACCTGCTATAGATCAAGTGTAAATAATGTTTCCCAAAACCTCCATCAATGACTGTATAACATTTACCACATGAGACACATAGCATAAGGTTTCACTAATTTTCTAAAAGCTGAGCTATTTCAGGAAATAACCATCAATGGCAGCTCGGGAGTTAATTTGAAGAGGTTAGGAGAATCTATCACAAAGTTCCATTTAACTACACTTTTTTTCTAGCAGGTCCTTTCAAAAGAAACCTGTCACATTACAAACATTCATTACAGAAACCAATGACCTTTCACAAGTTACTATGTCTTGGTGAAAACAACACTTAATGAGAAAAAGATTGCATGGATCGACCTTGGCTGCATGTTATTTTCACAGTGATCTTTTACTTTCAGGCCAATATCACTTAAGGGCTGTCTGTGATCTTACCTCAAATAGCACCAGGAACAAACAGTAAGAAATGATATTGTTGATGAATCGGAAAAGCTTCCCGCTATCAACCTGTCAATTTGTTGTGCCTACTTAAACAGCTGCAACCTGAGAGTTTCTTCATCTGTACAAAATTTGGATTTCATTTTTGTCATCTGCAAAATCTCATTTAGATAAGAGCTAACTATTTTCACACATTTTGTTTTCCCTTAACAACTTTATATGTTCTATTCTTAGATTGTTGGTGGAGAGTAATGGAACAGAAGATCTTATGAAGTCCAACAATGTTGCTTGTTCCAGCGAAAGAGACATGGAACAAATTACAATCTCGCTTGCAAACTCTGAACATTGCAACCGCTGTGTGGATGACTTATCTCTGTGCTTTGCTATTTGAGGTCATTTCTGGTCACTGGGACATCCCATTCATGCCTAAGATTGTCAAAGAAAGATAAACGATGTAAATAAATAAGAAAATTTCAGATCTTATTTTAATGAGATTGATCATTTGCATTATTTACTGACAACAGATAATTTTTTGCATATGGAACATTAACTTTTTCTCACTAATCTACATATCAGTGATGCAGGTTTTCAACCTTTGACAAGAGAAGTTAAACAGAAAGGGTTCCAAGGGGTCAGATTTTCAAATTTAAATTTAATCAATATTGGAATTAAATGTCCCTGTCGACTAAGAGAAAGCATTATTCACATTTAATGAGATTAAAAGCAAGGATCAGACACTTTTTGGACAATGTTGATCACTAATTCAAAATTCTGCAAATAAAAATAATAATAAATGATTTTAGATTTTATACAGTAAAAACAAAAATTTCATTTTGCTTTTAACCACATTTGCTCACATGAATTACATGATAGTTGTGAAAAAAAACATGTAGAAGAAAACTTAGGGATGCAGCTATATCAGCTATAGGTATAATGAACTTGTGATTGTTAAAGTGACATGGAGTCTGTTTCATGATTTTCAGTAGCTTCAGTAAGAGCCAAACAAATTTATGACCTGTGTCAAGTTAAAATCACCTTCCTTAACTTGCATTATAGTCTCTAAAATGCCAAAATTATTTTCTTGTTTTCAATGATAATCAGAAAAACGGCCTGATAAAGTTAAAAAATCAAAATTCTGACTCCATGTATATTAGTTAAACTATGTTTGTCTTTTTGTCTGCTGTTAATAACTTTCCAAAACTACATTTGAGTCACTGGCATGTGCCAGTGTCCAGTTTTCGATCATAAATCACGACTTTAACTTGTGTATTGTCGTCTTACTGAACTGATAAGCATTAGGAATATGATTTTCAAAAAGAACCACTACTTATCGAGAATATACACCATTTATGAAGCTTGACAGATCTTGCCCCAACAACATTCAATAACCAATATTTGTCTTCGAATCTCCTGTAAACATTTTTCATCATTTTCTCCCAACAGAGGTATAGCTCCGTCATAAATTCCTATACAACCTCTGTCTTAATACGAAGGTTTCTCAGGCTTCCAGCAATTGCTACCGGCACAATATGGCAACTTAAACTACCTGACAGCCAATGAAAACACAGAGGGCATGAATAACATATTTGTTGTCACACAGGCCTATGTAATGATGCAGTCGCTAAATGAGGCCTATGTGTTCTGTAAAGAAGACTCAAAGTGCAAGGAATAAAGTTAACTTAAAGTTAGCTCGGAGCTAATGGTAATAACTTAGGCGATTTGAATGATAACTTTTGAAATGGCGTCGCTGATTGCACATCTAACTTTGATTGCATCCAATCAGCATTCTACATTTCTAGATCAAGAAACCTTTGAATTAAGACAGAGGTTGTATAGGAATTAATGACTGAGCTCCCTCTGTTGGGAGAGAATGTTGAGTCATTAGTATGCACCATTGTTCCATTTTGATCACATATTACAACTTAAACCTGTTTGTCACTATACTGAGCCGAGCATTAAAATGGTAATTTCAGAAACAACCACTACTTCTCAATAAAATAACAACATTGACAAAATTTGACATTTGTAACTCCAACAACATACCCTGTGCCCCTTTAATACATAGTTTAACTTGAATGAAAATTATAACCTTTTAACTGAATAAGGTGTTTCCAAGGTAATCAATATTGAGAATTCCTATCTTGTAATCAATTGAAACCCTCAACTACTCCATTAGAATTTTATCTCTCTGCCATATGCAAAATCGAAATAAAAACTCCAATCGCATTTCCACTTTAATCATCTCCCAAAATGATGTAAATCTCAAAAATAAAAACTACTGCAATTTGATGAATTATTTTTAGCATATTCGCTTGTCTTTGCAAATATTTTTTTTTAAGACGAAATCTTAGGAATCACTCACCTCACATCACGTTATTGTCTAGCTAGACTTTAATAAATTGAATTACAGCTAACAAATCTTCAGTCAGATAATATGAACTAAGATCATATAACTTGATTGCACCAGCGTGTATGTAGAAGTGATAATGAAATGGACCTAATGTATGAAAATGACAATGTTCTGATGTTCAGATAATTCCTGAATCCTGAACAACTTCATTCCTGGAATATATACTTATAGTACACAGACCTCTATGATTAGAAATATTTCTGGTAATAAATGGACTGTAAGACTAATTATTAGGAATAAATTGAGCTACATTTACAATCTTTCCTGGTAATAAAAAGAGCTGTACAAGAACTATTATTCTTGGTGATAAAGGAATATGACAATAACTTTTCCTGGTAATAATCGGAGTGGCAAATGGAGCTGTATGACTAGGATTATTCCTAGTACTAAATTGAGCTGCGTTATTCTTTGGCTGTATGAATAAGATTATTCCTGGTAATAAATGAAGCTGTATGGCTAAGATCATTTCTGGCAATAAATGGAGCTGTATGTGTAAGATTATTCTTACTACTAAATGGAGCTGTATGACTAAGATTATTCTTTCTACTAGATGGAGCTGTATGACTATGCTTTTCCTAATACTAAAATGAGCTGTACGACTAACATTATTCTAGATCTGTATGACTAAGATTATTCCTTGTAATAAATGAAGCTGTATTACAAGATTATTCCTGGCATTAAATGAAGCTATATCAATAAGATTATTTCTGGTAATAAATGGAGCTGTATGTGTAGCAGATGAAATAAAAGCCTTCCTACTGGCTTTGGCCAGGGGGATATCTATTTGGCTGAATGGGTAGAGTGTAAGACTCTCACCTGGAGATCCCGGGTTCGAACCCACGGGAGGTGATCTTACAATCACTTCTGTTACATATGTGTAAGATTATTCATGGTAATAAATGAAACTGTATGAATACGATTATTCTTACCACTAAATGGAGCTGTATGACTAAAATAATTCTTACTTCTTAATGGAGCTGTATGACTATGCTTTTCCTGGCACTAAATGGGAACAGATAAAGTGGGATGACAAGAACTATAAGTGACAGAGGTCCAATGCATAACAATTCTTTGTAATGGATGAAACCTAAGGACAAGATTAAACTGAACAACTGGAAATAATTATTCTTGGAAAAAAATTTAAAACATTATCTTTAAGAGAGAACCTGAGATTTTAATCAACATTTGTCTGATCCCTCGAGTAACATTTACAGAAAAATAAATCCATCAAAAAAAAGTTGTTGATTAAAATTTAATACCCAGCCCTGTTTTGAACTAACAATGAAATTCCTCCTATTAAAGTTATAAGCATTTGTAGAGTTTTGAACCCCAAAGAACATTTATTACTGCCCTCAGTTTAAGCACAAGATTGTATATATATGATACATCATAATTTAACATTAATGTGACTGCGAGACAAAACTACAACATTTGCTGATTAACAGAAATATACATATCTATCTTATCTGGTTTAGTCCCTTAGATACAAAATTAAACTACCTTTTACGAATCAATAAGCATACGATCTTCAAAATTCAGATACTGATACTAGCACCTCAAAAACATAAAAAATTACCCCAATATTTAAATGAATTCAAAATTTAACTTCTCCCAACATTCTAAGATTCTAGGAATTAAAGACACCAATCTTCAGTGATAAATATATCAAAGTAACAGGACTGGGCATGAAAGCCATTTTTCAAACATACTTGCAGATTATTTCTAAAATCTGCACGTAGGTGACTAACAACAAATCCTCCCCAAAAGGTGAATTCTCTTCATGAAAGTCTGAGATTCCAATAGGCACCATTTCCATCCCCATAGATTCCCATCACCTTATTGCTTGCTGTGTAAATAAAGGGTATGCTGACAGAATGGCTGTGAGCATCATCTTACACAGGGCAACTCATTCAAGTTTATTTTTATCTGGATTTAATGAGGCACCGCGCTGTAGGCATCGGCAGCCAATTTAAACGTTACACAACGTTGGAAACCTCAAGAAGTGAAGAGTTTGCAAAAATTCATCTCTGGCTAATGGTTTGTGGAAGGTGCTGCTGATTTTGATATCAAATATTCATGAAAACAAGCACAGTTTGGTTTAATTTTTTCAGTTTTGACATTAAGTGGTTGTCTCCGATTTTGGTTTCCTGCCAACAAATCGTTGTGTCTAGATTTCAAATACTTCCATATCCTGTGCTTCTCTTATGAAACTTGCAGGCTTAAAGAATTGATACTCTCCAAGAATTAATTTTGGAGACAAATGCAAGAGGGTCATTCTCTTCATAATTATCCAAATATCTCCTTTCTAAAGTATTTCTTATGACTGTGTAACCAAAGAATTGAAGCAAATATTCAAGTAATTTCTTCTCCAAAAAATAGATTTTGGCCGTAGCAATCTGAAACAGTTAAGTCTATAATATAATATTGAAGTTCTGACATCATTATAGTTGATATAAAATGTCATATGGGAAGAATAAAAATACAAGCTTCTATTTTTGCTCTAAAAATCTTTAAACGTGTCAAATATATTCTTTTGTTCTCAGCTCTCATCTATAAACAAAACTCAGAGAACAAAGCAAGTAAGACAAAGAAATGAAATACGATCTATGCAAACACCCACAATCTTAAATTTTTAATTGCTTTAAAGGTCTTTGTTTTTATCCCTGTTAACAAATTCCCAGTATATTTCAGAAGTTTAAATTGGCATGAAATTGAACTTTTCAATTCCTTGTGTTGTCAACATGCTCAGTCCATTCAGTTTTAAAGTTCAAGTAATACAATAATTATTTTATTATCTATTAAAACATTTACAAAGATGAACATACAATTTTTCATTTCTTAGATGTCTTATTGAAGAGGAACTTTAAACACCACAAGCATTACAGTAAATCTTCATCTGTCTAAAATCATTTTTATTTTAGAATTTGTCCCTCACTGTTTAGTGTCTTTAAACGTTTTCGCAATTATGACTTGTATAAGTAACAATTGTTTTCCTTAAGTTCCCAAAGATAACCCACTTCAGAGTGATCAAGTTTGGCGAGGATTCACTTTAATGCTGAATGGCATATGCCTTCAAAAACCAACAACCAATCCTGTTGTGATAGGCAAACACACTTTCCCTTCTATATAAGTACAAAATAAAATCCATTTTAAAACCTTATTTAGTTCAAGGGAAGTTCTAGAATAATTAAAGAACTGATCTAAGAACAGATACTAAAAATCTGATCAAATACTGTTTCTGAACTTTCTGAAAAGAATAGGGATTTAAAGGCACTCTATCATGATTTTTTTCGTTTCGATTTATTTTCAAATTTCAACCATTTTCTAATAGTTTACGCAATATATGACATCTTCAGAGAGCTTAATAACTCACTTATTAGCCCAATTACCTGTAGTGGTGGAAAAATGTGTCACATAACAATCAAAAACTGCACATAGCCATTTTAGTGTGAACACCTTTAAAAATTTGGGTAGGGGAAATCTATTTACATAGCTTTAACAAACTTGGTATGTTCTTTAAGGAAATGGTTGTAATGTTTAATAAAACCCACATGCAATATCTAACAAAGGTTTTCCTTTTTATAAGATCCCCCATCCCCAAGAAATGTTTATCATTAGTACCTTTAAATGAAATCTTCACACGTTGCTACATCAATGAAATCAGTACAACTACCTGTTCAAGCACGCATATCCTGGAACTGTTTTCCATGAAGTAAAAAGAGTTTTAGCGTTAACATGTAAAGAACAAAAATACATTATCACTTCAAACCAGACCGGGATGTTACTAGATAATCTTTGTTTATTAAGACACCTTTATTATCCTCCCGAAGAGAATAGAGATTGAAATTTGATTCCTCCGCCTGTCCCTTCATCAATAAAATACCGAATTTGCCAGTAACGCTACAAGATAATCCTTGTTTATGAACACACCTATCCCCAAAAGAGGAATTTTGTCAATGTTCTCCAACTAAAGTTAACTTCCTGGATGAACATGTGGGAGTCTTTTTAAAATAGTTTTTTTCATTGATTTTTTCCTTATCCTTCATCTAAAACATTTTACAACAACAATTTTTAGATGTCAAATGAATTCAATTTGAGTGGACATAAGTTACAAGTATCCAAGGCTTACTACTCATACTATCTTCTTTCAATGAGTGGTGACACATTTTAAATGGAAAGAATCATGACTGAATCTTTTTAATTGTAAAAATGTTTTTTCAGTTTTCAAAGAAAATTTTCATCACTGAATACAGAATTGCAAAAAGACAAGCAGTGCATTGGGTTCATAGTATTTTGATGTCATCAATTTACGATGTCATCAATTTATGATGACATAGCATTGTGAGTTCTTGAGGTTTTAAGGATATAGCAGTTATTCATTTGATGAAATCAAATCATTTCAATGTAAATGAAGTGCAATCTCATACAAGCAATTACTTCTGTGGAACATAGTTTTAGATGAACAAAATCAAAAATCATGAAATTCATGAATTAGCAGCAGTTTTGCAAATGCAAATGTCTGTCAGGTATAATTCTCTTAAAGATATGGCCCAATGTTCAAATGTTTAATACAGTCATGAACCATTGTGAAATAATCTGCATATTTTGTCTTTCAGAGACATTTCAGCCGTTGAAATGTTGATAATGAAGAGAAATATATGGATAACAACTATCTAATTCACGATATTCAATGTTTCAACACAGATTCTTTGCTGAAATCCTGCATTTCATGAATAAGAAAGCCATCAGTCATGTATTTCTCTTCATTACTGCTGACATCAGTGTTGGGATTATTATCATGCACTTGTGCACATATGGTAACGTCTTCCCACCCACGGCCTTCACTTGCCCTAACACCAGTGATTTGCTTAGATTGGCGTTGCAACTTTTCATGCTTGTTGTCCAGGCTGCTGTGACGTATTTCCATAGTCCAATGAGAAATCATTAAAGAATTGCAACTTTTCGCCAGAGATGGCGCTACACTCAAATAAAAAGTTTTGACGAGTTGGTAGCAAGGTTTAAATAACCCTGTTATAGAGACTGGTGCAACCTAAAGCCATGCGGGGGAAGATGTTATGGAACTTATACCACAAGTTTTATTTCACTTATGTGTCTGTCAATGGACATGACCATTCTCGTCTGATATCTGTTTGTTATATCATTCATAGGTTTTGCACTGCACCTTACCTCATATATACACCGACCAATATAATAATCATAACTCAAGAAAATCACTCAGAAACATATTTTATGAGATTCTTATCGAAAGTAATCATTCACAATGAGGACTTGCAGAAATTCTGCAAGGCCAAGTGTTCATAAAGCCTTGTCTACTAGAATTACCATCCCAACATCTCGCAAATAAGTCAATTACTGGTGTCGACCTTAATACACCCGTCAATATCAGGACCCAAGCAAGATAGAATCGGAAGGACAGTTGTCTTGGAACCAAATAAATTGGTGCTATGTCATTACCCGACTGTATACATAGTTAGTGTGGTTCCATGCAAAGAACTGTCATGGTCAGCAGTTAATTCTGTCGTCAAGATGGACATTCGCGGTAGGTCAATTACTGAAGCCTTCAGTGTGAAATCAATATGAATTAGGTGACCAACAACGGACTCAAACAAAATTGATGTATGAATAAATAGGAAATCTATTAGTTTCAGATATAAAAATTTTCAGAGAAAGGTAATTTCCATAAAACTGTACATTTTTTAAAATCTTAAAATCCACCTCAACATAATCATATATGAATGCATTTCAGTCTTAAACTTCTTTTTATCAAATAAAATTTTGTTAACAAATATTCCTCAAAATTAAAAGAAATGAGTAAATATCATGCATGCTGTCTATGTTTTATGATATATTATATTCATCTGTTTTTAGCTTAGGTGCTCAATGATTTTTAGTCTTCTATTATGATACAAAATTTAAACCTTCACTTTCTTATAGAGATACTGTTATATATTACAGTCACATGTGCCAAATTTCATTAAGATGTCATTTGATTGAAAAGTATTGGTGTATAAAGATAATTGGATGAGATGTTCTTAATTCATATAAGCATCATAGCCTTATAAAAGGTTATGAAAATGTGTGCCTCTTAAACATTTTAAGGTCATATCTCTTCAAAGGACAGTCTTATCGGGGCATGTTTTGTGGAAACGATATTCAAGGTCCCATTCAAAATCATACAAGACTGTTATTAGAACATGATTAATACATAACCCAGTTGGAACTAAGGATAATAGATTGGTTGATTTAGATTTGACAACTAGGTAAATGAGAGTACACAGTTGATAAAGCCATTCATTGGCACTACGAAAAGCCTTTTAAGGCACTGTTGATATGTCTCGTCTCAAATCATTTATAACTTTGTGGATATTCTAACCATACATATGGTTGATTTTCATAATGTCGTAAAATTAGTTAAAGTACAGTGCCTTTGATCATCTAATTTTCCTCAAAACAAAATGGCGGACTGCACGTCGACAGGTCAGTGTCTTTAAGTCTTAAACAGGTTATATTTTGTCAGATTGCTTATACTGAACACACATCTGGCTTTTATCATAAAGAATTCAAATATTCACAGATGTAGGCCAATATATATTTTGCGTATGAAAATACAATTGATGATAACATTCTTGTTTCATTTCCAAACATTTTGTTATGACAAGATCATAAGAAGCTGGTTCTACAGAAGATATTTCTAGTTAGGAAGATAGATATTTGTTCTTTATGGTTCTATTTATAAGATTAAAACATTTTTTTTACAATATTCTCAACTCAATGTTATATACAAAATTTACTATTAATCAGAGTTTGTGAAAAGTTATTTATTTAAAAAGAACCTCAAAATTATTTTTCAATTTACATAACTTTATGAAAAATTACATATCTTTGATTTTAATTTTCAAGTAACGGTGAATAATCGTTTCTCATAATTTACAAAAATGACATCAAAATTGATAAAAATAACTAAATACAACTTTAAGTAAAGTTTAACTTCTGAAAGTCAAACAATAAATCTTAATTCATATCTATTCACATTTTTTTCTTTTGATCAATATTTGCTTTAATGAATGCTCTGAATTACATATATCGTATGAAATTTGTTTAAAGCCAGTCAGAAGCATTTAAAAAGTTATTTCGTAACACATTATTTTCTAAAATAAATCACAAGAAGTTTAAATCATATTCATTAAAGTTAAAATTAATGATAAACGTATTTGAGAGTTGAAAGTGAAGATTGATTTCAAGGCTACAAGTAATATGCTTGGTCAGCAAATTTCTTACCAAGCACTATTCTTAGACCTTGATGGACAAAATGTGCAACAAAAGTTACAAAATTAAAGTAGATTGAAACTTATATCATCCCCTATATAGTGATAGTGGTTTGAAGACTTTGTCCCATCTGTCCCATTAATGCAAAAGACAAATAGAAAACACCTACTTAATTTTTCATATAAAGTTGGCAATATTTACTAAACATGATGTGCTTCCTATCCTTTAGTATTTAATTTTGAATAACAGAAGCCCATCTACTATTGAATGACTCACCATGCAAGTTACAAAACCCATGTGGAGGTGAGGTGATTTGTGGTTTAACCTTGCTTTCAAAATTTTTCCCCTAAAATCACAGCTGCTAGGATATATGCAGGGAGAAACCCACAACAATATTGTGGTTATGCATTGGGGTGAAACCTGCGAGCATCGGCTGGAACTTGGGAACCATAGGTGGTACAACACTGAAATTCATTGTAGCATTGTACCCAAACCTTAACTGTCAATTCACTGGCCGGTCTTATTCTGACTCTTCAGTCATATTCTAAAAAGGTTTACAATGTCACATGACATCCTGATCCACGACACAGTAATAACACCTTCAAACTTAATTCAAAACACTGGTTTGACATCGCAAAACATATTTCTCATTTCCTCCATGATTTTAACTTATTCAAGAGACGTGGTGCTTATGACTGTCAGAATGTGCCTTGTCAAGATTAAATTATGACTTTAACATGTAATTAGTAGAGAAAACTTGTCCAGTTGAACGTTTATCATGATAGTTATATTGTGCTGAATTCTACACCACAACATACAATCAACTTTTCACACATATATAGAGATTAGAGGATCTCACCTAAGTGACTTCTCATATCAAATATATCAATACTAGTTGATAAAGGTTACAAAATCGGAGGCTTGCTGAGAATATTTTTAGTTTTATCAATTTAAGGAGTGTTGATATATCTGATATCAGAAGACACAAGTGAGATTTTATTTATCATCCAAAATCATTGTCCATTGCATTTTCATGAAAAACCTACATCTCTGAACACTGCACTTTTTTAAGACTTCCAATGCAATTTTGTCATAGTATTCTTACCTCATCATGCTTATTGCGTCAAAGAATTGTGATGTCATTACTTGATGATGTAAAGCAAATGTGATGTCATGTTTTTTCAAGACGACAGGGCATTGTTCAAAATCTACTTTCATGACAATATTTCTTAAGAGATATTTCTTGATAAATCCTGTTTTGGGGCATTGTCCTTTTTTCATTTTCAGCCTCCTTGTGAGTATGCAACCTACAAGCCAGGAGATGTCATTGGTCATATCGTTTTCACTTCTAAACCAGTTATATCAATGATCTCAACTTCTCTGATCCAATATAAAATACCATATATACCAAAATAACTTATATCTGAAACAAAATCAAAATATTTGCAATACATATCTTGTGTCTGATCTTTCTCTGTTTAAAACACTCCTGAGATGCCTTATCAGACAAATGATACAACTCATGAACAACTAGGAGCATCTAGTTGTACCAGCAGCTTTAATATGCATATTCAAGAGTGAGAGGCCTGTGATCCAATGCAATAGTCTTAAAGGCGCAGTGGTATGGTTTTTGGAAATTTTATTTCTTCTGATTTTCCATTATGAACATACATTGATGCCAAATGCATTAATTATCTTCAGAGCTTCAAACACCTCATTACTCAACCCAATTATCACTAGTCTTAGAAGAAAGTATCAGGCCTCAAGCAAAAACTACTGGCAGCCATTTTTATGAGAACACCTTTGAATCATTTGAGGTAAGGAAATGGATTGTCATAGCTTAAATGAACATGGTACTTTCATTTTAGAGCTGCAGATTTTGATTCAAAAACATTGTCTTGCATTTGGTAACATGTATTTGGGTTTTCGTGAGATCACTTTGTTATCTAAAAACACACTACTGCCCCTTTTAGCAAGTGTTGCGAGGACATTCAGAAGTGATAAAGATGTAAGGTATCACCTTATCTCACCTGATGAAGGAGTAAGCATATACTCTAAAAAGTAGTGACTTTCACAATATTGAAGTTTCTTTCCAGAAATTCTTGTCTTCCTTACTCTCAAAGCAGTGTTGAAACCCAAGAATTATATCAACCCCTGACTTACAAATTAAACATATACTAAATCCCCTCTGAATATTTGGTGTTTTTCTTTGATTACAAAAAGTACATGAAATCTATATTATTTTAGTAGTTAAATAGATATAGAAAAGACAACTTTATTTGTTGAATTTCATTGAACTGTGTATGTAATACTGAATACAAGATACTGTTTGGGATTAGATACTGGAGTGAAGCAAAGTTGTTTATTTGACCCTATATCATTACTGTAAACAGTTACAAAGTTGTCGAAAATATTGTTCCTAAATGACAGTTTAAATATATGATAAACTGTAAATATTACATCCTTATAAATCAAATCTTCTTTCTTTCTGTAAAACATATTGTGATTGAACAGAAAAATCAAAATAAACCAAATTTTAAATTTATATTTATTTTACTATAGACTTTAACATGAGATTTAACTTGGTTCAGATGAAAATTCAAATATAAAGATAGTGAATAAGAAAATGATAACTCCGTCTAATTTCCTTATTGTTTACTTTCAACTGATATTGCCCATCCCATGGATCTAGGGTAGAGCACAATTAAATCCCCTGTTGAGAAATAACGGCCTTCAATCCAGGTCAAGAAATGTTGACTTAAGAGTCATTGTGTGTTATATCTCTGAAATATGAAATAAATCACAACAATCTTATTTGTCACAACCGACATTTTGGACATTTTTGGTAATTATCTGAAATTATCACCTTTCCCAATTAGATACTAACAATGGGGGTTTCACGATATGGGGTATGCCCCTACTACCCCGTTATAACGCTAATACCCGAAGGCAAAGGTCATTGAAAGGGGTAGGCGGAAATGCGATACAAAATGAGAGTATACATAATCGTCTCATAAATTAATTGACAAATACTTGATTTATGATAAATGTTCAGGCCGTGAAACATAATTATTAAACATGTTTTGCCTTACGACTGTTAAAAAACGATAGACAACAACAACATCTGAAATAAATATTATTATTACGAGCTAGCATCCCCGTTGCCATAGATTCATACGTATATCCGTGAAGGTATAGAGAGAAAAACAACGGAATAAAGACATTTTATAAACATATTGATGACCAGACAAAACTTTGATTCACTCGTATCCACTTGGAATAATACATTTATCTGAAAATAAACACATAAACAGTTGACACTTTCTATATTTTGGCTGTCATATGTCGGTGACTTACCAATGGTTCCAAGTGGGAATGGATTTTGGATTCTGGCACCGACTCCGAAGCTTTGGTTGAGCCCAATTCCGATTAGGGCCGCCAAAAGTAGCAGACGGCTGAATTGTTTCATTGTGATTAATTAATTCCACATCCTCAAAACAAAAAGGAAGCCTGGTAGAATCCTATTCAATTTGAAACAGGCATGTTTTGATGGCGAAATATGGCACACCGCTTTCCAAGACCAATATGGCAGGTGCCTGTTTATTATTCATGAGGTCGTGTGACGTCACGACCAGATCATTAATATGCATGAGCTTGTGACGTAGGCGTGACAACGCTCGCGTCGCGAAAACCGAAGCGTATTCTAATGTGAAAATCTTTCTAATGGGACTATAATTACAGCCACTCGCTATGCTAGCAACCATGGTATAAGCGTGGACTAAACATAGCCCCTAGGTTAACACCAATCGATAAGTGGGGGTTGTCGCGTGGGCTTGTGACGTCACAAGTTAAGAAGGAGATGTTGACAGATTTCTCCTGATCAATGAAACGGAATAAAGGAAGGACGGCCAGGTTCGATTTGGCTCGAAAACATGGAATTTATTTCAACGGAACATTTGAAAATTCGTTTCTTGTTGAGAGAAACTTTCGTATTTTGGAAAGTTGGATATTGTATTTGATGGTTTGATATGGCTGAAAACAAGGCCTTATTTATCAAATTATTTTTCTTAGAGAAAATAATTTTAGTTTTTTTAAACGGTGAGTAGTGTTAAAAATATTCCAATGGATACAAAACACAGTGTGAGATGCGTAAAAGTTCATTGTGTTTCGCTTTTTTCGAGATTTCCGAAATTTCGGAGTTGAGACTGTTATCATGATAAGCTCTAGGGGGAAAATTCAGTTTTTTTTCAAAACATCTTTCAACTTAATTTCATACCGAGAGATTTGTTTTTGAATTTCAGTTATAATTATTTCAATAGCGTTGAAGTGTTTGTATTTCAGTAGTTATATATTGCGTGTCCTTGTTCATATTTCTGTATGTCACTTTTTTACCATTATCATTCGTTATTGATTTTTAAAATATGCGTGTCACTCTGAAGAATAACATCTTATATATTGTGCACGGATATGCTTTCAAAAGACTGTCATTACATGTAAGGATTTGATCAGAGCAACGCTCTATCGATTTTTTCATATTGTACTGTACAGTAATTATTTATGATTATGCCGAAATGACGCTTTGTTGTTGACGCTTCAGTTAAAGAGCGTCACGCCAATTAGTGTATATGTGAGAAATCGGGGCAGGGGGTGGGGGTGGTGGAGTAATTTTGTTCGACTAAGTGTCAACAAGAAAATAATTAAATCGCGGGCGGCGTTATGGAACTTTCATATTGGAGCAAAGAGGTTGAATCAACTTCCGCCTACAATGCCCTTTGCCTAAAATACATTTAGTGCCACTACAGGGTGTGGTAGATTGCGGACATAATCATGCACCCCAACTAGATTAAATTGCTGTCGAGCTCTTCTTTTTGAGACAAAAGGACCCATGTTTGATGATAACCCTCCCTTTTCTATGTGTATGTATGTGTTATTGATTCTGGAGTAATTTTGTACGACTAAGTAACAACGAGAAAATCACAATATCAGTCTTATAATTGTATCGCGGGAGGCTCTATTCAACACTTCTAATGGTAGCAGAGATGAAGATTTGACGTTACCCGCCCTTTCTCTTATAGTGTGTATGTGTAAGTGGAGATTGTGATTTTAGGGGGAAACTATAAGAATAAGTAAAATCTAGAAAATAACAATATTGGCATCTGATTAAGTATTATATCGCGGTCAGAATTAACTCTTCCAATGGCAACACAGATGAAGATCATGGGCTTCCTGTGATAGAGAGAGTCTGTTGTAGGGCTGAAATACGTCAAACTTCATGAATGGTGTTATTTCTTTGAGAAGTAGTGGTTGTTTCAGAAAATCAGAATCCTAATGCTTATCGGTCCAGTATAGAGACAATAAGTGTAGTGATTTGTGATCGAAAACAGAACAGTGGCGCGCGTCAATGATTCAAACGTAATTTCGGAAATATATTTACAGCAGACACAAAGACAAACATTGGTTGTTAGTGTTAAGCAGGCCAGTTAACTAATGTTAACGTTAATTGGACACATATTTCGAATTCTTAACACTTAAAGGGATGTTTTCCGATTAATAGTAAGAACAAGAACATATAATAATTTTGGCATTTTACAGATAAAGATGCAAGTTTATGGAATTGATTTTACCTAAATCCTGTCATAAGGTATTTTGGCTCTTACCAAAGCTAAATTAAGAATCATGAAACATACTCTGTGTCACTTTGATGTGACAAATGAGGATTCGACACTGTCGAAGATTTTATAATACTGTCTTTGTTCAATTCTCCGGCATCTAGAACCTAACGTTTCGATTCTCTTCACAATCACCCCTGGGACTTTTCAACAGGAAATTATTAACTCAAATTACCCACCCTTGCTTGATATGACTCGATAAGCAAAATGAATTACTTGATCGGAAATGATGGACACAAGTGTGATGTCAAGACATCATGATGTCATTACTTGATGATGCACTGTGATGTCACTGTTGCACTGTTGTTAACCACAAGAGCAGTCAGTGTGTAATATTTACAAAACAATATGGGAGCGGTATTGATATAAGCCACATGGCTTGTTTACCAATCCCTTTCTGCTGAATAAAATATGTTTAAACTATACGGCCTAAGAGATATCGCTTGATCTCACACAAGCTACATCTCCTGTGGAACACAGTTTTGGATGATTGACCGATGTTTGAATATATTTCAAGAAGATGAAAATGTGAAACGACGTACAAAGAGGTAATTTAGTGGGTACAATCAAAGCTTTTGCTCGATCTAATTCAGTGACAAATACCGAATGTTACAAATATCACTATGTTGAATGTTTTAACACTGGAACTTCAAGGTCACGGTGACCGCGTGTAATTTGACCTTGAAGAGAATGAAACCGACAGTTGACTTTAAAAGGTCACACAATTAGACACATATAATAACTCAAAGCCAATGAAATGGCGATTTGTAAAAGGGGCGACGTTGCGTTCAAAGTGTACATCACCAATGACCTTATTCAGTGCAACCCTATTGGAGTTATGCACGAGTAGTACAAAGTGAAACCTGCAAACATCGCCTGGAAGATGAATGCAAAGCAGAGCTTTGTCTTATAAAGAGGTGATATCACATATATTGAAATGAAAATCTATTGTCATAATAATGTTCTTCCCTCAGAGAATAGTAACAACTTCTAAATGTTCCTTACCGTAGCTGTTACCCAATGTTAAAATTTGTCTAAAGGATTTTGATCCATTTTGAACAAAATACTTATTTCAAAATCTGTTAGCAAATTTTTTTTCTCCATGATTTGTGTGAAGCAGAAATAAAAATAAAAATTTTAAAATCCAGGGGGATTCGAACCCGGGCTGGCATCCCTTTGACTGAACCAGTAGAGTGCCCGACGCTCATTGGATATTCATTGTCACCAGGACTGTTTTACGCAATTATATCTCCAATAAAGACACTATTATACATAATATGTCCTCATTTCCCATAAAGTAGCAAATCTGAGTTCGTAAATGCATACTATAGTGCATTTTAAGCGTATAAACAAATCTTGCATGTGAATAAGCTGTTAATATGTGTGGATATTTAAACGGGTTCATTCAACTTTGTTTACATTCAACCAGGGACCTTATATACATATATGTATATAAGGTCCCTGATTCAACACGTGCTTTTTTGTTAACACGGGTTTAGTTTGCTCTTTTTTTTCATTTTTGATTGTTAACACGCACGTGTGATAATGAATAATGGTAGAAAAATGATATTTGCAATCGATAATCCGATTACTAAACGAGTCCCAACGTAATACATGTAGGCCATATTCATTTCTTCCATTTAAGCCAGATCAGCGTAAGTCATTGAAGTGATAATCACATCTGATCTTCCACGATCGGCAGTTTATGAGCTAACTGCTGTTAATATATTGTCTCAATAAAAATTTTTTTTTCAGAAAACAGTACACGAGTATATGATCCATTCCATAATTGGCGAATCAGTTCCATATTTACAAGCATCACTTATCCCGGTTCTTGAAAGTCGTCAGAAATTCATGGAGCTATCCCAAATTCAATACACATCCTCTCCACACTGCAATTAACGCTCCCTTTAACCCGGGAACATCCATCCTCGGCCACCCAGGGCTTTATGTTCCGATACTCTTAACAATCACCACTGGCACTTTTCATCAGGAAACACGAAAGCGTGAGCTAAGAGCTTGAATTACGCGCCACTTTAGACGTCATTTTGAGAAGTTCGTAGGTCGAATCGACGAATCGTTTTCATTGGCTCTCAAAACAAGGGCGGCTAATTAGCGGACAAATGTTCCTAATGAAATGTCCCAAGGATGATAAAGTGAAGAGCATCGAGAAATTCAGCCTTGGGTACCCGAGGATGGAGAAAATCCAGATTCTGTCACCCATTGGTATTGACGTCAAGCTGCAAATCGCATCACTATTTCCCCACCCTACTGTGCCTCAAACGCGAAGGCCAAAAAAAATAATACCTTAATAGCAAACATCAGTCACCAAAGAAAAAATCTCAAGATCCAAGTATTATAGCATTGATCGATCGCTACAATCGCTTTATCGATACATGTACACGGGAATCCATTAGACGTGGGCAGATGATGAAAGACACTTCTTGGTGATTGCTATTCGAAATCTCATGTCCTCTTTTTTTATCAATCAATTACTCTTGTAAAGTTTTCAATTCACTTTAACCTATAATGGGACATATGTATGTCTAAGGGTTATCTAATTGATTGATTGGTTTAGTCAAGTGAGTCATGGATTATAAACCCTGCGAGAGATTTTGCAATTTTGTATGCAGTAGAGAACTGTTCTTCACGCAGTAAGGTTCGGGTGCAACGCTGCACCGAATTTCAGCATAGTACCAGCCATGGTTCGCTAGTTCCAGCCGATGCTCGCCGGTTTTATCGCAATGTATAGCCCCAATGGGCTTTCTCCCTGCAATAATACTAGCACACGCGGTAAAAGTAAAATACTCTTGAAAGAAGCGTTAAACCCCAAATCACCTCACCTCAAGAGATGAATCGGTTCTGGATGTATTGTTTTGTAACTTAGCATGTAATTTAGGTGGATGTGCCGGCACCGTGAAAAAAATGTCAATTTTCGCGGACTGTTACCGATTCATTTAGATATGCTCACTCTAATAAGTTACGCACCGCGTCTCATTAAAATAAGGTCGAACCAACGTATATATGGAAAGAGATTGCATCACTTTACAAGTGTATGTAAACATTTACAAACTGCTGTGTTCATTTTATAGGATTTAGAAGTGATACATTGAGCAATGTAGCGTTTGATGAAGCGCGCTTTAAGATGCGTATGACACGCCGAGAGTAAGGTCTGTCTTCTTTGAACAGCTTTATCTTTATCTTACAGTCTCAAATTATGAATCTTCAAAATGGACCAAGTGAATTTAAGTTGGATATATTCGCGTCATCTTTTTCATCAAAACTATCAAGGAATATACAGCTAAACAGTAATAACAAAATGACTTAGTTCTCATTGTAGGAGATTATCATATGCTCAAAAGCGGCACTTGATAAGCCGTTATATAACATGAATATTTCCAATTTTGCGCACAACCAATCTTACAATTTGGTTAACTCTTAGTGACTTCGGCCTCTTAACGTTATTTTATTATTGATTGGATGTCACCTGTAAAGATGAACAAATATGTTATTGCATCGATTAAAAGCTAAAGGGATTGCCTTTGTCCTAAAATAGCCAATCTATTTTTCCCTCGACTTACATTATAACTTTATGTCTCATTTTGGATTTAAACTTTAAATTTCAACTTTAATTCATTTAGCAGTTAATTCACGTTAATAAAGGTAACATTTTAGTTGATAAATAACTAAATAAATGAGAGCTAACCCTAGGTAAAATAAAACAAGAAGTGAAGTATTTCATCGGCGCTAAGAGCGAGAGTAGACTTCTTACGGTATTACAAGGCATTGTTGATTTGTCATATCTTAAATCATTTCATCCTCGATAATCCAGCGCTTTCGTTCCGAACGAAAGCGCTGGATTATCGAGGATGAAATCATTTGTAAATGTGTGGATATTCTGTCCACAGATATATACTGGGCAAAAGTAGTTAGGAATACTATTAATTCTATGATTAATATTTCATTTGGTGTCAATGTATAAATATGTCATTATTAATAATTTCAGAATTTTCAAATAGCCCTAAACCCTATTTTTGTCTAGTAGCTGATATTTATAATGTTGAAATGTGGCGGACCGAAGCCGATACGCCAGCCTCTTTAAATGTTAAAACCACAAAAACTGAAAAATGCATCCGAAGTATAAACATTTCTTTCACTAGCTATTATCCATTTAGATAACTTTTATATTCATTATAGATAGTGAACGATTTTGTTTTACCATGGGCATATTTGTTTCAGCCCCTGTGGTTGAAAGATTATTTCGCCTTTTATATCCGTAAATCACAAACATCCTATTGTGAAATTAATTATCCATCAGTTCTATGTTAGCCGACACCAGTGCTGTGAAGAGACTGTAATGGAGAGGAATCCATCTGTTTTTCTGCTGTTGGAATTATTTTCTCAAATAACATTTGTCGGAAACGTATAATGGACCACCCTATAGTAGATGATCATGTGCGACTGTTTAATTACACAGGCCTGTGTGACAACAATTATGTTATTCATGCATTCGTTGTTTTCATTGGCTGAATTATAGCCAGGGAGTTTAAGTTGCAATGTTGTCCCGCTAGGGGAAACTGTCGGAAGCCCGAGAAACCTTCGTATTAAGACAGAGGTTGGATAAGAGTTTATGACGGACCTACCTCTGAAGGGAGAGAATGTTGAGTCTTTGATACTGAGATAAAATGTCAGTACATCGAAATAATGAAAGAAACAACAGTAGTAGATAATGTTAGCCATACTGAAAAGGCATATAGATATTGAGACTTTGGATGTTACTTTCAATCCACATGCACATGGGTGCAATACTGAACATTGGATCGAAGCAATATCAAACAGAATCTGGCTGACAGAAACAAATTATAGCAAAACAAATCCGATCCCCTTAGCGCAACAGACGTTTTCTGTTACCACAACATCAAGATGATATTTTACATACAGCTGGAAAAAATATTGCAACGCATGCTTTTTCAATTACTATCGTGGTTAACAATATTAATGATATTTAATTGATAAATGTACAATTCATATTTTATAAGGTAAAACAAATTATGAATGTGAACATTCTGTTCAGTTATAACCTAAATTTATCTTCTTATAAATAGTCAACGACGTAACCATTGTAAAACAGAAACATTGATTAGTAAACGTGGATGTCGAAAGATTTGCCAACGCTTTCATAGAAATAAATAAAAAGTCATTATTCAATGGAACCCAGAAGAAGAGAACTTGACACAAAAGGTATCCTCATGGAATTCTAAACTGCATGTCTGTGAGGCCATTGGTTCCATTCTGTTTTGGTAATGTATTTGTACGAAGGTCTCTGTGTGTTCATATGGGTTGCAGACCAAGGGCAGAAATATAGAGAAGGTTTGTGTTACACATTCTGTTAAATCATCATATTTCAATCCGCTCAGCTCCTTCCTAACACCCTGATCTCTTTTGTACCAAATGCCTCGTATGGCTGGCGCTGCTTGATTTTCTTGGAAATGTTCATATGTTATTTTTCCAGCTAATTAAATATCGTTTTGCAAGGAGCTTGAAGCTACTATTTTGAACGGATTTTTTTTCCATCCGGGTTGTGCCGCCGTTGCTGGATGCGAGCCGTCTCATTGGCTGGTAAGACAGCTAGGGATACTAGGATTTTGGCTTGAAAGAGATCAGAGTATTAGGAAGGGGCTGAACGGATCCAAATACGCTGATTTATATTATTATAATTATGTTTATTAATACAAAGCGATGACCCTGGATGGTACAAAGGAACTGTAATTAACAGAGCCTTGTCTGATGTCAACGATGAATTCAACATTTTTGTTATTGTCATTTATTTTCTCAATCATCTTACATCTTGTTTTGTAGGTTTATTATAAGGGATGACCCCAAATACACATTTGATTTGAACTTTTTCTGATGTCACTTATAAGGCCAATATTAATTTAAAGAGACAATAGCATGTTGATTTTGATAAATAAAGTGATCTCTCAAAAACAAAAAAATGTGTTTCCAATTGCAAGATAATGCTTTATAATCAAATAAGCAAACATAGGTACCATGATTAGTAAAGAGATGAAAGTCCATTTCTCTACCTCAAGTGACCATCTCAAGATAATACATTTGGCATAATGAGTGTTTTCGGAGAAAAAGTTTTAAAACATATTGTTTTTAATGTGCTAGTGCCCCTTTTAGTAGTAATTCAAATTGAAATGCTTCTTAATCTAGTTTTGTAGGCAAACGTTTTTGAAGGTGATGGTAATCCTCCATCTCAATTGTTTTGAGCTATTTGCAGTGAAAGTAATGGACATTGTGTAATATAGATCATTTTGTGTTTTGAATATAAATGTAACCCATGCACTTATATATTATTTCACTTCAGGTGTTTTGATTGAAGAAGTAAACATAAGAAGCAGAGAGATTTAACATTGCAAGCTTGTAACTCTGTGCACGTGCCTTGCTGCCCCTCTAGGTTGTCCGCAGAGCAGCAGCACTTCCACTGGTGAGACCAACAGACATCGACGACTTCTGGCTCAATGCTCTCGAGGAAGCTGATCTGGACTATCCAGGAGTTCTCAGATTCACTGATTACGTCACCGATCAGTGGGTGGAAGGAGGAAATCGAAGTGTTTGGAACCATTTCGAGACTGCTGGTCCCCGCACTACCAACAACGTCGAAGGCTGGCACTCCAAAGTCAACAAACTTGTCACCAGCCACCCCAACATCTACCGCTTCATCAACCTCATCAAACAGGAGCAAGCGTTCTGTGAAGTGACTTTGAAGCAGCTTGCAGCTGGTGCTTCCTTGAAACCCAGAAAAAGGAAGTACCGACAACTGGAAGAGAGACTGGTTACAGAGAAACGGCGTCTTCACGAAGGTCACTACACCGTTGTTGAATACGGGGATGCTGTCTCCCACTTAGTGGGTTTGTAATTTATTATTGTAAATTTTGTCAAGTATTCGTAAGTGGATAACAAATGATGGAAAATGATGTATATTTTACATGAACATGTTTATTACTGATTATTGATACTGCTTGTACATAATTAAAAATGTATTTATATAAAATATTTAATAAAATATTGAATCATAAACTGTATTTTAATGCTGATGGAGAATGATATATATTTTACATGAAAATGTTTATTACTGACTGATTACTGACACTGCTTGTATATCATTAAAAATGTATTTATTATAATAATGTGTATGAATGTAAAACTGAATAAAAATATTGAATCGAACGGGCGAACTGTCTTTCAGTGGGTGTCTTCTCACTTTGCCACCACCTATTGTTCTCGGTGGCAAAGTTGGTCATGCATGCTAATTGGTAAAACAATAGAGGTGGCAGGGGGTCGTCTCAATAAATTTTATTCAAACTAACATTCTCAATATACAGATACATTTCATCTCAATATATTTGAGACATCATTTCACATACATGATATATAAATTCATTATACATTGAATTCAATTTCATTATAGCACGAGGTGGCAGGGGGTCGTCTCAATAAATAAATTATAGCACGAGATTCAGACACATTCAGACTTCAAAGTCCAACAAGGTGAGATACTGAATCTGCATATTCAGTTGGAGTTTTGGTTCTTATATATCAGTATCTACAGTGATCACTTATCAGTAGTAATTAGTTAATCAATAAATACGGAAAATCGCTCACCAATTTTATGAGTGAACATGTTTCACATCTATCTAGGTGGTGAAAACATTTCAGTATTCAATGACTACGATGGATATTATTAAGGGGTGAGCTCAGTTCAGCATTTGATACGACCCCCGTGCTCGTATAAACATTGTTAATCTTAATCCCGGTTAATCCTTGGTGGCCTGGTGGCAAAGTGGGAACAAATCTTTCAGTGAACTGTATTTTAATCCTCTGCCAGTCCCTTAATTAATCCTAATTAATCCCCACTTGTTACTTCGTTAATTCTTAATTAATCCCCGAACAAAGAAACTGGCGTAGTGGGGTATGATCTTTGGTCTCTATTGTTAGGTAAGATTACTTCCCACTTTGCATGCTCTGTGAATCTATAAGGTTAAATGCGCCCGTAACTCTGTGAACTTCAATACGCCACTTTGCAGAAAGAGCACGACTAAAAACTTAGGTCTTCCTTACTCACAGGACTGATAAAGAGCCACTCCGTGAGTTGTTGGAGTCATATATGCCAAACTTAATCAATGGTGTCATTTGATCGCGAAGTATTGACTGTTACCAAAAAGACACATTTTAAAGCTTATTGGGTTTTTACAGTGACAATATGAAGGTAGAACGTCGCAATTATGATCGAAAACCGGACAGTGGCGCGCGTCAAATAGTCAAACGTAATTTTGGAGACTTATCTTAAACAGCCAGGAGAACAGTTAGGAGTTGATAGTGTTTGTTAGGTTATATAACTAGTATCCATGTATATTGGGCATGATATCTACACCTCTGTGCATTTATAAGGATGTTTTTATATTTTCATGGAAAACCAGTATTTGTCATATATGTGTCTTTTAGACATAAGAAGTATGGTGTTTTGATTTTATATCAGCACATATGACATTTAGATTCGTATCAAAGGTAAATACTATGTTATGAAAATCACGGAGTGTCTCTTTAATGAGTATATTTTTTTTCTTTGTAACATTAAGAAGAAGTAGGGCTAGGCTGTATGAATGTATTTTGTTTGTTGTTTATGCATTGCTATGTTAAGACCATTGTTCATAACCATCGATTTGGTATTGTATCCGTTACCACTTATTTCATACATATTTCATGTAATTCTAATGTGAGGTTTTAACCTAACGCATTACACAAAGATATAATGTCATATGTTTAATCACATAATGGAGGTTGGTATTGGCGCAATAAAGCTATCGGATAAACTTGAAATTCCAATCTGAGAAACATGCAATTAGGTAAAAAGACGAACCTTTTTAGAAAAAATCCTAAAACAGTTACCCATAATTGATACAGGGTGTTGTTTTTGTGAATATTCGTAAACACAATCCTTCAAGGTAGATCTACCTTGTATTCGTATTTTTAACAAAACCGTGGTTATCAAAGCTTTGTCAAAGAGGTAAAAAAAGCATGTGTTTTCTTCATGAACCATCAACATTCAGCAAATATTATCGGAAATCAATCTCTAGCCTAATGTACATGAGCAGTTTCCGTGAATAACGCTTTTGTTATGGTCTGACCGACTGATCTGTTAAACAAATCACTGTGCATGTTTTTGAGTGAACGAAAGAAGTCCACCTTCGCAATTATTCGCCGTTGGATCGGATATCGATAAAAATTTCATAAAAGGCAAGCAATCATGACAAAGCAGTTTTATAAGAATGTAGTTAGAGTTACTTCCCTTGTTGCAGGGACGTTCGCAGAATTCAAAAACATTCAGAATTATTAGCTATAGAGAACCATAAATTTTCTTTCAGAAGCGTAGATCATTTTGAAAAAGTATTTTAAGAAGGAATATTTTTCCAGTCAGTGTACAACCATACTACTATATCTATACAACATATCATAAATGTATATATTACTTATATAATGTATCGCTTTGTACATTATTTCATTCGAAAATGTATGATAAGTATCTATTATCACTAAGGTATGTTTGATTCATTAGTAACATACACTTAGTTTATGTACACTTATAGGAGAGAATGGATAGCGGCCCAAACACGTTCTCCATCCAATCCAATCTCATTGAAATGAAATCTAAATGCTCCACTACATTACGCGTGTAGATCTTACCAGGGTCAGTTACGTGAGCCGTCAGGTTTGCCTCTGACATGATTCAAATCAGGCAATCAGCGAATTCGCCCCGTAATCTATGGTGCTGGCGAATTGCATTTCGCTTGTACTCTTTTCAGATCTCGGAAACCAAAATCTTCCGACTGTTTTCCGAATGTCAAATTGCCTAAATACCCGAATTTATGTATTTTATGTACATTCGATTTACCCAAGCTCGGTTTGTTGGACAAACAAGTCAAATCGAAAGCTATAAAGATATCTTTCGCAATGCAAACTCGCATTCCTCAACGTTATCCTTTAGTTGACCGTAACAATCCAAATGCTTACTCTGGAAACAGATACATTGAATAAACGTTTCGTCTTTTAGTTTGTAGTAATCATTGAATAATTTTAAATCTCGTGAAACAAATTAACCATAAACATGCTGAGAAACAAAAACAACCAGAAAATGTACAAATACCAATTCTAGGTTTCTTAATAATTATATAATAGTCGTATGCAACGTTTATATGCTAATGTTTTGTCAAAGACTGAAATGTTATAAGTACATCTGCTGGGTTAAATGGTATTTATAGACATATGGAAATGACTTCAACTTGTTTTCTGTAAAACCAAACATTTATAAGACTTTCAACTTCGACTTGCTAATTTACTTTCAGTCTGTTTTAAGGCCACAAAGAGACACGCATTGTGATTGCTTGAAGGTATCTACGGCAAGCCAATGAGATTAAAAGGTCAATCTGAAGCAAAGGTTAACCTGACGGCTTGAGTTAGGGAGCCTAGTGAAATCTATAATCTGCGTAACGTAGTGCGGCAATTTTAGATTTTATTTTAATAAGATTGCCATCCAATCCAACCTCACTTAAGTACCATATACTTTGTAAGTATTTGCCTTCTAGTTATTCATCATTTGTATCACAAGTGTGTCTTATGATTATTATCACCATGGTAACTGTCATATTGATGTATGTTTATTGTAAGGGAGCATCATATAATGCTTTTATAGTATCTACAAATATCATCCTGTCTCAGGGTAAGACGTATAGCTGACGCTCCACTCTTCTTACCCCGGGTGTAAACCCCAGCAGAAACCTCGCGCCGAGACCTTTGATTCAGCCAATCAAATACATTTATCGCGATGGTGTGCGATTAAATTTTAGCCAACCAAAGAGAGCCTCTTAAACTGCAGTTTCGACAGTGATCGACAGTGGTGATATTGTCCGAGTCCAATTTTGCGATTATGTTTAGTTTATTATAACAAATCATACATCCAGTTATTAGGGATCGGTTTAATTTTCAACCACTTGACCCAATACCTTATCGTGTTGTGGTGGTTTCAGTGCTTCGGAGACCCGTGTAGCTATGCCAGCCGGAGCATACATGGTCCTGGCAAGGGCACCCAAGCTGGATGGGTAGAAGCCTGACCAAATTTGAGTCGTTCTAAAACCTGTTGTCTATCTCTCACTATGCCTTTCTTCCCGCCTTTTCCCTCATCCTTTCGATCCCTATTTCCCTAATCTGTCCAATCTCTTATGGATGTTTGTCATCCACGTGTTAAATAAAAACACGTAAATCCCAAACTCACTCACTCACTCGCTCGGTTTGATTTTCGAAGGGATGGGCGCCGTCTTATTAAATTGCCGAGTCGCTTTTCAAGCGCAGTCATTGGTTGATTATTTTCAGAAAGTTTGAACTTCATAGGTCTCGGCGCGAAGTTTCTGCTGGGGTTTACACCCAGGGTAAGAAGAGTGGAGCGTCAGCTATACGTCGTACCCTGAGACAGGATGCTACAAATATATATATATATATATATATATATATATATATATATATATATATATATATATATAACATGTGAGTGAGTGAGTGAGTTGGGGTTTAACGTGCTTTGAACAATATTTCAGTCATTAAACACGTGGATGACAAGCATCCAAAAGAGAGTGGACAGAGAAGGGAGAAAGGGATCGACAGGATTAGGAAAAAGACGGAAAGAAAGGCATAGTGAGAGATAGAAAGCAGGTTCTAGAACGACTCAAATTTGGTCTGGCTTCTACCCGTCGACCTGTCCAGCTTGGGTGACCCTACCAGGAACAAGTTAGCTCCGGCTGGCATAGCTCTCGGGGTCTATGAAGCACGCAAACCACCACACCACGGTAAGGTATTGAGTCCAGTGGTGGACTCAATACCTTACCGTGGTGTGTTGTAACGTATATGGTATTTTGTGTTGAATAAGAGTACTTCATAAGTATATCATATTGCAGTAGGTGTAATTCAGACGTATGTGTTGATGTGATGTAATCAACTGTAATGTGCGTTACTTTTAAACCATATGATATAATTCTGCAATGATGTTTATGAATCAATTGTTTTATTATACTGTACTTGTACTTATTATGTTATGTATTGTTGCAGGGTGATCTATTATCATGCCCTCATAGATGTTGGATTGTAAATAAAGGTCACAGAATTTACACCATAGCAGAGTTGGTTGTCCTTGACCCAATCACCTCCTTCTCTTCGTCTGCAACATAGTTCTTTTTAGTATTTTTTTGTTGGCAAATAGCTATAATCTGTTTCTAAACGAGAAATATCTGCTGTGAGCACTGATGAAATGACGTTTCTGTAAGTTCTCATGTTGAGCAAAGCATTTCTTGATTTGAAAACATGTGTAAATATATGTAGCCTCGTTCATATAGCATTTTGAATCATCGAGTGCTAGTGTAAAAAACAGATAGACCAATCAATGTTTTCTGATGTTAGACAGCCAGTAACATTTCGTTTTGACAGTCTCACACAGAGAACATCTGTTGTTCTGAGGGGGGATCGGGTTTACTCAGCTTTTATTGGTTTCTCTTAACCAGATTGTGTTTGGTAATGTATCAATGTCCATGAATGCATTTATGAATTTGTGGATCGAAGAAGGGTACATGAAAACTTTCAGTGTCGTTGTCATGAGTAGGATTGTTGTTTCTGCCATTTCTTCAATACACAGACAGATTTATTTCAGTATTAAGGCCTAGTGGTAACCGATGATCTTGTGTTATGGTAACAGATAACCTCTGGTGCGCTGAGGGGGTATCGGGTTTCCTTAGCTGTTATTGGGTTCTGTAACCTAGATTCTGTTTGATATTGTATCAATGTACGGTAATGCGTTTATGTTTTTATTGATGAGAGGACTGATGGATATAAACTTTCCATTTCCATGTCATTTTATATGAAGACTATATGTACTTTTTCTATCATTACCTCAATGTACAGACAGACTGATTACCTCAGTAGCATTAAGGCTCAGTGGCTCAAATTACAATTTCATCATGGCAGTTGTGATCATGTGACAAAGAAAACGTTTTGGTCGTTGTAATTATTTGTTTTATCAACATGGAAAAATGACATTAGTATTGTTGGTGTTTGCAAGGTTATGTTTGTTGTGTAACATTTATACAATTCATTCGACATGCAGAAAATGTATTGCATACTATCAATATGTATCATTCAATGTCTTATGGTATTTTCCAAACTATTCTTAGAACTGAAAATGTTCAGCAATGCATTTTCTGCATGTCGAAAGACTTGATAAATTGTATAAATGTTACCAAACAAACATAACCTTGCTTAAAAGGATATTTTTTCAAGGAAAGTTGGTCACTTCAAAGCTCTAAGAGTATATTGTATGGGTCAACCCATGAGACTTTCAGTGAGGATGTCAATTCATGTTATTGCTGTTTCTCTTAGTCCGATGTCCATAACTGCATTCATATGTTATTTTTGTTGGGAAAGAGGAAGACAATATACGTTTATTGCTCTCATAGCTCCTGATTCGCTGTTCATACACCAGGCGTCCAACAAGCAGCGGCTCTTTGTTTTTGTTTTTATATTTTCACAGGACTCATTGGCAAAGTCACCTCAAATATATTTACACATTGAACTTCTATCAATTAAACGCACTATAAGTTTTATTTGAAAATATTGTTCCCAAAACACTGTAATATATGTATTGCTGATTCGGATGTTTTTGATGGTAATATAATAGTTTTAATAATATAAGAGTTAAAAAGAAGGTGGGGATTATTGGTACCGAAATATAGGGGAAGCTACTTCCTGAAAGCTGAAAGATACTTAAACGTTAATGCATCTGTATTGTATTTTACTTGAGATCAACTACTTTTGCAGCCCCTCGTATGATTGGTCTCCCAGATGGATATCCTCAGTGAGGTTTTCTGTTTCTTCATAACTTCAGTGTACACGATGCATTAAAGTGTTATGTAGTCCAGGGATGGAGGTCACATCAAAGCTTTCATGGTCTTCTCGTAGGCTTTTCAGAGAGGTTTGAAATACGTGCTAAGTGCTGTCATTTTTACATCTACATTACAGAAGTACAGAAATACATTAGAGCGTTATTTGACAAGGAAAGAAAATGAATCAAACTTTCTTAGTGTAAAACTTTCCTCTCACAATGCTAACGTACATTCCTATTTAGAGAAATTGCTATTCAATGTTGTCGAATTTTTACTGTCACAGCAATGACAAGCGGTGATAATTAAAGTTTTCTTCTGTTTGCATTGATAATGAAAGTGTGTTTCCTATAAACATACATTTGAAATATTATGAGTTTGATGTGCTGTGCATACACTGTTCTACAATATCTTTAAATGCTTACATATTTGATTAATTAAGGTAAGATAAAAGACGTAAGTACAAATTGTCTCACTCTCCAAAATCTTATGATTTCAACATATCGATTTTCTCAGATGCAATCTAACTGTATGTAAAAATAGATGGATATGGTAACTGATAGACACATCAATGATTCTTGTGTCTGACAACCAGTTGTAATTCCGTGCTGGTACTCACACAGACAGAGGCTTTAAACGTACGAGAGTGTATAATTTTGCACTTTAGTAACAGGTACATGTATTGTCCGCGGTGTTTTTGTTGATAAGACGGATGATAACTAGCTATTATTGGGTACTTTCAAGCAGATTTTGTGTAGTCTTTTAAATAAGATTAACGTCCAGTAATGCATTTATAGTGTCGTTTAGGACAGTAGGCTACATTCATTCTTACAGTTTACATATCTTGTTATTTTTCACTTAGGGTTACAGACAAGGTTTTAGTTTTTGCTCTTTGTAGTTTTGAGTAAGATGACAGTGTGTGCTAATATCATTTCTACCCTTTTTCAATACAAATCAAGGCATTGTTTTATAAAAGAACGAGTTAACATTAATAATTTTGGTTTTTCAATGAAGCTGAATAAATTCTACAGTTGTTTCTACTATTTTAATGTAGATCTAACCATGCATTCAAAGGCATTGTAGCATGTTTTCATAGCGAAATAAAGGGATATCACGCAAAGAAAACAAATTGAAATGAAATAGTTCTCTTTTCGTCCTTATATAAACTAGATAGGTTAATATCCCTCTAAAGTGTGTAAATATCCCTCTAAAGTGTGTAAATATCCCTCTAAAGTGTGTAAACATTAACTTTGAAGGATTGCACCAATAGCAGATGTTGCAGCACATGCAGTTATATCACCATGACATAAGGGCATTTCATAAGGTCTTGTCAGGAACTTGGTTTGTCTTGGAGACGAGATATTATTACCTACATCTACCGCAGACAACCGCCTAGTTAGTAAGCATTTGCTTTGACGGATTACAACCATTTCATTTGAACGGTTAGCAAATATACTGTGTAATTCCTACCTACTTGTTTAAATATATTTGAGCCTCCATTAAAATTCTTTTTGAACTGTTGGTAAAATAAAAGCTTTTTATGGCAATAGACAGACCAATCAATGTTTTCTGATGTTGGAAAATCAATGGCGCTTCCGTCCTAACAGTCTCATACACTGTGTCTTTGAAATTCTGGTAAGTGATAATCTTGTGTTCTGGGAACAGATAACGTCTATTGCGCTGAGGGGATCGGGTCTGTTTTGCTATCATTTGTTTCTGTCAACCAGATTCTGTTTGATATTGCGTCAATGTTCAGTAATGCATCCATGTGCATGTTGATTGAAAGTGACATCCAAAGTCTCAGATATATATACTTTTTCAATATGGGTAACACTATCTACTACTGTTGTTCCTTTCATTATTTCAATGTACAGACCTCAGTGGCCCAAAGTACAATTGCGATTACGTGACAGAGAGAAAGATTGAAGTCGTAGTCATCAATGGTTTTATGAACATGGCAACAGATTTGATGACATAAGCATTGTTCTTATTTGAAAGATTGTGTTTGTAGGTTAATACTGATATAATTCATACAGTCTTTCGACAGGCGTTGCAAACTCTTCCTCTGTCCAGAAAGACAAAACGGACATTATACATCTTCCAATGTATTATTATTTTTCTAAGTTTTATCTTAAAATTGATTGAAGTTTGAATTGTAAATCGATGACTGGATGTGTTAAAGCTCCAAGTGTACATTTAATGAGATTTCCAATGATAATGTTCATTTATGTTCCAGTCGTTCCATTATTAATCCATAATTCTTCAATGGATTCATGTATCACAATACAGGCCCCGTGGTACTTGATGTGTTGAATATGGGTACTGAAGAATGGTTGTCCTGTAAGTAGAGGACCTCAATATGTTCTCTTTTTCAGATATTTTGAACAGTTTTCTGATATTGGAAGGACTCAATAACGAAGTCACAACATATACATTTACACCTCTGGATAATATGCTCTAAATTAGAGTAGTAATCATGTAACATTGAACTTCAACCAACATAATACACCAAAATAATATTTTAAAGATTTGTTTCTAAAACCTTTTAATATTCTTATTGCTATTTTTGATATTAAGTTTTTTATACTACCAATATTCTAACAGTTCAAACAGAACTTGGGTCATGGCACTAAAATATAGGAGGACCAAATTCCTTAGTGTTGAAACACACTAAGAGAAAAATGAAAACGTCTAAACAGCTGCCTTTGTATAGTTTTCTACTTGAAACGACGTACTTTTAGGCACCCCTCTTATCATTGGTCTCCTAGATTGGTATCCTCAGTGAGCTTTGTTGTCTCTACATTAGTTCAGTGTATGCCATGTGTTACTATGTCTAGAAAGAAGGTCACATCAAAGCTTCCATTGCATATAGTTGATCTCCTCGTGGGCTTTTCAATGTGAATAGCATTATGTGCTGTCATTTCTACATTTACATTAAAGTAAAGAAATGCATTAATGTTTTTGTCAAGGATAGATAATAAACAAAGTTTACTTTGTGTATATCCAGCAACCTCTTATGATACAAACATACAATACGAATCTAGATAAGTTACTTATCCCTGCTGTAATATCCTTGCTAATTTGAAACCCTTTCCTGATAATGGAAGCTTCATCATATTTTTCTTGCAATATGCAAAAGGTTATAGATTAATATTGTCATTTGGTTCACATTGTTTCTGACGTATGTGTCCTTTTATGGGTAAACATACACAAATAATTGAGTTTGTAATTTGGTTCAAATATAAAAGATAAGGACAATTTGTCTCATTCTCCATAATCCGTTGATATCAACATATCGATTTTCCCAGATTTAATGTAATTGTAGGTAAAGAGAGACGTGTATGGTAACTGAAAGCCCCATCAATGTCTCTGGTGTCTGACAACCAGTTGTACTTCCGTGCTGGTACTCACACAGACGGAGGCTTTGAACTTATAATAATCGATAATCTGGTATTATGGTAACAAATAGTGTCCGCAGTGGCCGTGTTGAGAAGACGCATGACATTAACTCAGCTATAAGTGGCTCTGTCAACAACATTCTGTGTAGGCTATGACAGCAAAGTCCAGTAATGCATTTGTGTCCTGTAGGGAAGGAGGCTACATTCAAGCATTCGTTTTACATGTCTTTTTCTTTTTCACGTGGGATTACAGACAAGCGTTCAGTCTACATATCGTGTTCTTTTTCAATTGGGCTTACGAACATAATTTCAGTGTAGATACTTTTGTCTACGTAGTGTGGTTTCTTCTTGGATTTTCAGTGCGAATGACAATATATGCTTCAGTTGTTTAAACCATGTGTGTACGTCAATGCATTAAAGGGCACTGTAGCAAGAAGGGCCTAAAATATCTCATGAAATGGAAAAAAAATTTTGCTGAACAATTGATGTCCAGAATTCCTGAGCAATGTTTAAAGACATCGCATTCAGGGCAATGCATGCTCCTATTTGGATGAAATAACTTTTTTTCACATATATAGTATATATAAATACCTTGAACAAAAATATGTGAATGGCAAGAGATCCTGAAATATTTTCACACACCTGTCATTTACATATTTACAATTACATTTTATTGTATACCAAATAAAATGACTGTATAATGGTATGAACTGTTTAAGTACATTTAGTGTTTGGCCATAGAACATAAGGCAATGGTCATTTGGTAAAAGATAATAAAATAAAAGAAGTAACTTATTCCAAAAGATTTTGACTATTTGAAACTCCCCAAAACGATGAACAATAATTTCCATCTAAGAATTTAAAAAATGCACATACTATTCTCTGCTTTGCTTATTGTAGGAAAATAAGAATTTATTGAAATTATGCATTACAATAGTATATATTTGAGCGATCATAATTTTGCGTCTTGAGTTGTCATGGACGGTTTCAGATAAAAATATTTCTGCGAGTGAAAAGTAGGAAAAAGAGATTTTTAAAATAAATATGTAAAGGTTTTGGAAGATCGCTATATAGAAAAGTATATTTTTAATTATTTTAGGCTCTTGTAAACGAATGTATGAAGGTTGAAGCTGGAATGATTTAAGGATGTTGACACTTAAATGCCCATTAGCCGTTTTCGCTTGATATTCGCTCGACATTTTTAGATGTGATGTTTAGTGAGATGTTCTATTCTCTGAAGAAAATATATTTTGCATAATATTGTCATTAAGGGATAAAATGTGAACACATCACAATAAAAACGTGTAACGGTGGCTTTAAAAATTATATTGTAGCCGTAATTACACATCGACATAAGCTTTTTATTGTGTTTTGTAAACCAATACGTTACTTCAATAACAAATATTTAGCTTCTTCGGGTAGCTCATGTTGTAAAATCGTCAAATTGCACCAGACTGTTTTGATAACGTAGAACAAAACTATTTGTTTTTAGGAAATATATCTGAATATTTGATAATTAAACTTGGAGATTTAGCTTTTTCGGATGGACAAAATGTTTGTTTTTATAACAGCAAATTAAACGGAATTGTCTTTTATTTTCTTATTTTCATTTCAAATCATATATCAATATTAAAATAGATCTCCTGAAAATATATCACTATTATGATGATGTCAAGATTTGTTATAAACATTGGTCTATATTTGTCGTAAGTAATACTTTAATAATTTATTTCAATTGATTTTTTCCTCATCAAAGCACTTTGATATATAGGTCTTTCATTTTTCTAAATTTGGATTACCAATGCAGAGTTTATATATTGATCGGATGTAGACCGAAATACGGCAATCAACAAGAGCTAAACGTATCTATCGTACATTTGCTCGTAATATTTCAAACCATTCTCGCAGGATCGTGCTCAATGTTCTTTACATATCAAAGCTCCAAGCGACCTTGAAACCTATTCCCAGAACTAGTGATATGTTCATTAAAAAACCTGTCACATCACAGAGTCAGATGATGTGCTGAAATAGATATTTTTATCGATCTTTAACCTACTGTAACACACGTCTTAGAACCCGTCAGTGCCATATGTTACATAAACGTTCTTACTTTCACGTAGTTAAAGATTTTGTTTGACCTTGAACGTTCTCACCATTTCATTAAATCATTAAATATAACATACGTCAATGACTTTTATGGAAACTCTATGTTTGGAATTAATTATTCAACTTTTAAAAATAAACTTTTAAAACAAGTGCAAAATTTGTCATTCAATGGTGATTTGGTGGTACACCAGTTTTCAAGAAATGTATTTCCCAAAAAATACTGAAGAGAACAATAAATTAGCTTCCAACAATAAATACCCTGAAAACGGTAAAACATTGAATCAACCACTATTTTTATAACAATGAACACATAATATAATATCATTCATGTTCATAATACAGTACGTGTATTAGTCTGTAGGCCAGACCCTGAAATAAGGTAGAAGCCTAAACAAGTCTATAAAAAGACCTTTAAGCTTGATTTCTCCTTTTCATTTCATTTATAATAAGTTTTTAAATTTTTTGATTAAATGATGCATTTTTCATTTCAGAGTCTAATTGTTAGACTATACGTGTATGTATCTCATTATGAGTTAATGAGTTCATAAAATATGATTAATTTGTCATGTAAAACATCATTCTTGTCCATGTTCGAACACACATAAGTTGTTGTAATATACATAGGTCCTTCTTACAGTAATCAAAACAATTATTTCAATGAAAGGGTGATCCAAACCAGAAACGACAGACAGCAATTACTCATTCAATACCTCAATGAGCATTCTCTACTAAGTAATAAAATGTACACGTATATACAATTAATCTGAAGGGGATGGTATGTATTAAGACACATCATAAATTTGTTCAAAATTAAAAGCTGTTATCTAGAACATCTTGCTCTTCAGATGAATACAAAATTTCATTTGAAATTAAAACATTAATGGTTGTTTTTATTTCTATTCTGTTGTTGGTCAACTTTTTGTTTTCTTAGCTTCAGCTTCTAAATATAATGTGTCCTTGATAGGTTTTGCAGTTCATGATTAGTTGAGAAATGACCTTCAAATATTTTGATTAGATTAAAAGCACGTGCCCTTAGATATAAACGACATTTCTCACTTTAAGAGCAAGACTTTCTTAGCTCAAGCTTAAACGTGAAATTCAGTTTGCTGTAAATTATGCCTAACAAGGTCCTATGAGAATATGACCCAGACTAAAAGTTCTAATGAAGTTATCGGTCTCGGAGAAATACAACCTGATTCATACATGGTTATAGCAGCATCGTAGTGTTGCTAAGATGGTAAATTTAAATCTTAAAGTTTTGATATATAAATTGCATTGCAGATTAAGCTAGAAATTAAAAAAAGCTTTTCATTTGTCTACCTCTTATGATTTAATTCATTAACATTAGTTTAAAGTGTTCAATCAAAGCAAGTAATGGAAATGGAAATTAAATTATTTTGGTGGAATTTTAAAATATGAAAATAGTAACTTTGTTAGTTGTTTTCATCATATATTTTAACAGTTTTCATATAATTCTCATTCAAGTGTATATAAGTATATAAGTCATATATCTAAAACCTGTCAATGCTGTTATTTTATCAGGGAGTCCTACTGTTAATGATATTATTATTGTCATGTCAATTGTTTAAATATACTTGCCATATGAAACTAATAAAGCCTTTATTGATTTTTCCCGTGCCCTTAATCATATCTTTCTATGAAAATGTATCTTCCGGCAGAATCCGGAATTAGTCATCTAATTATCATGTTTACGAGGTATTTACTATTTACTTATCTAACTTTTTAAAACTATCAAACCTAGTTATTGTTGCTGTCTTCTTTAAATATGTTTAAAAATACTTTATGTTGGCAAACGAATCGATAGTTTGCTCGTTGTTCGATTACATCAAGATATAAACCTTTATATTTTTTGTTATAAAAATCAATACTTATACCCTTGTATTACCTATATACTGGACTGATTCGCATAAATAATTCAAAATATAGTTTAATTTCTTTTCGATAAATCAATACCGTTAACAACAGTTGGCATAAATCACAAAAAAACGCCAATATTTTAATACCGTGCTTCTCAAGGCATATCTTGTTTATATCAACAGGATGATTCGAACTCAAATTAGCAGCGGGTCACCATTCGTTGCTAAATCTTGTCCCTTGTTGATTAACTTCACAGATAGTGGTAAACAGTGCAATCCAAAGGACCTTATGCTACCATCAGCTGGTTTCACTGGTGTAGTGCTCAACTCACGGGACGAGAATCAGGTCACGTGTTCGATCCCCGGTTTCGACAAAACATTTGTAAATCTTTCCTGTTAAAAAAAACAAGTTATCTACCTATTTTTACATAAGTTTAAGATGTGAGACAATTCCCGAAACCTTATTTGCATGTATGAAGTGAGACAATTCGCGAACAGGGAAAACAGTATTTGAAAATTGGCTGTTAAATTCTGGGGCATATAAATGTTAGAATTTTGTCTGCATCGGGTGAATTCTGTCTGCAAATCGAGATGTCTACCATCTACATACATACATCTTCTAGAAACAAAATAAATGGTTATCATACATTCCTCCCAAAAGGGTAATGGAGCTATTTCTACAGCCTGTAGAGGTATGGCGATATAAGGAAGTAAATAGATGCTGAAATGATTATAATTTATGTTTTATATGTATACGTACAACTTTTCCTCCTGGCCAAAAGTCTTTGAACAGCCCTACTCGTGAAGGGTAATTTTGGTTTTACGTAAATGGTGTGTACTACGTAAATGAAGTGTGTGTGTTGTAACTGCATTTTCTGTCAATAGTGTGCGATTCCAGCAAATCGGGTAAGACAACTAAAGAGGAAGCATCTGAAGAGTTTGTTCCATTATTCCTCCCCTACTTGACATAATACCTAATCCTGATGTGATGGTTTGCGTGCTTCAGAGACCCCAAAAGCTATGACAGCCGGAGCTTACAGGGGCACCCAAGCCGAAGAAGTCGACGGGCAGAAACCAAACCAAATTTGAGTCGTGTCCATGTACATGTACCACAAAAATAGCTAATAAAAAATTGAGTCGTTCTAATTCCTTCTGTCTATCCTTCACTATGCCTTCCGTCCTTTCCCTCATCCTAACGATCCCTTTCTCCCTGATTTGTCTACTCTCTTTGGATGCTTCCACGTGTTTAATAACTGAGTTATTGTTCAAAACACATTAAACCCAAACTCACTCACTCCATTCTTCCTAAGACACACGGATAAGTAGTTGGCGGTCTTTGTCATTGACCTATATCCATACGTCCAATTGCACATTCACACATTAAACAGGACCAGAAACATACACATTATATAACTATTTATCAATTAATTCAAGAGGTCGTAAAAGAAATGGTCTATTTGACCTTTCAGAAAGTGTCGAAATCGAAATGACACCCTGGCACGTGTATAGGACATCACGTGTCTTTTCTGCACGTTCATCATCGGGTGTGATGACAACGAGAAGTGTGAATGCATTTAAAATGCCTGATGTTGAAATTTTTACTGATGATTATTTCTTATAACTGAATTTGAAGTGTATGTTACAACACTGTTAAAAGAGCGTAATAAACATTCTGTGATCGAAGCTCTTTTACATTTTTGAAAAAAATAATCAATATGGAAACTTCCATTGGGTTGGTTTTAATAGTAACTATAGATGGATAACATTCGTCACAGAGGATAAGGCTGAAGGCATTTCCTTTTCTACTAATCTACACTTAACAAGGTCCTGTGAGGACTCGTCACAGATTTTAATCTGTTTCCTCATCTGTGCAAGGACGGAAATGCTTGCGAAAAACTACTCCCTTGTGCATAGGCCCAAGTGTACAGAAGTCGACTAATTATGGCGTTTTAATCAACATCTTGAAAATACTGAAAAACTAGACGTCATGGTAAGAGGATTTTATTTGCTTACCCTTTTCAAAACTTGTCTATAACACTGATAGGTTACATTTTCAATTTTAGTTTACACAAGTGACCGATAGTTTTTCCAATGTTATTTTGATGTTACTGTTAACATGGTTATATACATATTGATTTACACATATATTATAGGTATTTCACTTTTTTTTAATAATAGAATAATTCTTTTCACAGTGATTATTTAATACGTCGAAACCTATTAGTATTCCTCCCAAGAGGTGGAATACAATATAAGGGCATGTAAGCTTTTTAATAGCTTTCCAACCTGTAAGCGAGTAATCATATACCTACATGTCTTGTGCCTTGTCAGTATAAAAAAAGGTGCTCCAGTTTATAATAATGACCCCAGCCGGTGACAGGACCGTCGTGTTTGAGAGAGTTTTTTCAAGCTTCTTACATAACAACGTGTTGTTGTTGGAAAAATACATGCAAACTATAGCCGTATTCCGAGGAATAAAATTTTTCAAAAATTTACTCTACTCTAGCTACGAGGCTGCTTTCGGATCTTTGTGAAGAGGAAAGCCATTGATAGAGTATGTTCGAATCCCGCTAGAGTCAATTTTTAAAAACTTTTATTCCTCGGAACAAGGTCGATTTTGTTCACACAGCAAAAAGCAGCAGACAGCGAGAAGAGGCCCTTGGCCTGATAGATGTCAGGGTATTGTAGGAGGTTCGTGTATGCAAATACCGTTACGCGCTCACCCCGGAATATCGTTTCTGAACTGAACTGCACTTTATTTACACTCAGGCCGCAAGCAGCGGCATATGAGGATATACATTACACATATATGCAAAAAATACAATTTTGTTTAGAATACGATGTACAATAATAAATTTGAAAGACCTATATACATATGAAGGCATGAAACAAATGTCATGCTAATATATAAAACAAAGATATACATGATGAATATGATGGTATTTAAGGTAATAATTCCTAGCGGCATTTTTTAAAAACATTTAAGATAAGGTTACAAAACAGAGCTAGTTTTCGTAATGTACCTATCCTTTTACTATTAAATAATGTCTTCATTTTATAAAAATTTGGTCTTTTGTAGAAATAAGGTATAAGATATTTTACTCTGGCATTTGTGAAATGAGAGCATATAAATAGATAATGGAATTCATCGCCAATATCATTACCAATACAGAGTTTACAAATTCTTTTATGTTTTGGAATATTATTCCAACGACCTGTTTCAATGTATGAACTCATGAAATTCAAATATTGTAGTTACCTTTCCAAAAGAGAATAAACATAACATATAATAATTCTATTTCCAAGAATTAATATATTTTTGTTAGTTAACCTTTTTCCTCATTTTTTTATTAAAAACATTTTAAAGAATTTTATACTTCATATGCCCTGTTTTCATTTTATCCTGGAATATCAAACTGAGAAAATATTTTTGGAAAATATCTAGCTAACTAAAATGAAATTATTATCAACCAAAATGGTGATGGAAGCTGCCTATAGAAAATGACCTATATTCCCGGAAGCACCCCTACTTAAATCTCGTAGAAATACCTCAACACAGCTCTCAGTTTAGCAATTCTATTGGCACATCAAAGAGGGACAACACTAAATCTACCGCACTTGTCAACAACCTAACAGATACAGAGTTCTATTTTTGATTGGTATGGGTTCATTACCGCTGTCACTACTGACGTTAATGCGTTCTCAAGACCGTGCTTTTATCTATGTGCATGTGAATAATGATTGAGCACATCCTGACTGGGTCTCTGATATACATAAATCATGCATAGTATTAACTGTCTTTGGAAAATTTATATGAGTGACCGTGTATTGTATTGTACTATAAGTCACAGTATAATAATGTCACACATTTTTATATGGAAAAATTAACATTTACTTCATGACCTTATATATACAAAACATTGATATTTTCTAAAAGAGAGTTATCTCCCTTGTGTGTTATATTCTAATGAGTACGGGCGGTGTTTTTATTGAGAATCTAAATTATTCTTACTGATCAATTAACACAATTCTATTTTTTCATTATTGTTTTATTCTTTTCATATTTCTTACTAGAATTAGTGTCATTTTCAACAAAGTCTCTTTAAAAGCAGAAAATGATGTTTTATATTGGAAAATCTAAATTTTGATAAAAATCATTGTTTTTCTTAAGGTTGATATATGTGTGACGTACTACCTTCTCTCTTGGGCATTTTATTTCTTCTATCTCATTTTGAAAGAAGAAAAAAATCACTGAATTCTGATAACAGTGAACGTTTTATTGTACTGAAAGCCAATTATTTGTCTGTTTCTCTAAAAAAGTTTTAAGCTATTGCTTACTTCATTCGTACAGGCCATACTAGATTTTTTTGTATCTGTATTTGACCTATGTATATATAGACTTTTAGATTATTCGTACATTTCTTTGAAATTTGAAGGAATGTGCCCCTTCAAAGCAGATGATGAAGCAAAGACTGCAATATCACGATGCCATGTAGGTTTATTATAAACATCGTGTCAATTTCATATCTCTAGAAGCTTACTTATGTTCTGGAGCCGAGCTATATTCGTCTACATCTACCGCAGAACACATGTGCCCAATTAGTGAGCATTTTCTTTTGAACGATTCCAACTCTTCATGCGGACGTTTTGCAAATGTTGCGAGTTAATTGTTATGACATGGCTTAGAACTCTGATCAATATAAGATACTTCAAGGGCTCTATTTTATCTAGAAATCAAGCCACATCTTCTTTGACTGAACATAATATCTGTTTAATGAAAACATTTAATCATTACATATTCCTTTTCATGCTTAGACGCTTGAGACGTACATTGATATACCCCAGAGCTCTTGCATTTTTCATATTCACAATTGCATAAGTAAGGTAGGTACCGATCTGTATTCATGTATATCTTTAGCCAGAAATATCTGCCCAATTAGTTTATCTAATAATGATTCCAGTCTTTTTATTGGAACATTTACAGCAAATGACTCGACCTTTGTGATATGCAGGCTTAATATAGAACGCTATCGGTATTGTATCACCTAGAGCCTAATTATGTATATAAAACAAGCTATGTTCGTCTGCTGTGAAAAGAAATATTTGCCAGCTTCTCAAAGAATATTGGAACACGGATAAAGATCCATTTCATATTTAGAAGTTTGTCAAAGTTTTAAATTTTACCAAGGAGAAGATACTAAAAACATCAAATTCCTTATTAAATATCTTTATTATCATTATCATTATCATTCGTAGTCATCCAAACACATGGATGTGTTAAATTTATCACATAATAGTAACCTTGCGTTAGATTTCATGTTTGTGTATTTTAAATCCTGTTGTGCCCCTCTCCGGAGAGTCACCTTTATTATTCTTAAATCAATGTGAAGTTTTTATATACGAATTTCTAATTTCAAAAAAGAAAATTTTCAGTTTTATATAGTGATTTATGTGTTCTAACTATACTCAACAAAACAAATAAAGCCTAAACATTCACAGTTTAGGCGTCATATGGATTTGTATATCGGCTATAGAAATAATTTGATATTATAAAATGGGGAGATCTGTATCTAATTTGTTACGTGTACATAACATTACATTAAACATCAAAATATAACTTCAAGCGTATGTATTTTGATGATTTTACCAAACGATAAGGTATTGAGTGAAGTATTCTAACAAGTAATTATTGCCACAGAGAACATCAAATCCGTTCATGTCCGTTGAGTTGGGATTAACTTGCAATTCATCAAGAAGGCATACACATGGAATCGACACCGTTTCAACGCATTTGTTAAATAGCCACTCCGTGATTTTCATAACATTTTTTATACGAACCTGAATATCATATGATGTGATATAAAATCAAAACATCTTAACTTTTCATGTCCAAAATACATATACATGTATATGACAAATACTGGTTTTCCATGAAAATCTAAAATCAGCCTTGTAAATGCAAAGAGGTGTAGATTTCACGTCCAATATACATGGATACTAGTTATATAACCTAACAAACACTATCAACTCCTGACTGCCCTCCTGGCTGTTTTAGCTAAGTCTCCAAAATTACGTTTTACTATTTGACGCGCGCGACTGTTCGGTTTTCGATCATAATTGCGACGTTCTACCTTCATATTGTCACTGTAAAAAACCAAGTGAGCTTTAAAATGGGTCTTTTTGGTAACAGTCGATACTTCGCAATCAAATGACACCATTGATTAAGTTTGGCATAGATGACTCCAACATCACACGGAGTGGCTCTTTAAGGAGAAATTCGTCACATGAATGAACTCTGACAGCATAATTTGACTTTAATTTCTCAAGAAAGATCATGCGTCAAAATCTTTCTGATGAATGTTTAACAGCATAGTCATTTTCAGCTCTCAAAGCTTTATAACTCTTTGGTGAAAAATTCGTATTCAAATACGCTGTAACTAAGGCTTGTTATGAAATACGACCACGTGACTAAATAGTAACTTATCGTAGTGCGGTTTGCGTGCTTCAGAGACCCCGAGAGCCATGCCAGCAGGAGCTTATCCTGCTTGTAAGCTCATGGTAAGGTCACTTAAGCTGGACTGCCAGACCAAATTTAAGATGCCATAAATCCTGCTGTCTATCTCTCACTTTTCCTTTCTTTCCGTTTTTTCTCTCTTCAGGTATTTGGAAGTACCTGAGAGGATTTAAAAATGCTTATGTAGCAGGATGATGATTACGAGACATTTGCATCAAGTTACTTGAATAACGACATTTCATTGGCTGAATGTACTGATGCAGCAGGATGATACAAGTCAAGAGCGCATAATTGTACCCTAATTTTCCCTAAAGAAACATGCCAGGAGTGATATGTGTAAAGGATCGAAGAATTTGCTTTGTGTGAGAGACGGTGTCACCTCAGTACTCTACCAACTAATTACTTGAAGAGAGTGCTTGGTCGCCGACACTAATGAAGTTGCTCAAGGGACATCTTGCCAGTATTCCTCTCTGGGATTTTCTTGTGAGATAAACGAGAGGCGGAGTGATTTCTGACAAGGACATCATCAGGGCTCCAAGTGTGTTTAGGGTACTTAAAGGGGCAGTAGCACGTTATTAGGTACAAGAAGAGTTTTCTTGAAAACGAGAGTAAAAGTTACAAATCGCAAGACAATGTTTTAAAACCCAAAGTGGTAGTTCTGAAACGAAAGATGTTCGGTTGAGCCTCGAGAATCAATTTCCTTATCTCAATTGTTTAACAAGTGTCCACACTAAAATGGCCATATGCAGTTTTCCCTTGAAACTTGATGAATTGTTCTACGACTACGATCAGGTTTAGTTGTGACATGTTTTGTTCTCTAAAAATAATGCATTTGCTTTGTATTTATTTGGAGAAATTTGTAAAAAGGTGCTACAGTCCTTTTAAAGGTAAGGTGAAGGGTAGGTAATAGAATAAGCGCCGGGCCTCTAATAAGCGCCGGATTTTCTCGTCCAATCATGAATTTGTATATGGCTGCTTGATACTTCAGTTTGAATCAAATATCGATTGAAAAAATAATAAGCGCCGGGAGTCGAGGGGTGTTGAAAAAATAAGCGCCCGGGCGCTTATTAGAGGAAATACGGTATTCAACGACAGTGACGTCATAATTTCAATGCAATCATACGGTTAGGTAGTTCACATATCTGTATAACCCAACGTTTTAATCCATTAAAACAACATAAGTTGCCTTCGGTGAAACTTCTAAGGTTTTTTACTGTAATAACAAATGTTGCTCTCCAGGTACGACCCCATTCATACAGCTCGCCCAATCTAGTTAAAACTTGCTGTAATGAGACAGCCATCCATCATTACATCTAGAGAATTTCTGATTGAGGTCATGTTCAGTTGACCTTTGACGAACTTTGAACCGACCAAGAAAATGATGGCAGGAAATCGGCTTTGAACGAATCAAAGATGTGGATCTTTAGCAACTTGGTTACTGTCACATGGTGTCGTTTACCTAACATCTGTCTATATTTATCGTTTAAAAACTTTGTTGTGATTGTCTGACCTAATAAAGACGTGGCGGAGGTTGTTAACAACCTATGACCATATACATGTACATCATCTAATCAACCTTATTAACTGTATCAATATAATTATCTCTCTGTATTTCAACCTACTCAATTGTACAAACATATTCCCATTATGTATTGATTACCTCTCAAATCATGCCCATATCACTTGCTTGATAACGGTGTTAGTATCTACACCGAAACGTCGCAATCCTGCAATAAAGAAGTTGTAAATCCATAGAACTTGTTCTATATACATCTACCAACTTCTAAATGCCTCTCGGAGAAGGTGTTTAATTCTCTAGATGTAATAACGGACCGCGGGACGTATAATATTAGAGCTAGTTTTAATTACATTGGCTATACTAAACAATTAGAGAAAATCATTAGGCTCTTTCTTGTCACATTATTTAAGAGAAAAAAAGATGCGTATTTTGTCGTTAAGTAACTTTCCATGCGTATTTAACAAGTTAAAAATTAAGTATCCTCAACATCACTATGTATAAAATAAAGCATGTTTAACATGTTACATTTATCTGTGTGTTGTAAGAATGTTTCTGTGAAGCGAGAAGTGAGCAACAACGTACGCTTGTCAAATGACTTGACACAAAATTAAGTTACAATCATTACTGCGTACCGAAAGAATGTATATAAAATACTTAAGTAATGAAATGTAGCTTATATGGCCAATCGAAAAATTTCCCGAGTTTGATAAAGTTACATTTAAAGCAATTACATATCACTTACATTCCATCTGTTCCCTTAATTTTGTTTGGTCGTATATTTTACCGCATCAAGCCAAAATGATGTGTTGTCGCTTTAGGGCGAGACTTTATATAGGTTATACTTGACAGACACATTGTGTTGTCAAAACAATATAATCACCTCTAATTATGGAGGAAGGAACATAGCTAAATACAATCTCAATAAGTTAATAGCAACATCAAAGAAATATGACGCATATAGATCAAAGTCCGCAGGTGATAATCGAAAGAAATATCCAAAATCAACGCAAATATGGTCGCCCACTGATTTACATCAGCTTTTTGTCTATCAAAATAATTTCATTTCATAATAGTACGGTCAATCCGTTTTCTATTTTTCATAGGACGCTGCTATTTACTGCGAAATTCTGGAGAAAATGCAATGTAAAAGGAACACTCGGTGATTCCTATGATATCTCAATAACTTTGATAGAATATGTATGTTTATATGAATTAACGAAACACTCACAATTTCATTATCAATTATGTATGAATTTTAGAGAGACTTAACTATAGGAATTCAAAGATCTAATCTTTGCCCCATTAGTTGATAATAGTTACATAAGCTATCAAACACTATCAGAGAGAGAGAGAGAGAGAGAGAGAGAGAGAGAGAGAGAGAGAGAGAGAGAGAGAGAGAGAGAGAGAGAGAGAGAGAGAGAGAGAGAGAGAGAGAGAGAGAGAGAGAGAGACAGACAGACAGACAGACAGACAGACAGACTGACAGACTGACAGAGAGAGAGACAGAGAGGGAGACAGAGAGGGAGACATAGAGAGAGACAGAGAGTCAGAGAGAGACAAACAGAGACAGAGACAGACAGAGACAGACAGACAGACAGAGAGAGAGAGGGAGACATAGAGAGAGACAGAGACAGAGAGACGAACAGTGACAGAGACAGACGGAGAGAGACAGAGACAGGCAGACAGAGAGAGGGAGACAGAGAGGGAGACATGGAGAGAGAGAGACATAGAGACTAATTTTTTCAAATGAAACAAATAAAACTTACCGCTTAATACAAAATGTTGTTCCTTGTTCACTGATTTATTTCAGACGATGCCACATCTTATTTAATATTTAAGTTTGTTTTGTTTTTGGAACACGTTAGAAAATTGAAAAAAATAAGAACGAGTGTTATATAAAATGTTTACATTAAAAATAATGAGCACCCAAATGGTGTTTTTGACAGTTTAATTAAATGGTTTGTATTATATTTTAAAATTACAATATTCCGAAATGGCACTTTACACCGTGATAATGACGGTTCTATTACCTTCAAGAGACGCCGATCTTGGATGTTTATCCCTAACGGTTTATCGATCCCCTTTGATGAATATTTATCACACTGAACAGTTGCTAAGATCAATATATATGTCAGCTTTTGTTGATGTCACCAACCCATGTGTCATGTCACGGTGACATTTTAGCAAGTTTTTCATGAAAGTTTGTTGAAAATGCAAGGATAAAGGATTAAACGTGTACAAAGCAAATTAAAGAGACCGTGGCATCTGCGCAAACTCTGTTTGACATTGTCAGTGTAGTAATTCATCAGTGTTCGTTGTTTATAAACGAACGGGTGATATCTTGGGAACTCTTTTGCATAGCTCAGTTTACGTCTCTGTTTGACACTGCCAGCGTAGTTCTGTATCGGTTGTGGTTCTTGACACCAAATAAGTGACCTCCTGGGAACTCTTGACCTCTTTTACCCAGGGCTGAATGTTCTCATATTTGTCTCTACATCGGCCCTTGGACTTTTCTTCTGGAAAATCACATTACACGTCCGTGACTTCAGTAAGCCAATGAAACTGCTTCGTCGACTCAACCTGTATGCGTCTCAAAAGACGTGTTACAGAACACTTAAGACCATCCTGCTACCTCAGCGTTGTTGGATGCGAGTCGTCTCATTGGCTGGTTAGATAGCTAGCGATACGAGGGATTTGGTCCGAAAGAAATCAGGGTATTTGGAAAGAGCGAAACGGATTCAAAATCAATGACCAGGATGACCTTGCACTGAGGAAACTGATTCGCAATTCTAGCTCTCAGCCCACACTCTCATGATCACAATAAATCAAGAGGCTGGCTTCCTTTTAAATTTAAAATTTAAATTTCTGAGCATGCGCAGAAAGGATTCTTTTAAACTCAGCGTTGCTATACACATACTTCTTCATCCGCTGGGCTCCTTCTAAATAACATCTCTTTCAGGGTAAAAGCCTCGTAAAGCTAGCAATCTAACCAACCAATGATACGACTCTCATCAAGCAACAGCGGCACAACCGGATGAAAAAAATCTGCCGAGCTGAAAATAGTAGCTTAAAGCTCCTTGCATAACGACATTTCATTGGCTGTAAAAAAAAATAACAGTCGAATGTAGCTACGAATATCAAGCCGCCAGCCATACGAGTCATTTGGCCCGAAAGACGTCAGGACATTTCAGGGTGTTGCAGGGTGATCATTGGGTTATTACCCTGCTCAGGACTCTTTTTCATGGCTCAGTATACCACTGTCAGCATCAGTGGTCACGGTTTATTCATGGATGGGTGACCTGCTTCATAGCGATGTGAATGTTTGAAGGGTTGAATATCTATCTTAAACATGGTTTGAATGAGTTTTGTTGGCTCCCTTCGAAAATTCGAATAGTGCGTTTATTCATTGTATTAAAATGAATACCTGTTGGCTAGCATACAATTGGCCTGTAAATAAGAAGTATTCTCGTGTTGAAGTGGTTGAATCCTAACCTGAGCTTGGAGAAATTACGAAAGTGATAAAACATTTCCAATATTTTTTGTTATGTTAACCCTTTCAACAAACATTTTACGAATTGTATTTACTTTCTTGCTATGTGAATGGAGTTCCAATCATTTGCAAAGATTTTTGTTTTTGAAAATTTACAGTTTTAAATCAGTATTGGTTACAGGAAGGTTACAAAAAACGAAAAGTTTTATAACATGAAAGGAATTTTAAAAAGAACATGCCAACAAATAATACATTTTTCTCTGGATAATAGTGCACTAGCACACTGGAAAGCGGACGTGAAAAAATTGTTATGATCACGTTTCATTAAAAAAATAGTCTCGGATACTTATGATGATCTGGAAAGAGATGAATGTATACTGAAAGATGACGAATTAACGGTACCTTCAAAATTAAAGACAGCATAAAGCTAGTTTTGGAAGATTTTACGAACGCATCGACATTAAGGTAAACGCTCCCAATCAAATTTAATGAACATGATCCTCCAACGAGGTAGCTCTGTCATAAATAATTCCTATACAACCTCTGATCTAAAAGGAGCTCATCTAGAGCTTCCTAAAGGTTCTCCTAGTGGCAAAATATTGCAACATAAACTACCTTTCAATATTGCAGCCAATTAAAACACCGTATGCATGGATAACACATTCATCGTCACAAAGTCCTATACATTGACGCAGTTGCTAAGATATACGAATGTCCTGTATAAAGAACCCTGGAAGTGCAAAGTTCTTATTCGAATAAAATTAAGCTTACCGTAAGCATACGGAAATATATGAGGCGTTTTCAATGATATTTTGAAAAGGCATCTACTAACTTTGATTGCAACCAATCAGAATCCGACATGTCAAGGCCGTGATACGCTTGTATTAGGACAGAGGTTGTATAGGAATTTATGACGGAACCACCTCTTTTGGGTGAGAATGATTTAATGACAGGATGGCAGATAAATGTTCCAACGAAATTAAGATCCTAAATCAACGTAATTGTCGATAAGAGTGCAAATGCACCTATAAAGGACCAGCACGTTTTTCGAAAGATTTATTTCTTAAGTTTTCACCAATATTATAAATATTAGTTTTTTCCAAATGCTTAACCTTCAGTGGGTCAAAACATTTAAACATCTCACATTGATCAAACAGATCATCCGTAATCGTTAAAGATCGTATCATTTGAGGTAGGGAAATGGATTCGCATAGCTTAAAAAGCAACTCCGTGAGTTGTTGGAGTCATATATGCCCAACTTAATCAATGGTGTCATTTGATCGCGAAGTATCGACAGTCACCAAAATACCACTTTTTAAAGCTTACTGTTTTTTTACAGTGACAATATGAAGGTACAACCACGCAATTATGATCGAAAACCGGACAGTGGCGCGCGTCAAATAGTCTAACGTAATTTTGGAGACTTATCTAAAACAGCCAGGAGGACAGATAGGAGTTGATAGTGTTTGTTAGGTTATATAACTAGTATCCATGTATATTGGACGTGACATCTACACCTCTGTGCATTTACAAGGCTGTTTTTAGATTTTAAAGGAAAACCAGCATTTGTCATATATATGTCTTTTGGACAAGACAGGTTAAGATGTTTTGATTTTATATTACCACATATGACATTTAGGTTCGTTTCAAAGGCAAATAATATTTTATGAAAATCACGGAGTGGCTCTTTTATGGATGTTATCATTTGAGGTAAGGAAATAGATTCGCATAGCTTAACCGATCATACATTGAATATAAAAATTGGAAATATGTATTTTTGCTTTCGGGCGATCATATTATTTATCTAAAAAAAGGCTAATGTCCCTTTAAGGAACGTTGTAAGGAAGCGGATGTAAAATAACCTTGACGTATCCTCCGTGTGGTCAAAACAACATAATCGTGTCTAATTATGAAGCTCCGAAAATAGATAACTATATCCTGACTACATCAAGGCAAGAAAGCGGACAGCTTGTAGGTTAAACTATTTACAAGTGGTTACTGTATATAACATCAAAGTATGGATAATTTACATGGCGGTGTAGGTTCATTTGCAATAATTGTATTGCAGTACTAAATCTCTTTAATATCGACACCTAATAATATCCTTATCCAAACATCCACACGAATAGATAATGTTGTTTTTTAATATATTACCTGTTTCCTTATTGATAATTACACTGTCCATCATAATATCGAACTAATCATTCCGTGATAGATTTTCTTGACATTTTGCAATTATCTATTAACTATTTTCAATTTACTTTGTTTCGTGCGGAGGCTGCAGCAAACTTCAATACTAGGCATATACCAAGCAATATAGCAAATCTTATTACGTAACTACATATTAACATTACACATTGTTTCTTAGCTTCTGAAGTTTCACATTTTCTTGTGTTTGTTTCCAACTTTATGTATTATGTAAAAGAGCGGCGTTCAAATATGCTATTATAGCTTGTTCGCCAATCTTTGTTTCATTTTTTGAAATAAAAAATGTTTAAACAAATCCGTGTTTATACATTATAGTACTCCAGTTGCTTGTGAAATATTTAAATCGGCCGCAATGGAAACCATAAAAAGGAAACTTATGACTAATAAATGACGCAAGTGTCACCTATTTTCACTTGTGATTTGATATATTTTTCAAAATTGATTAATTCAAATGGAGTTATATTATTCCTCGTTACATTCTAAACGTTGCTCCAAAATTTATTTTCACATTTAATACCGGAAGAATCCGACTTTGGAAGATTTTATGAGCGCTTCTAAATTGAGGTTCAGTTGACTAACTAGATCGGCGGCAGAACTACAAATATCAAATCTACATTTTAATTTTGAAAGGCAACTAATGTCTGTTTCAATATGATGATGCACTGAACTGACAGATCATTTGTTGAGAAATTGATTTGTAAAGTTCCCAACCATTAGTAAGTTGATCACTAGCCAAACGGATATGTAAAATTTGAACATGTTAAATTTGAAAAAAAAACGGGATTCGAACCCCAATTCTCTGTTGTATCAATAACGATTGCAGAGATTCTGTCTTCTCTCAGGTTACAGAACCAATAGTATCGAGAAAAGTAAATTAACAGACAGATGAAAATGAAAATATCGAGAACAAAATGCATATTTGCAATCATATGGTATTTTAAATCTTTTATGATTAAGTATTTTTTCAGTAGGCAACAAGAATAGATAATAGATCGAAACCAATTCTATAAAAATATTTGTCGGATCTTATTCTATGGTGACGTGATTTCATTTAGTAAAGGTTACCGAGTTGGAGGTGTATATGAATAAGAACACCTTGGTAAATTGGATTTGTGCGAATTGTGATCCCGAGACAAAACCTATGTCACAATCAAATAGATTTATGAAAATATAAATGTTAGTCATAAAAATAGTTTACAAAGTTGCGACTTCTTCCTTTTTCTAAAACTGTATAAATAAAAATGCACATTTGTGTAATAATATTTCCCTAAATGAACATTTACTTCTTCACTAAGGATGATTTGTAGTTATAGTTCGATTTGTATCTAATCTAAAGTATTTGTGGGTTTAAAACGTTCGGAGTTTATTACCATTGATTCAAAACATCAACGTCCTCATTTGGTTTAAACATATTTCATAAAGACATACAGTTCATGAATGGATTGTCCGACAAGCTTTTCTTTATTTGAATTTTATATTATTTTTAAAAGAAAAAATAAACAAATAGACGAATCTACATGATCTATTTAATATTGATAACAAAATATTTCTAAACATTAGTTTTTCTTATAAAACCACATTTAAGTTGCCAAATATGAAATAACATTTTGACAACCAAAGCTCTCTTGCCATGCTTCTCCAAACATTGTTTAAGGTAATCACTGTATAAACACGAACTTAAGCCCGACTACTCGCCTTGGCATTACCACAAGGCCAAAGCCCATATGTCAGCTTCAGATTATAATCCCAATTAACCTTAAGATGTCCCGATTGGACGGTCCACGAACTTCCTTTTCAGTAAGATGTTGTTTGACAAAATGTTGTTTTTGGGGCCTTATATATGGTGGTAAAAACTGAAGTGATTATTTAATGGGACACTACGGCATCATTCGGATCATTCGATAAATAAAGGACCAGTCTTAGAGGAAAAGAGACAAGCGGAAAACAGACACGCAACTCTAGAAAATGGACCGACTTACCCTTGATATGATACAAACAGAGCGTACCATTACGAGATGTGTGGTACAAGTGAAACAACTAGACAGGCGACTGAACGAGATTCAAACCCGATACGACGAAGCCGTGAAGCAGAACCAACTCCTGTGGATCTACAAGTTGCGCATGCGCGCTCTGACCGTAGAAGGAGTGAGGAACGTCTTCATGCAGTTGCTCATGAAGAAGATGGCGATCCTTGAAGACTTAAGAGAGATCCAATATTGGGACGAAGTGGAGGCGATTTTAAACTCGGACTCGGACTCGGATTTAGACTCAGACTCGGACTGGGAATCGGATACAACTTTTCGCATCATCGGAAGTGGACCCCCAGCTCCTCGTGAACCCCGCATAGGGATTATACCGGAAGGGCGGGATTTGATCAACTTAGAAGAGAGCTTCAGCGGAGATTCGTCTGATGAAGACGAAGCGTCCGAATCAAGTTTCCACATCGTTACGAGGATTTCTGCAGCACCAGTCGACCTTGAAGAATGGATCTCTTTTGATGAAGAATTCCTCAGCGTAGATTTAACCAGGGGGATTCAGGATTCATAGAACCCCCGCAATGAGGATGACTTTGAAAGACATCTGGATGAAATTAAATTATAGACCCCAGTGCTATTATCAGTCTTATTTATATTTAAAAGTAAAAGTTTACGTTTTATAAATGAATTAGCAGAATTAGAGATGTAATTATATTGGCGTTGACGTGATATACTTATAAAAGTCCAGGCACGTTTCCCTACGTTTTGCAATTGTGAAAGGAAAAAAGGTGTAAGATCGCAATAACTATTGTCTTGAAATAAATTGTATTACATTTGCTCGTTTGGTTCTTGTTTTTCAATGACATTCTCTTGTTAAAGACATTTCCAAGTGTTATAGGAAAATGGACCGAAACATCAAAATTCTTTTTTTCAATTCGGTACGTAAAATCATGAAGAGTCATCACCTAAACTTACACGTCATAGTATTACGTCACATTCTTTCATTCGTCCGCCATTTTGCATAACCATCACTCATTCACTCTTCTTTTCATCTGTGAGCTCAGTTTACATAGTTTTTTTCCAGCTAATGCTCGCATTTCCCCCCGCAATATGGATAGCCACGAATCGGGCTGCAGTAATAATAGCAGCCTTGATATGAGTGGGATAATCTTGAAAGCGGTGACCTCATTGGGAAGGAGCTCAGCAGATTCAAATACTAGTACGCTGAATTAGTAGGGATGTATCTGAAGTGTACACCTCTTAAATGATGTACCCCAATGGATATTCTCAAACAAGTTATAGTTACCAACCGAGTTGGAGGTGTGCATGAATTGGAACACCTAGGCACGTGCGAATTGTGATCCCAAGACGCGAAGCGTCGAGGGATTACATCGCACGTGCCTAGGTGTTTCAATTCATGCACGCCGACAACGAGGTTGGTATCTGACTTACCATTCAACCATTAAAATCAATTTCAACAGTGACAAAAAGACATCTGGATGAAATTAAATTATAGACCCCAGTGCTATTATCAGTCTTATTTATATTTAAAAGTAAAAGTTTACGTTTTATAAATGAATTAGAAGAATTAGAGATGTAATTATATTGGCGTTGACGTGATATACTTATAAAAGTCCAGGCACGTTTCCCTACGTTTTGCAATTGTGAAAGGAAAAAAGGTGTAAGATCGCAATAACTATTGTCTTGAAATAAATTGTATTACATTTGCTCGTTTGGTTCTTGTTTTTCAATGACATTCTCTTGTTAAAGACATTTCCAAGTGTTATAGGAAAATAGCAGCCTTGATATGAGTGGGATAATCTTGAAAGCGGTGACCTCATTGGGAAGGAGCTCAGCAGATTCAAATACTAGTACGCTGAATTAGTAGGGATGTATCTGAAGTGTACACCTCTTAAATGATGTACCCCAATGGATATTCTCAAACAAGTTATAGTTACCAACCGAGTTGGAGGTGTGCATGAATTGGAACACCTAGGCACGTGCGAATTGTGATCCCAAGACGCGAAGCGTCGAGGGATTACATCGCACGTGCCTAGGTGTTTCAATTCATGCACGCCGACAACGAGGTTGGTATCTGACTTACCATTCAACCATTAAAATCAATTTCAACAGTGACAAAAAGACATCTGGATGAAATTAAATTATAGACCCCAGTGCTATTATCAGTCTTATTTATATTTAAAAGTAAAAGTTTACGTTTTATAAATGAATTAGCAGAATTAGAGATGTAATTATATTGGCGTTGACGTGATATACTTATAAAAGTCCAGGCACGTTTCCCTACGTTTTGCAATTGTGAAAGGAAAAAAGGTGTAAGATCGCAATAACTATTGTCTTGAAATAAATTGTATTACATTTGCTCGTTTGGTTCTTGTTTTTCAATGACATTCTCTTGTTAAAGACATTTCCAAGTGTTATAGGAAAATAGCAGCCTTGATATGAGTGGGATAATCTTGAAAGCGGTGACCTCATTGGGAAGGAGCTCAGCAGATTCAAATACTAGTACGCTGAATTAGTAGGGATGTATCTGAAGTGTACACCTCTTAAATGACGTACCCCAATGGATATTCTCAAACAAGTTATAGTTACCAACCGAGTTGGAGGTGTGCATGAATTGGAACACCTAGGCACGTGCGAATTGTGATCCCAAGACGCGAAGCGTCGAGGGATTACATCGCACGTGCATCGCATCGCACGTGCCTAGGTGTTCGCCGACAACGAGGTTGGTAACTGACTTACCATTCAACCATTAAAATCAATTTCAACAGTGACAAAAACATTTATCAAAATATATCAAGCGCTCGTTAAAATACTTTTGTAAAAGTACTTTTGTTGATATCATTGGTACGTTATTAATGGCGCTTTCAGATAAAGAAGCGGTAGGTGACAGAAGCCCTATGAGGAAATCGCGCCGCACGTGCAGCATGCTGAAATATACATGCAAAATAACAGAACGTATCACCAGTGTAAAGATCACCAGAGTAACCAAAAAAAACTAAATCTCAAAATGTAAATTTGTTGATGTTTATCTCCGTAGACGGTTAAGATTTACAAAATTAACCATGTGTAACTCAAACCTATCACTTAAAAAGATCTGAAACATTTGATCAATAAAATGTCGTCTTAAAAGTCAGCTGGATTCGCTGGCCTAGTGGTTAACTGTCTTAACAATCAACAGAAGGATACGGGTTCGATCCCCGGTTACGTCTAAAACATTGTAAATTCCCCTGTTCTTAAAGACAAGTTATTTTACGAATCATCTTCACTATGAGAAACAAATATTTAAAACTTTGTTTACAGGTGAGTAAGTAAGTTGAACACCGGTGTTCATTAAACTTACCACCTGAGCACGAGCAAAACACTGCGTTCAACTAAGTTACCGACCTTAGGAGGACAATAGAGTTGAATGGTGACATGTTGTTAAAGTAATATCCAGCAAAAGCCATGATCCCTTATCTACACAAGATTGCTCGATTTTGGTTCGATAAGATGCGGTATAATCTTTTTAAGATTCAAATACCTTTAATACATTGTAGAACTTCTAACGTTATAAGACATATTCAAGGTGATTATTAAGTAAGGATTAACAATGTATGTTCATAAACTCCTTACACTATTCAATGAGGCCTATTCAATACTAGTATGCAGTATGTTTTCGTTAGTAAAACAAGTGACCAACAGTACTGCCTATGTTTATCCTTGAACACTTTTTATGTGTTGGTCGATTTTCTAACTTTTCTTCAGATTACATAAAATTGTCATGATACAAAAATCATTTCAGATATGCCTTGTATGACATGATTTATCTAGACATTGATTGGAATCTTCATCCGTTTATGAATCAACCGTGTACCGATAACACCGAGGTGAGGTGAGTTGGGGTTTAACGCCGCTTTCAAGATTATTTCACTTATATCGCGGCTGCTAGTATTATTGCAGGGAGAAAGCCCGCAACACTATTGTGGCTATGCATTGCCGTGAAACCTGCGAGCATCGGCTGGAACTAGCGAACCATGGGTGGTACTGCGCTGAATTTCAGTGTAGCATTGCACCCAATCCGATAACACCGCAAAAAGATACATAATTGCAAATGATTGTGAATTTTGACCACGTTTAGGAAGTATCATGTACCATTATACCTGAAGAATCAGATGTATCATTGCAGCCAACGAACTCTGTCGTTTTCCAAAGCACATTATTTATCAAGTTTTGATAGGTTATCTCAATGTCTTAGCTTTGCAATTGTGGGTCACTGAACTGTGCGTTTGAAGAAAATACACATTGCAGGTGCTGTAATACATATACAATGTTCAAACATGATTTTCTGTATTTATTGACGATCTTACTTCAAACAGGATACATCAACGGTAAAGGTAAATACTTTACGAAATTACTTCATCGAAGGTCTTAGATGTTAATGAATTTTATATTTTATTGATGTTATACAGTGTTTCTCTAGCTACGTACGATGAAGACGGTAGCGTTGTAGCAGTATTATTTAAAATTAAATGTATTTCATATGAGGTCATGTATAGAACATATGTTCTTGGTAATTTTATTCGAAAAGTATTGTTGGTAAGTATGTTAAGATTAATAGAATGGTCAAATCTTTGAAGGGCACTTAGAAGGTATATACAGAAGGAAGAACATATTTTCTGGATAACAACTTCTTTATTATGAAATTTGATTCTTTTGGAGTATATGCTTACTCTTTCAATTGGGACGGGTGCCGGGATAGCGCACTGGTTAGCGCGTTCGGTTTCGGATCAAGAGTTCCGTGGTTCGAATCCCGCCAGGGGCTCGGCAACTTTGTCTGCAGTAGAGAACTGTTCTACACGCAGTCAAGTTTGGGTGCAATGCAACACTGAATTCCAGCGCAGTACCACCCATGGTTCGCTAGTTCCAGCCGATGCTCGTAGATTTCACCGCAATGCATAGCCACAATGGTGTTGCGGGCCTTCTCCCTGCAATAATACTAGCAGCCGCGATATAAGTGAAATAATCTTGAAAGCGGCGTTAAACACCAACTCACCTTACCTCACCTCACCTCAATTGGGACGTAGGCAATATGATTCACCTGATGAAGGAGTAAGCATAACACACTCCGAAACATTTCGAATTTCACGAAAAAAAGAAGTTGTTATCCAGAAAAGGTATTCCCTTTAAGCATGTAATAGTAGATAGGCAGGCTTACTATTAAATCATGTTTTAAGTTTATAAAATAATATCATTGGTAAGCACATTAAAGTGATTGCATATTTGACCCCAACGACAGACCAAGAAAATTCCCACTCAAATTATCTCTACGACCTTGAATTTGTACATGTCATGAATAATCAATTAATTATTTATTGAGTTCTAAACAAGCTATTTCTGATTTCATGATTTGAATTCTCCTTATCTCGTTACCTTGACCTTTGGCATTCAATGTCACAAATCTATTATTAGTCATTGAGGATAACAATCATCTAATGAGTAAGTGTTAATAGTTAGAAATATTGCATTTTCGCAAAACCATCCGAAAATCTTGACCTCGCTTTGACCTTAACCTTTGACCGATTATAGCCAAAACCTTGTTACTTTTCCATAGGTTATATATACCACGGAAGAAGCTAGTAGCACTAAAAACGTTTCAGGTTATGAAGTTTACAAGGATTTTCTTACAGATTTCATAACTCACGACGTTGACCTTTGGACTCGAATATGTGCAAGTCAAAAGAATTTCTAGGAGGCATAATGAAATATAATAAATCTAAGTTCTGGATACCTATTTCTTGTTTCAAAATTTTATTTAAAGGTACAGATCCTACTCATGGCCAAAATCGATATCTCGTTACCTCTACCTTTGACATTCAAGCTGGCACAATCAATTATCCCTTTTCATTGATTATAACAATCATGTTACGATTAGAAGCGTTAATGGTTAATGCACGCATAAGCCGTAACCTCGCTGTGACCTTAACCTTTGATCATTTGTAGCGCAAACCTTTTCAAATCTTCCCACTTCTCTATAAATTGATCTTCACCAATTAAGAGCCTCATAGCACTAAACCGTTTCAAGTCATCGTGTTTAAATGAATTTCATAAATCGCGACCTTTACCTTTGCCTTTCAATGTGAGCATGTCAAATCATGTCCTCCCGAGTATAAAAAAGAAGTTATGTATATGAGTTCTAAAAGCCTTATTGGGAAAACGTTAGAGCCCAACGGCAGAGGTGCAAAGCGGACAAAAACTGATAACAGTAAGTCGGGGCTGCTCATAATAAACAATAAGGAATTCTGGGAAGAAACGTTTTGTGAATGGTTGTATAGGTCCACGAATCCTTGTCTCTTCTTTCTGTACCCCACTTCCGGTCTCGTTGCTATGGTTTCCTTTGTTCTAACTGTTGGTGTATTGACCGATACACTTTTACTTTTTATGTGCTAAGTGTAGGTGTATAGACCGATACACCTCTACTTTTCTAATACACCTACTCTTTTTTGTACATCTAAACTTAGTCAGGTGAAGAGACCTTCAACTTTGGCAAACAAAGGGAATTATAAAATTTGAAGGTATAATTTTTTGAGCATTATAAACAACGCTGTCGAGAATGGAACATGGGACTTTTGTGTTGAAGAGTAGCGGCTGTGCCGACTGAGTTACTGAGGATTGATAGAAATATAGGTTCTTTCTGTTGTGTTATGTATATGTTGTTATTTTCCCCATATAAGCCTATGTATAGGTACTAGTATGTACCAATTTTTAATTTAAACCGTTACTAGAATAGTATTGTTTATATTCTATTGATCTAGTTACGTCAAGACGTATATACATAGAGAAGGATGGAAAGCATTGTTTCGTCAAATATAACTCGACTGGAGTGGGGTATAAGTCAGATATACCCACACTTCCCTCGGTGCATCACTCAGTACACCTCCTGTTTGAATCGTGGTTCCTCGGCTTCGCTACGCTACGCCTCGGAGACCCACGATTCAAACAGGAGGTGTATTGAGCGATACACCTCGGGAAGTGTGAGTATATCTCTCACTTAGCATGTGGCATGCCCATATTGTGGATGTGAAGGAGGAACAGGGGGAGCCAGAACCCTCAGTTTGTGCGAAACTCTGCTTTCACAGATACCGCAAACGCTCCTTTCGTTGAAAAATAATAACCATTATAACCGTTATAAACTACATTGTCTTCAGAGTTAGAGAGATTTCCTTTACGTCGTTGTTTACATTAGTTGTTATTTTTAATTTGATTATTTTTAATCTGATTCTTTTAAATTAAAATATAGATACAAATTGTTATCAATCGCGTTGAGACATTATATCCGCCGTGTTTAAGAAGTGTTAATTGAAGGAATTAATAGTTTTTGTTTCCAACAAAATCAGTGAATTATTATTGTCATTCACGCTTTGTATTATTTTACTAGTAAAAGTTGCCCATTTGAGTAGGTTTCTACACTTTATTAGCTACGAGGGCAATCATATCGGGGGTCATATTATTCATAAGATGCCCTAGGGCAAAATACCCCTTTTTCATTGTGAGTCCTATGCTTGGATGTTGATTTTGATTTTTTTATTTCTCGAGTTCAGTAATAAACATAATATCATATTCGTGCACATGACCTACTATGTTTACGACACTCGTGCCTTATTATCAGTATGTCATATTCGTGCCCATGATCTACTATGTTTACGACACTCGTGCCTTCATATCAGTATGTCATATTCGTGCCCATGACCTACTATGTTTACGACACTCATGCCTTAATATCAGTATGTCATATTCGTGCCCATGACCTACTATGTTTACGACGCTCGTGCCTTAATATCAGTATGTCATATTCGTGCCCATGACCTACTATGTTTACGACACTCGTGCCTTAATATCAGTATGTCATATTCGTGCCCATGACCTACTATGTTTACGACACTCGTGCCTTAATATCAGTATGTCATATTCGTGCCCATAACCTACTATGTTTACGACACTCGTGCCTTAATATCAGCATGTCATGGACACTCATATAATATCATCTACATGCCAGATATCTACTGCCATCCGCCGCCTAAAGTACAGCATGGTTTATATCACTGTCCTCATGCCCATCTTCACATGTTTGGGGAACAATGCGCCTGGTTCTGCTGCCATGGTTACACACCTTCCGGGTCTTCTCATACCATCGAGTGCAAGAGAGATGGACAATGGTCGTCAGCAGCATCTTGTACAGGTAGGTATTTGGAATGTCTCCCCTTCGATTCGAGAAAATACCTTTTTTTATTAGTTTGCAGGTCTTCACTTGAACTGTTAGATATACGACTCAAAGTAATAAAATGCCAGTTCTTTTAAACGATAGTCTTTAAAAATAGCGAAAAATGGACGATTTTTAAAAATCGTATTGTATTTCGTACCTGACTAACGTAAATTACATCATCATATTACTAATGTCTTTATCTAAGATTTTATCAAAATATATTTGTATTTTTATATCAAGTTTAGGGAAATAAAAAATCAAAATGTGTTGATCTGTGAAGCTCATGCTATATTTATCTTCTCCTGCATGTATATTTGGCCACTAGCCTTTTTTGGAAATTTAATCTGTCTGTCTCGGGGTAGATATGAAAAGAGAAATTGGATTTTCAACGCCTTAAGTCGTGTTTCAGGGCTAATCGTCATAACTTTCTTATAAAGTCACCAAACCTGTTGAAATATTATATGCCACAGAAAATAACATAAGATTACGTTTACTATCGTTTACTTTCTTGTTCATCACGGATTAATTAAAACTTGTTAGAATATTATACAATGTACATGTACATATCAGAATATTGCATTACATGTACGTGAATCAAGGCGTTTTACTATTTTGTTCTTCATAAAATAATTCTATCTACTTAGAAACACGTTCTAAAGCACCGCCACCAGTGACCGGGGGTCACTACAGGTGTGCACATTCTGGTACCCATGTCACCGGAAGGACCTCCTATCAGATCGAGGACGAGTGTCACCTCCATTGTGAACGGGGCTTCTCATTGGCTTCTGTTTCATCAACTATAACCTGCGGGGTCGATGGAAGATGGTCAGCTTCTCAAAGATGTAAAGGTAAACTTTATAAATAATTTAACTTTACCCCAGAACACAGTTATATCATACTTATCGAGACGATTCTGTGTCCATCCTTTCGTCCGGAGTTTGCGCTTGGTCAGATCACTCTGTCCAATAGAATTTTGGATTTTTTCTCGCTAATTCCTGTTATCATAATTTGTCTTACCAACTGCAGAACAAATATGCTTTGACAAATGCTTTCTACATAAGTACGAAGTTTGCTGTACGAAATTAAAAGTACTTTCGATTCGATAGTCAACATTTACCATACCAGCAGCTAACCAATTCGCCTATCTCGCCTTGGCCAGGTCAATTCTGGCGGCGTGAGTTCGAATGCCGCAAGGGACTCGACCTGAAAAAATAACAATAAAGGTTTCCATTGAAAGAGAATGTTTTTTTATTGAAAGAAGTAGTTTACAACATACATGTACGTAATCATGAGAGTTGGTAATGGTGACCTTTTTATTCATGTGATATAGGAAATATCATTTTTAGAATTTCAATGGTTTATTCGAAAATGAAAAATAAACGCTTGTGCTAAGAATGATAGCGAATGCAAAAGGTCATACATTTTGACTTATTTCTAGCTGAAATTACATGATAAGAATTATTTTCAAATTCGAAGGAAGCATCTGCTATTTCTCTCATTCTACAATCCTAGCCTCATCAATCAAGTTTAAACTAGGCTGTAATGTCTCAACGATTTCTCGGAAACTATTACATTAAAATGAGCAAAATTATAGACGTGGGTACCTCTGATGAAACTTTTGATCGAGTTCGCCGTTTCCAAACTAACATTTTTTACATAATAAATAAATAAATAAATAAATAAAAAATAAAAAATAAAAAATAAATAAATAAAATAACTAAGGCCCTTTTCTCATGCACAGGTTTACATATGTGAGTAAATTTACTTATGTATGTAAATGTATTTGGGGTATGTAAAAATGTCATGAGAACATAATTACACACATAAGTATTTTTGCACTGGGAGCAAATTTGCATTATCTCAGGAGGTCATGTAAATGTAAACTAACACATACGTATTTGTACACGCTATGCAAATTGTGTCATGAGAATTGAATTGTGCGATATTCAGCTGCTGATGCCATCCAATATAGTGCTATTGCCACTTTATGATCAAGTTCAAGAGCTTCCCGTACATTTGTACCCTGTCTGGATAATGATGGTTTAAGTTCCTCACAAAGTAATTCAAATGTCGTCTTGCTCATTCTGAAGTTGCCCATCCATTGATCATTATCAAAAGTTTCTTTCACAATATAGCACCACCAATTCATTGTCCTCTCTTTTGACCATATTTTCTTCTCTTGAACAAGTCCCAGGACAAGGCCTGTCCTAAAAAATAGGGAAAATCCCTTCTTCTCTTAGAGCCAAGAAGTCTTTACATAGCAAAGTCTGGCACTAGAATGAATCTATTCATGAATTTTAGGTATATTATGAATACATGTCTGTATGTAATAGACATTTACACCTTATTGCTTAACATCATGAGAACAGAAAGTATATTTACTATTACACATGTATGTTTATCTACATAGTATGTAAACATACTCATATAAGTAAATTTGTGCATGAGAAAAGGGCCTAAAATAACTAAATAAATTAATAGATAAATACATAAGTGCAAAAATAGATAACGAAAGAAAGAAAGAAAAATAAAGAAAAACATTATTTGCTACAAATTCTTGTTATTTTTGCACTTAATGTATTTCTCTTACTTTCTCCTATTCAAGTTTACAAAAACAACAATGTTTTTTAATTGCTTTTGAGGCCATGTATTTTAATGTATATCCGAAACTTTTTAACAACGCTATTTAATGTTTCTAAGGAATACTATGCTTGTATCTGTTATCAGGAAAAATTTTCAGAAAGAAAATGTGGAGCCAAACCAGTGATAGCGAACGGATCATAACAGTGTATAAAGCATCGTCATACGTTAGATACCGAATGTCAGCTTCACTGTGGTGCCGGGTTCTATGGAAGGGGATGTGTGCCAAAAATGAAATCATGTAAACTCGTAATTCGCAAGTTGTAACATGTTGTTCTCAACCATGCACTTCTCGAAAAGACAAGTCCAAGTCTGCAAACCTAACATTTCATTCCTGTAAAACTCAACTTTCTGTTCTCAACTTTACAAAGTTTAAATGTAATTTTAGAAATGTTAAAGTCGAAACTCATTTTTGTATTTCAAATACGAGGGATATACACATTTAGCAATGCTACAAATTACGTTTTACAATTGGTGAATGAAAAATGAAGAGTTGTAAAATCACCCTTTGGAAACAGACTTTTGCATCTGGAGTTTTACATGAGTTGCATGGTTATGATTGCAATGTTCCGAAATACATCTGTACACGATTTCGCATTGACCATATTTGGAAGTTTAACGAAGTCTGCCGATGATTTCCGAAGATGATCGGTATTTGACAACAACGAGACCTCCCTGATCCAAGCTCCATGCAACGCTGTGCAAGCTTTCCGGATAGTGTTGAGTTGAGTCCACCTCAATGCGCGGAGCTTGGGCATGCCGTCACCTTTTGTAAAAGTTCTCAGTAACTCGCGTACGGTGTTTTTGGACCCTCAAGGCAAATAGCAACAATTGTAATAGAACAAATATCATTTGCAATTAATTCTTATCTGACCATTATCCCAAAAAAATTTCGTGAATACGTCATTCTCTAAAATATACCCGTGTTTATTGTAAGAAAATTTCCGAACTCTTTTCGAGCCCCTCAGATGTTGTGACGTAGTCAACGCATATTAACTTTTCGAGGGCCGATTTCACTCACTAAGTCATTAGTGCCTTTTGTCAGATGGCGCATGAAACTTATGATATTCTATTTTTCACACAAACATTGAAATAAAGAGCAAAAAAGTTTTTTTTTACCCTACGGGCCTGAAACACACTGGATAAAATTCAAGATATACACTACGTGAATCGATAATTAACTATCAATTACGATACAATAGTCGTGTTTTTGTTGCTGTGCCACTTGTCTTGATGCGAGAAATCTAAGTTGTACACCCCTAAGTTATACGTATGGAAATGTATAATCTTGTATTTCAAATAATTGTTAGAATTTTAACATCTTGATGATAACAAAGGTATTTTGATTTAAATTGTATCTGATATCTGAATTTGCAAGAGCTTTTCGACTTAAAAATGGGCAAAATAGCCTATGTATCGAACAATGACCTGATGTTCTCTGGCGGCCTGCCAGACCAGGCAAAAATTGATAGACCGTTCGCTTATAAGAAGACCCTATAATAACTGTTGATCGGGCGGAGAGTTAAAAATAACATGTCACATGAAATGTCAGTCATTTGATTTTGACATGTTCTTCAATTAAATTTGTTCAAACTGTTAAAAAAACGTCTGGTTTAGAACGTTCATAGCTTTAAAACATGACTTTAAACGGTATTAAATAAATGTTTCTTTTAACGAAATAATATTCATTGGTTAAACGACCGAATGAAAGACTAACAAAAGAAAAAAATATTCTTTTCAATGATTTTGGAACTTTTCCCTTACTTTACGTTGCGTAGTTATTTTTCTAACTATTAATTTGAAAGAATAACATGCCCGTGTTTTAAGGGTAACGTGGGTGTACAATATAGATATATTTTTTCTACCGCTATTTGTCTTTCCGAGACAAGTATGCCGTTGTTTCATTATTCTAAATCCAGTCTCGTAATTTGGTGAGTTTTTTTAAACCCAACCTAAATATCTAAAACGATATTTTTTTTATAGTGAATCATCTCGATGCAGTAAGTTGTGCAGAGATTTAGTGTCCAGTAAAGTCTAACCCAGAATTAAAGTTCATCATATTCTTTCGTGAGATAAACCTCGTGTTACCCTTACGAAAACAGTAGAAACAAATTATCTAGATCAATAATTGACTAAGAACTTTGACAAAAGGTGAAGGTCGCATGCCCAAGCTCCGCGCATTGTGGCGGACTCAGCTCAACACTATCCGGAAAGCTTGCACAGCGTTGCATGGAGCTTGGATCAGGGAGGTCTCGTTGTTGTCAAATACCGATCATCTTCGGAAATCATCGGCAGACTTCGTTAAACTTCCAAATATGGTCAATGCGAAATCGTGTACAGATGTATTTCGGAACATTGCAATCATAACCATGCAACTCATGTAAAACTCCAGATGCAAAAGTCTGTTTCCAAAGGGTGATTTTACAACTCTTCATTTTTCATTCACCAATTGTAAAACGTAATTTGTAGCATTGCTAAATGTGTATATCCCTCGTATTTGAAATACAAAAATGAATATCGACTTAACATTTCTAGAATTACATTTGAACTTTGTAAAGTTGAGAACAGAAAGTTGAGTTTTACAGGAATGAAATGTTAGGTTTGCAGACTTGGACTTGTCTTTTCGAGAAGTGCATGGTTGAGAACAACATGTTACAACTTGCGAATTACGAGTTTACATGATTTCATTTTTGGCACACATCCCCTTCCATAGGGTTCAAGCCAGTATCAGACATAACCAAAATTCATTGTCTTGAATCGGAAAAATGGTCACACGTCGGATTATGTGTTGGTATGTACCGGTCCATGGTTTCAAATGTTATGTATTCTCTTCTTGCAGAGGTAATTCGACTCATATCTTTCCACACTAAATGTGTTACTAATTGGTCTTATTTTTTCAGTTCTCAATATTTTACCCAATATATATATATTGCGATAGAGAAACACTCCTTATTCTTTGTCACAAAAATCCTACAAGTCCGACTGACTTCTATCTTGGCAGATGTAATTATGCATCACACAGATGAAAGAACTTTAGTCATCTGAAAACAATAGGAGCACAAGGACGATCATTTTTAAGGACGTCGCTAATTGCATAACTAACTATCGTTATGCTGTATTTGAGCCAAAATGGTCTATTATAACAGAGGTTATTTGGGAAAACTGTTTTGAATATTTTGTGTAGGAAGAGAATGCATTTGATATCGAATGTAAAATTTCGTTCATGAGGAATGGGTCAAATCTGATTTAAAAATGAAATCGTGTCTGTCTATTTTTACATTAAATTCAACCTGGTCTCGAATGGTAATTTTCAACAGCCTCGTATTGCAAAGTATTTACCTTAGCATCGACAATTCCGTGAAGAAACAAACCGTAATGCATATCAAAACGCAAAATTTAAAGGACAAAAAATGACATTATTCATTTGATTAAATTTTATGTATTTCCCATCTTCCCACGCATGGCCTATTCTTACGCCAACCCCAATGACTTGCCAAGAAATGTCAGTGAATGGATACCAACTGGATACCCAAATTACCCACTTTCCTTGTGGTTTCCAGGATTCAGGAAACCAAGTCATTTCTGTAGTGAAAGGTTTTGTCGCATTTCCCGTTTGTCGCCAAGGCTGCTTCGACGGATCGGGTTAGTCCAATGAGAAAACACATGCAAATTGCAACTTTTCGGCGAAGAGGGCGCTGCACTCAAAACACACCTCAAAAGTTTTCGACTGATTCGCAGCAAGGTTTAAGATAGCCAGAGATTGAGATTGGTGAAATTCAAAGCCTTCAAAGACGGCATTTCCATGTCAAAACAATTCGACTCTGTCTATTTAAAAAATCTTACAAATGTTACTTATATATATTACTTTTTACTTTATATATTACATATATTATATCTTTACTTTACATATTATATGTCTTGTTTACTCTGTTGTAACCTGAAGTCATTATAAGCCTATGATATCTTTTTTTGCACTATTTTAGAACAAATTCTGAGAAAACATATTTTTGAAATTTCAGCACACAGGTGTCAGACGCCACCAGTCATCAGGCATGGAGCTTATCATTGTACAAACCATTCTGTCGGTTCAGTGTGTCATCTTCAATTTTGCACATTAATGGTAAATATGCCTTGGTATATGATATGAGAAAGTATAACTGCGTTAAACCATACATCTTTAAATAATGAATTATTCAATGTTTTCAGCATATAAGCCAAATATTTCTGATTACTTTCATTGTTTTCACGACATCAGTATTTAACATGAAATTATAGTCGTGCCAGTGACATGTTATTTTTAAGACAAGAGTGCATAAGTATAAGTGTTTCCCGAGCGAGAGCGAGGGATTTGCTGATAGTTCTGAATGAGGCAAATGTTATAACCTCTAAATACATTGCAGGGAGTATGTGTCCAGCCCCGCCACCCATTTCCAATGGATCTTATCAATGCTCAAACCATTCTGTCAGCGCCGAGTGTATTCTGCACTGTGATAGTGGATACAAACCAAACTCTATTGACACAAATATAAAGTGCCATCCATCCGAGAGATGGTCAAACCCAGGACATTGTGTCGGTTAGTATTTTACGACGTCATTTTGTCATCTGGTATTTGTACTATTTCAATTGAATAAATAGCATTCGTGAAAGTATAAAAACATTCATCTGATGATATCTCTACAGGCAAAACACTTCTGACTTAAAAAAAATTCTCAAACGAGGCAAATCCAAGCCAATTTTACTGCATGTCGTCACCCCTGTGAGATATGAATGAGTAAAATTCTGCCTCTTGTTAAGTGCTGATAATACTATTCGTATTCGCAAGTTATCAACTTTTATTTGTCACGGTGAGCAACTAAGGTAGAATCATGTCTGAATTATATACAGCTGCATGCCAAAAGTTTGTTCACATACCTGTATATACTGGTGCAAATATCATGTAATTTGAGATGCCTTTGAGTTATCGTAGCGTTGCGAAAAATAAACGTATGATATTGAATTTTCAATACACATATGCAGATCCATTCTTCTTTAAGGCAAATGTTTATCATACCCGACAATTATCCGTAACAGTTTTGGCAGGCCATTGAAGTGACCAGGGGTCAAAATTACGAAAACACGAATTTTTATTTTTCTCCATAAAATCCTTTAAAAGTTATCATCTTCTTTAAAAATACGTCACGTTTGTACCTTAGCACAAAGTCAGTGTGATTCTGTTGGTGTTGATGTCAGAGAGTCGATACGGAACATTTTATTTGACATTTAACGAAATCGAAATTTCGAAAATGTGACCCCCTCTGTCTTTATCATAATGCCAAAATTTGAATTTTTGCACCAGAGACAAGACGATCCCCAAAAAGAGTTCAAGAATGGCTATTTCACACATGGAAACTGGGTGATCCATTTTCAGTTTTGCTAAAGTTATTCTATTGACGTTGAAACGAAACCTAAATTTCATGATATTTGCACTACGATTCAGTGGCAAGTGAACAGACTTTCGGTATGCAGCTGTAATTGGACTGTATAGTGTATTGGTCGATTATTGGTTTCTTTATCATGAATTGTGATAACATAGTATACCATAGTGTTTATGTAAATATGTAAATGATGATAATTATGCTTGACATAAACATTAGATAGAGAGATATTCTTTATTTCCTTTCATGGCCTTTCGCCTTTAAGTATTAAATGAAGTTACATAAAGTGAGGGTTGTATGACAAATATTTCAATATTTGGGCTGAATATCTAAACAAAACATTCATCTCACTCTTGTCATTTTTCGACAGAAAAAGCCTGCCCATACCCACCGATTATACCAAATAGATCGTACCGGTGTACAAACATCGCTTATACCCCGGGTACAGAATGTAACCTACAATCAAACACTGGGTATAAACCAGGTTCTAACGTAACAACGATGAGCTGTCTTGATTCGGAAACTTGGTCAGCTGAAGGATTATGTGTCGGTAAGGTTTACAAGAATAAAACTCCTGTGTAAAAGGTATTTTTATATGAATTTAAAAACAAATAAGGTAAATAATAAGAATTATAAACTTTTTGGGTTAAGTCAACTGACCACCAAGACATAAATGATGTATATGTTTTACCATCAACGTGATATGTGGGTAGAATCAACAAGGGTTGATGTAAGGAAGAATGTTAATATTTTGTAAGAATTTTCATTTTTCAGAAATGGAGTGCCGCGACTTCCGACCATCCCACACGGATCATATCAATGCACATTTCCTGTTTTCTCTCTGAACTCTGAGTGTTATCTGCAGTGTCATCAAGGTTACCAACCACACTCTGGTCATGATAAAATACAGTGTCTTGCTTCTGAAACGTGGTCTTCACCTTGGCTGTGCATTGGTGAGTTTATCGCCGTTAGGGACTATACAGTCACTTTCATTTTCGGTTACCTAGCCCTTTTAAAACCCCAAACCATGACCCTATGATGCTGGAATAATGAATATTGGGGTGGTCCTTAATATATTTGGCTTAGTATATAAAACTATCTAAAATATAAATGTTCGTGTTGTCTAAATAGATCTCCGACTCCTTTAAAGTTTCTGCCAAATAAAAAATATTTAGGTTCTTGTTTATGTCCCTTTACACATCATCGTTAACTTATCCACGCCTCTGAATCGAATCAAAAGATTCAAAGATATCACGTTTACGAAAGGTTTTATGCAACAATTTTCTTTCCTATAATGTATACCTAAGTACCAAAGAGAAGTCTATCTCATTATAAATTACATTTATTAACAGCTGTAAAAACAACTCAATCTCCAACGACACGTCCGACATCAACAACCCCAGCGCATCTTACAACTACTTCACATCTTACAACAACTACTTCACATCTTACAACAACTACTTCACATCTTACAACAACTACTTCACATCTTACAACAACTACTTCACATCTTACAACAACTACGTCACGCAAAGCATTAGGTAAAGTTTTCATGTTCTAACAATTATTCTCTTTCTGCAATGTTTTTTTGAGAATAAAAAGTACAACTTGTAATAGCAACTTTTTAAACGTGTAGCTGCGACATTTGATACATTTTGGAAAAAAAGAATGGCAACGTTAACCATTACTCACGGATCTCATCTATGCACAAATCCTTTGGTCTTTCTGAAACTCTGAGTGTCATGTCCATAGTATTCAAGGTTACCAAGTTACAAACCACAGTGAGACCATGATGGAATAGTGTCGTTGTTATGAAATGCCTCCAACCTGGGTTGTGCCCTGCTGATTATTCATCTGTTGAAAAATATGTAAAACCGTTGATGATAATATAAGATCATGAGGATGACAAAATCAGAAAATATGTGCTGTCATAGGACTCCTTTAAAGACACAGCTACGAAGTAGTCTCGAGATTTGAATACTTCACTTTCTTCATTGTCGTTTACTTTATCATAACTCGTAATTGTATTCAAAGATGCAGTCCTGGTACTATTCTGTCGTGCAGTTGATAAGTTTCCGATGTGACGTTTGTAGTCATTAGCGCGCGCCGCTGTCTGGTTTTCTATCACAAAACATAGCTCCAATCTGCTTATTCTTATTATACTGAACTGATCAGCATTATGTCTCCACGATTACCAAATATTCCTGGTGCACAATATGTAAATTTATTCAGATTCTCATGAAGTTCTCGATTAATTCTCATATTTAGAGGGATCTCAACTTGAGCATGATTCCTTTCTCACCAATTCGCAACATTTAAAAAAATAAAATGATAAAAAGAGAACTTATTTTAAGAATTATTAAAGTATTAAGACTTTTTATCCTCAAATGATCGATTTTGGTACTTAATGACTCTTTCTTTCATCAGCTTCATCAATTTACTGTGAAGTGTGTTCTGGTCCACTCTGTGGTGTAATTGCTGGGAACAGTGTCACATGTCCCCATGGCAAATCGTATTGTCTCAATCATTTCGAAAAGGAAGTAGATGGAACAACACATATAGCAAAACGGTAAATATCAAAGCCTTAATTTGGAAATTATACAGTGTTGAAAGGATATGAATATGAAAAAAGTAATTTTAATTCATGCATTAATTATGATAGTGAATTAATTAAGCATTCATCGAATATAACAGTCATATGTCTCAATGAAGCACTTAAACCTTTCGAAATGTCTTCTTGATATGCTTGAAAATCGGACCTACCATCAAGAAACGATGGCGCAAAACGTCTGTTGTTCAGATTCAGGTAACTTAAAACAAAGTATGATGTTTTGTGGCAATATAAGGCAGTGGTGCAACGACACAAAGTATTCCAGTAAATACCACACTATGACACAATCAATAGCGATAACTTATGTATAGTGTATTTGTCAAAAAATTATTTAATTATTTGATCTTTGTATTTTCACGGAAATCGACGCGTAATTAAGTTGAGTCGGCCCCTGAAAGAGCAAGTCACAAGAAGCAACATGACGTAATGAGCTTGGTATTACGTCAGAGCATTTTTTTATGACGTCTTGTCAGTCCCTAGTGACGGATCCAAAGTTATTTCACTTATTTCACCGACAATCATTTAATGAAAATCTTTATCAAAGATATTTTTACATTTTCAGCTGTGCTACAAAAGACGAATGCAATAAAAGATGGTGGCTGGAGACATCAGATAAAAGCAGCTGTGTAAAAGTTGATCCAGCAACTATAGTAGGTGTTAAACTATCTTGTGCCTACTGTTGCACTCAGTCAGAATGCAACAAGAAAACTGTCCCGGACCGCCAGACACTGTTTATAGGACATTTAATATTGGACATTGAGTACCAACGTTGTTATTTTTCCTTTTCCATCTGTCCGTCCGTCCGCCCGTCTGTCCGCCATTGGTGGCTTTGATACTTCTTAGTAAGCCTGCACTTATATGTAGTTGATGCACAAACATATTAGATTGACATTATTAGATTTGATAAATGTTAATCACCTGTAATCAAAAATTACAAGAAGTCAATATTTCTTATGATAACTGTCTGTATAATTATACATAATTGTACTGGAAACGAAGTCAAGCAGCTATATGTACGTTTATTTGTTGGTTTGACTTCTCTTAATGAACTTGGCATCAGATGTTGTCAGGCAAGGTGTTTCATTTGTATATATATTCTTCAGTGTATTTACGCAAAGCTGTAACCATTCGTTGACAACACGATTTGCCCATACGTCTTGAAAATTGTGTCACCTTTCGTAAGACAATTCAAGTTTTGGTTGTAGGCTCATTTCACAGGTCCAAAGCAACCAACATCTATAGGTTAAAGGGCGTAGCTCGGGTGAGGTGGCAAAACACACAAGATAATAATTTCTCTCTCTGCCCATTTGGTTCGATGTGTGTACGGTTCGATGTGTGTATGGTTCGATGTGTGTACGGTTCGATGTGTGTATGGTTCGATGTGTGTACGGTTCGATGTGTGTATGGTTCGATGTGTGTATGGTTCGATGTGTGTAAGGTTCGATGTGTGACCCGAGAGATCTTATGGAATGGGGCTTTATCCCACGATCTGAGATCATCTTCTCAGTTGAGAGCGCAGTGTATAAACTACCTTGCAATATTTCAGCCAATGAAACTTCCATGCATGAATAATCCATTTTTTCGTCACACAGGCTAATGCAATGATGCTGCTGCTAAATAATGTGCTGTAAAGAAGACTCAAAGTGCCAAAAGTATATTCGAATAAAGCTTTGCTTCCGAAAGCATACGAAAATATCTGAGGCCTTTTGAATGATGACTTTCGAAGCGACGTCGCTGATAAAAGAGTTTGATTGGATCCGGACACGCTTCTACATTTCTAGACCGAGAAACGCTTGTATTAGGAGGACAGAGGTGGTATCGAAATTTATGACGGAGCTAACACACCTACATGTACATTTACCAATATATTGATTTACGTATGTCTTCGGAAAACATGTGAGAGTACTCATTACATTTTTGACTTATCTGCCTTGTCAATTAGACATTTATCAAATAGCGCATATTTATAGTTATTTGTCTTATTCAGAAATTTAAAGCCATTCATTACCAAATTTCTCTCGCTGAATATCGAAATTCGGTCTTTGAGCAATAAAGGAGTGTGAATCAGTCTGATTAAAATCGACCGTGTACCGAGGAATAAAAGTTTCAAAATATTGACTCTATCGAGATTCGAACTCTACCTGTCTAGGTTATGCTCTCCACATCGGTCTGACCGCAGCCTACTGTAGCGCGCGTTCTTACGTAAACTCAGCTAACCAATCACAATGCGTGCGGCAAAAGCATATGGTATCAGTAGCTAGGGGCAAGTAACTCCAATTTACCATTCTTTAACCTCGATCGTCGTTATCCTTATTTTAAACGCAATGATGTGATTGATTCGCTAATGACTAGAGTTTGTCTGCGCTAAGCTGGTGTCAGCACGTGCGAGCAGTAAGGCTGCTGTCAGACCGTTGTGGAGAGGATAGCCTAGACAGATAGAGCTCGAATCTCGATAGAGTCAATATTTTGAAACTTCTTTTCCTCGGAACACGGTCGATTTTAATCAGACTGGAGTGTGAATCTATCTGTGCGAAAATATAAATTTCCATAAATGCTGTAAATACCAATTTGACAAGAGATGAAGTACCTACACGACAAAGAGGGTCATCTTTTTACTTTCTTATTTTATCAATTGACCAATAAACACTCAATCTCATCTCAATTGCAACTGCATTCGCCTAGATAAGAAGTCCTGACCTAGTGACTGAATATATCTTCTAAGGACAGATAAGGTAATTGTTTTGATGTTTGTAAATGAAGAACAAAATAGTATAATGAGGAAGAGTATTGTTTTATTAATAAGTACATTCATTTTAAATATTTCAACTCATTTTTTATAGAAAAACACACTTTCATATCTACACAGTACAATTACATGCAGCTGGCTCGTTCACTGAGATTTTATCAAGAGGTCAACAATTCTCTTTATGATTTATTTGCTCAAAAGTCTTCTTAAATAGGCCAATGTACAGTGTCAGACAGTTGTTCATCATCTGTATATTTTCCACACTTTGACTGCCGTACATGATAACTGATGTGTCCTCAAAGGAATATTTTTGGAAGGTACCCCGAAAGCAGGCGAACGACGTTTTCCATTTGTTCCCGTTAAGCTTCCCTACAAATCAGGGCTAAGTTGATTTTTCACCCTCAAACCTTTTTGGACATCGATATAGGACTTGAAACAGTAATGTCTAAAAGCTCACATATATCTAACATAATCTTTGTTAGGGACTAAAATTTGTGAATACAAATATGTGCCGTACTCCAGAAAAGTGGCATAATTGCGAGAGATGCAACTCACTTAGTTCCACATTAAAGAGTTAAATATAATATTGGTTTATAAACTAAAAGTCAAAGGGGCTCAATAAGTATAGAAAGTGGAGCTTCACCGTCCATGCAATCCTGTAATTTGTGATTGCCAAACAGAATAGGAAAAACTTCTAACGCCGATAAAAGCCTCTTTTTCAATTTTACAGTTCCGTCATCAAGATGATACCCTCTGACGTGCTGAGTCGCTTGGATCTGCTTTTTGTTTTGTTTTTGGGCAGTAATGCCCTAGGTTTCCAATATGCGTCTACCAACAAAGGTATTACTGCTTTCAAAGTGTTCTTTATTCAAAGTTTATTTCTACCGAATCTTTTCTTATAGACTATCAAATTTCTGTATTTTACAACTCTTGCAACCTTGGTCACCCAGGGCGTTATGTTCCGAAACTCTTCACAATTACCCTTGGGAAACTTCATTATTAAAATCTGTACTAAAATTATCCGCCTTTGAAATTCTACATATGTAACAAAATTTATCGTCAAAAACTTTTTGTCACGGGCGTTATCGTTTGTTGGTGATCGAGCTTTGAGAGCTGATTTTGAACAATGCCCTGCCATCGGCTTGTACATTGCACCATAATTGTTTTACAATGAACAGGTACAGCTGCTCTCTAAGTCATGTATGTTGTTTGTTTTTGTATTTTGTAATATCTATCTCTTGTGCAGTTTCTACATTTGGTAAGGGTACATGTTTAACATATGTTGAATGATAAAAACCCAATATATCTCCAATGTTGTGCGAATTCCAAAACGTTTACATTCAGAATACATAATTATTGCCAGGGCTGCAGATAACTTTTTAGGTGTGAGTGTACATGCACCTTGAATATAAAGTGGAAGTGTACTGAATCTTTTGGGGTGTACTCACTACTCTAGTACTTGCAAAGTGTGAGCACGTCTGTATGTTGTTTATGAAGGTGTAAAGTGTAAAATGTTGTAATCAACCAATAAAATCGCCAATGTATTACCGACAGAAACTAGCGAAGCTGTACATAATTTTAGAGGTACATTTTACAAGGTATCAACAATCGACAATTGCTTGTCAAATGAACCTGAACATGAAATGATTATATTCATGAATCAGAACATACTTGATAAATTTAGAAATACGATACGCATGGAAATGAATGTCCAAGCGTAAACAGGCATGTATGTGCGTACATGATACGCACGGAATTTTTTTAGGGCCGTACTTAGTAATTTTATAGGCGTACATTACGCGTGTACGACCCTTATCTGTAGCCCTGATTGCTCCAGTACATAAAATATTATTAAGTGAGCTATATCATTATCATGAGAGATGCAATACAATTTTCTTTTTTAGATATTGCTAAGAGAATCTTGTTCAAAGGTAAGAAATTCTTGTCCTGTGTCAATCTTGATGAACACTTCTGATCAAGTTCTCGTTCATGTTTAAAAGAACAAAATACAGAATTTAAATTCACTTCAAATTCCATTTTCAAAGATAGAACTACCAAAGGGATGTGCTTACATGCTTTATATTACCAACAGAAATTCGGGGAGAAAACAATGTTTAGATGGAAATCAAGACAAGATCTTATGGCTAAGTGTTTGTATTGGGTTTAATACTTTCAAATGTGCCAGGAATATTTCTTTCATTGTTAAACAATCTGTGTCTAATAACTCCGATTGCCTGCTGTCTCATTTTGTTAGAAAATTTAAAATTGGACATTTAAAGGACAAAGCTGCAGTAAACCGCCATCGGTGAGGCACGGTTCATTCCATTGCACATCGTCAACTTATAAAACAGGGTCCCACTGCAAGTTGACCTGCTCTTCTGGGTACAGACCGAACAACGCCAATACAATAATCACCTGTTCTTCACATTTAAAGTGGTCAAAATCGGCGACATGTGAAGGTAATGTTGTATTTTGCCTCTATCATTGGAAAGTCGATCCTGCTACATCAGCGTATTTGAATCCGGCGAGCCCCTTCCGAATAAAAAAAACTCTGATCATATTCAGACCAAAAGCCTCGTATCGCTAGCTATCTAACCAGCCAATGAGACGACTAGCATAAAAAACAGCGGCACAACCCGGATGAAAAATCCGCTGAATGGTTTTAAGCTCCCTGTATAACGACATTTCATTGGCTGAAAAAATAACAGGAGAACATAGCTACGAAGATTCAGCCGCCAGCCAAAAGGGGGAGACATTTGGCCCGAAAGAGATCAGGGTATTTGGAAGGCATTCACCAGATTCAAATACGCTAATGGAGCAAGATGGGGAAAGTCTGTCTCTGAGAAGTCGTAGTAGATAGCTGTTTCAATCATGATCTTAAAAATTTTATTTCATGATTTCTTCACGTGAACAGCAATAAAGTGTCCGATGCCATACAATGTGACAAACGGAGAGTACAAATGTCCAATATCTCATCATGGGCTGAACCAAGTGTGTAACCTACAGTGCAACTCTGGCTACAAAACATCATCGAACTCAACAGATATACTCTGTCTGAGTTCAGGAACATGGTCAAGTCCTAGTCGCTGTGTAGGTAAGGAATGATTGTGTAATGAGGTAAACCAGGGACCTTATATACAGGGATATGAAACTAAGGCTAATTAGCAATCTAGGTCGTCTCGCTTTACGGTTCAACGCACACACGACTGGGTTCGGGCACAACGCATACTCATTAGCGCACAGTTTCAGCGGAACCGTTTTACGAAGATTCCCGGCTCCATCCGTAAAAAAACAACAGAGTAGCCTCCCTTGTGGTATTGTTGTCACAAAGAAAGAGAGTCGACGAAATTGACAAAAAGGAAAGGGAAAAAGAGCAAGTCTCTCCGTGGTACACTAAAGCAGTGTTACTGAAAGTAGAAACTTTTTTTAATGTAATGTGAACTTGAACTTGCAACTTTAATTTCCTTTTCTTGTTCTTAATAATTGCAAGTTTGAAATATATATATTTATAATTTATTTAAGTAATCAAAAGTTAAGCACGCCCTATGTTTTTTTTACCAGGAATATATATTTGCGTAGAAAGAAGACAATGGTAGTTGAAAAGTAATTGAAATTTAATGATGGAAATGTCCCACAGTGTATCAAGGAAGTTATGTTTCAAATAAGGCTTCACTACTTTTGGATATTTGCATTTTTAAAAAACTCGTATTTTAGTGTCCAAAACCATGTTTAGTTGGTATAAAAAAATGAAAGTCTACATTGATTGTTGTAATGTTGGAAATCCCATGCATACCAAATTCAATCCTGTGTCACAACATGGTGATAATCTACATGTTATTGCTTGTAATTTATATGATAATATAATTTGGATATGATATCAATGATTTAGCCTTTTAGCATTTCAAATGATTTGATATTGATGTGTTATTCTATAGATGTTATATTTATTACTTTATCCTACATTTAAATACCTGAATGTATTTGGATATTGTAATAAAATAAGGATGTGATACATGTGATGGCATTCCTAATAAAGGATATGTAAATATGTATTATGGATATGGATGTATATCTGAATATCAAACCTAATGAAGTAAACAATCAAATGTGATGCAATGTTTTTGTTTTATATGTTTAGATATATTCAAGATTATCAAGCTGGGACGTGTATCATTAGACAAATAAAATATTGACTTCAGATATAAATGAAATGTTAACGTTGTGTATGATTTTGTAATGCAGGTAGGTAGGGTGCTGTTATAATAGTACCGAAATAAACTTAATCTTCTGCTATGATCATGCCTATAAAAATTGTTATTGTTATAATTACAATAATTTGCAGCAGAAAATTATCTATATCAGAAAAAGGTTACATTGTCAATACTTTCTTCTCACGTAAAACGATTTTGAAGTATTACTTGAGGCAGGGATCGTATAGATCTCGTATAGTCTATACGATCCCTGCTTGAGGTAATGCTCAAACTCTCTGCTATCAATGCAGACACACTGGCCGACAGTTTAGTCGTACTATTTGAAAAGTAAGAGCGATAACCACACTTACAGAAAAAATATTCAATTACCAAATAGCGCAAATACGATCAGAAAACATCCATCTGTCGGAAAACTCCATTTTTGGAAACTACCTTCCTATGTTCAACGATATTTTTAAGTCTTATTTGAGGCAATGCTCAAGTTCGTTGTTATCAGTGCAGACAAAATGACCGACAGACTAGTCGTCTATGTGAAAAGTAAGAGCGATAACCACACTTACAGAAAAAAATATTCAATTACCAAATAGCGCAAATACAATCAGAAAACATCCATCTGTCGAAAAACTCCATTTTTGGAAACTACCTTCCTATGTTCAACGATATTTTTAAGCCTTATTTGAGGCAATGCTCAAGTCCGCATTCAAAGGCGCCTCCTCTCTCGAGTGATGCGAAGACCCACAATGCATTGTCGTTTTCATTGCGCAACTGGTTACACGACACCGCACATTGACGTTTGCGCCAAAACAGAACCCAGTCTCCATGTGCGGTGGACCGTGACCTGCTAATGAGCGAGACGAGTTGTGTAACCCCCGCGTAGCAGTAATATAGTACAATCAGCTAAGAGTTTCATATCCCTGTATATAAGGTCCCTGGGTAAACTCAAGATCTTACTGAGATATAGTTCTTTCAATTGTAATCCAATCGCGTATTATACCTACGAGGGCAATTATAATGGGTTTATATATTTATATTACATGATGCTCTATGGCGAAATACCAAATTATTATGTTATGAACAATGAACTATAAATGTGACGACGGCGTGTAATCCGCCTATTCTTGGAGGTTGATTTTTATTATTTTCTTTGATTTCTCGACTTCGGTAATAAAAATAATATCATATTCGTGCTGATGACATACTATGTTCACGACAGTCGTGCCTAAAGATAAGAATATCTCTCGTTATCGCTCGGGAAATATCAATATTTATTCACTCGAGTCGTATACATAGTATGTCACGGACACTCATATAATATCCTCTATATTCTAATCGAATCCTGAGCTATGAAGGTTTACTCAAACATCGAGCCACTGAGATACATACTTCAATTAGTTCATGTCAAAAATGTTCATTGTTGTTTGTAAAGGCAGATTAACTATCATCAAAAATATTCAAGATGTAGCAACACAGGGGTTATAAGTAATGTAGCACAATCACCAGACACACTTCGCACGATTCAACAAGAAGACGAGATGCATGTGTATTTTCATGGGTTTATTTCATCTAAGTACTTTGAACCAATCTGGCTGTCGACCTTTCTCGCCGCTTCTCTGGGCACCCTCACGACACCCAGCGTGTCTCCGCTCACATGGCTGATCGGGACTGTCACTAGCCCAGGGCGGAGTCCTGGCTGAGACACAGCTCCTCCGTCCCGTGGCTGAGACTCAACCCTCTCTCCAGGTCGATGGCTGAGAACTGAACTCCCTTCTTAAGACAAACCTGGGTCTTATATACCCACAGACTCAGTTGTCAACACAATGTGACTTGACAACAGCCTATGGATTATTTCTTAGGGATTACTTGGGGATGGGATTAGCAGTTTATAGCATAGGTTTCATAACAGCTATGTTACAGTAAGCATAATGGAACATTCAGCCCAGGATGAATGACGACGGATGCGATACAGATTATCAGTAACAAATATTTTGCTTGTAGAAATTCGATGCCCGTACCCTGCCAACATCAGCCATGGCATCTATCTGTGTTCGTACAAGTGGCCTCTTTATCAAAACGACGTGTGCAGGCTACACTGTAAGAGTGGGTTCAAACCTCGAACATCTCAAACAAGCATAACCTGCCTCTCAAGCGAAACGTGGTCAGCAAGCACCGATTGTGTCGGTAATAAGTTCTTTCTTATTCAATATACATTCACAATGTTTTAAATGTATCTACTAGCTTCATTTTCATTATCAGAGAAGATTACTATGAATTCAATACATTGTTATAATGATTATGATATTGACAACATAATTAAAAGGCATCGATCTTATGTCTTCAAACATCGTATTAAAGAGCCACTCCGTGATTTTCATAACATATTATTTACCTTGGATACGAACCTAAATTTCATATGTGGTGATATAAAATCAAAACATCTGAACTTTTCATGTCCAAAAAACATACATATGACAAATACTGGTTTTCCATGAAAATCTTAAAACAGCCTTATAAATGCACAGAGGTGTATATATCACGTCCAATATACATGGATACTAGTTATATAACCTAACAAACGCTAACAATTCCTAACTGCCCTCATGGCTGTTTTAGATAGGTCTCAAAAATTACGTTTGACTATTTGACGCGCGCCACTGTCTACGTTCTACCCTCATATTGTCACTGTAAAAAACAATAAGCTTTAAAATGTGTCTTTTTGGTAACAGTCGATACTTCGCGATCAAATGACACCATTGATTAAGTTTGGCTTATATGACTCCAACAACTCACGGAGTGGCTCTTTAAGTCCAAATTGCTATGATATCATTACTCTAATGTCCCTTCAAAGACGTTAACGATAATAAGTCGAATAAGCACATGTATACCCTTTTAGTTAAATATACTCACTTGGCAATATTTAGGGGAAACCTCAATGAACCTTGATTTTTGCAAAAATCCTTTAGGATATTTCCCAAATCCATTAGAATAGATAAGGTTATATTTTATGTTCAAATCAGATATGTTTCTGACACACATTAGAACAAGCTTCCCATCGACAGCTTGAGTGTTTAATACAGTCCATGAGGAGTAATCATGCAAACAACCTTGTAAATGGCGGTTACGCTAATTTAAGCATTGGTAGATTGTCCGCTCTCTCGGAAGACAGGGATTCGATTCCTGATCGCGTCATACCAAATGAAGTTGAAAGATGGGAGTCGTTTGTACCCAGCATGATAAGAAGAGAACAGTGCTTTAACTAGCGCTGCACTGGTCCAGCTCGGATGCAAATAAACGAAAAATAAAATAAAAAGTTATTATTATAATTTTATATTTATTTATTATATTTATATTACGGTTATTAACGGGTGACTTGGTTTTCATACCATTAGGATTAAACCTTCAGCCTTTATGCAAACAATTTTATTGTCATTTCATGTTTGTCAGTCGATGATCATTAATCATGACATCCATTAAACAATCCGCTAATCTATTGTTTTCAGAAGTTCATTGTCCAGTTCAAACAGTTGCACATGGTCAGTTAACCTGCAACGGAACCGTCCCTTACACACGCCTTGATACATGCGAGTTGAGCTGTGAACGTGGATTCAAACCCATCAATCGTAAAACCGTTTGCCTTCAGAACGAGACGTGGTCGCATAATCTAACATGTGAAGGTGAGTTATACATCCTAAATAAGCGTATATGAATCCGCTCTCACTCCTTCCTAAAACCCTGATCTCTTTCAAGCCAAAAGCCTTGTATCGCCAGCTATCTAACCAGCCAATGTGAATAATCGCATCCAGCAACAGCGGCACAACCCGGATTGAAAATCCGTTGAATTTATTACAATAGCTTCACGCTCCTTGCATAACGACATTTCATTAGCTGAAATAATAACAAGTGAACTAAGCCACGAATATTAAGCCGGTCAATCCGTACGAGGGTTTTGGCTCGAAAGAGTTTTTGTCAGGGTAATAGTAGGTAGCGAGAGCGGAGACATATACGCTGATTTAATATTGATCATTAACAAAAAAGATCATAGCTCTCTGAAAAAAGTAATTGTAGTCATTAAGATTGGCAATTATTAGTTTTGGCTAATTTTACAAATTATAAGCAGTAGTGGACAATGTCCCCTTTAATCTGAGTGAGCTCTGTGAAATCGATGACTGAAAACGATTAAAATGGGAAGTATTTCCTCATTATTTCCCCCACAGAAGTGTGTGTCCTAAGAGTTTATATAGTTATTTTGGGACAACAGCGAGGTTGAAACGAAGCGATAGATCCAGATTTGTGTTGCCTTCTTTGATGATATAAACTGGGTTTAAACAAGTTCAAGAGAACAATACGTACATAAAAAAGCAAATTAGTTGAAAGTAATTGGTGGGTAACTCTACTGTTACACATTGATTGTTATAGGTAATCGTATTCAGTTTGAAAATATGAGACCTACATAACAATTATTCGATTATAAGCATTGGTTACTGAAAAAACAATATGCTTCTGTTCTTTATAAACATAAATCTGCACACAACAATTGCTTGTTATACGTAGTGTGTGAATAGCCGGTACGCTAGTCATTCTTTCATGTCAAATATTGTAAAACAGGGACAAATGTTAAATTCTTTTCAGAGATAACATGCCCTGCGACCCCAAACGTGACAGACGGTCGCTTTTATTGTGCCGGTAGAATTCCGTACAAAATGGATGATATATGTGATCTCGAATGTGACAACGGATTCAAATCAAGTACTCACATCACACATACTCAATGTCTTTCTACTGGTCTATGGTCTTCATCTTCAACTTGTGTGGGTGTGTATTCCGATTATTTTTTTTATATAATTGTTTTATGTATGCATCATGTGTATTGATATTTGAGGTCATAATCATAGACAAAAAAAGTCAAACGTTTCAATAATCGACGACATACTGAAATTATTTAACAACACTGTAATTATTTAACAATGGTTGGAATTTTAACGATGCGTGTTATCCTGGATGTTAAACTCAACGATTTTTGTTTTTTTTGTTGAAAATCTTAATATTAAAAATTAATATTGATTTTGTGTTTCGTTTGTTTTCAATTTGATTCAGAGATTACATGTCCTGGTCTCCCAAACGTGACAAATGGTCGCATCTACTGTGCCGGTAGTGGTCCTTTCAAACAGGATGATATATGTGATCTTCAGTGTGACAACGGATTCAAACCCAGTACTCACATCACGCATACTCAGTGTCTTTCTACTGGCCTATGGTCTTCTTTTGCAGCATGTCTTGGTACGTACGATGAGGAAAAATTATCGGAATGTATTGAATTGGGTATTTATGCTGATTATGTTACTATAGATGGATTACAGAAACACAGGAATGTATTGAATTGGGTATTTATGCTGATTATGTTACTATAAATGGATTACAGAAACACAGGAATGTATTGAATTGGGTATTTATGCTGATTATGTTACTATAGATGGATTACAGAAACACAGGAAATGTATTGAATTGGGTATTTATGCTGATTAGGTTACTATAGATGGATTACAGAAACACAGGAATGTATTGAATTGGGTATTTATGCTGATTATGTTACTATAGATGGATTACAGAAACACAGGAATGTATTGAATTGGGTATTTATGCTGATTATGTTTCTATAGATGGATTACAGAAACAGTATTTATACCAATAAATTTTCGCAAGCGATGTGGTTGATGATAAAGTTATTTTCTTGTATTGGAATTCAGGATTTAAAAAAAAAGTAATTAAAGATTACCTTTTAAGTATTTAATTATAAATCGATTTATTATAAAGAATAAAGCGTAATGCCTGAAATGATAAAGAGACAAAACAATAAAAGATACGAAACAAAACCCTTTATAACTATAATACTGGATATTAATGACGCCGGTCAAAAAAATATTTGCATTGTGTAGAACATCATATACAACAATCGTTATAATTTTTAGAAATCACTTGCCAAGAACCAACACAAGTAGCCAATGGCAGGTTTACCTGTAACAATCCGCCTCCTTTTAGACAAAATGACGTGTGCCAGTTACAGTGTAACCATGGTTACCAGAAGAGCTCCGACCTCGTGGCAATGGTGTGTCTGTCAAGCTCAACATGGTCATCCCGAGCTTCCTGTATAGGTATTTGACAATTTTTGAATTATGCAGAACTGGGAAACATATTTAGTTTATTTGATTTAGTTCAATAGACGAGTAACACGTATGTGAAGTAGCAACAAAGTTATCAACATGGCGCCAAGTAACCAAGTTCAATTCATAAAATTTCTTATATACGCTGTCAGTTGCAAATAACTTATAACGAGATGTACATCATTCTGGTTTACTTCATCATAGCTTCCAATTCTTAAAAAACCCTATTTGATTCGATAAAGTAATTTTTACTGTGTTACCGTTTATCGTTACTGTGAGAATTATAAATTTGATATTCATTGATAATTCTTCAGAAATCAAGTGTTACGATCCACCGCTGGTCTCTCATGGACGTTATAGCTGTGGTAATTCTACCAGCTACCAGATAGACACTCTGTGCTCACTCCATTGTGATAAAGGATATAGACCAAGCCCCCACTCTGATATATCTTGTTTGGATGAGGACGATTGGTCGGCGCCTGGAACTTGTGAAGGTGAATATGTCTGATAATACATAGTTAAAAGTTGATTTTGAAAGGGAAAGTATATATTCCGAAATTTTTGCAATGAAGAATTTGTTATCCAGAAATCCTGCTGTTTATGCTTTTCATACGACAGTTTCTTTTAATGGAATGTCAGTTGGTGCCCCTTTCGTGTCCAAGGCCTTACATTCTTAGATAGCCTAAAGTAACATACCATCCATGAACATTTGCGTACGACTATTTTGATACTAAATGAGCTTCGAAATTATAGGCCCTGATCATAAAAGATGTTATGAAGAACAAATTACTTCTCTTTGTTGGGGTGCAAAAATATTAGATCCAATCCTTCTGAAAGGATCATGGGTACTATTCATAACCATCCATGACAAGTTTTATCAGGAAAATCTGTAAAGAAATTATCCGGCCTTAAGTTTAGTATTAATTAACTCATCGAAACGGCTTGATTTTACATGTAGATGCTGTTAAAATAATTTGGTAACGGTAATAAACAGTCTTTATCACAGAATGCTTAGAAATATGAAATTGAAATTTCAAAGGAAACCTTCCCTCCTGTTTGTCTAAAAACAGTAAAGTTTGAGCTAAGAGTTTGAATTGTGTGCCAATGTCCTTAATTCTAAACTAAAGAGTTTATGGACTCGCACGTCCAATCGACGTAGCTGTTTCATTGACTTACTCAAATCAGGGACAGGTTAATTCAGTTCAAATTTTCCTATTGAAGAGTCTCAGGGGTAATTGTGAAGAGTATGGACATTAAGCTCTGATTGGCCGAGGATGTCCGAAAGGGGCTGGGTAATATTCAAATTCATTCTTGACTAATACATATGAGGATGAGCATATAAATCATGTAAATGTAGCTTATCTGATTAGATAATGTTTTTATTGTAACAGAAATCCAGTGCCAAGATCCGCCAAAGGTAGACAACGGACAATACCATTGTTCTCACAATTCTGTGCACAGCTTGGATGAGGTGTGTCATCTTCAGTGCAACAACGGATACAGAATCAGTTCTCAGCCTTCTGAAATATCTTGCCTACTTAACGGGACCTGGTCAAGACCTGTTTATTGCATAGGTTTGTGGAGTCTAAATTTCGGAAGAAGATTTCAGTATAATTAAATGCAAGTTGTTTCTCATCTCTTGTCGTCAACATTAATCTAAAAGGATTTTTTCTATTTCATTTTCGACATTCAATGTTTACGATCGCCCATCATTTCTTGAAATTACACTGAAGTTATATACCTTTAATCATTTTCTAAACTTGTTAATTCAAATATCAGAAGTAATTTTACTTCTCAGCATACTGATGCTACGTTATTGCTATTTCTATGAGTTCAAAATTTAAAAGTAAATAAAAGACACATTTCGAAAGTGCACTTCCTCCAAACGGACACACCTCTTATCAAACATCTTTCTAATCGAGAGTTTTTTTTAAGGAGGATAACACTAGTCTTTGTCCAACCAACGGAAATAACTCAAATATATTCTCTTATCCAGAGATCGTCTGTCAAGATCCTCCCAAAGTGGATCATGGTTCTTATGTATGCATGGACCAGGGAGTCCACAAACTCAATGATGCGTGTCAGCTAGGATGTGACGAGGGATTCAAACCCAGTGCAGGAAGCGACACTATCTACTGTCAGATGGACAGCACGTGGAATAAACCATCTTCCTGTAATGGTAACATTTCCATTTTGCTTAATTCATATTCGATCAAGATAACAACAATAATAATAATAGGACACTTGTACCGCGCATATATCCATGCACATTACATGCTCAAAGCGCGAAACAAAAAAAATTCTGTTTAATGAAAAGCAGTCCGGTAGAGAAATGTCTTTAGTTGAGTTTTAAAACAATCAAGATTTTCGCAGTCTCTGAGGTGTTGAGGAAGACTGTTCCAAAGAGATGCTGCGACAAAGGTGAAAGTTCTCTCTCTATAGCGTGTTGTTCTGCCTCTTGGAACAACCAGGAGATTGCGGCTCTGAGAACGAAGAGTTCTTGATGGAGAGTAGGTGGTGAGAAGTCTGTAAGGTAGTGGTAAGACAGCGGAAGACGATACAGAGGAGCTTGAAGTCAATCCGGTACTTGATAGGAAGCCAATTAAGGTTCTGTAGGATAGGAGTGATGTGGCTAGATCTGCCAGAGAGACTAACAATTCTAGCGGCCGTGTTTTGAACACGTTGCAATCTGTTGAGTTGACAGGTAGTTGCACCAACCAAAAGACTATTGCAATAGTCTAGTATCGAGATAACTAAGGAACGCACAAGGGAGATACAGGATTCCTTTGTCAGATACTGGTGGATGCTGCTGATGTTACGCAGAGCTATGAAACAGGTCTTGATTATGTTGTTGATATGATCATCTAGGGAGAGAGCACAATCCACCACAACGCCCAGATCTTTTACTTTCTGTGATGGATGGATGACAGAGTCATCAAACTCAAACAACTTGATATCAGACTGTGATGTATTCTTATGTGTACCAAAAATCAGACACTCAGTTTTGCGACTGTTTAGCTTGAGCTTGTTTTTAAACATCCAGGACTTTATGTCAGTGCAGCATACCGACATATTCTCCAGCGCAGTATGTGCACATACTGGATCTGGTTTGAAGAACTTGTACAACTGAGCATCGTCCGCATATTGATGACGATCGATGTGGTGATTCTCAATAATCGTACCAAGCTCCTTGATGTCATTATATGCCTACTCGTTTTCATTTGGTCAGTTAAGTTTCAAAGGTCGATACTCATATTTTTTCATGAGATGTTATGGTATAGTATGTTATGTACAAAACCAGAGCAACGTAGAATAAATCCACCACTTGATTCAATACCTTATCGTGGTGTTGTGGTTTGCGTGCTTCAGAGACCCCAAGAACCGTGCCAGCTGGAGGTTACATGTTACATGTTACTGTAGGGTCACCCAAGCTGGACAGGTTGACGGATAGAAGCAAGACTAAGTTTGAGTCGTTCTAAAACTTGCTAGCTTTCTCTTACTAAGTCTTTCTTTCCGTCTTTTCTCTCATCCTTTCGAACCCTTTCTCCTTGATCTGTCCACTCGTTTTAGGAATATTTTCATCCACAAGTGTATTGACTGAAATATTGTTGAAAACACGTTTAACCTCAATTCACTCACGTAGAGCAAATGTTTTAACTGTTGAGGTCAATATGATTCTGTGAAGTTAAATGTGGTCAAAATCGGATTTCTGTTTATCAATGACCAATTTCAGCGATATGAGGTTACTTACGGATGTTGAATATAGTGCTGCCTTGTTTTTTTTTAACCAGATACAATGTATGAAAATTTGGAAAGTTGGTAGAAGATATTGACTTGTTTTGCGCAGAGAAAAAATGCGATGCTTTACCTGAGGTCGACAATGGAAGGATTTTCTGCAACTCTACAGTTTATCCAATATCGACGGTATGTCAGATCCACTGCGACCCTGAATACAAAGCATCTTCATTGAGCGACTTCGTGTTTTGTCTTGAAGACGAAACATGGACACCTGTATCCTGTGTAGGTAGGCACATGCAAATCGACTGATCAACTGGCTCGTGTCACCTAAATCATATAATGACTTATCGACTATGTTATATGACTCTTTCAATGTGACTCAAATATATATTTATTCTTGAGAGTGTACTTAACATGAGCTTGTTCAGTAAACGTAAATGCTAAATAAAGTATGAATGTGCTTAACACCTGTTGCATATTGAATGTGGACTTATTTTGTTATTCGAATATGTTTCAGGGTGAACAAAAACTATTGCATACATATGTAATCAAAGTCAATGACCGAACACCTACAAGGGATTTGTGGTTCTTTTTAAGATACCCTCTTAACGCTTTTACAATCCAAAAAAACAATCGATTTTGCTATCTTAAAAGATGTAAATTGAAATTGATCTTCACATACTTCGAATTCGAACAATGTATGAACTAGACATGACTGACTTTAAATTTCTTCAAAAATCATAATCTTTTACCCTAAAACTAAAAAGGGTACCAACATATTTTTGATTAGTAAACTTCAGACACTTGAAGTTGCAAGCTGGACAGAACATGTAACAGCTTTTTAACATTGGCATCATTATTCGCCCCAAAACGTATAATTTTAGGAAATCATTAAACAGATTATTAATCATAACACTTTATGACATATTTCTGCACTGTCGTTTCAAATTTGATTGGTTGATAAGATGCAAAATTTATGAGCCGGACTCGAATGCATTATAGGGACGGACTGACAGAATGAACGTAATTAGCTTTGAGGTACACATATTTAATATCTTGTGTACACATCAAATCCCTTTTCTTGGGTGAGGAGATAGTGTCACTCGATTAATCACCCAGACTTTTCATGTGGGAATCGAAAAGGCTAAGAGATTGATCTTTATTATAAAGACATAAAGACATAAAGTTTCAGTGCTGGACAAAGTATCGTGTAGCCCAATCACTACGGCTTCATGATATCAATTATCAGAACACCACAGTCCATGGTTGTTGTCTAGTGGTCATACTAATTGTATTTTCAGATCGAATCGGTGTATGGTTGAGGTTTTTTTGCAAATGATCGTGCATTAACAAAACCTTTAGCGACATAGGATTATCATGAAACCTAATTTAAAAATCGGTGGCCATTTATTGCAGATGACATTGTGTAAGATTTGAACTATGAACCACGAGTGAAGCGAGGTCTTGTTTTAAGACCTCTACAATAGTCTAATGGTGAAGAGAAGGGAATATTGTTATCTTAATTCGTACACTTTTTAATATTTATTAATTTCAATTTCCTGTGTATGGTACCTTCACCTATTCAACGTTACCACCGCGGCCCAGCTTTTTCAGAAAGTCCATTGGCCCACTCATCTGCATCAAAGGCTCAAACTGTAATTCTAAAGTGGGCTACTTCCTTAGCAAATTATTGTACCATTTAGTGGACTCAATCAGAGCGACAAGCCAGTGACAACAAGCCATGCCCGTGACAACAAGCCCGTGACAACAAGCCAGTGACAATAAGCCAGGGACAACAAGCCAGTGACAACAAGAAGGTGTCACTAAGCCAGTGACAACAAGCAAGTGACAACGACATTAGAATTTATCACGAAACATCGATCTTACACAATAAAGAAGCCAGTGCTTCACAAGGACATAAGTTCGATTTCTATGTCGAAACATTGTTCTTACAAAATAAAGAAGTTGTATATTCATAAGAATTCCTCTATTGTTCGTCTCATCAATTTCTAGAATGCCTAACAAAGAAGGTAAGGGACGATTCGTTTAATCTACTAAATTATCATTTCTGTGAGCTGTCACTATGACGGGACTAAAACTAATGAGGTTTTTCAATTACAACCATTTTAAGCCGATTTAATATACAATATGATAATAAAAATCGAATTTTGTTTACGCATATAAATTTCTCAATCAGCAGCGTCTAACCCATGGACATTCTGTGCTGCAAATTCTATTTTTTGTAATACGTTTTCAAAAGTATAAAACTGCCATATTTGCATCAAACAATCTTATCAATGTTTATCATAATGACCTGATGTAATTATTTTAAAACAATGACCTTTGCGCTGAAATGACTTCCATCGGAGACTGATAGACTGAAATGTAATGATATTGTTACACCATGAATATAGTCAGCCAAGTTTTGAAACAAAAGTAGTATCTGGGAGACGAAACAGACAAGACACTTACGTTAGTCTATTGCGGTTACTAGGTTTTTGTTCGATAAAATCTTCAAAAACGTTATACACAATAAACGGATTTAAAAGTTTAAAAAAAATTAATATACAAAACTAAATTGCGTTATTAGATGATTGTCTATTAAAAAATTCAAACCGTTTGCAATTTCGATTTCAGTGTCAAGAATGTTGTAAAACAAAAGTACTGGCTATTTCAATATCGTAGATTTTCTAACGTTTATTACTAAGAACAAACAAAAAATGTAATTGTAATAGTAAAAACGCAACTTCAGATATGTTGTACTGAAAGTGAATGGTACTTTTAAGGAATAGTTTATTTACATGTATGTTAAGTATTATGTAAAAAAAAGCAGTTTTGAACTGGAAAAACCCATCGGAAATACAACTAAACTGAGTTGCAAGAGAAACTATAGGTCCATTTCAAACTTGAATAAAAGACAGAATATTGCAAGTATGTGAACTAATTTTTTATGAGTTATTTGTTAACCAAAGCCCTTTCAAACGGTGTACATTTTATGCCCCTGACTATTGCGGTTTTAAAATTACAACGCACCAAACATGTGCGAAGTCAAAAATTTGACACTTACCCACAGTGAGAATAATAACAACAACATAAACATGTCATCCATTGTTTAATTCAGTGATGAATTAATAAATCAATATCTCATGTGACCTCCTGAAGCATTAATGAATGCTTGTACACGTCGTCTCATGGAAGTTGTCAGACGTCGGATGACGTAAGCAGGGATACGACGCCATTCTTCCATCAAGGCCTGTTGGAGTTCCTGTACGTTTTGTGGAGGTTGTTGGCGTAGTCGCAATCGTCGGCCCAACTCGTCCCATAAATGTTCAATTGGTTCAATGTTCAATTGATTCCTTCTAAGCACTGTCCATCTGCTAATGGGTCGACCCAAGGCTGTTGCCGCCATTGACGTCGTCGTTTTAAACCGGTTGCGCAGATGGATATTCCGGATGTAGCGGTCCTCCTGTTTGCTCGTGACACGTGGTCTCTCACTTCTCGGTTTGTCCTGGGTTCCACCAGTTGTGTTATATCGTTGAAACAAGTTTGCAATGGTCCAAGGGGTGCAACCAAACGTTCTTGCAATGTGGACCTGCGTGGCGCCCATATTTGCCATACCAATGGCCCTCTCTCTCTCTGCTCCTTGGGGAGTCTCGGCATAACTTTTATGTGTTTTTGATAGCTGATTTCAAAACGTCTCAAACTTTTGACATTGAAGCATGTCTCATCTGACCCGCAAGCATAACTAAATAACAAAATTACTCTTTTTGAAAAGATAAATGTTAAATTCTTACCCAAGCGGGCACAAATATGCCGGGTATTAAAGTTTTCATAATGGTCACGGGAATTACAGTTTTTCTAAAAATAACTCGAGATCTGATTGGCTGACAGAACTATTTCTATTCATTCGTTCATTGAGTCCAGCGTACCCGTGTCAACGAGACTTCAGAACAAACATTGTTATGTATGTCATTCATTGTTAACGAGATATAACAAGAGCATGTGGCCATGTTTATAGTTTTATTTGGATATCATGCTGTTAATTTCCCTTCGTCAGTCTTCTTTCATCATAGCTGTAAATACAAATTTGAATACGATGATTTACGAAGGAGAATACCTAAGAAACAAATAATCACAAAGTCAATGTACTATTTGTAAAACATTTTCATATTTGTATTGATAACTTAATTATCTATGAGATTTTCAAATATATATCTTACGTCCAAAAATGCTCAGACTATCTAAAATGTCAAGATTTGGTTTCAATATAGTTTAATATCTTCAATATTACATTTGTACCTTGTACATTTAAATAAACCAACCAATGAACAAACGAAATAGATAGAAAGAGATAACTCAAGAGACTAGGAGAAAAGCCTCTTCCCCCGCATGGCTTTAATTTGCACCAGTTTCTTTCACTTGTTTATTCAAACTTTGCTGCGAAACCATTGGCATTCGTGCTTGAAGTGCAACGCCCTCTTCAGCGAAAAGTTGGAAACCTCGTATGAATTCTCATTGAACTATCACGATCCGTCGCAGCAGCCTGGACCACAAGGACAGAAAAGTTTGGGAAATGCGGCAAGGCCTATTTTAGCAAGTCAATGGGGCTGGCGCAACTATAGGCCATGCGTTTGAAGATGGTAGAAACGTGAACTAAATGAGTTTCATAATAAATTCTTCTAATTTGAACAATCCTAAAATAATGATAATATTCACTTACCAACACAAGAAACATGTGTCCAAGTTTCGTCATTCAAACAGAATACCTTATCACTAAAAGAAGGTGACTTAAAGCCTGGGTCACATTGAAGATCGCATCCAATATTCACTGAATATTCAGTGGAGTTGCATACGACTTTTCCATGTAGTACCACTGGTAGGCCATCGCATCTCTTTTCTGTAGTGAAGAAGGTCTGATATTGAATATACCTATGGCATGATTATGCAAAACATACAACGTGAAAAAATAGAGAAACAATATCCATGTGAATTCCAAAGGAAGGAAAGCATGATTTCCTCCCGATTGTGTTTTAAGTACATTCTGCAACAAATCAAAATATCATTGAAATATTATTAAAGGATTTGGACAATTGGAGTCTCGGAAGGCCTACATGAAGGATCATCAATGTAACTTAGAACGATTCTTCACATCCGATTCTCTGTTGAGGTAACACTTAGAACACACACATCCTAATACGAATGTGCCAATGATAATGTTCTGTTCTTATGTTTTCGCTTAGAACATTCCATATCTGTCGGATGTGATGTAAAATGCGATATTCTCGGGATAATCCTTAAATTTCTCTGCGGTAAATGACTGTTAATTCCGTCAAAGGAAACGGGGAGAAAAGGTTGATCACATTTATTAATCCCTACGACATTTGGTGATGTAACCTTCATATCCCCTATTAGTGTAAGAAGCTATTTTCTCCGGACAATGTCATATTTGCATACGTTTACATATAATTTCAAAATGTGTCGCTAAATAAGATAAATTTGTATGCGTTTAATGTCTGTTCTCTCCGTCAAATGAAACAAAGAGAATAATTTGAGCACAACCATTTATCCCTACAGCATTTGGTAGTGACCCTCTTCCTTCCACATGACCTTCATATGCCCCTGTTACCAGTTAGTGCAAGGAGCTATTCTCCCTATTTTAACGTTAAGGTTGAAATGTGTCATAGTTTATAAATATAATACGAATGGCAACAGACTGGGGAATCCTACCTACACATGTTGATGAGGGGCTCCATGTATCCTGTGTCTGACAAAGGATGGTATGGCCATCTTCACTGGGTTTGAATCCAGAATCACATTGTAGCCGACACTCATCATTCAATTTGTGAACCTCTTTGTTTTGACAAAGGTACGTCCCGTTTACAACTTTAGGAGGATCGGGACATAGAACTTCTAGAAATTTAAAACAATATATAATAGGATTTAAATTTTTTCAAAGAAAAATATTTTAATCTTTGACTCTTTATTACCAAAAGAGTTCAACATCATCGTCGTGTAGATAACTTAAGGAATTACATATGATTACACGGTGTTTGCATATTTAAGGATATCCAATGTATCGATAGTCTCATCAATTATTATTAATCAACATTTAATTCTCACGACGACATTGGGGGAAAACACGATGACTGTGATTATATACCTGGAATATTTTTACGATTACACCTAATCCAGAAATACACCTGAGTTACTTACTCAAGCAGAAAAACCACTCGTATTTGAATTTCCAAAGCAATAAACAAAATTGTGTTGGGAAGTGGTATAGTTATTCAGTAACCAAGAACAATAAATTGATACCTCATCATATCCACGATCTCCAAAATGCTTACTTACCTTTGCATGAAAGTGGACTGGACCAGGACCCATCGTTGAGACAATATATTTCAGATGGCAGGGATTCGGCCCTGTATCCATTGTCGCACTGAAGATGACAAACCTGGTCCACACTATGTGCATTACCCTCTGAACAGTGGTATTTTCCATGGAGAACTTTCGGTGCTTCGTAGCACTGGATCTCTGATTTAGAAAATGTTTTACCTTGCATATGAAGACGAATTCCTTTTTTGAAGTTTTCAGGTTGATAAAGAGATTCAGAATCACTGATTTAATTTTGCTGAATTTCAAATATTGCTGACTGCAACCAGTTTCACACATTTGGATCACTGGAAGTGGATGTTAAATCTTATTAAGTTTCATCAAAACAAAACGTAAATTACTAACAGAGAAAAATACCGTATATTTTAAATGTTATTTTAACCACATATCCCAGTGTCATTGTAACATTCTCAACAACATTATCAATAAACCCCAAAAGCGATTTTTTTATGACCATGCCATAAAATGTATTAGTTCAGAAAGGATGAAGAAAACAGGATTTCGTGAAATGCAATGACACAAGAATATTTCTTTTTTTAAGAATGAAGCAAGAATTTCCTAAATCACTGGCCAAGTTATGCCTTGCGCAACGGATACAAAACAACCAGCTTACCCTGTAACATGTTTATTCCAAGCTATTACTAACTATATCATTATGTACGGCGTGATATGAAGACATTACAAAGGCTACAAATGTAACAAGTTGATAATGTTTTCAAGATACACTCTCCTAAAGTGTTGAAAGAGCAAACATACAGCGTACGTTATTGTTGTCATCTAAACTTTTCATTTGAAATAAAAGCGCTTTACAATAATTCACTGACGTCAGAACAATCATTTATGACAACTGATGTTTTAAGAGGGTATCGTTACCAATACATCCGGTCGTCACGGACCACTGTCCATTTGACAGACATCGAGTTTCATGCGAAGTCGATTCAGGTCGGTAACCATGGGAACACTGAAGATGGCAGGTGTCGTCAAGTCTGGCTTTGTGTGGAGAAGTGTTGCTACATATGTATTCCCCATTCAGCACGTTTGGTTTCTCTGGACAGTGGATTTCTATTGAAGTGTGATCAAACAAATATCAAACAAACATCAATTCCGTTATCTCAGTAACATTTTTCTTACCTACGAGTGCAATCATATTTGGGTTTATACGAATGTGTCATAGTTTATATGTCTGTTATATCTCACTCATAGTTTACGGGTGAAATATCACTTTTTTCATTTTGACGTCACTTGATAAACCATGCTTTGACGTGACAGTTCGCCTATGACCTTGCCTTCAAAATTCGCCGACAGTGGCAATCCGCCTTTTTAATTAATGTTGATAATTTTCTTGGATTTCGCGACTTTGGAACTCGCTCGGGGAGTACTGATATTAGCCACTCGTTTCGTAAACATAGTATGTCATGGATACTCATATAATATCCTCTATCACGGTTGATTCTTGATTTCATCATTGCATTCATTCCAGATAAATTTGTTGAAATATTTAAATATCATTTACGAAATCACTCCTAATTTTATCTGTCTCATGACATTAGAATTCCAGGAAGCTAACTGATAAAAAAGATTATCATTCAGAGAATTATTTATTTATCACATTTTGTTATTGAAACGGATTTAAGTTTTCTTTTTACTACCGTTTACTAGAAATAATCATGTACTGTTGAAAAATTAACAGCATTCCCTTTCTTAAATTCTAATCTAAGTTTCTTTATTGAACAACTGTACCTTCACAAACCGCAGCATCAGACCACATGTCTGTTGACAAACACTGGATATCTGATGCAACTCTGTCTGGTCTGTACCCATGGTTACACTGTAGACTACATATTGTATCCAGCGTGTAAGGGAACTCACTACCACAACTATAGAGACCATTGGAAACCTTCGGAGGGGCAGGACAACGGATTTCTGGAGTAAACAGACCTAGAATCTTTAACTGGAAAATCTTTTTGGGAAACCTTATTTGTGATTTGAATTTTAAAGAAAAGTTAGTCGAATCGTCCCACTTGATCATTTTACATGCACTGTAAAATGAGCTGTACACATTCTTCATATGGTCGATATGAATTTCAGGAAAATTCCATTCTATTTTGCGTTAGACCCATTATGTAATAGATAAGTAACAGGTTTGTGATAAAGGATATATTATTATGATATATGAATATAGGTCTTCAATTTAAAATTTAAAAAAATTCATTTCAAGTTCTTCACACGATGTATGGTGCATTTTATTCTCTGCCTGCATTTACTCGTCTCTTTACATATGTAACGAAAATGACGTTGATGATGTTGAGGATCTCTTTATATATACTTAAATCATTTCCATACTTTGATTTCTGACGAATTACATTTATTCAAATATATCCATTGAAAATAACCGCTCTTGTTATCTACCAGAAATAAAAAACACAACTATGTCATCAGCATCAACAATTTGTTTAAGAGAAGTCAAACTGCATTTGAAAATTCTAAATGTAATAGCTGTAATTTGTAAAATACCTTGCAGCGACATTTAGTTTTTATCTCTTTAAAGAAAATTCAAAGAGATTTTGATGAATTTGAGTATATGAAATATTTTCATGAGACCAACAAATTCAAAGTTTCGATGAGTTTCTTACCAACACATGATGTGAAGACCATGTTCCACTTGATACACAATGCTTGAAGCAGTGTTGCTTCTAAAACCTTTCTTTCAAATTTATTGAACTGATCTAAATAATCACGTTCTGTATTTTAAAATTGCTATTTGTTTTTTTTCTGGTTCATTGAATATTAGTTTAGATGATCATTTCAACCTAAATATTCGTATGAAATGACATTCTGCTTTTGTATAAAGAAAGGAAACTAACAATTTTGTTTAAATAAGACATAGGGAATATTGTTTCCCAATCAATTAATAGCCATCCTCATAGCTAAGCCAGCGTATATGACTCCGCTCTCCCGCCTTCCTAATACCCTGATCTCTTTCGGGCTAAATCCCTCGTATGGCTGGCTCTCGGCTTTACATTTGTGGCTATGCCCACCTGTTATTTTGTCAGCCAATGAAATGCCGTTAATTAAGGAGTATGAAGCTACTAGTTTGAACTCGAAGGATTTCTTTCCATTCGGATTTACCGCTGTTTCTAAATGAGATTCGTCTCATTGGCTGGTTAGATAGCTAGCGATACGAGGGTTTTGGTTTGAAGGATATCAGGGTATTAGGAAGCAGCGAGGGCGGATGATTTAAAGCACATGTATTGTTTAATACAAAATAAACCTAACTGATAAAAAATAATGTGTACTTTCAAATAAAAATTCGGTTCAAAGAAGTTCTTAAAGTACACAACATTTTCCTTTATTCTCTTTAAATATTTTACCTGTCAGAAATACAAACCTACACAGTTTACAGGAGCAGACCATTGGTTCATTCCGATGCAATGTATGCTGCTAAAGGCAGCGTTTGGTTTGTAGCCCTGGTTGCACCGGATGTTGCATACGTCATCAAGTGTGTGCTTGGTGCTGTTATCGCATTTATACACCCCGTTACTTACAACTGGTAGGGAGTGGCACTGAATCTCTGAAAACATTGATTTAGTGGTTCATGGAGGAAATCCTTGTTACCAACACCTCAAACTAAATTTGAATATTCTTAATTTCCTTCCTACGGGAGAGTAATGCCGTCTTTTTTGTTGAAACGAATTTTTTTTTTTTTGGGGGGGGGGATTTTGATTATGTCACAATTCAACTCAAGCATGTCTTCCAGTGAAACAATCTGGTTGCTGAAAATTTTACAATTTGACAAAGAATGGCGGGCATTCACACAAATTCTTTTTTTTAATGAGGCAATTCATCTGCGCTACGACTGTAATAAAAAGATTGCAATGACGTGACAAGGCGTTGCCGAGTATTCCAATCATTAATTTTTGGATAATGTACTAATACATATGTTTGGTTGTTACTCTCGTAAAGAAGTACAGCTACTTTTTTAAACGTCATGACAAACGAAAGCCCTAAGCCGACAGTACTCGCTTTTCAAATATTAGCATGTCCCTCATTAAATATAGTTGGTATGATGCTGGTATCATTCAATCTTGTATCACACCGTTTCCGCATATTGGAGACAGATATTCCTAAAAATGTACTCACCAACACAGGCACTTGTGGGTGACCACAGCTCAGTGTTCAGACACTGAATATCGGAATTCAAACTGTTTGTTTCGTACCCACGATCACACTTAAGTTGACACACGTTACCGAGTTTATTACCCATATGGTTAATCATAAGCGGTGACATATTTTCAATATGAGCACATGTGCACATATCACTTTTGCCTAGCAACGATTGTTACAGAGCGAGTTACCGTCTTACGTCGTCTGTGACGTCATAAAACCATTGTTCGTGACGTCACTGTAGCGGGCAGCCGGAAAGGAAGCAGGCCGCATTCCGTGTGTTTAAAATGAAATAGAATCGGTAATAAAGAAATTATAACCCTCGGAAGTCTGTCATATGACTTTTACGAAACTCGTGCGAATTTGTGTATAACCCTCGCTCTCGCTCGGGTAATACAAAAATTCACACTCGTTTCGTAAAAGTCATATGACACACTTCCTCGGGTAATAATCTCTATGTATGTTCAGATCCTTGACACTCGTACTTTCCGTTACCAATAGCTGGTGGTTCAGGACAACGTATTTCTGAAGCATGATACACTTGTATTAGCTTATGTTTTATAAATGACAACCATGTTTCTACTGACACCATTCTTTTCCAACATGGGTACCTCCGAAATCAATTCCTATACAACATCTGTTCTAATAAGAGGTATTTTCGATATTTCGAGCTGCAAAATATTGCAACATTAACTACCTTGCAATGTGCAGCCAATGAAAACAAGGCTTTTATAGATAACCCATATGCACACAGGCATATGCAATGGTGCAGTTGCTAAATAAGGCGAATGTGACATGTAAAGAAGATTCAAAATGCAAAGTGCATATTCGAAACATCTTGGCCGTTTTGAATGATAATTTTTGAAACGGCGTCGCTGATTGCACACCTAACTTTGATTGCATTCAATTAGACATCTACATTTCTGGACCGTATTAGAACAAAGGTGGTATAGGAATTTAAGACGAGGTAACCTCTTATGGGAAAGATTGACCGATACGGGCCTTTGTTGTAGTTGTAACAAACACGTGATGTATACGCTAGTCTGTATTATTGACCAAAAGCATCATCCGCTAAGGTTGAGAATCATATCTAGCTTGTGTACAAAGAGAAGCTAAAATTGTCAATATATGAAAGCGTAGATAATCAAATGCGAAAAACGAATACAAAAACTCCGTTAATGATTCAAACCTAAGATTTGGTATAAGTGCACATACTGCAATGTTTACCTACCAACACAACCACCATATGTCGACCATTCTTCTGTATGAAGACATTGTATGTCAGTTACCGAGGTAGCTGGTTTGTATCCTCTGGAACATACAAGACTGCACACATCGTCCAGCTTGTGTATTGTTGAGTTCCCACAGTCGTAGGTTCCATTAGTTACAGAGACAGGAGCAGAACACTGGACTTCTGATAAACATTGCATGGTCTTCTACATAAACATATCATAGATGACACTAGGGAAACTTTTCGAAACATAATGATTTCCAATTGTCAATCAACTTTTGTAAATATTGGTAAATATATATATTTTGCATTTTAGCTTTATGCTAAGCTTCATTTATGAATTGTATTAGAAGTAAAATGATTATCACTTATTTCAATTGTACTTAGCATGAAATGTTGATATGTATATCTAATTATTCTTCGGGACGAATGTTCATATGATTATTATTTTCAAAAAACATATGTATTTTTTCAAATGTTATGCATGTAAGTCCTACGGGCCTGTGGCCTCTTTGACAGAAATAAACTACCTATCAATAGATAACACTACACATTAATTTATATATTCTCTTGGGAAAAATGTGAAATTGTTGATAAGGACTGAAAGGAGAAGTCATGCAAAAGGATGTATTCTAAATAGTCATCAAATATGCCATTAGAAAAAAATATGATTATAAAAATACAATCGTTTCACATGAATTTTACGAAACAAACGTGTAATCAGTACTACGTACCAACGCGAAAGCAAGAGTTATAGCTAGTTAATCACATTTCGAATATTATTTTCGTTAAACATCATCTGTTATAATATTACATTTCACTCCCGAATATATGGTGTCGTATGTCATTGTCGTATTGAGGAATATATTGGTCCATCAATGTGAAAGAATTTTTTTCGTTTCGATATGTGGGTAACAACCTACTTCTCTCCACTTCATGTTTCATTTATTGGAAATGAGGCATAAATAGCAGATGTTCATTAATTGTAAGGAATGTAAAGTTGAAACCAAATGTACCATACAAAATTTTAAAAAAAAAGTATTTCAGTCTTGAAAACAAGTTTAGGCAGCTATATGGATCAGACAGCATTCCAATTTCATGTGGAAAAAAGAGAAAATAAGTGCACCGCTCAAATGCTGGAAAAGCATTATATATAACCTTAGTCATTGAAAGGAATGAAAAGTTGGAAGCAAATGTACCAAAACAAAGTTTTAAAAAAGTATTTTCAATCTTGAAAACAAGTTTAGGCAGCTACATGTATCAGACAGCATTCCTATTTCATCTGAAAAAAAAGGAATAAGTGCACCGCTCAATTGCTAGAAAAGCATTATTTATGATCTATTTGAACTCGATGCAGTTGCTGTTTGAAAACTTACCAACACATGATGCTGAAGTTGACCACGATGCTATTGTCAAACATTTAACAAATGTCGAATTTGAAGAAGCTTTGAATCCATAATGACACTCCAAATCACACCTATCGCCGTGTCTGTAGGGTGCCTCCGTTGTACATGCATATCTCCCGTTGTTAATTAATGGCGGATCAGGACAAGAGGTTTCTGAAGGGGAACATCAAAATGATTCAACGTAAGAATAATTAAAGACTTATAGTAAACTGCAAATCCTTTAGTCTTTGATAACTGTTTGCATTGATAAATATGCATGTCTTCTCATGGAGCGCAAAGTACATAAGTGAACGTTTCGGCTTCAAATAATTATCGTAAGGTTTATTCTTTTAGTATAGTTTCTATCTAAAACGATAACATTTTATATCATAAAAGTATCAGTAACACTTTTTATTGCTCATAAGGTACAATATGATGTAAGATAAGCTATGTAGGACAACCTAATGATTAAATGTTCCAATAAAAAAGTATGTTAAAATGTTCCAGTAAAAAATGTATGTTTAAATGTTCGAATAAAAAAAGTACGTTTAAATGTTCCAATAAAAAAAGTATCTTTAAATGTTCCAATAAAAAAGCATGTTTAAATGTTCGAATAAAAAAAGTATGTTTAAATGTTCCAATAAAAAAAGTATGTTTAAATGTTACAATAAAAAACTAGACAGTTAGTTTGCCTTACAAATTTTAAAAAGTCTTTATTAGTAGATCTACACGCTCAATGTCATCCATGTATATTATTAACTGCATTCCAGATAAATTAGAAATATTTATAGATCATTGTCATTATTTGAAGATCATAGTCATACCTATGCATTGACCGGGCGCTGACCACGTATTCATTTCGGTACAGTGAATGTCTGATGTCTTAGAGTTTGGTTTGTACCCTGTTTCACATTCCAGATGACACCTGTCATTAAGCTTGAGCCCCTTGGAACATGTGTAGGTTCCATGGTTCACCTTTGGTGCTGCGGGGCACTGTATTTCTAAAGAGTTACAAAATGTGGTTACAATTTTCGAATAAATATTTAAGTATTCTATAAAATAATGTTCTTCAATTATTACTCGAAATTTTGTTGGTTTTAAAAACATAATTTACCATTTTGATAATAATTTGTTTTAATCTCATGTGATTTCAAAAATATTTCAATTTATAAAGAGGTTTTCTATTCATTTTCATTCAGATGATCATCTCGTAATAATTTGGTTTGAGCAGAGCATGAAACCGCCCCTGTTCAAAGATTCATTAAAAGAGAATTTTCCATTGAATAAAACAATAAATGAGAAAAACAGCCTGAATTATTGAACAGCTAATCAATTCATTACATTCAGTTCAGTTTATATTTGGATATGAACACATTTAGTTAACCAACCAACACACATTCCATGGTCCGACCACTTATCACCATGAAGACACGTAATAGCAGAAGTGTTTTCAGGTCGGTAGCCGAGGTCACATCGAAGTCTACACATCGAGTCTAGCTTATGATCGGTTGAATTTCCACAATCATAGTTTCCATTTACAACCTTTGGTGGAGCTGGGCATAGAATTTCTACAAAATGATAATAATATACATGCGTAATTTGCGTTAGTTTTGACACAATGTAAATTGTCTTGCTAGAATTTTCGATTGTCGAGGATCCAAGTTAAGCTCATCGACAATCAGTTATAAGAGAATTAACTTTTCTTTTATATTCTTTAGCAAGTGCAAACCTAGTACCTCATCTTTATCGTAAAATTATGATAAATTTGATTTAAACTGCGTCGCTCCTGGTAAACTCCTTTTTTCACTCCCCTGGATGGAATAAAAATGATAACCCGCAAAAATAATCTCTATCTTTTTCATATTGAGTTCTCTTATAGTTATAATACGTTACCTATACACAATGCAGATTTAGACCAAGTTGAACTTTGTAAACACACAATGGCTACTTGGTCGGAACTCGTCTTGTATCCATGGTTACACCGAAGCTGACAAACATCATTTTGCTTGTAATGGCTGGACCTGCCACAGATGTACTTCCCATTGGCAACTGGCTTCGGCTGTGGACACTGGATTTCTGCCAAAATGGTAATATTAAGTCATTAAAACTATATTTATATTTTACATATGTATTCATAGTTTAGGACACAGACGACCACTCTGAAGATAAAGTAGCCTTTAAAATTGTTTTAAAATATATCACAACAGAATACACAATAAATTCGTATTGATATAGAGAAATCATAACACGTTAACTTGAATTATAGAACTCTTTAAGACACAATTATTTGAATATAGAAATCTTTCAGACACATTCACCTGAGATATAGAATTCTTTCAGACACATTTATTTGAGATATAGAACTCTTTCAGACACATATATTTGAAAAATATAGAACTCTTTCAGACACATTCACTTGAAATATAGAACTCTTTCAGACACATTTACTTGAAAAATAGAACTCTTTCAGACACATTTACTTGAAATATAGAACTCTTTAAGACACATTTACTGAAATATAGAACTCTTTCAGACACATTTATTTAAAATATAGAACTTTTCAGACACATTTACTTGAAATATAGAACCATTTCAGTTACATTGACCTGAAATATAATACCCTTTAGGATTTAGGGCATAGGTTAACAAAATGATATCAGAAAAAAAATATTTGTCGGCTCAATACGTCTAGATATACCTTTACACGTTGCGGGCGGCGACCATTTTTCATCTGCTTGGCAATGAACTTCAGGATAAGGCGAAGAGGGTGTGAAGCCGCTAGCACATTGAAGGTGACACACATCATGGAATCCGTGAACTTTCGAGGCACAAGTGTAGATCGCATGTGGAACACTTGGCGGATCCGGACAGCTTATCTCTGATATGTGGAATAAATATTTTTAAAATCTGTATTAAATTTTCATCGATATAAAGTCCAGATGTATGGAAGTATTCTGATTACCAGAGTATCATCATTATATCCAAAAGAAAGAAGTAGAATAGTAATAACTACATTAAAATAATATGGTTTCTGTTGCACGCCTAGGTTCGATTTTATTTATTAGAGCCAAAAACTGTATTCAAATTATTTTTGTCGTGGTCAATATTTTTTTGCCATGCCAAGTACCGACTTTCCCTGTAAGTATTATTTTGCATGCCAAATGCTTCATTGTATGTCATTTTCCGCGTCTGTCAATAAAATCATTTTATCTCTCTACATATATTTACCAAAACATTCCTGCATGTTGATATCTCTATACATAAATTTATATAAAAATATAAATTTTTACATTTTATGAAAACAATTGCCTGACATGCCTTTAGGATGTAGACTTACATATGTACACCTGGAAAAAAGTCATGCAACACCAATGTTTTCTTATTTTTTCTATTGCTACAAATTAAAACCATGAACACGTAAGGAGGTAGCAAATATATTCGGAGCTAATTTGACAAAATGTTTTACCAATACGGAATAGAATCAACGACCTCAAAGACAGTTCAACGGCGTCGCGTTTAGTAAATCAGGAGACGTTAAGCGATTTTTTGCACATTGAGATTTAACCAAATACTGAAAATGTTCTTGTTATTGTGTATTCATGTAATCAGTCTAATTCAATAAATGTCGACATCAACCTCTGATATCGAACATTGCTGTTACAATAAGAAGTTTTGGACTATGAGTTTTGACAGTTTAAGGGTTACTTCGATCCCTCTTTCAAGATGATGAAATTGATGTTTTTCACACACCCCCCCCCCCCCCCCACCCCCCCTCCGACGTAGTTGATTTTATTATGTGAGCAGTCTTTTCATTGGTACACAAAACTTTGTTGCGTAGATACGAGATGGAGTAAAGACCATGATAGGTACATTATAAAATATTCTTCCTAAGCTGTGGATGTATCCAGGGGTGTGAGTGGAGAATTATTGGAAAGTATACCCTGGGTTATCGATGATATCCTAAAACATTCGTTGATCAAATGCATTTATTTATAAATATGAAATTATTTGCACCTCTGCACACGCTTTGTGATGACCATAATTCTGATGACAGACACGTGATGGCAGTACCAGGCTCTGTTGGTCGGTATCCGATGAAACACTGAAGATGGCAGACTGTACTCAAACTGTGAGTTGAGCTGTTACAATGATAAGTTCCCATGGTAACTTGAGGCAGAGAAGGACAACGAATTTCTGAAATGGAATCGATAGATTCTGGTATTTTTATTGATCGTTAGATAGTAGGGTCATTTGATAGCCTTTTCATCTTTACTCAGTAAACATGACGTTCATGGTCTCATACTAGCCTAAACAAATGGCTCCATTCAGGGCACAAACGTAATAGTCCAGTACTGGCAAAAATGCTGTTCTAGGCATGTAGCAATCTAGTTTAAGCACATAATTTTGAGACTGACTGTTCCCAAAGCCCATATAACTATTTTTTCAAATATGGCTGTTTCAGTTAACGCTAGAGTCATTTAAGGCAGTACAGTCATTCGGTTCCTGTTGATATATAAGCGCAAAGGAAGCCTTGATAAACTAACACGTTCTCACAGTGACCTCAACTTACCTCTGCAAGATTCTGAAGGTGACCATTGATTGTTCTCCATGCAGTGTATTTTAGTATTGTTTGAGTTCGTAACAAACCCAGTGTTGCATTGAAGTGAACAACCTTCGTTCAGTTTATAATATGATTTCGTCTTAGTGCATCTGTATACTCCGTTTAACACCTTCGGAGCTACCGGGCAACGAATTTCTGCAATGACAAGCAATGACAACTTCAAATTACACCAAATAACTTACTTAGGTTTTCACAGTAAAATTTTCAAAAGTAGATGAACATGAATTATATTCCAAACATACGAATTGGTTTTTGAAAATTTGCTTCGCTAGATCGTTAAAATTCGTTAAAAAGATAAATTCTGGAACTTTCCAAAAGGGCCATGCGGTCAAAATGAGAATTCAGATTTTATTATTAATCAATTAAATATCAAGTATTGAGAATGATAAATCTTTGCCAAATATACTTCGAAATGACAATAAGATAATAAATATATTTGAATTTATGCATTTTCGACCCCGGTGCTGCATAAATTCCTGCCAGATATGTTCCTATTGTATCATCTTTAAGTATGTAATGGGGATATATTTTTAGCTTCATCTACCAAAAATGTTGAATGTTAAATAAGTAGAACATAAGCGAACACATTATAACAACTTCGAAATAAATTAGATAAAATTTTCTTAAGTGGGTTCACATTGAAAACAGCAGCGCGTCCTACCGATTCCTAATTTATTGGTAAATGTACCCTAAATTGTACTTCTTACCAATACAAACGTGCTTCAATAAAAAATTCCAACCTTGACATTTTGCTGGCTTTGACCATAGGTCTGTCTCAAGACAATGAATATCTGAATGTTTCGTGCTTTGTTTATAGCCAGTGTTACACTGGAGATGACACACGTCTGCAAACAGGTGAGATCCATTGGTGGTACAATGATATGATCCATTTATTACCGCTGGTGGTACGGGGCATCTGATTCCTAAAATAATAAAGCAGATGCATAATAATAATCAGCTGATGGAGGGAGGGTTACGAATGATACATATAGATTCATTTGTCACTTCCTTAAAATTGTCATATCTACAGAGACACATTAGAAATGATAAACAACAACAAAACTTTCCAGTAGATTATATATTCAAGCTTGGAGCTAATATTGATACATTTGTTACTTTAGATAACCCTTTTTGGCGAAATGTACTGGAATCCTGGAACACCTATTACAGGCTGTATAAATGTGATGGAAATAAAATAGGGGATATTTTGACGGAACCGCTTTGGCTAAATCATCAGTTTGTTTATCCAGATTTAATTATCAAGTCTTGGTTTTTTAAAGGAGTCTGTAATATTAGAGATATATGTGATTCTAAAGGTATATTGTCTACTGAACAATTAAAAAATAAATATGATTTGAAGGGCACTATACTACATTACAATAAAATGTTATTAAATATTCCTATCAAATGGAGAAAAGTCATTTCTGAGGAACATTTTATCAAAGAAAATAATAATATTTCAGAAGCATTAAGAAATATGCTAAAACCTCATGGTTGTAGATACTTTTATGACATCTTGATAAAGAAAGACAATCTACCAAAGGTCTGTGTTAAATGGCAAACCCAATTTCCTGAAGGTATTAACTGGAAAGATGTATTTACTAGATTTAGAAAATGTACAAAAGATGTTAAACTGATTGATTTCCAATACAGATTTATTCATAAGAAGATTTACACTAAGCGTGAGTTGTTGTACATAACAATTGTTGACGACGATATATGTTCGTTTTGTATGGAAGAGAAAGAAAATGTAGAACATGTGTTTCATTATTGTAAGCATATCAAAACCTTTTGGTCTCGATTAGAAATGTTCTTAAAAGACAAAATACCCGATTTTGTCTTAACTAAGTTTATAGTCTGTTTTGGCTCACAAGACTCCAATTACCTTTTTAACCATATTACCCTACTGGCTAAGAAATACATACATAACATGAGCAAAAGAAGGGAAATTCCTACATTTCAAAATTTTTACAAATCTCTAAAAGAGATAATAAAAGTAGAAAAATATATTGCAACAAAAAACAATAAATACTTTATATTTGAAAAAAATGGAGACCATTGGTTAAAGATTTGCTTAGGTAGCATCAGTATTTTTATATTATTATATACCATAAATAATAAGAATGATAAAGATCTGTAATACCAGTCTATGTGTACATTATGAATGACAAGTAGTAATATGCCATGTAGAAAGGATACAAAGTAAGGTTTAGTTGAATGTACGTAAAAACATGATGACAATGATTTTTGAACTGAATAAAAATATACAACAACAACAAAAATAATAATAATCAGCTGATATCATCTTCATTTCACAAATGTTAAAATAAGCAATGGATTTACTTATCATTTTACTTATTATAGAGCAAACTCTAAGAATATCAACGTGTCCGGACAACAGGGATAACTTATAAAAAATTAACTTACATGTAGTCGTTCAAATGCAGTCAAACATTCACCAGAAATACTATTAGGATCGGACAAAAGCATTATGTATTTGGTCCTTAAGATTTCCCTCCTTGTGTTTACACACTCAATCTAAACTTTCTCTCGTGTTTTAAGCTCATCGTCATAACTTACGTAGACATGACAACTGTTGAGACCAGGTGTTGGTTGAAAGACATGTTATGTGAGCCGGGTGTGAGCTCGACTTGTAACCGGTATCACACTGGAGGGTACACACGTCATTTAGGCCGTGCTTGGTGGTCTGGCAGTGGTATTTGCCATGGGCTACTCTTGGTGGAGCTGGGCACTGGATCGCTACATTGGATGAACGAAGTAAACTAGTAATTATCTTACCTATGAACCGACATGACTCATCAACAATTTGGAAACAGTTTTAAAATGCATTAAGTGTTACAGTGTTTCTAGTAAAACATTTTATCAACGTAGATATATGAATAAATCATTGAATCAGTCAATTTCAGATTGTCAATAAATAGGAAGAATCAAATAATTTTCATATCATACAAACTCTATGTACTCTCTAAACTGACGTGCACAACAGAACGTCATTAAACTAAATCGCTTTCATGCAACACCAAAACCAAGAGTAAGCTTGATAGCGTACAAAGGAAAACGTTTGAAAATAAAAATAAACCGAAATGTTATTAAAGTTAACACTACCACAGTATGATCAATGACGTTTCCTTAACTTGTTTATTCTGTTGTTACAACCTTTATTGACTGCTTTCTAAGTCACCAGAATACCAAACAATCACAAAACTTCGCAAGACTTTGAAATATCTTTAAGAAAATTGTTACGGGTATTTTGGTCAAAGGCAATGCTGGAAAATTGTATACATAACTTCCAATGAGGTAAACGGTCCGTCAGCTAATAGAACATGCAGGAGAGGTAACGCTAATTCTTAGCAGATTTCGCATTTGCTCAATTACAAAAAATGAGTTTACACAGCCATTGATAAAAACCATGTCCTACCTGAACACGTGGCAGGTGTAGACCAGGTGTCTGTAGATCGACACTGTATTTGAGGGTGAGAAGTGGACTTGTAGCCATGGTCGCACTCAAGTTGACACACGTCTCCAAGCTTATGAGGAGCAGAAGAACAGTTGTACCGTCCATTCACAACATCTGGAGGAAGTGAGCACCGGATCTCTGTAAAAACCAATTACCTGTGTTAACCGCAGTGACACGTATCGGTTCATCTTTTGTCATACACAGGACGACACAAGAACTCCTTTTAAAAAAACGACATATTTTCTATCTATTTCTATCAGCGTATTTGCATCATTGTAGCTACTTCCAAATACTCTGATCTCCTTCAGGCGAAAAAAACCCGTATCGCTAGCTTTCAAACCAGCAAATGAAACGATTTGCTTCCAGTAATAACGGTACAACCAGGTATTTAAAAATCCGTAAAAATTTGATATCATTTCCAATCTTCTTGCTTAGCGACAATTTATTAGCTGAACACTTAACATGTTAACTAAAACTAAAAAGGACTAACTGGCAGCGATAGGAGGCATTTGGCTTGAAGGAGTTCAGGGTATTTGAAAGAAGCTCTGCGGATTAAAAGACGCTGATGGAGTAGGATGTATTCAAAATAACTTCCTGTCATCTGCCGATCGCCCACGTGTTAATATGATAGCATTACAAATAGATTCACTTTATTTTTATGTGGACTGAGCATGTTTAGAATGTCGAAGAAATACTTACATCTATTATTACTCTTTCTTTTTCTTTCTATTTGTTCTTGAAAATCGTTTCACCCCATAATGTTTCCTTAATTGAAAATGTGCCCATATCACATTGACACCAATGCTTAAGTTCCAAGTTGATACAGACTGTGACAGTGGTAAACCCAAAACTGCTCGATGAGTTAGGTTATCAGATACTCAGACTTAAATGCACCTTCGCAGTTTAATTTCAAATGCCTTTTTTTAGTTGCTGAAAAATCAGTTTGTTTTATACAATTATTTGTATTGCAAAGCTTTGAACAACTCATTGGACAACATGTATGTACGTTTGATTACAATGCATAAATCATTTTGGATAATTCACATTGTGCATTGAATTCCATTAAAAGTTACATACCAACGCACGATGTAGGGTTGGACCAGCTTTCATTATACAGACAGCGGATACTTCCGGTACCAATTCTAGGTTCGAATCCCTTGTTACAAGTCAGGTTACAGGGGTTGTTCAGTTTGCGGTGGGAAGAGGCACATTGATACGCTCCATTGGCAACCTTGGGTGGATCAGGACATGCTATTTCTAAAGGAAACGGAAATAGAAAACATGTGAAGCTGTGAAAGATATCGACACTGACACGATCACTAGGACAGTACAATCCGTCGAATCATGAGGAACACTTCTCTAAAAACGTGAGATAATATCACATGTGTGCACATAGGTTTAGCGCCTTGAGCAACCAATAAGTGAACATGCACAAAGGAACGGTGTCTAAGGTTACAGTACAATGCCATAAAGACATATGGACAGAAGTTGTCTCTTCACTGGTCGTTACACTTTCGAAAACCAATACTATAGTAGCTCGTGAAAGAAAATAAAAAGTTTGCAACATATTACATAGGCTAAGAGTGTAGAAACTGTTCACTCTGTGCGTGATGTTAGACTATATCAACTTTCTATCAACAATTTAAACAGCTGTATTTTACGTAAATGAAATATGAGTAGAAGTTCTGTTATTGTTTTCTTAAGTCTAAATACAAACCATGACATGTTGAAGATGGCGACCATTTGCCCGTGTTCAGACATCGTATATCCGATTCCTTTGAATTTGGTTTAAAGCCAGAACTGCATTGTAGGGAACATCTGACTGAGAACTTGTATGAGGCATTCACACATTTGTATACACCATGGCTTACAGTTGGGGGTGCCGGACAAATGGTCTCTGAAAGATGGATGGCCAAACGCTACATTTGGTTCGTTAAGCGTCCTGCACATATACATGTACACAGTAAAATCGGTGTTGAAACACATACATTGATAACTTGATTAAAATGCTAAATTTAAGAATACATTGATTTAAATGAGCACATAGGTCATTGAAGTGCTATATTTTGTGAAAGAAAATAATTACTGAATGATATTTTATTCTATCATTTTATACCTTTAAATGTTCTTTAGCATTGATGTTCTTTCTGATATGGAAAAACATGAGGGTGCAACACTTTTTATTGTGTATATATGAAAGGCAGCTGCTTAAGGTATAACAAGGCATGCTTACTATTAGCAATGCATTTCGATTCTTAAAGGTAATGTAGCACATATATATTCAAGAAACGAAGAACATCTCACAAAAAGGCAAATCAAATGTAAGAAACTGCAAGACAAATCTTTTGTAATCGATAAAAGTTATCAAACAAATGGACCATCTTTGGTTAAGCAACGCTAATCGATTTCCTTATCTAGAATTAATTAAAACTCTTTCACTTATATAGCTCCATGGCGTTTTTGCTCATTTTGATAATAAAATCTGTTAATACGACTGCGATTTGATTAATATGGTGCACACAAGTTTAACTCTCTGTAGATAAAATAATTTGCAATGGGGATAATTTGGAAGAAAAAACAAACAAACTTTGTTTCACGAGCTTTTAACATTGTTTTGATATTTGACAATTACGAGGCATTTGCCAATGTATATATCAGAGTATTATACAAATAACTGATATGATCTGACATTATCTTATAAGTTCTCAACTGTCATCTCTTATGAACACTCACGCGCACATTGTGTTACAGTCGACCACGTTTCCGAAGTTTGACAATGGGTTTCATGTACAGATGACGTGGGGTGGTAACCAGTGTTACACTTTAAATGGCAGACATCGTTCAGTTTGTAGGATGGGCGGTTGTCACAAACGTATTTGCCATGTGAAGTCATCGGTGCTTTCAGACATTGTATTTCTGGAAAGAAAATATATATGAAAAACCGTCCAACAAAAATATTTTCCGAATAATCAATTGGATTATAAATGTTAAGTTCATGTTCATTTTATCTTACAGTTATTTTATTTGTAAGACATTAACCTGTTTTGCGGATGTGAATAAAAAACTTTTGTATTAATATACAAAAACTCTATAGATAATATATTTATACTTGCAAATGGTAAACATACATACCAGAAATGGGATTTATCTTGTATGACACTTAAAAATGTATGTGCATACTTACCGTTGAATCTAGCCGATGGGTTAAGAATTGCTTTAAGAGTTTTTTTAGGAACATTCTGAGAATATTATATATTGTTTAATCTAGGTATCAAATGATCGCTACTAATGAGTATTTTCAAAGATTTGAAAACGTTAAACTTACCAACACATAGAGCAGAGTGAGACCACAGACTAGTAGATAAACATCGGGTATGGGTTATCCGACTACTGGGTTTGAATCCAATATCACACTGTAGATCGCATATATCGTCCTGCTTATGAAGAGGCTTACTGTCACAGTTGTAGCTTCCGTTTGTTACTTTTGGAGCAGGGCACTGAATCTCTGAAATGGCATCCAATTCTGCATTAGAAAGTGTATAATAATAAAAACAATAAGAACTCTTTGGTGTCCGTAATACAGTTTACATTGGACCCTTTTTTGTGCTCTCGGCACCCGGCAGCAGTGCGGTGCCAATTCAAGCGATGCTCTATTCTTTTATTTTATTTCCAAACGTATTAACGTTTTTCCGTATGACACGGTCGGGAAAACAAGCCCGGCCTTCCGAGTGATGAGCTGACCCTCTTCCAACTGAGCTATGTTCCCGGTTTAATAAACGTTTTCGCGAGAGGTTCGAGGAGTGACCATTGTAAAACTGAGTTTGTTTATATGAGATGAGTTAATCACATATTTCATAAATGTTGAAATATATTCATGTCTTATGTATTTTAGGATTGCTCAATGCTCAGATGTAGTTATTCTAATATGTTGTTGAAAGAGACAGATAGAATGGAGCTGAGTATTATGAAAGACCAAAAATAAAATAATCAAGAAATTTGAGCTTTTACATTTTGGACCCCAGAAATCTCTGTCAAATGTGTTCCTGTAGTACTATGGGAACCATCTTTAAGCGTGTGATAGGAATATGTTTTTTTCTTATCTTTTCAAAATACCATAACTTTTTGAAAAATCGATCACCATAAATGAAAACCATTTTACATAATATTTGCAAATATTTTGAAACTAACGAAACAACCATTTATTGAGCAGCTGTACTGATGACATAAGGCTTCAGCAATGATATTCGGATTATACATTAGACTGTATCAATACAACTCCTTCAAAATCTATAAGAAGAAACACCATTCTTTTGGACCCTTGAAAAGTTTCTGAAGTTAGGTAATTACTGATTAATTCGACTTTCCATACCTTCACATGTTGGACTAGGCGACCAGTGCCCTTTGTTTGTACAATACGTTTCCAGGTGAGAAGGCTTATATCCATGGTTACAGGTAAGCATGCAGGTGTCAAGACGTTGGTGAGGAACCGTGCCATTACACTTGAAGTGACCATGGTCAACAGTTGGAGGAGGTGGACAATGGATTTCTGTTGAACACAAGATGTCTTTTTTAAATGTTTACGTACATGGGCCCAGTTGATTGTTATTTTAATTAAGCTTTGACGTGATACGTTAGCAGAAGGTACGTTTTCATATATCAAAATCGTTTTGCGTTTTAAGTCGGACTAGATTTGGATAAACGTATTTGACGACTTCATTGTATATGTAATTCTGATGACTCATATGACGTTAGATAAAAAAATACGATTGAGGATATTTGTCTCAAATTTATAATATTTATAATACCAAGAGTGGTGCAGCCACAATTTTCTATTTGTTTTATGATTTAATCGTTATATTGAAATCGAAGCGCATTTACGTACAGTCGGCCTCTGAAAGAGCCCGTCGCCTTAGCAACAACATGACATCATGAGCGTGTTATTAAGTCAGCACATTGTTTCATGACGTCAGTTCACGTCAATGTTAATTTCACTAATGATTGATAACACGTTTTATTTTCATTGACAGATCTCGGTATTATATATAATAAATGAGGAAATTACATTCGGAATAAAAAGATCTAAAACGAGTTACAATCGACTCCCAGGTTACTAAATGAAAAGAGTAATCTTAACCATCACATGTAGTGTTATAAAGTACATTTTTGTCCTGAACGATTATAAGCATTACGCCACTCGGCAGTCGGTCAGAAACGTTAACGTTCGAGACAATTCTTACATTAATGTAAAAGACATTATTGCTAAGGCTACTCTATACACTTAATGAACTGCATCTATGACAACAATGATGAAATTAAATACGAAATTACAACAAATCAGTTTCCCTAAAAAATAGATTAAAAGGCGTGAACTATATGTGTTTGTTTTTGTTGAATCCATTCAGTATTTGTTTAAGTCAATGGTACAGCGGAATGAGGTGTGTTGGTGTTTAACGCCGCTTTCCAGAGTATTTCACTTATATCGCGGCTGCTAGTATTATTGCAGGGAGAAAGCCCGCAACACTATTGTAGGTATGCATTGCGGTGAAACCTGCGAACATCGGCTGGAACTAGCGAACCATGGGTGGTGCTGCACTGAAATTCGGTGTAGCATTGCACCACAACCTGACTGCTTGTAGAACAGTTCTCTACTGCAAGCGGGATTCGAAACAGGGACCTTTTGATCCGAAGCCGAACGCTCTAACCACTGCGCTATCCCGCCGCGTACACGGAATGAAGATTTACAATGGATATTACTGTACAAGACATTCAAACAGAAATACAGATGTCCCTACCAACACATGATGACTGAGGCGTCCAGGTCTCACTGTAGAGACACTTGATGCTTGAGTGAGCCTTCTGGGGTTTGAATCCAAGATCACAGTGTAGTGTACAGATGGTATTCAGATGGTAGGATGGTGAATCACATTTGTAAAAACCGTTGGTAACTTTTGGTGGATTGGGACAGGTAACGCCTACAACATGATGCACAGGAAACACTTCAACTTGGTAAAACTTCACGAATAACATACTTGCTGAGACAGGGGCTATAATTCGCTAAGTCGCGAAGAAGGAAACGCAAACGGGAGGTATTGTTATTAACAGACCACTTTCGGGGGATTACGAAATACATAGTGCATTAGCAGTATAGTCATTCATTTTATATCTATTATTACATCTATGTATCTAATTTTGGGCATAAGCTTCAAGCAGTCCGTGCTATTTATCTCAAGGAAGGACACCTTATTTCATTCTTGGTTTTTTTGCTCCGTCACGAACAAAAAAATCTGTACATTATACAACTGTAGTTGTTTTCTTTTCACGTACATTTCATATGAAAATATTGACCAAGGTCAACCAAAGGTCTTCCTGGGGGAGGGTTTGTGGAGACTATGATATCTTCCGACGAAAGCAGAGCACAGTGATACCGATGCATATCTGAGACTGTTGACTAATGTAATAACAAAACCGTTTAAGAAAAGACAAATGTTGTTAATAGTAACGTCCTGCTTCCCTAGCGTTATTGGTATCAACGAAGCTCCCACAATATCCTGATATCAATCAGATCTAATACACCATATCGCAAATGCTTCGTCATTCGTGTCTTTACAAGGCAAGTAATGTTTTGAGCCAAGGAACTGTCGTCATCAAAGAGCTTGAATGCCAATTGTTATTTTTAGGGAAATAGTTTCAATGGCTGGTTATATTTTGAGCAATATGCGACTTTAGCCTTGATATGTATCAACCTGAGTGTATTGCAAAACTCTGCTGAAACTAATACGCTGATGTTCCAATATGGTTTCAGTGAAACAGTTTCACTTCGAAGAAGTTTTAATAATGGATAGCTGAAGTTTTTAAAGGTTATTGTAAAAAGACTCGAGCAAAGTCAATTGTTGTCATCGTTTATCTACATAATGTCCCTACGATGTTTATACAGTTGTGCAAATGATCTTGAAAAACCTTGACGAAAATGTGACTCACGTTGGCATGATGGTGGCTTTGCCCACTGCCCCGAATGTAAACAACGGACTTCCGGTTGTGGATTATTGGGTTTGAAACCCGAGTTGCATGTTAATTTACAAATGCTGTTGTAGTTGTGCTTTGTTGGACAGGTCAAAGTTCCATGACGAACCGTTGGAGGATCTGGACATGTGACCTCTGAAACCAAAGAAATCAAAATAAGCATCGAGGCACCAGAAGATGATCATTATCTTTATAATATTGGTTGGTACGATTTCTTAGCCTGGATTAAAAAAGGGGGTCAGAAGTTTAATCATTTTCAAAGCAATCAACGAAAAAAACCCATCATTTACCTGGTTCGTAACGAAGTCTTAGCTCAGATTCGAGAAAATGGTGTCAGAAATCTAATTAATTTCTAATTAACGATGACAAAAACATCCTTTACCTGTGCATTGACCAGGCTTGGACCAGAAGTCCGAGCCTAAGCAGTGTATATCAGTAGAATTTGTGGATCGTCTGTATCCTGTGTTGCACTGTAAGTGACACAGATGATTCAGTCGGTATGGAGGTTTTAGGCACTTGTATTGTCCATTGGTTACACTAGGTGGACGCGGACATTGTATTTCTGGATGGAAGTATAGTGTAGATGTTGAAGAATTACATGTAAATTTATTCATGGAGATTAAAGTGAATAACGTTATGACAGCTACGTCGCATAACAATATTTATTTTTTTATATAACGTATTACTCAAAATTTCACGTTAATCAGTGTGGGTCAAAATGATATGCACTCGATCCTTAGCATGGTAGAATTTACCGTTGAAGTAAAAATTTCAAGAATGATAACTGAAGGGAAGAACAGCTCTTAAAAGCGTGACAGTGTGAGTAGTCCATAATTTGGGAATGGGAGAATGGAGTATCCATCCTCTAGTATTTATTCTCTAGTATCCATTCTTTACACAAAACCCCATTGGACCATGACATCATAGATAATCAAAAACACATAAATATCCACTTATGACCTGGATCAATTTATGTGAGATGTTCCTGATGAGAAGTCACCAGGATGTAGTGTGTGGAAATCCTTGATGATACTTGGTAGAGGAGTACGAACCTACACATGCACTGGCTGCTGACCATTGTCTGCTTGAAAGACAGTGGATGCTGATGTTGGTAGAGTTTGGTCTGAAGCCAAGTCCACACTTGAGTGAACAAGCTTTACCGAGTGTTTGGGGAGGTGGACCACAGTTGAAAACCCCATTGGTTATAGTTGGTGGATTTGGGCACAGTATTTCTGAAACAAATTAGATTTTTCACCATGAGTTATAACAAATCATTGAAATTTCTGAAGTTCTGAATGATTGAATTATGTTAAGAAAAGTAAGATTTAAAATAGTTCCACAGTACTGCTGAAACTGTTTGAAAATATATAAAATGTCGGCAGTGAAATCAAACGGGATTTTCAACCTGACATCATGCCAACACCATGTTCTACCAATGCAGTTCCATACCATCGCACGAGCTCGGGGTAGACCATGTGTCTGTCGATGTGCAGTGGATATCAGATGCTGTTGAGTGGGGCGTGTAACCATGGCTACAGTGAAGGTGGCAAATATCGTGAAGTTTATGGATTCGACCATTGCACTTGTAAACGCCATTAGCAACCTTTGGTGGATGTGGGCATTTGATTTCTATAAAGGAAAAAGACAATAAACACATATTATTATCTTGTATTAGACAGAGCGCCCTGAAAATTTCATGAACTTAATTTTAGAGTATATTACTTTTTAGCAATTGTGCCATTCATTAATAGATGCAATGATAAAAAGAGTTTATATTCAACATTTAAACACATATTTCCTCTCGTTGTGGGTTCACAAAACATATCTGGTATGAATATCCTTCAACGTCTTACCAACACACGATGGTACTGTGGACCAAGAACTTGACGACAGACATGATATATCGACGACATCATGAAGAGAGCTTCTCCTGTATCCGGTATCACAGTGTACACCACAGGTGTCGCCCAGTACGTGTTTACTTCCATGTTGACATCTGATTAAACCATTCGCAACTTTTGGAGGGTCGGGACAAATAATTTCTAGAAAATATGTAAATATTATTGCTCAACGTCCATTCAAAACGATATGCTTAGGTAACAGTCTCTAAATCATATATGTTACTTAAGTCTTATATTCTAAAGTAACCTATACTGCTTATCAATGATTTTGCTAATTCCTGAAAAAACCCAGGTCCATTTTAGCCTTTGTCTCAAATAGTGTAATGGTTGACTCTTTCTAATATTCTTGAAGTTAACGAACTGAAATTGTTACTCAAAACATTTTTGCTGGATTAATAATTAAAATGATATTAACAAACAACTATTATCTATAATTGGTCCTAAGGCAATGTAACATTATAACATTGATTATGTGGAAAGAAAGAATTCATTAACCTCCTTTGGGAGAGAATGCAGTGGACTCGACGGGGAATTATTCAGCCAAACACTAATTATTTAGTATCTTAAACGTGATAACATATCTTATTTATGCATAAAACATTAATGAGATACCTAGACTTAAGTAGCACTTTTTTCAGATGAATTAAGTGTTTTCACAAAAACGGAAATAAATGTTTTCTAGTGCATGACAATGTTTCAAGACAATCAAAAGAAGCAGTTCTAAGACGGACATACCATGTTCAGGTAACTGCGAATGCGAATCAATTTCCCTTCCTCAAAGGGTTAATAGGTGTTCACCAAAAAATGGTCGCTGGTGTTTTTTGGTTAATACATTTAGCATAAACTAACGTTTATTAGGGGAAAACGTTTAAGAAATGAATTTTCAAGAAAGGTTCTACTGCCCCTTTAACTGGAAAGTCTATATAAAGTATACATTATCTTAAGTGACGCTATAACGGAATTTCACAGATTACACCTATTACAAATGACAGGTATTATAAATTTTATCAACATTAAAGACAGGTTTTAAAATTATTGAAATACCTTTACATTCTGGCGCGGCAGACCATTGCCCAGAACGAAGACAAGTGATAGCAGCGGCGGCTGTACTGGGTTTGAATCCCAAACCACAAGTTAGATGACATTTGGATTTGTACTTATAATAAGTTTCTTGATTGTTCTCGTCGCACGAGTATACCCCATTAGCCACAAGCAAAGGGTTTGGACATCTGATTTCTGAAATAAAAACCTCACCTTAAGAAACTATCTGAACATAATATATCGTGCGTCGACTATTGGGATCTCTTGCTTTAGATGGCGGTCATATTTGATACACGAAAGTTGTCAATGTCAACAAATGAAATTAGTCCAAAGAGAAATGTTAATGTAAGTTTATATTTGAAGTTCTTTGTCATATAGTTCCGCAATAGAACTCGATGGTTGAAGTTTTGAAGTGTTCATATGTTATGAATGTGATTTTAATGATTATTTGATTTTATTGTTTAGTTTGCATAAGGAAAGTCAGTTGTTTTTGTTATTTGGATAGCTTTTTGGTGAGGGTATGCGTCTTTAAAAACATATTCGGCAAATACATTAAAAATTGTGTTTTAGACTCCCGGGACCCGGCACAGGAAAGCCACACTGCAGCGCCAGTTCTAGCGATATTCGGAGCGACAAAAACGAGACCATATACTCTACTATTTACCTATTTTGATAGTGGCGGCCGGGTATCGAACCCGGGCCTTATGGGCGATGAGTGGTCGTTCGACCAACTGAACTACTTCCCCATATCCATACAGAGCGATCATTTTCTTTTTCTTATAATGAATTTTGTTATCTGTACACTATCTCATAAATAACACAATACATCTTACCATTGCATTTTGATGGTGGTTTAGACCAATGCCCATTTTCTAAACATTTCAGTTTAGACCTCGGACTGCTTGGAGCGTAGCCCGTATCACATTTCAGATCACATATTGTCCCAGGTTTCAGATGTGAAGTATGACAAGCGTATTTTCCATTTTGTACTGTCAGACTTTTGCAAACCGTTCCTGAAAACGACGACATGTTTTTCACTAGAAAAATTGCAAATTTATTTTGGATCGTTCTATGCCCACTGCGGATGTTCCTTGTAAACGTTCCGATAAATCTCTATTTCACCCTTCATTAGGCCAACAAATCTTACTCTAAAATGAAGGACCATTAAAAAATATTGATATTTCAAAAATACAAAGACAAATTGTTGTCATGGAAACTGGAGAAGAAAATGAAATTGAGTAACTTTAGTCAAATCGCCAAAAGGCACATCTACATGGTATGAAGAGACCATATGCCAAATATGGTATAGGGTTACATTGTTTTCGAATTATGCTTGGGAAACAAACAGAACTTCAACATTGACAAAGTCAAAATTGTTGCCATGGCAACAGATTTTTTAAAAAACACCCATGATGTTAAGAGGCAGTATATGGTAAGAAATACGGTGAAAACGGGTCTTGCAGTTTCAGAATAATGCTTCAGAAACAAACAATATCTGAAAAGTACATACTTCAAATTGTTGCCATGGATACAAACACACAAAATAAGGGAAAGAAACACCCGTTAGGCACATTCACATGATATGGAAAGGCAGTAAACAACATTTGGTGATGATGAGCATTTAGTTTAAGAAATATTCTCCAGAAATGAACACTACCCTCAAAAAGGAGAAAGTCCTAATAGTTGCCATGGAAACAGTAAAAGATCAAATTTGAAAAAGCTCCACCCCCCAAAAGGCGCATCCACAGGACATAGAGAGGGAGTATATCAAATTTGGTGATGTGTCAATAGTTTTAGAGTTCTGTCTTGAAATTATGGAAACGCCGACGCCTACGCCTACACAATTGAATAAATGCATTCGTCCTTTTGTATTGTATTAATATTTCAATATTACTGTATACATTATTGGCCATGATATATATTCAGCTACGAGGTGTATACCATAATTACCGGCATTCTTTCAAATCTAATTATTCTATGTGAAAGTATTAATGCGAATTCGAATTATTTTATGCTTGACACTTTCTTATATATACTCAACTAAAAAGTCAATGACCATTCAATATCTAAGAATCGATTTGATCATCATATAATATATAGATTATCTCAGTATATCGAAATACCAGTGATCTTTTGTTTTTTGTTTTTTGACGAGCATTTATGAAACCATATTTTTAAAAAGTTTTTATATTCTCGATCATTTCCTCAATCACCTTTCAACAAAATTGCATGGCTTGCAATAAACAAACACGAAGCTATGACAACTGTCAGCATTCTAGTTCCTGTATCCTTGGAGGGGGTCGTCTGGAATTACAAAAGGCAGAAAAAGCATAATTTTGATATTGTACAATACTATACTCAAAAGAAAAGGTTCAGAGCCATCCCACAAGGTAATATCTAAGCATAATTTTAAATGTAATATGACGATAGGTATTTAAAACATTTAAAAGGGATGGTCCCTTACTTATATTGTTAAGCGATCTGCATTTAGCGGGATAACGTTGAGGATGTGAAAGCTGAAAAAAAGATATCAAAAATCAAATATATAACTCATCTACGAACAACTGAAACTTCAAAATGGAAGAAGCATTTTTATTTGCTTTGACTTATATATGATGTATTGTTCTTTGATTGGGTTGTAGTTTATAAATTATAATCTTACTTTCATCTTTTTTGAGTATTTCATATCCAAGCCTCATCTCAGTTTAGAACGAATTGAAATACCAGACAGAGGAAACTTTCATCAAATTTTAATAACTCAAATGAAACAAAAAACTACGGAAGCATCCTAATGCCACAGTCAAATTTGTTTTATCTCCTAATTAGGAGATACTATCACCTAATTAGGAGATGGTAACTCCTAATTAGGAGAGAGTTACGCCTAATTAAGATGTAGTTAACACCTAATTAGGAGATAACTAAGTCCTACTTAGGACATAGCTATTTCCTAATTAGGACTTAATTATCGCCTAATTAGGAGATACAGTCACCTAATAAGGAGGTACTTTCTCTTAATTAGTTGATACTATCACCTAATTAGGAGATAGTAACTCCTAATTATGAGAAGGTAACTCCTAATTAGGAGATAGTTACGGCTAATAAGGAGATAAGTAACCCTTAATTAGGACTTAGTTATCACCTAATTAGGAGTTACTATGGAATGGAATTCTGTTAAAAATTGAAGACCAATTACTCTAAATGCTGTTTACGAAATATTTAGCGGATGTATAACATACCGTTTAAAAAAGACATTCGATTTACTTATGCAAGGAAACCAAGCACGTTTTATTCTAGGTGAGCTATTAGTGAAAGTATAAGACTTAATATGACATGGTATTCGAAACTAAAGCAGCTAAAACCACTGCTTATTATCACTGACTTTTAAAATGCTTGTTAAGAAAAAAAAGAATTTTATTAATTTTGTTCTAGAAAAGTTTGGTTATGGTCCAAAGGATTTACGTACTTAACTATCTCAAAACTTCACAACTGACACAAAATGATAACTTATCTGAATTCTTTGATAATGATGATAATAATACTAATGAAAGGGGCTGTAGACAGAGCGATACCGTATCCCCATATTTATTTCATTTTGAAGATAAAATCTTGGGTTGTTGGTAAGAAATAACGACAGAATTATAGTTATAGTTATTGATGATAAAGAATTCAAGTAAGGCCCATTTGGCTGGTGATACAGAATCATTTTTGATGGCACAGCAGAGAGTATATATGCCGCTATTGAAGCTATTTATACGATGTAAACCTGAAATATCCTTATTGGTACTTTGGATTGGTTCGATAGCATGGCAGTGAACATACATATTGTAAAAAAAATTGAAAACTGAATTGTTTAGTAGGGTGTTGGATGTGCCAGGAATTAAATTTACAAAAAACACTATTAATACAACATTCAGTGAAAATTTTGCAAAGAGTTGTATATACTAAAAAGGAACTGTTGAAAATGAATTTGTAGCTCTTGTTAGGATGTTTCTGAGAGCAATTGTTTTATTTATTTGGAATGCTGAGAAATCATAAAAGTCGGGAATGAACTTGAACATTAGATTATTCACGATTCTCCGAAAAATATTTCGTAAGATTTTCGTAAATACTTGATTAGGTTGGACACATAAAATGTCTTGATAAACCAAATCATTATCTCTGTAAAACATTTATCATTTCATTTAATATCAAAACTATCCAAAATTCATTAATTACAAAAAACAACCAATTAAAAGAGATGTTTCTGGTAGAAAATTTATTTCCTAAATAAATAATGAAACTGAATTTGGTTTATAACAAATGGTGGCCACTCATCCCATTAAGCAACGACTAACTTTGATTCATTTTGTAAGGAGTCATTTTGAAGTTTTTAATATTGATCAATCTGTGCCTTGTTTGATTTATCTTCAAGGTGGCTTGTGTCTTGAATTCTTAAAAAATCGCCCAGCGCCCAGTTTATCACTAAACAAACAGTTGTCAAGGTAAACCTTGTAAAACAGTTCATTTCTACAGTCTAAATTCTCTCAATTTAACAGCAATGTTCTTATAATGGCGGTGGATAATTTACTTAGTCCCATAATTACACACACAAAAAACAAGAAAGGAAATCAGTACCTTAATACATTGATTACGGCAAAACGTCTCACTAAGGGCTGAAAAAGACGTTAAAGATGTCTTTGTGAGCGATCCTTTGATTCACTTGTGGCTTCAAATATCCTAAATATTCTTCCAGGTGTGTGTGTGTGTGTGTGTGAGGGGGGGGGGGGGGGGGGGGGGGTGGTGTGCGCGCGTGAGTGTGTGTATATATGTGTGTGTGTGTATGTTTATCGTTGTTCGCTGAATTTCAGAGCAATACCATGGTTTGCTAGTTACAGTCAATGCTTGCAGCTTTTACCACAATGTACACCCATACAGTTTTGCGGGCTTTCCCCATGCAATTATACTAAAAGGCCCGTAAAACTCCATATCAATCTTACCTCACCCGAAGAGTTGTCTTTACTAGAATTGGTTTTCAGGGTGTAGGTACGTTATTAGGTTTTACTGTGCAAATAAATTATGTATCAAACTGCAATGTCATGAAAATTCTACAATGGACAGATTCTGTTCTTTCAAAAGTTCTTAACATCTTACACGTTTATAACTTAGTTTTAACTATATATATAGCAAGTGCAGTACAGTCGAATGACACCAGTTATGATTCAGATTTCTTTGATGCACAGAGAGGTTATGTTTGGAAAAAGAGATTCATGTATATTGAATTATTTCAGTATTTTGTAGTTACATTTAAACGTGTTGTTCCTCCACTGTAACGTGATTATAAAAGCAGGTCACTTACAGACAGTATGATAAGATTATTTTGAAGACATTTTTCAGTTAATTTTCTTAAAAACAACCTTTATGTAATAAGGTAGTAACAATGTGTCGACAAGTATTCATTTTGAATATCATTGATTATGAAAGAGATAAAATGTTATAACAATCTAACCAAAGACAACTGTAATTCTTTAGAATTATGAAAGATGTTAATTAAATCACATATTACTAAAGATTTCTTATATGTATAATATTTGATACATGTCAGAACTTACATTTCGGAAGTTGGGTCGACTTTATGTGGTATCTAAAGCCATCTGTTAGCTTCTAGGCAACGCTGATTTCAGCTTTGACCTTATCGAGAAATAAGACCTTCTTGTTTAAAACATTGTTGAACTTTCAACTAGAGTAGGTTTCTTCATGCAGTTTATGTAAAATGAAACATAATGCCCCGCGAAGAACATTTTGATGAGGAACAAACACACACGAAATACAGAGGGTATCGTTACTGAGCTGAATTTTTTTAAAAATCGTAATAAAGATATTAATCAAGACTGTATTTAGAAGCATAGATTTTATCATAAGATAGTTTGAAAAACGTATATTCCGTCCATGTTCTTTGTGTTTGAACTTTATGTGCTACTAGCTAGGTTACTGAGACTAATGTTGTGGGTACGAAGACCGAAATAGATACATGGCTCAATATGCTCGGAGGCACTGTCTCAGAGACTTAGCCTTTATTTCAAGAAGCACAAAATGATAACAGGTAAAGAATAATATTAAGAAACGGCAAACGACATCAATCTTAGTTGGCCTGGACATTATTCAAACAGATATCGAAAAACACTAATTTCTAAAACGATATATTACTTACATATCTTCTTGCTAATTTGCGAAATAAACAGTGTCATTCATATCATAAATGTACTTATATCAATTTGCCTCGCATCCATTACCGTTAGCCATCTATATTCTTGCCGCGTTATAAGAGATTTAGCCGTTTGCTAAATCAGTTAAAAGATTCATATTGAAAAAAATGAGTTAAAAAGATGTTACTACAGTCGATATAATTGTTATAGATGTTTTTCTTGTTTGTCAAATTCTAAATGCTTGGAACTGTGCCAATACAGAATTATGCAATAGAATTGGCATAGGACGTCAGTCAAGAGTAACTGTGTTGTAAAAACCATTCTACTAGCATCTACAACAGCCTATCCTCTGTCAACTATTGCACTCACACTGTATATATCAAAGACATTGTACCAGCGAGGACTTTTTAAGAGGCTTTTTAAGAGGCTGTTGTGTACATATTTTTGGTGACGTTTTATTTTCACCACTATTCTATATCGAATATAAGTAAATTTCCTTCAACACTCAATTGACAAATAACTTTATAATTTTTTTTATTTTTTTTCATTCTATACATCGACAAGAGGAAATAAAATTGCTTTTGAAAAATGTAAGAAAAATCAAGAAGAAATGACAAAAATATTCATTCATTATAAAGACAAATAATCCATTTAAAGAAATTTGTAGCACAATCACCAGGCACACACTTCGTAAGATTCAACAAGAAGACGAGATGTGAATTTTCTTTGGCTTTTATTTCTCCTAAGTACTTTGAACCAATCTGGCTGTCGACACTTCCAGCCCGCTTTCCCTGGGCACCCTCACGACGCCCAGCGCGCCCTTTCTCACATGGCTGGTCGTGGCTGTCACCAGCCCATGGCTGACTCCTGGCTGAGACTCGTCTCCCCAGTCCCGTGGCTGAGACTCGACTCTCTCTCCAGGACCACGGCTGAGAATTGAACTTTTAAGTCAAACCTGGGTCTTATATACCCAACAGACTCAGTTGTCAAAACATTGTCACTTGACAACAGCTTAATGATTATTACATACTTAGGGATTACTTGGAGATGGGATTAGCAGAGTATAACAACTATGTTACAAATTTTAGCTTTTCGAAAAGAAAATTACTTATAAAGAAGAGAACAGCCTCAGAAGGATGCCCATTTGACACTATTGTTAGAATTCTTCATTTATGGTGCTCTCAGTAAAAAGCAGCTGCAAACAATCCAGCAGACAGAAGGTTAGACAGTAAAACTAACGAATGATTTTGAAATCTCAAGAGTTAATGTGTTTCTTCACACTTTCATCGATCTGTTAACCATCTTGTCCGTGCTGGAGGAAGTACATTGTTTCCTATGATCATTCCGAAATCTGTATCAGATTCAGTCTTTTACCTATATCGGTCTCCGTATTGAGGTACATGTATTCAATTGCACGACTTGAGATCATACCTCTGTATCTATGTTCAAACCCTGCAGTACTGTCTTTAATTGAATTACCAAAGGAGTTTTCGTTCTCAGCCATATCTTCCGATACGTTTCATATAACACTCACTCTTAACAAGCTTGGTGACCAAGGATGGAGACTCTTTCATGCCATATGCTCAGAGAAAAGCCACAAGAATACGCCCTTCGTTGTCAGAAGGATAACTCGTTAAGAAAACACTCCTCCCAACTTCGCCATTTCCACTTAAGTCCCAAAATTCCACTTTGTTGTATTTATCAAAGGTAAACACAAATAGGCCTTGTAAAACATCCAACGTGATATTCTTGTCAGTCGAATGAATTTGTTTTGGTATTCTGGTTCCTATACGGGCAGAAAGTTTTATCACTTTGATATCATACTTTCCATGTCCCGACATGCCAACGAAGAAAAGCTTACTGGACTTATGTGACGTTAAAAGAGCCAAGTCTGTATAAGAACCGCTCATTGAACGACACATTCGTGAAAAGATTGCCTTTGAAGGAGACACTTGAGCACAATTGATCATCGCTAAAAAAATTCTTGTAAACCCAGTATGCTATGTTACCGTCAACCACGAGATAATGAATTTTATTTTTCTCTTTATAATGCCATACTTTCATTCTGCTTGTTATATTAGTAAGAGAAAGAGTGAAAATATTACATCGAAAGTTTTCATTTATGGCAAAGAACAATGTTTCATTGTATATGTTCAAATATTTCGGTGATCGTTGTTCAGATATTCGCCTTTTTGTATCAGATCCTATAGCTTGTTGAAATATGCCTTTCAATTCTGACCATATCAACGTATTGGATGCTCGGTCGTACACAATTGACAATACAGTTTCGGTGACAGTTTTCCTGTCTTTTCTTTCAAGTCCAAGTTCATCAACACTTTATAGACATCTCTGGCTTTCTTCAAAGGTCTTGTGCTGGAGACCATCATAAAAGACTCGCCCTGCTCTGATTGCAAAGTTGATTCATCAATGTTAGACTCTTTACATTGAATGTAGTTTCTCAGTTGTGTAGAAGCAATATGTGTATCAGTTCTTGAGTACAAGTTCCCAGAATCAAGATCTACAAGGACACAGCCATGGACAGACATGCACGCTCCTCCACACTGTATAGGTGTTTTACAATTAGAAAGGCTTAAGTACCGATGCTTCGAAAGGATAAGTGGTTCATCCTTCTTGTGTTTGAAGTGTGACGATCTAGTGGACACTTCAATGGACAAGAAGAGAAGGATAGCAACGTTCCAACCCATACTTAAACGTGAGTAATTGAAACTGATTAACACAGTCAGCGAAACTGATGAACACGAGTCTTCAGATCAGTCATGCAAAAGTCATAGTTTAATCTTGTCATTCTCTTTTATTGTTTTCTCTCTTCTGAACGGTTTCTTTGTGTATTGAAATGAAGAAAACCTCATTTCATCGTCTTCCAAATGAATTATTGACTATCCATTTGTTACGTGAATGGATGTTTTTCTGAAGATATTTAACCTAATGTAGTTTTAGATTTAAACGAGAAACTTTATGAAGTTTTACTAATCATTAAAAAGAATTCCATTGTACAAATATATCAATGTTTTAATTTTCCAATGAAAACTCATTATATGAGAATACGTCTTTGTTTTAGTTAAAGAGACTCATTCGCAGAATCATAAAGTATAAAAGTGTTTATTGTAAATATTCCTTATTTTTTTCCTTTTGGTCTGACATATAATCAAAATGATATCGAATATTCACAGTCATAGAAAAAACTTTTAATTCATTGAGTATGTAAAATGTACATTACATTGTGTCAATTGCGCCGGACATACGGGTAGCTTGATCATGTCAGCTGCTTGTTTCCAAACAGCGCTACAGAATACATCTTTCACAACGTTTGTAGTTTTGCCTTTGCAGATGAATAAGCAAAAACACGTGGCGTGAGATCTCAGACAAGAGCGACTGTATTGACTTAAATCCTAAAAACATCCACAATTACCAACCATCCTGTACCCACTGCTGCTATAAACAAGGATATAACAAAAGAATTGTACAAAATAGCCTCTCTTTGCTTTAAAGTCACGATTAATTTGGTACAACGTACATACTGAAACAGAGTTGTCTTTCGGTAGTTTTCATGCATTAAAATGAACTTATCTCTTGAGATGCTTCATTGCCTTCTTCGTCTTGAAAAATAGCTAAAGGTACTCTGCTTAAAAATTAACGTGTCATATGTTATCATAAGAGCCTTCAAAGCTTTATTTTACTTTGGCGTTCTGCTAACACTTTACGTGGTCAACGATCAACAATTATTCTCTACTGGGAACTTAGAGTTATTGTCTTTTCAAATGTGTGAAATATAAAAAGATGTTTGGAAAGTATTAAGTGTCTTAAAGGGAGATGCACCGTGTACCGTTATAGTTGTAAACGAATTCGTAGGTATGCATGTAACTTGAGGAAAAAGTTGTTGTGAACAATATACAGGTCTTACGTATGTTACGGTATGTTACGACGTATGTTTTGAAAGTATTCAGCCATCAATGATACAGCCACTCCTTTTTGCAGTTTGATCTTTTGATTATTATTTCACACCTTACAAAATGCTCTCTCAAAACAATAGAAACTTAAACTGATGCAAAACACCTTTTTTATTTGAAATAAATCACGAAGCAAACAGATAAACACAGGTAGGAATTGACATCTAGACAATTCTCTGTGTTTTGTTTTGGATTGTTTCATGTTTTCCAACTACAAAGTCATACAGTCCTGAATCTGGATGGACCCTTCTGACTTGGTTGTCTGTCCTTGACGACACAGATCACAGGTTTTGCTCCCTTGTGACCACTGAAAAGATCCAACAGCACAGGGAGAACAAGGTTGAAGACCATCAGAAGATGAAGAGCCGGGATCGCAGTACTCTGAAATACAAGTAAACCACCTTCAGTCACATTAGGAACAGCATTCTGCACAACTGAAATACTGACAGCAGTTAAACAGGAAGTTATCGGCAGCAATCAGCAAAATATGAGAAGGTCCTGGGTTTAGTTTTAATGAGATTTGCGGGTTGATAAAAGTTGTATGTAAAGCATTACTGATTTATAGAGTTTCCAAAATCAATTATAAATGGATCTTAAATTGTATTTGCAACATTATTGACTTGTTCCATAATTCAAACGCCGTAGAAATCCACGTTTAAACACCAACATAAAACCGACATTAATATACTATTCTTCTACGTAACAAGCCACAAGACTGTAGCCTAATCGATTCTTCCAGAATGAGCAAAAACATTATCATTCAAACCTTTAGCTTTTAATTGTAGTGAAATGGGTTTTTTAAAGCTTAACAATCACAAATATTATTTAACAAAACATGATATTCATTCTAAAAGTAACTTGGATGATATACCTCTGCAACTGTCTGATCCAAAAGAACCTTCTGAAGCTGTGAATAGTCCAGATGAACAAGGAACACACTTCAGTGTTGTTTCATCCTGGTAGGTGCCAGCAGGACAGATGATACAGGTTTGTTGAGGCTTGTAGAAGAAGGAGCCTTTTGGACAACCACCTTCAAATAAAGTTGATTTTAGCACTACAAGTATTAACATTATATACCAAAACTATCTAAAACAATTATTCCTGCCTTTCTATAAAATTACATTTAATGTGCAGGATTTGATGATTTGGAAAAGTATTCCCAATCACTTCACATGAAACTTGAAGAATGGATACGCTTTTAAGGGAAATGAATGTTTTTACGAAATTATATACTATTCAGTCAGTTAGAAATGTCATGAATTTAACTAAGTATGACAAGGATTATTAGATAATCGTTAAGGCAAATTTCAAACAATGGATTGTAAAACTATCATCCCTGAATTACGAAATCATTTTGAAATTATTTATGATTGACATGACATATTCCTTTTCTTATGAACTAAAGAACTCAGTTGTTTACGAATGACATGAATTTTATGTACAATATTCAACTTGGTGATTGAACAATCTAAAATTGCTTGATACATATCTTACTTAAAATTCAGCTCAAAATAGAAAGATCACATATATTGCATTTTTGATGATTTTCAACACTTCTCGTGGAATTAAGTAGAATTTCAATTTTTTATCAATGGCGCATCCACGAGTGACCAGACATTATTTTCTGCTGTAATTTAGTAATATTGTCCTGGCATTATCTTGATATCAAAGAATGTAAAAGCATATCAAAATATAGCAAAAGATCTTACTTGTAATATCAAAGAAGAAAGAGCAGGCTACTGTATTGCCGGATGTGTCGACAGCAACGTATGTGACTGTGTAATTTCCAATTTGAAATTCACTACCAGATTTGAATAACGACATTAGGGTTACATTCACAGGTTTGCTTTTTGGAACATCTGTAGCCTTGGGCTCAGACCACGTGACTCCTGTTGATGTTTCGCCCGTTTCCAAAACAATTCTTTGATTGGAAGGACAGTATGTAAATCTTGGGGCAGTTGTATCTAAAAGAAAGTACAACATTAATTGTGTATGTTTCCAGGAGGACAATTCTGGAAGCACTCGATTGCATTAGATAGAAATCATATCTTAATACACGTTATGTTATATCTGGGATTTAATACTGACAAAAATACAAATGTTATTTTCAAAACACTATTGTCTCTTAGAGACATTTGACAATTTAATGTGCTTTAATAATAAAACTAACCAACACAAAGCGAGCCTTTGGACCATTCTTCCTCCTCCATGCATTGAATAGATTGGTTGGAGGTTGGTGTGTATCCAGGATCACATTGCACGTTGCAAGTCGCGCCCAAGGTGTAGACTGAGCTGTTTGTTTGGCAGATATAGGCACCATTTGGAAAAGACGGTGGTGGTTGGCAAACTATTTCTGTTTTAAAATATGCAACTATCAATAAAAGCATTAGCAACGTTGTCGTTATTTGGTTGTTGTAATTAGTTCTTCACTCGTTATGTATAATTGTTCATGTCACTATTTTGTCACACATAAATTCAGATAGCACATGCTTTATCACATCTCATCAAGTCGATCTATATAATAATTGAATCCTTGTAATTTCCTTGAATTCACCAAACATATGGGTATAATATCCTCTATCAAATGTTGTTTAGTCGTTCTATGCAATAATTTTAAAATTCATATTTACAATTAGTATACCTCACATTAACATCATATGATCATTCTGAAAATTCTTCTTTCAATTTGATTCTTTTACAATTAACAATGCTCCGATAGCATCTTTTGAAACTTAAAATCCATTGTCTGTAAAATGACAGATATTAAAAGAAAACATGATTTAATAAACCATGTTAACAAACATTCTTAAGGTATTTACATACATATCCTTGTTCGTACGTGTAACGTATACCTATATAGTGAGTAAATTATTCACCTTTGCAGTCAGCTTCCACTGACCATGTCTCGTCATTGTTACAAGTAATGACAGATCCGTTCCCAGGTTTGAATCCATGGTAACATTTCAGAGTACATTCACTATTAAGGGAGTGCACTGTTTGGTTACATACGTAGCTCCCGTTGGCAACTCGAGGAGGGTCCGGACATATTTTCTCTGAAGCGAATTGTACACAAAAAGGTATTAAATCAAAAACTATTTTAGAATTCATCGGTTTGACATTTACAATGAGAAAAATATTGTAGTTAAATTGATCAGACGTATTGATAGAGTGATGTCTTCTTAATTTCCCCCTTATGCTGTGCTATAACATTCACTACGTGGCATCTAATAATATCGACTAAATCAAAGATTTACAAAAACCTAGTAGAGGTCTTAGCTGAACTACCCCTAAGTAATCAAGTCTAATAAGTTTTGGAGTTCCATATTGTCTGTAGGTAAAATATTATCGTCTTTCTTAGAAAATCTTAGCTCAAACTTGGATGATCATTATAACAAAGATTTAACCATAAGTTTAACAAGTTCAAGATTGAAATATTTATTATTTGAATGAACAAAAGGGAAGGTTTACAAACACAATGTTTCACAATGGTCGTACATATTCACAATCCCGCAATACATGCTGAAGTTTATCAGATTTCAAAGAAATAACACATACATCAGATTTGGAATAGTTTGGATTATCCCATTTTTTATAATTCACAAAGGCTACAAAACAAACATACTCATCGAGAAAATAATTTTTAAAAGTGCATTACTTTATAGTATCCATTTTTTCGTGATGACAATTAATCTTAATTTGGAAATTTCTTAACAAGGAGATTCATGGTTTCATAAAGCAACGCCCGGCACCTTGTGTGCTAGGATAATCTACTTTATCTTAGGTACTTTGACCTTCTGGACTAGATATACCGTGTTGCCTTTTTTATCTAATCAGGCACATTTTTCTATAAACATTTGAAACAATTATTTTGAAAGTCATTGATTACATTTACCTCCGAGTTAGTTTTGTGTATGGAGCACATGGATATGTTCCATCGAAACAGTGCATTTTATCTATACCGAATATGCATTGAAAATAATTTGATTGTAGTTGTTTTGTATATACGATTGATATATTTACCCTGGAGTATCTGAATTCTAAACGATGTATAACAATCTTACATTCTAACTTTATATTTTTCTCTTATATGACTTATAACAACATAACATACCAATACAAGCAGATGGAGAAGACCATAAATCAGACGATAGACATTTAATATCTGATTTCAGAGTGTTTGGTTTGTATCCATCTGAGCACTGCAGATGACAAACGTCGTCCAGTTTGTGGGTTGTTGAGTTACCACAGATGTACAATCCATGTGAACATAGTGCTTTGTGGATGAAGCACAGAGGTAATATACAAGGATAACTGGGAGGCATTTAATCTCTCTGATACCATTTTGATCTAGTTGAATTTCGAAAAATAACTATCTCTGTCATTCATTTGAGTCACAAAATAGGTACATGATATCAAAAGAAAATGACAATATAACGTACCAACGCATGAAGACGGAGTAGACCATGCATCAGAAGACAAACATTTTATATCTGATTTGGCAGTGTTTGGTTTGTATCCAGTTGAACATTGCAGGTGACAAACGTCATTCAGTTTATGCGTTGTTGAGGACGAACAGTTGTACACGCCATTGGTAACATGTGGAGGGGCAGGACACTTGATCTCTGTCATTTATGAAATAAGACATTATGATTTCACGATTCAACCAGTTTACACCACCGTTCTGTGATTGATACCTGGATACCAGGAAGATATACATCCATGCAAGGGAGATCACAAAAACAAATGTATTGATATAGCTGAAAGGAAGAAAGTATGTAAGTGAAAGCTAACATACATATAATATAAATAGATAGAAGTTGCTCCCACACACTTAACAAATAAATGATACAAATAAAACTTACCAACACATGTAGCTGGAGTCGACCAATGGTCAGAGGACAAACATTTGATATCAGATTTTGTTGTGCTTGGTTTGTATCCACTTGAACATTGCAGATGACAGACATCGTTTAGTCTTTGAGTTGTTGAGGAGGAACAGTGGTAAGAACCGTGGGAGACTTTTGGAGGGCCAGGACACTTGATCTCTGTCATCAGTGAAATAGAACCAGAATAAGAACACATTTAACGTTGGAGCTAACCAACTAATAAACATCTTTGGATAACAGATAATTCTTATCACACTTATTTGAAGTAATGAATGAAAAAGTTGAAGTTATTATAATGTAACTATATCAAAAGTAACCAACAAACGTAACATACCAACACATGTAGCTGGAGTCGACCAATGGTCAGAAGACAAACATTTGATGTCAGGTTTTGTTGTGCTTGGTTTGTATCCACTTGAACATTGCAGATGACAAACTTCGTTGAGTTTGTGACTTGTTGAGGAGGAACAGTGGTAAGAACCATGGGAGACTTTTGGAGGGGCAGGACACTTGATCTCTGTTGTGAATAATAAAACATATACTGCTAATCCTTGGAGTTTAACAACCAGAATATTCTGAGATGTTTTGTATAAATAGAACTGACCTATTTGACACATCTATTTGATTGCAACAAAACGGGATAAAAGAAAGTGTGGTACTAGGACATACATGTAGGTATCTGAGATGTAGTATGTAAGTATTCTGTGTAAGGAGAATATTATCAACTTCACAAGGAAGGATGATTCAGATGCTGTTAAACGTACACCCACCTATACAAGATGCAGTAGTTGACTATTTGTCAGATGACAAACATTGATTCCTGAATATATAGGTGCTCAAGGAGTAAGCAGTTCATTCTGTTGATCATAACCTTGATATTCTTACTGCATTTTTAAAAATCTACCCACAAGAGGGAGACAATTTCATGATAGTTTTATCTTCACTACCTGTCAGTTTGAAGACTGAATATTCAATGTATTAATACTTCTTACCAACACAAGAAGGTGGAGTTGACCACTTCGACGTGGACAAACAAGTGACTATTGTGTGGGTGTTGCTTGGTTTAAAACCTGTAGCACACTTTAAGCTGCACGTCGAGCCCTGCCTGTGAATACTGGATGCACAGTGCATGGTTCCATGGCTCACAGCAGGAGTTGAGCACCGTACCTCTGGAGAATTAAGTTTATATTCGTACTATAAGCATTTATGTTTTAAGTTTATTGGTATTGTCAACCCCCACAAATGTTTTTTTACAAAGCAATTGAAAAAAAGTTCAATCAAAATGTTCTATGTCCAAGCTATTTAGATGGTGTTAGGTTTATTATATATTCTTCTTTCTTCTTTTCTTCCCTCTTGCTTACATTTGGTCAGTCATGAGGAGAACTTCATTTCGTGGGGGTAACTTACCAAACTTTCAGATGTTGTAGTTTGAAATATATCTAATTAAAACAACTGAATCTTTCTAAATGCACGTGTATTCGTTGACATAAGGAGACATCAACAAAGAGTGGCACCTTCTAATATTTACTGAATGGACGTTGAACTTGTTATGACAGCAAACCTACCAACGCATGAGGCTGACGCTGACCACTTTGATGTTGACAAACAAGTGATTTTAGTGTGACTGCTGCTTGCTTTATATTTGGACGAGCAAGTAAGTTTGCACGTTGAACCTTCTTTGTGAACAGAGGATGAACAATGGTAACTACCATGGCTGACAGCAGTGGGTGTTGGACAACGTACTTCTGTAAAACAAGTTTAAGTTAGACAGGACAAAAATATTCAAATAATTGAGCAGTACTTTTTGAAGAAGAAGCATTTTCAAGTTACCCATGCAATTGGATGATGTTGACCACTTTGAATATGAAGAAGTGATAGCTGGTTGCAATTTGTTTGGTCTGTATCCATTGGAACAGGTCAGGTTACAGGTTGAAACCATTTTGTAAATGGTAAATTACAGTGCAACGATCTGTGAGCTTCTTTTGGTGGTGCATTGCATTACATTTTGTCAATGTCAATAATTGAAATGTATTGCACTTGATTATAAAAGGGTTTGTTAGTCCTTACCAACAAAGTTATTCATTATTCACTTGTCAGACACACCCTGGAGTTTATGGAAGGCTTATTTAACCATGAATATAAAAGACAATACGACGTTGGCATATGCAGACAATGGCCATTCTTTTGCATCTGGTATTTACAGCGATTAATTTTTTTTAAAAACTTCAGTAAATATAATAATAATAGAGATATAATGATAAATGATAGTATATGTATTTACAATTTTTTTTGAGTAGTTGAGAGCTTATGTCTTTCTTAGAAAACGCAATTGTATATGTATTTACAATTTTTTTTGGAGTAGTTGAGAGCTTATGTCTTTCTTAGAAAACGCAATTGTTTTAATCAATTGAGTTAAGCATTCAAACATTCCATCTGATAAAGAGAAAGATAACACTATTTTGAAATAATTATTACTGATTTCCTCTATTCTTCATTAGGTATAAAGCAATAATGTTGCAAATAAAAATCTCACCAACACATGAGGCTCCTGTGGACCAGACACGCGTGTGACATGTTATACTCGTCTTCCCGTGATGCTTGTACCCTTTCTCACAAGTGACAGTACATACTGTCCCTTCAGGATAGGTTGTTGCCGGACACATGAGGTGACCGTTTGGAATAACTGGTGTCTTGCATACGAGCGGGGCTATGAATATGAGATATTATTTCGTGTTGAAGACTTAAAGATTGCGAAAGGGACGTCGAAACTCAATACTCACTCTTTTTAACAAATGGAAAAAAGGTGGTTTTGAAGAATTCTCTTCTTAAAATCAACTTATACATAGCCTCCTCGTTATGATTAATTTTTTCCATAAATGCAATGAAACTACGACTTTGGCTATAAGAAGGAATTGATACCTGACAAAATTACATTGTCAGATATATAATGATAATCCAAATACAATTACATACATATTCCATTCATCTCTCTTTTGTTGGCTTAATGATTATAGATCAATGAAGTGTTTCATTTGGTTGAACGGAACTTACTATGTAACTCATTCCAATACAAATTTTGTTTTGTTTTCTTGATTCATTGTGCCACCTATAATACGAAGTTAGATTTTTTAAAAACGTGAGATAATGCTTAACTTTACATTGTGGTTTGAATTCTGAAATGGAAATTTAATAAATTTATCAAGATTTTATCTTCTTTAGATGTGTGTTCTTACTCTTACTCATTTCATAAAATACCTGAATGGTGATGATGAAAAAGAAACCTTTTCTCCAGAACTGAAAGAAAAGTCAATCTTTTCATAGAATGAACAGTACAATTTTGTAATTTGACCTTGATTATTAAAACTTCCTGTGATATCATCCTTTTTTGTAAAAATTAGATTATATAACAGTAAAGTAAGACTGATAATACAGGTGACTGCAGTTACTGTAAACAATGAGACTACTTAACAGTAAACTTAGATTGGTGTTGAAGATGACTGCAGTTACTAGTGCTGTTTGCCATTGTCTTTAGCTAGAAATATGGTCAGATTGAGATGGTTCAGTGAAATGAATAGTCATCAATTAAATCATGTTCTTTCGTCAATGCACTTTATAAGTGTCTTATTTTCATTTGATAATTCAAAAGTGCAAAGTACCTGAAAACTGGTTGCTCCCAACAAGAGGCAAAAGACAGCCACAGATAAGAACAACACATACTAGTTTATGTGTCATGATGACACGATGAGCTTGTGTGTTGAGGTCGAATATGTCTATGAGTACAGATCCGTGGACTTAAATCAGACGAAAATGCATCACTTTTAAGTTGACACGCTGTGGGGGTCTTGTCTATAACAAAAGAAAGGGTACCATACTTGGTGATAACGTGCTAAAACACGAAGTGGTCGTTCTTGTATGTAACGATACCAGAAGCGCGTGCAGCATCATTATGAACATTAATATTGTAAACAGATGGTTTATGCTCGTCATAACAGAAATGCAGGTATCATCATTATGATTTTGCAAAATTTACTCACATGTACAGAGTTCGTTTATGTTTGCAAGAAATCGGATGTGCATGTTTATGATGCCATATTTGGATACTGTCTCGACATTGCTAAAGACATTTGAAATATAAGATGCATATAACACGATGGCGATCAGGAATGCTGAAGACATTGTTTTATTCTTTTGAATAAGAGTACGACTATAATGTAGTCGGATTACTGATCGAGGTTGGGTATGTCTGTAAGAAACGAGTGCCTAGTACATAAGCAACAAACAGTTTAAACCGGCCCTCAACCATTTCAATCACGTACCTCCACACTGACAAGTATCGTAAAACTGTTAGTTTATATTTACTTCTTTATTACATTTAGAATATGAACTTACTTTGAGACGTCCTTCGAATCTAGTTCATGATTACTGCCTTATCTATGCAGGCTCACTTACAAAAGATATCTACACAAAGTTTCAATGAAATACTTTCATTCTTTCTGTCTTGTGTTTATCGTCATATAATTTGTATTTCCAATCTCCTATACACTTTACAAAATACCTTCCCGTAATTTAAGAAACGTTATGTGTTCTATCTGTGATTTATTTACAGTTTTCGTAATGATTTTGTCATTTCCGTTCCCTAATTTCCTGTGTAAGCATTTTTTAGGGAACTTTCAAGTTAATTGTTGAAGTTTGATATATATCTTAATTCGAAAAACTAAACCAAATCACTGTCTGTATTAACTTCCAAAATACAACCGGCACAAAAGTATGACAGCGTGTTAAAATGTACGTGTAATTTATCTATCTGTCCTCTGATAAGACACCTTGTAGTTTCGAAAACATCTGGAAGTGAGTTCACAACCTTAAACCTTTTTAAAATTATCAGGTGAATTATTTTCCTAAATATCATCATAATTGAAGGCCAGCTTGGATTGCAAAGAATTAGGCTAGGATATATGGCGACAGACATTTTAAGTGTAACAATGGTTCATAATGATGTACTAAAACATGAAACATGTCAAATATCACATCTTTACTTTATTTTATTCCCCAGCATATAATGATGGGTTTATATAGCTGTTGGCTCCGTCGTCTGTCCATTCATTCCGTTGTCTTCATCGTCCGTCCCAAAAGTTTGTCTGGATCATATCACCTTAACTGTATATGCTAGCCTCATCATAGATACACAGATCAATCATGACCCCTTAATATGCCTTATTAAAGATCAATAAAATCAACTGACACATGAACTTGTGATATATATAATTTATTTATACTTTGTTACTGAAACATTTAATTATTATTTTTGAAATACGTCCAATAATAAATGGTTATAATTCAATTGACTTTTATTATCATAATTTGGCGCAGAAATATGCCCTTAAGCTTTAAACAAAATATACACTGTTTATTTTGCCACTGCAGATAATGCAACAGAAGATGATGACATGAGACCTTAGAAAATAGCATCTATTCTGACTTTAATTCTACAAATATCTTCTAACTGTCCTGTACCTACCTTGAAGTGACAAAGACATTTACACTCTTTTTAACAAGTAATGTAGTTTTTACGTTTGTTTTGTAATTTTCCTCGTACATGTTTCCATTTATTTCATTCATTTGTTCATTTTAAAGGTAGACATTTTCTGGAAAGCTTTAAAAGAGTAATCATAGTTTTGAAATAGTGCTAATACACTGTTTGTCAATGAAGACATTTCATGTTGTTGAATATTTCAAACCCTGATTCATAGTGGTCTTTCCTTACAAAATGCTATGTTTAACGCTCAATAACTATTCTTTTTTTAAAAGATACATTGTGTGTCATGATTCAGGAAAAATAAATAGTGTCCTAAAACAGTGTAATGTCTAAAAAGGGATAAATCGTGAACTGCTGATAGTCAATGCAAACAGATAATTTGAGGACATATCAAGGGGCAATAATTTGCAGGTTTTACGTTTGTAAAGTATAAGAACATACAGACGAAGGCATATTTTGAATTGGGTTATTTCATTTCATAGATTATTCATCATGACTGGTTTATTTTAAAATCACAAAACAATCAAAACTCAAACAAATACAATGAACCCTTTTATTCATTTTAATCAAATCATAAAACAAAAGAAAAATATCTTTTATACAACTTGAAATTTTGACCAAACGTGTCTGTGTAGTGTTTTCTGCAGTGTTTTCTTTTTCAAACTACAAGGTCATACAGTCCTGAATCTCGATGGATCCTTCTGACTTAGTTGTCTGTCCTTGAGGACACAGATCACAGGTTTTGCTCCCTTGTGACCACTGAAAAGATCCAACAACACAGGGAGAACAAGGCTGAAGACCATCAGAAGATGAAGAGCCGGGCTCGCAGTACTCTGAAATACGAGAGTCTTTAGAGATCAGATAAAAATTATAGGGAACGTAGGAACGTTAACTGAAAAGGGGGGCACGAGAAAGTTAGAAAATCAATATTGTGTGTGCTATTTAGGGCAAACTGACCGAGGATCGTACACCACAGGTCGCCCGAACTTCGACACTTTTGTCTAGGTGCTGGCGCAATAATAAGGGCAATGTCGGAAATACATTAGTTTTAAAATATTGATTTTCGCTATGTTATTGTATTTCTCATCAGACAAACATTTCATTGTAGGTAGTATATCTAATCGATGTTTTGTTATGATGTACAAATATTAGATCCATGGAAGAAATTGGCCAAATATTTTTTTCAACGTAAATGTTCACTCATTGGTCGTGAAATATAGGAAGCGCCAAAATATCTTAATATATATTATATTCATAAATAAAGAGGAGCAACCGATAGATTAAATTGCGCTGAATATTGGTACATTTAAAGTGAAAGACTGAGTAAATGTTGACCTTGCTTAGGATAGTTTTGACCATGGTTCGGATTCTGTGCAACGGTGCTATGGTATAAACCCTCTTCACCTTCAACAGTCAGTTTCCTACTTGTAATTGTGAAATAACCCACTAAAAAATTTCAATTGTAGTTTTCTTCATTTGAAATAGTAACTTGATGATTTACCTCTGCAACTATCTAGTCCAAAAGAACCTTCTGAAGCTGTGAATAGTCCAGATGGACAAGGAACACACTTCAGCGTTGTTTCATCCTGGTAAGTGCCAGCAGGACAGATGATACAGGTTTGTTGAGGCTTGTAGAAGAAGGAGCCTTTTGGACAACCACCTTCAAATAAAGGCTTGTTTGAGCATAACCAATAGTAACACAAATACACCTAAACTATCTTATCAAACAAATATATATAAATATACATGTACAAAAAATATATGAGGTGCAATGAATTTCCGAAAATATTAAATGGGGAGTATGGATGATATATGGAAAGGAATAATTGTTTCTAAGAAATCATATACTATTCATTCAGTTTGAAATGTCATGAGTTTAACAAAGGGTTGCACAAAATCATTAAGGCGTCTTTCAAACAAAAGATTACAAAACTAGCATCCCAGAATTTAAAAAAAATAATTACACATTCACTTCACTATGAACTAACGATTCAGTTATTGCAATGATATGTTTTCTTATTTGTTTCCGAATAACATGTTTTTACTGTACACCATTCATCTTGGTGATTGAACCATCTGAAATTGTTTGATATATTTTTTACTTAAATTACAGTTCAAAATAGATACTTTGCATATATTGGGAATATTCGACATTTTTCTGAGTGACATCCACAAGTGAACATATACTTTTGTACTGTGATTGAGTCATATTTAGTGGAATAATATGTGTTTGACATTATCTCTATATGAAAGTATTTAAAATATTGCAAAAGTTCTCACTTGTAATATAAACAAAGAAAGAGCAGGTTGCGGTATTGCCGGATGTGTCGACAGCCATGTATGTGACAGTGTTATTCCCAATTTGAAATTCACTACCAGATTTGAATATCGACATTAGGGTTACATTCACAGGATTGCTTTCTGGAACATCTGTAGCCTTGGGCTCAGACCACGTGACTCCTGTTGATGTCTCGCCCGTTTCCAAAACAATTCTTTGATTGGAAGGACAGTATGTAAATCTTGGGGCAGTTGTATCTAAAAGAAAGTAAGCATAAATTTGTATGTTTCGAGTAAGAAATATTCGATTGCAAACTGGTTCACAATACACGTTAGGTTGACCATCTGGGACGTAATAAGGACAGAAATAAAAATATTATTTTTAAACCTGTCTTGTCTCTTAGAGACATTTTGTTTGTTTACTTTAATAATAAAACTTACCGACACAAAGCGAGCCTTTGGACCATTCTTCCTCCTCCATGCATTGAATAGATTGGTTGGAGGTTGGTGTGTATCCAGGATCACATTGTACGTTGCAAGTCATGTCCAAGGTGTAGACTGAGCTGTTTGTTTGGCAGATATAGGCACCATTTGGTATAGACGATGGTGGTGGGCAAATTATTTCTTCAAGAATAAAAATATGCAACTATCAAGAAAAGGAAACAATTAATCCTTTCTCTTCTTTTGTAACGTTGTCTGAGTGTAGTCAAACTATTTTGTCAGAATTATGTATATATGCCATATATGTCACTATTTGGTGACACAATGTAGTTATATCCAAATGATATTCAAATACCACATCTTATCAAATGTTGTAAAGTCGTTCTTTACCGTAATCAAATCACGCTATATAACGCAAACATCATATGTAGACATCATATACTCATCATAGAAATTAGCCAAATATTTTAACAGTAGCCATTTTCATCTTTTGAATTTCTTTGTATTTATCAATTTATATATTTGTATCACGGTTGACCTGATAAACTTTCATCTTGAATACAAAGCAAAGACGGAACTAGTCTAATGTTAGATATTTCGTACCTTTCTGCCACTTTTGCGCCCTATCATGACTATGGAAATTTCTGCACAAACACTTTGTTCACCAAAAACCTCACTTAAATATATATTTCCTTTCTGTAAACAAGAACTTAATTCAACAAACCATACGCAAGTGCTTAAATTTGATAACATGCACATTCTTGTTCGCATGTACATTATGGTTTGTCACCTGATTCGATTCCTACCTGTGCAGTCATCATCCAAGGACCATGTCTCATTATCGTTACAGGTAATCACCGAAATATTCCCAGGTTTGAATCCATGGTCACATTTTAGGGCACACTCGCTATTAGGGGTGTACACTGTCTGGTTACACACGTAGCTACCGTTGGTGACAAGAGGAGGCTTTGGACATCTTTTCTCTGAAACGATTGTTCTCGAAAATGTCTTTACAATCTACAAAAATAGAGCCATGGGCTCTGTAGCTCATCAGACTTTTGATAGAAATAGGTGTTTGGGTTTAGACCATGGGGTCATGGGCAGTGTAGGAAAGATAGCCTGTCCCAACGTCCAAGTTATTCACAATCAAATAAAAACGGCCCATTGCCCATTTGGGGTCAAGGGGTCACCGAACCTACAATTCAGAATCCCCATTGTCCAAGGAGTCTACACACAACTATTAAGCTATCAAGACCTTTTGGAACTGGAGAAGAAGATGAAAGTAGGATTTTAAGGTTTTGACCCCTGTGACCCCATTTGGGGTCAAGTGGTCACCAAACCTACAGTTTAGAATCCCCAGTGTCAAAGGAGTCTTCACACAATTTTTCAGCTCTCTAGACCTTTTGGAACTAGGGAAAAAGATGAAATTAGGTTTTTTAGGTTTTGACCCCTGTGACCCCATTTGGGGTCATGGGGTCACCAGACCTACAATTTAGAATCCCCAGTGTCAAAGGAGTCTACACACACCTTTTCAGCTCTCTGGACCTTTTGGAACTGGAGAAGAAGATGAAAGTAGGATTTTAAGGTTTTGACCCCTGTGACCCCATTTGGGGTCATGGGGTCACCAAACCTACAATTTAGAATCCCCGTTGGCCAAGGAGTCTACACACACCTTTTCAGCTCTCTGGACCTTTTGGAACTGGAGAAGAAGATTAAAATAGATTTTTAAGGTTTTGACCCTTGTGACCCCATTTGGGGTCATGGGGTCACGAAATCTACAATTTAGAATCCCCATTTGCACATAAAATTTCAGCTCTCTAGAGTCATTGGTTCTGGAGAAGAAGTCGAAAAAGTGAAAAGTTTACGGATGGACGGATGGACGGACGGACGGACGCCGGACGCCATGCCATGCCATAAGCCCATCGGGTCTTTCAGACCTGATGAGCTAAAAAGACTAAAATTTATCGGCTACGAAGTTGCAGACAATTGTCTTCCATTGCACCAACAGCACAGTCGAATAAGATACCTTTAAAAAACCTTTTGTGGTCCTTTTAACTAGGATTCTTCAAAGAGATCGCACATTTTATAACAGTTATAATAATTTCAATCTAATCATCTTTGTTGGGAAGTATACTGATACAATCAGACAGAAGAGACCATTTTTCTGAAAAATGACACTTGATGTCTGAATTAGTTGGTTTGTATCCACTTGACATTGCAAATTGCAATCATTGTTCAGACGTTGTATTGATCGGGAAGCACAGGGGCGGGGCATTTTATTTCTCTTTCATTACTTGTAACTTGAAAATAATTGGAATGATGCTGTTGTGTATATAAAGTGACAAAATCATTTTCTTTTCTCAAAACCATCTCAATTTCTTTATCATGTTTATCTGTTTTACATTCATTCAACATGTTGATTTGTGACATCAAAGGGAAATGAAAATGTAACATACCAACACATGAAGACGGAGTTGACCATAAATCAGAGGAAAGACACTTTTATCCGATTTATGATTAATTGGTTTGTATCCATTTAAGCACTGCAGATGACAGACGTCGTCCAGTTTATGGGTTGAAGAGTTACGACAGACATAAGAACCGTGGGTAACTTTGGGAGGAGGTGGACACTTGATTTCTGTTTAAAGTGTAGGAATGCTACATTAATAACAGGGACTTATGTTGTACGATAAGAATAATGAATCAAGAAAACCTTCTTTAGCCTGTCTGTATTTATTAAACTTTTCAACATTAGGACGGAAATAGTTCTTGAAATAGTTCAATATAGGCAGATAGGTCAGTCAAAAGGACAGGAGACAGACATTTTATATCAGTTGTCCCTGTGTTTGGCTTGTATTCAGTTGGCAAACGTCGTTAGACTTGTGTGTAGGGTGTAGGTGCCGAGGATAAAATGTGAAGAGGGCCAGGGCAATTGATCTTTGAGTTCAGTGATAAGTGTTGGATGAAGACAAATGAATCTGAATTTATAATATGCAAACCTTTGGCTGTAATTTCGTATTCAATTTACTAAATTGTTTAATGGATAATGTACATACCAACACAAGCAGATTGAGCAGACCATGAATCGGATGATAGACACTTTATATCCGATTTGACAGTGCTTGGTTTGTATCCATTTGAACAGTGCAGATGACATACTTCGTTCAGTTTGTGGGTTGTTGAATTACTACAGGTGTACAAGCCATTGGAAACTTTGGGAGGAGATGGACACCTGATCTCATTATATTATACCAAAAAATATACAATTTAGCTTAGGTAGAAATTTTGGTGTTACCAAAGATGTATGAGCCATTGGAGACTTTTAGGATGAGGTAGACAATTGATCGCTATCGGAATACCGACATTTGATATCTCAGTTTGCTACATATACCATACATACATCAAATGCTAGAGTAGGACATTGGTCAGAGGACAGACATTTGATATCAGATTTTCTTGCGCTTGGTTTACATCCACTTGAACATTTCAGATCACAGATTTTATTCGGTAAGTCGGACCCAGAGAAGCTACAGGTGTAAGAACCATGGTTACTTTTGGGTGGAGTCAGACACTAAATCTCGGTGTTGAATGAATCGTAACAACATTGCTCACTTATCTCTATGAAGTCCTCTTTAAATATTTTTGGCTATTAATATATTGCATATTAATTGTGTTCATCTTTTTCACAGGTTGGTGGAAGAGCACTTAACAGCACAGGTAGAGCAAGCGCTCCGAAACAGAGGACAGATATTTGCTATTATATTGTGGTGTACTTGTGTTTTTGTTATCAATTGCAAAAATGGTAAAAAGTGTTAAATATTCATAACAACAAACAGAAATGATAACATACCAACACATGTAGATGGAGCTGACCACGCATCAGATGATAAACAAGTAATATCTGATTTGGTAGTGTGTGGTTTGTATCCAGTTGAACATTGCAGGTGACAAACATCGTTTAGTCTGTGAGATGTCGTGGAGGAACAGTTATAAATCCCGTGGGTTACATGTGGAGGCGCAGGACACTTAATCTCTGCCGTCAGTGAATTAATTAAACAATTTGGGCAACCAGTTCGAGATTTTTACCAGAAAGACATACTTGACAAAAACTTTCTTTAGGATAAAGTTAACATGAGAAACACATTTTCAAGTTGAAGTTAAAAACTAAAACAATTATCTTGCTAGAATTGTTCATTCACATGAGGCAATGAATGAACAGTTAGGTTTTTCTTAAATCTTATGATATCAAAAGGAAATCACATATATAACATACCAACACACGCGGCTGGAGTTGACCAAAGGTCAGAGGATAGGCATTTGATATCAGGTTTTATTGTGCTTGGTTTGTATCCACTTAGACATTGCAGATGACAGACATCGTTGAGTTTGTGTGTTGTTGAGGAGGAACATTGGTAAGACCCGTGGGAGACTTTCGGAGGGGCAGGGCACTTGATCTCTGTATATGTTACAAGAAAATACAAAATTTAGATCAAAATGAATTTGAAAACAATCGCTAAGTTCTAAGATATTTTTCAAACTTACGGGGGATCAATCGACCCTTATGTTCATAATTAATGAAACAAGAAGACACAGTTTGAGATCATGAATCAACCAGTACACACCACAAATTTGTGTTCAATACAGGAAAGATATACATGCATGCCAGGGTGTTAACTAACTTGAATATTGACATACATGAAGTTATAAAGAAAGTATAATTTTAAGCTTAAAAACAAAAAGATAAAAGTAAAAGATATCTGGAAAGCAATGGATTCCTTTACATTGATTTGCAGCATTAAACGAAACAGTTGGGGTTTGATAGTTTATGACGTTGAAAGGAAACGACAATTGTTACCAACCAACACACGATGACAGAGTAGACCATGCATCAGAAGAAAGACAGGTGATATCTGATTTAGCAGTCTGTGGTTTGTATCCGGTTGAACATTGCAGATGACAAACATCATTTAGTTTGTGACTTGTGGAGGAAGCACATTGGTAAGAACCATGGGTGATTTTGGGAGGAGAGGGACACTTGATCTCTGTAATGATACAAAGAAAATACACATTGTAGATTAAGCTGAAAGGGAGTTCAATTGACACTTATTTTACTCATTTGTATCAAAAACAAAATAAACAAAATTCTGATTTTTTACATCTCATGAAAATTATGTGTAACCTACCAATGCAGGTTGACGGACTAAGAAGTCTTGTTTAGAAATGTATTGACTATCATTAAATTGCATTAACTGTGTACTTGTATTTTTTTTATAAAATGCAAAAATGGTAAAATGTTATGGTAATAAAGATATGGTAATACCTGTTACAACAAACATATATGATAACATACCAACGCATGTAGATGGAGCTGACCATGCATCAGAAGAAAGACAGGTGATATCTGATTTAGCAGTGTGTGGTTTGTATCCGGTTGCACATTGGAGTTGACAAACATCATTTAGTTTGTGACTTGTGGAGGAAGCACATTGGTAAGAACCATGGGTAACTTTGGGAGGAGAGGGACACTTGATCTCTGTAATGTTACAAAGAAAATACACAATTTAGATCAAGTTGAAAGGGAGATTAATTGACACTTATTTCACTTATTTGTGTCCAAATTAGAGTCCATATTTTTCAGATTTTTTACATCAAAAGAAACTTAAATGTAACCTACCAACGCATGTTGACGGACTTGACCATGCATCAGAAGAAAGACAGGTGATATCTGATTTAGCAGTGTGTGGTTTGTATCCGGTTGCACATTGGAGTTGACAAACATCATTTAGTTTGTGACTTGTGGAGGAAGCACATTGGTAAGTACCATGGGTAACTTTGGGAGGAGAGGGACACTTGATCTCTGTAATGTTACAAAGAAAATACACAATTTAGATCAAGTTGAAAGGGAGATTAATTGACACTTATTTCACTTATTTGTGTCCAAATTAGAGTCCATATTTTTCAGATTTTTTACATCAAAAGAAACTTAAATGTAACCTACCAACGCATGTTGACGGACTTGACCATGCATCAGAAGAAAGACAGGTGATATCTGATTTAGCAGTCTGTGGTTTGTATCCGGTTGAACATTGCAGATGACAAACATCATTTAGTTTGTGACTTGTGGAGGAAGCACAGTGGTACAAACCATGGGTGACTTTGGGAGGAGAGGGACACTTGATCTCTGTCACCAAAGAAATAATATTAAACAGTTGCATTCAGAGTCAGGTTAGAACACATTGTACGTTTAATCTGACAAACAAATCAAGACTAACTGAGTTGCAGTTCATTCCTTTTACCTACATCAGTAATGAACGAACCAGTAAAGGGTATGTTAGATTTAACGATATCAAAAGGAGGTAACAAACGTAACATACCAACACATGCAGCTGGTGTTGACCAATGGTCAGAGGACAAACATTTGATGTCAGCTTTCGTTGTGCTTGGTTTATATCCAGTTGAACATTGCAGATGACAGATTTCGTTTAGTCTGTGAGTTGTTGTGGAGGAACAGTGGTAAGAACCGTGGGAGACTTTTGGAGGGGCAGGACACTTGATCTCTGTTGTATTTCAATAAATGTAAACTGTTAAAATAGGAAGATTACAAGCCAATGTGTGTTGATTTTGTAAAGGCAAACTGACATATAAGTTCTCTAACAATTCTATGGTTATATCACTCACTGCATTCATCAAGTTTGTACGCAGCTTATCCGGGTGATGATATTTGAAAAGGAGGAAAATATATATCACTTCAGACAACCAACAAAAATCTTATAACGATATTATAGTACGAAAATTGTGATAGTAACTGTTCTGATGAGAGTGATTGAAAAAAGCACAAAGTTTAAAATCAGCAAGGTCTCGGTCGACTTTATGTAAACAAGTTAATACTAAACATGGACTTTATCAGTAATATGACAGTGAAGGTACCATATAGCACTATTACGCATTGAGTGAGTTTAAGGTCTTCAAATCGAAAAACTCATAGTTATAATTTTGATAACCTTTTACACTAAGTTTTGAATGATATAGTTTGAAAGTGTATGTTAGATTATAACGATATAAAGCGGATGTAACAAACGTAACATACCAACACATGCAGAAGGTGTTGACCAATGGTCGGAGGACAAACATTTGATGTCAGGTTTTGTTGTGCTTGGTTTGTATCCAGTTGAACATTGCAGATGACAGACTTCGTTGAGTCTGTGTGTTGTTGAGGAGGAACAGTGGTAAGAACCGTAGGAGACTTTTGGCGGGGCAGGACACTTGATCTCTGTTGATGGTTCAAGAAACGTAAACTGTTAAACCAGGGAGATCACCAGGAAAAGTGTGTTGATTATTAAAAAGAAAATGAACATATCTCAAGTTGTATTCAACAATTAATTGGATATCTTTTGAAAGATATGGGTCTCGTTTCCCCCCTCATTTCACTCAATAAGTTGGTACACACCTTCTTAATGTGATAATAATTGAAAATGAGAAGAAACTTTATCACTTCAGGCGATCAGCATATAACATTACATGATGATGTTACATGATGATATATACATCATCATATGTAATGTTATATGCTAATGTTATATATGGATAGCTATGGATCCATTTCACACTTTCACCTGATGAGACCTTATGGTCGAAAGTACTTGTGAATAAATCATCTTGGTTTTCTTCAACAAATGTGTTTTTCTAACATTACATGTATATATATATATAAGAGATATCAAGTAAAATCTGATAGAATCTGCTCTGGTGGAAGTGTTGGCAAGAGCACAAAGCACAACGTTTAAAAGCAGCATGGTCTACGTTTAAAGATATGTAAATAAGTTAATACTAACCATGACTTTATCAGTGATATGACAGTGAAGAGAGTTCTTGACATTATCATGTATTAAACGATTTTGATAGTGACTACGAGCTCATCGTTATTATTTTTCTTTTACACTCACTTTTTATAAGTTGATGCGAGACACAAATAAAAATCTATGGATAGCTTTTGATCCATTTTACACTCATATGGAGAAATGAATTAATGAAACACTTTTTTTTAGTTTAACGATACCAATAGTAACTAACAAATATAACATACCAACACATGCCGCTGGAGTTGACCAATGGTCAGAAGACAGACATTTAATATCTGATTTGGAAGTGTTTGGTTTGTACCCCGTTGTACATTGCAGTTGACAGACATCGTTTAGTTTGTGCGTTGTTGCAGAAGTACAGTGGTAAACCCCATTGATGACATGTGGAGGGGCAGGACACTTGATCTCTGCCAACAATTACAATTACAAAGTTTGAGGTCACGAGGAAATATATTTGCAAGCCAGGGAGATCACTAATCAAAATATGGTGATATATTTGAAATTTAAAGCGCATTTTATTTTGGATCCCTCATTGGAACTATTAAACAAAAAAGTTTGGAATGTTGTAGTTCAATGATGTCGAAAGGAAAAAACAGTATTAACCTACCAACGCATGTTGACGGACTTGACCATGCATCAGAAGAGAGACAGGTGATATCTGATTTAGCAGTGTGTGGCTTGAATCCGGTTGAACATTGCAAATGACAAACGTCATTGAGTTTATGACTTGTGGAGGAAGCACAGTGGTACGAACCATGGGTGACTTTGGGAGGAGAGGGACACTTGATCTCTGTCATCAATGAAATAGAACTAGAATAAGAACACATTTTAGGTGGAAGCTAAAAAAGCTAATAACGATTTTTTGATAGCAGTCGATTCCATTTAAAGTATTGAATGAAACAGTTAGAATTATTATAATTTAATTATATCGAATGTAACTAACAAATGTAACATACCAACACATGTAGCTGGAGTCGACCAATGGTCGGAGGACAAACATTTGATGTCAGGTTTTGTTGTGCTTGGTTTGTATCCACTTGAGCATTGCAGATGACATACTTCGTTTAGTTTATGTGTTGTTGAGGAGGAACAGTGGTAAGAACCGTGGGCTACACTTTGAGGGGCAGGACACTTGATCTCTGTTGTTCATTCAAAGGGATTTTACAAATCAAAACGTTGTTGATTTCTTTTTAAAATTTAGAACAGATTTAAATTCCTATCTAACAATTAAATGGTGAACTTCTATTCATTTCTATTACTACATGTCACTTCAACAAAAGATACAAAGCTTTCATGATATCAAAAGAAACTTGATAACTTCAGACTATCAACATAAACTTCTAGCTGATGAATGTTTATATCTTGACGACATGTTACATTTTACATTTTCTTTAAATTGATTGTCAAAATTTGCATTTTATATACCAATACAGGAAGGTGGAGTTGACCACTTCGACGTGGACAAACAAGTGACTGTTGTGTGGGTGTTGCTTGGTTTAAAGCCTGTAGCACATTTCAAGCTGCACGACGAGCCCTGCCTTTGAATACTGGATGCACAGTGGAAGGTTCCATGGCTCACAGCAGGAGTTGAGCACCGTACCTCTGGAAACATCAAGTCTATATAATTGTAGTTTTCAAATAGCATAAGTGTGTATGAACTATGGGTGGCTTTGGGAGGAGAGGGACACTTGATCTCTTTCATCAATGATATAGAACCAGATGCAGAACACGTTTTAGGTGGAAGCTAAAATAAACTTATAAAGATTTTTTGATAGCAGTCGATTCCTTTCTCACCCATTTGAAGTATTGCATGAAACAGATAGAATTATCATATCGAAAGTAACTAACAAATGTTACATACCAACACATGTAGCTGGAGTCGACCAATGGTCGGAGGACAAACATTTGATATCAGATTTTGTTGTGCTTGGTTTGTATCCAGTTGAACATTGAAGATGACATACTTCGTTGAGTTTGTGTGTTGTTGAGGAGGAACAGTGGTAAGAACCATGGGAGACTTTTGGAGGGGCAGGACACTTGATCTCTGTTGTTCATTCAAATGGATTTTACAAACCAAAACGTTGTTGAATGGTGAAGTTCTAAAAACTTCTATCACTACATGTCACTTCAACAAAAGATACAAAGCTTTCACGATATCAAAAGAAACTTGATCACTTCAGACTATCAACATAAACTTAAGTAAAAACGTATACATCAAAAAGAACTGTTATGTTAACGAAAATAGAATAACAAGGTTAGAAGTACTGGTATTGTAATACTGACGTTACCCGTGCTGATACAAACACAATCTAGTTAAAACTAGATGTATTGATCCGTCAATACATCTAGAGAGTTACTGATTGATGTCATGTTCAGCTGACATTTGACTAATTTTGAACCGACCAATTAAATGAGGACAGGAAGACAGCTTTCAGCCAATCAAAGGCGGGTTTCTTTTGCATTGTCGTTAATGTCACATGCTGACGTTTACCCTTTGTTTGTCTATATTTATCCTTTAAAACTTATTTTGTCATTGTTTGACGTAATTTTTTTATTTGCTTTTGCTCAAATTACCAAATAAACAACCTAAAATTATTCCGTCAACATCATTAGCACAGAATTTATGCTGTCATCATATTTCTCAACACAATTCACTGCGAAAAAATTGGTAACATTCGGATTATGTAATCGAGGTACTTAAGAATGGCGAAACATTCGCATTGTCTCGCGATTCGAAGAGCTGGGCCAGCTCTCTTTAAATTGGGTGATGTTCGAGCCTACTCGATACGGAATAGACCTGTAATTCTCTAGATGTAATAACGGACTTCGGGACGTATTATATTACAGCTAGTTTAAACTAGATTGATACAAACAAAGCATTAGGTAACGTGTATATCAGTGTATATCGTACTCGTCAAAATAAGGCCAAGTCTTAGCAGGTGGATCTCATTTGACATGATGATTTAGAAAAATACAGACGCCAGTTTCAAATAGATCAAAGATAAAAAAAATTCATCCTACAAGAAATAATACACTACAATAATTGGCAATTACAATTGGCAGTTAAATCTATGAAATAGGCAAAATCTATAAAAAGTAAGAAACACCATATTTGTATGTACAAAAAGTTGGTTAAAATTGGAGTCCAACCCAACCACTTCAGAATCATTCCAGATGGCAATGTCAGCGACATTTGCTTTACATTTCATGTTGGAATCCCGAGCTTGTGTCTCTTAAGATTTCTAAATTATAATCATAATTTAATATTCATTAGTATACATGTTTAATTTGTGTAATGATATACCCGATGGAGGAGATAGTTCTAGTTGATGAATGTTTTTATCTTGACTACATATTACATTATACATTTTCTTTAATTTGATTGTCAAGATTTGCATTATTATTACCAACACAGGAAGGTGGAGTTGACCACTTCGACGTGGACAAACAAGTGACTGTTGTGTGGGTGTTGCTTGGTTTAAAGCCTGTAGCACAGTTTAAGCTGCATGTCGAGCCCTGCCTGTGAATACTGGATGCACAGTGGAAGGTTCCATGGCTCACAGCAGGAGTTGAGCATCGTACCTCTGGAGAAGTAAGTTTATATAATTGTAGTTTTCAAATAGCATAAGTGTGTATGAACTCAGAACTATGGGTGACTTTGCGAGGAGAGGGACACTTGATCTCTGTCATCAATGAAATAGAACCAGAATAAACACATTTTAGTAAATACGAGAGTCAGTCTAGCTTTTTAAAATGTGATGTGAGATAATTTCACATGCCTTAATTCACCTTCGTTCTTGGTTAATCATTTGATCAACAGACGTTGGAGCATGCATTTCGTTCATGGTTTGAGTGATGGGTCCAATTATGATGCCAGTGAATAATTGAGTGAGTTTGGAATTAACGTAGATATCATTTAAGTTATTCAACGTGTGGATGTAGATCGTCCGTAAGAGAGTAGAAAAGGCAGGGAGAAATTGGAAAGAAAGGTTTAGGGAACGGAGGGAAAAACGGGAAACTTAGAGGAAAACAGCGGGTTCTTAACAACTCAAATTTCGTCTGACTTCTATCTATAGGATTTCCAGAACGATGCCCCTACCAAGAGGATGTTGGCTCCGGATGGCATTTTTTTCAGGCTCCTTGAACTGATCATGAATGAAGCACCTAAACAACCACGTCGTGATAAGGTACAGAGTAAATAGTTGGAAAATGTATTTGATAATAACTATTTAATGTTTCAGAATTATGGTACTTTGAAAAGTCATATTGTGAGAAGACGTTACATTAATGTGACAGGATTAGAACCCTTACCCCGAAACTAGACTTACCAACACATGAGGCTGACGCTGACCACTTTGATGTTGACAAACAAGTGATTGTTGTGTGAGTGTTGCTTGCTTTATATCTGGAGGCACACTTCAGTGAACACGTCGATCCTTCTTTGTGAACAGAAGTTGAAGAACAATGGTAACTTCCATGGCTGACAGCAGTTGGTGTTGGGCAATGTATTTCTGAAACAATCGTTAGAGATAAAATAAAATCTTACCCGACCTGACTTTTATAAATTTCTAAAGACGTATGATACAACGGTGATACAAACAGACAAAAGCTTTTCTTGCGCATCTTTTAGTACGTAATATGACTAAATAATGTTCTATAAGGTCATTCTTAGAACTGAGCACTACTTAAGGAAAATAGTGTTAATTAACATATCGGTTAATGAAGGGTTAATGGTACATACGAAAACATTTAATGAGTAGATTATTGACTATGGCATGTCGTAGAAAAGCATATATAGACATGAACATTAAAACTAAAGTCGTATTCGCATAAAAAAAGGCTTCTCAACACATCAATACATACCCAAACAACTGACTGTGCCAGACCATTTGTGAGGAGACAAACAGCTGACTGACGAGTGTGAAGGCTTGAAACCCTTATCACATGTAATACGGCAATGAGCGCCATATTTGTGAACCTTTGTCGCAACTCCGTTTACAGTTAGTGCATTGGTACACACCGCCTTTCCATGTTTGAATGGGGCTGGTTGTACACATATTATAGCTGATGAAAAACAAAAAGAGTTCAATAGACAAAACATCAACAATTTAGGCGAACTGGTTTTTCCTCTACTGAAAAATGTCAATGATCATGCATTTGGTGTAAGTATATTGTTATCACTTATATAATTGTCAATCTTAATAAAAAAATTATTCTTAAAGAACATTTGCGTTATAAAGGTTTACATGGTCTATACATGTAGCTATGAAGCTTGTTCGCCAATCCAATTTCATTATCATATGAATAAATATACATAAAACAACTCTTTTTTACTTTTTGAAAAAAAGGTGGGTCATGATATGATACATATACTGAAAGAATATATTTTGAATGTTTGATGTTTGCTCCCATCTATCTTCAAGATCTGCTTGAATCCCGCAAGTCCTAAAGAGCTCTACGCTCAAACGATCTCGATCTTCACGACATACCGAGAACCAACACTGTCAGAGGAGAGAGAATGTTCCAATACGCTGCCCCAAAGCTATGGAATTCACTGCCAGACTACATAAAGATATCACTCTCAGTACAAGTGTTCAAAAAGACTCTAAAAACTCATCTTTTGCACCTCTCTTACCAATAGCCTTTCCTGATTGTAAAAAGCCTGTGAACAGCCCAGCTTATATTGATTTTTTGATTTTTTTATTTATTTATGATATGTAGTTAAATGCTTACGAACACAAGAGACTCCTGTGGACCACACCCCCGAATGACACTTTATAGTCGTGTTTCCGTGATGACTGTTGCCCTTATTGCAGACGACGGTGCACACAGTCCCTTCTGGGTAGGTTGTTGCCGGACATTTGAGGTGACCATTGGGAATGGTTGGTGGTTTGCAAACGGCTGGTGCTGCGGATGCGAGAGATTTACTTGTGATATAACGGGGAGTGTAAAACTGAGTTCTCATCATGAAATCATCATTTTTAAAAATCATTTACAAATTTGCAAAAAATTTGAAAAGCTATTTTGTATGTCAAACTATGTTTATTTATTTTCAGCAACGGATTGCTGATACTTCTTAAAGTTTTGATGTTATTAATATTTTAAGTTACTATATGTATAGTGACTTCAAAACCTCAGGTAAAATGTAGTTGGTCACTTTTTTAAAACAATAATCGTGGTTTACAAAGACAAATGTACGTTTTGTCTTTGTAATTAACATAAATAGAATAGCATCAGCTATCCTCGGATATTAATGGCTTTTATAAAATGGTGTTTATACTTAGATATTACAAGACTGTATATGATATTATATAATGAACCAGAGTAATTAGTTAAAACTGTACGTTGGGCCGAACTTATCATACATATGTTAGTTTCAATTCATTGTGATTTAACATTCGTGTCATAATTACCCGAGTGATGGTGGTGATGAAAAAGAAACCTTTTTTCAACATCTGAAATAAAAATCATATCAGGTTATATATTGTACGATTTACGGTTGTATAATTCAAACCTTGTACACATTAATCAGAATTCCATGTATCCACATAACGATATGTGAAATTAAACCCAAACATGAAAACATATATGAGGTTTTTCAAGTCTTAGAATCGAGGATTTTTACCCGATAACTTATGTGTATGTGCCCAGAGTAAAGAGTGAAGTTCCATAATCAATTAATTGACAAATGTTTTAAAAACATTTGATAACAGAAGTGCATAGTACCTGGCAACGTGTTGCTTTTAACATAGGGCAGAAGACAGCACCACAAAAGAATATATCCAATTTCATGCATCGTTACGACACGATTAAGGTTGGATAAGTCTTATCAGAAACAGTTCATTACTGAAATCAGAAAGAACATAAGCAATTGCAGTGAACAGCCCTTTATCATAACATATCAATAACCTTAACAATGATTGTAATTTGTAATCTACATCCGTGGTTACAAATAGATTCAATGCAATGCAAATTGTTCTCTTATTTTCTAGATTAAAGCTAGAAATAATAACTCACTTTAAGACGTGCCTCAATAGAAATCCACAACAAGTTGGTTATCTTAGACAATACACTGACGAAGGATATCTCCACTTGAGAGTTCTCACGAAACAAAGTCTTTCTTTCTGTCCTGTGTTTCTTGTGTATATATAAATCTCAATATTACCTTTGTACGCGAATTACGGTGTTTATGTAAGAAACAATTAAGTGTTATGTTTTAATGCAAAATTTGTAAACAATGAACGACGGTTCTGTGTCTTGACGATCGAGATGTTACGAAATAATGCAAATAGAAATATATTAAGATCGATAGTATATATGTTTTTGATATGTGTACCTTAGATTTTACAGTACATCGGACAAAACAGGGGGAAATGCTATCAGTTTCAACTATTTTTAAAACAAAGTCTATGAACTTTATACTTCCATGTTTCCATGTTTGTATCTGCTTTACTCAACGAAATCATAATGCGAGCGATGAACACAATCGAGTTTAACTTCACATTAATTACCTTTAGACACAATAGGGTAATCATACTGTTTTATGAATTGAGTCAATGTTGCATTTACTGTAAGTACTTATCTTTTATTGGCAACATGGAAGATAATTCTCTTTGAATCAATAAATTCACGAAATGAATATTCTCACCAATCTTTTAAGTAAGAAGAGCTTTAAATTCAAATGTTAAAAGCTTTTTTTCTTCCAGATGTAAAACATTTTGAATAATAAACTGTTACATGACAAATACATTTATTCTTGTAATTGTGCATATTACCTCTTTATATGATAGATATAAACTAAAAATAACTAGACTTAGGACATTCTTTATTTTGAAGTCATTGCACTATGCAATAAAACATTCTTTTCACGTTAACTTTAACCCTATTTTAACTCACGTTTAATTAAGAATGTCGCTATATTAAATACCGCTTAAAAAACAAAATTTTCATGAATTTTCACAAATTCGCACGAGTTTCGTAAAAGTCATATGTCACACTTCCGAGGATAATAATTTCTTTATTACCGAATCATTTCCATTTCAAAAGCATGGAAATATTCAGAAAACGGCCTCCTTCCATTGCGACGGCCTGCTACAGTGACGTCACGAACGATGGTTTTATGACGTCACAGACGACGAAATACGGTAACTCGGGCTTAGACAATCGTTGCTAGGCAAAAGTGATATGTGCACATGTGCTCATATTGAAAATATGTCACCGCTTATGAATAACCATATGGGTAATAATATACGATATTACTTAACAAAAGGATTGGTAGAAAATTTCGTCATTGTTTAATAAGCCTATCTTTAGTGACAATTTGTATGTATTAACACATGATTTTATTCAGAGAAAAATATTATTACATCAAAATATATTTGTCAGTGAATTTGCAGTTTGACCTGAAATTATGTACTTATCATATTTTGTGACCTAGTGTCCAATTTCACGGGTTTAGACGAAAATCTTTGAATTGACCTCCTGACCTACATTTATTTAGATTCGTGGATCAGCAAATGCTGTATCAGATAACGAATGAAGAACAAATGTTTAGTTGCTAAGCGCTGACAAGACACTCTCTTTAACAATCCCTTATCGTTTGACGTGAGGTAAATACGACTTGATATGCTATTTTCTTTGCACCAAACTTTGCGTGTGGATTATGCAATCATTCTGTAATGACGTTTTACTTGCTTTCTTTGCTTAAGTGTATATTACTCTCTGTAGATGTGTTTCGTGTGTACTTTAAATCCTGTAGAAATAACCAGTTTGGATTGGTTGTTTGCCATGAATTATGATGCTCCAAGAGCTCTTATATATTCTAATTTAGACATATGGGGGTTAGCATGCATACAGAGTGAGGGTATAAAAACTTATGGAGCACCAACTGTATTATGGCATTATCAAAGCAAAATGTAGCTTTAAAATTCTATGTGTTACTCAAATAATCGTTTAATCGTTTAATTCATAGAATTTTCGTAGTTTGTCCCGACAAGACATACGCGAAATTTACCTAGTCAGATACACTAACTACGTACATTGTAAATAAAAGGACAACAGGAAATAAAAATTGTTTAATGTGAAATAAAATGAATGATAGCTTATCATCAATTGATGAATGTAAGTCTCTCCTGTTTGTTACATGTTGTTTTACATATCATTAGAATTATACTAATATAATGAAGACGACGTCAATTGATAATGATACAAATTCATTATTCCATATAGGCAATATATTCTAAGATTGGTTGTCAAGCAAGTAGTCGCCATTCTTAGTATGTGTTGTTTTTACATTCTTTTATAGCCAGACAGACATGTGGATCTACGTAGCGGCTGCCATCATAATCTTCATACTCCTTAAGGAGTTGCTTCGACTACCAACTATCGGTAAATATGACGAGCGGTACGTCTTTATAACAGGCTGTGACACAGGGTTCGGGAATGAATTAGCTAGAAAGCTCGACTGTTTGGGCTTAAATGTATTTGCCGGATGCTTCACAGAGAAAGGAGAAGACGAACTGAGGAAAGTTACATCTAGGAGACTGAAAACAGTGTCTCTTGACGTTACAAAGATTGGGAGTATAGAAAAAGCTCTGAAAGAAATCGAAAAACTCCTTCCTTCAGATAAAGGTAAGTTGGACTTTGAAGTTTGAGATCACTAATGTTTGTTTATTTGTTTGGAAATGATATAAATATGATGAGTGGAAGATTGTTAACCATATCATCAACTGACTTAAAAAATCAATCGACCTGTATAACAAACTAAGAGGCCATTTACATAAAGTACCCAACTAGCCACTATGCACAGGTTAATATTATGCAATTGATTCTGAATTGATTAATGATTTCTGTAAATTGATTCGTATCTTTTAATACATTTGACTGTTAGAGTTATCATTGGTCAGAATTTGAAGGATTACAGGATGTACCTTTGCTTTATTCTAATTTTCACACATGAGGAATATGCTTTCTTTCTGCTTTTTATTTTAATAAAAAAAAGTCTTCTGAAACCTGGCGTTGTGGCAGTTCCTGTAAAGTAAGGAATTGGACAAGGTTTTTTTAAAAGTCATATCATCCTTTAATCACTTCTGTTTTAATTTGAGAACGTTTTGGGGATCAGTTAGATTATCTCAGCGTCAAAATTTTGAAACGCAAACTGCTACATTTCAGCGATACCTCAAACATGACCTTGGTCCGTCAAGACGACGCCTGTGCAAAATGCGCAGTTACATGCATTTTAATTTCCCCTCAGCATATGAAATAAGTGAGGCTTTTCAATAATTTCTTTTGAAACGCCGTCGCAGAATGCACAACTAAGATTGAAAGTATCTAATCAGGTTTCTCAATCCAGTGCGAAAGTGCTCGAATTAAAACAGAGGTTAGCGTATAAAAATGAAGAATTAATTTTTGGGAGGGAACGTCATTATAATATAAAAAATCTGATGTGCTTACTTAGCGATATTAGATTCCTTCGATCTTTTTCTCGAACGTAGCGAAAATAATACCTTTGATGTAAAATTATCCATCCAGGTCTCTGGGCACTTGTCAACAATGCTGGTGTAGCTGCTAACATCGCTCCGTCAGAGTTCTTGAAGAGAGTTGATTATGACATGTGCCTTGCCGTCAATCTTTTTGGCGTTATTGACGTCAGTAGAGTCTTTCAACCGCTGGTTAGGAAAGGTCAAGGTCGAATCGTCAACATCTCCAGTGTCATGGGACGCATAGCTCACGCGGGTGCTCCCTATTCGGTGTCCAAATATGGAGTTGAGGCTTTTACGGATGTTCTAAGGTAAAAAAAATGTAAAAATCATGTCGTCTTCCATTTCTTACAGAACAATGTATTGACAATAATTGCCCATTAAATACTTCAAAACGTATTGTTTATAATAGAAGTTCTTCAACCGATAGGTTTGTTTGACATGAGTGTTACAGAAGGATAAGGCGTGATCCGAAATATAACAGTGTTAGGTCCCTTTCATTAAGTATCATTACGATATGATCGATATCACAAATAAATAGCTTGTGTATCATAATGCATTATGTATCTTTTACGTTGTGTATTAATGTAACATTATGTATCATTACAACATACAGTATACATTTTATTCTTATTGTAGTAATAACAGCATATAATATATCATTTTAAAATGATATTTCATTTTTTTTAAAATCATGTATCAGTGTAATTTGAATTCGATTTTCTCTTGATTATCAGCCACGAGTAATAACGTTTAGAATCTATCCGTAATGAAAATCCATGAGTTGATTACTCTCAACGAATTCGCTCTCCCTCATGCATTCTCCATCCTCAATCAAGAATGACCATCATTCGTTCATTCACGTGAATTGCTATTCTACAAATTACCGCGATGAAATTTACGGGAAATACCCCGTATTCTAAATGACTAAAGCGCACTCTTCAAGTTCTTAACGTGCGATCCAAGCGTAACGAGTCAAATGAAAAACACACATTGTATACTGAGAAACAAACGTTAAACTTACGTCATCCCACCGTAGCCTAGTGGATAAAGCGCTTGTTTAACAATCCGAGGTTAGCATGTTCGCTTCTGGACTATCACATTTGCAAAAGCTGATTTTCATATTTGAGACGTTTTAGATTTGTCATGCCTGAAACAAAAATACCGCAATCTGCAGTTTTAATTAAAAACCCAACACCCCACCTGGCCGGGCCAGTCAATAAGCAATGGATTCTTAAAAATACTCCACTGTTCACGTCACCATGGAGTAACCGTTGAGATGATATATAAAGATGGTATATGAAAAGAAAAGATACTTGGTCTATTTCAAAGAAGATAAATTCACTTTCACCAAAATCTGTTTGCTTCTACGTCGAACTGACTCCAAAGGGAGCCGGTCGCCTAAGCAACAATATGACGTCATGAACCTGTCATTGCGTCAGAGCACTAGTAATTATTACTTGGCCATTGTCATTCTCACAATTGACAGATAATAGGATTTCAGATTCAGATTCAGATTCAGTTTATTCAGTATTTAGGGCCATTAGGCCTATAGTACAAGTACAAATGCAGAAAACATTTGATTTTCACGTGGTAACAACAGTTCGATAATAGAAAACATGTTTTAAATACATTGCTATAGCTTTGATAACATCGATTTTTTTTAATTTAGAAGACTCGACAATATTTGTTTATCTCTCACAGGAAAAGATACAAATGCTAAATATTTATCTCGAAGATGAGAGTACTTTGAACATTCACATAGTACATGGAATTCGTCTTCAATGTTTCCAGAATTACAATGTTTACATATATATTCACAGAAATCGCTAGGAATTTCCTTTTTTTTACGTAAAGCATTAACTTTAAAATCATGGAAACCAATTCGAAATTTACACAATGTCCGTATCAACGCCTTTTCTTTCAAGTTCAAAATATAAAATTCTGGCACAAGTAAAGATTTATGCGTTGAGTAGTAATTAAGATATTTAGAATTGTGTATGGACATAGACCATTCTTGTGCAGGATTATCTTTATTGATGGATACCGGAAGTTACCGACTATCATAAAATAATTTCTGTCATGTTTTCATTCAAACTTATCATGATTGGTTTCGTTTAATATCATGAAATAGGCGGGAAGTGCTGAGGCAAGGTGTGACTGTTCATCTGATATCTCCAGGCTTCTTTGCAACCAGCATAAACACAAGTTGTGACTTCTATCAACTGTATAAAAGGTCTTTCTCGGAGTCCAGTAAGGATGTACAGCGATACTACGGTTCCAAATATGTTGATGCAGGTTGGTACACTGTTCATGATAAGATACATCTTTATCGGCTAACACAGCCCTGTGTAAAAATATTGTAGAGAAATATGTTTTTAATGTTGTTTTCTACTGTGAAACTGAAAATGAACATTTCATTGCCATTATAACTAAATAGCTCGGTTATATCATAAATGAGAAGAATATCGGTTAGTGTAAGAAAATTAACGTCAGTGATGACACACAAAAGTGAACTTAATGGGAATCACAACTACTAAATCGTTCTGCCATTACAGAAATGAATGGAATATTGCCTCTTGTAAGTAAATTTACATCAGTGATGATTACTTGTAAATTTCTCTGCCATTTCAGAAATGTCAAGATTATCGGCTCTTGTTAGTAAATTTACATCAGCGAAGACACACCAAGTAGTGGATGCCTACACCCATGCCATCACCGCCATGTTTCCCAGAGCCCGGTATCTGGTGGGTGATGACTGCAAATATTACTTCAGAGTCCTGTGGAATCTCCCAGAATTCCTCACTGACCGGTTATTGACATGGCATTTTACTATACCGGAAGGAGCAAAATAACACAATTTCTAGATTTCTAATATTAGGAGCATGAATTTCCTTATCCATGATACAATGCTATATACAATGAATATCCTCTTAACCGATATCCCTCTTATCCGACACTCCCTCCAAACTGACACAATAAGATGGCTCAATATTGGACGTTTCGAGTCATAACGCTATTCTGACATCTCTCTAACGAAGGTTTGCCTTGTTGGTTGAAGGAAGTATTATTATTCTAGATGAAAAGAGGGGGCTACAATGTGTTTTTAAACATAAACGATGTTTTTGGTCTGTGACGTTCTTCATTGTAGATGTTACTCCCATACTTGCATGTGAGATAGAGTCATTGCTGGGCTCATGTAAATCGATTTCTTTTATGTGAAATTAACAAAGATAAGTTAAAAGAGATCAGTCGTCACGATAACGAAATCAATAAGCGTCGCTATTTTGCAACATTTGCGGAGATCTGTGCGCTATTTCACCACAACTGCATCGTGAAAATATACATTGTCTTCTGAAATGCTTCACTTGTTTCTATCACTGAGTTAGGCATGCGCTATATTATCTGTTAAACCTTGCAGATTATCAATTTACAATTGTATTAGTTAGATAAGCCGATAAGTTTATGTCGAAAATGCTTTGGTCACGTGACTTACTGCAAATAGTCCGCCAGCAGTGCTTGATATAACACTAATGTAGATTTATTTACAGTACCTCCAACACGCAAGTAAATTTTACATGCCCTTATATCAGTTGTATCCCTATTTTCAGCCGGTTGTATATACACTTACGTTATATAAGAATTTTATCATATTACAATTTTAACAGGTAGCGCAGGTAATTCGAAATCTATGTTTGAAAAAATATTATTTTTGTTTCTCAATGTAAGTTTAGATGTTCTCCCATATCTAACATATTTCATCGAAATACGTAAAATATATAGTGGATATTTGACATTACCATGTATCACTCATCGAGTGAAGTAGAAATTATATTTTCACGAGCGGCGCAGCCACGAGTTTAAATACATAACTTTCCACTTCACGAGATGAGACATACATGGTATTCGACGATAAATGTCAAATGTTCTATCTATTAAGTTTCCCAATTGTGTAGCTAAATCGCTTGCTATCGCGGCCATCGCATAACGTCATTCAATTGTTTCTTGACGTCACAGACCACGTCATATGATTGTTGAAGTATTTCACTGAGTAGAATACCATTATTATTTCACTCGGTGAAAATATGGGTTTTATTTTCACCGATATATGGCATATCTCACAATTGAAAATGTACTATAAATGGCATTTAGTATGTTACGTGTAAGATTTAAGGCTGTTTTATATAGGCGCAGAAAGCAAAATCATGACCTGTATTTCCTTGTGTACAAGCTATATATCTCATTTAATAAATTGAATGTATTTCTGTTGTTCTGTACGTTTGTCTCAATGGCGCGTGCAAGTATGACATTGATCGATATTGATTAGACATTAACCTTTGTAGTGTGAACGATATCTAACCAATAGGTATTAAATAACATTTGGTAGTTCTCGATATTATGATACCAAACCGTTTCACATCAACAAGATACTCTATGACACTTCAATGCTTAAAGATACCTTGAATTCTCACCTACAGCTTTAGCAATATCAACAGATGGTGCTTGGGGCCATTCATGACTTGCTGTAAGTAAAAACTAGACATCGAAGAATGACAATGCACCAATGCAAATGAATGAAGAAAAGGAATATCAAAGCGTGAGATCATTTATTAGCAATTACACATGTAGACACATACTTGGGCATAAATATTCCTTTGTTTCTTTAACAATATTCCATAAATAGCAACAACATCGAAAGCACTAATCATAATTTACAGCACGGAAACGCATTTCAAGAACGAGTACGGTAAGAGATATCCTCCATTGCAAACAAGTTCAGTTCATCATCACTGAGGTCATCAAGAGTATCCTCCCCTTCTTCGGATATAACAAGAACCTCGAGGTCATCGTGTTCCTCAACAAGGTTATTGTCAGATTTGCTTCTTACAACCATTTTTCCAGCCGGAGAAATGTCAGGAACCTGAGAAAGCTCCTCATCTTGTTCTTTCTCATCAACCTCCTTTGGTGGATATTCATGATGCGCAATCAAGTCAACCGATGCTGTTGCACAGTCATCATCTTCCAGGGAACCAGATTCCTCATCTGACTCAGCAAAAGAGTCGTCAGAACCTTCACTAGAATCCTCATACTCAGAATTTTCACCAATGGTCTCTTCATCCTCAGAATCTCCATCTCCAGACACGCCTTCTCCAAAGATTGAATCCTCATCCAAGACCTGCAGTTGAAAGCTGACCGGGGTCTGTCTCATCTTCTTCATGGCGTAATTGAGGTAGAGGCTCCGCATGGCTTCCATCGTTGTCAACCTTCGATGTAAGGAGGAGATGCAGGCGGGGTTGATGCTGCCCCGGTTCATACTGTACCTCTGAAGGATGTCCTGGATCTTCACGTTCAGTTGGTTCACCACCTGCATGGCCTTTTGGAACCGTCTCGTGCTTGAGCTAGATACAGTGCTGCTGTTCATTGTGGTTCAGAATCTGTAAGAGAAAATTAAAGTGAAAAGTATTCTTATTTCAATATTATTTGTATATATTGCAATTAAGTAGTAGATTATTCATAGAACATACCTTCTCAATACTACAGAGTGCTTGTTTAAAGTTTCATTGCTTATAATTATTTTGTTATGAAAATGTTCTAAGGAACAAGTTTAAGAAACAAGATTTAGATCAACTAAACCCCGAGGCAATGTTGTTTTATAGAATCGAAGTTAAGCAAAGTGTGTGTGAGAAAATCGTATTGTTTGTATATAATTTTTAATGGGCAAATAAATACCACAAAACTGTATTTTAAAACGTTAAGAATTAATTAAATTTTGAATTTTTTCTAGGTTTCCATTAAATTCTTATAAATGCAAAGCCAATTTCGTTTTGAAATTGTAACAATATAACATTTTTAAGTGTAACAAAGCTGAATGCTGACCATGCGAATGCTATGGCCTAGGGCTAAGGTTTAACCATGAACTTAATGAAAACCCTTCGATCTGCATGATTTCAATAAAACAATTTTTATTTTGCATTATTTATCTGAAACTTGAACCAAATATGTGTTTTTTGCAAAGCACAAGGTGTTAGTAATACCTATCTATATACTGCTATACCTTCAGTACATTTGCACTGCAACACATGTTTATGTGTTTTGTCATTGATTTATATATGCGTTATTTAATGTTTCAATTCGCAAAGTTTCTTATCGATTTCGTACTTTTCCCTCATCTGCTGATAGTAATCTTCAAATATCTGTTATCAGCATTGGTTAAGATAAATTGCAGATCGGACTGTCAGTTCACTTACATTTACATTATATGGTAAGTGCGAACATATCGTTTGTGTCACAACCCCTCCCCCCCTGTTGAAAAGTGCTTTCGGAGAACATCTTCCTACTTTATTTAGATTTAGATATGGCATTTCACTTCTACAGTGTAACCAACAGATATACCAAGCCTTTCTTACGACAGCAGTATAATCTATTTCTTTTCTTTCATAATTTTTTTTTCCTTATGCTTGTGGCACTTTTATAACAATATACTAGTACATTATCAATAAGTCAGTGAATAATTCAGCATCTACCCTTACCTTGAAGGAAAACAGTATGTAAGACGTAAATAGCAAGATATGTTACTCAAATCGAAAGTAAAATTCCGAAACGTTACCAATCATACTATCGAAAATGTAGTCCCATTCATTACGAACTAGATATTCGCAAATTATTTCCTTTCTTTCTTCAATGTTTTAGCAATTAATATTTTCCTCGAGGAAAACGTATAAAATACACCATCTGCTTTATGTAACCATTTGAATATAAACGTTTATACAAAATAATTTAAAACCGGCATGATATAAAATCTAAAAAAAACGTCTAACACATTATACAAATTTCTATATATTTTTCATATTCGTAAAATGAAATATATGGTCATTGATTTATGAATACTTATACTTATGGTAACTTGTTATTCTTAAAAAGTCTACAAATGAAGACATAAAAATTGTTGCATACATATATCTTAAATCATAATATGCAAGATAGTGAAAATATATAAATGCTGCATCTACAGGCATCCTACCTTATCGATGGTCCGTGTGCGTAAATCCAAAATGCGTTTAGCAACTGACTAAATTGGACCCCGCCAAATGTTATAACCTATGTCTTCATAATCCTTTAATCACAAATCTGAGAAGCTAAGCTATCAGATTTAAGGATTTTAATTTTGAAAATGAAATTCCTAATCCACCCATCCATAGAATTGATGAGTAAGGGGTTTAAATCTTAACTGAGAGAAGGATTAAAAGATTAACAATGTGTGGCGTGAGGCATCCCTTATGGCTAGGAGGCAAATCTTCATAATCCGGATGATCCGCCAACCCTGTGCATCTAAAAACACGCCTTTGTTAACGCTGAAGAAAGATTATGCGATTAAGTGAAGGATAAACATCAGGTATGGTTATTATGGGGCATCAGCTACTTAAGAGTAAGCAAAGAGGATTTAATAGATATGTCAACACTGTTCATTGTCTTATGTTTGTAATCTTTTTGACAGGAGCGATTTGGAAAGATTGAAAGGGGATTAGAATGTATGATATGATGACTAGCATGGCTATCAAATGGATTTATTCTATCTTCTATGATAAATTATGTTAGACGGCGATATTTCAGTAAGAAAGTAGATGTTTGGAGTGCTATTAAAGACATGACCGGAATTGAAATGCGTTTTCCTCAACCGTGACTGGAAAATATATTCAAACTTGTTGGAGTGCAGTATTTATGTATGCCCATGTAATGTTTTTCCTTATAAAATATGCTAATAGTGACACAGAGTATGTTTTATGATTTGCCATGTGGCTTAAAAAAGAATATAAATATCCTGTGTCCCGTGTTAAATTCAAACCGCCTCCCTATACTTACATCTTTATCTCTTAATGCCCAAATTATGACATTTTCATGTCAACAGTGATATTCAGAAATCGGTCATATCAATGTTAAAAGTCGAAAATCTGTGTCTCATTTACATGTATTTTAGTTAAATGACCCACCTAATAACTTTCAAACCATGTTTGTCTTTGTGCCTGCAATGAATAACTATATTAAATTACTTTTGAATCGTTGACGCACACAATTGTCCGGTTTTCGATCACAAATCACTTCTTAAACCTGTTTATTGTTACAATACTGAACTGATAAGCATTATATTGATTTTCAGAACCAACCAATACTTCTCGATAATAATTTTTGTATTAATTGTTTAGCATCACTGTTTCAATATTGTACCTGTATATTTGATGTGTATTGTTATCTGTCCATGTGAACGTCACTGTTTTATGAATTTTACACATGTTAGGGAGCGGCATTCAAATAAGCATAATTTGCTTGTTTGCCAATCCCATTTCATTTACGAAATAAAATATGTTTAAACCATAAAGTAATACCAATTATTGTTTGACTTATTTGACGGCTACAACACACTCTAAGCCTTCCTATACTTCAACTATCCCTGAAAACAACAATATTCTTGAATCATTACACCGTTTTATCAACACGAGAAATAGATTTTCTTGACACACTTATCTATTAACTATTTTCACTTTAACTTGTTTCATCTGAGGCTGCAGCAAACTTCAATACTAAGCAATATTTTAAATCTTATTACGTACCTACATGTTAACATTACAGGTTGTTTCTTAGCTTTTGAAGTTTCTCATTTTTTGTGTTTGTTTCCAGCTTTAAGTATTATGTAAAAGAGCTGCGTTCAAATAAGCTATTAAAGCTTGTTCGCCAATCTTTGTTTCATTTTTTGGATATGAAAATATGTTTAAACCATATACTTCAACGACAATATGCGAAAGTCCGCTTCAAAAATTGAAAATAAAATTTCAGAAGTCTGAACCTACATAAAACATAGTTTACTCATGTGATATTGATAACCGGCAGACCTTTGTAGAAGAATAAATCTCAAGTTTTGGGCTACACGGAGCTTTCATAAGTTAACCATTTCTATGAAAGACAAAATATCATCTGTTAATTTGTTTGATGAAATGAACATTAAGATTATGAAACCAAAAAAATCACTTACAATGTGAAACACGCCCCAAAACAATTATTACCACACAAAAAAAAATAAAAAATAAAAAAAAATAAAAAATAAAAAAAAATAATCACAACTGAAATATCTTAAAAGCAGAAGAAGTTTATTCTGAGTTTGTAGACCATTGGCCCATGTACAAAAACAATAATGATGATACAGTTTACATGGCAATATACAGACAATTTAATTTTTAGTTTATAACAGATCGACATTGTAGAGGTAAATTGATCAATTTTGCGCAATTCATTAAAGAACATCATCGTATGACGTTAATAGCTTGCTTATTTTACATTTATTTGTAAGTGCATAAATAATTATTTCTGTAAGTATTGCATATCCATTACATTAAAAACTGAAGTGGACTTCCTTTTCATTGTTACCGCTATTACAAATTTTACAAATAGTATCAGAGCTAACAGTTTCTTTCCATGTAATGTCATATCTTAACGATAATGCATTGAATCTTAGTATGTATCAATATCTCCTTATCTCTCTATCATAAATTCTCCAAATGCAATCTTCAATGGGACGAGACAATACAATACTTTTGAAAAGTGTTAGATTTGTAGAACTCATAATATTGCTACTTATATTTTGTTTTGAGCAATCAATTCACTAACTTCTGCTTAAATAATGACAAAATAATGATACATTGTCAATGATCAAATCATAAAAGGATGCACATTTATTGACCAAGAAAAGCAATGCATAAAACATATCAAATTGAATGTTGTGATGCATCAATGCTTGAAATTTGATCAAATATTTGAAACAGGTTTTGAACCTGAAACAATTTCATTTAAATGCAATGTAACTAAATAAAAATGTCAGGGCCCTTTTATCTTTAACAATAAAATTGATTCAACATACAAAGTTGTTACATTGTTAATAATCCATCATGTAAAATAATCATTTTTTTAAAGTTTACTGACCCTCCCTTTGGATCAATATGTTAAGGGTTCCTATCAAGATACGTGTATGTGGTATGCCGAAGATTATACTGGCATTACCCAAAAGAGACATGGGGGGGGGGGGGGGGGTTTAAAAAATAAAACTTGAATAAAATATGAATTAAATTTTCGATACAACTTTGACAAAACATTTTATAACGGTTATAGTTATGATATGTATCACGTTATTTACAAAAAAAAAGATTTTAAATGAAAATTTAATGAAAAATTCTTATTGAAAAATTAGTTTTTTCACTTTGGACCCAATGTTTTAAACAAATCTAAGCCAAATTTGTTCTAGTGGGAATATGAGTATGATATTTTGATATTTAAGTATGAGATAGGAACGTATTTTTTCTTTACCTCTTCAAAAATCATAATTTTTGACAGAAAGATAATTGAATGACTATTTGCAAGATATTTAGACTAAGATTGCAAGTAATGTAACAAACACTTGTTCAGCAGCTGTAGGGTCTCCAATTTATTAAGCAAACGGTTCACTACATTAAGGGCGACTTACGTCAGTAATTTAAAATCAATTTTATTATAAGGTAAAACAATTTCAAAATCATTCAAAGACAAGCAAATAAGATATAATTCAATAACGGGTACAAGATAACACAATCTAATTGAGCATTATGCCCCTATATCTTCATTTATTTCTATCTTCAACGCTCTCAAAAACTCCTGATTGCATTCTCAGGACTTGCCTCTTTCTGCCTAAAGCAACCAGAAAACAAAGTGACGTCAGTGTACGAATGATGTGGCGATTAGCTAAAACAGGCTAGAAAAGCCATGAAAAACGAGCAGGTGGAAATACGAGACAAATGATTAGAATACAATCATGGATTTGTAACAGCCTCTTGCATAGGAAGACATTGACGGAATAGGATGTGTTTCCATGTATCATTCACTTGGCTCCTTCAGGCACCGTTGCTTTAATGGTGAGTATTTTATCTGTGATAAACTCTGGCAGGTTCCATAAGACTCTGTAGAAGTACTTGCAGTCGTTGCCCACCAAATATCTGGGTCTGGGGAACATGGCGGTGATGGCATGGGTGTAGGCATCAACAACTAGATGAATCTTTGGGCTGGCGAACTTCTCAAGCATTTCCTCAACCATGGCCAACGCTGAAACATAAGAGATGCATAAGCATTATCATTTGCATATCTTTAAGGATACCATGAAATCATCGGGCAGGAAAAATTGTGATCCCTTGGCACAAGGTACCTCCCCATACATCTTTGTGGGTATAGGAGTTCTAGATAGATGTCCCAAATATGAAAAGTTAAAGACAATACTCGAGGGTCAACATGCGGACTCCGGAGGAATCACTACTGAGCATCTGGAAAGTGAAGATTTGAATAGCAATAAATATTTTTGTTCTCGATATTAATCTGATAACTATAATAACCATAATCTATTAATCTCATTTTTAAAAATTATCCTGTACCCGTCTATACTTGTTCAAAATCACATATAACGTGAAATAAAGTGATCATGAAAATTAATTTTAGAAAAAGGTCGATCATTCTTTGTCAAATGGTTCTTTGCATTTATATCTATACCTTAACTGATAAAAATATATTTCGAATTGAACCGACTCCATCAATCATAGAAAATTATGTGTACGGTCATCTTCAAATTCAATTTTAATTACTGCTCTTCCTTCCAATGGACTGGTATCTAATTATTTTAACTATGAAAACAAATGTTGTATATCAACTCACTTTTGTCCACAAAACTATACCCATAGTATTTTTGAACATCAGGACTGGCTTGATTGAACGCTTTGGTCATTGAATTCTTAATTGCAGCAAAATTGGTTATATTGGTCCGGAAATATCCGGGTTCAAGAATATGAACGGTTAGTCCCTGCTTCAAAACTTCACGTCTGAAAGAAAAGGTTTTAATGAGCAATTTTTAAGGAAAAATACATGGTTATAGCTAACTATCAACGCATTAAATTGCCCCGGATATATTTTTTCGAAATATGTTATAAAAGTCATAAGCAATCGAAGACATCTTGATCAAATGAGGATAAAGCTAGTCCTTAGATTAAAGGAATACCGTTAAGCTTTGGAACACAAAAGGAAAGAAATTAACAAGAAAACCAAACTACTTTATGGAAATATCTTTGAAAAAATCATTTGATGGAGAAAGATACCTTAAACAATCAGAAAAGGCCTCAACACCATATTTGGAGATACAATAGGGGGCGCTGGCTGCTGCGATCCTTCCCATCATGCTCGCAATGTTGACAATACGTCCCTTTCCCTTGCGGACCAGTGGTAGAAAGATTCGTGTGACCTCGATAACTCCATACAGGTTAACCTCAAGACACGCTTCGTAATCGGCTCTAGTCAACCATTCTGTGACGCCAATTGCACCAGTGATTCCCGCGTTGTTAACGATGGCCCACAAACCTGTGAATGGTGCAAAGAAAGATGGTAAAAGTTTGACAATGCGCGTGGCTACTTGTGAATGAGTTATTGTTAAGACCGCTTAAGCAATAATTAAGCCATTACAGGCCCTGTATTGCAGTAATTGAAACAGAAACAGTTGGAGTTAGGGCTATGCGTACATAATTTCAACGGTTTTTTTTTTCTACTTCGTGGAAATAAGTTCCAAAACAGCGAGGGATCTAAAAGACCTGAAAATTATGACTCAAAGACAAACTATCATACATTTTCACACGCACATACATATTAAAAATGCCTTGAATGCTATTTCGGGGCGGGAAAGCGCAGTGGATAGCGCGTTCGGCCTCGAATCAAGAGGTCCGGATTTCGAAACGGTAATTTTGACTGCAGTATAGATATATTCTACGTGCAGTATGGGTTTGGTGCAATGCTAAGTTGAAATTCAGCGCTGTAAAAACAATGGTTCGCTAATTCCAGCCGATGCTTGCAGGTTTCACCGCATTGCATTACTACAACAGTGTTGCGGGATCTCTCCCTGCAATAATACCAGCAGCCTTGATATCAGTGAGATACTCTTGAAGGTTGCGTTAGAAAACAAGCTAAAACAGCTGAAAATCCATGAAATAGGCAAACATATAATTTCACTTTTATCACTGAAGTTTATTCAGATGACGGTTTGAATTCAATAAATGTATTCCGCAGCATAAGAGCGCTTGTGGGATAAAAGTAATTACATTTTTGCAATATGATTCGTAAACATAACAAAACGCAGTTTATCAATAGAAGTTTTGTTTAAATTAAATCATTAGGTAACACAAATTAAGAAAATACCTTTGTCAGCAGGTAACTGTTCCAACACGAACTCACGAGCTTTCTCAATGCTCTCTTGTTTCGTGACGTCAAGCGGCACAGTTTTCAATCTCTTTGACGAAACTTTCACTAACTCCTCCCCACCCTTCTCAGTAAAACAACCAGCGAATACATTGAACCCAAGAGAGTCAAGTCGTTTGGCCAGCATGTTTCCAAATCCAAAGTCACATCCCGTAATGAAAACGTAGCGATCACCGTATTTACCAACCCTTGGCAGTCGGATCAGCTCCCTGAGGATGATGTAGATCGCTATCGCTCCTACGATGTAGATCCACATGGTTCAGTGGTTTAAATCTGTAAAGAAATGTTCAACTGACATGCAACATGCTGTTTGAGTCAAATACAGTCAGGATTTTCATTTGTAAAATTTTATCAAGAAGTACTGAATGATATTAAAAGACTCATTTCAATGCGCATTGGTGTAATGAGCATAAAAAGGTTTAAGTTTTGCTTCCTGATCGAAATCCGGACAATGTGAGTTAGTGTCGCGCACCCATGAGTCATACTTCCATAAAAGTAGCCATACTTCAAAAAAAGAAATTAATGGATTGGTAGTGTTAAATAGGTCATTCACCTAGCGTGTGTGTAAATGGGACGTAGATGTTCGGTTTCTTTATATTATTTAAGTCATTTAATCGATTATCTATGAAGAGAATTAATGACTTTTTAAGATGAAAATACAACTTGAATCAGTTGATTTGAAATTGAATCACTACATGCGATATTGAGACACGTATCAAATGAGCAATGAGGCTGCTTTTAGATCGTTGATGAGAGTAAATCCACTGATACAATGAGTTCGAATCCCGTAAGTGCCATGTTTTGTAAATTTTAATTCTCGGAATGTGTAGCTGGATATCCAACGACCTGGTTGCACTTTAAATCAATCAACGGCCTTATTTATGTTCAGAACCTGAAATAAGACGCCTAATTTGCATGTACATATTACGTAAGTCATATGACCTATCCTACTCTCATAAACCAATATCTTTCTTTAAGTTTGCTATAGATATACAGCTGCATATCAAAAGTTTGTTTATTAACTACTTTATCTTAGTGCAAATATCATGTAATTTGGGTTTGGCAGCAGAACAGACAAAGGATCTCCAATTGTCAATGTGTAAAATAGCCACTTCCCAATTTATTGTCTGATTGACTCGTCTCTCGTGCAAAAATTTCAAATAGACAGAAGGGGTCACATTTTCGAAATTCTGATTTCCTAAAATTTCGAATTTCGAAATTCCGATTTCCTAAAATTTCGAATTTCGAAATTCCGATTTCCTAAAATTTCGAATAAAATATTCTATTTCGACTCTCGCTGACTCTCGCTGAGAACAAAATCAGCAAAATCATATTGCAAACGAACAAACATGACTTGTGTTTAAGGCTGTTGACCACTAATTAAGGTTTTTGTAGAGAGAAATAACAATTACTGTTTTCGACATTTTGACCCCTGGTCACTTCAGTGACCTGCCAAAAACTATTACGATTAACTGATGGATATGACATACGATTGCGTATGGGTGAAATGGATATTCTCTTCTGTATTTAAATTTCAAAATTATCCATTTCCTTTTAGCAATGCTACGATGCGACAAAGACATGCCAAATTATATGATATTTGCACTACGTTACGCAAATTTAAGTATGCAACTGTATAGGTTCCCATTTTTTTTTACTTTTTGGCGCTGGCAAACCGAGTTACACTAACCGTCTTTTATCAGACATAAAAGCACAGATAAAAGCCAAGGTCAGTTAATCACTTCAGCTGATCGACTCGATAAGGTTAATGTGCACGCAATATATAGGACACACTAGCACGGTAACTGATAAAGACTCGTTTGCACGTCGTTCCGAACACATTAAAGGCACTAGTGCACGCTTTTACGGTTTAAATTGGCTATTTAAAGGTTTAAGAGGACTTGTGCATTCACTTAAGGTTTCTATCGATGCAATGAAATACTTAAAATTCTCTACAATTGACCTGCAATCAACAATGAAAATATTTAGACAGCTGCTGTCGGCTTGGACATATAACAAATCTCAGGTTAGCTGTGCACAAAACATAGACAGTTGAAAGCGGCTGAACTATTATTATGTGCAGCTGTTGAATTTACCTAAACTCTGAACTGAGAACAAATAATGAATTATGTTCTATGAAAGCGATGTTGTAAATAAACCGATTTAATAACACAGCATTAGCATTGCTATTAGATTGATCAAAGCGGCTGCCGTTTCCGCTTTTTTGGTTATAAGCAAAATCTAAATATTTCCGATATCGTAGTTCGTGCGGATTTATTGTAACGTAACATTAAATACTTCCGGTCTTTAAAAATCCACTTTACTACCTGAATACGTAAATATTTGTTAAATAACTTACGAAGTAGATTACTTGAGTGAGGATCTTGAATAATATCGAGAGATATGCAGTATCTGTGCATTCGTTGTGTTAACGAAATATTGGTGTGCACTAGTGCGTTTAAGTAGAGTAAGAAAATTATAAAGAAACACTCGTTGGTGTCTTATTTGACTTTCATACACATAAAACATCGATAATTATATTCATTCAATAATCTCGCATATTCATCCCAAATTGACATACCCATAACAATCACTGGCCAAAGAAAATTGAAAATCACTCTTATGTTTTTACAGGAGGCGAAATAACGCATATCATTTACATGAATACTAATTGTATACCGTTCCAAACACTTTATAACCTAACAATATCTTCTACCTGCTCTAAATAACTTACATTGAATTAATTCAGTCGCAACATTGTCCGGTTTTCGATCAGAATAGCGACTTTACACATTGATATTGAGTCTACTCGATCATGTATATATATATATATATATATATATATATATATATATATATATATATATATATTGATTGATTGAAATTGATATATCTTTCTACATCAGTCATCATTGACACGATTAATTAATTAGGATTATGCGACTCCAACACCCCACAAAGTGTTCCTTTAATATCATGAACATACAATCTTTTAGAATTAAATGCAATAAAGTTTTACATTTGTTTACCTTACCCCCCAAAACGATCGACTTCCGAGACGACGATTGCCTCAATCTCTAATATAGTGTGTTGTATTAACAGTGTAAGTCTTATTTAACCAACGTAAGCAGTCGTGTTATTATGTCGTAAGAAATTTAATCGTTTCGAGAATATCAATGTATACTTCTTGGTAACCGGTTTAGTGACAATAGAAAGTGACAAAACGTTAAATAGTAAAAAACGAGTTTTAGTGACCTATGGCTGAGAAAAGGAACATTTAAGATAGTTGTGCTTAATACATATAGTATACATGTAAATTTCGGCTTCTGAACATGTATAAGGTCCGTGTTCTGTTTTAAATGAAAATAAGAAATGGTCATATTTTGCAGATTAATATGCAAAAAGAGTGAGACGATTTGAATTTAAAAGTCAGCAGAAGAGGTGAAAATAAGTTATCTTGACAAAACAAACATTTCAAAAATAATATCCATCAAAGAAAAGAAAATTAAAGATAATGAGAATATATTCACAATATAATAAGTATAATCGATTCCAGTTTTAATGAACATGAGTGCACGTCATTATATATACTAGCCTTAAAGAGACACATAATTTTTTTATGTGACTTAGATAGGAGCCAAAAAACATTTGTCCTGAGGTGAGTTCATACCGGCTTTCTAAAGTTCCATTTTCAACTCTAATCTCAACTCCGAAGTCAAAATTTCGATATTTCCTTATTTTCAATGATAATCGAAAAAGGCCAAATTGGTATCAAGAAATCGAAAATTTGAGGCCAATTTAGATGTTTAAAAGCTATATGACTTACTTAACCCTATCAAACCCCTATTTGTTTTAATGTACTGTATGTACTGCTGTATGCTGTAAATAAGATTCCAGGACTACGTTTAAGTCATTGGCGAGCGCTATTGTCCGGTTTTCGATCATTATTAAGACTTTAACATGTTTATTGTCACTATTCTGAACTGATAAGCACTGATAAGATTCTTATTTTTTTTAAAAGCCACTATTTTTCTATCAAATAAAAAGATTTGTGAAGTTCGGCTTATTTGAATCCAACAACATACTCTGTGGCCCTTTACTAGTGTAGAGAGCAAAAATGAGGATGAATAGGATATCAGGAAAAATGTAAGTAATGAATTATCTCTTATGACAACAACATGAATTCTGTCGCAAATCCACAATAATGAACACCACCGTAAGAGCATATAGCATTGATTAAATAAGCACATGCCACAACGACAGTCAGGTCTAACAAATGATTAAATGAATGCTCCCCAACAATAAATACAGCAAATACTTGTATCGTCACTAAATATATCAATGTGTTCCCAACGTTGTAGATATTGCTGTAACGCCTTGTCATTACATCTACTAGGTAGAAACGATAGGTAAAAGTGTACTCACCCTCAATTCTGTAATATCTTTTAACGAATGCACTTAGATTCATTCACGTTGCGTATCAAAGTTGACCACTGTGTGTTTGGTTCAGCGGTTAGACCGACTTATCAGGGAGCAGTCATTATTTCTACTCAAGTCGCAGATCCATTTCTAGGTGTCATCCAGACCTATAAATATGAAAACAAGCTTTAAAAAGAGTTTACGATATTTAAAGAGTTTTATCTTAGCCCCTTTTTAAAAAAAAAATCACAAATTTTAGATGAAGCCTTTTTGGATTTTTTTTATTATTTTAGAGACTTAACGTAAGTCTAGGCCATATCTACGCTGAACTAGATCTTCGAGTCGTTTGCGTGGTGATGAATTAAAAACCACCAACCTTTGACCCTATTTTTACTTCCTTTATTCTCAGTGTCAATCCTCATCTTTGAATTAGAAATTTTCCATGCATTTATATTTTTGAATTCGACATTTAGACACGGAAACACTACACACATCCGCCTAATTGCAACTGTCTATTAAAATCCTTTTTTAAGACAACATGATGAAATATTAAAAATCATAGATTATATATATGAGAATTAAAAAATAATGTTCAAGGAATGTGGTTTGCTTTTAATAATTCAATTACATGTAATATTTAATTCATGCAATTTAAATAAGGTTTTACCTGTGCCGAAATACCGTGTGTAGTACTATGCATTCAAAACATTTACTCGGCATGCATTTCTTCCAAAACTAAATATAACATATCACAATTATTTTTTGTTTTAACGAAAATCGTATGACTTAAAAGCTTAGAAATTGAATTCAAAAGTTAAATCTGTATGAACATTAGCTATTTTTCTTATCCACAGAAACGAACCAAACGTATTTTCCGGTCTTTTTTAAGTTTAATATGTAACGTTTCAGTAATTTACGCAAACCAGCTGCGTTACATTGTCCAGTTTTCGATATTAAATCCCGATTTGGAACTTGTCACTGTACTGAAATACTTAAATGATAGTTTCCTGCAAAAGTCAGATAAAATAACAACATTGATAACGGTTGACAAATTTGACAGAAACAACATACTCAAATGCCAATGTCAATTAAAAGACAACTGATTAATACGGGAAATGGCTGACATGCTATGACGTACCACCGAGAGTTCGTATCGCCCTCACCACCGTTTATCTTGTTCAGCGTAGTTACTTATCTACATCCTGTAAATTTGAAATTGTATCACCGCGAGGTGTCTGTTCTGCAAGTTTGACTTTATACGCTTAATATGGTACTGGCACATAGGAACCCCAAAAGTGTTTGTTATATTCGACCTACATTGTAAAATTGGGGTATTTTTACATAAAATTCGGGAGCGGGATAGCGCAGTGGTTAGCGCCATCGGCTTCGGATCAAGAGGTCTGTGGTTCGAATCATACCAGGGGCTCAGCAACTTTCTCAGCAGAATTGTGTTCTACACGCAGTAAGATTTGGGTGCAATGCTACACTGAATTTCAGCGCAGTACCACTCATGGTTTTCTAGTTCCAGCAGATGCTCGCAGGTTTCACCGAAATGCATGGTCACAATGGTGTTGCGGCCTTTCTCCCTTGAAATGTTACTAGCAGCCCCGATATAAGTGATAAATGATAAGAAGGATTAAATAATTATGATTTTTTTTTCATTCTTTAACAAAAGTTATCCTATAATTATTACTCTGCAGAATGCGTAGACATACATTTTTTATAAATATTAATATTTGATATGTTATTATGCCGAAAGTGTATTTATTGCTTTAGATGGTGCATTTTAATGAGTTATTTGATATGATTTAAAGAAGTATGAAAACTATCGTATTGTTTACTTGATTCACTTCTCAGTTGTCGTTAATCATTTCTTTAACAAACCTTAACCACCTTAAAAGACAGCCCTCTCTGCTAATTTTTGTGGAGTCGAATTTCAATGAGACATTTCCGTTTATATAAGTATGATATAAGTACATGATTACGATATACCCAGTTGAATCATGTCACTGAGAGCAGTATTTCTGATTGATTCAGATTTGAAAGCGAGATAAATGAGTGCGCTCACTCGGTAAAATAAAACAAGAATGCGAAGTGAAGCCATTCATCGGCGCTACGAGCGTGAAAAGCCTTATTACGGCATTACAAGGCATTGTTCATTAATCTTATCTTAAATCATTAGTAAATGTGTCTATATTCTATCTAATATAATTTTTATGTTTATATTTAGTAAAATTATGAAAATACAGAGCCTTTGTCATGTCATTTTCCCTCAAAACAACATTGGGAATCGTAGCCGATAGGCTAGCGCCTTTAAACCCTTGACCCGTGTTTGGATTTCATAGCCAGACTTATAGTTTGATAAAGTTACGATTCAGATATAATGAAATATTTCTCCAATCATGTCCTAGTAATGTTTCTAACTAAAAACAACTTTCTAATAATTATGTCAATATTCAGACATAGATATGACTGATATTAGAAAAAGTGTCGATTTGGTTGAAGTCAACAGGATTTTCATTTAAAAAATATCTGTTTTTCAATAATTAAGACAATCACAATTGGAGAGTTTGCATTTGAAAAATATCATTATGGGCCATCTAAGCACCCAATTCCTGCCATATGTATGTCCCTACCTATGTTTGTTTACGCTTCTTTAACAAGCAAATGAAAATAATGCAGCGGATATATTAACATTACACTACACTATTCACGTTAGGTTTGTGTCTGAAATTTCAATAATCATAATCATATATTAATCATCATCATTAATGTCGCCTTTTTATAGAATATAGGTAATCTTCACCAGCATGCCATATATTGAATAAGCCATTGTATTGAACGTACTTGTTAGAATACCCCAAAAATCTATATGTAATGCCTCCTTTGTAGTCTCTACATAGACTTTCAAGCCCATATTGATCTGTCATCGTATTACATCATTCCCGACAAGACTTTTACTTTTCCTTCCCAGGTCAAAATGTTTGGTTTGTTACAATCAATATCTGAACACATAAGCATGACTTTGTCTATAGCGTCAATGTTTAATCTAATGTTATGCAAACATTCTTTGATATTCGAAGGCAATTGATTTCTTTAAGTTTTAGGTAAGGCGTATTTGGGGTTTTTCTCCATATAATTCGTGTTCAAAAGCAAAGTTCGTATAGTGTAGATAGTTTAGTTTACTGTGCATTTTTTGCAATTTCAAAGAAGAAAAAGATTATTTTCTCATTTTTATTCTTCCGAAATAGAACTCATTTTATGCATGTGTCACTTACGTCAATATGATCAATGTTTATTTTCTTTCTAAGAAGTCGATAGGAACTAACTTTTCACTTTTCGGGATAATGTACATGTAGTTGGTTGCTATTTTTGAGCCTCCCCCCACCTTTTCCTACGAATTGTAACTTGATACAATTGGGTCTCCTTTACATAAGTTGATTTGAGTTGAGTTGAGCCTTAAAATAAGCTCTTCGGAACTTGTTCGCCAAACCGTTCATGCATTATTTAATTTAGAAAATATGTTTAAATCACATAAGTTGAGTTTTAAAACAACAGACAAAATAAAGAAATCAGTGTGTACCTGAATAAAGACAAATCATTATTTCTGGATAACACCTTCTGTATTATGAAAATACACGAAGTTGTCATATCTTAATATGACATTGCTAGTTTTGAATGTACTACACAAAGAGAAGGATAATTAGAGCTATATACTAAAGGTATCTATTTCCTTAGTTTATCCATTTGATAATAAATATTTTAGTGTGGTCAAATTTCTTCAAAAGGCATATTGATTTATTATTCATAGTTTACAACCTGATCAGTATATCACTGGACGACCGACAAATATATCAAAATCATATGCCGTTTTGTGTGACTTGGGTGACACGACGAGAAATGGAGATATTGTTCAATGTTCATACCAACATGAACTGTAGTGTCCGAAATGTTATTTATCTAATCACATGTCAGGGATGCCACGAAAAATATATTGGCCAAACAGAGTATCTAAGGGGAAGAGTGAGGGTACACAAACAACAAATAAAGGACCCAAACACCCGCTGTATACCCCTCAGTGCACACATAGACTCGTGCGCAAAAGGAAAAACAATTAAATTTACAATCTTTCCCTTTTATCAACTGTCAGATGATCCCATGATGCGCAAAATAAAGGAAGAATAAAGAAAATACTCTCCATCATTAAACAGATAGAGCGTAATCCTTACACAAGCTCGTTGTACAGGTCCAGCACTGTGACGTCATAATGACGTGACGTCATAGACAATGTAGTCATTCTCCCTGAAGAGTAATGGAGAAAATTTGAAGACAGAATATTAAATATCGCTCATCTTGAATCTGTTAAGCTAATTCATTTTTGGTGTCTGGGTTTTAAACCATCTGTACCTTATTTTGTAATGAAATTAAAGAAAATATAAGCTTCTTGCTTTCGTGTGTTCCTCTTATGTATATACTGTTCTGTTTAACAATAAAGGTTGTATCGTTTTCTTGTCCGCCTTTTGATATTTGCATTGGGTGAGAAAAAAAGGGTATTTATTTACGCATTTTTACAAACGTTTAAGATATTCTAGATGCATTGATAATATATCCAAAACTTCAATATCAACTCATCAATTTTCTGCTTGATAAAGGGAATCACATTTTGGATAGGATTTCTTGCTGTGTCGAGTTGACACGACAAATCTCTCAACTGGTGTCTCAGCGTGGGGGATGGAATCATCCTTCCAACTTCCAAGTAACGAATTCTTTATGAGAACTGATAACTATATGAATGGATTATTTCCGTCTTTCTGATTGGCCTACTTGGTCACGTGATAGCATTGACGTCAAGCGATGTCAACCTGTGTGAATCGCGAGAGGTTGATATAACAATCCAAACACCTCCGATGGATAAAAATAGTTTTCGGAAACCCCGGTCTAGAGCTCCATACCTTGAATGGAAACTTCAGACCTCTTCAAAACCACCACTGGGCTCAATACCTTATCGTGGTGTGGTGGTTTGCGTGCTTCAGAGACCCTGAAAGCTATGCCAGCTAGAGCTAACATGCTCCTGGTAGGGACACTCACGCTGGACAGGTCGAGGGGTAGAAGCCAGACCAAATTTGAATCCTTCTAAAACCTGCTTTCTATCTCAAACTTTGCCTTTCTTTCCGTCTTTTCTCTCATCCTTTCTATCTCTTTCTCCCTGATCTGTCCACTCTCTTTTGGATGCTTGTCATCCACGTGTTTAATAACTGAAATATTGTTCAAAACACGTTAAAAAAACCAACTCACTCACTCACTCATATAAAAAAAAACAATTATAAATTTCAGACTCGGCTTCGCCTCGGTAAATATCACATGTCTAAGGGTGATAAATCATTGGATCAATCTCACTTGAAATCAATAATTGTATAATGTTGGCGGTCAACTGAGCATTGTTCAGGAACACTGACCAAATACTTAAGCCTGATGCCTGATGTTTCTTTATGACAGTAAAAGGATTGTTTCCAACGACCATAGAGTGCACAGTACTGTGCAAACTGTTCTTTTTCACCTATTTATCCTTTTTCTAACGAAGCATATAAAAGAGGTAAATTGCAACAGCTTTTCGACTGATCAGTTCAATATGAGGGCAATAGACGGGTTTAAGATGTAATTCATGATCGAAAACTGGACAATGATGCTCGCCAATTACTCAAAACGTAATTCTTGAAACATATTTACAACAGATCAAGGGTAAATATGTGTTGAAAATTTTGAATAGATCAATCAACTAATATTCATGTACATAATGTAATTGAAAACGAGAAACTATCCTATCATTTGCATTTAGAGATGAAGATACAAGTTTAGGGACAAACTTTGAACTGAACTCAAGACAGCTGGTATTTTGGCTCCTATTTCAGCCAAATAAAAATTAATGAAACACTCTCTGTGTCAATTTTTAAACAATAATTTAACTTTAAAATATCCTCAAGAATGCATTTTGTTTCATAAAATCGCACAATTTAGAATCTTTTCAAAGCTACAATGGATTTATCTTATATTAAACCCCTTCTTTTGACTCTACAGCCATACTTAGTCGGTGCTCCTATGATACTGTTGAATATTTCATCATATGATATGTATTTATATATGTGGAAACTTCATTCACTGTACATATCATTTTCACTATACAACTGAACAAAAGTGTTGTCAACAAGACGACCTTAAAGCTACTAACGTTCACTATGCTTATCGTTCATATCTTCCTTATATCAAACATAAGTCTGATAGCGTCTTCAAATTTGGGACTTGAAAGTGTGATCAAATGTTTAATTAAGGCAAAAACAACCTCATATTTATTTGTGACTGAAGTGAGCACTGCTGATGGATGTTTTAACAAAAGGAGACTCGTATTTACAAAAGATGAAGATTTGGTATTCAAACGCATTCAAATAGAAACATCACTGTCTGTTGAATCATCATACTGGAAGGTGTTGGAGATGAACAAGTTATACGGCAGAAGAGAGGGGAATTTCAGTTCCAGTTCCAGTTCTACCAAGATTTGCCAATCCCCTGACTCCACAATAGAAATCAAACCCACTGACATCTTTATAAACGAAATTGAGGAATCTGAGTGGTATATTTACCGGTATGACACATTTACAGAAGAAAAGCAAAAACTGGCATTAATTGATCAACATATATCGTATGTGTATGTCGCTGCTAACGTTTGCAAGTTCTTTTCTTACGAAACTCGTGATGATGGGAATGATACCCTGTGGAGCATTGACTTTGATGGATCTGAGTTAGTTCAACTTGAGCCATTTTGATTCCGAATGTTTTTTTGGACTTGCCAAGTACAGTTTACTCATGTATTGTACATACACGAAGATTACCGAAAAGAGTTACCAGTACAGGCTTTATCTCATCAATTATTCTACTCTAAATGAACTTCCAAAATCATCCTTTATCATGAAAATCAAAGACGAAGCTATACGAACAACGTTTCTATCTAATGTCAACTTTGCTATCTTGTTCAAAAATAATTCTTTAGTCTTTTATGACATGATGAAACGAGAAATGAAAACAATTTATACTTGTCCATCCAATTTCGATAAACATGGATACATCGGGCGACTCTCAGGTGATATTTCTTCAGTGTCGAAATAACTTCGAGAGCTTGTTCATGATATTTGATTCATGTGGTGATGTGAAAAGGATATTCTCTTTGGACTACATTTGGTACATCTATACTCAGTAAATCTGATATTTTTCAGGTTTCTTTATTTCCTGAAACAGGCTTTTTCTTCTGGAGTTTGTAGAAACAAATTAATTAATGAAAGGGGTAGATGGTAGACGTCAGTACATGCTCAGATTCTTGGCACTTGCTTTTGACTTTGTGATCATTCTGCTGTGCTGTTGGTCCCCACGGTCGTGTGTATCAAGTCTTATTGATGTTTTGAAGACTCAATCACCTTCTGAGTTACCAAAGGACTTTGAAAAACATATTTAGCTTGATTAACTATTGTGACTTATTTGCTATTGCATTATTACATTACTCCATTCTATTGTTGGCCCACTTCATATCATTCTTCATTGAACTGGGTCTAGACGTGAATATTACTTTCAGCAGGTTCCCTTAGATTCATATGTTAATTATATTTTGGTATTAAAGGAAACAAAACGACCATATCTATTCAAACTATATTAAATGAATCATATTAAATTATCATTTTGATGAACGATTTACTTCTGGAGTTTATCGAAGATACAACATCAGGTTCACATTCCTATTAAGGTCTTCATCATATGTTTCGTATCCAGCCATAGTTCGGTAGGAAAATCATAAATATCCTTCAACTATTACCTATCACCAAAAATAGAATTTATTTTTAATTTTGAAGTATACAACCTCTAAAACTTGCATAAAACGAACCAATAACCATCTACCAACAATCTATTATGTGGCCGTTATTAAATCCATATGAGTATTGCGTGTTATTGTTTTATTTTCATTGCGGGCAAGATTCAGTTTAGACTGTTGACGCTATTGCAGCCAATCTTGCTATGCTGGTAGATCTTATTGAGGAAAAGCAACATGAAGACCATGCCTTCAATCGGATGAAAACTGTAAAGTACAGAACGAACGATCTCTGTGTTCAGATTGATATTTTCTTCAAGAAAGGGCAATACTTATCCTTATTTGTACAGATGACACAGAAAAATACATTTTAAAGAATGTTGTTTATTTTGTATGATGTATATTTTTAAGCGTTTTTGTTTTGATTTTGGAAATTCAAAATCTAATTTTGAAATTAGCAAATCCGAAAACGTTTAACACACCAAATAATATTTAGAAAAAAAATACTTTCTAAAATTCGGTAAAAAGTATAGGCAAAAATGCTAGGATGCATTCACACTTGTATAGTAAACCATCTGCACATAATGAACCTTAAGTGTTGTCATGAATGTATTCATTGTCATGCAATATCAGCAGGGCCTCGGTGTTCGAATGTTCAGCATGCTTGTATAAAGAAGGATAAATGTTCATATTATACATGAGTTCATGCTGATGTATGAAATCGTAAGTTGACTACAGATACTAACTTATGTGCAACTTGAATTTGTTTTGAGAGTGCTATAGTTGTGATAATAGATCAAGAGAATAAACAATGTTATTTTAGATATGATTTATTTATAAGTGGAAATATTGAAAACTTCATATATAATATGACATTGAATACGGTTTGCATGGTGATACTGAATCATATTAAGTGACGATGACAATAATAAATGATGAAAATAAAGGCTATGACTTGGTAAGTTGGTAATGTGGATAATGATTTTGATAATAATGATAGTAGTGTCGATGATGATGATAAATAACAAAATGATGACGATTACAATGGTGAAATGACTATGAATACTATCGTGAAAATGTTGACAAAATAGCTGTGTTTGCGATTATGAATAACGTGTGGATGTTGATTGTTTTCATAGTGCGAATTCTTTTCATTGGAATGGTACATTTTTAAAGGTTAACAAACATAGAAAGTGTCAAAACTCAATTAGTTTGTAAAGGAGGTTTTAACATAACCTACATATGTCCAGTTTGTTCTAGCAAACGACTGTGCTGAAAGTGTTTCATAGATCAATTTGCTAATTTTCATGTACATGAAAAAAATGATTGATTAACATCTATATGATGTTTTTGTTGATAACTTTGAAAACGAGATCTTTCCTTTGGCATATAGAGGGAGGAAGATGCAAGTTTAGGCACACTGTTTGAATTGAACTCAAGATAGATGACATTTTGGCTCATAAAACAATTTTTAGCAATTATCCAACTTTTGAATATTCTCAAGACTGTATTCTATTTTTTCTTATTATAGAACAATTTAGGTTATAGCTACAATGGATTTATTTGATATTGAAACCCTCCCAATGGGTCTACAACCATATCTCATCGTTGCTTTGATGTTACAAATGAATATTTTAGCATTCTCGTATTTCATCACATGATATATAGAAACTTCATTCACGGTACATGTCATTTTCACTATACAACTGAACAAAAGTGTTGTCAACAAGACGACCTTAAAGCTATTAACGTTCACTATGCTTATCGTTCATATCTTCCTTTTATCAAACATAATTCTGATAATAGCGTCTTCAAATTTGGGACTTGAAAGTGTGATCAAATGTTTAATTAAGGCAAAAACAACCTCGTATTTATCTGTGACTGAAGTGAGCACTGCTGATGGATGTTTTAACAAAAGGAGACTCGTATTTACTAAAGATGAAGATTTGATATTCAAACGCATTCAAATAGAAACATCACACTCTGTTGAATCATCATACTGGAAGGTGTTGGAGATGAACAAGTTATACAGCAGAAGAGAGGGGAATTTCAGTTCCAGTTCCAGTTCTACCAAGATTTGCCAATCCCCTGACTCCACAATAGAAATCAAACCATCTGACATCTTTATAAACGAAATTGAGGAATCTGATTGGTATATTTATCGGTATGACACGTTTACAGGAGAAAGGCAAAAACTGGCATTTATTGATCAACATATATCGTATGTGTATGTCGCTGCTAACATTTGTAAGTTCTTTTCTTACGAAACTCGTAATGATGGGAATGATACCCTGTGGAGCATTGACTTTGATGGATCTGAGTTAGTTCAACTTGAGACCTTCTATTTTATCATTGCTCCATTCTATGATGCTCAAAGAAATTGGTTAATTTATCTTTATTCACAGTCGAGAAAAGATGACTATTATCTAGTTCTTCGAAGAAATCGGGAAATTTTATCACATAAATATCTGAAAGCATCTGGTAACCATTTTGATTCCGAATGTTTTGTTGGACTTGCCAAGTACAGTTTACTCATGTATTGTACATACACGAAGATTACCGAAAAGAGTTACCTGTACAGGCTTTATCTCATTAATTATTCTACTCTAGATGAACTTCCAAATTCATCCTTTATCATGAAAATCAAAGACGAAGCTATAAGGACAACGTTTATTTCCAATAGCACCATCGCTATTTTGTTCAAAAACAACACATTAGTGTTGTATGACATATTGAAACAAGAAATGAAAACAATTTATACTTGTCCATCCCATTTTGATGAACATGGGTTCATCGGGCGACATCAAGGTGACATCTTTCTTCAGTGTAGAGATAGATTTAAGAGCTTGTTCCTAATGTTTGATTCGTGTGGCAATGTTAAAAGGACCTTTTCCATGAACTACGTTTTGTACATCTATACTCAAGATAATGATTTCACAAATATATGCTCACAACACGAAACATCAGTCTCTGTCGAGGCTTTCTGGAATGCGTTTGAGATGAAGAAGTTAGCAGAATGTCAAGACAACAGTGTACAGGAACAGTTCAGTTCTAGTTCAAATTCTACCAAGATGTGCCCATTTGATGAATCTACACTAGAAATCAAACCAACTGACATTTTCATAAACGAAATTGAGGAATCAGATTGGTATCTTTATCGGTTTGACTTACTTAAAAGAGTGAAGCAAAAACTGACATTTGTGACAACACACGTAATGTATGTATATGTCGCTGTAGACCTTTGTAAGTTTTTTTCTTTCGAGACTCGTGAAGATTCAAATGATACGCTATGGAGCATGGACTTTGATGGATCTAAGTTAGTGCAGCTTGAGACGTTCTATATTATAAAGGCTCCATTTTATGATGCTCCAAGAAATTGGTTGATTTATCTTTATTCACAGTCGAGTAAAGATGGCTTTTTTTTGGTTATTCGCCGAAACGGTGAAATTTTATCACATATATATTTCAAACCATCGGGTACGTTCTTTGATGCCGAATGTTTTGTCGGTCTTGCCAAGTACAGTTTACTTATGTATTGTACATACACGAAGATTAACGAAAAGATTATGGAGTACAGGCTTTATCTCATCAATTATTCTACGCTAAGTGAACATCCAAAATCTTCTTTTATCATGAAACTCAAAGACGAATCTATAAAAACGACGTTTTTATCAAATGTCACCTTTGTTATTTTGTTCAAAAATAATACTCTAGCGTTATATGATATGCTAAAACGAGAAATAAAAACAATTTATATTTGTCCATCTAATTTCGATGAACATGGATACATCGGGCGACTCTCAGGTGACATATTTCTTCAGTGTCGAAATAACTTCGAGAGCTTGTTCATGATATTTGATTCATGTGGTGACGTTAAAAGGAAATTTTCTATGGACTACATTTGGTACATCTATACTCAGTAAAATCTATAATGGACCAATATTTATATAAATGGTTTATTTTGATAAAAGATTACGATATATCTTCTCACTGACACCTTGATGACATATCTGTTTCAAAAGATTGCTCTTTGACATCCTCATAACACGGATATAACCTAACCTACTCTGTCAGCAACTAATCACAGATCTCGGATTACCCATCGCTTCATCCGATATTAGTTGCATAATAAAGTACCAGAAACTTTCATTTGTGTAAGAGTAATTCATAATTTACAGCTCATGCTGTAAAGTGTTAAGATAATGAGACTGTTCATAAGTTAATATTTTATAACATTGTTGAATGGTTTTTATAGGTAACACTGTCTTATATATATTAGTTAACCTAATTAAATCCATAACCCCTTAGAGCTTTCTTTATTGCCTGAAACAGGCCTTTACTGCTTGAGTTTCAAGAATCAAATTAATCTATAAAAGGGGTAGACGATAGACATCAGTACATACCCAGACTGCTAGCACTTACTTTTGACTTTGCGATCACTCTGCTGTGACATTGCTCCCCACGCGCTTGTTAATCAACCCGTAATGATGTTTTCTAGACTTTATTACCTTCTGTGTTACCAAAGGACTTTGAAGAACATATTTAGCTTGCTAAATGTTTATGACTCATTTGCTATTGTATTGTTACTTTGATGCATAAACATGTTAATGTAAATTCAATCTTTGTCTATTATTCATTGTTCATTGTTATGATTATTTAAATTGGTGTTTTAAATTTGCTGGTTTGACAGGGGGAAATTGTCTTAATTCAATTTCACATGTGGCTTAATACATAACGTGGTATGTCACAACTTTTTTGCAGACAAGATTGAAAATATCCGAACCTTCCTTGCATCTGAAAGTGCTGACCAGGCATCAATACCACACCCTTACTATCGTCCGTTTACAGGTGATAATTTACACTTTTTTCGTGAGTTTTCAGACCAGGAGGTCATCGCAAAATCATCACTGAGAGCAAACCAACAACTTGTGAACTTGATCCCATTCCGACCAAGCTTCTTTTGATGCATATCGATGTATTGATTCCAGTAATCGTAAATAGAAGTTTGTGTTCAGGAACAGTTCCTACTTCAATGAAAAAGGCCATTGTCAAGCCCCATAAAGAAGCATGACTTGGATTCATCGGAATTAAAAAACTAAAAACCTGTGTCTAACCTGACGTTCCTTTCAAAAGTCTTGGAACGTTCTGTTAAGGTCTGTCTTTCTTCACATCTATGTCAGAATGATTTGCTGGATAAGTTTCAGTCTGCATATAGACCTGGCCATAGTTGTGAAACTGCTCTTCTCCGTGTTCTCAATGATCTACAAGTTGCTGTTGATAATGGACGAGTTGGACTCCTGTTCCTACTGGACCTATCTTCAGCGTTTGACACAATAGACCACGAACGATTGCTTAAAACTCTTGAGACAAACATTGGCGTGACTGGAACTGCCCTCAGGTGGATTAAATCCTATCTGTCCAACAGAACACAATCTGTGACTGTCAAAGGTCATACATCAGATCAGATTATTCTTAAGCATGGAGTCCCTCAAGGGTCAGTTCTAGGCCCTATCCTTTTTATTCTGTTCACATGTGAGTTTGGCCAACTGATTGCAGCTAATGACGTTAGTCATCATTTTTATGCGGATGACACCCAACTAATGAGGATGTTTCGCTCTCTATATTCCAAGTCAAATCTTCAGGAGATGGAGATATGCATTGATAACATAAAGCAATGGATGAACTTAAACTTGCTTATGTTGAATGACAGCAAGACTGAAGCTTTACTTGTGGGAACACGTACTAACCTTGCAAAGGTAAAGGAATCTCAGATAGGCGTGGGAGCGTCTGACATTCTTTTTTCAGACAAAGTGAAAAATCTTGGAGTAATATTTGACCATGATCTCTCAATGGACCCTTTCATCAGCCAGACAATCAGGTCCTGCCACTACCAGCTGAGAACCATGGGGACTATCAGACATCTCTTTCCTCTAAATGCGGCCAATTCTCTTGTGCGATCCTTGGTTTTTATCACGCATTGACTTCTGCAATGGTCTTTTGGCCAGCATATCAAACGAACAACTCCAGAGGTTGCAACGAATTCAAAATTCGGCTGCCAGGATTGTGATGAGAACATAACTCCAACTCTTATTGAGCTTCACTGGCTACCTGTTCAAGCCAGAACTGAGTACAAAATTCTGTCTTTAGCTTATCAATGCTATAATTGTTCTGCACCTGCCTATTTGTCTGAACTCACAGACCATTACACACCAGCACGCCAACTTCGATCTTCAGATCTCTGTCTCCTCTCTGTACCAAAAGCAAAACTTCTATGGTTTGGCAAGCGAAGTGATCGTTCTCTTTCAATGCTGCAACATTGTGGAATGAACTGCCTCTTGATATGAAAAACATTGATAATCTCAGCAGCTTTAAAAAGACTCTTAAGACATACCTGTTCAAGAAATTCTACAAAGAAACTTGAGATTGAGACAATCAAATATTGTAAATTTATTCCATTTTGTTAGCGCTATGAGCATTCACCAAGTGAATGGAGTTTGGCGCGTTATAAATGCACTGTCTGTTTGCTTAATAACGTTGAAATCAGAGTTGGGTGTGAATACATTCAGATGTGATCCCACTTCATATCATTCTTCTTTGAGCTGGATCAAAACGTGGTAAATTTTTGTAAAAGAATATTACCTTCAGCAGGTGCCCTTAAATTCATAGTTAATTATATTTTGGTATTGAAGGGAATGAAACGATCATATCTATTCAAACTATTTTAAATGAATCAACATAAAAGATCGTTATTTGACGACACATTTCCTTCTTTAGTTTGTCTAAGATGCAACATCAGGTTCACATTCCTATTAAGGTCTTTATCATATAATTCGTAACCAATCATATAGTATTCGCACAACAAAAAGAGATTTTTTTAATCATCTACAAAGTACCTCATTTTATTTTTGAATCATACATCCTCAAAAACTTGCAAAACCAACCAACAATCAACTACCCGGAATCTGTTTCCTCACCGTTATTCAATCCCTATTGTTATTGGCGTGTTTTTTGTTTTCTTTTTTTATTTTAACCCTCCACATATCTTGTGGACAAGATTCAGCTAAAACCGTTGAAGCTGTTACAGCCAAACTTGCTATGCTGGTAGATGTTTTTGTGGAAAATAAGCCCATGGCTTCAATCGTATGAAAACGTAAAGGTACGGAACAATTGATCTCTGCATAAAGATTGATAATTTCTTCTATAGGGGACAATACTTATTCCTATTTGTACAATAAATAACAAGTGTTGTTCATGATGCAGGATTTTAAATGGAAATTAAACTGATTAATACATGTAATTAGTAATGTATTGTTAGATTGAAAAACTCCCAAAACTTTTAAAACACCAAATAATAATACCTTTTTCAAATTCGATAAACAGTAAAAGCCAAAATGCAAAGATGCATGCTCACTCTTAAAATAAACCATTTGCACTAAATGAACCTTAAGTGTTGTCATGAATGTATTCAATGTCATGCAATTGTACGCCGCCTCGCTGTTCGAATATGCAGCATGTTTGTATAAAGAAGGATAAATCTTCAATGTTATACACGAGTTCATGCAGATGTATGAAAACATAAGTATACCGACGGATACTAAGTTACGTGCAGCTAAAAACCGGTTTAAAGGTGCTTAGTATGTGATGATATGCAAAGAGAATAAACAATGTTGTTTAATATATAATCTTAATTAGTTGAAATATTGAAAAATTTGAAAAATACAGTTATTATGATGATCCTGAATCAAATTAAATGACGATGATAATAACAAATGATGACAATAAAGGTCATTATGATGATGATGATGATGATGATGATGATGATGATGATGATGGACATGACTTTGGTATTAATGATAATGTAGTTGGTAATGTGAAATATGATAGAAATGAATTTCTTTTAATAGTAAAAGCTAACTTAATCGAAGTTTTCTGCTTTGTTTAATGCGGCTGCCTTCTTTCGAATGCCATTTCAATGGCATAACGTCATGAAGGCCAACCGTTTTGACGTCACAATGTTTGAATCACTGTCACAATGGTCTTGGGCTAGAGCAAAACCTTGGTTCTGGTTTTGATGAGCTTATAAATTTTCATTTCGGTGGTAAATTAAACAGGTATTTTGTAAGATATCGATTTTACTAATGTCACTGGCTAATAATAACTGTATACTGTTTGTAATGTTAATTATGTCAATTCACATTTAGTTAGACCCTACCACACCTCTTACAAAAAAGGAACAGGCGCAAAGTACTTTCCACACAGAAATACATACACAAAAAGAGAGTTCACTCCTAAACTTCTTATAGCTAACGGTCATGTAACAATATTGATAAATAGTTGCGTTCGTAAAATTTTCCGGATTCATTGTTATTCAACAACCACTAATTAACACGGTGGTTTTAAACAAAATTTGCGGGTGTTGAATAACAATGAGTCCCGGTAATTTTATAAACTGAACTATTTATCTTCTGATTCAAGTACTCAAAAAGTTTGAGTATTCAATGCAACCTACATGAATTCAGTTTGTTCTTACAAACCAGTGACAATGAAATATTCAATAGATGGATAGAAATTGGAAATGAAAATAAAGTCAAATTCAAATTCATAGCCCAGTTTTGCAAGTTTTGACAAATATTTTTGTAATACACATTTTATTGAATTATTATATTTATACTCATGATGGATAAACTTGTTGCATATATCACATTTAACGACCAAAACATCCTTGTTTACGAATAGCTATCCTAATAATCAAGTATCGACTGAAATTCTTTCAGATGAATTTGGAATGCTTTTCACGTGATTTACGTGACTACATAATGAAAGATGTCACATTTTCCTGTCATTTTACACTTACATTGATTAATTCAACGTAAAAGGTAAGACAATGCTTTGTATATATCACACTGTTCATTGATTATTGCGAAATGTGATTACCAAACCAGGTAATATAAGGAATCACCCACGTGCATGTTTGGAATTTCGCAGAATTTGTATTCATTTGCTTTCCGGTCTGACAGGAGACGGCAGGATGTTGTTATCGTTGTATTTTGGTGTTTTGATGTCTTTGTCTCAACTCAAATGTGAGTATGCTTTTGAAATATTTTTAGTTTTATAACGTTCAGCCTTTAAACAAAACAATTTATTTAGAGAATTTTGGACTTTTTTTAAATTAGAAAAATAAATAAACTAATAAACTATAATTTTTTCATAAATAAAATCATTGTTGTATAATTGTTTACAGTTATAGCGCAAACACGGGGCAATTTAAACATCTTTATCTGTTTAAGAAGAATTTAAAGATGTTTTCACAAAAAACGTCGTGTAGAAAGCAAAGCAACTTCCAAATGAGAGAAGGTGAAAAAAAGTGGCATCTTAGGCATAAATGGCACATGTTGTTTAACACTTTTGAGTAATGAGGATATCATATATCATAACTTTTCATCAGAGAATCTTATGTTGCCTTTTTGGCCAGTTCCTGCAGGAAAATGTTTTAGTAGGTTTTCAACCAAGAAGGCCAGTTAACACCCTTATTTTGGAAACATCTATTTGTGCATTCGCTTTTTGTAGTGTCTGAAAGTCAAGAACCTGAACCTTGATAGCTTTATGAAAGTATTGTTCTCATGTGAATCACAATTTCGTCTAAATCAGCGAGGTGGGGTGCTTTGGGGTGACCGCCACCTTCAAGAGTATTTTTTTTACATCACAACTGCTAGTATTGTTGCAGGGAGAACTTCCGCAAGGCTATTATGGCTATGCATGGCGGTGAAACCTGCGAGCACTGGCTTGAACTAGTCAATCATGGTTAGAACTGCGTTGAAATATAGCGTAGAATAGCACCAAAAGACTCCAGCGTGCATGACAGTTCCATACTGCAAAGTTGCCGAGCCGATGTGATTCGAACCTCTTGATCCATAGCCAAACGTGCTAACCACTGCCAGATGGGAAATAATGATAATAATGTTCCTGTTGGAAAAAACATTATCCCAATTTTCACTCAAATACTCAACAGATTTAGTTGAGACAGTGGCATTGTGTCGAGGGCAATAGCTTTTCTTCAAAGGTTTTGTTTAAAATTGGTCTAAGGGACTTTGACAAAAATAGGTTAATTGACTCCGATTATTGACCGTCAGGGAGTTTTGCATGCAATTAACAGCATGCGTTATCGTCCATTACCTTACCATTTCTACTTTAAAATCTTGCAATGACCATTTTAACCATCAGAATAAACGCATATAGAAAACTGTTTGAAAAATCTCGTTTGATATCCCTGTCAACGTCACATCACATCTCAGGCACATCTAAGAATGGCCATATTATTGGATGAAGAAAGTCTTTGAGAGATTTTTCAACGAATTATAAAATCCTTACAGAAAGGGTGCCAAGAAAGCTGGAAATGGTAGCCATACAGAGTACTGACTTTGACAACACCTTGTGGACTAATAGAAAGAAAAACACAACAACAAACTTTTTATTATCTTTTAATCACAAGTATGCCGTGTATTTTTGGGCAGCATAGTTTTGCAAGAATGTTATCTATCTGAGGAATTATTATAAATTTGATTGATTTTTCTTTAAAGCGTGTGAGCGTGTAAGGTCGGTCCCTGAATGAGATTTAAACCAAAAATGATTCGATTGGCCTTACATCTGGTTATTTTTGGGGATCAACATTCATGACGAATACTATGGTGGTGTTTGATTTTGAATAGGAGGAGTATGTTTGATTTACTTATCATTCTCAGATTGGACTTACTCACCATGTGAAAACTTTGTATCCAATTCTATTATGCAAGCTTATTTTTCCGGCAATCCGATTGGTGGAGAAGCGGTCACGTGTCAGTCGACAGAAAAGCATATTGACTTCACTCCGAGTCCGACCAAAAGTGATATTGACTTGAAATAGACATAATGACGTTAAACCGTTGTTACATGACGTCATGCTATTGTTATCGTGACGTCATTTGACAGCCATGTTGAAAAATTGATCCAAATTCCTGTTCATGACTGTCGTTTTTTCTTTTCTTTTCGTATTTTATTCGAAACATAATAAAACAATGTCAATATTGCTTTCCTCGGGTCTATAAAAACAGGTATTGACCTCTTCACCAGTCTATAATTGTATAATGTTAACTCGACAATAATTTGCCAAGTTGTTCAAAAAGGTATGTCATTGACAAAGGTATAAAGGTAGAGGTGTGTCACCTGATAAACCTACAGTGAGAATCTTCACGTCCTTTCAATTCAAGAAATTTCTTTCATAATATTTGAGAGAGTTTTCCCTTCGAGGATTGACATTAACCAATTAACCAAATCTTTAAAAAAAAATTGCATGTTCAGAGGCAGCTAAATAACGACCAGCAAACAAAAGAATGGATGAATCTTAAACTGCAACACTATGAGCTGCTATGACAAATAAGTTCTTCAAATCTCGTCTTACTTATCTTCAGACTGTAATGGATTGCGCATCTTCACGTCCACAACCTACTGGATTCAGTCCCTTAACCAGATGGGTCTTGACACCACCACAACCTCACAGTTGACCTTTCAAGTCGTCGCCTGCAGTGACGTTCACGTCGCTTTCTTTGACAGCGTCTTTGGACTCCAGACACCACGATATGAATTGGTCATCGGTGGCTGGTCAAACACAAATTCTACCTTTAGGTAAAACTGAAGCCATCCATATGTATAACTAATCTTCCTAAATGATATGTAAAACTAATTCCCAAAGATTCGGTTGCATCGTGATTTGAGTTTTTTAATACTTTTTTCAATATTAAAACACCAATTTTCCAATCAGGAAAAATGTTCACGATCAATATATTGGAATCAGTCCATTTTATTTAAACTTGAACTCTGACATTTATTATAGAATATCACGTCTACCAAGCTTTATTCAGTAAAACGGATTCATATATAATTAAATGAGTTGAAGTGTATGGGCAAAATTCATACTGAGAATTTATTATACAAACTGTTGCCGGATTACTACAAAGCTTCTAATTGTTTCGTATAAGCCATAATAAGCACTTGCTGGAGTAATAATTTTTCTACTTTATCCAAAGACAAAATAGGAAATACTTCATCAACTTGAACCACACCCCCTTAGACTGCTGCACCTTCCATCCTTTCTGGGTGAGCTGGTATGGCGGTACACTGAAGGCAGGAAATGGATATACAGTTGGCCTTGACCTCTTCCTGCAGATGACGAACACCGATATGGGAACGATAATCAAGGTGGGCATCACTACAGGCTGGGGACATACAGGAGTCTGGGCTCTGTGTGAGTAGTTCCACGATTCTTTACTTTCTTCATATATTTTAAACTTAAGATTTCAATTGTTAATTACCATTATTTACGCGATCTCTAGCAACCATTTAGTATTATCTCTGGTAAATGTTTCTTATTACTATAAATTTACACGATTTATCCTTGACAAATACATGTGTAAGAATAACATTAATACATCGATAATATTTGATGTTGATTGCATATTGTTGATATTTTGAGGGGTTTTTTTTTAAAAGGTTTATTTCTGTGTGACAAACCTACTATTCAAAGCCCTAGTAAAGCCAATTTTCAGAAATATAATTTTATATATTTTAAATATTCATTGATTTCAGCTCTAAATAATGTCCCATTGACTGTAAGTGACTTCGACGTGGATGGTTACGTTGAATGTCCGACCAATACTGTCATTTATTACCTTCCCCAACAGCAAGAAACCACATCGATTGTAACATCAGCAAGCCTTGAAAGTATATCCCCTGAAGTGACACCCACTCCTGTGAAATCAGACATGTCAATTACAACAGGTACCAAATTACTAGATTCCATTATGAACACAGATCTCAGTATGTCTGAAACGCTCCTTTTGGACCCTAGCCCCGTTTTCAATACGGCATCAGAAGCAAGAGATGAATCTAACTCTACTGATAAATCGTCTGAGTTAACATCTGTTGTCAAACAAGCAACCACTTCAGCAAACCCTTTACAGCAAGAATCATCAATTCCAGAACCATTCGAAACATCACATCTGTTTAGAGAGTCGAAAGAACTGAAAGAATCTTTTTCTTCAGAAGTTTTAGAATCTTCAGTGATAGAGGTACAAACCAAAGAGTCAGGTACACCTCAAACGTCAATAACATCAAGAACATCAGAAATGTTCGGATCCACCTCAACCTCGACAACTTTAAGGTCAACAATAAGTAAACAATCGCAATCCTCGTCAAGTCACAGTGACCTGGAGACAAGCATATCTGACATAGACTTACAATACGTTTCGACTTCACATGAACTTCTTGAATCGACCCCAGGAAATCAAGACGTGAATGAACCACTGCAGACGATGGATACAGCAATCAACAAACTGACAACAATCTCTTCGAGAGAGCTGAATACATCAGGAGGAATATCAACAAAGCCCCCTCCCAGTACTTTATTGACCTCCAAGATGATCACTACAAGTCTTTTACCTACAGAGATTAATTCTGGTGAGTTTGGTTTTGCATGTTTTGCTCTATGTATGTCATTGAGTCCAGTCTTCGTCCATCAACTTTCCCTTCATTAAAATGCTTAATTCGTTTTATTTATCCACAATAATTACTGGCCCTGTAGATTCAGGTACCTATATTCATTAGAAATGTAATGCAATTTTGATGACTTTGTAAGAGGCCAAACAGACCCTCGCCTTCAAAACCTTTTTTCATTTTTTCTTTTGACAAAAACCATACAAGGTAGATATCTTGTATACTTTTTAATTGATTCTGCGGCTCCTTATATGTTAAATCTCTGTTAATTGTTTCACAATGTTTTCTTTGCTATCCACAAATGTATCTTTGTATAATATCTGGTATTTCCTTACAATTGTTCTTGCAAATCAGTAACTACCTCTTTCACCATGTTTCTTTTTGTATAGCCATTAGTATCAAATAAATGAAATCGGCTTCTCTTAAAACATTTAATTTAAAGATTAGGTCAAAATTACATTTATAACAATTACAAATAGTATCCATAGAAAAAGGATGCAGAAAAGCTACATCAATACTTTATATCAAGTTTTAAATTTTTTTCAGGAGAGTCTAGTTCAGTGACCTTAAGTGTGACCTCTAAGATGCCCACGACCCCAATCACATTCAGCAGGACCATCCTCCCATCGAACAGCTGTGAAGGTTGCCCATGTGACTGGCCTCTGTACGGCATGATCAATCTAACGTTGAGTGAGAAGATCGAGCGCATACGAAGGACTCTTACCCTAGTTAAATCTGACTTGTCTGCTGCTCGACGAAAACTTACGAGTGCGCATGACATCAGATCCTCCTCAAGGTATATGGGAGCTTCCGGTGCCACCATCTTGGTTCTAGTATTCGGAATTATTATTCTTGCTGACGTTCAGAGAATACTAGCCTGCTTAATTCCAACCAAAAGAAGTCCTCTAACAATCATCCTTGAGAGATGATTAGCTAGGTCATGAGGGGTTGATCTACGATACGATATGTCTGCATTGAAAGATCTAATAAAGGCATTTAAATAGTATGTTTGTCTTCTGATTATTTTCCATTCCCTAAGGAGGTTAAAAAAGATTAATCTAAAATTCATTCATTGGCTTATTCATTCTAAAATAATGCTCCGATATTTTGGAATATTTTTACGTCATTGAAATGCCCAATTTGATTTTCCATTTTAAAAAGTAACTAGAAATGTTTTTTCTTGAACAACACTTATTTGCCAATGGAAGGGAGTGGAGAACATAAACATTTAGAAACGGTATTCTCCCCTTAACATTCAATCCACATGGTGTGGTAGATGAACTTCTTCGAAAAAAGAAATTAGAGTAGATGGACTCTGTATGTTTAATGTTGTTACTAGTAAACGGATAAGAGAAAGGGGATAAAAAGTGAAAAAAAGCACACACACACACACAAGAAGAAACAAATTCAGCAAATTCATTTAAATGAAAAGCATGCTTGATGTGTTGTCGAGTAATTGTCAGCGAGACATCATATTGAATATTGAATGACGCTAACTCATTTTTGTGATTTTTATGTGATACAATTCGACCTGACATAAACTGAATTTTCAGATAAAAATATTACTTTTTTAAATTAAATTACAAAGTGTTCGTGTATCACCATTTGAAACATCGTTTAGTAATTAGTATTGGTTCGTAGGGTACTGGATAATCACAAAGTAGAAGAAAAGGTTCTTAGTTCCATGAAGGTCTATAGCTTCCTTAATTAGTTTAAAATATATCATGTTCATTTTCGTAAAAACGAAGATTTTTCTAAATGTTTTAAGGAATGAAAATAGACAACTTCAAAACACCATAAAATTTCCATTAGTGTAAGAGTTGTTTGATTTTCTAATTAACCAATTAATTTTCTATATAACTATATTTTTCGAAAATTGTACCCTCTCCTCATAACGAGGTCCAGGTGTTTTCATTGGCTGAAATAATGCAAGGTTATTATGTTGCAATATTGTGCCGCTAGGGGAAATTGCCGGAAGCTCGAGAAACGGTTTTATTAGAACAGCGGTTGTATAGGAATTAATGACGGAGCTACCTCTGTGGGGAGAGAATGAGGTGTAGTCCATCTATTCCTGTTTGTTATTATTAGAGGTGACATTGGAAAGAAATGTTCTAATTTCTTCATCCTTGATGCTTAGTGATCAAAGGTAAAACGGAATTAAGCATTTAAATGAAGGGAAAGTTGATGGACGAAGACCGGACTCAATGACTTACACAGAGCAAAACATGCAAAACCAAACTCACTAGAATTAATCTCTGTAGGACAAAGATTTGTAGTGGTCATCTTGGACGTCAACAACTTTATAAAGATAACTTTATTGAAAATGAATTCCACTTCTTGGTTGTATGTAAATGTTACCAACATCTAAGACGCTTGTATTTACCGAATTATTTCTATTCAAATCCAACTATTCATAAATTAAACATGCTAATGTCAATTGAAAATTACGATGTTGTCCAAAAATTATCAATATTTATATACAATGCTATGACTTATAGAGATTCATTGTTACGTCAAAAAAACATTGACAAATGTTTATCATGCTTATTAACTTATTTATTATCTATTACCTATGAATATTTATATTTAATGCATATATGTATCGCTCTGTGACTACTGAAATGTAGACTGGGCCTATGGCCTCCACTACAAATGAATAAAGATTGATTGATTGACTGATTGAATATGTTGCGATAAGGCGACATTATTCTAACATTCTAATGATACACTGTTGAGCATCGATTTTGATGGATCAACGTTCAAATTGGGACGTTTTATATAATTACAGCACCCTTCAACGATGCTCAAAAGAATTTGTTGATTTATTCCTACTTGACATCTACTAAGGATGCCTATTATCTCGTTATTCTAAAAAAATCGCGAAATTTTACCACATATAAAGTTTACAACACCTGGTCCCAATTTGATTCAGAAAGCTTTGTTGGACAGTTTGCTCATGAATTGTACTGATATACAAATAACCGAAAGACTCAATCAGTTGAGTCTTTTCCTCATAATTTACTCAAATGTGAATGATATTCCAAAATTTACCTTTGATCACTAAGCATCAAGGGTGAAGAAATTAGAACGTTTCTTTCCAATGTCACCTTCGTTGTATTGTTAAAAAACCCCAATACATTTGTGTTTTACGACATGATGAAAGATTAAATGAGATCAATCTATAATGTCCATCCAGTTTCGATAAACGTGGGTACATATCGGGAGACTGCAAGATGACATATTTCTTCAGTGTAGAAATAGTGTCAAAGCTTGTTCTCGATATATGTATCATGTGTCGCAATAAAATATATAATATATCTATACTCCATATATTATTCATAAGTGAAGTAATGCAACGAAATGTTGAGAACTGTTTATAGAGACAATGTTATGTACTATCCGTAATATATGTGCCATATAAAAGAGAAATTTGTCTTCATAAATAATAAAGGGAATGAACCCGTTTAAGTGACAAGAATTTGTGATATGTTCACCCCTGTGAATTCAATTCTTAAATCAATATCATCTTTGTAAACTTTGTAACCATTTATAATTCAAAACGTATCTGCAGTCTCAATGTTGTTATCAAATTTTTTTTAATTTTGATGTGAAAAGACAACCTTCGAAACTGTGCCCCTACTTAATAACATGTTACTGACCGTTTGAAGATTTCACATGAAAACACTCTACATCATGAATTTAATTCTTTCCTAAAAACAGTCTTATAAGCTCTTAGACATAAAGTCATTTCGTGTAAATAGAAGTCATCTGCGCTGTAACCAGATATTTATTTAGATATCGAGCCCATTCAGCCATAGTCGGAGTCCAACAAAGAGAAAGTGATACATTATTCAGTTGATAGGAACGTGAATTGACTACTGTAGGACACATAAGCTAAAAAGTTGCATTGAACGCAGTCTCAAGTCAGGATGAATGAAAGTGAACGTTTACAAATCATAGAAAGACGCTTACACATCAGATAAAGAAATATTGCCATGGGCTCTGTAGCTCATCAGACTGTAACAAATAGCATCATTAGGCTATGTACATAGTATTATAACCCCACTTTGCTAAAGTAAACATTCAGCTTTCTAACCTTTTTCATTCTAAAGGAAAGAATAAAACCACTTTAGGCTATGGCCTCTGTGACAGTTATGAGTTGCAACTAAGATACACAATCTGTAATTTATAATCCTCATTAACCAAGGAGTCTGTACATAAGATTTCAGCATTCTAGAACTTTATATAATGCCCACAAAAGATTCTCGGACGTCGCAACTCTGAGCCATATTAGGAACGTCAGGGTCACCGAAGCGGTAAGTGAATAATAATATCCGTGACGTCTGTACATAAGATTTCAGATTCTTAAAAGTCAATGGTTCAAGCAAAGAGGTCGAAAAAGTATACGGATGGACGGAGGTTGGACGCCATGACATAGCTGTTGTAGCCTTTGAGACCTGATAATCATGCTTTAAATGGTCAGAGTGACTTTTGTACTTAGCATAACAACAAAAGCAGTTCTGTGTATCCGAATAAAATTCTGCAAGACAGTAAAGTTTCAACATTGTTTTAATTCAAATGCTTATTCCTGTATGCATTCGCTGATAAACTACGCCGCTAATGGCTGAAATATTGCCAAGGCGGCGTTAAACAATAACTCACTCACTCGCTGATAAACTGACATATAAATAGGGTTGTGGTAGAACTAATGTAAAGTCAGTGCTTCCATAGAGCATTTTTACAGCATTTTAATTCAAATTTTCTAAAAATCAGCCAATAAAACATCAAATGTTATGAAATCTATTCCTTATAAATAATAACTGTTAAATTCGATTAAAGTTGGATTTTCTTACTTAAGTTGAAGATTAACAATGGATGAAAAATCATTAAAAGATTGCCAATAGTGCCTTATCCCTGAAACATAGGACATCTTTTAAGAAAATTAATACATACATACATGTATATTCCTTATGTACCTTTGGTTTAATAAACTTCCAGGCAAAAGAAAGTCTATAACATAAAAACAAACGCAGATATGATAATTCTGTTGATGGGTTTATAAACAGAAATCGTTGTCCAATATTCTCTTTAAAAAGCATCCAAATATGGGCTTTTTATTTGCCCCAATACACAAGGACAGAGTCTGGGGGTCACTATTAAAAATTACACAAATGTGGAGTTGACAAGTGCACAAAAACTCTCAGTAGTTACAGGAATCACGGAGTCTATCACCAGTACCGTGTGTGACTACCCTGGCCATCAATGCAAGCAAGCACGCCTCTCCATTGAAGTCGTCAGGCGTCGGGTGACGCCAGCAGAGATCCTGTTCCATATGTAGGTACCGCAGACCAAATTTTTCTTAAAGAGAAATCTTTTTTTTTTAATTGGAATGTGTTCAGGGTCCATTACGAATGGAAAAAACAATAATTGTTTCAAGATAGCATGTTTGCATGTTTCAGGAAAAATCCCCAAAGTACACTACCCTGGGTGTATTTTTTTCATTTTCCAATTTCAGTTTGGTCCACTGCTCTCAAAGTCAAGATTTTTGTTTTATAAACAAAATAAGCCTATGTACATGTAAAATACACTCTAGCAAAACAATGTATGTAATAAAATTGAAGAAGAGTTGTTTCTTCATTTTTTGAAAGAATTTTTTTCACACGTCATTGACTATCCAGAATTCGAGAAAATGATCTTAAACCGCAGCAGTTCACAAGTTATTTGGTCTGAAATGTATAAACAAATATGCTGAGATGATTAAATCAATAACTGAATGTTGATGAATTAATATTGAACCAAATTTACTATTATTTATGTTGAAAATATATAGAAAATACAAATATTCATAGAACGAAATTTATACATCGATTTGTAAATTGCTTGAAAAATCTTTCTTTGTGTGAGTTATCAAACCCACACATCTAAATGATAGATTAAATTTACAATGGGCCAACAAGATGTATAATAGCCGTAATACCTTTATAGTTTACCAGTTATTAGATGTGTAAATATAGATTGTCAAGAGTATAAAGAGATAAATAAATCTAAGACTATATAAAAATAATTTGTTTGTCTAAAATCATTAAAAAAATGATTAGATATCGGAGTTCGTATTACAGTTATCAAGTTTTAGCTTACGTAAAGGTATACATCATGCTATCAATAATGTTGAGAACAAGTTCATTACGATGACGAGTGTGATTGAATTCGTCATACGTAAAATTGCATATAACAAAATAAAAAAGACTTTTATAAGAAAATACACATTATTAAAGTGAAAAATATATCTGAGTGCTTAATTATCATGAATATAATATTTTATGAATATTATATATATATAAGAAAAAGATATTTTTACACAAGACTAATTTTGAACTTGCCGCTATTTTTTGTGTGTACATCGTCAGGGGTCATGAATACGAAATACGCACACTTGAATCTTTCGTGATGAAATACAAATATCAAGTGTATGTGTTCACGTCACCGAAATACGTTTAATCAGACCTTAAACACGGGCCTATGCAGTGAACCAAACTGACCGCCATTCTGAATGTTCTGCCGCCAGCGCCTCTAGCGGTGGCTGCGGTCGCTACCATATGTTTAACAGAGCTTGCTCAAGCTCAAATGGCGGTCAAGGTGATCCCAATGTTTTTCAATGGACTTCATATCTGGTGAGTTGGCTGGCCACGGAAAAATAGTGGCGTTACGTTCGCTGGCCAGTCAGATTCCCTCGCTGAACAACAAGCGCCGTCGTCATTCAGCCACAAATCCCTCCCCTTACCATGTTGCCTCCGCCTTCAAATAGGTGAACATCTCTTATGCATTTTGACGCTCGCCCCTTCTTCAATAAACTCGAAACCTGCCATCGTTCCTAAATAGGCAAAACCAGCTCTCGTCTGTAAACAGCACCCTTCCCCAGTCATGTCGCTGCCACCGGCGTTCAGTACGTGTCAGTTTTGGAAGATGAACAGCATAAACATGCTATTATTTCTTACCTGCACTTAACTCTTACATTATCTGGTTTTCTAAACTGTAATACCTTTCCTTTTTATCATACTCAAACCTTCAGTATGTTTAATTTGACCATGAAGCCCTTCCTTGTGACGGACAGCCATATTAAGTTCGTCTATTTCTGTTTGTTAGAACTATAGATATTTTACTTAGGTTATATTTCATCAAAAGATATGAAGTACTCAATTGACCGGATACATATCATTATCACTGGACAACTGATAAATAGAGCTGACAACACCTTTGAGATATCTTTAAGCTCTCAGGCTCACAATGTCTCTTATTCAGTTGTACACACATTTGGTGTTTTTTTAAAATGGGAATTGTGAAGGGAAATGCACATGTTCCACTTTGAAACGTGCATTTGTTGTTTTTTGAAAATGGGCAAATTTGAAGGGAGGTCGCATTTTGAATGAGGCTTTTTACCTCGATCTGGGCACTTCCGTCTTACGATGATGCAATAAAACTCGCTTTTCTCTAATTGAAGTAACGTAGCTCTAATTAAGAAGGTGACATACACGTAATTCTACTTTTAAATTGGAGGTTGGTCATTTATGAGTACGTTACGAATGATACTTACCGATGTCACTTTAAGAGTATGTTTATAACAGCACATATATCGGAGCCTGATATGTCTATGTGGATTGCCTTATGTATTGTATATGACCTGTATCGATGTCTTCCGTGCTTGTGATAAATATCATTGATTTCTAATCTTTTTGATAAATCACATACCAACTCATCCGTTTCTGAACCCGTTCTGGAGTTGAAATCACCACCTAATATTATATCACAGTCACCATATTTGTCTAGAACATCAAGCAAAGAGTCAAACAAAATGCTAATACCTGATTTAGAATGTTGGTTTTGATACCACGTTGACCCTTCTGGGTTGATATAAACACATGCTATAATCACATCTTTGTTTCTTTTGAAATAAGATTTATCAATGATAATATAGACAGTATTCAGAGATATAACATGGCCCTTTACAAATGGAAACACAATATCACGGATGAGTACTATTACTCCGCCAGATAACCGACCAAAATCAGATAATTTTTCAGCATGAAGGGCAAAAAGATTGATAACCTGGAAGACATGAATCAAATTCACTGTTGCATTCAGATACCCAAGTTTCTGTAAATCCTATTACATCATAGTTTTATACAAAGGAGACAAAATCAGAGTCAGTTAGTTTATGTCTTAAACCAGACACAATATATTTGTGTCGATTTGTGCAGGTTTAGGGCTCGGGCCACACCCATATCTGTATGTGGGTAGATCTTCTGGAGATAAGTGGTTATCGTGGAGAAGTGGCTGATTCTGGCTAGTTTATGCACTCGCTCACTGGGTGCGTCGTTAACAACCAGCACGCCTCGCCGGTAGTATCCACGTTTGTTGTCACGACGGAGATCCTGGAGGGTTTTCCTCTGTAACTTAGATCGTTTGGATATCCCAAGACCGCGATCCTTGAGTTTGGCTCGTAAGGCAATAGCTTTAAGTTTACAGTCCATGGTAATAAAGCGTACAAGGATGGGACGGGTGTTATTCATTCCGTGCTTCCCAATATTCTATGGGCGAAATCAATATCTGACATAGAAAACGAAGTGTCTGTATCAGAAGCAGAGTTCATTGTTTCACACACTTTCTCCTTCCTACGTGCAGTGTTCTCACCTTGAGGCTCCGGTATCCAGTGAGTGGTTTGGTAGTGCACAAGTGAAAGCGAGTTAGATACCGACACCTTTCAATAGTTTCATAAAAATCTTATCAAACGCTATTGAGTTAAGTATTTTCGTTATTACTCGCTGAATTCAATCAACCTGAAAAAAATATCTCGAACCGTCGCTTCTTAGTGTTATTTCATCGGATGGAAATATGCTAATGTAGCAGGAAACAAATTTTAATGTAAGGGAGAGCTGAGATCATTTTGATCATTTTTCAGAAAAATCCTTCGCGAAAGTTGAAAATAACGTTCAGAAAAGCAATGACACAAACCCCAGAAAAGTATTTTTTTAGGAATCTCTGTATAGCAATTTAATATCAGTGATATCGTTAATAGTAAAATAATTGTCACTGTTTTTGGAATAAGTCTAAATTGTATGACGTTACCCAATAGATAAGTATATTGTGGCCACGGAATGGGGTATACCTGAATGAACACTGTTTGGTTCGGACTTGTATTTGATTGTTCCGTCCGAAAAACATTGTTAAAGTCATAGTCTCATTTTTGCAAGGCAAATTTTCATAAATGCCGGACAAATAGTTCACCACTCACAGAAATCTTTCCCCTGACGTTTGCAACAATTTTCAGAACTCTGCAGGCATTCTAGCCCTCAATAATGAAGTTCAAACTACCCTACCCGAATATTATGTTTTTTGCGAGCGTTAGTCCTTACCACGTCATTTCGCTAAGGCCGTGACGAAGAACACATAAAATTTACCAGCTGAATATCCAATGAAAATAGCTAATAGCTTACGCTTTTTCAAATACAGTAATAACAAAAAGGTGGTAAACTCAGTGAAGAATGCGTCTGTCATAAGTATCGGCGCTGCGATGACTAGATTTCCGGTATTTCGCGATGGGATTGCACTTGATTCGGTACCTCATAGGTCTGAAACGGCATACGCCAATAAGCTGCTTCATCCAAAACTGTAAAATGGGCATTCAAATGAAAATCTTTGCAAATGCGACAGGAAATATTTGTGTTAGTGATCAGATTTTGTTTGTGAAGAATAATTGGTTTAGTTTAGTTGCCTTACAAAAATGAGTTGTTTCAGACAAATATTTATTGACAGGGGAGAACAATTCCATTCTTTCAATATCTGTGGATGGGGCAATGAGCACTTATGTTCTGGTAGTCAACATTACAAGGTTAGAGCTGAGTTCAGTACTCATACAAAGTGATACAGAGGCCACTGTCTGAAATTTACCGTATTCAACACAAGAACCGTCCTTATCCTTTTTTTCCCCGACCTGCCTGCATGATGAACCTATACAGATTCACTGAAAAAATTATTTTAGCTTTGCGTTTATTCTTTCTAACCTCTTACATTTATTGCGAAGATAGCTTCACTTGCATGTACATGTCGGACTTTTTATTTCATATAGTTGCCAGCAAAATCTTAAAAAGGTAATCATAAATGAATGAATTAAATAAGAAACGTTTACTTTTTCCACTGAGTGAAAAATGCATGTTTTAAAGACCAATTTTTTCATTTGACTTTTTTCGAATACTGTTAATGTCTTTCCGCCAACCAGTCATTCCTTTTTTCATTTTTTACCAATAAACATCTTGAATCTTTACTGCGTTGTTGAGCACTGGCCTAGAATTTTGTTTTCATAATGTCCTGTTTACATGTAAGTTGGTCAACTTGTTTCTGTTTTTAAACTACGTTTCTTCTCTTTGCACATGAAGGATGAATTAATTCATCATTCCAAACATTTTCAGGAGTTATCTATTTCATTGGTACATAGGACCTTTTAATGTCATCATCGAAGGCACATGGCTCCAGTTGACCTTGACCTTCAACGAAACATCTGAAGCCAGAACATGCACGTGACTGGCATTGAAGGGCACATTTAAAGCAAGATGGTGGAAACATATTTGGAATATTTCCCTGGTTGGTGTAGTAGGTCGCCAGTATGTTGCTGTTGGACTTTTCATCTGAAAAAATGTATAACATCAAATTAATTTATTCATTGACTGATTAATTTGAGCAAATATTTTTTAATTACTTGCAAAGTTTAAAAAGCCATATAAAATTGTGTGCCATTAACCTTTACGAAAATGGATTGTTGATAAATTTCTCTAGGCATTAATGTTTTGGACTATTTCATTGCAAAATTTCTGGTTTTCAGCATACAATGCAAAAACACATATTCGTTGTTAGGCTTTGATAATTAGGATTTTTATGAGAACCCGCTTATATTAGTTATCTGAATGAGGGGACAAATCATGTACTTTAACACTTTTCATCAAAATAATGCTGTATTTTGTTCTATTCTATATGGTTTAAATGTATGTCCTTACTTGGCAGTGTGCATCAAACATAACAAAAAACTCAAAGTTACCATTGAATAGATATTTACTAATTCAAAAAACTTACTTTCACATTCCACTACAACATAGTTGTTGTTAACTGAATTCTTTTTCTCCATTAACTTTTGTATCACGTGATGAAATTTGCAGATATGATCATGTGACCAGCTGACAGCCGCACAATTTACTGTGTTTACAATCTAACTCAGAGATGTTAGAAATGGGGAACCCTCCTTCCATCAGTGAGCTAGGATGTTTCTTTGCACATACATCTGTACGAATAAAAGCTCAGAAATTCATTAAAAAAATATACGAAATCAATTTTAACAGATCCTAAATTTTCTATGTCCGCAGGTGCCTCACTTTATCAAAGGAAATAATAAAATTTGCATTGAAAAATATGATGAAATAACAACTTGATGTCCATATTGTTGATGAAAATGCTCTATTTTGTATTTTTTTCACAAAGATATCAAAACCACAAAAAAGATTTAAGGAAAAACATAGATAGACGTAGCACAAAAGACAGCTTGTGACAGTACCGTAGCAAAGATGTCTTAGACACCAGATTGTTTAAGAACCGACATCTTGGCAAATTTTGTTAATCGGTTAATTTTTTCAAATGTCATCAGATTATGGCCTTAGTTATTTAATACCTGTAATATGTAATGACAAACTTCAAAATGAATAACATTAAGTTAGTTGCAAAATTAAAATTTAGGTTGAAGTCATCAATAAGACAAATGCCAAAGAAATCGAATCTGTTTATTGTGTTCAGGCAGGGCCAACGAAATATGATATTTGCATGGTGGTGGTGATGATGATGATGAGATGGTGGTGGTGGTGGTGGTGGTGGTGATGATGAACAGTCGTCATCCTTTTCGTGGTCCTATAGGGCATAGTTGTTAAAAGTGCTGGTTCATTAAGGCAAAGGATTCAGAGATCAAAACCTGACGGGAATGTCTAAGGTAAGTTCTCAAGTTTGTGATTTCAGATGATAGGGGAGAACTTGGATTCATCAGATTCTAATTTCACGCTTGAATGATTATCCTCATAAAAAGAAAATTCTTTGGGATATGCCGAGGCATTTCAACAGAGGGCATTTCCACAGAAAGCCCGGGACTTCACCACAGAGGATAGCCCAGTCAAAGGAGCACTCAATACAGTGACGTCAGGAGAGGTTCAAAAGAAGAAACTAAAACATGTCAGCTGATGATTACAAGATACGGAGAAGGACAATAAAGACATAGAGATGACATTTATAACTAAGGTAATAAATATGTTGATGAAGCCAAAAACGCTCGTTTCCGCACATGTATCATTCACAACATATTTATCTATGATTAAACACTCACCAGGTTTCTTGCCTTTGCACATAAGGGCATTTCTTGATTGAATTATTTTTTGATAGCTTATATATACAGACGGATATTTTCTGTTGTATAATGAGCACCTAGTATGCCCATAGTCCCAATCAACCATTTGAATGTTGATGTCATTTACCATCTTGTTGTAGCATTCAAACATAGTTTTAAGAGAACTGTCCTGCCGTCCGTTATTCCTATACACACTAAATAGAAGGGTCGTGCAACGCTTGCCTACGATTAAAGTATTTAAAAAATTAGTTTGATATTTGTTGAATAATCCATTTTCTCCACACAAGTTCTCGAGTCTGTTCTTCCTATGCTAAACTTTCTTTCAATTCGAGAACTTTCTTGTTATCCTGCAGATTCCCCAAGTGGAAACAATAACCACAAAAACAGTCTGTAAATTTTCAGCCGATAAAAAGACTTTTGTAAAGAAAGCTTTTTTTGTAACTGATGTTGCAGTCGGCATATCATGTGACAGTGTTTTGTCTAGAAGATTCGTGTCAAAATACAAAATAAAAAAGCTATACTTTTCTCAAAACATATGACATTAAAGAGGCTTTCAGAATGAATACTTTCAAAACGGCTTCGACTACATAATTAAATATGACAGCTTTCAATCAGGCTATCCATGTTTAGTTTGGGAAGTGTTTGCTTATCATTATTTCAGTCTGATTAAAATCATTATTTGTACGAAGATTGGACTTGAGCTTCCCTGTAGAGAAATTTGGTGATATGCCATGATAAGAATTTAGATACAATTTGAAAAAAAGCATAACTCTTAATTTATATGATAATTAATCATTAAAACAATTGTACATAACTCACATTTAATAGAACATTGGTTGTAGCTGTGTGTTTACTTACTATTACATTTGAACCTTTTTGAAAAACTAACTTCTCCATTTTCAAGTGGTTTTGAATTCATAATGATGCTCTTTTGTATACCACATCTGCTGTTTCTTTTCCACCATGTGTAGCCTTTACAATTAGCTATGAAGATGCAAACCCTCCTGCATTCTTCCTCTGATTTGATCCCATATAAATGTTTATCTACTTATAACCATTAGCAACAGAATAGAAACATTGGAAATCTGAAAAAGCGATTTGATATCGTTTAATGTCATTAGCATACGAAAATGATGTTATTTAGATAGTGAACAGATGTAACATTGATTAATCTTGAACTTATATTTTGGAGTATTCAAGTCTTGATATTTTGTTTTCAACATTATAAAGTCGAGACGCTGAAGTTTGGATTCCAATGCCACATGGGGCTGTGAAACAAAAATAATTCACCAAAAAACTGCTTGAGTGACAATCTTGAAGTTCTTGACTTACAAAGTTTTTTAATATCAAAGTTCTTCACTCAGGGATACATAACTGTGCACTTAAGTAGAACGAGATGGCAAAATATTCGCATAATGTACAAACACGCTCTACTATATTGTAAAAAAGACTAAAAGTATTTCAAACACATGAATTATGTATTGTTTGTAGATTTTCATACATATCTTCATCGCCTCTTTTAAATTAATTTCAAGTTTAAAACATGTCCACAAAGCTCTCAATGTTTTAGGAAAGTAGAATTTTGGTGAATATGGTCGTTTCTTATCCCGTACTAAGATTTCATTTTCACACATGCATATCTAGTAATAAACAAAAGAACTGAACATACCAACAACTTTTTCGCAGGCCATTTTTTCCATTACCACACAGCCTTTACATGTACTTGTTTTGAAACTGTTAACTATCCTACAGGTTTTTCTCAGATGGTTGTAGACAATCAGTTTACAGTAGAGCTTGTTATTTGTCAGACACTCATCAATACAGTCCACCAGTCTGGAGTTGTTCATGAGATAACCCGAGTGGTCTTCCGTGTTTTTTAGTTTCTTGATGATCATACACTGACTTGCTGTAGCATTAGAAACAAGCGAATGATCAAAATATTAACCACATTGACCTTTTCTTTATACACTATGTCTCCATCACTCCACTTGATTCAAAACAATAGAAACACTAACAACACAGAAAGGTAAAACAAAAGTATAATGAAGATACAAAAAATGGGGAGAGAGTGTTGTTATATTAACAGGAAAGAAATATAAGATTTAATCAGTGAAATTATTTTTCACTGTTAACAATTATATATAATATACCAGCACTGAACCATGGTGGTACCATGAGGGGTACTTTGTTACTTTAAGAGTATTTCTCATTATAAATTCTGTTTGAGATATAAATATTATTATATTTTTTTATTATATTTTAATTATAGATTAATATATCATAGAGTTTATAATGAAATATGAGGTTTATTCAATATGTGACATGGGTGAATTTGAAATTTCACGCCACTCAGCTTTTTCCGTGTTGGGTGATTACAAAGTTTTGCAGCTAAAAATAGATTAGAGGACTCACGTGTGAACTTCTGCTACTGTAGATATACTTACCAGCGCGTGCTGCAAACGTTACAATCAGAAGGATTTGTAACATTTTGCTCATACAACCAAAATAAAAAGTTCAATGTTCTGAAGAAAGAAATTTATGATCGCTGATGAAAAATCATTTAGAATTAGATATTCATCTAAATTAGATTTGTTCCATCTATCATTTCATTTGCTATCGTATATCTCTACGAGTAATTACTTCAGAACTATACATCTCAAAACTGAGGGAATACTAATAAACTTTAATCATACCAAGGAAAATGCGGATTCAATCTGTATGAAAGTATGGAATCATTTCACGACCTTCTGACGTTTTCTTGTTGAAATAAAGCTGTTCTTGTAACCTTGGGTTTAATTCGAATTTAAACATTTATGGTTTACAGAATGTTGACATTTTCTTTGGGGCTGTCGTACCTTGAAATTCTGTTGTGTAAATTGATACAATGGGCCAATAATAATTTAAGTAAATGATAAAACTTTCATTACCAAATATTTCCTCTTTAAGTGGCAACATATCAAAAGGTATTTTCCAGACCTTTGGTAATGATGTTATAAAACTGTTTTTGATCAATTATTTTTAACATGTGCCACATGGAGAAGGAACGTTAAAAATATGAAATATGAAAATCTTGATCATATTGGAATTAATTTTCTTAGAGAAGATGCATAATAAAGAGATTAACACACTCGCGTTGATGTCATATTGTATTTACAACACTCTTGCCTGAAAAATGATATTTCCCTCGCTCTCGGAAAAAAATTCATTTTTCTGTCACTCGTGTTGTAAATACAATATGACATCCACGCTCGGGTATTAATCTCTATATCTTTTTATCAAATTATGATATCTTAGACTATTTATATTCCATTAGTATAATGTCAAATAACGATCAATTAAAACAATTATTTTCATCAGCGAATCTTAAGGATCAAGAAATATTAAAATTAAAACGATTTTGAGAATGATAAAACTATGAGAGTCGTGTTAGTCTTTAAACATGTTAATCATAGCATATGACAAAGGCACATTTCAAATGTTAATATCTTTTTAAAAAATTAAATTGCTTTCTCTATCAGAAGAAAATCATTTTGCCGGAAGGCATAGATAATTCGTGTGATAATCACAATTGAATGCTGAAAACAAAGGTATTTATAGGCTTATCTGGCATTGATATCTTTTATCAAGCAAGGATATAATATATTGTTCTATTTACAAAAACATGTCAAAGATCGAACTCATTTTGAGTGATAATGAAAGTTTGATACCTCAAATCAAAGGTATTTCATCTTGTCTTAATTATTTTCAATTATGAAATAAGTATAAAATGTTAAATAATTTAAAGTGACACAGACTATGGTTCATGAACTTTGTATGTGGCTTAAATAGAGCCAAAATACCATTTGACCTGAGTTAGGTTCAAATCACAGGCTGCATCTTCTTTGTCTATTGAATACAAAACTTATGACATTTTCTTATTTTCGATTGTAATTTTAAAACGGCAAGATAAATCTTAAGAAATTGGAGTATCGCGTCCCATATACATATATGCTAGTTAAATATTCTACCAAACAATACAAACCTATATCTATCGTTGTGTCTGGTATAAATAAGTTTCCAAAATTACGCTTGGGTTATTTGCACGCCATTGTCCGCTTCTCGGTCATAAATCTCAACAATGAATATGTTTTTGTCATTGTCAAGTTTTTTGTACCATTTGTATCTTTAAGAGTAAGATGTCTCTATAGTTTAACCAGATTTTTATTTTCATTTAAGTGTGAAATTCTGTAAAATAAGAATGATTTCAAGTTTTGAAATGTACATATTACTCATTCCTTTCCATTTCAATCGCATACAACGTACCAGAAAACAGTCGCTTCGCTCATGAAGTTACATGACGTAACGAAAAATTGGAGTAAACTCGCTGAAAGTAAACTGATTGTTGGACAATTTGGACAATGACAGCAAATGAAAAAATGATGGTGAAAACATAATGCAGTATTTTAATGCCAGTAAATCTCGAAAGAACACTGCTTGTTAATAATGGTTAACACATAATTTGGATTTTAAAAAACTTTTCTGAGCCTGATGTTCACAATTCACAAAGTACCATTTTAAAAAATTTAATACCTTTTAAATAGCCACCGTAAGCCATTGACAGAAAGTATGTATATGTAACTATGTTTCAGCACTTAAATAATTCAGATTTGTAATTATCACTTCCTGATTAAGTAATGTATACGACCAGAGGTGCAGGTCAATGAGGGACAACCTCATTTTCACTAATATTCCTGAGACTGAACCTGCACCCACACTTGAACATTGCGAGGCAAAACTCAAGGACTTTATTAAAGAACACCTGGATATTGACAGCTACAATATGAGCTTTAAACGTGTGCACCGAATAGGCAAGCAGCACAACCCACCCAGAGGATCTAGTCCCCGCCCCCGCGCTATGATTGCTAAGTTTGTTTACACCAGGGAAAGGGACAGTGTCAAAGCAGCAGCCCGGAGATTGAAAGGTAAACCCTTTGCAATTATGGAGCAGTTTCCTGAAGAGATTGGATCTTATCGACGAGAGGTATTGGTTCCTTTAATGAAGGAGACTCGAAGTAAGAATAAAAAAGCTTACATCTCAGTTGATAAACTCTATGTGAATAATGTGTTCCAGCATGTGCCTACACCACCCCCTTACCGTGCACCCTCCCAGCAGACCCATGCTAAGACCCCAGGAGGTAGGGGTGTGCTGGTGGACACGAGCACACACTATCGGGAGACACTGTAACTCATCCTTCTATAACTGGTAATGCCACTAAGAATAATGAAGTAAAAGCTCCATATCTTGTAACAGACAACGTGTTACATGAGCTTGGAGTCAAGAGTTTAGTTTACAGGCTGAGTGTATAACTTTCAACTGATTGACTCCAATACAGCTCTGTTGTCTTAGAGGAATACCCCTGTACACATATAAAAATTAAGGACATATATAACCCTAGATATACAAACACTGGATTACGTGATATTTGTAATACGAGTACTTGCAATAGTAATTTGTATTACGAATCGTTGTAATCCATGTTTATGAGGTATATCCTAGACGTCCCGAAATACACGTACAATATAACAGTATAACTTCGATACAATAAAACATTTGGTCCGATATAGAATAGCTAGTCATGTCGCCCTTTTCACGAATAGAAAATATCATTCAGATGTTAGCCTGTTATAATAACTGGATCTTAGTAATGTCTGATCTTTAACGCCTACATTCACAATACACCTAACCTAACCATCAAACTTTAACATAACAATTTTCTAAAACAGAAATAACAAGACTTTATGTTCAATAAAAGGAGTAACCAGTTAACATAGAATAATAACAAAAGTTAACCTAACAAATGTAGCAGTACCAAATTCAACTCACCTAGAAAAGAACACCAACAGCTTGACATCAACTTGGACTGCTGAAGTCAAGGCATGTTGGGGTTTTATAGAAGCGCTGGTGAGCCAACGGTCAGAGGTGATGCGACCTACCTTCCATAAATGGCTAGGGTTTATGTAACCAGCTATCTGAAGTTCTCTAAGTCTTAAGCTGGTTCCACGTTTGGTATTGGAATGTGGACTCTGGCTAATTTCAAGGTTATGTGCCGGTCAAGCTGACCTGCTGGCTAGCTCTGGCATGCGGCTAGCCATGCCGGTTCTTAGATTTATTACAAAATGGCGGACTTTAACTAAAATGACCACGTTCTATTTCCAACTGAAATCATATAATAACTAAATAATTTGCAACTAAAAATAGGGAAATATAGCACGATGATTGATCTGATGAGGCAATGTGTTTGCTGGTTTTGTGACTATGAGATGATGTGGGTGATTTTGAGGATATGTCACAAGGGAGGTTCGCACTGGCCACTTGAGCATATGTACGTGTGCCTTCATGATGAGTGCCGTTTGTGGCATGATTGATTCGAGTTGAGTTGTTCGATTGAAGCGATTGATTGGTTTGCTGTGAGTGAAGCGCTTGTTTGGTTTGAGTGCTGAGAAGCGAGTGAGAGTTGGTACATGAGGATGATGACCTCGTTTTACCTTTGTGAGAGTGACCTGTGGAGGCTTTTGTGGGTTTGCCCATGTAGGTCTGTGTACACGTTGACGTGTACGAGTGTGAGGAAATGGGCGTAGTTGTACTGGCAACATGTGCATATGTACGTTTGTGTGTATTGGCGCTAGGAATTGATGGCCCAGGTATATCTTCAGTGTCAGGAAGTGATGTCTGTGGTGGGTAGTGTGTACGCGAAAGAGCATCAGCATTGGCATTAGACTTACCTGACCTATGCTCAATGTCAAAGTCGTATTCTTGGAGCATGAGTGCCCAACGACCAAGACGACCTGTTTCGGCATTCATGCCTTTTATCCAGGGGAGAGCTTTGTGGTCGGTATATACCTTGAATTTGGCACCAGCTAGGTAAACCCTATATGTTCTGATACCTTCAAGGACTGCCAAGCATTCTAACTGCGTTACACCCCGATTCTTTTCAGCAGAGTGAAGAGAACGTCCACCATAACAAATAACATGCTCTAGGCCGTTATCATCGCGCTGACTGAGGATATACCCAATGGCCGTGAGAGATGCGTCAGTTGTTAAGATGAAAGGTTTGTCAGGGTCAGGGTAAGCTAGAATAGGGGCAGTTGTGAGTTTTTCTTTGAGGGAAAGGAAAGCTTTTTGACATTCTGCAGACCATATAAAAGGAGTAACCAGTTGACATAGAATAATAACAAAAGTTAACCTAACAAATGTAGCAGTACCAAATTCAACTCACCTAGAAAAGAACACCAACAGCTTGACATCAACTTGGACTGCTGAAGTCAAGGCATTTTGGGGTTTTATAGAAGCGCTGGTGAGCCTACGGTCAGAGGTAATGCGACCTACCTTCCATAAATGGCTAGGGTTTATGTAACCAGCTATCTGAAGTTCTCTAAGTCTTAAGCTGGTTCCACGTTTGTTATTGGAATGTGGACTCTGGCTAATTTCAAGGTTATGTGCCGGTCAAGCTGACCTGCTGGCTAGCTCTGGCATGCGGCTAGCCATGCCGGTTCTTAGATTTATTACAAAATGGCGGACTTTAACTAAAATGACCACGTTCTATTTCCAACTGAAATCATATAATAACTAAATAATTTGCAACTAAAAATAGGGAAATATAGCACGATAATACTACTCTCTGTTTTAGATATGTTTGCAAATATAAAGGCTTGCTCAAACCGCGGAATATAACCCAATTTGTAAAATGAAAATATCTAGTTAGTCATATTCTCTCTATCTGAATCGATGTACATTAAAATTGAATTGATACTTCTTGATAAAATGTCACATTAGATGTTTGACATATTTGACTGGAATAACACTTGGTACTTGTTGATTCTGTTTAACTGGCGATGAACAACTACCTGCTTATGTATACTATAAAGTTTCATCCGCATTCTTACTTAATGTTCATTCGAGTATTTTATTACGTTTTCAGTACAAATGCTCTTTATCCACGTTGCAGGAGCAACAATATCTTTACTACAAACATATCTTTCCTGTAACAAACATATCTTTCCTGTCACATCATAAATTGCTATCATTTAAAAGTCTTGTAGAAGAACTTTCGTGTTAAATCTTTGTCACAAGAATTGTTTCAGTGGCATTCTAGAAGTTGGTAGTATAAGTACGACAATGATATATGGATGAACAACTTCTTTATTACACAATGGCAACGTATCCGTATAGATCCTTATACCGTTATCATGCTTGACATATATCATTGTCGTACGTACTTTTTGTTACAAGAAGTAATAGTGCCATGATTAACATTCATATAATGAAAACAATCTTAAGTAGAAGTTGTGCTAAAGAAATCTGAAACTGTACCTTGTGACTTTTCCGGGGATCGTTCAAAGTTCCTGAACAGTGGAACTTCAAACATTTATGCGAATGTAGGTTTAAATCTTGGCAGATTTTTTGTCAGCACTAACATATTGAAAAAAAATATCATTAACTATGATATATTTCATAATCTAAGTGTTGTTAAGGGAAAGGATGGTATGTTTAGAAACCAAGAAGTTTTATGAAAAAAGTAAATGCAATTAAGGGTCATTTCTTATATATTAGGGAGGAGTACATATATATGAAGTAATGAGTAGAAAAATAATATATTCAATTTCATCTTTTTGTTATTTCATGTGAAAGAAACATCTCTACATGTTGAAAACGACTCATGAATGTAGTATATATATTTGATTGCACAATATATTATTTCTATGATATCGTTAGAAATAGCTACAAGGCGTAATCCTGTCATAGTGTATGAATTGCTCTATTAAGAACCACTATCGGTTTTCTCTATTCAGAAAAAATAACCGATTCATTGCATAAAGTACGAGAAAATTTCACAGTAACATGCATAGTCATGAAGTTTTTAAGGTAAAACAATCTTTTTTCCATTTAGCCTCTAGTACACTCGACCGTTGGGTTAATTAGCATTCTACTACAAAGAAATATTCCATATTATCTTCTCCTTACAGACATTATGTTAATCTTTCAATATATATTTTTTATCACTCTATTTTTTTTCTGAGACTATAATTATTCTTGGTGAATCAGGATACTGATTGTCTTTTTAATCTTTATGATACATGTATCATGTGAACTATGTAACCAAAAATTTTCAAAACAGGATCATTAGACCTGTGAAAAGATAGACGATCGTTTAAGAGTAGATTATTACCTTTTCTTACCAGGATACCTTGGATGTTACGTTGATATGACTACCCGAATGATTGACGATCTGGTTCAAAACGAAGTCTCGGATCTGGCCCAAGAGTGGTGTTTCCTATACTGTCAAGAAGGTGGTTTCAAGTATGCAGGATTACAGGTAAGGGTATTCAGGTCGTGGCAAATTCACAGAATTACCCATTACCTTGGATTGGACAACTACCCTGTTCCCTTCCCTGGAACGGGGCATTATTAAGTTCAATGTGTACAATCCCAGAAAAGTTGTTGGAATTGAGGGAAACAGTGCAAAAATAAGACCATATATCCCATTGTGTCGTGTCACAGAAATTAAACCTCACAAGTCATACTTTGCTTCTTCTATTAAAGGAACGTTAGAATACTGAAGTTTTGTATTGTAATTCTTCAAATAAAATGCACTAGCGCACAACAATAGCTCGTAAATATATATTATATATGTATATATATATATGTATATATATAAACTTCTTCATAGTTCAAGTAATAAATAGATAAAGACTTTTTTCTTTCAGTACGGACAAGAGTGTTATTGTGGCAACATCATCAATACCACAGTCTACCCTAGGACGTCTGATGATGAATGTAACATGCCGTGCTGGGGCAATCCTGAACAGGTGTGCGGGGGAGTCTATAGAAACAGCTTGTACCAGATCTACTAAACTGAACTTGTAAACGACGTTCTTGTGCAATAAAAGTTTCTTTAGTGATGAGTAATCACTGTGATTGAACAGAGTCGTCGTTATCCTCTGCCATTGGTTAACATACACAACTGATACAAATACTTTTATACTGCCTCTTTTGTCAACCATTTCAAATGGGGCAGTAACACGTTTTTAAAAAATGTTCATCAATTTTTCCTAAATATACATAAGTTTATGCCAAATGTATTATATTCAGTGGGTCAAAAGATCTCATTACTCAACCGTATCATCCGTAGTCTAAGTGGAAGTATAAAACAAAAAACACTAGTGGCCATTTTTGTGGGGACACCTTTAAATCGTTTGAGGTAGGCAAATGATTTCTCTTAATCGATCCTGTTATGTTCGTTTTAAAACTGCTTATTTTTGTAAACAAAACAACTGTCTTGCATTTGGAAACATTTCTGCAAGAATAGGATTCGGATTTAAGTAATCAAGGGTAAAGATGATACAACATCCACAGCTGCCAATTAAAAGTTGGTTCTTTCACAGTTTGATTTATCCGAGTTATTTAAGTGTTGAAACATACATGTACATATCTCTGTCAATGGCCAATAGTGGTTATTTTAAAGGTATTTTATCTTTTGGTACTTAAATCTTAAAATTATTAATGTCATGCTCAGAAACGAAAATAATTCCCAATTATGTGGAAACCATGATTAACAAAACTGTTCGCATCCAATAATGCTACCTGTTTTCACAGCCCCTTGAATTCATGTGTTTCACATTTTGCCTCTTGACCTGCAAAGCAAAGTTATGTATGTGTAATCTGTATATATCAATTTAACATAACATTGTTCATTGCACAGCGTTATTAAGAATAAAGAACCTTAAATATTGACGATAGTACAGCAATCAACATATATTTTAATTGAATCAATATCATTATCTCCTAGTGAATCTCCAGTCATGAACACCTACCATTGACAGGGATTTTGTAACACTCTTGTCTCAACCTTGGCATTGAGATGTTGTGGGAACTGGACACGGCTCTATCCTGTCAATCAAGTATTTTCGTAAACTAGGCTTATTTACGAACCTTTTACACATCTACTAACAAATCTATCAGCTTGTGGTTTGTAAACTTCAACTGGTGAACTATAAGACTATTAAATATTACCTGGACACTTTTCATCTGTTAATCATACTTGCTGGTAAGATATTATATTCTGAATTAAAGTTTTTATAAACATCCCAAACGTATCTTATTCCTGACACCAACAAACTGTGTCTAGGTTTATATTTTACATATAGTTCAATAGCAAGGGTACATAAAAGATTTAATTTGATGTGATCAGTCTTTATAAACATTATGTATTTGGTGATCCACAATCTCAAACCGTTGAATCATTCGATTCTTCCGAATACAGTCAGATTCAGAGTATAGTAAGACCGTCAGTGGAACAACCAAACCCAGGACATGCTCTTCTGTGACATTCTTGTGCACACTTCAAGCTAGATGCCCTATTGGAAGTTGGGTTCGAACCCTGTCTAGTGAAGTCGTGAGTATGGCACCTGTCATCATATCAGTTTTATCTAAAATCGAATTAGAAATCTTGACATGAGATTACTGAACGTTTATTAAGTATATTTATTTAAATTATGAATATAGTTGATATCTTGATATATGTTGAATGATACCTTTGATGCTGCTTTGGTTATAGTTTGGTGTGTTATGATACGAATAATAAACAAGATACGAGAATTTACGGCTAATCTGTCGTGAATGGATTGTTGTGCAAAAGCTCAATATATAAACGTTACTTTCAGATAATACAAAGTAAATCGTTCATTTTATCATCATAACGATAATGTCATGGTCATCGGGTTTCATGCTCAAAGTCCATAGATAATTTTCAATTAAATACCTATTCCAAACATGATGAATGGACTTTGGTTTTGTCTTAATGTCATTCCTTAATGTTATGTACTTCTTGATAACGAACCTATCTATTACCTGTGTTGATGACTTTCTCCTTTCAGTTATTTGCAACATTTAATACTCAAATAAAGTTGTGTAAAAAGGTGTACTGTAAATTTAATACCTGTATTTCTATGCAATGCAAAGATAAAATGATAACATTACTTTTTTATTTTCAATAGATGTTAATAATTTGTCCGATGTCCGATTTTAAAAGAAATTCTCACGTCCAATTTCCAAGATCATTACAGTTTCTGAGCATGCGATAGCTCATTCATAGACACTTATTATCACAACCTGCTAATTTCTTGGCACTTATTTGCCGCACTTTAGTTTTCCTCTTTTTCTTTGTTGATAGAGTCCATGATGTTTCTTTGAGCGCATGCACACAGTCAATTGAAAGTACATAAATGCTCCTGCACGCCGCATCTGTTTATGTTTTAAAGAAATAATTTAACACTTCCCTTCTTGATGTATTTGGCTCAAAACACTGAAAATCTGAACTGTTAACAATGATTTGAAGCTATCTATCATTTCATGTAGTTTAGTTGTTTTCATACGTTTATAAACATCTCAGAAAAGTATCACTAAGATGCTTGACTAATGATATGTTGAAATAAAAATAAATTGAAACGCAGGATAGTTGGTAGAACAGCAAAAACGGGACATTCCAGGTGTAAGTAAGCCAGGCCATTGTAATAGTAATCTTATTTTCGTTTATGATATAAGATAAGGGTGTGCGTGTGTGTGTGTGTGTGTGTGGGGGGGGGGGGGGGGGGGGGGGGGGGGTGTGGGTGTGTGTGGGTGTGGGTGTGCGTGTGTGTGTGTGTGTGTGTGTTTTGGGTTAACTAAAGTTTAGGATTTTCATTCTTCAGGCAGAGCTTCTACTCAGAAAGACATAAGTAATTCAGGCCTCCGTTGGTAAATGGTTACTTTATACCAATTGTCTTGGTGATTTTTATCATTTCTATCTAAATTTGCAGTTGAGACACTATTTTACTTATATTTGAAATATGTTTGCAAATTTTTAACACTATATGGAATGTTTTATTCATTTGTCGGTTACTTATTTCGTATTTTACCCTCTTGTCATTTAGAAATGTGCATGAACCTACCAACGAAATATTCAGTACACATCAATTTCTGCATCACCGGTCAACCTTCACACTTACTTGCATTGGGCCCGTTGACAAGCCTGCATTACACATTATTACCACAATTTCAAATTACAAAATATTAGCGATGTACACCTATAACCTTTCATTCCTTCAATGTAAATTGCCACCACAATACAACAAACCATTGAGCAGGAAGAATGGTTTTTATATTTCTTTTAATTTATATCTCCTTGATTTCATAATTGATACCAAATATTTATATTTTTATTGCACGTTTTCATGTTTTTAATATTGAAAAAAATCTTGTTATATGTCTCAGTTTAAATGCATAGTTTTGAAGCTAGACATGATTAACGGTAGAGATTAATAACTGATGAAAAGATAGTTGGAAATTTTTAATTTTGATGAATTTTTAATCCTAATTGATGGTTGACAACAAGAAATGTCTAAAATATTTGGAGGAAAAAGAAAAAGGTACAGTTTGATGGACATGTTTTAAAACATGAAAATAATCATTTAAAAGAGGCGATGAAGATGTATATGAAAATCTAAACGCATAACATAAATAGTGTATACCGAAACATTTTTACACTACTGTGTGCAATTAAGTACAGCGCGTTCAAAAACAAGCGTTTCACATTTTGTCTCATTGACTGGAGTTGTTAGAAGCTTATGACAATTGGTTAGCAAGTAACAAGAAAAGCTTTTCTTCTGCATATGCATTCTGTTTATTACCTTTGTAACCACAGAGCAACCACTTACAGGGATCTGGTAACACTCTTGCCAAAACGCTGAGAATTCGAAACTTTGTAAATTGAAACTTTGAACAAAATATTTTTGTAAACTCGGCCAATATGCGAACTTTTTCTACAGATCGTTATAACTCCTGTGGTTTGTAACGTTCAAAGGGTCAACTGTTGGACTCTTGGGGTTAATGGTTAGAGTGACAAGGTGTATGTCAATTCATGTGACTTAAACAAGAGTTAAAATGCCATATTACCTACTTTAATTCCAATTGTTGCCCAAAAATTGCATCTTTCCAAAAATGACCAATTTTGTTTTTAACAGTCATGTTAATTCTAAAAAGTTGAAATTCTGCGTCCTGTTTGCAAGTAATCTACTTAAATGAAATACTAAATACAACTAATCTATTTTATGTTTGTTTATGCTGAAAATAATTTACAAATTACAATTCAGTTTATGGTGTGCTCCAATTGTTGGATTTGTGTTTTTTTTAAATCAATAAAAAATCTCTTCATTGTCACTATGCTGCATTCATAAGCATTAATATTGTATTTTTTCAAAACCAAACATTATTTCTCGATAGAATAATATCATTTATTAAATCTGTACATGTCTATTCCAACAACATACTCTGTGTCCCTTTCATCTTAGTATCGAGGCTGAAATATCATTGTGATAATTTCATAGATTTATGGTATATTATCACATTAAATGGTAAGATATCATATTTTCATTTTTTGTAGAAGTTGTATATCCTTAAAAATCATAAGAAAAAAACTCAAACGTATTATTTCTGAGGTCATGAAACTGTGTCCAGATTGTTTACGAACATTTCAATAGCAGGAAACATAAAAAAAAGTAATTCAATATGACCATTGGTTGTAAACAATGTTCCTAATTGTGCACCACCATCTCAAAGCGTTCAATCGTTCGGTTCTTCCGAAAATATTGAGATTCGCCGAATAGACACTTTTGACCTTGACCTTCAGGATAGCATCCGAACCCAGGGCAAGCACTCCTTTGGCATTGTAGTGCACACTTCAAGCAATTTTGACCCTTGTGGGGAGCTGGGTTCGAACCCCGTCTGGTGTAGTAAGCTGTGAGAATGGACACTGTCATCATGTCGGTTTTGTCTAAAATGGAAGTAGAAATATTTGAATGATATTACGGAAAGTTTATACATTTTATTCCTCAAAAAGATTAACATAATTGATGTTATATCCAGTTTATTACATGATAAATGTGATTCTGCGTTGGATAATACTTTTGTGTGTTATTATGAGAACAATAAACAAGATGAAAAATTGCAGTCAATCTGTCCTGATTGGGATGTTGTGCTAGGGCTCGGAAAGTATCACAATTATTCAAGTGATACAGATAAACGCTTATTCTGAGCTTCGGGTTGGTTATTGTTTTTGTCCTATTTAATTTTATATATGGTACTTTTGGAAAAAATACTTTAGTGAAGATGAGTTGTAAGTTAATCGGTCATTGTATATATGCACGATGAATAACGATTATGTCATAGTCTTTATTCACGCAGTCAAATGTAGTCCCAACAATTCATAACTTTTAATGGACCATATATTAAGAAAATCAATCTTAAATTAAAGAAATGACAAAACAAATCCCTATACACAATGAAATACTTTTTTTTAATTTTTACTCGTGTATTCTTGACTCATTGAGCAGTGGTCCTGGCAGCCTATTTCGAGAAATTTCGAGAAAAACTATAATTCCCATGACTATTTTGAAAACGTTACTCCCCGGCATATTTGTGCTTGCTTGGTTAAGATGTCATGAGCAAATAAGGTAATTTTTAATCAAATTTAATATTAACTGACAAATCATAATTATTTTTTAGACGATTTCAATGTAATAATCTGAATGATAATTTAAAGGATATTCAATGTTCTTTTAAATCCAAGTTAACACATAAAACAGTCAAATGAACGTAGTCGTAAAAGGAATGTTTCAAAATAATCTTAAAAACATAATTTGAGATATTTCACGTTTGTTCAGTTATATTGTGCATGCAACTTCTTCTATGTTGAGAGCCGAATCTCATCGTTATCTAAAATCGCTGCTTAGTGAAATAGCTTTATAGTAAAAAGTGATAACACGGTTTAAATAAATCAAACCATGAGATGAATATAACAAGGTGTACGCAAAAAAATTTAATAAACGCAAATTCCCTTCCCAAAGATTGATTGTGCCAGTCCTAATTACTGGCAAATTCAAGACTTGCTGCATTCCATCACTATTTCCGTGCCGGACCTTCGGTGTACTGCACCTGAACTGTCCAATTATGTCGGCGCACTCTAATCATGAAACACGGTAGAATGCAGCGAGGCGTGAATAAGTGATAGAGATTAGCCCGATTCATCCCTTTTGGGGGATGTTGATAAAAAGTTTGTAAAGATAAAGAACTTGCCTCCACATTTGATAACGACATAGTTTACAGCATTTGAACTGTTCTTGGTCATCTTGCGTATCACGTGATGAAATCTACAGGTGTTGTCACGTGACCAGGTTGCAGCAGCACAGTTTACCGCATTCAGACACAGAGTCACACAATCCTGTTCAGTTATATTTGTAAAACGGAAACCACCTTTCATTTCTGTATTTGGTGATTTCTTCACACAAACATCTAAAATGTAAATATTTACATTTACACATATATATGTAAATATCAAGAGAAATTTCATCTGTTAGTGGTATAAATCCCAAAACGTAAAGAAGAATAAACATGCAAAAATAGTTCTTTATTTATTTTCTTATCTGTTTGAAGAAAATATCATATTTTCAACTGTCAACATCCGGTTTGTAGATTTTAATGCAGAAAAATCGTATTGTCTATGGTTGTGTTAATATGAATATGAATACTTGATTCGAAAAGCAAAAAACTGCGTATCTTTGTTAAAGTGTGTTCTACGTGCTATTGACATGCTTCAAACGAGTTCTACACAGAGACCAGTAGCCATGCTAAATGTGTCACAGTCTGTGATCATTTGACTGTGGTACCGGTATCAAAAAACACATGATGTTGATGATAGCCCCGTTCAAGTCGTCCTAGAGCCACTACACAAACCCAGGATCGATACATTCGTACACAGGTCCTGCGAAATTGAGTACAAACTTTCTTTCTTTCCCAAACAGATTTCTATAATATTTTACCAAGTAACAGGAATTCGAGGTACACCCCAAACGATTACAAATCAGCGACATTCCGACAATTTCCTTGCGCGACGATCGCGTCTTTTGCCTCCCTTAACTCGCCAGCACAAGGCAAACAGGCGTCAACGGCGTAGGCAGCGTAGAAATTAGGACAATCGTCGATGGGCTCGTGTAATGTTCTCAGGTGAGTCCAGATTTACTCTGGGTTTCACTGATAGGCATGTTCGCGTTTGGAGGCGTGTAAAGGAGCGTCAAGCTAACATTAACCTCAGACAGCATGACAGATTCGGGCGTGGGTCCTGGGAGGAATCACCATGAATTGCAGAACGGACTTGCACATTGTTCAAGGAAGGGTCGCTAGTGTGTAATACCGTGATAACATCCTCGAACCGATAGTTCTGCCTTATCTCAACATCGTTAATGACTTCCTCTCGCGTCACCATATTGACATGTTCGTCAAGAACACTGCAAGAATTGGCCATTGCACTACAAGAGGAGTCGGACAGATTGCCCCAAATCGTGATTGGATGGTTGATTAGGAGCATACCAAGACGATTGTATTGAGGGAGCTCATCATGACTCATTTTTTAGAAAAAAAATCAAAAACGTCAGTTTTCACTTTTGATTGGTGCATCTATTTGCGGTCGTCAGATGTACTGTTCTTTGGCCTGTACTTAGATTACACTGGTTACCTCTAATAAAAACAGGAGTCCATCTCCGCAGTTTCGTATTGTTTCTTAAAATCCCCTTGTATTTTTTAAGAGTAAATTTCCAAAATGTTTTCATTTGTTTCATAAATTAGAAAGATGTATCGGCAAAGATTTTCTCACAATCAAAATTATCAAAATGTAAAACATTCTGCTACGTGTACATCAGCGTATTTGAATCCGCTGATTTCCTTCCATTTACCCTGATCTCTTTCTTTTGAGTGGCGGCTTAACATTTGTGACCATGATCTTGAACTCAACAGATTTGTTAATCCGGGTTGTTCTGCTTTTGTTGGATGCTAGCGATACGGGACTCCTGGCCTGAATGAGATCATGGTATTTGAAGAAGTTCAGTGTATTCAAATTCGTTGATGTAGCAGAATAAGATAAGAAAAAAACGACATAATAATGTTACCATTATAAAGAAAAAGAGAAAACCTACTTGGTCTATCGCCAGTACACTGCCTTTGTTTGACTGCTTGGATTGTATTACGATAGCTCACATATCTTGCCGAATCTGTCTTGGTATGAATTTGGCAAAAGTGATACTGATAGTTCCACAGGATTTTTTGCGTTTGAGTATTTTGTAAAAATTTGTCAAAGCATTCAAACAGCGAAGTAGCAGCATCGTCATCTTCCCCCTTCTTTGAAGCAACGTTGAATTTGAGGAGGGCGCAGCGGTTACCTGGGTGATATTTGATAATTTTAATGCCATCAATAAACAATTGAAATTTAAATGCTTTAGAATCACTTTAAGGCAACAGTGAATACTTAGAGTGATACTTGATATAGATTTAATCTTTTTGGAGTAAATATTTAAAAATTCAGATTTTGAAATATATGAGATATATACCCTTCCCTTTGGAGCCGATTAATCAGTCAATTAGGGTCACGTGACTTGGATACGTACATTGCAGTAAACAATATAAACGGTGTAGTTTGGCGTTTACACAAAATGCTGTAATCTGATTGGACAAAACTAGGTCATGTGAACGTCAAAACTATTTCATCATGGTGAAATATTGAATTCATCATAAATTGCTGTTACACAAATATCATTTTGAAGGTGCTTAGATAAGACAAAATTTATATTGAGTTTGACGTTTGATTTAAACAATTTGTAAAAAATCCAAATTTTGTTATTGTCATAGTTTTATTCTCCCTGATCAATGTAGTAGAGGTATCGTTTCTCGTAGCCTCGACGAATTGTACATTGAATACCAATATTTCTATATAATTAGGAGAATAGAATTTAAACTATTTTTAGAGTATAAAGTAAGAATGACCCATCATATTAAAAGTCCTGATTTTCAGAAATCACCATTACAATTTCTGATCCTCTAAATTTACACTTACTATCACACCTTGCTGTTTTCTTGGCACTCATTTCGCCTCTCTTCAGTTTTCTCTTTTTAGGTGCTCTTTGTTTTTGTAGTCCACATTGTTTCTTTATTTTTGACCATGTGTACTGCGCACAGTCCATTGTAAGTGTACATATTCTCCTGCACTCACCTTCTGTGTGTATTCTATAGAAATAGTGTGAAATTTCCCTGCTTGATCTGGTAGGCTCGAAACACTGAAAATCTTAAACGTTAATTTGTTTTTAAATGATTATCAACATGTCATAAAAGTACCATCATGATTGATTGTTACTGATATGTTTTATTTTTTATGAAGAATTATCTAAAATCAGAGTTGGCAAAACAGCAAAAATGGGACATTTAAGGGCAGATAATCCATGACATTTTAATATCAATGTAACTTTCACAAAAGATAAGCATGTGATGATTTGAGGAATTTCATGCTCCATTGCACAGACATCACTAATTCAGACTTCTATTCGAAAAACTTGTTACAACATATCAAAGCTAAAATGCATATGAGACCCTTAAATACTTCTAATTTATTTAAAATATTCGTGTAAATTTTGAACAATCTAAGGATTGATTGTTCATTTGCCAATTACCCATTAGGGAATTTCTTTGGTAACCATCCAGTTTGTGAAAACTGTGCTTAAACCTACCAACAACATATTCTTGACACATCAATTTCTGCATCACTGCACAACCTTCACACTTTCTAGCTTTGGGCCCGTTGACAAGCCTACATGTTTTCAGTACGTGGTTGTGTACAATCATTTCACAACCATGTTGGCGGTTGGTCAGACACTCATCAATACAATCAACCAGCCTTAATCCATTTAGGAGTCTTGAACTGGAAAGTTTTTTCGCAGGACGGATACGTTTTCTTACAAGCATACAGTGACTTGCTGAGGTTGAAATAAAACATGTAAAGTTGAATACTTTGATATGATATGATTCTTTGTCACATGAGCACATATAACATTTGTTCAACAATCAAGTTTTCAGCACAATTTGCCTTCGCTTGATCTTGAAGTCGTGTACTTTCATATACGAAGCAGGCATATTATATTCCATTGAAATGGAAAGGAATCAGTAATCAATATATTTTAATAATCAAATTTTTTGTAATTATACAGAACTTTACACTCGAATGAAAATACTATTTTCTTAAAATAAAAAGAGACATCTTAATTTCATAGATACATTTCGCTAAAGAGACTGTGGTGATACTAAAAAAACGTTGTCATTGTAAAGTTCTTATCATTCGTTTGCAATCCTAGGGATCCGAATGCTCCGAATATACAGGATAACGATTCAAAGATCATGCAAAACGTATTAAGCCTTTATAAACACATGCAATCTGAAGTATATACTTACCAACTGATGTAAACAATTGGAGAAATATCACGTATTTCAACATTCTCGAAGTAGTTTTCTTTGAAAATTCAGCTCCTGTGCACTGATCTAATTCAAACGGATGGAGTCCTTTTTTCTTTAAAGCAAGCAAGATAGCTATCGAGTTATTGGTTTCAGAGATATTGAACGTTTGATCCATAATTGAATTCTAAAGAGAATTAACACAAGATTAAATTTGAATTCATATCTTTGATATTCATCTAGGGTATTTAATTTCGATTATCACTCAAAACAGGTTTGTTCTTTGACATGTTTTTTGTAAATTGAGCAATTGATTTATCCTTAATTGATAAAAAAACAAATTGATGTCAGATAAGCCTAAAATTAATACCTTACATAGTTATTTTCATCTTTAAATTGTCATTATCACTCAAAATATCTACGTTCTTTGGCAAATGTTTTCTTTTTGATGGAGGAAATAATTTCATTTTTTAAGAAGTTAACATTTGAAATGTGTATTTGCCGTTTCCTTAGATGAACGTGTTTCAAAACTAACATGATGCTCATAGTTTTATCATACTCAAAATATTTTTTAGTAAATATTTCTTTTTAATGTTTCTTTGATCTTTCAGATTTGAATTCTGAAAAAAAAAAGAATAGTTGTTTGATTGTTATTTCAAATTTTAATTGAATTGAATTTGTCTTTCTGATTAATTTGACAATTCCATAATTTGATAAGAAGATGAAAAATTCTGAAAACATTCTTATTGACATATTCATATTAACTATGTGTTTTTATTTTCAAAAGATATAAAATAATTAAAGTATGAATCTTTTTTACAGTGTGTAATTTCTCAATGATCATGTTGTAAATCGCTTACAGATCTAAGAATATGTATTTATTTAAGCGTGTTTGAACTAAAATGTTCATGTTTTGTTAACGATCTTTGTTGCTTTTTACTAATTTTATCAGCTAAAGAGCATGTTTTTGTTTCAATCTTGTGATACCAAAAAGTTATATTGTGATATCTTTATTGTCCCTTTTTCATTTTGTGCATGCTTTCTTAGAATTGATCTAAAACGGTTTTACGAGATTATTAGGAAAAGTGTAAAAAACAAAAGTACATTGTGATATGTATCCACTTAAAGATGAAATAATTGGTCTTATAATTGTTTATACATTTATCTGGTACCTTAAACCTGATCATCCAATTGAATGAATTACACAACAAAATAGTTCCAGAGTAGATTGTCAAAAGTAAGCAATCCATCAAAAAAGCAGATTTTTTTAAAACTCTCTTGTAATTCAAGTAACTTTTTTCAAAGCATCCAATAAAAAATTCGAATTAAACCGAAGGTCAACGAACGACTTTTTTCCTCAAGGTTACGTGGCAGATGGTCGTGAAATGATTTAATACTTATATACAGTTTGCATCCACATTTTCCCTGGTATAATTAAAGCTTATTGATATTACATCAGTTACAGTTGTGTAGCTTAGACAATAGACGTAATTGTGGAGAAAATAGCTGATGAAAAGATGGAAAGAAAAATCTAATATAGAGGAATATTCATCCTATGTAATGTTTTGTCAGTAAACGGTTAAATAAGTTTCCACTTCATAGACTTAGATAAAGGTTTGTTTATCTTATGTTGATGGTTGAAAAAGATTATTCATGATTATAAAGAGAAAGTTTGCTACATGCCAGGTTTATTTCATCCAGTGTCTTTGGTAAAACTAAAAATTCAACTTAACCCATGTCACAAGATGAAATAAATCTTTTATTTGTTCAACTCGATAAAGTATCTATTTATGATGTATCTGAAATAAAATATATAAGAAGAAATAATTCCAAATCCTCATTTGATAACATAGTTGAAAGTAGTTACGGCACCTTGCCGATGATGATGTATCGTATTGTCACTTTTCACACTGAAAATATAAGATATTGTCACTGAGGCTTGATATACATTTGATTTCATTGATGAAATGTATTATTTCTTTGGTTAAAATATAGCCAAATTATAAGACCCCCCCCCCCCCCCACCCCCTCCCCCCCTTTCATACTTTTGTTTTACTTTGCTGTGTTGTTGTCAGTGTTTCTATTGTTATTAATCAAGTTGAGTGATGCAGACAAAGTGTATAAAGGAAAGGTCAAGCAGTTAATATTTTGATCATTCGCTTGTTTCTAATGCTACAGCAAGTCAGTGTATGATCATCAAGAAATTAACAAATACGGAAGACCTCGGGATATCCCATGGACAACTCCAGACTGGTGGACAATATTGATGAGTGATAACTAAAATCTGAATGAGAAATACTCTCAAAGCATCAAAGTTACTTACATTTGATAACATACATGTAGTAAAGTAGGTCCAGCACCTTGCGTGTGACGATACAAGTTCATTTTACTGGTAATAAAACAAAACTATTTTCCCCATTTTATGCATGTTTTTCTTTATGCTTTTATTTCCCCTTTCTGTGTTGTTGTTGGTGTTTCTATTGTTTCAAATCAAGTAGAGTGATGCAGACAGCGTCAATCGTTTAATAATTCACTTATTTCTAATCCTACAGCAAGTCAGCGAATGATCATCAAGAAACTAAAAAATTCGGAAGACCTTCGGGTTATCTCATGAACAACTCAAGACTGGTGGACTGTATTGATGAGTGTCTGACAAACCACAATCTCTACTGTAAACTGACTGTCTACAACCATGTAACAAAAACCTTTAGGATAATTGACAGTTTCAAAACATGTACATGTAAAGACTTCGTGGTAATGGAAAAAAAGGCCTGCAAAACCATTGTTGGTAGAATCAGTTCATCTGATTACTCATAGATTGACCAGTCATATTCAATATTTAAAATGAAGTTTTAGTATGGGATAAGAATTTACCTTTCGGCATATTTTACTTTTTCTAATATTTTTAAAGAATAAGATTAGGAAAAAAAATAAAATCATATTCATTATGTAAGTAATCATCTTCTTTGTTGGTGAAAATCATATTTTTTATGTGAGTAAATCAACTTAATTATGGGTATTGTTATTATATTATTATCATATATATATATTATAATAACAATATACAATAGTGAGATGAGCTTAAATATATGCGTCAGCGTGTATTAATGATGCTAACCTCTTATCCGAAAATGTATAACTATTTTCCCCACCACTAATCTAAAAAATTTGGTATTATCGGTACAAGTATTACTATGTTGAAATAATGTTCTGTGTATGTGTTGCTGCTGAAATGGCAAAGTGGCTGCGGCAGAATCTAGCCTGTGTAACTCTCCAGGAAAAGATTGTCATCTACAATAAAATCGTTCTACCTGTGATCGCTCATTTCATCATATTATAATAACAATATATAATTGTGAGTTGTGTATAAATATATGCGTCAGCGTGTATTAAGGATGCTAACCCCTTATCCTGATATATATATGACTGCTTTTTCCCACTGCTGATAGCTCTGCAAATATTGCGTCATCATTTGACCTGAAAACATGGGTAATATTGGAACAAGCATTATTACTGTGTTGAAATAATGTTCTATGTCTATGTTACTGAAATGGTGAAGTGGCTTGGAGTGGAATATAGCCAGTATATATCTCTACAACAACTAGATCTTTATTTTTGTGATCGCTAATTCTATACAAAACCATTTATGAATGAATATCTATGTAGTAGTAGTAGTAGTAGTAGTAGTAGTAGTAATAGTAGTAGTAGTGGTGGTGGTAGTAGTAGTAGTAGTAGTAGTAGTAGTAGTAGTAGTAGTAGTGGTAGTGGTAGTGGTGGTAGTGGTGGTAGTAGTAGTAGTAGTAGTAGTAGTAGTAGCGGTAGTAGTAGTAGTAGTAGTAGTAGTAGTAGTTGTAGTGGTAGTAATAGTAGTAGTAGTGGTGGTAGTAGTAGTAGTAGTAGTAGTAGTAGTAGTAGTAGTAGTAGTGGTAGTGGTGGTAGTGGTGGTAGTGGTGGTAGTAGTAGTAGTAGTAGTAGTAGTAGTAGTAGTAGTAGTAGTAGTAGTAGTAGTAGTGGTGGTGGTGGTAGTAGTAGTAGTAGTAGTAGCGGTAGTAGCGGTAGTAGTAGTAGTAGTAGTAGTAGTAGTAGTAGTAGTAGTGGTAGTGGTAGTGGTAGTAGTAGCAGTAGTAGTAGCAGTAGTAGTAGTAGCAGTAGCAGCAGCAGTAGTAGTAGTACTAGTAGTATCATATTTATCATAATTATTATTGATACAACCATGCCCTCCAAAGGTTCATTTAAACCTGAAAACCTGTTGACGTGTTGGGTGTACACAACGACAGGTTCTTGCCTTAGCCTTTTGGCAAGTGTTTTCCAACTGTTGTTCATCTTCGCATCCCATTGAGGTATTTTTCAGATGTATTTTATCCAACTATATGTTCCGCATGCAAATCATTTAAAAATACCCTTACAAAGGAATGGATTTTTAACCATCGAGAGAGTAACAAATTATGTTTATGAAGTTTGCCTCCCTCATCATATGTGCCATAGCCAAAAAGGAACCCACAATCTGTGACATCATCGTTTAATGTGTAAGATTTCCACACTTTCTTGATTTTTACAATTTGCTGTTACATTGATGTTGGCGTGTTAGTGCTGATGTATTTGCAACATTTTATTATTCTAATTCTGAACATCTCTCTCACAGTTTGGAAGTAAGAAAATAGCAACATCTTCCTGTAAAAGAAAATATTGCATTTTGGACTGTATATTCAAATAGACTTTTTTCAGGAATTATGATTAAGTGCTTTTATGATATGAATATGATATAAATAAACCAATAGGTTACAAACATTAGGTGATTCACTGTGTCTTATGATTCTTCAGAGATGTTATGAAACTTTACTTAGGTAATGATATGTTTCTAGTTTGAACTTATTCATATTTCATGACCAGTATGAGAGCGTAATAGTAACTGCGATTTTTACAAGAGTTTCCATTGTAAAAAGTCTTAATATAGCAGCCTATGTTTCAACAGTTCTTTTCCGAAGTATAGTTTGATTTAGAAGATATACCATTTCCAAATACAACAACATTAATTTTGTTAATGAGATATAGATACACATTCTTGTGAATGGTTTGGAGATGGTCATCGGAGCACCAAAAATTCAAATTGCTTTTTGTAAAATAAATTTTGAATCAGAATTGAAACGTCGATCTTTAGAGTACATTTAATTTTAAGAAACAATTACTTAAATGTTAGCATGTATGAGGGAAACATTTCAATAACGCTGCAGTCATTAACGACTATACAAGTAACGGAAAACATATTTTCTATACTATGATTTTCAAATATGCATTATTATCACATGAAAGACAGATGAAAAATGCAGTGTGTTAATCTATCATAATCTCTGTGTCTAAGGGCAGTAAATTTTGGATAATGATATATCCCCTCTTTTTACATCTTTGTATCGGTATGGATGATGGATTGATGGATGGACGGATGGATGATGGGTCATGGGATGTATTCATTGGTTGACTCATGGATGGATGAAGGATGAATGATGATTGATGGATCGACGGATGATGGTGATGATAATGGTGATGACATAGTGTTACATAGTGTTTTCTGCTCTTAGTGCAAAACTTTTGATTGATACATTTCAGAAATATTGTGATTGACTCGCGCCTATACGTTATGCCGTTCTTGTTTTGGTTAATGCGAAATCGTACCAAAAAAATGTAGAGCATGACCATAGAAATTGACCAATAAAAGCCGTTGCTTAGACCAAAGTGGCTTTAACAAGTGTACAATAAGTAATTTGAAGATTTAGTTAATAAGCCTTAATTTAGGTTGTAGTAAATATATGATATACTAAATATAATTGCTGAATTACACTAACGATAGAGTTAAAACTAAAATACTAAATATATTAGCCTTAGTTACTTTGAAGGTTTGGTATAAAAAAAACCTTAATTTTGGTTGTAGTAAATTTATGATATACTGAATATAATTGGTAAAGATAAAGTTAAAACTAAAATAATAAATAGATTAAACTTAGCTAGTACTTTAAAGGTTGGGTTAATAAACCTTACTTTGGGTTGTAGTAAATTTATGATATACTTAACATTATTGCTGAAATAAACTAAAGATAAAAATTAAATCTAAAATAAGAACTATGTTAGCCTTAGCTAGATCTTTATATCCTGTCACACTTACATTACAAAATACTTGAAAAAATTATAGGCATGAGTTAAAATTATTTATCAGAACGATTAATTTATAGAAAACGAAGAGACTTTGACGCTCGAATTATTTCTTCCCACGTAACACCGATCACAAATAGTCTCTTTCTCGATTCTCGCAAAGACCTCCCATTAGTGAAGGTTTGAAACACGGGTACCTTCGTTACTTTTTATCTAATCATGTATCGTTTTACAGCTCCTACTGTCCTATATTTGTTTTTTAATGAAAAGTGTTCGTATACACAAGTGACTACTTGTCTTTTGAGATATTAATGGAACTGTTCAAATACTCAATTTAAAACGTCGCCTATCAAGACATTTCTAGATCAGGAATTGATTTATATGTTACTTGATAAGAAATGACCTGAGAAGCCACTATGGTTAGACATAAAGAATTTCTTCATTTTGGATGTAGAATGTACGCCGGGTATATGACCGAAAATTAATGCCGGGTCTTGATTAGACGTGATGTACACTGCATTATATGATTACCGCCTAGCGGCAGTAGTTTACGTAATAACTAAGCATAATAGAGTAACCTCCCCTGGCCGGGTTATTCCCATCTACCCAGCCCTGCGTTAATTAATCCTATCTATTAGGGATTAGGATTAGGCTGGCTAGCCTCGGTGAAGGGGGAGAAAGTTACCTGCGAATTTATATCCATGTAATTTTAAATCCAGGAGAAAAATGTATGTAGACAGTGAAGTAAACTTTACCAGTGACGAATTGGTATTTATTTCAAAGCCATTTTCATTTGAAGTACATGGATACTTTTATTTATATTTTTTTACAGCTAGTGTGTTGTTGCTTAATAATAGACTACTTTAAACAAAATTACAAAATGATATGTAACCATTGTTGCTATTTCATGCCAATGTCCATTCAAAGTACTGAAATGTTTATGATATGTAACCATTGTTGCTATTTCATGCCAATATCCATTCAAAGTGCTACTACAATTGTATAAAATAAAAAATTTAACTATATTAATAGTGTTTGTCCCTTTTTTCATGGGTTAACCCTTTTTCATAGGTATCAAATTTGACCCAGCACCTGTTGTTTTAAGGGATTATACCGCTTGACTGGTTCAATTACCCTAGATAATAGGGCTGGGTGGATGGGAATATTGCCCCTGGCCATGTGCTTTGTCTGTTGTCGTTACGAAACAGCTTAGTAGGATTACTCTCTCGTCATCTGAGAAGAATAAAGACTTTCTGTTACCATAAAGTATACAGTTCGTAGGTTTTTTTATATGTTCACATTCCTTTCTAACCAATAAAATCAGTTTGTCAAGGTTGCATGATTATGTTCCTGTTTCCGTGTGTGATTTTATCTAGATTTATTTATTTTAAATATTTACTCGGGCCGGTTTCGATTTCGCGACGGAGCATCAGGGCTAAAGGTTTGAAAATAAAGCCGGAGATGTTTACTCGAGGACATACGGTAGTTATCTTCCCCTCGTTATATTAATTGTGTAATTCTGTCGCTAAGGCTCGAGAATTACGAAATTAATATAACTCGAGAAATATAATCTGACGTCATTCCCCGTCACTCGTTAGTTATTGTCTATATCTCAAGCGTAGATAATGTTTTTTGCTATGTACTCACCCACTCGAATGATTATATCGATGAGCATGTAATACGATGGACCTCGCTTATAGTACAGTACACATCCAACTTTGATACATGAGCCCCTTCAGTCACAGTTATGGGATAAGATTTATCTCACTACATCCACAAGTCCTGTGACACGAGGGGGCCTTGGCACCCCGCCCCTCCGCTGAGCACCCGGGGGGTGATAGCGCGGTCGCTGTGGGGCGGGGTACCACGGCAGGGGAGCGGTGACTGCATGGGTCACACATCGTAGAGTGTTGGAAAACACGTCAATGGACGAAGTAAGCTTATTATACTGCACTGTTGTACAGCGGCTCCCCCTGCCCCCGAGAATCTGGTAGGATCTGAGGAATTGCGAACTTGTTATCATTTATATACGGGTGATTTTGTCACTCCTTTTACCTTTTGAAATTTTACAAATAACTCCTTCGTGACTGAACCTTCCTTCTCTTCTTAGCACGATGTAATCTATGAACATTAATGTATTTCAAGGTGTGTTAGATTAAATGCTAAGATCAAATATTGAATTCAATCCATCACGGAAGTGCATTGGGGAATTACCTTTCAACATAGGATTTAAATTCCAGGTGTAGGCAGTAGGTATAGATGCCTATCCAATTACCTCATGTACAATGAGTAACCGACACTCCTTGACTCATATACAGGCTTATCATAGTTTATTCATTTAACTCGTGGGTGGTCACGGGAAGTTAATCAACTTATGTACATTTCAACATATATGATATTTGTATTTGGTGAACAGATGAAGGCACTTCCCCTCCCCAGGCGTCCTTTCTTTCCGTGAGTTGTTGGAGACATATATACCAAACTTAATCAATGGTGTCATTTGATCGCGAAGTATCGACTGTTACCAAAACATGTATATACATGTAACATAATATGACGCCACACGCCTTAGGAACGTGTTCCGTCTTAAACTGTTCATATTGTATGTTATTGTATTTATGGTTTTAAAGTCTCCCATAACTCCTAATGGAGTGGCTCGAGGTATTTTATGTATATCATATATGTTCTTTAAAATTTGATGTAATTTTTATACCATATATAATTGAGGTGAGACTCAAATAAAATACTTGTCTGTCTGTATGTCTTGCCATTTGTGTGGACAAACAGCGCAGGCCGGCCAAAGCGGCCACTGCATTCTCACTTTATTGTTCGTGGAATTTACCGTATATAATATGGCCGAATAAGTGCAAAATCAATGTGAAAAATTCGCACATTATGAAATAAAATGATTACAAGCCACGTTCATGTCGTAGTTATGTGTATATATACAACACGAGCTGGGAAAATAATACATTTAATATGAACTCGCTTATATCATCGAAGAGACTTTGAACTTATTCCAAAACAATTTAAAATAAATGAGATAATCATTGTCTAACCCCTCACATGCTTTATTTGATAATTATAGATGATAATTGCCCCCCCCCCCCCCCCAAGCAGCAATGGACTATTGATATAGGAGAGGAAAATAATTACTTTTGTTTTATTTACTTTTGAAACTGATTATTTTCCATTTACCAGTATGATAAGGGCTGCATGTCCTTAAACATCAATCTAATGAGAAACATGTGGTTTTCCTAAATGTCATTCAAAATATCTTAGTCATAAATTGTTCCGTAAATTTAAATCCGCATTGATGACTATACTATTTCATTTTTTGCTCTCAAGTCATATAAGCATGATCCAGCTGTGAATAAATGACTTGAGACATCTCCCTTGAGAGAGAGAGACAGGGAGATTTAACTCCAACGTTGATAAAGTGATATTTCAGTTCAGTTCTATCTATTCCATTCTTTTTCATGTACTCACCCGTCCGTATGATAATATCCAGGCTTACTCAGTCGATCCAATGTATTTACCATGTACACTACAATACAGCACATATCGATACATATACAGCGTAGATACATCAGCCCCATCAGTCACAGTTATGGGATGAGATTTATCTCACTACATCCACAAGTCCTGTGACATGAGGGGGCTATATTTTAATTACAACAACTTTTTTGCTATGTACTCACCCACTCGAATGATTATATCGATGAGCATGTAATACGATGGACCTCGCTTATAGTACAGTACACATCCAACAGTGATACATGAGCCCCTTCAGTCACAATTATGGGATGTGATTTATCTCACTACATCCACAAGTCCTGTGACACGAGGGGGCCTTGGCACCCCGCCCTTCCGCTGAGCACCCGGGGGTGATAGCGCGGTCGCTGTGGGGCGGGGTACCACGGCAGGGGAGCGGTGACTGGGTCACACATCGTAGAGTGTTAGGAAACACGTCAATGGACGAAGTAAGCATATTATATACTGCACTGTTGTACAGCGGCTCCCCCTGCCCCCGAGAATCTGGTAGATCTGAGGAATTGTATGCAGTTTCTCACTTATATATATGTGAGTGTTATCGCTAATTATCTCGTGACTCTTGCCAATAACAGTCCATAAACTACGCCTTAAGATAACTAGATAAATGCGTCGTTTTCAAAGATGCTCCACTTCGTCACTCTTATATCGTAAATATTTACCACAGTGAATTGTTTCTATGTGAAGGAAGTACCAAGTATGTTGCAATGGTATGCAAACATATTAGATTGAATGTAAGTGTATTGTACTCTGTTATCGTTTTGCGTGGGTCGTTCATCTGCAATTTTTGTTGTGCTATTTTTAGATCAATGATAGAAAGCGAAAATGCGACTAAGTATGAGCGAGTTTTAGAACCTTATTTTAGTGAGATTGAAAACGTAACTGACTGCCTAACTAAATAAAAAAAACATTTTTTTTGTGACTCACCTAAGTTTTTTTCCTATGAAAGCCAAGTGATGTACATATATATATATATGTTGTCATGTATGACCGAATCATGCCAAATGTGATTACTGGACAACTCAATGCGAAAAAGCTCTATCCATTTCTGTATTTCCTCAAATAGAGGCCGGGTGTCAAACAGAAGCCGGTATGGAATTGACGCGCTACTGTTTGGAAAATAAACTACATATACTCAGTAAACCACAATCGCAAAATATTTTGCATACACACTCATAAAAAATTAGATTTCGAAAGTTGCTATGATTTTCATTACATCAGAAAGACACAACAAAATGGCGTTCCCCGTCCCACTTTCTGTTTTTGTTAGTAAAATAATTCCTTACCTGCTTAAAATATCTATTCAGAAAAAGCGAAATTTTTACTTTTACAAACTGTCACTTTTATCTTTTCACCTACCTTAAATTTAGGCTAATCTTTGGAATTACACACGAACGTGCTATGACGAAAACAGCTCTGCCGACTTTCGATTGCTCCTCATTGCCCTCAGTCGTACAGACTGTAGTAGCCTACAGGGTTGAAAGTTCGCAGGTCTGGAAGACGTCACTCTTATGTCAGGTCATGAATGTAGAGATATGCCCCCATGTCGAGAATGGTCCATCACACACGTGGCCCTCCTTTCACAAAGCACCCAATAGTAAATCCTTTAAGTTAAACTTAGTGCAATGTTTAAGATTGCTATAAACACCATGTTAAGGTTACTTATTTATTCTTCTGTAGTCTTAAGATAAAATAACTTATTTTGTTCTTACCATTGTTAAATATGATCACGGTAAATTGCGAATAAGCGTGTCCCTTCAACAAGTCAGGTCGACATGTATATTTAGGTATATTTGTAAGATTTATCTTTAAAAAAAATTTGCGAGTGGTCGATGACAATTAACACGGGGCTGAATGTTTAGATTGTCGCCTCAATTTATTGAAAGCTTTAGTTCGAGCAAAATGATCCTTGTTTTTTGTCATATGTTAACCGATATTACTATAAACCATGTGTGATATCGACATTGTGAAAACGCCAACTGCAGTCGCAGCGAGTCTAGAATGAGGGCGGTTTTGCTTGAGAGGCGACGTTGTTGACAGGTTGTGTATGATTGTTCATACAACTCGTTTACAAGTTTAAACCCATTAATAGGGTATATCATCTATGATCTTCCACAAATTCTAAAACGATAAACACAACAAAGAAGGATACGTTTTTTCTGCCATAACCCAAAAGAATCAAGTGAAATCTTGCCCTACTAGCTCCATCACTGCATTGAAAAAACTACCCCACTGCACGCTTGACTTCCAAGAGTGTTTCAGTGTTTATTATAAAATCATTTGACAATATCACATCCGCTACCTAGTTTAAATAATTGTTTCAAATATATTTAACTGCAAATCTGAAGGCCAATGCCTGAATATGAAGAAACCACATCAAAACACCGCCTAGACTTACTTCATCCTTCACTGATATTTTGTTACTCCAACTTTATGGACATTTATGCTATTTTTTCAGTCAATTTTCGGTTAAAATCGTCAATAAACTGTTTTTGTCTGTTGAAAATGTTATGTTTATAAACTTGCGCTAAAATATACGGTTTTCTTCTCGGAACGAGGCCGGAGCAAGTCTTTCCTTCGAGACAGTGCAAGTGAATTTCATCGGAGTCGATCGCTTAATTTGCACCAAAATCAAACTCATTCCTTTGCACACACTATCAAAGTCAATGCGACAGGTGGCAACACATTAATTAACATGCACAGTCGGTTTATCAAAAGAGTGCATGTTTTGCGAACCAAGAAAATGCAGAGGAAATTAAAAATAATCAGTATCTAATATCATATAAATTACAGATAATAAAATCCCCTCCCCTACATAAAAATATATTTGAAGTATTTAAGTATTCATAAATACTAATTGACTTCTGTTTACTGTGGGAAAAATTAATACAATATTAAATTATAAGATAAAAAAATAAACCATATTATATTGATTCAAATGTTTTATATCTTTTTTTTCTTTGGCCCTACCAAAATAATCAAATCAATCTATGGTTTGAAATCAATTTATTGGGCAATATTTAACAGCTTTATGTGGGCAGATTTTCTTTATACCTGATCTCAGTCTCACATGCTATAAGACAAATAATAAATAAATTTAGATGTTTTCACGATTCCTGGTTTACATTAACTTAGCCAGGTTTGCTCAACATCTACATGAAGGGATTCTTTTTCAAAGTTATTGACATATTTTGTATTATTACAAATAAACAGTTCATATCTGCCTCAGCCAGGTAGTCTTGACAGTGATTCACTTGCTATATTAGTGATACACACAGTGTTCAAAATTCCAGTAGACATAAATACAACTGCACCATTAAAGGATTATGATCATAATGTGAGAGTTATTTGTTATTTTTAAAAATTTTGTTTGCTACAATGCAAGGACTGCTAGTAAACAGATACTGCAGGCACAAATATTATCTTGAAATATATGATTATGACTGCTTTTTGAGTAAAGTTTACAAATAAATTGAAACAAAAACATAGTCTGATAATTATTATTTCATGTTGGTACCAAACAAACTCTGAAAATTCAGTGCATCTACATCCAAGAATAATCCACAAACATATTAGCCAATCCATGCAACAATAATCATGTAAATTTCAAAAGAGGTATTTGATGAGATGAGATGCACTTTTTCATTAATATCTAAACTTCTTATGAAACTACATCATTGATATATTCATGCAATAAAGAAAATTAGAATATTAGGATGCTTGTTCCCAAAGATAAAAACTTGCATCTCAAGTTTTAAAGGAAATTAAAAACATGTAGTTGTGTTTGGGGCCGACCTTATATTTATTTTCTGCTAACATTTTCATGTTGATCAAACAAGTTGATGTGCCTTTGAATTAGTAAGGTAAACCATTGCATTAAAGTTGAATAAAAACATATTGAAAAGATATGCAATCAGAATAAATCAAATATTCAACATTAAAAAAGATGCACTGTTCAAGATGCTGTTATGATACTTTATTTCTAAAAGTTGTTATGCGAGGAGTTTGAAATAGGCTTAAATTTCCCCATAGATATTTTTCAAACAGTGTCAACTAATAAGATTTTTTCCCTGATGTTTTTCTCATATGTATTTCCCCTCCAGAAAATTCACTCGCTACTCATAGTAAAAGATCCCTTCTCTCGAGAACAGGTCCTTCAAATAATGGTGCCTCCAAAGCTATAATTCATATAATTTACTTCAAACGAAGAAATATTAGTGTAACTGTATCGACATAAATTGACATAGATATCAGATTTTTTAAAATCCATCGGCTTAATTTATTCTATTCATTCATTATTTGTAAGATGAAATTATTTGTTGAAATGATTAATTGATAGTTGAAGATAATACACCTGGGTGTGCACTTCACGTCTCGCTTTCTCAAAATAAGTTATCAGCAATTTGATCTTGACTGACGATTCGACGGCTGCTTGCCTCGAATGAAAGATTCCGGCCCTATCGGTCGAAAATAAAAATATTCACTGTGCCTATCGGTCGAAAAACGCTTGAGTGATTTTGTGCTCACCGGGCGTGCATAAGACACTGGGAGAAGCTAAGTTCACTAATGAAGGGGTGGTCGTGTTTTTATAAGACATGTGGGTCGTCATGTTTTCGTTGGCCGCATACTTGAAATAATTTCAATCATTTCAAAGTGACGTCGCCAGATTTCCGTACGGGGACATATTCTCGAGAAAGAAATTTCATGTCGATGGTCATGAGTATGGAATCCGAATTTCATGTCGATGATAATTAATGCAGTAACATGGGGTCATAACATGATCAGCTCTTTATCGCACCGAATTGGTTTGCTGTAAATATTTTATTGTAAAATCACAAATTCTTCAATCAAACAGAGAATTTATGCTCAATTTCCATTACCGGTAATTCAATTTAGCAAGCTTTTGTACATAAAAAGCTAGTTTCAGTGACAGGGTTCTCATTTTAGCTGCATGCCGATTTTCTGAAGATAGAGAGAGAGAGAGAGAGAGAGAGAGAGAGAGAGAGAGAGAGAGAGAGAGAGAGAGAGAGAGAGAGAGAGAGAGAGAGAGAGAGAGGGAGAGGGAGAGAGAGAGAGACAGAGACAGAGACAGAGAGATAGAGAGAGATCTAGGATCTCTATGATGAATTTGACCTATAACCAGCCAAAAGAAGAGATAGATTAATGAACCCATACATGACTCACAACATGAAAATATTATAGCCATACATCGACTTCTATTCTCTCTAAATAGTGAATGTATACTCATATTTCTGTTACGTATGGCTCTTTGATTCTTATAACGTGGCCTATGTTTCAGACAAAAGAGGTAGTGTATTATTAAGCACAATGTATTCATGCGCGCTAACGTCTTTCAGTGAACATTTTGAGGTCTTCGAAGAACAAGTTTCCTATTTTCCTGTGTGTAATAAATAGATCACAAAACTCGTGGGTGCTGAATATGGAAAATATTCCAACTCAATATTTTTAAACAATTCGATTTATTCATTTGCTTTCGCTCGTGAATAAATCAAAACGTTTAAAAATAGCTCGTTGGAATATTTTCCATATTCAACACCCACTCGTTTTGTAATCTCTATGGGTAGTATTTATAGGTTGTATTACTCATACCTAGGCAAATTGAAATTAGACTGCGGCTTCTCCCCATGATGTAAGGCTGTTGATCGATTTCACTAAAAAAAACTATTAAGTCATAAATTTGATATTGGCAGCCTATGCGAGTTAAATTTATATCATCATGAAACATATCAAAACAAATCAAAATTCAGGGGAAAACTGTCTCGCTTAACTAAAAATAACCATATTAAACCATGAGTCACTGTTGTTGTATTTTGAAATTAGAATTTATGTAATGTAGAAGTAGAATCACGAAAAAGAATCAACGAGTTATTAGTTCTCATGTTCTCCATGTGCGCTCCAAGATTTACCAGAAAAGTAAGAAACACAGAATCTGTACTAACAAATATTTTCAGTCACTAAGGGCTTAATGTTTCTATACTATTCCGGCATTCACGCCTTGAACTATTCATTAAGGATGTCCGTTCCTCATGATCAAATTTAAAGTTTTAAACTTTTTTTCTAACTTTTTTTTCCCCAAAGGTTTAGTGTATTTGCTTGAAATATCCACACCCAAAAATAGGGGTTAGTGTGGGTTTTCTCGAGATATTCTAAGACAAAGATACATCTGTCAGTCAGAGTTTTAACATGGGAGTCTATGGGAAAATTGGAAAATCTTAAATTTTTATTTTTCCTGTATTAAACTTTTTTAAATATGAAAATATGTGAGAGTTTACATAATTTTCATCTAGAAAAAAGTAAAAAAATATGTATGGTACTGAGTGTTTTTAGCCGCTACGGCACACCATGTATTCAAACATTTGAATAATATTATCAACATTCAAGCTATTTTTTGACTAAAAACATGCATTCTCCCACTCATTATCTTAAAGTATACCTGAACGCATTCATACAAGTCATATTTATTCAACAACATCTACTTTCTTAGAAAAACAGACAATAGAACTAGCTCAAATAATAGTTACAATTAAAATTGCTGGGTCAGCAAAATTGTGAATTATTTCAAAATGAAAATACTACGTTTCTTTATTTTGATGAATATTTAGTCAGAAATCATCAAAATTGAGAAATTACCGCTTCATTGTGGTTTATTATATAAGAACACTTTGATTTAAGGTTATTTGAATTTTGTAACTGGGACTGAGGAGCGAACATCCTTAAGTCAATCTGTTTACAAATTACCCGCCCATGATTTGAGTCACTATTTGGCTTGCAATTCTAGAGCTAAGGTCTTTGTGTTCTCAGATAATCAAAAATAATGTTTCTTTTGAATTTATGTGAATGCAATGAAAAGGATTGATTTTATCTCAGTGTTACCAAACACTTATATTGCTATCTTCTCGTATCAAGTCTTGTCAATGAGTAATATGTCGTGACAAAACTGAAGGTCGGGTAATCTGAGTGGAGTGCACATTTTCCTGATGAAAATTACCAGGGGTGATATAGTGAAGGGCATCGGAACATTCACAATACTGATAGTCTGACTGACAGACTAACATCGTCTATCTGTCAGCCCTCCTTTATCTAGATGATAAAAACGCTGACTTGACGATCTTAGCATAGCAAGTTAAAGCCAAACACCGTAACTTGAACACTTTCAAAAGAAAATATTATTTTGATCCTTTTCAGGTTACTCGAGTAGACTCTGTATTAACTTCAAAATCTGCGCCACTGAAGAGTTAATCTATTCATTTTATACTCTAAACCTTTGTAATGTCCACATATTTTCTATTTCAAACTTATTCCGAAAGGTTTTTCTGTTTTGAACAAATCCACCACACGTCTTCGCTCCCGCATCACCATATCTTATGTAATAGTTTTTTGGGGGTTTTTTCAAATCTTTTCTATCATTTCATTTCCATAGGTGTACATGAGTTAATAGAACATGATACATTGGTAACTATTGTAAAACATTAATCAAAGCTCTCCATTTGGCATAGAATAATGGCAGAGTATTATTTTTGCTTGCTATAATTTTCTCAACATTGAAAACATCCTTGACAATGCTTACAAAGTGATCAATGGATAATTTGTTGTTCTTAATACTTGAGATGTGTATATATTTTTAGCCATTCAAATGATAAGTGATACCAGAAGGCTGATAGAACTATTACAAAACAGAATATCTAAGTCAGATATAGCAATATTAATATGCGTAATGGTGGTGATTAATAAAAGTTTCAACTTTTCTCCAGAATTCATACACAAACTTGCTTTTAAGAAAAACATGGTACAGATTTTCAGATTCAGATTCACAAAAAGAGCAGATATTTGTATCAATTATTTTCATTTGGGTTAGCTCTTTTCTAGTGTAAATTCGTCTATTGATAAATCTGTACTGAAAGTCTAAAAGTTTTACAATCTTTAGAAAAATTTCTGTTCTTTTTAAACACAACATGTATGTAATAGTTACCAACTGAGACCGAAATGTTCAAGGCATATATACCTTCGCGCACGTGAATCATGAACCCCGATTGGTTCATCGAACGTGAAACGGTTAACTATTTTCCACACTAGCCGTCACTAGCTTAAAGAGCCGCTCCGTGATTTTTATAACATATCATTTACCTTTGATACGAACCTCAATGTCATATGTGCTGATATAAAATCAAAACATGTTAACTTTTCATGTCCAAAAGACATATATATGACAAATACTGATTTTCCATCAAAATCTAAAAACAACCTTATGAATGCACAGAGGTGTAGATATCACGTCCTGTATACATGGCTACTAGTTATATTTCCTATCAAACGCTATCATATCCTAACTGCCTTCCTGGGTGTTTTTGATAAATCTACAAAATTACGCTTGACTATTAACGCGCGCCACTGTCCGGTTTTCGATCATAATTGCGACGTTCTACCTTCTTATTGTCGCTGAAAAAAACCAATAAGCTTTAAAATGTGTCTTTTTGGTTACAGTCGAAACGTGCCGATCAAATGACACCATTGATTAAGTTTGGCATATATGACTCCAACACCTCACGGAGTTTCTCTTTAAAATTCAACAAAATTATTTAGTCATGAAAAACATCCTGTATTCCAATTGGCTTCCCTTGTCTAAAGGTTAGTTCACGTGGCATGAATCAAACAGGTCACAGGACATCCTGCTACATCAGCGTATTTGTCTCTGCCCAGCTCCATCATATACCCTGATATCATTCCGCCTAAAACACTCGTATCGCTTACGGCTGATTACTCACAGCTTTTCATAGCCTACATTGACATTTGTTTGAATTCTCATCCGGGTAGTGCCGCTATTGCTGAATGCGAGTCATTTCATTGGCTTCATATATTTAGCGATACTAGTGTTTTAGGCCAAAGGATATCAGGGAATATAATGGAGCTGGGCAGAGACAAATACGCTGACGTAGCAGGTTCGAAATGTTTCTTTTAGTTCACCGTTCACTGATTTGACTCAGTTTCTTGAAGGCAACACAGCACTTGGTCTTTCATATAAAATCAAGTGTCCTGACCTGCCAATTGGATTTAATCTAGTAACTCTCATGAAATTTAATTTGTGCCTCAAAGGTGCAGCATTGAAGCAAGAGAGGGAAGGCACGCTTTCTCCGGATATATCTCCATCCATTTATGCAAAAGTATGGCTTCCAGCTCCATCCATCTTGGCAAGATTTCCATCAGGTGAAGATAACAACAGAAGCCAAATTGATGAGTAGTGTTTATTTGTGCAGAAACGAGCATACAGTGTTTTATACATTACGTATATTGCAGCAAAGCCACAAGCCAATCACAAGTACAGGACAAGCTTATAGCACACAATTCAAATGGCCAAGGGGCCCGCTCTAATAGTTACAGTCAGGCTCTGAATTTAGATAGTTTGCGGACTAGACATATATGCATTCTAGGGTGGTGGGCCTTATCCTATGCATTCCACCCTCATTGGTCTACAAACTTATATTCTGATAGAAACTTTTTTCATCTTGATCGGAATCGAATTTCACCAAAAACTTGAAATCTTTTGGTCTAAAGTTGAACATTTTGAAATGATTGTAACCCAAGAGCCAACTCCTCAAAAGTTCTTTTTAAAGTTATTTTCACTAAAGATGAAGTGGGTTGGTAATGCCTTCTACAAATAGGTACAGGGTTATTTCCTTGATAAGCTATTGCAATTCAAAGATTCTTAGTCTACAAGAAATTAGTCAAGAAAAAACAATGCCAACAAGAAAATGAGGGTGCATTGCACAAAATACTGTACTTCAATACGATAATCAGTCCCTACACCAATTAATTCTGTTTTCCTTTTCCAAAAGCCAACAAAAAGATCCAAATGTTAAAGTATATACAAATCCCTGAACATGGCCCAACCACCATCCAGTTTTATTTAACATGAAAATCACTATGTACAGAAACTAGAACGGAATAAAAAATAGTAGAGCATTACACGACGAACCACCCGACAGGGAATAAATTAAAGTACACAATATTTGTCATATATATATATATTCATATGTGTAAGCGTTTGTGTCATTACTGGAAATGAGTAGCAATCACAAACACTACAAAAGAACGTACATTGTCATGAAAGACTTATTGAAATGTGATGAAAACCATGAGGACATGATAACAAGCACTTCTCATCACAGCATCACCTACAATCTGCACAACTTGATTCACATGTCACCGTCAGAATCTGCCATTCACAATACAGGAGATGAACTGGCAGTTATCTCCCCTTTATCAGGTTATCTCCTTTGAATAAATACCCTCCCTTTATCTAGGTATCTTAATTGAATTGCCTCCCTTTGACAATTTATCTTGAAATGATTATCTCCCTTTAACCAGTTATCTCCCTTTGCATCACCGCCTTTGTTTCAAAGTTTCAATGCAATTATCTCCCTTTATAATTATTCTGAATTGCCACTTATCAATCAACAAGGAATATACGAAAAAATTTGTCTCAATAAATGTGAATATTTCATTTTTATAGATCATGGATCGACATTAACTCAATGCTGGAAAACCAAATGTGGTCTACGGAAGTATCAATGTAATGCCAGGAAAATAAACTATGGTTCCTGAATCCACAAACCTTGAGAAAATAAAAATCAAGCAAACTATAGTCTTCACCTACCTGTAAGAAAATGTAAGCTTTTACTGAACATTACTCAAACATACACATAAATACTTTAAATATCAACATTTTCTTGCACTCAATGTCTTTCATATATTCTAAGCACATGATTTTAGTCAAGTAACATCAACAGGGACAATCTGTAGAAGTTAATCATTCACAAATTCTTTCTTATCACCGACATTAAAATGCATGGAAATATACTGCCAAAAACTTGCACAGTATGTTACATAACAACAAGTGGTTTTGTCTGGAAACCATGGTAACTGTAGATTTAAGAAATAGCATTTTTTGCAAAAAATGCATAAATTTTACATGTACATAGCATAAATAGTTTATTGGACATACACACAAATAAACTATAAATATCAACAATCAAAGTAACTTTCGTCGCATTTCCAGTTACAAGCCATCAAGATCATCCTTACCCATAGGTTAATTCTTTCCCTACTACGAAATAAGTCACAGACCATTGCACTCAATCACCCTCCTAGAAAGAATTAATAAGGGTTGAAACATATCCTCGAAAAAAAGGGCAGCCCTTCAGACTTACAACCTTGTAACTGGAAATACGATTTCTAATCTAACGGTCGCCAAATACCCTGGTACCACTCAGAAGTTCCCTTTGTATTGTCCGCACACGTAACTCAAATAAAACAAACTTTCAACAGTCAGCAGCTGACATAACCAACTGTCACAAGAACCCAGGTATAACAACACAAGACAAACAGTTAGTTGTGTAGCAGTACAAACAGACCCATGCATCTACTTTTAATTTTGAGTTATTTACGAAAAGCCACTATTCTTTCAGGAAAGTTTATCAATGGTGATGCTATAAATAACAAACAGTGTTGTGCAGAATAGAATGGCCCTATGCCTTTGATAAATGTATAATTCCAGTCGTTCCTCAATATACTAAATTTGACTTCCAAAATGAACTCCTCAACCAGTCACAGCACTAGGATTAATAAAGGGGCCTTGACAAACCAAAATTCATCCTCATTACATGACAACTAAGGATTATCTACCACCCAGTATCCATTCTGAGGGCTTAAACCTCATGTTAGACCCCTTAAGCTCGACTTAAGACCACTTAAGCTCGACTTAAGACCACTTAAGCTTAACTTACCAAAATACAGAATACTGTGAATATGACCAACAGAAGCCTGCTTGTAATAGTGCACAAGTAACTGTAGTTGTCTGACCGCTACAACATGAACCGTTCAGCTGGCATTTTACACACAAAGCTAAGGATGAACAATGTACACAATGATGCAAACTACAGCTTCAGGCGTCGCTACCGGCAACCACACGGACACGCCAATCCCAGGAGGCACACTCTTTGAGAAATTCCTTTCCTGAAATGCATCTGCTGGATAAATAGATTGCACACTTGTCCAGAATGGCCACGAGTTGGAAAGGATCTTCTCTTCTCTACTGCACAGAGTCTGTCTTTCCTGCTATTAGGCCGTTGAATCCGCTGTTCCGCAAGCAATCACATCGAGTATTTCTCAACCAAAGTTTGTCTGTAAAGTGCACAGGTGCCTTTCATACAATACCCAGTCCAGCATTATAAGCTGAATCTTGTGTTGGAGTGATTCACCTCACCTTCACAGAGTTAACTCATGCTGATGCATCACTTCAATGACCTCAGCCATCAGCTATCAGCTATATTAAAGATAACAGTCAATACCAAGCAAGCACATTCCTCCTCACTCTGAAGTCCGAGATGAGCCCAAGAAAGAGGTGAGAATTCAAGTAAAGGTCAAGGTCACACATCAAAGGTCAAAGTGAACAAATGGATGTTAAGGTCTATCCGCAATAACAACTTACAATATCTACTATGAACACAGTATGTTAAGTCTTGATAAGTACGAGATGTGAACTTCAATAATTTGATCCTTCATCTCTCCGAATTCAAGTCAAGAGTCTTGTCAGTTGATAAAGCTCTCTCCAGGGTAAAATGCTTTTGATGAACCAACATATAGACATTCTGAAGCTGTTGATCCTTCATACAAAGTTTAGTAAATCGTCAGTTGGACATCACGAGATATTTGAATACCTTTCAAAAACTTGATCCATCTGTCAAACCTCAAGAAGAAAATACAAAGTTTAAGCACATCGTCAGTTGACCTTCAAGAGATACATAGATATTATTCAAAAGCTGTTTAACTCCAGTGAAGAATGCGCATACGGGTCCTACAAGAGCGAGTGTGTTCTGATGTGGGTGGGTGTCCTGGATGTGTGGTTGCCGGTAGGCGGCGACGTCTGTCACACAGCGGAATGCTAGTGAGAGGAAAACAGTCCCAAGTTTGTCTGTGGGTTCTACCTCCTTTCTGCTGAATTGCACTACGTCATCAGCAACACAGTTTATCTGCAAGAGAAAGAAATAAGAAATTCAGTATTTTAACACAGTGATCATGAAGAAAGCTTTCAACATCACAGAATCTGCTATTGGGACACACATCTCATGAGTCTGGCAATATGGCCAGCACGGACTGTATCTACAATTCACCTGCTTAACCACCAGGCCTTGATGTAAACAATTTTTTACAATTGCAGCTCGTTTAATCTACGTTACACATGTTCAATTTTAGAAGGCATTTATTCTAACAAACTTCATAACAACTTCAGAATATCTTTGCCTTTACAAATAAGGTTTTTTTAATGATAAGTGTTTCATCTACGTACGCTGATGCCTCTGCCTTGATGGGGGTGGGTCCGTTGTGTGCAAGACCGCCACCTCCTCTGATGCCTACAGATCCGGCCGGAGACCCTCCCTGGTGTTGGCCTGGTCTGATTGGCTTAGCTGTGGACAGATCAACAGGTAAATCAGTAAGGACATCAATATCTATGTATATGAAAAGACAGTAGACAATACAGACAGAAACAAGTAAAGACATGAGCACAGCTCACATAGCCCCGCTTCAAACTATAGTCTGGCTTTCTTTGTTGGTCTTACCCTCAAAAAGCTCACTTAGGGATCATGGTTGATAAGTGTATTAAGTTTGTTGGAGCTAGCATGTATAGTTTAGGAGATATGCTCAGGAAAAAGCACTTTGTCAGATAGTTATTGTTTTAGTAACGTTTCCATGTAAACCGCAAAAAATAAAAATAATTTTTTGGTCTTACCCTCAAGAGGCGCACCAATGGATCATGGTTGATAAGTGTATTAAGTTTGGTGAAGATAGCATGTATAGTTATGAAGATATACTCCGTACAAAGGACTTTGTCACTGTTTAAGTCATGTTTCCACGGAAACCGCAAAAAATAAAAATCATTTGTTGGTCTTACCCTCAAAAGGCACATCTAGGGATCATGGTTTATAAGTGTATGAAGTTTGATGGAGATAGCATGTTGATGGAGATGGCATGTATAGTTTATGGGGCATGCTCCGGACAAAAGACTTGGTCATAGAGTCACTGTTTTAGTCATGTTTCCATGGAAACCGCAAAAAATAAAAATCATTTGTTGGTCTAACCTTCAAAAGGCACATCTAGGGATCATGGTTTATAAGTGTATGAAGTTTGGTGAAGCTAGCATGTATAGTTTAGGAGATATGCTCCGGACAAAGATTTGTGACGGACTGACAGATGGACAGACGGACGGACGGACAGACAGAATGAACGCTATATACCCCCACTTACGCTGTAAGGCGGGGTTATAATAATGCATCATCTAACATATTATAAGGAGGATCAGAACCAGAGAAACAATTCTGCATAACCTCAAAAAGAATACTTTTTAATAAACAACTTTAAGTCTATATGCAAATTTGACTCATGATGTGCGTATGTCTGAGCTTTTAAAAGCTCTTGTTCACCAACGAGGCCTGTAATTATTTTTTTTTCAAAATATGCTTACCTTTTTCATTTGAAAATCTGCTTACCGGTACCTGTTTTATTTGAAAATAAACCTTTTCTCATTCAACTAGATGAATCTATATGCAGAATGGACTCATAATCTGTATGTGTCTATTGCTTTACAACAGTGCCCCTAACTCAAGAGGTCGAGTGCGCTAAGCTGCATCATTTAACAGAAAGGAAATGTGGAGGAACTGACCGATCTGGGCTGCATGTCCTCTGCGGGCCAGGTTCCTCTGCCTCACGGCCTCCTTGATTCTGTCGACCTCCATTTGGTATCTGAAACAAACCACATTCTCAGTTTCCTCAAATATAAATCCACAAAGCTTTGTCCTTGTAAGTCCAACAAAATTCACATTTTATTTGATCACCTGAACTTTTCCTAACGTGAAGCTGATATCTCATACAGCTTGAAGGTTACTAAATATTATTTCTGTTACAGGGAATGAATTGAATGGTTTTCATGCAAGGTGGCCATATCCTTGACAATCAGGTTTGTGTTCTATTCATCTGTATGATGCAAAAGTCTTGAGTTTGAAATAAGAGTTCTTTAATAAAGCAAAAGACTTCCAAGCTGTCAAACGCAAGAGTAACAGTAGGTGACTTCTCAAGGCTTTCGTTTGTTATGTTATTGATCTGATGAAGAATTCGAAAAGTCGTCTGTTTCGATTTTCATCTTGTCTTTGGCCGATCCCAACCCCACTTCCATTATTATTTAAATATATAACCATAGTAGCTTATCTATGAATATCCTTTAGTTGATAACACCTCCTCACTACCTTCATGGCTAAGAACTGCCCCAACTAGAGTTCTTTTGGAGTCTTCACCTAAATTTGGACACAGGCATTTGCCAATAGAGCCAGCAGGGTAACCACTACAGAACTATACTCCATCAAAGGTCTCTTCCTCTGAGCCTAATGTTTGATTGAAGATTAGATCTAACCCATTTGCTGTCTATTTCAAAATTTTAAAAAAATGTTGTTGTTTTTTCTCATTGCATTTCATTTCATACCATACATTTTACATGAAATTAAAAAATAAATTGCCTTTGGATATCCCAGTTGTTTTGACGTAGAATAGAACACAAAACCTTACAATCATCAAAGGACAGCTTTGGGAAATGACAATGCATGCATGTTGCAGATGAGGGGACAAAGATTATATTTTCTGTCATGCTCGATATATAACAAACATGTGGCCATGATTCTAACAATTTCCAACAAAAATATACAACCAATTGTAACGAACAATTTCAGCATATGCTACCATATTTCCAATCATTTTGTTCTCCCTTCATAAAATGTTAGTTCTTTTCTCTCATATCCAAGAAGGTGAACAAAATTCTACCAGTAAGGCTAATAAACTTTACAGCCAAATAGGTGGGGAAAAACAAGAAGACTTGCAAAATGATAGAAACATAACTTCTAAGAATGTTCTAACACAAAATTTAAAACTTTTGTACATAACTAAATATATACTTTAAAAAAACTGCATGTTTGAAAAGAATAAGCAGGATTTAATTTTGAGGATAGTGTGATCCCAAATACAAGAATGTTAAAGAAGAACAAATTATATTTCTAGAAAATATAAATCACGCAAAAATGTTAAGTGCTTTAGTCAATAAAAAAAATCCTAGCAAAACCATTCATGCTGATGGTTTGTGGATAATATTAATACCATAATATATTGCTCACAGCAATTCAGCGAAAAACACAATAAGCGTAGTGAATACTACTATCCTACAGCAAATTACAAGCATGTGGATCCGATACAATGAGGTGACAGACATTATAACTGACTTTCTATCGTTCTATGTGTACAACGGATGGGGTGAAATTCAACTGATGCCAAATTAGACTTAAAATACTTAATTTCTATCTCGGTCACCCAGGGCTTTATGTCCAGATAATCTTCACAAGTCAACCTGGGAATCTTCATCAGGTTATTTTTCATTCAAATTACCCATTCTTGAGTTTTATTATGAAACATTGACCCAATGAAACGGCTTGTTACGAGTTGCAGCAATATGTTTGATAATGTTGAATTCCAAATTGTCCATCTGAACACATGCTTAGAATTTCGAATTTGAGATTTAAGACCAAAGTGTGAGCTAGAGGCTGGAATTGCACTCAAATATCCGCAATGCAGGACTAAAGAATCTTGTTGAACAATTTTCAAGACGCTTGCAGGTCCATTTGACTTAGCAATTTCATTGGCTTATTCAAATCAAGGGCAGGTAATTTCAGTACAGAAGTTCCTGATGGAGATTCCCAGGGTAGACTTGAGAAGAGTATCGGAACATTTTTGCCCCGGATGTCTGAGGATGTACGTACAACAAATAGGTTTGAATGCAACTATTGCCAAATAAAAGACTCCAATTACTGAATTTCTATCACTCTATGCCAACAACAGGTACAGGGTCAGGATGTGAATACTGCCACATAAAAGAACATCTACTTGTCAAGTTACATTTTCTATGTGAATAAGACTGTGAGTGAGTTATTGTTTAACAACGCTTGGGCAATATTTCAGCCATTAGCGGCGTTATGAGAATAAAAGGATAGGTTAGAATGCAACTATTGTCAAATTAAAGAACTTCAATTACTGATTTTCTATCATTCTACGCATAAACTGAATAGGAGTAGAATGTTAGTATTGCCTCATCGAGGAACTTAAAAGCTGAGGTCGATAACAATGAGCCTCTTATCTATTGTGGACGCAGTCTTGCTTTGTCTACTGATTCTCTACTTTTGTATGCATACTATGAATAAGTTTGAATGCAACTGTTGCCAAATTAAAGAACTTCTACGGGTGAATTTCTCCCTATTTTTAAAGCATTGCATACCTTAATGTAAAGCAAATAAATTTAAGATCTAAATGCTTGAGGACAAAAGCTACTTCTTTGTATGTGAAGAGGAAATAGAACAAATTTTTATCTTAAAATATTCATACATTCTGTAGGGTTTTATCCTTACTTATTACTACATTGAAGACCATACCTTTGTGTAGAATTGTAAAAATGCTTGTTGCTTGATATGAAACAATATTTTAGATTAGATTACATAAACTGAGCCCACCCGTAACTATCTACATGGATAACAGGTCTTTCAGCTTTTGTAAAAAAAAGGTTAACTGTTAAAAGAATTTGTAAAAGGCTACATCCTGAAGAATGTGATGAAAATGCAAGTCAGCAATTTATTTATGAAAGCATTAAGCCAACTAAATTAAAATTTTCCAACTGAACTTTTCTACTTCAAATAATTGTTTTAATCAGTAGCCAGCAGAGAGTTAATGTTAGTTATTAGTTCTAAGAATTAGTTGTAGGCAATTAGTATCTTGAACATCTGGAACTTAACTATCACCTGGTTGTAAGAGATATAACTGACTAACTGCTCACCTAGCATCGAGTTCACTGAAAATATATTTGTATCAATTTAAAATGGATGTTTGGAATGATGCTTAATGTTTTTTCGGAAATGATGGTATGAAATGAAAACCGTTGTACTAAAAGTTTAATCTACCTTCTCTGATGTCTACTTTTCAACATAACCATATTTCTTCCGATATAGGATTCTGAGAAACTATTTTCATTCAAAATTGGTAGAATCATCAAATTTGAGAGTATATTTTTATCTTCAAAGGATATGATCAAATGCATTCATTATCAAGGGAATAAATTGTGAAGTTTTTTAATATAATGTTTTATTAAAATAACTTTATGACAAATTTTAAGATGAAGACAGGGTTAAAAAGCATCAATTAGCATGAAGAAATATGGTTTAAATATGAAAATAATTATCCCAAACCATAGTTCGATTAGCCCTGATTAAAATGAAAGATACATCAAAAACATATCTCGTTACATTAGATGTTGGTGAAATTATTCACAAATAAAGCTTTTGTCTTTCATTAAATTTGAGATTACTGTTTGAGGCATCTCTATAGCAAACTAGTTTATATTTCAGCACAGGAGTTCAATAATAGAATTAGTCCAACGCCAAACACCGGTTAAAGGTTAGAATGACCAATCCAGAATTGTTAGGTTGCTATGGTTACAAAGGATGGGAATGCTTGGGGTGATAAAATCAAAATATAATAATCTTTCTCAAATGATTATAAAAAGATCTTTTCTACCTCCACAAAATCAATGAGTATGAAAACTTTTAATTTTGGAATCAAAAATGCAAACATGTGCACAGTTCTACCTAAGAAACACATGCATTTCATTATAAAAGTATACTGTACTTGACAAAATAGCATACACCAACCAAATATTCAATATCTGATTATCATGTCCATAAGTCTACAAACAAGCAGAAGTTCAATAGTGATAATTTGGGTGGACATAACTTATTTGTTAAAAAAATTACATGAGATTTAAGAAGTGGATAAACATTTATGGGTATCAGCCACAACAACCTTTCTACTGAAGAGAAGCTTGTTTTTTCGTGATAGATAATTGCCAAGATTTTCGAGTTTTTCTCAGTGAAATTTTTAATCTGAAGGTATTCTGGAGGTAATCTGACAGACAATATGTAAACATCAGTTTACTTCTTGTTACTATGAGAGCTTTACAATCTTAGAATGAATAATTAGTTTTTTGGAAATACTTTAATTGAACTTTTGACAGTACACATTAATTCTAATCAAGTCATGAAAAAAGATAATCTTAACACAACATAAAACATTTTATAAATAATTTGTTTTTATCAAACAAAAGATCCTTTATTACAATTTTCAAGCCTCGGTTATAAATCCCAGATTGAAATTTCTCTGTAATGATGAAATATACTAATTTGAAGCCACTCAAATATTTCATATATAATAATTTCTCCGTAACTAGCAACACCCAGTTTGTGAAACCGAACAAAAATTTAATTTGAAGTAAATATATTTCCCTAAAAATCTATTACAAACTTTCCAGAGCCTTCCTGATATACTGCTACTCAAGAATCAATTGACATTAATTTTAAAGATCCTTATTTTGTTAGTACTCTCCGCAGATATGCGACAAGTAAATATTGATCCTCAGATCTTTTCTCTGTTAACCCAAACCAAAATATTTTTAATTTCTTGCCTCGATATCTTCGGATAAGGCATCTATCAATGCCACAATTTTGACATCCTACATGGCCTCCTTTAAAATACGAAAGGACATATTCTTTAACTTAAAAAATTTTTCTCCCCCTCAAGTTACTTCAAAATCTAACCTATTACTAAAGATTAGCAGCACAGAAGAACTTCTAGACTGAATTTCTACTTGAAAAGTCGCTATGCGAGCCACCAACCTTTTCCTGTCTCGCATGGCTCCCTCTTTAGCCTCCTTCAGGGCTGTCTCAAGGGACTTAACTCTCTCCATGGTCGCTCGTAGTCTCTTCTCAAGCTTGGGCAGTTCACATCGAAGGTCTGCATTGTCACGCACCAACTGAAATATATGAATAGTATTATCATTATAAAAGATGATTTTTAGGTTGACCAAGATACCTTTAAAGTTCAAAAAAGGGTGGCCAAGCATATTAATCCAATAACTACCTAAGTTCTTCACAATGTGTTTTAATTTCCATGAAGCCATAACTACTTCTTTGATTGCCTTCCAGAACTGGGAATAATGAATTTTTGTGGATATACAACTTCTTTATTCTTGGAAAAACGATGTCTAATGTATCTTGCCAATGCTTGAAATATACAGGGTTTATTCCTAAAGCAAGATATTTACCATCTCGATACATACTCACATGATAACTTCTTTTGTCAATGAATTAATGTACCATTATCTATTTAACAATTTATGACCATTTTTAACTACTTCAGTCCACATATAAAAATGGTATATTCATAAAGGTTCTGTCAACTTCTAATGCACTCCTGATTTCATCATTAGCCTTGTCCACATATTTTTTTCATCAAGGGACTATAGCAGCACCCACCTGTTTATGGACCTTGGTGAGTTGTTCCAGGTTGTTCTCAAGGAAGGAGATCTTCTGTTTCTGGGCCACGCTCCCGCTCGTATCTTCCTCTTCTTCCTCCTCCTTCTTGTTGGCCGACTGAAACACAAACATATACATTTCTTACTATTTAGGGTGTTACAAAAGCAGTGTCATATTTTCGATATGAGCACATGTGTATATATCACTTTTACCTAGCAACAATTGTTTCAGCACGGGTTAATCGCAAATTTTCAATTGTGTCGTCATAAACCTAACGCTTGTGACGTGACTAGCTGCCTTTGAATGGATAGTAGGCACTTTCTGGATATCTCCAGGAGACTTTCAAAGAAAATATTACAATTGAAAGTGCGTCACATTACTTTGATAAAACTTTTGCAAATATGTGTATGATCCATGCTCTGGCAATACAAAAATTCACATCAGATTCGGAAAAGTCATATGAAACAATTCTTCTGGTAATTATCTCAATGAATAAATATACAATCAAATATTTGCATTGCTCCAATTTTAGGCTCAATTCCTCATAGCTGCTCAAGTTTTACACTTGAATTATGGCCACACTCTTTATAACACATTTCTTTTACAATAAGAACTCCCTTAGGAGGGATTCATGACAATTCAACAATTCCTGCAGCCATGAGCCACCTAGTTCACTTGACATTAGTCGATAATGATAACTGTCACTGCAGCTGATAACTGATAACTGTGCACACAGAAAAGGATAACTGTCCACTATGGCCTCAACTGTCAAAAAAATTCATTATTTTTCAAAATACTTCACCGTAAGAAACCTACCTCCCATGCAAGAGTCATCATGGAGATTACAAGCTCTACTGATGAAAACTTCCTGCCAGTCAAACTCGTGCTTCTAATTCTGATACTTATGTGATACACAAGTTGAGTTTTACTTATCACTTCTCCAGCCACTATCAACACTATGATGTACAGCGCTACATCCATACAGAGCGAGAGAGACATGCTTTGCCTTACGTAAAGTCAAATCTAGTACTGCAAACAGCTTCGCTGCTATGGATATAGCATTTTCAGATTATCAGTTGCTTAGCAACGCTTTGTGAAAACACTGGTAACAAGCATCTGTCATGGTGATAGGCTTAACGAATTGACAATTCGCCCCTTAATGAGTCATTGTTTCTTGTTAATCACTCTACTGTGACAGTGTTCATGCATGAGTGACTTGACATTCCATGATAAGAAACTGATAAGGGTTTACTTTGAAACGAAAACATGACAAAATAACTACTCGAAAAAAATTTATAGGTTTGGGATAATCATTAATAAATTGTAAAATAAACCAAACCTTTTCCTTGACAACCAATATATACACAAGCAAAGTGACAAGAATTCATAGGTCTAGAAAAATTCACATAAGGAATAAAGTAACAAGTTGACCAAAGGCACAATCAAGTATACAGACATTCATATGAAGAATAAGAGAGAAGATTTTCTATCGAAATTCCCAAGAAATTCGAACGGTTCTTTAATCTGAATAAATTTGGAGTCAATTTCATCAAGATGATCCTCTCATCTTGTCACATCTTTTTGATGACCCTTCTTTTTTCAACGTTAAGGTGATGAATTCATTAAACAGCATCATTAATCATGTCCAATTTTTGCATGAATCTGAAGTTAACAATGGAAGTAAATCGGCTTCAGCCATGTGGTCCAATTTGCCACACAAGAACCCAAAAGTGTTAATTTCAATGAGGACAGTAAGAATACGCACCTTCTTAACTCTGTTCTGTAAGTCCTGCACAAAGAGTTTACGCAGGTTGTGCAGCGTCTGCAACTCCTTGGCCTGAAAGATCGTAGAGTGTTTACATAAGAATTGTGTCAAAGATTTTAGAATTTTTTATACTCCATTATATATACATGTCGGAGACAAAGTTAATTCAAAATTGTTTAGTTGAACTTCTGGAAGTTATTCATAATCTAAAAGTCCCGGGGTTTCATTTAACAGTATCTTAAAAATTCAGGGATGGAGATATTTATCTGTGATCGATTACTTGTACAGAATAACAGAGTATTTGGTAAGAAAGAGATTGAATCCAAGAGGTCTTAAACAAATTAATAAGCATTTAACAATCGACTCTTACAACTTTGGTTTTCACTGTGTTAATTGTTTTTCCTGAAAATGAAATTCCCTTGAGGTTGTGTATATTGAAACAAGAATGCATAATCGAAAAAGATACATTTATAACACAATGTAATTCACAAAAGTCAGCCCGATCTCCTCCCTAAAATGTTGATAATGAAGATTTTGCTTGTAGCTGCGAAAGGAACTTCAACAATGAAGAGAGTACGTACGACGGTCTCCTCGAGACCCTTGAGATCCTGCTTGGCCTGTTCGCGGCGGTCCATCTGGAGGGAGAGATCCGCCAGCTTGCTCGCCTTCTCTGTCTCCTCGTTCTTCAGCTTGTCGTAGTCCGACTGGAGCTTCTCCAGGGCCAGGGACAGCTTCTGGTTTGTCCTGAAGAGAAAAGTGATTCGTGAAAGAACACTTCGAACATGTTTTATTTTGATTTAAGCAATTCGGGAAAAGAGAACTGCTGATTTGTTTTTGGGAGAGGGAAAGGGTTCATGAGAGAACATTTGGAAATGACTTTTCAATCAATTATCAGTTCAGTGTCTTTTGATGTACATTTGGCAATGGCAGATAATTTTCAACCTAAGATACGGTTTGACTTAAGTGTTCAATATAGGAGAAATATAGAATGGTCGGTGAATGTAAAATGGATAAAGATTTTCATAGTCGTCTTTGCACTTTCATAGACGTTAGCTTGTTGTAGTAGCATTTAAGATTAACTTTGAGTGAAGGGAATTTTGAAAATCCAAGTCCAGAAGTGCAACTGAAATGACAATATCATAACTTAAATATGTAGCAACACATCAGATTTTGATAAGGAGAAGGTTATGGATTCACTATGCTGAAAGACTACTCAAAAGAAAATCTTCTGACAAAACCATTCTTCCAAAAAGAGATCACACAATAAACCTTTATTTCAAGCTGACTCAGTGGCTGTGTGGTAGAGCGCCAACTCATTAATCAGAAGGTTCTGAGTTCAAACCCAACTTGGCAAAACTTTTTCTCTGGAATAGCTCCCTTCACAATATTTCCTGGTTCATTTTGACAAGTACTGATCGAAACCATTTGTTAGATTTTACATCATAGATATGTTTCTCGCATCTGAAATTGCAAGTTTAAACTAGAAATGTTATATTAGTGGCGCAAAATCCAAAGCTGGTACTTTTGAATAAATCAAGGAGTGCTTGAGTCAGTTATAGAAGAAAAACATTCATTCCTGAAATGAAATTTTCTCAAGGACTAAGATCAAATTTTGAATGACTCACATTTATCCCCACTTGACGGTTGTAATATGTCTCCCCTTATAGAGGCTTTTGGAAAACTGAATGCATCTCGATGAATTTCCGATATTTGTGAAAAGATCCCTTTGGCACAAACTGTGGTAATTTTGAGCATATCTTATACCATCAAACCCTACAAATTTTAGCTTTCAGCTTTGTACTTTTTAAGCTTTGTATGACTTGCTGTTAAAATTCTATTAACTCTTTGAAATGTTTGAGACAAAGTTCTGTAAAATGTGCTCAGTAACGTTTATATCACATGTTCACATCTCAGTAACTTGAGGAATGTATTAACCATAAACAACTATCAACATAATTTTAACAAAACTCAATCACTAAAAATGTGATAACAAATCTAACAATAAACAATAAATCCTTGACAATTACATAACAAAACGGCCTAAAAGGTATAGGCCAAAATTTCATTGTGTTTCAAATGGAAAGACAATCATATTGCTCAATGCTTGTTTATGACACTAACACATAAAATTATCTTACAGCAAAGGCAGTTCTAAAAATATTGCCCTTGACACTGTTTCATTTACAGATGATAATCAACCTGAGCATGAGCTCATAGTCTATGATAGACTACGATTGGTAAGTAGATTGGAGCTAGAAACTAAATACAACTATCGCAAACTAAGAGGTTAGAAATTTGGCTCTGATCATGGTATCCTTAACAGATCTAGCCTTAAAATCAATCTTGGCATAGATAAAGCATTATCTTTAGACTGATCTTAGTCTCTGAAAGATTGGAATGACTTCCTAGGAGATGAAAACAAAACATCTCTTAATTCAAACCATGAATTCACCAACAGGCCCTAATCATTGCATCCTAATAGATCTCAAATTTCAATCAATCTTAACCAATGATAAACCATATGAGCTAAAACTGATTAAAGATCAGTAGTAGAACAGCCTCAAAAAGCTAAAAGCTAAACATATCCAACTCAAGCCATGACACAAAAGTTACACACTCTTTGAGGTTGTCGATGACACCCTGTTTGACGGTGATCTCGTCGCGGAGCCCGTTGAGTTGTTTCTGGTGAGCATCGCGGTGAGCCTCCATCTGACTCTCCAGTGCTTCCTTCATCTTCACCTCCGACGCTAGCTTGTCAGACGTCTCCTTCTCCTTCTGGGACAGCGAGCTCACGTGCATTTGTTCTGAAAAGTGAGAAGTTAAAATGAGGGCGTGAAAGGCAAAATTGGTGGTGTTAAGAAAAGCTTAATGCTTATATTTGGTGAAGTGATAAGTCGAGAATGGGGTTTGGGATGACAAAATTGTTGTGCTAGATGTCAAAAGAAAGGCACATATTTATATTTCTGGATTTGAGCTTGTCTGTAATCTCCTTCTTGTACGTGTTCCGTGGAAGTCAGCAAAATATGGCAAAATTGAGGGTTCTAAAGAAAGTCGCATTGCTTATATTTCTGAATTTGAGTTTCTTCTGCCTTTTTCCAGGGACAGTGAGCTCATGCATTTGTTCTGTGAAAACATAGTCAATCTTGAGTTTGGAAATTTATCTATCTGCCTCTCCAAGATGCCTAACTATTCATTGTCTGTAATACTTCCTGTTAGGTATGCCAGATAGATTCTAATCTATGTACAGATTGTTTACCTGCTGCTCTGAGTTTAGCCACCTCCTCTGTCAGACCGTCAACATTATTCTGCAGCTCACGCTTCTTGGACTCGATGTCCTGGATGGTTTCTGTCAGCGTCGACATCTTGGCCTCATGCTATACACAGGGAGACAGTAACATTGAATTACTTAGTGGAAATACACTAGTATTTACATACCAGATGAATTACTTTATTCAAACCTTTTGTTCCTTTTCAAACTGATAATCGTTATTGCTTAATCTTACGTTGAAAAAATGTATTGATTCGAGACAAACAACTGCTATTCACCCAAATTTTGGTTGTAAAATCAGGGAAAGATGATCATTAGTGATCAATGCTCCTTGGACTATGTCATGAGCAAACCTCAGAGTATTCCCCTATGATTATGTTTTACTGCCATTCAGCTATGTTTCGGCCTAAACTGGTCCAACTGGGCTTTCTGTTGAATTTGAGTTAATGACTTGGATTTGTAGTTGAATTCATAGTAAGCCTCCATCTGCCAAACTAGGATCAAACTCAATGGCTTTGCAGCAAATAATTCAATAGATTAACAGCTAAGAACCCTGCAATATCCCCTCATTCACCTGTTGAATCTTAAGCTTGCAGTCAGAGAGTTCTTTCTCGGACTCCTCAAGCTTCTTGGACTGTTCACCCTGCGTGGACTCCAGGTTTTGGGCGCGGTGCACCAGTGTCTTGACCTCCGACTTCATCTTGCTGATGTACAGACGAGCCACGGTGAACTCTTCCTCTATCTTCTCTCCACCTACCACGTTCGGCTGTGAAGTACATTGCAGAGCAGGTTAAATTGAGAAAAAAATTTACTGAATTTAGATTGAAGACTTCCAAGATGCTCTTTATCCGTAGGAAAAAAGTTATGTAAAATGACTTGACTTGCATAAAAATCCTGGGAAGAAATGTACAACAATAGGCCATGAAAATTTTGGCAGAGTTGGCAAAATTGAGGTAAAAGTTTTTATATGATTGAGATAAGCTACTTTCATGAGTTAGTTCCTGATCACCTTGCACAAAACACTAAGGTGATCGCAAGTCAGTGCAAAGAATGGGAGTTAAAGATAACCTTAGAAAAGGTTGCTTTGTGAAAGATGTCAATGGTTCATAGCATAGCAAAAAACTGCAATTTTGAGATTAATCACTTGCAAGATTTTACTTTGATCCAAATCTCTGGAGGAAACAATTCAAACAATTATATATAAATCCTACCTTGGACTAATCACACACCAATCTTACCTTGGACTCAGCCGCGCTGCCGCCAATGACGGCGCCGATGTCTCCGAGGTCTTTCAGGAGAGACAGCATCATCTCGGTGACACGCTTCTTTTGGTGTAGACTCTGGTCCTTCAACGTCTCCAGTTCCGACTGTACGGTGTTCAGCGAGCTCTGCAAAATAGTTAGGTGAACATTTAAGAAGGATAAGAATATTCCATAATTTGCTCTTCTGTGACCATAGTGTTCTGATAATATGGATCGTTATACAGAAAATTAGTTATGGTTCACTGAAAGTAGCTGGATAACAGAGGTGAGATGATTAGAGCCTTGATTAGCTTCCAAAAGCATTTTTACACACAATGGTGACTACAACTATTACAATGGTAAGCAAGGCAAAAGTTTACTTGAGATCCTTGACGAGCCCCTTGATATTGCAAACCTTTGTCTTTTGATATCAAGTTTTCCTTTAACTTAAAGCAGGCCTTGTCAGGCTGAAATTGCAATGAATCCCTCTATATCACAACAACCTACCTTGATGGTTTCCTCATTGAGCTCCTTGTTATTGCTCACTTTAGTTTTTGTTTCCCTTACCATAGTTTTAATATCACAACATGCTAACCCTCAGAATAATCTAGTCAACTCACCATGGTCTGGTTGAGCTCCTCGGTGAGCCCCTCGATGTCGCTGTTCTTGTTCTCGACCTCCTGACTCTTCTGGTCGTAGTTCATGGCCAGCTCCTCCAGGGCCTGCAGCACCTCCTTCACCTCATCCTTGGCCGACTCGTTGTCGCCCTGGATACGTGCCATCTCGCTCTGGAGCTTCTCGTAGTCGGAGCGCGAGGAGGTGATGAGGTCCTCCTGCTCCAGCATCTGCTCCTTCAGCTTCTCGATCAGCTGAGACTGGTTGTTGATCTCCTCGTCCTGTACAGGGAGAAGATATCATTATGATAATGATAATATGGAAATTCATATGGCGCTAATTCCTGTTACTTATACCAGCTCAAATGCTACATAATCATTACCCTGATTGAATTGTACTTTCAAATCAGTACTAAGCGCTAAACACGACCATGGAGGTCCATAATCCTGTATTCAGGTACCCATTTTGATATCTGGATGGAACGTCTGCAATGTGGATGGAGTAGCCTATCTAGGTATGTATATGTAACAAATATTTTATGTCTACACCAGAATTTGAGCCCTGGCCATTGTCACGAGGGGCAATGACACCACTAAGCTAACAGGAAGTCGTTGGATATTGACACATACCTTGTCGTCCATCTGCTGGTAGAGCCTCAATTTCACCTCTTCCCACTCCTTGCTCTCCATGTCCGACACAGAGGTCGTCATCAGGGATGGGGGTTTCTCTGGGGGAGCTTCCTCCACTACAGACGTCTCTGCTGATTTCATGTCCATCTGTTCATCAGCTGGCACCTCCTTGCCTGGGTAACATAAGAGAGAAATTTAGTCACCTCTTTGCCTGGGTAACACAAGAGAGAAATTTAGTCACCTCCTTGCCTGGGTAACACAAGAGAGAAATTTAGTCATCTCCTTGCCTGGGCAGAACAAAGAGAATTTGGGCACCTCCTAAGCTTGGTAGTAAAACTAGAGACATTTAAGCGAAATATTGTGTCAATTTGGTTGATTATTTTTGTAATTTGGGATTTACAGGGACTCGTACTTGTACTTCTTAGATATTTTTTCAGAAATAATCTATTGATAAGGCTGCAAAATGTTATTTTTGCATTGGGATATTTCATATTTGAACCAAAATACATCAATCTGAGGTATATCGTTTATGAATAAAGACTGCACAGCTAATTGTTCCTTCATTTCCGCAAATATTTTATTACATAATATAATACAAAGTAATGAACAACAAAGATGATTCATAACCATGATGCAAGTATGACTACTCACATGTTTCCAAATCAGAAGTTCTCAACACACAACCCTTGTCAAAAACATTACAGTCAGCCAAAATGACATGTGCCATGATTTCTGATCAATCATTCCTATATTTGAGGCTATAAATTTGACATACTTAATCAAAATTGGCAAAAGCATGACCCTGATATGACAACCAAGGATTAAAGAGTAAGTGTTATTTATAGGTATGATTACATCATCACTGTGATTACTTGGTGGCTGATCATGTTGCTTTTAAACAAATTAGGACAGACACAAATGCAAAAACATTCTGCATTGCCAATTTTACTAAAACCAGGATTTTGAAATACCGTTTTTCATGCAACATACCCCCTCTCCCTTTAACTCCCTTTATTAACCAACAAGAAAAATTAGTGCCTTTTCTAACCCTGCGAGTTAAATTTAGACAGTTTTACTAAAAACATATTCAAAGTATTGTTCTTTCCCTAATTAGTCAATGACTTAAAGCATACATATTACATGTGCTTACCCTTTTCATAGTATGGTGGCAAGAAAAACTATCAACACTTTTCAAAAGACATCTATTTGGGAGACAGAATTTATCCCTTTTTTATCTTTGCTGACATTCTGCTCTATCCATTGAATTTATTTTACTTTTTAAACAAGCGCCTGACTCATTCAAGTTTTTCTCCAAGGGTGTTTGACATGACACATATAGTATTCAAATAAAGTCTTTCCTAAACTAGTGACAAGTCTCTTATCATTCCCTTTGTTGCCAAAGTGTGCTTCCCGTAAAATGGCCATTCAGAATGAGATTAAATTATTCAGCTGGTGAAGAGTTAAGCTCAGTACTCACCACTCCTCCACATGTTGAGTTCGGCGGTGAGCTTCTCGATAATGCCCTTCAGTTTTCCATTCTTCTCCTTCTCCCTCTCATAACGTCGCTTCCACTCGTCCGCCGTGAGCTCCTCGTTCACTGTCACAACGTTCTTGATCGTCTTGGCTCTGTGGATAATGAATAGATTTATATAAAACTATATAGGTCTGGTTATGATGGAAATAACTTAAAACTGATGAAATTGTAATATTGGTTTATTTCAGTGTTAAAAATAATTTTTGGTTCCTACAAGCCCTATCTGAAATTTAACCAGCAATTGGTTTGACGGTAGACAGCTATTGATCATTGAGCTTATTCATTTTCTCTTATTGAGGTTATTCATTTTCTCTTATTGAGCTTATTTATTTTCTCTTATTGAAGTTATTCATTTGCTCTTATTGAAGTTATTCATTTTCTCTTATTGAGCTTATTCATTTTCTCTTATTGAGGTTATTCATTTTCTCTTATTGAAGTTATTCATTTTCTCTTATTGAGCTTATTCATTTTCTCTTATTGAAGTTATTCATTTTCTCTTATTGAAGTTATTCATTTTCTCTTATTGAGCTTATTCATTTTCTCTTATTGAGCTTATTCATTTTCTCTTATTGAAGTTATTCATTTTCTCTTATTGAGCTTATTCATTTTCTCTTATTGAAGTTATTCATTTTCTCTTATTGAACTTATTCATTTTCTCTTATTGAGCTTATTTATTTTCTCTTATTGAAGTTCTTCATTTTCTCTTATTGAAGTTATTCATTTTCTCTTATTGAGCTTATTCATTTTCTCTTATTGAGGTTATTCATTTTCTCTTATTGAAGTTATTCATTTTCTCTTATTGAGCTTATTCATTTTCTCTTATTGAAGTTATTCATTTTCTCTTATTGAGCTTATTCATTTTCTCTTATTGAAGTTATTCATTTTCTCTTATTGAAGTTATTCATTTTCTCTTATTGAGCTTATTCATTTTCTCTTATTGAGCTTATTCATTTTCTCTTATTGAAGTTATTCATTTTCTCTTATTGAAGTTATTCATTTTCTCTTATTGAGCTTATTCATTTTCTCTTATTGAGCTTATTCATTTTCTCTTATTGAAGTTATTTATTTTCTCTTATTGAGCTTATTCATTTTCTCTTATTGAGCTTATTCATTTTCTCTTATTGAGCTTATTCATTTTCTCTTATTGAGCTTATTCATTTTCTCTTATTGAGGTTTTATGCATAAATAATATATTGATTATTTAATGTCATTGATAATTGTATGCTAATCGTATTCAATGAAACATTGAATGCTTGTGGACTAAATAAAAGAAATTTTTTAATTTTTTCAAGAAGCCATATTGGTTTGATAGTGACAGAAATAGATAAATTGATACATCAACTTTCACTAAAATGATGGTTCATGAATTAGAACATCTTTCCATCAAAATATTCTTGTATAAGAAATCAAATATCTTTTAACCAAATCAATGAAAAGTATTCACAACCTGAAATGATCTTATGGTGATCTTTAAGTACAGAATTAGAAGAATGATATTGGTAAGACGATACAACCAAACAATCAAGTACACTCGAGAATTATAAGCAAATACTCTGAATCTTTTTATATTTTCACAAAAAGAGTTTTTGTATTTCAGAGCCGCTGGACCAATACTTTGACCATACTCCAGTTACAATCCAGATTGGATAGGATGTCCACATTGAATGCGATATCTAAATGCCCTTCAATGACTAATTATTCTGAGACAGTTTCAGAAAGTAGGGAAACGAAAGACAGCACTCACCTCTGACCGAACAAGAGAGTTGACTTGGTCTCGGACTCATTGTAGGAGGCGGGGGAGCAGCAGATGATCATTGTGGTGCGGGCGTTTCCTCCCAAACTCTCTTGCAGGATCCTCGTCAGCTTACTGTCTCGGTACGGCACGTGAGATTTCTGAAAGAGCAGGCAAAGGATTAACATTAACTCAATCCTTATACTCTAGCAAGCTTAAAACCAAAATTAAATTATAATTCTCAAGTACACAAACCAAATGTCTTCACACAATGCAAATACAATAAGTTTGTCTCATTTTGGTAGTCTTGCCACAATTTGTTTATTTGAAATAATATATATGCTTTAACTTGGTTACCTGAATTGTTTTATAGTTTACATTGATGTTATGAAAATGCTGTACCCCTCTCAAAAAGAAATAAAGTGATAAAAAAACAAAAACTCAATCCTTATAATAGTTTAATTTAAATGGCAGTGAAAGAGGTCAGTTTAATTACAGTGGAATAGATTTGTGAAACAACAGGCAAAGGGTAATATGTAAGGTGAGGTGAGGTGAGTTGGTGTTTAACGCCGCTTTCAAGATTATTTCACTTATATCGCGGCTGCTAGTATTATTGCAGGGAGAAAGCCCGCAACACCATTGTGGCTATGCATTGCGGTGAAACCTGCGAGCATCGGCTGGAACTAGCGAACCATGGGTGGTACTGCGCTGATTTTCAGTGCAGCATTGCACCCAAACCTGACTGCGTGTAGAACAGGTCTCTACTGCAGACAAAGTTGCCGAGCCCCTGGCGGGATTCGAACCACGGACCTCCTGATCCGAAGCCGAACGCGCTAACCACTGCGCTATCCCGCCCCCCAAAGGGTAATATCAATTCATTCCTGATTCCTGACTTTGTTTCAAACAGCAGCTAATAACAGCTCCTTTTAATAAAGTTAAGTAATGGTATGTCAGATTTCTTTAACAAAATGCAAAGGGGAAATACAATCTCATTTCTGATTACATTCTAATTGATATGAGCTCAAGTGAGATTTCCATAACAGCAGGTTATGGAGCTAGCAAATATAGTTCTTGTAAAACAAGATATGTTTGACAGAAATGAAAGAGTCCTGTGAAGTGATTTTCAGGAAATGTTAAACTCACTACAGAGTTATCTCCCTTAGATTAGAAGGATCACGATGACCATCATTGTTAAAAAGGTACAGGAAACTCAGAGGTTTGGTATTTTACACCAAATGTTTATCACAATACACAAAATCTTACTAAAAAAATAATTCCATTACTTAAGAGAGTGAGACAGATTTACATACCACTCCATCAGCGAGAGCGGAGATAACATTTCCGAGAGCAGATAGAGATCTGTTGATGTTCTTAGCTTCGTCCAACACAGCTCCTTCAGCACCGGTTTTACTGACCTGGAATAATAAGCATCATGAGTTAAATCCTTAATTCATAATGGAGAAAGTGACAAAGGGGCATAATCCGTGGAGGAAAGTGTTGTTTTTCGGTTTGACATTAAAGTCATTAAAATAATCCCGATATAATAATGTAAGAAATGTAGGGCGGGGCACAAACTCTTACGTGATGAAACCATAATAGCCAGATTTTAACGGAAGAATCGAGGTCAACTGTCTTGTCTACATATATATTATGCGGTGATGCCAAAGAAGCAATTTCTTTTTAGCCAAGATCTTGTCAGACATCCATTTTTTGCCGAGCTTCATTGACAGCAGAAGTGCCAACGTTCCGTTAAGTGAATGTGTAGACATTTTGTAACTTAGGAGTATTATTTCAGAAAAGGAGTACAATTGGTGTACATTGGTTTACAATCATATCTAAAGACTATCAAGTCTACAAAACACTCCAAAAGAGTAAAGGTAGGCAGCCGTGTGACAGGGGTAAATTGAGCTATGCACAAAACTTCTATACAAATATACTAATTGTTCCAATACATACTTTTTCACTGCCAGCCAAGTCGACTAGATATAGTTTGCCGTGCAATTTCTTCTCGGTCTCGACGTTCTCCTGTTTCACGTGGATGAGGAACACGCTGTGGCTTCTGGAACTATGCTCATTCATGTCTGCAACAGACAAAGTACAAATAATCTATAAGAATAAGAAAGTGATAGTATTTTAAAGAGGAAAAAACATACATGGTGAACAAATCCCGCATGACTGACTGAATTCTTTCTGTAATCAGTTCCTATGGATTATAAGATTTGACTTTTAAAACTACCTTCATTCATACCTGGAACTTTGTGAGATTTTGACACAATCATTTTGGTTAATATCAAGAAGAACTATACGTATAATAACTCCAAACATAAAAATTTATTATAAGTAAAAACTGTTCCTTGGGGAAAAACAATTTATAATTACATATCTTGATAATATTTGAGGTAAATATTGAATTGAAGGTGACATGAAAACCACTTACAGATTTTTTGAAAATTGTGAATATCAACAAACCTATATTCTGATAACATCCATTTATTAGCCTCCATACTGTAATCTCTTGAAAGCTCTCAAGGAAATGATAAAAGCACTGACTGAAAGAAATTCCAATTTCTTGATAACTGTATCTCTTGACAGTGAAGTGAGTGATTCGGGGTTAATGCCACCTTAACATATATGACAGCTACTAGTATCATTGCAAAGAGCCACTTTTGTGGCTATGTATAGCGGTGAAACCTATAAGTGTCCGCTGAAATATACCTCTTGAAAGATCTCACCCAAAATCTTTTTTCATTTCAATTACATGAAAAATGTTTTTATTTCTGCACTACTCTAAGACTCTCAATGGAGTGATGTCATAGCTTTGTGACATTGAGTCTCATATCTTCTTATATACAAAGGTAGGACAAAAGGTACTCACTGGTTACAGCAACATGCCTATTGGACTTTCCATCTTCTATAGTCTCCATCACCTCCTCCGGACTCGACACAAACCTCTCTGTGCAGCCCTACAGCGTAGACGTACAATCGTTAGAGGAACTTCGAATGATGTATCAACAATGAACACTTCACTTCCTAGAGTCATTTGAGATTACAATTGTGACCCTTTGTATCAGTTTTATAAAATACCAGCTCAGGGTAAAGGATTGGCTATATGCAATAAATTCTTTTTTTTAATCTAATATAGCTCATGTGCTTGATGAAATAAATATGGGAATTCTAATGTTCATGATTGAACTTTTAAATTTTAAATGAATAAGTGTATCATTATTCATTATCAAAAAAATTAATTATTTTCCTCCCTTGAAAAAATGTATATTTACCAAAAAAAGTGTTTTTATTGAAATCAAGTAAATTTCAAATGTGTTAAAGACATAGGATGCACCTCTGCTTTTTGTCAAAAACATTAACATGTGATAAATTCAATAGCTTTGAGAGGAAAATATTCCGAAAGGTAAACTTACCTTTACATATGGAGTTTTGTTTTTATCTTCATGAACAGCTAGATTGGTCTTGGTTACTGAAAAATGATACATCAATTAGTGCAATGAACATGCAGTTTGGGTGATTTGGGGTTTAACACCGCTTGCAATAGTATTTCTCTTATATCATGGCTGCTAGTAATTTTGCCAGCAACACCATTGTGGCTATGCATTGCGGTGAAACAGTTAAACAAGTCTCTACTGCAGGCAAGAAAACTTTTATTATCAATTGATGCAAATTTCTTATTGAATATCCAGTGTGGGCTACTTAAACATTCCATTATCTACAAATCAATCATTTAAATTTACAAATAAAAGAGGTGCCTTTCGCAATATATCTCCTGACAAACTATCAAAAATATACTTACTATCAAGTAAATCCCTGATTTTGTCCATATAAATTTCAAAGTAGGACACCTGAAATACCAAATATCTGCATAAGAAAACATATCGGAAACATCATTTTTCCCTTGATATCTTCCTTTGAAAACATCACAAACTAACAGAGGTAAAGTTATTTAAAATCTATGAAATTATTCAAAACTTTCAAAAAAACTCACTCTCCATAAATTGTCGCTTTGCTTCAAAATGACATAATATTCTTTGTGGAAACATCTCTTATCATAAAAAAGAATTTGTCATCTACATATTCTCTTTTTCATTCTTATTTCTACTTCTAAAATAACTCTCAAAGGCGCTGTTCAGAAATAATCCTTTTGAAGAAAAACTTTTTAAGATTATGGGTTACTGTTTCTCACAAGATCAAAACAAATTAAATTTGTCTTTAAAAAAAATTGTTGAACGTCAAACTTTATTTTGTTGTGCTCATCTTGTGCTGCTCACCTTGATGTGGAACTCTAGGTTTTCGTCCATGCCGTAGATGTGGTTGAAGATGTCGCCGATGATGCGGGGGATGATACCCTGCATGTTGGGGTGGTTCAGAACACCCTGTAACAAAAATATATACATGTAGGTAAAAAATGTACACAAGGGAAGATAGATGTTAAAGAAATCTAAAATAAACAGAGTACAAGGTGATTCTGAATATAAGGCTGCACAATCAAAAATAAAATCTATCCTCGTGTAATATTGAAATAATGTTGATTTTTATGGCATTTTTTTCCATGTAATGAGACCTGCTCAAAGTGCTTCCTATTTCATTACCTTGAAGGAATTGTGCTTTATAAGAAGCTATAATATGCTTAGAGCAATCATGTTCGTTCACACAACCTGTTTCCAGGTACCCATTTAGATAGCTGGGTGGACTGAGTGCAATGAGGATGAATGGACACATCACAGTATGAGACTCGAGCTAGTGCACAGTGTAAATCAACTCCTTGGATGAGGGTTATTTTGAGTCTCACAACTACTCAGTCGGAAAACATATCAACATTATAATATGGAGAATATATCTAACTGCTTACCTCCATGGTATGTGTCTTGCCACTGGATGTCTGTCCATATGCGAAGATTGTTCCGTTGTAGCCATTGAGAACATCTGAAACAAACAACCTAATTGTTAATATTTGTACTATCATTTTCTTCAATTCTTCAATAGTTTCAGGAAATTAACGATTCAAATGAACAGTGCTTGACACTAGAGTTAAAGGGTACTCATCCAGCAACCAATTTAAGATTTTATTTGGATCAATCTTCACCAATGTTAAAAGATAGATTTTGATGTATTTGATAAGATCCATTCCTTGAATGGTACTGAAGCCTCCTTTCATAAAGAAAACTTAATTGAGTGGGAAAAAACAAAGTTCACCTAAGCATACCTTTTAACTATCATGAATATAAGAATTGAATTGGTCATGCATGTTGACATCAAATCATTCTTTACTATATTTAGATTTTTTTGTTTACAATCAATCACGGTTTTTATTGAAGATTTTCCTAACTTAATAATATTTAAGGCAGGGTGTGTAGTGAGGATGGTCCAACACATTATAACCTGATTAACTATCACTCAAGTTTTATTTGTTGGAGGTTAACTTAAATTTTGCCACTTGAACTGAGAAAAATCACTTTTAGAATTCAACCTGGACTGTAAAGTGTAAGTGTCTAGATTTTTTAAGCTGTCTTGGTGCCAAATAAATCGTAAGCCAATGTTAATGTATGGTAGTTACAACTATCTTAGTGCTAAGCGAGCTTCGAAAATCTTAGCCCTGGACTGTAAAGTGTAAGAACACTAGCCTCACTCTACCACAGGCTACACTGATCTTCCATCCCTACAGGTGGTTTCCGTGTAGATGAGTTTGTAAACAAGGGGAACCAATCTGATGGGGGATCTAAAGGCAATAAGCTGAGTGAAACCGAGACAGTGTCTCTTACACTTAGATAGCATCCACCAAATGATGGGTATTCATGGGAGATAGTGATAATGGCAATGGTATTGATAATGACAGCGATAATGATAATGACAGCGATAATGATAATGGCTGCGATAATGATAATGAGTACTAAGGGTATGGATCTCCTCATGCAAAGCTCTAATTACAACTATTTTATCTTCTTGTACTGCATATGGTTTAGAAATAAGCTTTACTCTGATAAGCCATGTACAGTAGAATTGATGACGGGCTGGTAAAATGTAATGAAACTGATCAAGAGGACAATTTTAATTTTGAGGGCTGGTAAAGTAATGATGGGCTAGCTAGTAATCGTTATGACTGGTAGGCAAAAGGAGAAGATTAATTTTGAGACAATAGCATCATGTTGACGAATAAAGCTATCTGGAATATGTGATGGCGTGTATTTACCAAAATGCATTTGGCCAAATGACTTGACTTGATTATGGCTAATTTCTACCCCTCTACCATACTCAATACGGCTACCTGAAAAGTCCGTGTGCTTTTACTTGCAGAAATGCATTTGGCCAAATGAGTTTACTTGATTATGGCTAATTGCTATACTTATATCATACTCAATATGGCTACGTGAGAATATCTTTCAGATTAGAAAGACTCTGGATAAAAATTTGTAATTTTAAAAAATTTATTATTTTCAGGGAGAAATCCTGCACCAATGGTTGAAAACAACATGTTCAATGAAACCTTAATATCAAGACTATTTGAGAAAAATCGACATTTTTAAACCGTACTTCAAAGAAGAATTGGCAAAAAATATCTTCAAATTCACTTTTTATCATTTTATCTAGATGATCATGCCAGACCACCATGAAAACAGAGGATCGATTGCTGACTCAAAGACTTTTATTGGACATGAAATATTGATTTACCCATCAGAGCATACCTGCATGCACTGCAGTGATTCACACAGGGAATATGAGAACCAATCATCACATTAACCAATCATAACTACAAAGGCTCTCTTTCCAATAAACAGTTGATGACTAACAATTGTTTTCCCAAAAGAATATGGATTGATATGTTTCACTAGTTTCTCATTAAGTCAAATACAACTAAAATGAAATAAATTTCTAAGCTGGTGGAGACATTATAAATTTTCTATATTTTGTGTGCCAATGAATTTATGAAGTCATAAAAAATAAGATTGAATAACAGGAATTTTTCTGATAATCACCATGACACATGACCCCTTGACAAGTTATTCAAAATTATTTTAAAAAATATCAAAATTATTGATGTTGTCTTCTGCTCAAGACATGATGTCATCAGAATCAAGAGACATATTTACAAGGTGAATTTATGAAAGGATTTCTCCATGATTAAAAAATAATGATCATTTTCATTCAAGTACAACCTATGCAGATGATTTCAAGGATGACAAATCCAATTTAGCATAGTTTATTTGTCGTTAAATTATCATATCACATATATCACCCTTTGTTTACTTACGACAACTTTTATGGTCACTAGTTCATAAAGTTTTCTACAGGATTGTCTTAACTGATTTTAACCAGAAAACATCATCATAATAATGAAATAATTTCAGAAAATTACGTCTTAGGGTCCTTTCATGCACTCAAACCTGTGTAATTTTCATTCAATGAGAATTAATTTGAGACCTTTATAGCTTAAATCTGAAATTCGTATGCCTTGAAAATGAGTTTCACAGATCACTATTGTTAAGTGACATTGATACTTTTATGGTCGTCCTAGGCCACAATTGTGGATAATTAACATTCAATCAAAATCAATTCAATCGGTTTCTGGATTTATTCACCACACTCTTCACTAGGCTTTAATATTGAGGATCATAGAGATTCCTCTTGTTCATCAAAATTTATATTTTTTTCATGATCTTGAACACATACACTTAACTATTGAAAATTTTCATTCAATCAAACAATTAAGAAGGCTTCGGGGTTAATGTATCATGTCGTCTGCTCTCCTGTTCCAGAAATATCCAGTTAGTGCAGGCCGTTATCGATCTCCAGAGAATGTACCGAATTCCAGACCAGCTTACAAGAGAGGCAGACCTGCTGATGGTATTGATCGGGTTCTGGTACATTCAGACGTCTTTAGAATAGACACGTTTACATCAAAGCTTGTAAACACCAGACAGTTTCAGAGTAAGGCAGTTTTCACCTTCAAAATGAACCCAATGAAACTGTGGATATTTCAAATGAACAGAGAATAAGAGACTGGAACAAATTATCATTTTGGGCACAGAGACCAATTTCTATTACTAGAAATTTCATGTATTCAGGTAGTAAGTGCATATATAACCGTCAGATGTCTAAAGCTGTGTGACCCTTACATTACAGAAATGAGCTCTGCCTGAACAGAATATAGATATAAATAATCTGATGGCAGTAATCAACCAAAATGTGATTAGATTACCTTTAAACTTTTCAAACTGTTGGACTTGACATGAGTATTAAATTTATTGGAGTTTGGAGGTGAGGTGAGTTGGTGTTTAATGCAGCTTTCAAGATTATTTCACTTATATTGCTGCTAGTATTATTGCAGGGAGAAAGCCCGCAACACCATTGTGGCTATGCATTACGGTGTAACCTGCGAGCATCGGCTGGAACTTGCGAATTATTGGAGTTTGGAAGTGACACTGAGTCACTTGTGAATTGAATAAACCCCAGACATCTATACTACTGCCATATTCAAGTCTTTGGTAAGAGGAGCATGATGCTAAGGTCACAATTCAAAATCCCTAAACATGAAGACCTATTGACAAATCGTTGCAAAACTCAGGTCATGACCTTGATGAATTATGAACTAAACATTGTTATCAGAGTTGGTCAGAATGATACTCAACAATTTATGTATCAAACGACCTCTCGCCTGATCAGGCGACCTCAGCGCAGACGACCTTACATCATGGCGGACAGATCAATAGTTTTCCACAGCACATAGCAACAGAATGGAGGGTCAATAATAGCAGCACAGATGCATGATGGTTTACAGCCTCATCGATGGCTAACCTTCCTGGCTATGTTCCTAATAACAAAGATTTACTACATAACTGGCAATCAACCTTAGTTAATCAATCATTCACTCATTTCCTTGTTACTGAGGCTTTTCTTGATGATTTTGTGATGCCAGCTGACTTTAGGATCTTGCATGAAATTTAATCATGTTGTTCCAATTCCACTCTTAAGATGATGAAATTCTATCAAGATTTCTAGTAACAAAATGATCATGGTTTAATTATTCCAGGCTGCCACAATGTGGCCATTTGTCAAATCTTTGATCATTTATCATACTGAGTGAGTGTCAAACATTAATAATTTCTTGGTAACACCTTTCCAAAATGGTCATGAAATAGTCCAATATTCAAAATGTGTTTCATGTACAAACCGGTTATTAAAATCATGATGTCACACATTTTGATACATAATTATGAAACAATCACATCACTATTTGCCAACTTTGAAAAGGGTACAAGTAATTTTTTAATTAAATATAAAGATGAATGGAGTAAGAAAACTTTAGATATCTGCTAAGGGTCCGGGTTCAAATCAAGTGTATTTCAAACAGAAAATTCAAAGGGGATTCTTGATTTCTGACACAAAAAAGTCAGATATTAGAGTAAAAATATTATTTTTAAATTATCAACTATCCTCAGTTATCATTTCAATAACTTCAATTCATAATGATTTCTTATAAAAATCTACCTTTGAACAGGATGCATGTTTTTATTTTCAGTTGTCTAGCTTAAGAAACATCAATGATGAATCTTGCACATATTGTATATCAATGGATAGCTAGAATAACATACATATGTGGTACAGATGTTAACTGAATCAGCAGGGGAGTAGTACATTACAAAGCTCCATACACAAAAATATGCCATCATCTGTTTTTGTAGACTGGGTGGCACAAGGTGACGGGAGTTTTAAACAATACTCCTTGCACCAACATAGGGCATCTTCAATAATAGATAAGTAGGAACCAGTGTGGCATGAGCTGACTGGAGCTTTCAATGAAACTCCAAACATAGATTGGACCATCTTTGCAAATATTGAAATGAGTTTTCAAAGATCTTTCAAAATTCAAAATACTATCAAAACACATGAATGTATTGAAAGCTAAGGTCCTAAATCTAGAAAGCATAATAAATAATAAATGAATGAAGACACAAGTAGTTCTAACGACAACTGAAAGTTTGTTCATGAAATATTCAGACTTCTCATAAAGACATGGTTGACTGAATCCTGTTAGCAGTCAAGCCTACAAATCAAATGGCATGGTTTTATCAATCTACTGAGCAAGAAAACAAACTGTCAATATTTTTTAACAAAAATCCTTTCAGTTATGATAGACTTGAAATATTTCATAAACACATAATTTGACAAATTTAATATTCTGTGCAATTGTGAAAAAAGAAAAGAAAAGGAATATGTCATGTTGACATTTAGTATTGGTTTTAATTTTTTTAAATCAGAGGTTTTGTTTGCAACTATTTCACCCGTAATCATAAACAAAGACTATAACTGTTGAACGTTTACCTTAAATTATAAATGCAGAACCGGTAATCATTTCAATATCATTTATTTATTTACTCAAGATACCTTTCTTCAGTGTTGTGCAAAGAGGAATTTGAATGTTTCACATTCCAAGCACACAGATAATAATAAACCATGTTCTGATGCATCAAATGGCCTAAATAACTAGAAACATCCTCTAATAACACAAATTGAAACTATGAGCAAATTTCCTCTAGATTATGACATGCCCTATTGAAAACCTGTTGCCAGAGTGTCACAAAGAGAGAGTTTCCTTGGCAACACTTCATAATCTCCTTAAAAACCAACATTCTCTTGCAAAGAGTGTACCTGAGATATTTGACTGAGTCATAAAGCAACATGTTGCAATGGGGGGTTATTGATTGCAGATGTAGAATGTTACTAAATTTGATACAAGATCAATGCGAATGATTGACTTCTTCAAAATGCCAAATCTTATCTCATATAAAGAAAACAAAATATGGATTTCAGGAACGTAAACAGAATGCCGCATGAAAATAACATTCATTATAGTTGAAGCAAGTTCTTTCAGCACGTGTCTCACCAAGACTTATCTTCAAATTAGTCTAAGAAAATCTAACAAATAAACAAGGAGTACTGGAGGTAAACAAATGAGCTGAGAATAATAATGACAGTTGTTCTGTACAAGCAAACATGGCAGACTAGATGTGATTGTGGTTCATATTAACCCATAACCAGCAGATTTCACAAGTGTAGAATAGTTCTCTACTGTAGACAAAGTTGCCGAGGGCTTGGCGGGATTTCAAAAAAATATTTTTGAATGACGCAGCCAGGAATCTCCGACCTCCCTTGCAATGAGTGGACACTCTACTAGCTACATCCTCAGTATGTTTGATAAGTGGTCATCCTCAAGTTTTGCTTTTGTTGTGTCTACAGTAAATTTGCCACACAAAATGGTATGGCACACTATAAATTCAATGCTACAGTGGTATATTAGGATCACGGCATAGGAAATTTATGGACCTTCCATTATCAGCTTTTTTAAGATTCAAGTTGAACGTTTTGAGGTGTGGATATTAGAGAATAATCTTAACAAACCATAGGCTAAACTTTAGTTTAAAATAAACTTTTTCAAGACTTCAAGTTGAACGTTTTGAGGTGTGGTTATTTGAGATTAATTTAAACAAACCATAGGCTAAACACTTTTTAATTCCTTTGACTTCAAATGCTAACAAATCACAAACTTCACTATTCATAATTTTTATATCACCAAATCTCAAGTCCAGACAATCCTTAGACAAGACGAAGAAATTAACATGGCAATGCTATTCTTAATGCCAATGAACAAATACAAACATAAAATACAAACAAATTACGACATCATCTCCACCCTCAAATTAACAATAGTTCTATCCAATGCAATTGTTGGATAAGTCCACGTCACAAAATGAGGGGTAGACTTTGGAATAATAAGCTCATGTAAGCTTCCATCAACAGTATATAGTCTCTGATGTAAGTACCAAGAATTCCAAGGGATGAAGTACTCAATATAAAGTGGCGACATGCTGCATGAATCATGGGTCGAGGCTCATTTGTAATGCAACACTGACAACATGATCCTCCCAAGGGAGATAACTCTCATTACAATAAACATGGCTAGCTCCAGAAGTCGCAAGCTTGATACAGGATTTGACCGATATGGATGAAAGGAATGGATTGGAAACACATACTAAATCAACATGTGTCGAACACACGTCATGAGTGCCAAGGGATGAATCATGTAAATTTCAACTCAGTACCTCAGCAAGGAAGACACAACAATTCGTCCTCTAAACCGCTGGAATTTCACCAATGAACACTCATTTCACAAATCACGATATATTCTAGCCTCAATCCTTTTTACATCACAAACTTTATAAAAATAATTCAGGGCACCATCTTCAACTGCTAAAACATTTAGCACATACAATCTTTTACTGTTACCAGTACCCAACACCTTGATATATGTTTTTTGTATTATTTGTAAATTTAGTAACAGTAGTTATCAGTGTATGTCTATTCTAAGCCAATCAACACTGTTTGATACCAAAATGATTTTGTACTATGTGGCGGGGTCAGACAAACCTTTCCATTGTCTTTGGCTAGTGGAGTATCCCTTTAGCTCAACTGGTTAAGTATGAATTCTGCTGTTAGCTCACAACTGATGAATAAGGGTTAATTTTCTTTTTCAATCCTTTATCAAATATTTCTTTAATCTTTCAAATAAAGTGTAAATCAAAATCTCTCATTAAAACCCCATTTCTAATGACACGGCGTCTTCTCTGAACAACCAAGATAATTGAAGAAAATCTAAACAACACATCACAGTTATCAAAAGCACCTGTGCACATAAATCACATTGCAATAATTAACCTTTGGTCCCAGTAAGCCAGTTTCATTCACATAATGACTCAGAAAAGGTATATTTGCTCTAGGTAAGCCTCTTTGATCCAAATAATGACTGCGGGAGTCCTACTAACGATAACATGATAAACAACGTGTATGTACTCCTGCACTTTATTCAGTCCTTAACCTTACATATAAACAATAACAGTGCGCGTGGGTTGCTATGATGTAAGCTAAATGTGCACCAAAGTGCAGTGTTATATTACTGGTAAGATTGTATGCTCTGAGGTAAAGAGAGGCAGAATTTTCCCCCCGATTATTTATCATTTATTTTATTTTATTTAAGGGGATCCACATCTTGACATTCTTTCTTTACTTATAAACAAAACTTTCATTATTTAAGATTCAGCTTGCCATTCATTTTCAATTTTTAAAAACTTTACATATATCCTTGTGTGGAATGCTCTGTGACAACTTGTAAGATGATTTGCATAAGTGCAGTGGAATATAACTCCGCATCAAACTTTATATGCTGGAAGGTGGAGAGTAGTTAATATTGCATATTTAACATTTTTTCATCTTTAACATTGCTCTTTTGAAACCAAAAACAAATCTTGTTTGAGTAATATTTTCAGATTCAAATTGTCATTTATTTCCTATTTCAAAACTTTCCAAAAATCTTTTTTTTCAATTTTCGAGACATTTAGACTCTCTTTACTTTTTTTGTTATTCCATTTATTTCCTATTTCAAACTTCCGACAAATCTTTTATTTAATTTTCAAGACTTTTAGATTCTCTTTACTTTTTTTTGTTATTCTAAGAGGTCTTATCAACAGGAAAATAAAATGTTTTTTGGAGGAAATACGAAGTGATAGATTGATTATGATTTGTTTATCATGAAACTTTCTCATGCAATTAGCATATATACATATTTGCTGCATCAAAAATTAAAAACTTGTTAATTGTAAAAAGACTCATTACCATAATACTGCGAAATGAATCAACACAAAATATTATTGACCTCTTAACCTTGTCCATAAGGGACAATATCGATTGTTTGTTTGAGTGTTAGTTTTCAAGCCACTGATCAAGACACCTGGTGGCAGGTGTTGTACTTTTAGAACAGTTTCAATTTCCTTGTGCCTTCAAAACCTTTTACTAAGCAACATTGATGGTATATTCAAAATATTGCTTGAAACCTCCCTCAGATCCTAAAGCTTTGTTGCTATTTGAATTTATTTTCTTAAAAACATTTTGCAATGAATCCAAAACTTAGGTTATCAGATTGTCATAAGGTGTACAGCCGAGATTTTGAGATCAGAATGGAGTAGGACTTGTCAGAAAAGACTTGTATCAACTAATGTCAACTAAAGTTTGTCTTTTTACAACTCAATATAATCTTTTATGTAATGTAATTATATACACACACTGCCTGTGGTTCAAATATTCTCTTTGATACCTCATGTTAAGCAAGCTACTAATATTAAATAATTCAAACTGTTAAATGGTTGTGACTCCTGTAAGTTAGCCTTTCAGAATAGTTTTCCAAATAATGGCTACTGACAGTCCTATATTTCACTTAAACTTAGTAAACAAATTCCTCTAATGAAAGTTCAAAATTTCAAAATCAAATCTCACCAAACAAGAACTTAAAACAAATGAAAAATGTTATTGAAATACTGGTGTAATATTGAAGTATTTGTTGATCCGTGCTATGACTCATGCAGCAAGCTGTTAAAGTATTAATCAGTACGTCGGCAACAGACTTTCTCGCAGACTTCACGTATCGATCAGATCTCGAGCTGTACCTGATGTCTTACCTTGAGAAGATCATTGCAGATCTGAGAGAGAAGATATTTATACGCCTGCTGGTGTCAAACTAAATTTATCATTTGGCAAGCCAAAGCAAACTTAATTTTTCTAACATATTTGATGAACTAGTAAGAGTTAGGTGAATACATTTGATGCAATGATTTGATAAACAGTTTGACAGAAAATCAAGTTCATTAGTGTTGTCTTCTTTGAGCAGCTTCTGAAGGACAATGAAGGATAAAGGCAATTTATGGTTAAACAACTTCTGTATTATTGCGTTACTTCCCACAGAATAAAAAAATGATTTAATAACTTGATTGAAAACAAAATTAGGACCTATGTTGAAACATGACATTCCGAGAGTAAAGAAGTTGTATATCCATGAAATTGCCTTCATCACCCTTCTTTGAGAGGCGTTTTAGAAGCTGATGTGATATGGGAGACAAATGTTTTGGATTGACAACTTCTTTTTTTGCAACTAGAACATTCTGACGCAGATATTGACACGTTATCAAGCAAGTTAGACATATTCTTCAATTGGTTGGGTAAGTGTTAGTTTCAGTACCAAAAGTCCGAACTTTCGCAACAAGGAAGTTGACAATCAATGGATTTTGTTGTCGTTAGTTATGTCCCTGATATAACTACTTTCTACCTGTTATGACAGGATTATCATGTTATCACTCAAAGAACAAACTGAGCTTAAAATTTTCTGAAATGATGGGAATGATATTGCACGTCTGATTTACCACCAGAGGGCAGCACAAGCTCCTGAACATTGTCCCGAGATGATACACTGGCTATCATACTGTAGGCTTAGATCGATAAAACATACTGAGAGACAATCGTGAAATATTCATGTGGAATCCTTTCTGTTGTTGTGGTGCAAAATGTGAGTGAACGAAGCAAATCATTGTCCATGGTAATAGAGTTTTGTTAAGATTTGTGCATTTCTGTTCTCTTCATTCTTATTCTTCTTTTAAGAAGGCAGAAAAAAAGGATATATTTTATAGATTTTCTTATTCTAAGAGTGATATCCCGACACAGAAACATATCAGTTGATACTGATTTTTGTATCATTTCTGTTTAATTTTATATCATTTACAAACTCTTTAGTTACAGATTCTTGTATATTTTGTTACACATCCTGGTATCATTAAGAAAGCAGTCATAAAAGAAACAATTTCTTTATCAAAATATACTTATACACACACAAAATACAAAATGTGTAACACATAATACAATATATGCCTTAATATTTCAAACTTGTTGAATTAAAAAAAATAACACTTTCTGCAATTAAAATTTGCAGTATCATGTCTAAGTAAAGAGATAGAGTTTTGTCCCCTTAGCCACATCATTGAGATCTAGGAGTTAACTTTGAGACCTGTCTATTTATCTTTCTAAGCAATGTGTGTGCCATGTAATCCAAAGTCTGGCAGTGTCTATACTACATCCACTTCACTCACTTAGCCTTTTGAGAGATCCTCGCTTACTTGACAAGATAGGTCTACAGAGAATTTACTATCAAATCCTGGTCAAAATTTCAGTTAGAATGACCTTGCAGGATGGTGAAGCTGATCAACATTTGGACACATTCACAAAGATATCTTTAAGAAAATGTCAATCAAAAACTTGCTAAAAATGGTTGACATATTTGCATTAAACTCAACTTGATCATATCCAGTACATAAGAAAGAACATATATCAATATTAAGCTTGTTATTTGTTTAAATCTAGTTTTAAGAAAGGAAAATGACTATGAAATTTTTAAAAAGTTTAATTATCCTTTCACTTGCCTTTCAATTAACTACTGGATATCTGAAATTTAATGCTAAACTAATAGATGATTTCCCTATTGATAACAATGTATTTCTGATCTCTTTTTCATCACTGAAACCGACCTGAAAAATGGTCAATTAAGCAAATTATATTTATCAAATTGAATTTTGAGAGATAATTATACAGCAATTTTGTTTCCATCTGTAAAATTCCTGTAATCTCATGAACCATAAGATAAAAGGTCTTTACATCAAAATCATAAAATCTTTAAGGTGTTTATCATAAAGCCAAGAGAAATTGGAAAATTATCCTCATTACTGTTACAAATATAACCTCTTTATATACAACCAGTTGTAAACCTTTTATCTATCTGTCTATTTTTATCTATCTGTCAAACAAAAAAACAGTTCCTAAAATACAGTGTATAAACGTGTGCTGTAGGTAATTTGTTTTTGGTGTTGGAGGAAGAAAAAGATTCAGCAAACATCTCTGCATGAGGGGGGTGCTGAAAAAAGTCTCATTTGTAATAGTTTACACAAGTTCCTCTTAAATGACACCTGTCGTTCATTGCATGGTCATCAAACAAAGTGCTTTGTAATAGATTCTTGTAAATACTTTACAGGTGAGATGATTTTTTTCTTCTTATAAAAAAGAACAATTCAAGATTTTATCCAAAGGTACATAATGTCTATTTAATTCTTTGGTTTATGAGTCAAGATCTGGCTTTTATTTCATTTACTTCCAATCCCATTGCTATATGATTAACATTGTATCAGCCTTTTTTCTATTATTTTCTATTATCTGTCAACATCAAACTTATTCAATCTAGAACCGTATGGGGAAAAAAGATTTCTTGATTTCCATACCAGAATTTAATGGAAGGTTTAAGTCATTCTGAAATATGTTTACGATCAACTGTCAGCAAGTACCATGATAAGGAATTTCAAATGAAAGCATTTTGTTTTAATAATAAGTCATTTTCGGAAAAATATTAATCATTGAGATCATTTTTTACAATCTGATCAAGACATCAACAGGAAATAAAATATGTTTTTTTTTTCCAGGAGCAAATTTCAGAGAAATATTAATCACTTTTGCTGCAAGCAAACTGTCAATATCCTGCAAAAGAACCACAGCTGTTTAGAAACATGGCAACATCTGAAGAGCTTAAGAACCGGTAATCAATGAAGTAGACAAGGCGGAAAATATTTTCCTCAACATCTTTTCTTTCAGGTCACTGTGACCTAGCGATTATGCTTGTAGCTGACAAGTTTTCTTGAGACTAGCTACATGCCTCATGTTCACAAGTCCACATGTGCATTGTTCAATGTTGAATCTTAAAAATCTGAAAATTTGTTGATTAAATGACTTGTGATTTTTCATTGGCTATATTAGCTTTATTGCCATTGCAAGACAAAATACACTAATATTTATTACTCTATGTGGATATTAAAATTATTTTACAAACATCATATAGATATTGTTTCTTATATCTATTTATGTAGCTTGTATAATTAAGATTTCCTTTGGTATGGTGAGGGAAGGTGATTTTGGGAACAACACCGCTTTTAAGTATTTCACTTACAACACGGCTGCTAGTATTATTGCAGGGAGAAAGCCCACAACACTATAGTGGCAATGAATTGCAGTGGGACCTGGAAACATCAGCTGAAAGATTTCCTATATACTGCATCAGGTAAACTATGAATGCTTCAAGATAATTATGTCATTCAATAATTCAAAGATGAAAACTTTCAATCAAAGATGATTACTTATCCACCATTCATTTCAACACTGGTACATGAAAGACAGTTACGTTTTATATGCTAAACTGGTAGCTCAAAAACTGCGTTTGGGAAATTTAAATCAGCTCTACTTCTCCTGTATATTCTGTTAATAACTGAAATCAGTTGCACATTGTATTCTGATTAAGTAGCTAAAACCTGTATTTGCATATGCAGTTGAAACAAGCTCTCGTGCTCCAACAAATCCACTTTCTCATAAAGTCTTGATTGTGGTTATCTATTACTCGTTCTGCTGTCTTCTTTAACAGGCAATAAACAAGGATGGGATGTGACAGTTATGTCTTCAGGTGTTTTTCATAGATGATTTCCCTAATGATAATAATTGATTTCTGATCTCTTTTTTATCACTAACATCTGCTAAGTATTCCATATCTTATTTTTCATTATAAGTGTATAATGATAGAGTCATTTAGTTAATTACTCAGGTATTTTTTATGAAGTTCTGTTTTCAATCAATTACAGCCCCTCTTGCCCCTCTTTGTCAACAATTTAAAGTAAATTAAAATAAATACAAAGCTTATGACTTGGAGTACACAAGGAAATTGACTCTACCCACAAGTGTTAACACTAAAGCCTAAACTGTCTAATCTTTGCTGACAAAATATCTTCACATTGTCAGGTACATCCACTGTAAGTAAGTTTAAAAGAGAAACCTATCCGTCTAGGCAGGCAAACTAGTAATATTTGAATTACATACTTTTACTGGAATGTAATTTCTTAGATTTCAGAAACTCAGGCACAAAGACAAAATGAGTGGAAATTTACTGCCTCATCACAGGTATTTTCTAATCCACAAAGAACAAGCAACCGTGTAGGTCCTGCTTCATATGTACTGAATGAACAAAAGTCGTTGAATGATCAAACTAATCTACTGTGTCCCTGATTATTAATGTTACAAGGAATTCATGCATACATGTATAAAGCAATGTTTCTTCTCAAATGAGGAGTTCAGCAAAGATATATTCTATGTCCAGTATTATTTACAATACAAGCACTCCAGTAGCTGCAATGAACCCTCCAGATGTCTTTGACCCACCACATAAAAAAAAACCTCATTATCTCTTGAGTTGTATTTCAGGTCACGACTGTCAAACCTGTCATATACTCTGTCCTGGTGATGATATTTACCACACAACTATGTAGATTTACAACCAGTTCATGAGCAAAACTTATTTATAGTATCTCAGTAGGTAAACTAGCCTAGTCTTACAACTGCAATGTCATTTTCCAAATTCCATTTTCAACATTGTGTGTATATCAGTATGTATTATCACAGTAACCAAGGTGATAATTTAATCAAAAGAGTGATAATGAAATTGGTATTTTGGTGTTTTTAACTTGAAACCTTCATCAGAAATAGCAATAACATTTAGGGGGGGAGAGTACCGTTAAAACACAGGTATGACAAACTTGAAAGGTTCCAAATTTTAATGTGACGTTTCGGGGGTCGTTAAACCCCCTTCCCCCTTCCAGCAATAACATTTGTCTTAGAAATGCCTAGATTTTGTTATTTCAATGGGTAGTGTATGGAAATATTCCTAAAAGACCATGTCTTGTAAACTAATCAGCTTTGAAATTTTATACTCATTACAATAACTCTGTTAGAATGAAGAGGTTTTTGTGTTTCAGAGTATTTAATTACAAGGTTTATCATTCTGCAACACCTTATGTACATGGTCCAGTGGCAGAAAGTAGGACAGTAAAACCTGTATATCTTGTTAGTCACCTTCTCTTAACCCTTTACTTAACCCTACTGGTCGTACAATATCCCAGGATAACTTAAAGTCAGAAATTTAGAGTTCAATCCGTATCGCCGACAAGAAAGAATTCCTGTAAATTGGCTACTCAGCATGGTTTTCCACTAATTACACCAATTATTCTTAAATTTGAAGTTATCGAAAGATAATTCTTCCCATATTTCTTCATCAATTAGTCTAAGGTTTGAAATTGCTGATCATCAAAACAAACCAAACTTTCACTCACAGGTCTATGATATTTCATTCAACTGGTACTGAAACTGACAACCCTTCACAACAATGTGAAGTCGGTGCACTGTAGAAGAAAAATGAGGGAAGAATGGGCCCTGTTAAATATGCAGTGCTGGGTAAGAGAAGACAGCCCTGTGAAATAGATGGAGCCAGACCAAGAGCACTAAGCAGTCACTGGAGCTCTCAGTAAATGTCACGGGCACCAGAGCAGAGAGATAAGCTACAGACAAAACAATTAGCTGACAATGCCGGCTGCTTTCATCCAATATGGCTGACTTCCTGTTGGCAACACATCTGCACTCAACATGGCCACTGAAAGGGTTGGGAAAGGAGGAACAAATGAAATATCTTATGTCAGTACATACTTTATAACTTTTGTGCAATGGTTTGAGATGCAAATAGAAGAGAGGCTTGATATTGACTAAACTTTTAACATCAGATATATGGATGAGAATTTTCTTCGATTGAAGAGCCATTTACCCAGGTCTGATTGGATATATTACTGGAGAAGTTGGTCTTATCTTCAAAGTCTTGTTTAACATTTTGTATATTGTAATATTGTGTACCAGTAAATCTCATCAGTTTCTCAAGAGCTTCCACACGTTCAAGGTTTATCAGTTCATATGAAGCTAAGGGCAAAATAAGCTCCAATACTGAATTCTTTCACTTGTCCTTGTCAGTAATAATGCTAAAGTAAATAGAACACACTTTATCTTGAATGCTGTGTATTTGTCTTGTCTTCGGCTACAAGAAAAAATGAGATTTATTAGAACTGATGAAATATTCCAAGCATAATAATTGTCTCACACTTAAGAACTCAGACTTTTTGAGCCATGGGAGTAGGACTAATACCATAAACAAACTTTCCTCCATAGACATCTGATGTCAGGTAATTTGGTTGGTCACAGTGGAATCAGAACACAAGATGTTGCCAAAACACATCCAAAACGTTTCAAGAAAAGATTTTTGAACTACTAAAATAGAAATCTAGTGTTCACATGCAGAGAAAATGGCCCTAACATTATTGTTTGCATATTTTGAAAGTGATTTGTCTTTCTAACAGGAAAGGAATATTTACGGGGAAATTTTTGTCACAAGATAACATAGCTACCTTGACACTGATTTTCTCTCTCTGCAACCTTCAATTTACAGCTAACAAACTTCCTGTTAAAAAATCTGAATTAGGCAGATCACACACAGATGAAAGAAGAGACAGCACACAGCCATCTTAGATATGATTCAAAACTCCACATTTACAATTAGTGACACAGCAGCAAGTTATAAAATATACATTCGTAGGTTAAATGCCTCCTAATGAGAAATGAGGTTCCTATTTAGAGGAAAAGCAATCACATCGCTACAACTGGTAACCTTGATATTGAGACTGCCTGATGTTTCAAGGCAAACATTAACCCTTGACAAGGTAATAATACTGGATTTTGCCTATTATTTATCTCTGAATTCGAAATTACTCTCTTTGTTGGATTTGTTCCTGAAATTGAGCCGACAAAAAATAGTTTGTCATTGTAATTCAGCAGATCAAGGGTTAACACTTCTGAGTGACATTATGTCAGGAACACAAACTCGGATGAAAAATGTTAAATGCATCAATTGGTGACAAGTCAGGTTGAAAATTTAAATATCCATAAAATCTGCAAGAGGGTACAAAGAGAGAAAACAGACCCAACATTTCCAGAGCTCTTTCAGCACTAAAAGTGTTAATGCATGTCACTTTATACTAATATTTGGTCTTGGTAGTAAGAACACCATAACTGACAGTGTTTACATTGGTTATCTGTATTATCTCTATGAGTGAAAACAATGTTATATTCCGGGGTGATCTCTCTGCAACTGGTTCCACACAAACGAAGAATAACGGGGAGACGAATAACACATAACTGGTGAGAGAGTACAGAGAAAATATACAAATCTTTCCAGTACATGAACCAAAGTGTGCCAAAAGTTTGATTTCTTTAAGAAGTGCATAGATTTCCATATATTCTTTAAAATCTTTAAGCAATATTCTTGCAAGAAATTTGATAATTGTGTATTTGTGTCGGTATGTATAAGACTGTTAGTATCAATCCAATTTGGAAGGTGAGGTTTTTAAGTTTTTTTGGGTTTAAACGCCATTTCAAGAGTGTTTAACTTATATCATGGCTGCTAGTATTATTGCAGTGAGAGAGCCCGCAACACTGTCCTGGTTATGTGTTGCAGTGAAACCTGCGTTCAACGGCTGGAACTATTAATCCATGGGTCGCAAGTTGCAAGACCACATTTTTCTGAATATAGAGTACTTTATTTCAAGGTGGCAATTTTTCCAAACTGAATGGTGAATGGATGCTACCCACTATGCAATAGTTTTTGCAATGAGCATACATAAAGGGATTGTGTTTAACACATTATAAGTTCATTATCATGGAACAACTTCAACAACTCTAAACAACATGTGGATAGACATGGACCAGGGCACCCTCCAAACACTGTTGATCAGAAGTCCAAATTTTAACATTCACAAGTATTCAACATAGAACAAAGATTTGTAAGTGAAGTGGTGTCCAATTGGTAAGAATATTAATGGATTTAGAGCTCTGTCAATGAAAGACTGTGTTTCCTAGCACTGAAAGGGTTAACTTATTGCAGAAAGCATCAGTTCTGTGATATTGAAGTCAAATCCGAGAATGACTCAGGCAGCGTACAAGGAAAATGACATCATGCGTTGTGAGAGTGGGTGGTTCTGTAATCCTCAACTCCAGACCTGAATACAGAATCTCATCAAACTGAACAAAAGGGTGTAGTGCAGTAGTCAGCTTATTGGCATCATTTCAGTTTCTGCCATTATTCCATGAATCAAACTATTAACCCTTTCCTGAAGAGATCCTTCTTTTGTCACCATATAGAATACTGAAGGGTGTTGGATGAAGCAGTGATCTGGTTTACAAGCAAGTTTGCTATTACATTGAAAATCTCTCATATTCAAAATGCTTGTTATAAACATTGGAATTTCTGTCAGCAGACCATGCAGGGGCTAGGTCATTGAAATTGTCGTGACAATTTCTGCATGTTTTTCCTTCTTCATGATAGTGTCAAATAATTTTATACACTATTTCATACAGACAGGCAAATCTAGAGAACTACTGGATGAATTTGGACAGAAATCTTTCCTTCAGAGAGAAAGAAAATGATAATGTTGGAGATATCCCCTCCAGCTAATGCCACTGAAAGCAACCTTTCCACCACACCCTTGATCTATGTCAGTCCAGGATGTGATCATCCAACATACATTTCCTTACCACTTTCTGGGAAGCTGTTTAGAGACAGTTCTATCCAAGACAATGATAATGGTAATTGATGAGACTTCCATGTGTCTCTCCTGATACAACCTTGTTAAGATAGCAATGGAGTAGTCTGTAACCCCTGAACCTCCCTATCCATTTGATATCGCCTTGTTAAAAGGAAGGAAAGGTAGTCTTTATAATCCTCTGAAACACCTCATCAATTTGATTTCATTGTAGACCAGAACAAAATCCACCACAAGTGTTTTCTGAAAATACAGATTCTATAGGTTCTTTATGAGTTCTCCTCACAATTATAACCATCTGAGAAATTGGCACGCCTCGGATATTTGCAACTTACATCAACTCGTGTTGACATATTTGATATCAGAAAACACTTGGGTTCGAATCTCTTTATCTTCTCTTTGATCATTAAATCGATTCTAATTGATTACTTTCCTCTTTTTCAACAGGAAACTGTGAAATAAGATAATGGTTTCCTTCAGGATAGGTCTACCAGGCCTGACATAATGTGTCTTACATCAACTGTTAATCTCCTTCAATACAGGTGTTTCCTATAATCCAGACAGCCTCGCTGGAGTGTTTACCTGCAGGTGCAACTAACACACTTAACTAGTAATCTCAGGTATATGAAATGAATCTGTCAGCAAAGATAGCTTCCAATTCGTTTCAAATATTCAAAGTAAAGATATGTCAGAATGATTTCCTACTTTTTGAAATTTAAGTTAATCTCTTTTCTCTAGTGCAAAAGTGAATTTCACAGATTATCATCTTTAAGCAAATTACACCCAAAATGTGCAATTTTCTCCATCAAACTGGGTCTACCAGACCGAACTTCAAATGTCTTACATCATCTGATAATCTCCTACAATACAGGTGTTTCCTATAATCCAGACAGCCTCGTTGGGATCTTGTTTACCTACAGGTGCAACTAACACACTGATCTACTTACCACAGGTATAGAAATGGGTCTCTGTCAGCAAGGGTGGCATCAAATTTTTCCAAAGAGTTAAGGTTCCTTAGAAATGTTATGATGATGGTACTTCTTATAAGAATTCTTCTATTTATTTTCTCATTAAACCAAATTTCCAATTTAAGTCCTTACCTCATCTTGGCAAGGAAAATCTAAAAGTTAAAAGCTGGTTAACAGTGCTGTATGTCTGACTGAAGTGGTAAAGAACATTAAGAAAATGTTTCCCACTGTCAAACAAATTTTGGTACATTTGTTTTTAACATGTTATTTTATATACAGTCCAGGGACAAACGTTCCAAAACTTGCTATCGAGAAGCAATCTCTAGTTTAATAAATCTGTCACCAAAACAATTAGCCATGGCCTGCTGGCATTCCACCACCAGAGGCTGAGACAGGGGCACGTGAGAGTCGGTGTCTTGTTACATTAAACAAATATATTTATATCCTCTCTCACGCTGCCAAGTAGTCCTGCTTCAAAACTTTAAGCCTATGATACAGTCTAGATACTCATTCAGCAAGTCTAGATTTGACTGCAAACACATGAAGTTAGGAGCCCGAAGAAAAGAATATCATGGATGAAGAACAGTATATTATCAAATTATTTCATGAACTAAATATTCGTCTTGCTGCATGCAAAGCAGTAGGGCTTATCATGCCGTAATAATCATAATGTATCCAATATTTTTAACATTTATCTTATTTCAAATCAATGTGCATCATGGATATTGGGAAACAGTTTCTAATTTTATTCTTAATCCCTATTCATTTGTTTATATTATGATATAAGGATACATCATTTTTATTTTATTCTCAAACAAATGCAGAAAATGATATACCTTGATTGACTAGAATTCTAAATCAATATCATGTGGTATATATATGAAAAATGAAATATGTAAGGTACATTTAAACAGATTAAGGTGAACAGAAGTTTTCAATTTTAGGTAGCAAAAATATATAAATGTTATCTATGAAATTATTATTCATTTAATTATCTATATATGTAAACAAAAAGAATATATACCACTTTTGTGAACTCGAACTTAACACAATATCGTTTGTATAAAATCTCTTCAGGTTTAACTGCAATGTCCCTTCTAAATCGAAGTGAAGGTTAGCAGGTTATAACCGAGTGGATTCTTACATGTAGAGTTATTGTATCCTTCTTGTCAAAAATTATTGGGGAAAATGATATAATTACAACTTTTATTAGTTTTTTTGATAAGCATCATAGCAGATGTGTTGATATTTCAACTTAGTATCAACAATGTTATTTTTCACCTCTGAAAAAGTTAATCACGTAGTTTAAACACAAGAGCAAAAGTTATTTTTTTGGAAAAAATCAGTACATTTCAAACTAGTCATATTTTCTCTCAATGTTAACATGAATTTGTTTCCTTTCAAGAAATCAGTCAAGGAATCAAATTTCACTGATTGACGTTCCCATTTTCTGATTTTAAAGATTGCGGTGCCTAACTTTTGATTGCGTGTATATATGTAAAAGGTGTTCCTTAGGTGAATAGTCTTTCAAATCAGATGAACTTCATAAATGCATCTTATACTATAATACTGTTCATAATAAATAAAGAAATATCCCAAACATAAAAATGGACACTTAAATTGTGTATTTGAAATTAATATTTGATTGGAACGTGTAATTCAATTCCAATGATCTAATTATAAGAATACATCCATGACAGACGGATTAAACAAATCATACAGAAATGACTTCAAATATGTACCATCCTCTAACCTGAAGGTGCGACTTAGTGAATAAACCAAAGAAGCCTCCAAAAGAATGGATATGTCATTGTTGACATAATGACATGACTGATCAAATAATGTATTCCAGTTAAAAAGGCGATGCAAATGTAATCACTAATATACATGTATGTGTATATGTGTCATTGTCTATCACTACATTTAGTATTCAAATATACTTTATTTAAAAAGCATGATGCAAATTTCACCAGCCCTTGTGACACTTCAAACTTTTATTTATGTCACAGAAACTAAATGGCACACTTCTCTTTGAATTTGATGGCTGTCATCAATTACTCAAAAGGAGTATATGTTTAGGCTCAAAGAAAAACGTAAGTCCAACCTTTGGAATGAAATACACCACTGTCATAATCGTCCATCAGTAAAAACTATCAAGACCAAAAAATATTTATCCTATGGATCGAAAACTTTTTTGAAGACTGAAAGCAAACCTAACGATTGAAATGGATTGGCAATCTAGAATACAACATTGCGAATGTCAGGTTTGTGTATTCAAACACATTTGGAAGAACAGAGAGTTTTAGGTAATACGGTCCTTTTCAGTACGGCGAATGTAGATCTTTAGCGGTCGTTAACAGTGTCTTTGAAGATTGACAAATGCTACAAGGAATATTGATTTTGTCAAAACTTTAGGTAATTTTAATTTGTTCACCCTGATCACAAAAAGATTTGATTTTGGAAGCGTACAGAATATTTTTTTCGTATATTACTATCTTGCTTTTTTCTTGCTACAGGTTTGCCCCATCAGATAAAGTTTTGTTGAAATGCCTTTTGATTTGTGATAGCCTTATTTTATTTTGTTCTCTCTGTCATCAGTAAAAATGCAAAGAGATCGTTCATTTCATTCATGAAATTTAAGAATAGATGCCTTTCAGTATAGTACCCATAAGTATAGAATTAATCAAATTTTATAGACAAATGACACATAACGTATAAACCACTTCTGCCTTGACTTGTCAATGAATTCATGTGAAGAAGGTAGCCTTGTTTTATGTAAAGAGATATGCAAAATGAGATAAAGATGCACTTTAATAAGGTACCTTTTATACTTCCTGTCTAAAGTATCAAATTAAAGGAATATTATAAACAAATGACAAATTGTCCAACTTGCTGCAGATTGGAATAAGGCAGAGAGCCAAGCCTAAGAGCTGGCTGTCCCCTCTAAACTGGTCTATTTTTAGATGTGTTAGGCATGAGCCTGTGTTACAGAGTTTGATCCAGCCATCTGGTCATAATGTATCCTTATCTGATGACTTGTGACAGGAATCGCTTGTAAGCTGGAGACAACTATTCCAAACACCCGATAAGGTTGGGGTATAGAATTACTACTTTTTCCCTGATTTTGTACGTTTGTCCATAGACTGTATACCAAAATTGATGTGTAAAAGACAAACCATGGTCATTAGAATTGAAGGGTTAAAATAAGGATGTTTAATGTATTGACAGTAAATGAAAACTTCTTATCTGATTCAGTTAATCGTCAATTGGTTGTTCTGCAACTTTGTACCACATTTGGTTAAATTTCAGGCACCTTTTGCAAAATGACAAAAGATTAGTGTGACGAAAAGTGATGAACTTTTTGCCTTGCGTGCATAAATCTTTAATAAAATTGTAAAAATTGAAGGAATGTGTTGTTTAAAAAATTTTGTGAAAGAAATACAGAGATAAGATATTATCATGATCACAGTTATAGTCAATTATCATTAACGCCCAACTCAAATCTGTTCAATATTTGTCTTTATATCATTGCTAGTACCTTCCAAACAGAATACAATCACCAAAAACAGATTTTATTCAAGAACCAAATTATCATCAGAGCCTAGATTTCCAAAGCTTTTATAGTGCTAAGATAGTTCAGCCAATGTTGATGAATGGTGCTTACGACTATCTTAGTGTTGAGAGAGCTTCGAAAATCTAGGTCCAGGACTATAACATTGAAATTAAGTTGTCTCATCAAATAAGTGAAAACATCACTAGCGCAAAAACTAGATATTTTTTCCTGGCCAGAATTACTTCCAATATATGTAATAACCATTACTTATGCTATTTCTCTTGTATCTATCAGCAGTTGCCCTAAAACACTGTTCTTATGTAGCTGTTTTGCCAATAACCATTGGTAATGGATACTCCACTCTAAGGCCCTAATGTAACTGCAATTAAAGGGATTACTTCCCACTATAACACAGAAAACGGTTTGTTATAAACACCAGCTTTTATTATCACATGCTGAAAATCTCACAAATTTGCACAAACTGGAAAAATCAGCACAAAAACTTTAAAACATTTTTCAGAAAAAGTTATTAGTTCAGTATCTTTTTGCCGACTCAGCAACAAATAAGTTCACATAGAACACCATTTAAAAAGCAATGAATTTTTGAAAATTGAAGTACCGTATTCTGTTAGCTAGATTTTTTTAAAGTTCCATAAATTTACATATATCATATATATGCAAAACAGGAACAAAACACTTCAACAAAATCTCATCAACTAAACATCAAAATCACAAAGAAATCTCACAGGTGAGAAAATTTCAGCTGAATACAAAAACAATTCTGAAATTCCCTTGCCAATTTTGCATACTTGTGGGACATATTCAAGTCAACAATAAGAGTAGTAAATTCCACGAGTATTTCCAGCGTTCTCTAAGAATGCAGCATAAAACAAGTCTTGTAGTTTTCTGCGAGTGCCAGGAACTCTCTCAGATATACCTGCCGACTATATGTAGCGCCGCAGTTATGCTGACATGCGCTGGAATCCAGCCTGACAGTTAACTCAGCTAAGCTCTATCCTTGCAGTTTTCCTGCATAGCCTACCTGAAGTGAATATTCTCTGAAATCTGTATTTGAAATAACTTAGATCCATGGCCATATCTGTGCTCATCAAATATATTGTTATATTTGGCATTATTCCATAAGTCCTTTAGTCAAAATATTATAATACATTCTCCTTAGAATAAGAATTTGTTCTGATTTCAGAACATTTACATCCAAAATTCATCTCACACATATTCTACAATGCCATTTTCATATTCCTTTATTTTGCCCATATAATTAGATTTATTACCACTGCCTGTATGATTGTGGTTTGGTGTAGTCATACTCAAATACAAGGAATTGCAAACTTTCAAGTGCAACTGTCAAAAGTTGTTTGAAATATAACACATTTTTATAGCAAAAGGGTTAAGTTGACATTATTTGAAGTTTTATTGTGAGGTGTGAAGGGAAAGGAAAAATTTGACATTTGAGTATGAACGTGCCAAAAACATACCGGGTGCAAATATAATTTCCTAAAACAGATAAATTATAAGAAGAAATTCTTCAGGTACTTTATTCATATACAATCATATGGATAGTTCATTCTAGATGTGGAGAAAAAACATGTCAATATGGTAAGAGGTCACAAGGTGAAATACCACCAGAAAAAGCTCAAGGAATCCAAAAGCATCTGGTGAATGGTTATATTCTCATTTATCATACAAGTGGTTAGGCCCATCATTTTCACATTATCTCAACGTTTCCAGAATCCTGTAAAATGCCTGTCTTATATTTAGACTTCCCATGCCATCGTTCTTCCTGACTGGGCACCTACTTGACCAACTGACATGAACATAAAACTTGGATCTTTTGTAATGACAGTCAGACACATCTGACATATTCAAAGGACATTTTGTGAAACTATATCAGGAACAAAATGATGTTATTTACATCACAAATTTAAAACAAAGAACTGGAAAGAAATATAAACACAAATGCAAATGTATGATTACAATGTTACAGTTGATTGCTTTATGTCTGTCATTATAAACAGGACTTTACTCAAAGTCACAAACTATATCAGGAAGAAAATGATGTTATTTACATCACAAATTTGTGTAAAGTTCAGTCTGTTAAGCTGTATAAACTTTGTTACTCGCTTTGTGGCTGCTTTTTGAGAAATGTTTCTTGCCAGTCATATCAACATAATTATTTTTTAAACTTATTTGCATATATACTGCCTTTCGAATACCAAATTACAGGGCAATTTCTGCTTTATTTCACTTGCACCTGATCCTTTATACTATCATAAGTATCCAGTATTAGGGATAATCAAGCGGTTATTTATGAGAGGTAGGAAAATGGATCAATCAAATTTCAATTTCAATCAAACCAATATTCATTTGCCTTTTCGTCTTGCTTCATGACTGTGCACTAAAATAAAAGCCTTTAATAATGTTTATGTCCACATTAAGCAAGTCTAGATTGTCTGAATACACATAGGAGCCCGAAGAAAAGAAAATATAGATGAAGGAACACTCAATTATTTAAAATATTTCATAGACTAAATTTAAGTCTTTTGCCTTTTGTTTTCAGCAGAATATCTAAAAAGACTTGCCGCTTCATATCTAAATCATAGAAATGAAATGCCATCCATTTTTACCAAATTAAACTTCTAATCCATCAACTTCTGATTATTATACTGTTCATGAAACTTAATAAGAATGATTAATTTGAATTACCTTCAAGCTATTCAAAAGTATCAAAAGTCCTACATTAAAGAGCATACATAAGGCCACTGCACGCATTCCATACTTTTATCTTGCATTCAGTCTCAAATACCATAAAAAAGACAAACTCCAGAACCAATCCATTTCAGAAAACTTGAAACAAAAAAATCAATTATGCTCGAATATGAGAAGCTTTTACTTTTGATTACAACGAGAAGTCAATTCCAGTCCAGAAATTTTTGCATCTTCCAAGACCTGATAACCTTTTAAGGAAGAAACCAGATCCGGAATAGAAAATGGATCCATTGGAATTCTTGTCATGTCTGCTTCTAAGAGTTTTCCAAGCCCTAATGGAACTGGACTCGATTTGGAAAGGCTCTGACCGCAGAGGGGATAGAATCAATTTCAAGGATTTGGTACGTTTTCCCCAAGGGTGCCATTCACAGTTCTTGGGAAAGGAATGATACAATTTCCTTTCTGGTTCTGGAGATTTCTTTCCCAAAATGCCAGATTGAAACATTACTTGGATGTGAGCTGTAATGATATTCCTTGGTCATAGAGTGCATTTTGAGTAATATTCAAGGCATTTATGTGTCATAGAAACATTAATATTCAGTTATTTTTTAGGAATTTTATTTTTCAATCGATATTCATAGTCATTTAGTAATGCAGCAAACACATATTCTGAAACCTTTTAGATGTAACCTTTACCTCATAACTAACTCAATTCTTTTATGCCCTAATTATTCTGAGTTCCAGTTTTTTAAACCACCATTTGTAAGCATGCTTGGTATATGGAAAGACACTTGATAATGTCATCTCATTGGTTACATATTCATAAATTCTTGCAACTGCATGACGTCATTCATATGAGTGAAACTCTCAAATAACTTGTTGAAAGATTAACTGCAATTGGTTTCAAATAATGACTAATAACTGACATGCAAACGTTGATAAGAAATATCGACATTTAATACATAACCTGAAAAAAAAATATTCCTATTTCAAATAACAGAAATAAATAATCAAAATTACTCACCTTCAATGAAAATAATTTGCAAAATAAATTATGCAATGCGCAAGCTCATGTTATTCTAAATTACTTTTTCCATGCTTTACACAAACTTACATTTTCAAAATTTCAAATTAGCACTTGCAATACCGAAATTAAATATCATATAGATGTAAAAAGAATTTGACTAAAAGAGCACTTCAATAGACACTGCAAAGAATATTGTATTGCTAAGGGATGTTCTTAATCTAAAAATTTATATAAATCAATTCTGAAGACTGAGCTAATGATACTTACAAGTTTTATTTCAAAGATACAGTTTTGTACTAAGGTGACCAGCTTCTGGAAAGGTTTTTTTCTAATTTTGAGACAAGAGATATCCTACTTCACCACTACAGTAAAAAAAAAACTATGTTTCTTACCTGCAACGATTGGCTTTGCTGCAACATTGTAGACATATTCCTGGGTGACATTTGGTTTCAGAACTTTGTCAAAGACAAACACTTTATTCTGAAACAAAGAAAATAATCAGTTATTAATCATGCATATAATATATCAATTTATTATTCATAAATATGATAATATGATTTTATATAATAATATAAAAGTATATTAATACTGACACTTTTCTAAACTTTGCCTTATTTTTTTTACGTGCATGTCCATAAAAAAAATATGCCTTGCAGCACATTTTCAGTGTTTCACATCCAAAATTAAACATTCAAATTTTAAATTCACTTGTTGCTGAAAAACTGGAGAAAATGAGTAATTTAGTTGAAAGACACAGGAAGTGTACTTTAAGTTGGCAAAATGTTTTAATTCTGATGTTATGTTTGCAAAACATTCAAGGACACCGTACTGCTCACGAGCGTTCCAAGTCGAACTTGGCAGAAACTTGCTAGCACAGTTTCATTAATTATTTTGACATATCAATAAATTCTGAAGCCAGCCTCGTGAATATATCAATGATTTAGTACTAACTGCATGTCCAGATTTAAATTCAGGTGAAAAGTCCATAAACATGCACTAAGCTTTTTACCTTTCTCGTCAACTTGTGTTTAAACAAGACTAGAGTCATATATTTTTGTTGTGTTAACTGCTTTGTAAACACTTGGGGTTGATATTGTCGCATAAATTGTTAGCATTGCTAAAAACAAACCAACATTAATGAGTCAACACCAAGGCTGAGTTTAAAAGAGGGTTTAAACGGCATCGATACTCAAATTGTTTATTTGTTCTTAGATATAAAATGTTCATGCATTTTAATGTTCTTGACAATTTTACATTAAGTTTGTTATTTGAAGTCATGAGCATAGTTTCCATCACTCCTTGACATATGCCATCCTACACAACCATTCAAGAAGACTACTCATACAATTCCTGGAAGAAAGCCTTCAACAACATCATGAGTAAGTTTTGCAATAGAACCTGTGAAACCTGCTGACAAAAATGTTCCTCTTTGACAGTAAATTAGTCCTTTTTATACCAAATTGTCTTTATTACAATACCAAAATCTAAATCTGAAGCAGAAAGCCTTAGATAACATTCAAATATTTTGCAATTTCCTTCTTTTTAAGTTGAAAGATTGCCTTTTTACCTGATCAAACTAAATTATAATGACTGCTTCATGATGTTTACTGTATACAATTAACTTTCATGCAAATTCAAGGCAATAATTACTTTTCTGAGCTAACTTCTTTCTACAGTTCAAGGATTGGGAAAGGCAGGGGCATAAAATGGCCCTTTAAATTTTGAAATTTCACCATTGCTACTGAGGGGGGTGGCCAATTCAAAATTCTCAAAATGACTAAAAGCCCTAAAAATGGTCATTATAAAAGATGTCTTTCCCAATCCATGCAGTTACACATTTAACTGAATTCATTTTGGATTTGATATATCAATCTTTATTCATCTGAACTTAATTCTGAATACTTCCTCTATTTTAATTATCCAAATCTATCATAATCGGAAAAGAGGCAGATTTTGCGGACCTTTCCAACTCATGGAGCCTCAAATGAGAGGGATAACACATGAGTGTATAGCCAGGTGTGAAGCGAGTTATCAACTGATTGATATACACGACCCAAGTCTGCACGTTATCTCCAGTCTCGTAGATAACCCACACAAGCTGGGGGAATACACGGACAGATGGATAAGTCGTTCGTGTCCATTTGCACTGATTCACATGTTTGCTCAGAATTTCACAATTTTGGAAAGTTTTTATTTTAGCTTTTTACCTGTCATACCATTGATGTTCTAGGTTTGTCATAAGCCATCCTCTATATTTCTTTGACAACAGGTCTATTACTGTAATGCAGTCAGACAGAACAGTTCAAAATCGTAAGCAGGGAAATATACAATTATATGAAGAGAGCTGGTGAACAAAAGACAATTATCTGGAGCTATTTATCGTTAGAGTATTATCTACAATTTTTCTTAAAATCCTATTTGAGTTAGTACTGTCAACTGGAGCCATTCAATTTATCTAATTAATGTGAAATATTATACATCGAAATATCACTACATGCAAGAATCTTTTGTTATTTCAATACCCATACCTTAATCAGGGAAGATTCTATTATCACTGAAAGAGAGAGTGACCGTGGTCAAAGAAGTTGAAATTGACCTTTCCAAACAAAGTCCAAGGTACTAAGACGCTCTTAAATTATCTTTTGAAACCTCAAGGCACAAAGACATGGTTTAAACTCAGGGGGTTTTGTAACATAGCTTTGACCGTTCAGACATTTGTTTTGTAAGTTTTGTTTTTTGTGGGTTTCATTGGTTACATTCTATTGCAGGTAATCTAAACAATGAAGTAAATAATAAACAATGCGTTATTTACTGTTTATTTTTGCTGTTTGCAAATAATAAGTTATTTCTAAAGTCAACCTATCAACCAAATTCTACTGAATTCATTTTGTAATGGAAATTTCAAAGAGGTCAATTTCTGAACAGTTATTGCCATGAAATCATACTCTCATTATCAACCTCCAGACCCATTGACAGCCTGTCAGAACAATCCCCCAAATTTTATGGTAAATTTCTTTTTTTCTATCATCAGACTTATATTGTCAACAAGATGTATCTTAATTTATACAGCTTGTCAAAAACAGGTCACAAAGAAAACGTGTCCACTCATCTACATCACTTACAGACTAAAGCATCTCTCAAAGATAATACTCCTTCTAATCAAAACAAACTGTAACCATATATAGAAATTTGTACACTCATCTGGAGCAGTTATAGACTAAAGGATCTTAAATAATGATAATACTCCTTCCCATTCAAACTATCTGTCACCATAGACTGGATATTATCAAATGGAGGTCACGGTTGAATGAACAAGAATTCCAGACATACCAATGTTACATTTACAAAGCCACATATCCACCCATCTACACTTGGAGCGTGTGCCGACACCCACAAATAGGGGAAGGTATATTGTCAGAATGAGTGCAAATAGAGTTGTTATTGACAACTGTTCTACTTAGTCTTTGAAGAGTTATTGTCAAGCGCTGTTTCGGCAATATTTCAGCCATTAGAGACATAAGCCAATGAGGAATTATTAGTGATAATTGTCTGAGTGCATTCGATGATCCAAATATGTTTTTCTGATTATGTGAGGTGTGATGATTTGGGGTTTAACGCCACTATCAAGAGTATTTCACGGCCATCACTGCTGCTAGTATTATTGCAGGGAGAAAGCCCGGAATGCCTTTGTGGCCATACATTGAGGTGATACCTGCAAGCTTCGGTTTGAATTCTGATCATGAAGGAATTTCTTATTTCCTCTTTTCAAGAAAAAAACATGTAAAACTGTGTGTTCAAGATAGAATATTGTCTTGTTTAATGATAATTTGTGTTGGATCATATTGTAAAATACTGCAGTGTAATATTTTTACGGCAATAATAAACTGCACCTATGAGGTCACAATAGTTTGTTTTTGTGATGTCACAATGTCAGCTCCGTCATTACAATGACAGCAAAGCCACGGAGATGTTAGTTTTAGCACACTGTTAACAGTATAGAAAAGCGTATTGTAATACTTGGTCACCGCAATATACTGGTACATTTTAATTTTTTAGTTTTACTATGCTCTCTTGACTAAATAACAGTGATTAGAACGACAAACAGTCACAATGATAATTCAGTGACTGCTTTCAGACTTTTAAGATGTCTGTGCGAGTTGACATTTTGTTTACAAATTTCAGTGAAATCACATCCATTTGGGGTTTTTTTTTCTGTAATTTTACACAGAAATTGTTTATTTTAAAACCTCCGAAATATTTGATATTTTCTGAAGAGTGTACCACTATGTGTCATGTTGTTTCTGTATTGCAATATACCGATAGTAAACCAATAATTCTGCGCACCCTTACTAAACTTCCTATATCATATCATTTTTTTTAACTCATGAATGATTTAGTATCAACTCATTTTAGCTTGTAATACTATTTCATTTACTCATTTAATAAAAATAGTAATAAATGGAAGGTTTTTTAGTATCCTCTATGTAATCTTGATACTATTTACATTCACTGTGATGTTATGATACAATCCATTGCAAAACATTGTAACCATATGGCACATAGTATTTTAATACATTGCATTTGTCACACATTGGACATTACATTGATAAATATCTGACATAGTGTTATTGCTTGACATTGCTATCTTCTATAAAACTAATATAAAACTATAATAAACTATTTTTAATACTTTGTAATTATGTGAACCATTATACAGTGATACAATGAAATCTTAAAGGCACATCAAAATTTTGTAAATGCATAGATCATGAGTAACTACTAATTATCTGTGCTCAGGTAATCTATCGGGCGTCAAACTTTTTCATTAATTATTGCAGGTCAATTGTAAGTATGTGTCGAAATAAATTGTGATGATTGATTTGTTTGATTTGGGTTTGAAAAATAATAACTTAAAATAGACGTTACATTGTTAGAATAGGAATAATAATACTCATACAAAATGTCAAATTGATACAGCATCAGCAGGAATGGGTGAAGAAGTAATTTATGTTTGACTTTTTGTAAGAAGACAGTATCTGGAAAAAGATAGCTTTAAGATAAATAGAGGCCAACTTGCATGATGTGTTAACCTTAACTCGAAAAGAAGGTGAAAAACATTGCATTCATTGTAACAATGCACCTTAACCTTTCTGCACGTGAATCTGCTGCAAGATAAAAACATATTTTTATCACAATGGACTAGACTTGCATAGAGTCTTGGAAAGCATATCTACCTTCAGAGGAACAAATTAACTTGAAGGATGTCCATGGGTTGGTAAACTACTAGAGTAGATCGACTTTCTGATTTCTGTGATCAAATGCAAAAAAAATATTGCAAATCTGTAAATTATTGCTTCGGAAGATTTTCTTAATTCCTGACGTCCTCATGAAATTCAATTTAAATAAAAGATAAGTAGATGTGGTTTACTCTAAATAACTTGGGGCAGAAACGAGGGAAAAATAATGATTAAGGAAACAATGCGACAGCCTCAATCAGACAAATGGAGTTAAACGCCTAATGACCTTTTCACCTTTTCAAGGACATTAAATCTAGAAAAAAGTAGATTTTGTCAGAAAATTTGTAGCACAAAAATAGAAATTTGACATGTTTTGTGTTAAGACTTGATAAATCCAACGATGCTAAGTATAAAACCAATTAATCATATATAAAAAATATTGCAATTCAATTACAATTTTTGGTCAAGATAACTAGGGACATCTCTAGGAAGGGGAAGGGATATGGGGTCCAGAGCTACTTCACACAGAATTTCACTCTGAATACTGCAGACAGCAGTATAGTAGGGAAAGCCTGTAACACCATTGAGGCTATGCATTGCGTTGAAACAAACAAGAAGCAGATGAAATATCAGAGCTAAGCTTGTACTCTACTATATAATTTTAGTCAACATTGCACCCAAGCCTTTCTGCATATGAAACAGTTCTGCAGCAGACAAAACTGACCCATCCCTGGTCGGATCCAACCTGAGACCTGTCCACTTCTCCATCTAAGCCCAAGAAACACAAGGGACAGAATTTTTACTCTCTACACCATTCCTAGGGTTGTTCCTTGGTGATCATATTAGGGGGTAATTTTGATCAATTCTCGACAGGAGTGACCCTAAACAATGGTAAATGAATCCTACTTCTCACAATTTTAACATACATGCCAAGAAGGTGGGAAAATTTTTCAGGGATGTGTTTTATGAACAACACTGCTGGACTTCAAAGTGAACTAAGAGTATTTTGTCCGATTACAATGGAAAGACTAATGCAAAGAGAAAATTAGCTGTTTATTCCCTGCTCTGTCTAATGGCTAAGTATTTTATTTTAAAAAAAACAAGGTTCATAAAGGATATATATATCTTAATCTCAAATTTATTTCCCTAAGGACAACATATTTCCTTGGATCTGTTATGCCTTTGAACTACAAAACGAAAACTCTTGACTTGAAAAAGCTTTGCACATAACAGTTATCAACAAAATGCTTCCGTTATAAGGCTCAAATGACTAATTATAGAAAGCATGTTTACAAGGGGCAGATTTCATGAGTCAGACAGGAATGTAAATTCTTTATTATGATTGGAGGATGTGACAAGTGGGTGTGTCCGAATCAATAAACACACGTGGAGGTGTGAGGTCAAGCGTGTAGGGTCAGTGACACATATTGTTAAGAGTGTGATATATAGCAAATCTTATCTGTACACAGAGTGTGAGCAACATCAATCGTGTCATCATTAATCTTGCCCTGAATGAAGGTGAACTTGTTTAAGGGATGAGAATATATCAAGAGTATGATATGTAGTGTATATCATCTGTATATAGTGTATCATCCTCATCAATCATTTCATAGAACATTTATCATGAGGTGACCTACTCACTTGACTAACAGGCAAATATATGTATGTCAGTACAATACAACAGGAGTCAGGAAATACCCTTGACATACACATGTCAATTACATTTTTACAGTCAGTATTAAAAGTAAAATGACAAAGAACATAAAACAAATTGCAAATTGCAAAATTATAAGAATTTCTTTAAGGAAAGAAAACAAAATATCCTATAAAAGAATTTCTGCAGTGACCTTCTGAAATGATCAGCTGTAGGGAGGTTGTCCGTTTTTGCCAAATCTAAACAAAAACTTTCTGCAATGAATCCTACTTCAAAGACTAAAGCACTCCAAGCCTAAAGGATGGGCAAAGCTCCCAGAACAACATATGACTTTGAGAGGCAAAATTTCAGGACTCACAACTCTTCAAAACTGACACAGAATAATCAGGTAAGAAAAATTCTACCCCATAATATTCAAAGACATAAAAGAACATTTTGGAATTTTGGCCAATTGTTGATAATTATTTTTCTTCTAATGTTTGGATTACAGAGCAACAGACAATCCTTAGACTTGAAGACCAAAGATCAAAAGACCATCTCTCAACAACACAAAGCATTCAGAATAATAGTCCATATGTGAACCATCTTGCACAACACTTAGCCTGAGGTTACCACATATCTTAGATACCATCAGTGATCTAATACCTACATGAGGGTAATCTAAACAAAAGCTGCTTGATTTCACTCCAGGCATGTCATATTATTATATAGTACATACCCTGGATACTTCCCTATATCCACAAAGGAAATATGGATTACCAAACATAGGATCATATTTTGTTCAAGATGTATTATCTAAAATGCACGGACAGATAGATTGACAGGCGGAGTGCTACATTCTCAATTAATTAACCACAACTATGAATTTTGGAGGTATATAAGCACAAAACAAAAAATATCACCCCAACTTACATCAATACAATATTAAATAAAACGTTTAGGCTGTGTACAGACCACTTCAAAAGCTGAAGAACTTTCACAAAATTTCAAAAGTCAGGCCTATCAAAGTGTGAGCGTAAGGGAGGGGGGGTAGAGAGAAGGGATTAAAAATCATGCCCCTCATCAGAAAAACTATCTAACCAACTCTTCAACTGACCATCATTTAACATCCTCAAATTTATTACAAATCTTTCTTTTTCACAATTCAGTTTTCCATGAATAACAAGACAAAAACCTTTCAGTATTAACCCCCCATATCAATGTAATATAACTTATTATCACTCAACCAGTCAACCGCAACTTGAAAGCCCACATGTGACCTATATAAAACCAGAAAAGAACATTTTCACACACCTTGCTTACCGGTACATATCAGGAGTGTCTTTATTTACATGACGACTTTCAATGATGCTGTTATGTAACCTACTTATTTACTTTTTCAATAACAGGAACATTAAAGACTGTTATAAAGAATATTTTTTAATACAGGCCTATAATTTGTCAAGGATCTGGGATAAGCAAAGGATAGGACTACAATTTACATATATAAGTACAGGTATACAATCACAATTCTATCTTCTTTGTAATCATAGGTTGTATTGGGGATGGTAAAATGTACAAACAGAGTTTTGTTTGATTTGGTTAAGTAATAAAATTTTATTACATAAGGCATAATGGGGTAAATGAACAATTTGAATTACAATTTTTTTAAATTATTGTCAAATACAAAATTGCAATAAATCAACCTTTAGAAAAATGATTACAGATGGCTTTTGTATACAATAATTTGGGTAAGATGACATTTTTCAACAAGAACTTATCATTAAATTTCACAATGCCATCTAAAAATATTTCTTTGAATCAAAAGGACACAAATTAAAAATTTCCTTGGACAGTTTTTTCTGTTATTACATATTCTATACAATGTCAGTTTCTTTATGTGTTCTTTCAATAATAAAACTTTACAGAAAACGAGAAAATAATCAAAACATTTAGATAATCAAGGACACACAGTTTCAATGGTGAATGCAGCTCAAGAAGTCTTCACAGCCCTGTCGAGAGTTTGCTACAGCATACACATGGCCTTCAGATACCAAGCTCCTTACACCTAACATTGAATAACTACATGCCACTGCCACAGATACATTCCATGCAGAATGTTACTCCATACATTCACCTGGTTAGTTAAGTTGCTTGCTTCTCTTGTCTCTTTCAATTAGAGAATATGCTCTTATTCCTGAGTACTGAATGTTCAATTTTCTGCTGATGTACTTCATTATGATGTGTTTGTGGAAGTTAAAACTTACATCTGTCATCATTATCGACAAACAACTTTCCATGGATCTATAGTGTGAAAATTAATTTCTGTGTGCATAACTTTGCAATTCTTTTTAAAATTCTGCTCTTCAGGGAGTTGTCATGTTTTATATGTAATGGTTTAGTGAACACAGAAACTTTTTCTTATATTTACAGACTCAACTAAATTTTCATAACTTGTTTTTTGTGATCAATCAATCATTCCTGACTATATTTTTTTAAGTTTTTAAAAATAAGTTTGAGCAATGTTTATTTCTGTCAATTTACAAAGAATGTTTTACAAATATTTATCATAATGGTCATATTCATGAATGTAAAAAATTGCATTATCCATCACCTCAGTGTCTGTAATTTATTGTAATATTTCTCTACATTATTAAATGATAAACAAAATAGAATGCACTCAAATTTATAATTTTTATTGTTGCAGTTGGATGCAAATAACCTAACCTAAATACATTCAACAGGACGTCTATACCACGCAAACCTTAATACTGCTACAATTGTTGTGTATTGATCAATTTGACGCTGAATACACGAAGGTCTGCCATTTGCAATTTCCTCTTCATGAGAACATAATCAATTGTGCAAGTTCCTCTATTACAAAAGACTACTCTGTACGCTCAAATAAAATGACCCAAAATATGGCAAAACAACACAATAAGCTTGAATGTCAACATAAACAATGCCTAATTTATGAGAATTCATATAAGTTGCTTATCACCTGCAGTGATATATTATGATAATATGGACAGTGTGTCAAATTAACATTATCAGGCTTACGTCACCTCGTTTCAGTGTTGTTTTCCTAACCAAAACAACTAAATATAACCAAAAAGCTTTAAATTTTTTATAAATTATTAGTATACTCACAGTGATTGATATTGAATCATCTGTCGGGAATTTTAGAATAAATTTGCTCCCTGCTTTCTCCTCTGTGGAATTCAGTGGCCGAACACGGCAAACGACTTTGATCGTTTCGTCTGCAGCCATTTTTGTCTGTCCACTTCACACAATCTACAAAGGCAACAGGATGTCTTTGGGTCTTATAGGTTTAGAGATACAACTTTCGGAATAAATTATTCCTATCGTATCAATGACTGCGTTGATGTTTCTGAATCATTGATCATTTTGCGGACGGAACATAAAAGCCGACGAGGAATTTGCTCTTCTCCTGGTAATATCCAAATCGAATATCGTCAGATTTTATGAAAGCAACCTTTCAAGACTTGCCACTTGCGTTTTTGGTTCTCCTCGGTGATGACAAATCGGTCAAATCATCATAAATTTCCAGTTTCGTGCTAGCATCTTCTACCCGCAAGCGCCATGTTTGACCGCAATGGCTGATGGGAGGTGACGTCATACCTGGTATGACCTCTCGTGACCTCACAGGCGCACCTGTCTGAAAAATGAATGGAAAGAAGTTCTAAAGGAAAGAATACTGTTTGTTTTCGATGATATTTCAACGATGGGGATTGAATAACTAAAACTGTTTATCATCTTTTCCAAAATACGAAAATTTGAAGCGTGTTTGAAACATTGTGTGCATGAAAAAAATAAAAACGATAAATGTGGTAATATCGCAAGACAAAACAAACATAACATCGTGACAATTTTTTTTACTTAACTATATCATCTGTTGAGATATCTTAGAGCTTGAAAAAATGAATTATTGTATACATATGCAGACTTATCTCATGGTGTTCTAGATTAGAGATGGTAAATTGTCAATATGACAAAAGGTTTAAAATAAAACAACAAGTATAGGTAAATAACATTTTAAAAACTCGTATTCTGCATGAAGTTTTCCAGGATAATTGCTGGGACAGAAGTTTTCGAATTTCGACACGCAGTTGTCGTAAGCATTTCAAATTTAAATATGAAATGATAATAATATGGATATTTGTACTGCGCATTTTCCCACCAACATGCCTAAACCGCTAACAACAGCATTACCCTGAAGGAAGATTACCCTGAAGGAAGATTACTCTGAAAGCAGCAACTCAGCTTAACCTTATAGGTCCGTACATCCAGTTTTCAGGTACCCATGAAACAGCTGGGTGGATTAAGCGCAAGGTGGATGAACTTCCTTGCCATGGAACACATCACAGTGTATGACCCAGGTCTTAAATGTTTAATGTCTCCACCGGGACTCGAACCAGGTCCAGCTTGCTAACCACTAGACCACTGTGCTCCACCACATATTTATTTATGTACATTTTCGCTATCCTCTGAGCACACAAATAATATATTCGGGGAATATATATATAAGGAATATTTGTTAAAGAAAACGGATTTATTACAAGTTCAGATGTGTCTTTTTTATTATCTTGTTTATGTTTATTGTAAGAAGTTTGTAACTTGCAATAAAAGCAAAGACCGTCGCTCGAATCATGCAGGGTGCCGTTTCAAGACAGTTTTCGCAAAAATATTATCATGTTTTGTTTTCAACTTATGTAAGTAGGCCTATATATCTAGAACGAGGTATAAAAAGGCTTGCAGAAAGACACAATTTGTGACCCAGATGACTAATGTAATGTTTTTAATACAGAATATTTCAAAAAAGACAAAAACATAATTCAAACAAAATTGAAAATCTGCCGAAAAAGTTTCAGAATAGATAACACTGTAGATCTTTACTTCTTTTTCGTATAAGTGATTGAAGGAAATGCATCAAATTTGAAGGAAAACAGTGTCTTAAAAGGATGCGCGTTTGCTTCCGCTGTCGACCGAGAATTCACGGATATTAACGATATTCCTTCCGGAGTCTACCGATGTTCCTTCAAAAGTGGGAATATGTTCCTTCCGTTAGGGGCTAAAAATTTCTGTTATCACCATTTTTCACCGATGTTGACGTGTTTGTTTCGCGATTAAGCTGGTTTCCTTCCATTATGGAAGCTTTTCCTTCTATTAGGCACTGTTTTCCTTCAAATTTGATGCATTTCCTTCAATTACTTAGGGAGGCCTGGTATAAGATTCATACCCATGCCGTTTCAATTACCATTATTTCAGAAATGTTTGTTCCCATTTGTTCCTAAAAATTAGTAACAATCTTTAAAAATATAACATTGAGAAACGTGTTGAGCAGTTTTTGAGCAGTTTATAAACTGCTCACTATAAACTGCTCACTAAGAATTTGGTTACCAATGCCGTGATCCAATCAAAAAACGTCAGTGACAAGCCTGCGATGTTTTGGTTGGTTGTTCAAAGCTCAACGTTCGTGGTATGCTGATTTCAATAATGCCATGTTTACAATATGGAAGATTAAAAAATTGACTTGATATTTGGGTATCAAATATGTACGAAGTCAATAAAGCTGAGTGATTAGGCCGTAGGATTATGCATTAGTCTAACAATTAGACTCTGAAATGAAAAATGCATCAGTCAATCGAAATTTTTAAAAAATATTAAATGAAATGAAAAATTGACTTGATATTTGGGTATCAAATATGTACGAAGTCAATAAAGCTGAGTGATTAGGCCGTAGGATTATGCATTAGTCTAACAATTAGACTCTGAAATGAAAAATGCATCAGTCAATCGAAATTTTAAAAAAATATTAAATGAAATGAAAAATTGACTTGATATTTGGGTATCAAATATGTACGAAGTAAAAAAAGCTGAGTGATTAGGCCGTAGGATTATGCATAAGTCTAACAATTAGACTCTGAAATGAAAAATGCATCAGTCAATCGAAATTTTAAAAAAATATTAAATGAAATGAAAAGGAGACTGAAATTTCTTCATTTTCAGAAATCAAGCTCTAAAATCTTTCTACAGAATTGCTTAGGCTTCTACCTTATTTCAGGGTCAGGCCAACAGACTACGTTGTGCATTTATAGTGCTGGCTGTATTTGATGAATCTGAATGCGTATGTATATCGTTCCTACGGAATTAACTACGATCGTAGAACGAGAATGAGATCATATATTCCTATACAACCTCTGTCTTAATACGAAGGTTTCTCTCAGTTTGCCGTACCGGTGCAATATTGTAACTTAAACTACCTGACATTATTTCAGCCAATGAAAACACCGAATGTATGAATAACATATTTGTTGTCACATAGGCCTATGGCAATGATGCAGTCGCAAAATGAGGCGTACACATGTGTTCTGGAGAGACGACTCAAATTGCAAGGTGCATATTCGAATAAAGTTTGGCTTTGGAAAGCTTACGGAAATAACGATTTGAATGATGAATTTTGAAACGGCGTCGCTGATTGCACAACTAAATTTGACTGCATCCAATCACCGTTCTACATTTCGTGCCCTAGAAACCTTCGTATAAAAGAGCCACTCCGTGATTTTCATAACATATTATTTACCTTTGATACGAACCTAAATGTCATATATGGTGATATAAAATCAAAACATCTCAACTTTTCATGTCCAAACGACATATATATGACAATTACCGGTTTTCCATGAAAATCATAAAACAGCCTTATAAATGCACAGAGGTGTAGATATCACGTCCAATATACATAGATACTAGTTATATAACCTAACAAACACTATCAACTCCTAACTGCCTTCTTGGCTGTTTAATATAGATCTCAAAAATTACGTTTGACTATTTGAAGCGCGCCACTGTCCGGTTTTCGATCATAATTGCGACCTTCTACCTTCATATTGTCACTGTAAAAAACCCAACAAGCTTTAAAATGTGTCTTTTTGGTAACAGTCGATACTTCGCGATCAAATGACACCATTGATTAAGTTTGGCATATATGACTCCAACAACTCACGGAGTGGCTCTTTAAGACAGAGGTTGTATAGGAATTTATGACGGAGCTATCTCTATGGGGAGAGAATGGAATGAAAGAAGAAGCGTAAGAATCACCACAGACATAAGATTGCTTCTTTTCGCCAAATCAATTTGATTTTTACTTGTTACATTTTTCACCTTTTTAGCATGATCGGCATGCGTGCATGTGATCTTTGAACCCGCTTAGACCGTCTGACTCCCCTTGTTGTTCTTTTCAAGAATAAGTGTGCTATCTCCGCTTATGTTCAAGAACGTCCATGGACAAATTGCTCTTCAAAATATCTTGTTATCTCTGTTGTTGGAAGTAAACACTATCTTCCTCTTCAAGGATACTCTGTTAGTTGGAGATTTATCCTCCGTTCAAGAACATCTTTTGTTCTTGTTCAATTAAGAACGCAAGACTTGTCAATCAATCAATTTTTATTCTCGAAAAACCACCATCGGCGGTACATGAGAAAATGACATAGAACATACATGGTAAATATATATAGATAGTCAAGATGGACAGTAGCAAGGATTAACATTCTTTCGTTACCTGAAGTATAACATTGATATATTTAGCCAGATTTTTTATGTCACTGGTTTGAGATGAAGTGAATAGTCTTTTTATTTTGAAAGAGTTGATGTGCTGTATGTAAGCAGGTAGATATAGTTTTCTGTATGATGTTAGCATTTCACATACAAACAGGTAGTGGAGTTCATCTCCGACAACATATGAGTTACATATATTACACATACGGTTTTCTCTTGGAACATTTGCCCAACGACCAACTTCCACAGGCAGGTAATAATTACTCAATACATCCAAATCCAAAATCCTTATTTTCGGCGGATCTAAAAAGGAATACAAAAGAAGTTTTAATATTGGGGACACCATCCTTGAAAATGTAGATAATTATCCATATCTTGGTGTAACATTACAGAAAAATAGTAAATTTACTAAAACCAAACGGCTATTGGTTGAAAAAGCAACGAAGGCTATGTTTTTTATATTAAGCCAAGGTAGAAAATTTAACCTTTCCATCGAGTGTCACTTAAAAATGTTTGATTGTATGGTTACCCCAATTCTTTTATATGGTTGTGAAATTTGGGGTTTTGAAAACACTTTATGTTTTGAAAATGTCCATCTTCGTTTTCTTAAATATTTAACCTCACTGCGGAAATGTACACCTAACTATATGGTTTATGGGGAATTAGGGAGATTCCCTCTTATAAACGTTATCAAAAGCAGGATGGTATGTTTTTGGGCTAAACTTATATCTGGAAAATCTTCCAAATTGTGCTCCTTGGTCTATAAATTGATATTCAATGATTTCATATTTGGCAAATATGTACATAAATGGACGAAGTATCTTCAGACAATTTTCGATGATCTTGGATTGAGTTTTATTTGGAAATTTCAAAATTTTAAAAACATCTTCTGGCTAAAATCAGTTGTTAAAAGTAAATTAAAAGATACCTTTCAGCAAACATGGATATCAACAATTGAAACCTCTTCAAAAGCAACAACTTAAAGTGTTTTTAAAAATCCATCTCTCAATTTTGAACAATACCTAAACTCCCTGCACTACAATAACTTGTTGAAATTCCGAACTTCTAATCATTATCTCCCAATTGAAACAGGTAGATGGCGTCGAATCCCTGTTACTGACAGGCTATGTACTCTTTGTGATTTAGACGATATTGGTGATGAATTTCATTTTTTATTTTTATGTCCGAAATTAGAACTAGAAAGAAAAAAGTATATTCACAAATATTTTTATATCAGACCAAATATGCACAAAATGAAAATTCTGTTTAATACCAAAAAGCTAGGAACTCTAAGAAAATTGTCATTATTTTGTAAAATCATCATGTCGCATTTTAAGAGATAACATATTTAACCTAAGAATAGCATGTCAGCCTTTTATTGCATTGTAATGTATCATGTATCATTGTATATATATATCCATGTACCTCTTATGCTGCAGTTTGCAGCCTGAGTGTAATAAAGTTCAGTTCAGTTCAGTTCTAAATCTTAAAACGGGGATGTACATATTTTTTGGTAAGAGAAGGTATCTTTCAAAGTCAAAATTGTTTTTCACAATACGATAGAACAGAGATTTAGGGCTTTGTAAAACTGTTGTATTCCATTTTTGTAGAAATTGGTCTTTGAGGTTTTGTTTAATCTTAAACGAGAGCAGTTCTATCATTGTTCTAGAACGTATGGGCATGTTCATGAGCGTTGGTTATCACTGTTCTGGACAGTGTGTTCTTGTGTTGTTCAAGAACGTTTCGTTTGTCTGCGATCAAATTCGGTGTCATTGCTTTTATCAAAGACTTTTTTGTTTCTTTTCCTGCTCAAGAATATATTGTTTGTCCACGTTTACGATGGTCATGTTTGTCAATATTTACGGACATCTGGTTGTACTTTTATTCACTATGATCCTGTTTATAAATTTTGTATAATGATGCTTTGGTTAATTTTAACGATGGTGCTGTTTATCAATTTTAATGAGGGGCTGGATTTTCTTTTCAGAAGAATATATGGTTAGTCTTTACATTCAGGACATCTTTTTTTCAAACTTTAAGAAATTCATGTTGTTCTTAATTTTTCAGAACTTTTTTGTTTGCATGCCATTGGTCCGTACAAGAAAGTACGATTCATCACTATTCCACTATATTACATTTCTATCTCTAAAATGAACAAATTATGAAATTTTCTTCTTTTTAATGATAATTGGAAAACGGTCGAGGTAATGTTACGAAGTTGAATTTTTACGTCCAATTTACATGTATCTTACTTAAATTACCTACTTAATACTACCAATCCATGTTTGTGTTAGGCTGTTAGCGCCTGCTGCGAAAAAATCTTCAAAGTTACGTTTGAGTCATTGGCGCGCGCCACTGTCCGGTTTTCGATCACAAAACACGACTTAAACCTGTTTATTGTCCAACTAAAGAATTTATAAGTTTTATGGTTCTGACCTTTAGAGACAACCACTACTCCTCGATTAGGTAACACCATTTATAAAGGTTGATATCTTTGACTCCAACAACATGCTCTCGATGTCCCTTTAACAGAGGGACCATTTCTGAAATTTCAAATCTTTCTTGTGAGGATTCAACAAGGTGAGCAGTTATGTTAGGATTTTAAGGATCTAAATCATAATCTGATCACTCAGCAGAAAAAGTAAATTAACATCACGAATATTTTACATGATCTATTATCAGGAATGTAATGTAAAGTAGTGTTGAACCCCCTTCATTTGAATGATGTTGAAACATTTCGGGAGAAAAAAAAACTTCAGACGTTAGGTAACAATGAATATCACCGGTAAAACTACAGGAAATTGAAAAGAATCAATAACTATGGTGTATACAGTAACAGTTTTAGGTAATAATATTCCCTTTCCACAAATATGCCATATAAATAAGGGAAAGTACATCTTTTTAGAAATTTAAGTGATTATATTAGATATCCTGTGGTTGGTCAACAACATAAACTCCTTTGGTGTAAAATCCCGTATTTCTTCGAAAATAATCACTGGATTATACTTCCTTTACCTCTTGGATCCATTCGAGGCCAGTGTTTATCTTACCATTTTATTCTGTTCATAATAGATGAAATTCTTCTAAACTTACATTTTGATTAAACTTTAAAAGAATTATCTTCATTGATTTAGATGTCAATGTATTGTCGCTTTCTACACACAGCTGGGAAATAATCTCTGCTACGCTGCAGTACTTGCTTTTCATCTTTCCATCGATAAGTAACATTAATTACTAAAATAGGAAATTCACGTTTAAAACTATCGATCCGCAATCCCCTAATGATCATTACTACAACGACGACGATGAAGTCTCATTAATTCCCTGTTAAGATAATAAAAAGATGCTGCTAATACTAAAATATTATAGAAAATCTAATTGTTCCTACTAGTTTAATTGAAAATATGATATGCAAGATTGTTTGCTAATTTACAAGGAACAGTTAAACGTAAGTATACAGTGTATCGGTAAGATGTGTTATTTGTTACGAAGGAGAAATTAAAGGTACAAAGTCACTGTGTGTCATAATTTTAAAGCCAAAATAAAACTCTCCGAATTACGTCTAAGTCGCATCTCTAAACTAGCATCTTTATCTCTAAAACGTCTAATGATGATATTTTCTTGTTTAAATGGTGATATGATAATTGCAATATCAACCTTAAAAGACGAAATTCTGTGTCCACGTTACATGTTTATTAGTATAATAACCTGCTTCACTACCAACCCGTATCTGTCCATAATAAGTGTCTGCAGTTGATAGTTTTAAATATTACGTTTGAGCTGTTGGCGGCGCCTTTGTCCGATTTTCGACTTTCACCTGTTTATTGTAATGAGACTTACCTGATAAGAATTCAGATGGTGATTTGAAATTTGCTATTTGAAATATTTGACCCAAACAACTCTGTTCCCTTTTAAATGATTGGCATTAAATCCATCTTATAAATTTTCTACTCAATTAACTTTATTAAACCCTTATGAAATAAAATTCTAAAAAAACGTTCACAAAATGAATTTTATCAAATCTGAATCAATACAATTTATAGGATTATTTTGGTCATACATCATTTTTGGATTGCTCGTACAGCGAAGGGGAGACAATTTGTTGGTTAAAGGAAAGCTTCAAATAAAATCCCTATCAGCTAGTAGGTCACATTTGCAGGAAATTTTATTGAATCGTACTTAAATGATTCAGAAGAACGATGAAAATTTTTGGTGCACATAATTTGTTAAGGATGAAAGTATGGATTCAAAACAAAGGTATTCAACTGTCAGTTATCAAAGACTGATATTTCATAAATTTGTCTAATGTGCAACTTTTTGTTGTTAATAGATAAAAAAATTATTTTTTTTGTTATCACCCTAACCCTTCACTGCTGAATATTATTGGTCCCTCGGACATACGTTTCTCATAAATATCAGTGATAACTAAAGACATTATTTCAGATGAACCCAACAGTATTAAAAGGTAAAGTATCATGAAATATTCAATCTTCCACGACAAAGGGCACTCAATGCAATAACTATCCACTACGACCCCATAATCATTCACGGGTTTTGCTGTGGAGTTTGGGTATTATTTATAATAATTTATAACTTATATATCATATAGCATATATTTATAACGTATCGTAACAATACTGAGAATCTGACCCCTTCAATTTCATTTTGTTGTAAGGGGATCTATTAATAAATAGCTTTTCTCAAGTCGACGCAGGCAAGGTAAAAATTCTAAAATGTTTGGAATGAAAGCCGTGTACGATTATGGGTATCTGTCGAAATATATCGGTATATATACCTTGAATAGAGGATGTTTACATGTGATATGGATTGGTACAACTCATAACTAAACGTCTACGCATACATCAATCTCTGTCCTGGTCTGAACACGATTTCATCTATATTTGATAGAAATATATCAACTTGCTTTGCTTGGTATGTGCTTTGAGTACACTTCAGGCATCAATCACTTTTTTCTAAATGTTTCTTTTCGTAAGTTTTTACATGATAGGGTTTGGCAAATTTCAAATAATGATTCAAGAATAAGGAAATTGAATTGAAAATGTGAAATGGTAAGGTAAATCTTACAAATTGACTGAAGCGTTCGTAAAATACCACGAAAGTGATCAGATCTAATTCGACATAAACTTGCGTTGTGTTGTGTCTGTTATTTTGATGGTTAACGAAAAGTTATTTTATACATATATAAGAGATTTGAAGTAATAACGAAAGGAGCATATCGTTCACCTGAAACACCACTGTACCTTTAGAAAAAAAAAATATATTCGTCACTGCTGTTTACAAAATCGGCAGTGTCTCTCTGCATAATTAGCTCATTTGGTCCAAACTTTCAGGAGGTTCTGGACAGATGGACGCCAGTGACGAGGAAAGCCCTGAAAGTACGTTCGAATCCCGCTAGAGTAAATATTTAAAAACTTTTATTCCTTTTATTATCAGACTGTTAGTCAAGGTATATTAGTACTCAAAGAAGTGTGTCATATGACTTTCACTAGACGAGTTTGAATTTTGGTGTTGCCAGGGCGAGAGCAAGGCTTATAGTAACATTTCCATTATTTTTGAAAGAGTCGTATGACAAGCTTATGAGTGTCATAGTTTCTTATTTACTGAGTATATTCCATCTAAAACGTATGGAAATATTCAGGAAAGATTTTGCCTACCTTGCGACTGCCAGGTACAGTGACGTAACAAACAATGGTTTTACAACATCACAGACGATCAAATACGGTAACTCGTACTGAAACGTACAGTCGTTGCTAGGCAAAGGGGATAAATGTACATGTGCACTTATTGAAAATATGTCAATAGTTATGATTAACCTTATGTCGCGGGTCCTGGCCGCTGATATAGTGGACTGAGGCGGTGCTTGTTTTAAAAGTTTATTCTGTAAAAATATAGAGATACATCAAATAAAGATGATGTGTGGCCAAGAGGTACAGCAACTCACCTCAGCCATGGCGTGACATGAAGTGGCCATAGCGGCAAAATATCTGTATTATTTAAAAGATAAAAGATACGGTAAACGACATATTATTGCACTTGATACAAGTTGAATATTATTGAAAAAACTCACTCACACTTGCTTACGTGCTTGAACTAGTGAACAATTAGTAAACTCGTTCAACGCGATATTTGAGCATAGATTTATAATCGATATATTATAGTTATTATAAATGGTACGATATCGCGAACCTTAACAATAACACAATCCTTGAAGAAAGTGTAAAGAAAAGGTAAATACCTGTAAAAATAGACAATGAGGCATTTGGCCTGATGGATATCAGGGTTTTGAAGAAGCATCCCTAAAGTTTGGCCATTATAGTAGAGTTGTCTGTTTTGAGTAGTTTCGATATTTAATAATGAAAAAGTAGAGTCATTTATCTTTAATGTTTGGATTTTACTTTTACTTTTCTAATCAAGATGATTTTCTGATCAAATCAAAAAAAAAATTTCTTAAATTTTATATGAAGTAAAGCATTTTTGTCAATTGACATGGCTGAACTAGAATTTTCTTCTCAAAAAGTTTGTGACATTCTAGGATGCAAGTCACTTCATTGGCTGGTTCAGCTACATACAACATGTAGTACTATGAGGCATTTGATGGATATCAGGGTTTTGAAGAAGCTCTGTGGATTCAAATATGCTGATTCAGCAGGATGACCAGTATGTTGAAACTGTTTTTTTCAGAAAAAGAAGTTTCACAACCCTAAAGTTTGGCCTCTCTTTCTTTCTAGCATTATAGTAGAATTGTCTGTTTAGAATAGTTTCGATATTACATAATGAAAAAGTAGAGTTCTACACTGCTGTCATTTATCTTTAATGTTTGAATTTTATTTTTCTAATCAAGATGATTTTCTTTTTATATGAAGAAAAGCATTTTTGTCAATTGACATTGCTGAACTAGAATTTCCTTCTCAAAAAGTTTTTTTTGTAAAGGAAAGACAGAGCATCAGTGTAGAAAGGACAGAAAACAGATTTTTAGTTTATTTTGTCCAGAAAAGACAGAGTTTTAGTTTATTTTGTCCAGAAAAGACAGCTTTTTAGTTTATTTTGTCCAGAAAAGAAAGATTTTTAGTTTATTTTGTCCAGGAAAGACATATCTTTAGTTTATTTTGTCCAGGAAAGACATATCTTTAGTTTATTTTGTCCAGGAAAGACAGATCTTTGGTTATTTTGTCCAGGAAAGACAGATCTTTAGTTTATTTTGTCCAGGAAAGACATATCTTTAGTTTATTTTGTCCAGGAAAGACAGATCTTTAGTTTATTTTGTCCAGGAAAGACAGATCTTTGGTTATTTTGTCCAGGAAAGACAGATCTTTAGTTTATTTTGTCCAGGAAAGACATATCTTTAGTTTATTTTGTCCAGGAAAGACAGATCTTTAGTTTATTTTGTCCAGGAAAGACAGATCTTTAGTTGTTTTTTTACAGGAAAGAGAGATCTTTAGTTTATTTTGTCCAGGAAAGACAGATCCTTAGTTTATTTTGTCAAGAAAAGAGAGATCTTGTGTATGTTTTGTCCTGGAATGAGAGATCTTTAGTTTATTTTGTCCAGGAAAGACAGATCTTTAGTTTATTTTGTCCAGGAAAGACAGATCTTTAGTTTATTTTGTCCAGAAAAGACAGATCTTCTTCACAATTTTTCTACTTGTTCTTTATTGTTTGAATAAGTGATGTAAACAAATAAAAACAAACGCATACTTCAAGCTATGAGGATTTATCGTACGAGAAATGTAAAATATACAATCAATGTCACGACCTATTTAAAATGAAAGGGCTCTGTAATAATAATATCTATATGATATGATATGGCGAAAACACAATATTTTGGGACAACATTTTAATATGCATCATCATATCTAATGTGGTATCGTAAAGTAAAATGGTAGCAAAATTACAAAATCACTATTGACAAATGCAGTTAAAATGCATGTGCTAGTTAAACAATATTCTGCTCAACTTAATACAATCACAACTGAGAGAAAAAATCAGATCTTAAATCTGAACATAAATAATAACAGACACAATATAAATAATGATATTATAAATAATGATGCAATGAAATTAAGATCTTCAAAATTATGTCAAGTTCAAAATCAAAATCATTTTGTTGGACTATAGAATTTAAATCAAGAGATTTTTATGTAAATTTTGTTCAAATTAAATCAACTCAAATTTATAAATTTTACCCTGATGACCAAACTATTATGCTTATTGGTAACAAAATAACAAAAACGTTTTGTTTCTTATAATTAAGTGTAAATCATATAACAAGTGTTGTTTGTGAGACAAAGAAAACAAATCAACATTGCAAAATTTATAAATGAAATATACAAGTTTTTAGATCTTCATGAAAAAAGAGTTGTTAAAAAGCACCTATTTCAAACAGGAATACATTGTCAATTCTTTTCATATTTTGTACAACTAATATCTTCAAAATATACATTAAGGAAATGATTGACAAATGAAATGCACTCCATAAACTTTGAGCATCAAAGGGAGGTAATATGTAAGATGTATGTTGAATACCACTAAAAATGAAAGGCAAGACAAAAAGCATTATCTCTAACTCAGATCATTCTTCAATTAAAAAAATGTTCTTAAACTTGAACAAAAGTAAGAATTTCACAAACATCAGTTAATATTCAGTATGATTACTGTCAAATATATGATTCAATACAGGGATGTTATAACCACTTATTAATTCAATATTAAATCAGTTAACTTTAGTGGAATTGAATTAAAGAACATAACTGAATGATTCCAAATTAAAATTAAAACTCTTTGGAAATATCGTTTCCATAATATTTTGATGAATTCAGATTTTGATAAATCATGATGCCATTTATGGTCTATACTGACCAAAGAAGACAAAACAAACATGAACAAACAAAACACGAACATAAAAATATTGCACCGGCCATTGAATAATAGATAAAATAAATTGTCGTATTTGGAGCTGCGTACATAATTTGACTCACAATAAATAAGAAAAGTAACACTTTGTGTCAGAACAATACACAATCATAATAAGTTAAAAGTTCCAATTAAAGTATATATACGCAGGGTGAGCTTTAGTTTTGATTGGTTCTATTATAATATTATTATCTAAAATAATATAACTAATATTAATAATTAATATCATAGCTACTTTTTTATGTCAATTTTTCATTAAACCCTTTTATGAAGCAACTATTTTCCTTTCATAAGTTGATTTTTATTTGGAGAAAGAATAAACTTAAGTTAAAGGTCAAACCATGAGATATCTTTAACAGAGAAAGCATAAACTAAAATGAAAATGTCATGCCCTAAAGTGGTTTAGATTTTTTATATAATCTTGCGATAAAACCTTTTTCATTGTGTAATAGGCAATTTTAATGCAAGATAGAATCTTGTAATAGGTCCTCTATTATCAACAGAAATTTAAAAAAAAAATTTTAAATGTAAAAAAAAACTTGAAAATAAAATCCTGTTATAACAGTAGGTATTTTTCATAGAAACTTTACAATTATAAACTTATTAAAAATTATCATATAAGAAGTTGATTTTCAGTCATCTACTAACCAACTGAATTATATCTGAGTTATAAATATAGATATTCCACTCATTAGACACAACCTTTAAAAATGTCTTCCCATCTAAAAATTATAGATTTCTTTTGATTCAAAAGACAAAGTAGAGGGTGGTAGGACAATTTTTTAAAATAAAAAATCCTATTTCTTAAATTTTTTCCCAAATAAACTTCAGTTTATGCCAAATCTACAGAGGTTCCAATTTTGCATTATTTAAATTGGTGATCCTTAGCCCCAGAAGAAACTTTTAAAAACATAAACCACTGACGGCCATTATGTGAACACCTTTAATTATTTGAGGTAGGGAAATGGATTGGTATGGCTGAATTGATCATGCTATGTTTGTTTTAGAACTGCTTATTTGAAACATTGTCTCGCAATTGGTAAGATTTATTTCTGTTTTCGTGAGATAACTTGATTTATCCAAAAAAATGTGCTACTACCCCTTTGAAGAAAATGACAAATTTTGATCACTGAACACAGAAATTTAACAGTCATGAAAAAATGGATTTTTAATTATTTTGATTTATGAAGACAAACAGGAAAAGTAATAAATTAGCAAAACATAAATAAGATTTGGGACAAAATAGAAAAGTAAAAATAACTAAAATATAAATAACAAATAAAAAAGCACATATATAAGACTCTAAAATACAACAAATCTGAAACACATTTCTTAAATGTGACTTATGCAAACATTATTGTTATGCCATGATTAATTTATGAATAAATATTAATTGCTGTAAAGGGTTTATCAAAATTGTCCAAAACATGATAATATTATCACAAAATGAATGAAAATGTATTTTGAAATTAAATGTTTGATTTGAAGAAAATGAATTTTTTAAGTACAAAACTTTGCGTAACAAATGTAAAATAAAAATAATGACTAGATGATCGAAAGAAAAAGTAGCAAAAAGATTTTTGATAAAAGAAGCAAAATTGTTAACCTTCATGAAGAAATTTGTCAAAAATAATGATTTTCTAAAAGTGATTGCCTTAATGGAAATGACACCAATGATATATCAAATGATATTTGTACATAAATACATATACATATATATATATATAATATATACGACTTACAGGAATTCAGATAAAAATAACAAAGCTCCACGTAAAGCTGTTTTACATATAACTATCTCGTGACTTGCAAATGCTTTAAAGTTAGAACATGAAAACATTTACAGGGACTCAACACTTATATGAGGTAAAGGGGAATAACTGTAACGTGATGGGCTCACTTGCACAAAATTATCAAATTAAAATTTTTGGCACTATGCACAAAGTTTACTTACCATTTGATTTATTTATTACATGCTCGAAAGTAAGAAGCATGAGTTAGACTGTTTGGCCATTTTTTACAAATTTTACTTAGCATGAATCAGGTTTGGGCCATCTTAAACCAGACATAGTTTTTTACGAATTTATTTACAGAATTGGGCCATCTTGGACAGTGCCGACTTTAGCTTTTTCAGAATTGGGACGTCTTATAGAAAGCTGACTTAACTTGTGATCGGGATTTGGCCATCTTATACAAAGGTATTTAAGAAGATAATTGATATAAAGTATCTTTGGAAATGCCAACAGTGCATGTGCTTTCAGCAATAACTTGTAATTAATTTGACTCTGAAAACAGCCATGTTTACATTACGAATGCAAAGACAATCTCTGGCAAGTTATTTTGAAAAAATTATGTTTACATTACAAATGCAAAGACAACCACGCCCAAGTAAGATAAAAAATCGTCATCATTATGTAAACTTTGTGCAAGTCTCTGATTTGAATGGAACGGGCCTACCGTTGACAGAACAGAAAGGGTATTTGTACATACTCAATATCCAGGGGAAAAGGTCGTCATACTAAGGATTTTTTGTGAATAAACTCACAATCCATCAACACTGTCAATGCACAATTCTCTATTGCACAATTCTTTGTTTGCACATGAATTACACCTCTAAACATTGCTAACACCATCCTCGATATATCCAAAGATTTCATAACTCTCTAAACACTGGAACTTTTGGCATATTTAGGTTATTATTTTTAGATTAGCAACTTCAGATCTGTAAAAAAATCCCTGACAAAACCATTCTGTAAGGCTTAAATGCAGGAATGAGAAAATCCTAATGAGGGGAACATTAAGAGAGGTGAAATACACATCTCCTTTGAAAATACATACCATTTTCTCATCAGGATGTTTGCAGCAGTTTTGGAAATATGCAATGATGATGAAAACATCCCACTTGGGTTAACCCTTTTTATGGATGAGGATTTTTCAAAATTCCAAAATGGATGAGGAGAGGGGTATTAAACTCATTGGTCAGCCATCACGATTCAAGGGTCATTGTGAAATATTCCAGTTGTAAGAAGGATAAAAATCTGTGGATCTATCGAGGCAGCACAAACATCACATTTCAACTACTTTCTTAGCTATTCGCCAATGTGGTCCCATTTACAATAAAAACAGATATAATTTTGCACACAAAACAAACTTTGTAACAAGAGAATCTATTATTTTTACATTAACATTTACATTTTCATACAGAAAGTTTACATTTCTAAAACATATCAAGCCATTTATCATCATTCTAATCTAAAGTTCATCTAAATGAAATATGTTATTATGATTTTACATGTTATTTTGGACTACACATTTATGCTAAGACTGTTGCAGTCAAAGATATAAATGATTTTTGATGTTTGCTAAAGAGTTAACTATACTTAGTGAGTGCCAAACTGACAATGATATTATGTGAAATAAAATTAGATTTCAATACTTTTTTTTTAACTATTATGATACAAATTTACAAATGTGAACACCGATGAATGAACTATTATAACATGACTTGACTGTTTGAAATGAATAAAATATTATTTTGTACACATATTTGGCAGCATAAGATATAAATACAAAACAAATCATGGAATCAATTTACCATATATATTAAGTAGAAATGGTTGCAAAAAATCATTATGTTGCACTATTATACAAAAACATGACATTTATCAAAGACGGTTCATATGAGCTTCATATGCACATTGATAAGCATAACTAGTGCTCAGGAAAACAGCATCTGAGGAGAGTTTCCCATAATGCAGTTGTGTTTCTACAGGAAGTAGCACAAGGAAGCTTTCAAATAATTTGTAATCAAATTTTTTTCTTTCTGATAAATTGGTAATTTAAATTCTTTCATTTTATTATTTGTGTAGATAAAACATGTTTTTGTGTTACTTTTACAAGAAATAAATAACATTTGCAACTTGTAAGAAATTCCAAGTTAATGATAATAAATTAATAACAAGATGGTCATAAAGATATCCTTTTTTGATTTTTATCAACATTTTGCCTTTCAAAACACAATATCGTAATCATAAAGCACTAGCAACTAAGACCCACATTATCACATACACTGCTTAGAAACACACAGTTTCATCACATAAAGACAATTATTTAATATTTCAGCTTGCAACGGTCTAACAATGATCCGTCAATAATCAGTATTGCTGCGCCTACATTTAAAGTAGGATCTTGCAATGAAATAATCCTTGCAACATTTGCAATAACAACTACAAACATGACATTAAAGGGTTTGCGGGTGTAAAGCTAACAGTAAAGACAAGATCCAACAAACATACAATTTCGACATTAGTTAAGCATGTTTGCAATTTTAAATAAGATATGGATGTACACTTGGATAACCATCTTGTGCCAGTTTACTAAGCGATCTTAACCTAAATTTTATCACAGCCAAAATATGAGAAAGGCTTATGCTTCTTGAGGTCTAAGACTACTTTGTAAAAGGACAAAAAAAAATTAAAATTTGATTGTGTTGATGGCAATATTTTTTTACCTGAACAATGCATTTTGAGGATTAAGTCACAATCTGTTCATCTGATTTAGCATGAAATATACTCAACCAAAAAGGTTAAGGACCACCCAAATATTTCATATCTTAGGCATCATATGATCATTAGATGAACTATATAAAATGTCAATATTGAAAATTGGTGTGGTCCTCAACTTATTTTGGTCAGTATGATAAATTTGATTTTGTCCAAATCGCCTGTCTGTGTTGCTAACTAAGCCCTGAGGAGAAAACAACTCACCCAAATAATAAATAGAAACAAATCTGGCCATACTTTGCACTATAAGTCACATGCACAACAGTTCAGGGTGTTTCCTGTTTCAGCTTCTTTATCGTGTTTTTTAACGCTTGCCTTTTGTTACAGAACCACACTCGGATGACTTCACGGTCGTAGTTTAATTTTTCAGCTAATTCAGTCATTTCAGCACCTGCACCGACAAATAAAATCATTTGATAAATGTTGCTTAAATAATAAATGTAATGTTTTTATTAGTTTTGTTGGTTAATAAGTAAGATAAAGCACTACAATTCATCTCAAGTTATATAAATCATAATCATTTCTAAAAATATGTATCTAAATTTACAAAATTATGAGATTCTGATTATAAAAGTCCAAGCAACATTTTTGGAAGAAGAATCATTTCATTATTTGAACTTAACTTGATAATTAGATATTTTTTTCAATAAAGCAAATCCATAAAAATTCCAACATTACCTGAAGGATGTGTGTTCCTTTCAAAGTACTGGTTAAGTATTTCTAGAGCTTGAGGTGTAAACGATGTCCGCCGTTTCCGTTTTTTTGAGGGTTCACTGCCGATGAATTCTGTGAGATTTTGTACTCCATTTTTATACCTCTCCTCGGCTTCCAACATCCATCGTTCTAACACTGGTTTTATCTTCTGGGCACTTTTGGGGGTTATATCAAGTTTCTCGAATCTGAAATTAAAATATATTTTTTTATAGTAATGAAGCAATTGGCTCAAAAATCAAGCTTTGCATTGTATCCCATCTCTGTCTGAAAACACAAAAAGAATGTTTTTCCTTGCTATGGATTGGCCATCCTGCTACATCAGTGTATTCGTCTCCCCTAGCTCCATCATATACCCTGATATCCTTCGGCCTAAAAGGCTCCTAATGACTCACATTCAGCAATAGCGGCAAGACCCGGATGAGAATTTTAAAAAATTGTCAATGTAGGCTATAAATAGCCAAGAGTAACCAGCTGTAAGCGATACAAGCGTTTTAGGCGGAAGGATATCAGGGTATATGATGGAGCTAGGCGGAGACAAATATGCTGCTATAGCAGGATGTGGATTGTCAAAACATAAGTGATTCTCTAGATTGTGAATCATTGATACACACTTTCATACATTGGCTCTCAAAGCTTATATGAAACAAATGTCTTTTGAAAGAGTGAGTTTATCCCCTACGCTGTGTTCCCTACCCCCATCACAAACCCCCTTAACCATCCTTAACCACCCCCACCCCTCACAACAATCCCCTATAACCAAACCAAATATAAGATAAGATTTGAAGTAACAAATTTAAGAGCTTGGACTTTTATGAAATAATCTGAGAGTATAAGTGTCTAAAACTGCATTCAAATCATTACACATGGCAGAATAAAATTCCTGGAAGAAAGCCTGCAACATCATGGCTGTTTTATAAAAAGTTGGATATAGACAAGTGCTTTTGAAAGTTATTCTTTTAAAACTGCCCTAAAGACTTCCCTCTTCCTTGAAGCTTTTGGCTAACTTCAACCCATTTCCCCAAGTGCCCTTTGACCATAATATACAGCATGGAGGTGAGCTGAGGTGATTTGAGGTTTAATGACGCTTTCAAGCATATTTCACTTATAGCGGCTCCTAATATTGCAGGGAGAAAGCCTGCAACACTATTGTGGCTATGCATTGTGGTGAAACCTGTGAGCATCGTCAGGAACTAGCGAACCATGGGTGGTACTGCGCTGAAATTTAGTGTAGCATTACACCCAAACCTTACTGTGTTGAAGAGTTCTCTACTGCAGACAAAGTTTTTTTTTTTTGGTATGTTTTCTATTCATTTGAAAATCATTGTTATCCTTTCTTTACATACATTCACTGCAGACAAAGTTGCTGAGCCTCTGGCAGCAATCAAGAATTGAAAGGCGTCATGTAAATGTACTATTGTTATAAGTTTACTCACCGACATATTGCAGATTGACTATATGCAGGACCCTCTGTGGCACTTAGGGCTTGCCCGACTTGGGTCTGAGTTAATCCAAGAGATAATCTCCGGATCTTGAACTGTCTCGCAAATTCTTTAATCTCGTCTAAATTGATCCCATCAACTGTTGTACTTTCTGTGGAATTTCCTACAGTGTCTGCAACAAAATTAGGATTTTGATTTTTTAAAAAAAGGAACTTTAATAATTTGTAATTAAAATTAAAAATATTTCATGCAAATAAGCAAGAACTAAAACAACATTGCCTTACTATCTATCAGTACTAATCAACATGCAACAAAGCTGTTCAAAGAAATTGGCTGGTATAAATTTAATTCAAATTTGTAAGGAAACACCATCTATATCCTCACAAATAGACCCAAGAAAATATTTTTATCAAATGATTTCACATGCAAAGTGCAATGAGAGATCAAGTAAATAAAACTTGTTGAATAAGCTTAAAGATGAATTTAATTTGATAAATAATATAAATAATTTAAGTCAATGGACATGTATTGAATAAGTATTAAATTTTGCATAGTATTTCTTGAATAACATGACGTGAGAAATATATCCAAGACTACAATCCTTTAGAAAAGTATCCTGATGAATCTTTTACTGGATTTCATTGAGTTGGTTTTAAGAAACTATCATGGCAACTAAGGGGAAATTTGCTAGTTACCTCGTTAACCAACCTTGACCAAAATAAAAACTGTGGCCTTGACCTTAGCTAGAAATATGACCTAAGGCAAAAATTCACAATGACTATGACTTTATAAAAAAACTATGACCTTGAGCTTCTGCTATTTTGAAAATCAATGGGGTTAAACTTGAGTAAAACCCATGACCTTGACTTAAATAAATTTTACTCAGACCTAGGACAATTCAGAGTGACCTTGACCTAGTGCAACTCAGAATGACCTTGATCTAGGACACAACTCTGAGTGACCGAATCTGAGTGACCTTGATCCTATAATTCTTACCTGGCATGAGTTGGCTAATGCTTGGCGGGAGACCATTAGATGCGACCACTGTCTTTGCGGCTGATAGAGTAAGGGGCACGGACACACTGGTTTTCTCTAATCGGTGCAGAAAGAGAAGCAAACTCAATATAAACTCAGGCTTAACTACATAAATACATACAATACATAAAACACAAGCAGCCAACAGTAATAATGCTTGCCTTACCACTACTTGCAGTGATCACAGACACTGAAATGAACATGCTTTAACAAAAATATTTGTTCAATATTTGTTTTCTCCATTTCATGTATATTCCTGTAATAGATAGTGAATTGTTTTTTTCACAATTTATTCATTACTTTTCCTAGTTTGCTATTAATTCTCAATTGATTAAACAATCTTATCCACTCTAACAAATCATCTGCGTTTTTCCTTAAGAAAATTATTGAATATCTTAATTCAGTTTCTATTTTCTAGTAGTTTAATGAAAAATATTTTTGGAAAATCAAATTTCTTTTAAAAAATAGTTTAAAGATTGGCATATGTTGACTAAAATCAATGCCTAGCAATAAGGGACTGGTTAAAAATCTTCTGGTAAGTTTAGGATAATTTAGTAATTAGAATAATCAGTAAACATAAACTTAGGATCAACATAAAATGTGCAGGTAACAAACTTGTGCAACAATTACATAGAACAATATTTACACAGCACTTAAAAAAAATGTTTCAAAGTTGTTGATAAAAGTCGATCAGCAGATTTTGATTGAAATTAGTGTGAAAAAGACATTATAAAAAATCTGAGATTATAAGTGAATTGACAAATTAAATTGAAGACAAATTTACAAGTTTTTGGCATATAATTAAAGCCATTATTAAGCAGGTACATTCCAATTTTGATGATGTTTACAAAATAGAACCAACATAGGGTTGAAAGTAAACTTTATCAATAAAAATAACTGACCAAGGATTGAAATGTGCCCAAAACAACAGCCTATTTAATTAATATATATTATTATTTAATATATAACCCCAAGTAAAAGATACTTACTTTGTAGATGTTAACAAAAACGAGATTCACAAAGCAAAAATATTCTAGAAGCAAATCCAAATGTAAAAAAAAAAATGGACCAAAATGGCCACTGTAAAATCTGGCCAAGATGGCCGCCAACTTACTTGGCAGAAGTTGACTAACAGAGGGTGGGAGTCCGTTGGAGGTAGCTGCCGCGCTGTTGGTGAGGACCGTGGGTCGTGTGGGACTGTGTTGCGCCACCACAGTGTGGGATGTTGACCCCGCCACCGCCTGGGTCAGTGTTTGCTGGAGAGAAGGGGAGGGTGATACTGTGTGGTGATTGGTCGAATGACCCGAGGCGCCAGCAGTTGATTGGTTGGAGGAAGCAGATGAATTATTCACTTGAGCTACGGAGACCGAAGACAGCACCTGTGGAAGGAGGTATGATATTATTTTGTTTTCATCAAGGTGGCTTTCTCTCTTCACAGAGGTTACCCAAGTTAGTTCTTTAAAGAAACCTCTGTTGAAATCATGAAATGATAATTCAATAGATAAGACTAGAGTTCAGTCACCTGTGAGATGCAAACATATTTCAGTTTGAGTTGAAAGAATAAATTTGATTTATCAGAAATTTTAAATGGTACGTATGTGGGTTGTTTTCCAAATTGGTAGCATTTCTGTCCAATCAAGATTTTTTAAATTACTTGTTTTAAAAGGGCTTTTTATTTTCTAAAAAAAAAAATTTGAGATGTTAATAGTCAGTTTATGTGGTAGTAAATTATTCTTGTCATTTAAAAGTTTTGATAAAATCACATTTTAGGGTCAAATTTGATAGTTATACTGATGGTCAGCGTATAAATGTTCACAAAAACGTGTTAATGACGTCAGTTTCTTCAAAACAAATATGTAAAGAAATCTTTGGTGTTTGATCATAGCTGAATAAATATCTTTATCCTACCTCATGTAAGAATGCCCATCTCTGATTGGTCCATGTGACCCTTAACAAATATCCATATACACCGTCACCGAGGGACGATAAATCCCTTATACCTCGCTAAATGAGTAAAGCGTGCATCCAAAACAAATATCCATTTACACCGTCACCGAGGGATGATAAATCCCTTATACCTCGCTAAATGAGTAAAGCGTGCGCCCAAAACAAATATCCATTTACGCCGTCACCGAAGGATGATAAATGCCTTATACCTCGCTAAATGAGTAAAGCATGCGCCCAAAACAAATATCCATTTACACCGTCACCGAAGGATGATAAATCCCTTATACCCTGCTACATGAGTAAATAGTGCTTCCATGTCAATCGATCAAAGTCACGTGATCAGGTCATAGGTGTTGTTCATTTCTGTTTGTCTTTTTAATAATACATTAAGATACTCGGTAAGATAAATTCATTATAACATTCCGTAAAGTGTGGCATAGGGATATATTATTCCCTTGAAAGGTTTTATGCAACTCTTGTTCCGCTCGTTGCATAAAACCTTTCGCAAGAATAATATATCCCTACGTCACCCTTGACGGAATGTTATAACTTATATTACTGTAAAATCATTTATTTTTGTTGGGTGTTATTTTCGCGCAAACATAAAAAATGACTGATTCGCGGGGTTTAACTTTCGCGCATATCGACTAAGCAATAGCAAAAATTTGGTGAGCATAACTACATGCACCGTGCAGCAAAGATTAGAGTGAAGTCAGTAGTAATTAACTTATAAAAACAATATTTATTTAAAAAGTCAATGATTATTCTTTTTAAAATTTATTGTCATTAAACGTCTTCAAGGTTTGAAGTGGTAACGATACATGTCGCCAAGTTTTCCCGGAAGTAAACATTCGGAACGGTTCAGTTTGATCTTTAACTCCAAACAATAGTGTTTGAATGATGTGACTTCTCGAGATCTCGTTCAAAGAAATATCATACCGAACCGAAAATATACGCACCGAATCGAAGCTCTAGCATACTGTAATCAAAACATCAGGACACGCATATTGGCGATCAAGAGTGGATTCCGCCAGGCCGGATTATTGTGATGACTGTGTTTGCACAACAAACAACGTGCATATCGGCGTACGATGTACACACTTGTTAGAGCTCTAATTAGTGACTCGTCATTAATGAACGAACCAAACATTCCTGTGAGTAATAAAATGTGTCAACCAAATTATTTGTCTGTTATTGGTTTTCTTCACGTTCATAACCATAATATTTTGCGACGTTTTATTATTCACGCATTATTGCTTTGCGCGAAAATTAAACCCCCGCGAAATATTATGATTTTACAGTATCAATCAACTGAAGACAATATATCACCTGATTATCAAACTTAAACTTCCCATCCAGTGAGAGTCCTCGTAATGAATTCTGGAACAAAATATTCAAATTATTAATAACAAATACCTCAAAATCCTCAATTTTGTTCACTATTTTAGCATAACGTTTGAAATTTGTTAATGAATTATTGATTAACTTATACTATGACAGAATTTTAAGAAAAGCAATATGACAATCGGAAGTAAAATAAACACTGTGGCTATGAAATATAAGATATTTTCTAAATATCATTGAAGAATGAAATCAAAACATCAATTATAGTAACAGTTTTGAACCTGAACATCAGCAATTCAAATTTTTAAGCTTCTTGGCTCAAAATTGAGTATGGAAAAATGACTGTTTTCATGTTTGCAGGACATGTCAAATAAAAACATTAAGTAAAGCAAAGGTAAATGCATAGAATATAATGTTTACGTTGTAACAGCAATCTCAGCTGGTTTTAATGAGATTGAGTATCCCTGATACCTTGGAGAAAGGGAGGGATAAAAAAAGCATTCATAGACTGACGATGCTGTGACAGTAAAAAATCTGATGTCAGGTTGCAACTGCTTTTAATGAGATTTCAGGTATAATATAGAAAGCTATTCGTGTAAGGTTAAATCTCAATCTGTCAAAATTGTATATATGACGTATAAATTCAGTCAGCCATGAGCATTAGGTTTGAACTGGTTTTAATGAGATTGACCCTGAAAGATACCTGAGAGCCTAGGGCAAGAAGTTGCCCCTGTGCGCCGGTGGAGAGGAGTTGGGGGAGAGCTGCGGCGAGCTGACTTGACACCGCGTGACTTGCATGGGAGGAGCTGCTGCTACTGTGACTCGCTGGGCTGGAGATGCTTCCTGCTGGATGGGAGATGTAAAACAATCGTTAACAAAATTAAAGATATTGTCGTGGTATCTATAGTACCGTAACTGGTATTCTCTGTTAATTACCCTAGGCACTAAGGGTGATAACTTAATTTTACTCATTATGTCACGAATAAATACGCCTCCACCCACAAAGGTTCCTCAGCAGTGAATCCTTATGTCATGTTATGTCAATGGTATTGCATCTCTTGTCAGTGATATTGCAGTTGATGTCAGTGGTATTGCATCTTTAGTCATTGGTATAGCATCTTATGTCACTGTTGTTGCATCTTGTGTCAATGGTATTGCATCTAAGGTCAATGGTATTGCATCTGATGTCAGTGGTATTGCATCTTGTGTCAATGGTATTGCATATATAAGGTCAATGGTATTTCATCTGATGTCAGTGGTATTGCATCTTGTGCCAATGGTATTGCATCTTATGTCAGTTGTATTGCATCTTGTGTCAATGGTATTGCATATAAGGTCAATGGTATTGCATGTTATGTCAATGGTATTGTTTGTTATGTCAATGGTATTGTTTGTTATGTCAATGGTATTGCATGTTATGTCAATGGTATTGTTTGTTATGTCAATGGTATTGTTTGTTATGTCAATGGTATTTTTTGTTATGTCAATGGTATTGCATGTTATGTCAATGGTATTGTTTGTTATGTCAATGGTATTGTTTGTTATGTCAATGGTATTGTTTGTTATGTCAATGGTATTGTTTGTTATGTCAATGGTATTGCATGTTATGTCAATGGTATTGTTTGTTATGTCAATGGTATTGTTTGTTATGTCAATGGTATTGTTTGTTATGTCAATGGTATTGCATATTATGTCAATGGTATTGTTTGCTATGTCAATGGTATTGTTTGTTATGTCAATGGTATTGTTTGTTATGTCAATGGTATTGTATCTTATGTCAGAGGTTCTGCATCTGATATCAACGATATTTCATCTTATGTCAATGATATTGATGGCAAATGATTTACTATCATAATAGATATAATAAAATGCTTTTAAAACCTGTGACATAGATGACATGAGAAAAGATAAAACAGTTGTAAGAAGTAAATGAAGCTAGGTGTTTTTATAGCTAATGGCAAATGACTGGAGAAGCATCTTTCAAGCATTAAGCACACCTTATCTTTTTCATTTCCTTTTTATGCATAGTCCCACAAAAATTCCATGCAAGTGGTAACAAAAGATAAGTTTCATGATTATGAAGAAAAAATACAATTCATCATTTCATTTCAAAACAGGGGTCAAAATCTCATTCCATTTGTTGATTACAATTATGTTTATTATATTTCATATTGAATTTTTTTAACTTTCAAACAAAACCTTCAACAAGTATTCTGATTGGCTGTCTGCTTGTTAAAGCAGTTTTGATTGGTCGACATACCTGGCAAGCCAAGGTTGAGAGGTTGTGCGAGTGCTTGCAAACTAGCTAAATTTGTGGCGATGATTTGACCATTTGACGTGGTCAGGAGTTGTATCTGTTGGTTTCCTCCCGTTGCCAAGGAAACTGGTATGCTGATAAACTGCTGAGTGCCATTACCTGAAATGTCAAAGATAATGTAACATATTGGTAATCTGACCATGATTAGCATTGTCACCTGGGTCGACTATCTGTTATCTATTATCGGAGATTCGTGTGGATGAATATTGATGTAGATAAACGGTTACATAATAGAAATGCTAAATCTGGTATTCTCCAGTATTGAGGCTTAAAGATGTCGCTTGTGTTCAGACAACACAAAAACTCTCGGGTGTAACAAGCATCTTCTTGATAATTGGAAACTGAAATATTCAGTATATGTAAAGGGTTAATTATTGTAGTAATAGCATTTCATAATAAGTCACAAAGTCTGAAAGTCTAGCCATTGCTGATAGTAAATCAATTTCACAAGAATTGAAGGCAAATGAATGTCTTTTTGGTGAAATTCTGCCAAGTCAGTTGTCAAATTCAGTAAACTCTAATATACAAACTGGACCATTTTGATTTATGGGTTAACAATACTGACAAGAGGCAATTCCAATAGATCATCTTGGATAACCTTTCAGGTTCTTATTGCTTACTACTATTCTGTGCTTGTATTGATTTTGTCTCTAAGACATGAAAACCATGTCTTCCTAAATACCTTTTAAACTGTTCTGATGTGAGAATTTCTTTTGCAATCCTAAGACCATTGTCGGAGCTTAGTTGACAAAACTGTACTGAGAAATATATATTTTGAATTCAAAAGGAATAAATGTCAGGACGTCAGCTGCCCTTTCAATACGTAATAATTTTAACTTTTAGAGCAAAAGTCACACAATGTTCAATGAACACATCTGCACATACTGCATCTAACCATCATTATCCTAAAGCCAACAGATAAGACTGTCACTTTAGGAAATCAAATTTTACCAAGCTTTCAATGGTCCAATGTATTTCTGGCCATACTCAAAGGTAACATTTGATCAAAATCAACATTTTGTTACCAAATCAACATTCTTCTAAAGCCAATATATAGAACTGTCACTTAAACAGATCAATGTTCACCCAATATTTAATGGTTAAACATACATCTTTACATACTGAATGGCAACAGTTTGTTAATAAAACATCCCCTACAGGATACATATAGAAATGTGAATTTAAAAGATGAAAAGCAATCAATGGTTAAATGTATATCTGCATATATTCAATAGCAACGTTTTGTTCTCGAAGTCTCTTTCTCGGGCAGCGAGGTGTATTGTTACAATTGATCGATCAGTCACTGTATTTCCATATTCCACAGACATTAAAATCTCATCAGTAAATATCAGTTGACAATGGCAGCCGTTTCATAAAGCACAGAGACAAAAATCTATAACCCAGTGTACCGGAATATTCGATGTAAAGAATTGCAGGAAGATTTGAAGAAGAAGACAAAAACATACTAAAAATTTGTGTTTGTGAATCATGAGGAATCAAATTCCTTACACTTTTCTCTTCTTCTGAAAAATTTATATTTTAAACTCAAAGGAAGATGAGATAAGCCTCAAAGACCACACTGAATGTCTACAAAACATGCATATATATTTGACAAAACATTCCCATCATTATCTTCCCTAACCAATGAATATTATTAATGTGAAAAATGTATAATTTTATCTTGAATTGCTGTATAATCAATTTAGATATTGATTAATAATTCCCTGTGTAAAGATGAGCCAAAGAGAGATTGGCCGTGCCAAAGGTTCAAACAACATTTTTACCTGGTACCCATTTGTACTGCTTGTGTGAACAGTTCCACATATAGAACAAAATCATGCATCTACCTAGAGTGACATCATTATTTTCTCAAATTAATGGGATACAGACTAAGTTCTTTGAGTCATATATTTCAAACTTAATAAATGGTATTATTTTATCGATAAGTAGTGATTGTTTCAGAAAATCAGAAACCATATACGTATAAAGTCAGTAAAGTGACAATAAACGGGTAAAAGTCGTGATTTGTGATCGAAAATCAGACAGTGGTGCGCGCGAATGTGAGTAAAGGAGGCGATTTCAACTTAACACAGGTCATAAGGTATTTTGGCTATTTTAACAAATCACTTAAGGAAAGACTTATCAACAATGCCTTGTAATTCTGTAGCAAGGCTTTACACATTCGTAAAGTTGATTAATGCCTTCATTTTTCATTCATGTTTTTTTTACAGAGTGTGCGCTCTCATTTATCTCGTTGTACTATCTATATCCGCTAAAATATTATCGTCAGTAACATGTTTCAATTGGGTTATGTTATAAACATGCACTAATAACATACTTGTATACACAGAAATGTCCCCTTGAATTTATTTCCCACCAAAAATACCGTTAGGTGAAGTAATTTTATTTAACTAAGGACATATGATATTTTTGCTCTTATTTAAGCCACATAAAAAACATTTTTACATACTCTGCATCAATTTTAAGAGAGTGAGAAACACAAGCCTTACTTTATGAATGTTGTCATTTGATCGATGTTGGAAACGTATTATTAACAAACACAAAGAGAAAATGGGTCAGAAGTGATTAATAGGTTAAAAACAAATAAACACATTAATGGGACAACGAATTTCAAACAATTGACATCAAATGTCAATGATTTTTTAATATCATTGCAAACGAGAACACAAAATAATTTTGGTATTTTGAGATAAAGATGCAGATATAGTTTGAACTCAACTTCAGAGTTACTTTGATCTTATAAGCCACATTAAAGTTTATGAAACATACTTTGTGCAACTTTTTAGTTTCATTTAGGCAGAGAGTAAAACCTTCAAACTAGCTCGTTAATTTACTGGGTCACCCAACCAGTCATGAACCACAACCACTGATGATCAACTTCATTAATTGTGAAAGGCACCGAACTGGATGCGACTATGAGAATGACACTAGAATGGATACCAAATGAATATATGAATATATTAATTATTGTATTTAAATGATGAGAATGAACGAGTTATTCATTCTTAGTAAACTCATATAGTTAAAACACTTGATCACTGCTCATGTCAGAGAAAACACGATTAAGGTTTTTGCATTAAAACTCCATATAGATTACAAAACCCACGCATGTATATGCATGGCTTGGTCTGATTTGCAAATGAAATTAGTCATATTCTTCAGTAGAATATTAATGAATAACATGATTCATAAATGTATTTTTGATACATGTTAAGAAATGAGTAATGAATAATGGGTTTTTTTACCTATAACCTTCTGTGAATGTTTTAATTTAGAATTAGTTTCTTTTCATTTACAGTTAACCTTGCTTAGTTATTACAATCAAAGAAACATATAAAAAAAAATTAATTTTTAAATTTTTTTTTATTTGTTCTGGCTTATGTCAATAAAATGTCAATGTCTCTGTTTAGAATTAGATTCTTTACATTCAAACTATTGGTATCTATTACAATCATTAAATTGAAACACAGCTGAATTATGTTTGAGAATTAAAAAAAATATGTCATTTGTTCTGATATACGTCACCCAACCAATAAGCTGACAGGTACACTGTAAGTACTGAACTGAATGACTTAGCGCTAAAAAAATAATCAATATCGATCATGGTCAACAAGGGACCTATATGATGATGGCGTTAATATATAGATATACTGTTTACCAAACAACTTATTCTGAAAGTAAAACTAATACAATGATGTTGTCTGTGAAGATACACCGTTTACTATACAACTTATTATTAACTGAAATAAATACTGATTTTACTGAATTTGTTGTCAGCTATTTCCTTTAATAGAAATTTGGAAAAATAATTGTTTACATTGTGATCATATACAAATGATAAATTTTATGTCAAAGAATAAATACCATCCCTTTTATTTGAGGTGAAGTGGGGTGAGGTGGTGTTTTACGTAGCTTTCAAGAGTATTTCACTTATATCGTATTCTTGCAGGGAGAAAGCCTCTTGGTCCAAAGCCGAATGCAGTAACCCCTGCGCAAAATATGCTAGTTTCTGTACAACATATTCTTATGACAAATTTCCTACTCAAAGAAATATGAATGTTTTGAACAACATATTACTTTAGCAATTATTGATTTTTCATTTCAAAAGAAAATATGCTAGTTTCTGTACAACACATTCTCATGACAAATTTTGTACTCAAAGAAAATATGCCATGTACTGAACAACATATAACTATGGCAATTATTGATTTTTCATTCAAGGAGATTCGATGTCCGTCAGGTCCAAAGGGAGGTTCATTAGTGCTTTGATTGTGTTCTTCAGTATCACTGGCAGGAACTGAAGATATATTTCTTCTTGACGGCAAATGTCAGGGTTTAATTGTGACAGATCTCTAGAGGGTTTCTTCTTGTGTCTTTATTAGAAAGCCAAAAGGATCTTAAGATTGCGATCGGGACGTTTTTATTTATCAGACAGCTAAAGGATCTTGTGTTTTCAATTGAGGTGCTTTTATGCATCATGATCAAATTCTGGTTAATTTATTCCTTGATTGATTTGGAGACCACTGGGGATATCTGATTAATTAATGAAAGAGTTTAAAATCCGGAGTGAAAAAAATCATGCCTTAATCAGTGTATTAAAAGAATATCTTACTGCTCTCATAATGAATTAAAATTTGACGAATTAAACATTTTTGGTAAACTCTAATATCAAAATAACTATCCATTTAGAAACAGTTAGGTAAGAGTGACATTTTTGCACGTAAGTTCTATAAATGGTAGCAATTCTAGAATTATAATTTTTTCAACGCATAAAATCTTAGGAATGGAATATGAAAATGCACTACATTTCCCTTTTAATCTCAAAGATCTTTAAAAAATATGACAATTCTCTTTCTCTTAATGCTTTGAGCCTTCCAGGGAACAGCTACTACAATCCTTAAGACTGATAAAAGCCTTAAAGATTCAAATGAGAGCCATAGTTCAGCTCAACTCATCAAAATCCTATATAAAACCAAATGAAGATAACATCCATATAAAAAGCCTTGTAAGTCACAATAGCTAGAACCTTAAAACAACTAGTGACCTGTGAAAGCTTTATTGTTGGGATCGAAATAAAAATCTTTTGATGCTCACAACAGCCAGACAATATTCATCGCCCACCTACCATTCTGCCCACTTCCCACAGAGACACCACCCAATAATGCTAAACTCATTGATAATCTGGAAAGGAAGTTGTCTTAACTCGAAAGAATTGTTTGGAACAAGGGCCTAGAAATAAGACGATTCCCTACCCTTTAATTCTAAGAGCCAGCAAGGGAACAGCGACTACAATTAATCCAACTGGAATTAGGAATGACAATAATATTATTCCATAAAACCTGTGAATTGTTACGTCAATGACCTCAAATCTTGGAAGATTCTCTACCCCTTGATGCTGAGACAGGGAACAGCAAGTACAATTTATCATACAAAGAATAAAACTTCTCTCCACAGACAGAACACTCAATGATGCTCCATTTTTCGACTTTCTAAAGAATTTGTTTTGCTGAAACAACAAACTCACAAACAGCAGATGGAAGATTACCTATGTATATTCTGTCAAAATTTCTTTTCAAAGACTGTGTAAAAATTGATGTCTGATTTCATGTACATGTACAACAAAGATAAAAAAAAAGAAAGAAAGATCTCCTACCCCTTTATGCTTACAGCCAGATAGGTAACAGCAACAACAATTTATCTTACACTTTCTTGGTTACCAATGATGATTTAAATGACATGATGAATACACAAAATAGAAAAACCATCACAATCCACAATTTTCTGGAGTGGAAGTCATTGAACTCAAATCAAAAAAGATTTTCAACCCCTTAATGCCAAGATAGGGAACAGCAACTACACTCCATAACAATAAGGGACAAAACTACTATCATGGAGTTTGAAAGATTTACAAAGTTCGGGGATAAAAACTCCACTTTGCACATCAAGGAAGATCCCATAACCCTTAATGCTGAGGCCAGTCAGGGAACAGCAACTACAATCTTTTAATTCGTTCTATGCTTCACCTGTGAAAAAGTTGCTACAACGCTTTGACAAAAGACTGCAAGCATGCGAAACCTTTGAAATTTGTCGACTGAAAGTTTATGAACTACAATCGGCATATCAAAGAAGATCTGCTACCCCTTAATGCCAGGTGCCAGACAGGGAACAGCAACTACGATCTATGCAACAGTTCTATTCTCTACCTGTGGAGACTGGAATGAGTAGTTGCTGAACCCCGAGGGAACCTGCTGCCGCAGACGCTGCCGCTGCCTGACCTTGCACTGCTGCCGCCTGCGCCGCCGCTTGACTTGCCAGGAAGAACTGTGGCGCCACCTGGGGTTGACCTAGGAGCTGCGTCTGACTTGACAGGGAGTGAATTGCACCTGTAAGTATAAGGACAGCAGTTAATCTATGGAATGGTGGACAGGACAGGACAGCAAGGTTATCAACCTTGTGAAGACCACACACAATGTTATCTAACGTCATATGGACTGAGCAGGAGAGTTATCTACTTTGATGAAGACATTCCAGAATATTTATCTACCTTAATAAAGATTTACCAGCAAAAAGATCATAAACACTGATAAGGACTTTACAGAAGATTGATCTACCTTGATAGAACTAGGGAGGGTTATCTACCTGGATGAGACACAGACAGAAGAGTTATGTACCTTGATATGTTACAGAAAAGTGTAGACAAATAAACAGGGGAAAATGGCTGACTTCATGATGTCCGATTGGAGTTACCTACCTTTATAAGGACTATCCAAAAGAGTTATCTACCTTGACAAGATATTGACAGATGATTAGAGACAGGAGAGTTACCTACCTTGACAACGACTATCAAGGAGAGTTATCTACCTTGATAAGTTAGAGACAAAAGACTTATAGATCTTAGATTGACAAGGAACTTATGCAGAAGTGTTATCTACATTCAGTGAAAAAGAGCTAGGCCAAAGAATATCACACAGGAAATGAATTCACCACAGGGAGCAAAACAATGTCCCTTTTCCTATAGTGTAGCTGATCTGAGGTTGGGCTGAAAAGTTAATGTTGTGCAACAAATGCTTAGCACAAAGTACCTGCAGGTTAATCCTGTAACAGTAGGTCAGTGAACAACTTTCCCCACAAGGCAGAACTCAAACCAGTTTCTATCACCGGCTAATATAGGTCTTGCTGTATTGCACCAAATTTTGTTGTTAGAGATCAAGTTCAGTTTGAGCAGGCTAAAAAGCTGGCACAGAAAAGCAATGAAATAGAGCAAGGTTTAAATACTTATACATTGTGTAAGAAATTGGTCCCAGAATACCTTATATGTAGCTAATAATGTGTCAATTACCCACCAAGAATAACTTCAGGAGGCAAAAGGGTTAAACTTTCCACTCACCATTTGCTTCAGATTTGGAGTCGGTGATGGAGGAAGAAGTGGGCGTGTCACCTACGGAGGGAACCGACATAAACAGGTGGTCTGGCAGTCCCAGGGTGCCACTGGACGCGTTTGGCAGTGACACTGACGGCATTGTGAACACCGATGACACCGGCGCCAATGGGGACTGAGTGGTTGTGGCTGATAGCATGACATCCTGCAAGAGAGAGAAACAAAATGATAACTGCTGTATTCTCTTCAACTATGGTATAGGTGGATTTTGTCAGTGGCAGTTGTGTGGGTGGCTTTTGTCCAAAACTCCCAATACATTTGTGAATCTCTTTTTGCCATGACTGAGTTGTTGTAAAGAATTATTGCATGACAAATTGAAAAGGTGGGTGTATTTATTAGATTAAATAGGTTGTTTTTGCAAATCTTATTACTTAAAGGTAGAAAGAACATTACTGAGAAAAATATTTCAAGGAATGACATAAATTATTCATTGAAATTCAATTTATTGTCAAATTTCTTTTTGATGATTCAGTCAATAACTTCAGAAATGAAAAATCATTATAGTCTCTCACAGGTGAACCAAATCAAATTGTAGTTTCTACAAAATCTATTCATTAAAATGCAAATGCATGTTATTGACATGCATGGTTGACTTTTTATATGAGAACCCTTGGTGCAAATGAGATGTGCACTGAGCAATGAAGTGTTGTTTATTTCAAATCAATTGAATAAGGTATGTCTATGAGAACTGTATATATCTTTACATTTTCACTACCAATTGAAAAAATATTTAAAAATATGTTCAACCTGAGCTCAGGTATATGATGTGAATAATATTTATGTTCAATTGTTATCTTACCCAGTCTTACCCAAACACAATTTGCAGATGTAATAAGTAATGATGAATTATGGAATAATCATCATATTTAAATTTTACCTGTGACTACTTAATTGTACACGTTTCAAGTTTTGTCAATTAAGTCATCAAATTTGATAATGTAAAACCAACAAGTTTCCCAAAATATTTCATTTTGCTTACCCCAGATTGTTGATGGATGATTTGAAAATATTTCAAAACCCAACCGTACTAAGCCTCATACTAAGATATACTTAAACTTTGCTGAAAATAGAACTTAAATAGTAATACAAATGATTTTCACGTAAAAATTAAATTATCTCAAAAGTATTGTTGAAACAAATGTTCAAACAAAGATTTTTCAAAAATTATGTTGAATCTATGTTTAAGCAAACAATCAGTCTAAAAAAACTAAGATTTTCACCAAAACCTCCAAAACTAAGATTAAAAATTAAATTTTGTCAAAACAGATCTCTAAAACCCTGGATAAAAAAGCTTGCATGTCTATACAAACCTATCAAACAAAAACATCTGTCAGACCAAGATGGAGATAAAGAATTCACCCCTTCATGCATATTTTATACGTATCGCGTGAAGCATCCCTCGGGTTGTGACTGACATAATACTTCCAGGATAAAACCAAACCACAAATTTATCACGTCAATATTCTCTGTTATATCCCGTAATCACCTTCCATCAGTGGAATAATGCTTGTAATGGTATGTTACCGAATTGTATGGCGCCGTGTGATAACAGCGTCATAGAGGGGCTTTGTACCGAAGCTTGTTATTTGGAATAATATTGGATTCTTGGTCCCAAAGGTATAGAACAGAATCAAATAAAGTAACGACCTACATATATGTAGAGAGGAATAAAAGGGGGTTGTTACTTCTATGTGGAACTATCAATAGAGAGGGTATCACCACCAAGCGCATTTAAAAGAAAGTTTGGGCATAAGGTTCAAAAGGAATAAATCATACTCCAATGAAATGAAGAAATATACTTCTGCAGATGATACTTATATCGAAATTGAAACCTGTAGGAGAAACTGTGTGCTGTTGTTTTCCCCAAGATCTTTCTCAGCAATGTCATTAAATTCAAGATTGGATATTTGGTCTCAAGAAAAAAAACCTACACAAAATAACTATATCCTCATACTATGAGAGTTTTTTAATGAGACTTTCATTTCTGTGTGGGAATATCAAAGCAATGGATTTTATGCTGTCCATAGAAAAAAATGAAACGACGACCTTAACATACGCAGAAGAAGTTATTCAACTCAGGTTTTATTTTGCGATTTTTTCTTTGCGCTAAGATACTTACAATATACTAACATTTGCCTCCTTTTTGAGAGAGATAGAACTAACTAGCCCTTGTTGGATTAATTAAACTATCATTAGACTAAGATAGTTGTTACAACTTGGAAGTCCATTTATTTCTCAAATGACCAAAATCATTTTTTCTAAGTGAAAAAAAATAATTAAATATTTATTACAGAATTTTTTGAAGAATAACAACCAATTTATATTTTAGCATAATTGTATTTAACAGAATTCATAAGATTGATAGCAATGCAAAAGGTAGGTTTTTACAAGGAATGTCTTAGCAATATGTCCAAGGCATTTAGTAGAGCTGTGTGATATATCTTATTATCAAGAATCGTGATACAACGATACAGCCTATGTATTGTGATACGTATCATTGACAATGAAATTATTCGTTTTCCCTAAAAATCAAGGTGCTTTTCAAAAGTTGATCTTTATTTTTTATCAAAAATCCCTGAAGATAGTACCCGATTGAATGGTATCATATTGTGATATCTTGATAATAATAATAATGGGAATTGTACTTTCGATGCTGCTACTTAGCGCTTTGCGCGACCATATAGGTCCATACATCCCGTATTCAGGTACCCAATTGTACAGCTGGGTGGACTGAGTGCAATGTGGATGAAGTGCCTTGCCCAAGGACACATGTGTAAAGCCCATCTCACAAATGTTTGGGGTCTCCACCTGGATTCGAACCCGGGCCGTTTGAGTGAGAGGCCAGAGCTGACCACTACACCACCATGCTCCATGATACTTATCACATTGTTAAATATCTGTATTATCAAATCTCTTACACATACGTCAAGTCAGGTTCTGCTTTGAAAATATTTTGTCCCAAAAGAATTAACTTGAAAAGGATAAAAAGATGATTATGATAATACAACAAAGTAAATTGCTGTAGGAAGTAGCCATTAAGAACTTGGATGTTCGGTCCCTACTGAGTTGAGAAAGAAAATAATCTGACAGATGTATATATTTCCTTTCAAGAGGAGAAGACTTTTGATTTCATTTGACGCCATTACATTTAACCATTTTCCAGCTTAAAGCGCCAAAGGTCAACTGCAGAATCTTAGTGTCAAGTCAAGAGAGAAAGCAAGAGATGATGGAAGTAAAGTGTAAGTCTGACAGATGTTTGCAATTCCTTTCAAGAGGAGAATTTAGATATTATTTGATGCTATTACATTTGACCATTTTCCAGCTTATAGCGCCAAAGGTCAACCACAGAATTCTAGTGTCAAGTCAAGAAAGAAGTCGGAAAGGGAGGGAAGTAAAGAGTCAGTCCTTCCTGGATTCTGCAATTCATGTTAGTTACAGCTCATCCTCTTTCATGTTTGGGAATTTATGAAGGAGCTACCTCTGTGGGGAGAGAATGGTTTAAGCTTTGCAAATCCATTTTCATAACTCAAATGATTAAAAGGTGTTCACACTGAAATGGCTGCCTGAATTTTTGCTTGATACTTGAAACTTAATTTTACCATTATGGATAATCCGGCTGATTAATGAGACATTTCAAACTCTGATTTAAATCTATATTGCATACACTGATATTTAGTGGGGAAAATTTCTACAAATAAGTTTTTCAGAAACATGACCTAGTGCTTTTAAAATGGCAATCCAATTGCAACATCAATGTTTGACACATCAATCAAAAGTGTCATGTTATCCTAATTGGGACCTTACAGGGGCTAGCATATGTTGTTGGAGTCAAATCTGTTAAACTTCATTAATGGTGATATTTCATCGACAAGTAGTTGTTGTTTCTGAAAATCAATATCTCAATGCTTATCAGTTAAGATGCTATGGTGCTTTTATAATTGAAATATCAATGTTTGACATATCATTCTATTGAGTCACATATTAAGAATATTGTAGGCGTCAAATATTTCAAATGTTAATGATGTTATTTCATCAAAAATTACTCTTTCAGAATATTGATATTTAATTTGTAAATAATGTGACAATATGTAGGTCTTATGTCAAGATTGGAAATTGACGTCATGATGTTGGCTCTTGAAAATTATTCAAATGCAATAATGGAATTTAACTCTACAAAAGGATAGCAATGGGAGTCAAGCACATTATATGTCTTGTAACTAGTATCCATGTGAATGGGATCCATAATTTTGATTTCAGAAAATGGTCATAGCACCATTTAACCAACTAGTTACTAGTGTATTTGAAATTTTGGGATGAATTTGGATCATATGAAATTAGATTAGCACATATGATATTTTGGTACATACCAAAGTCAGATTAAAAGTTAATGAAATATACGCTGTCACTTTAAAGGCTGGCTCACTAAAGGGTCTATTTTAGCAAAGGTCAAAGGTGAAGAAATTCCAAATTGATTAAATCAATTTCATTTGCTTTGACTTGAAACTTATTTTATTTTTTTAATTGGCAATTCTTATTTCAATAATCCCTGAAGTACATGAAGGACAATGCAATCAGGGAGATGCATTCCTTTTTGACATTTACAGTATTTATAAAAAAATGTTTTGTTCATTTTTTAAAAATGTATTTAACATAGAAGTGAATGACAAAAGATCCTTGAATTTTTCTACACCTTTTGTTCAAATATCCACGCTTCTCAAAGACATACTGAAAGTTAGGCCAACCAAAGACACAAAAGGGTATACAAGATAACCATGGTTAGAATGGTGTATCACAAAAATAAACAATTAAAGAACACACAAAATCAGGTAATTTGTATCAACTTGAGTCTTGAGTCTTGAAACAAGGAGTGGTAGAAAAGACGCTAATTCTATGTTTTGAATTTCAAATAATGGAAATAAAATATGATATTTATTCGATTTCAAAACTAAAGAGACATTCTGAATTGCCCAGAACTTAGTGCAAACAAAATCTAAATTAATACATATCAGTTATGCCAATCATAAGAGCTTGATTTCAGATTCACAAAATTACACGAACATACCACAGTGTCTAATTTGTATCACTAAGATTTAAAATTGTAATATACCTAAATAAAGACTTATTTTGAACTTAGTGTGAATAAAATTTACAATAAAACATACAAGCATTTGTTGAGTTTCAAATCCAATAAAATGACAAAACCAGATCTCTTTCTCTTATATATGTGGGACAGAGATTAAAGAGCCACTTCGTGATTTTCATAACATATCATTTACCTTTAATATGAACCTAAATTTCATATGTGGTGATATAAAATCAAAACATCTTAACTTTTCATGTCCAAAAGACATATATATGACAAATACTGGTTTTCCATGGAAATCTAAAAACAGCCTTATAAATGCACAGAGGTGTAGATATCACATCCAATATTCATGGATACTAGTTACATAACCTAACAAACACTATCAACTCCTAACTGCCCTCCTGGCTGTTTTAGATAAGTCTCCAAAATTACGTTTGACTATTTGACGTGTGCCACTGTCCGGTTTTCGATCGTAATTGCGATGTTCTACCTTCATATTGTCACTGTAAAAAAACCAACAAGCTTTAAATTGTGTCTTTTTGGTAACAGTCAATACTTAGCGATCAAATGACACCATTGATTAAGTTTGGCATATATGACTCCAACAACTCACGGAGTGGCTCTTTAAGAAGTTAAAAAGTCAAAATTTACAAAACTAACATCATACCACTCACCCTAAAAGCCAAACTAAGATCAAGATAGATTGACAACTAAATTAATAATGTTTTATCAAATTCTCATATTTACTAAACTCAAGCATCAGTATTGACAATTAATGGTCATTTTTTAAAAATGTTTTTTATTCAAGTTTAAGAAGTTGATATAATTATGCTTGTTATATGAGAAGCTTAAATTTAAGGAAACTGACAACAAAATGAATTATTATTTCTTAAATTAATTGAACTCTGAGGGAAAAATACTTATGATAATGCATATCAGTAATTTTTTGAGTTAATGCTCAAATTCAAGAAATTGATAAGATAATGCCCCTGTACAATTGAACAAAATTCAAAGATACCAAAAATAATACATTTTCAAATTTTTTCTCAAAATCCATTGAACTAAATGTCACAAAAGAATCCCGACTGATATCAGTTACTTTTACGATTGACAGAGATTAAAAAATACTGACAAAAAAGACCCATAGTTTCCAATATTTTCTTCCAATCCATTGAACTAAATGACACCTAATGATCCCGACACATATCAGTTTCTCCATGTGTCGAGTGCATGCAAATGCATATTGATCCCCCGAGTCAATCCAGTCTGTCATTCACAGAAACCATGGATACATTATTCTACCGGGTTGCCTAGCAACGCTTGACAGCACAGAACAAGGCACCATTCCACAAATTAACAACACTAGTTGGACTTCAATTCAGAGTTTTTTATCGAGCCGGAATGCTTTTAAATTTTGATTTGTCAAAAAGGTTGCTTTCTCAACTGTTCCTAACAAATTAAGCCAGGCAGGAAAAAAAACTAAAAATGGTTTTATAGACCTTATAAATTTGCTGTTCACCTTGAAAGAAGATATTTGTCGGGAGTGCTTTATTGAGTATCAGTTACAATTTAACAAGGTAATACAGGGAATACAAACTTCTTGGTATAGACATACAGCATAGTAAAGCAAAATGATCCAATCATTAGTAGCGCCTTTACAAAAATGTAAGTAAAGAACGGAGTCATCATAATTACTGATATTTTCTGCCTCTCGGGATTATTCACGAAAATACAAGCTAAACATTGGATTCAGAGATTATTATTTTTTAGTAAATATCACTATCCATCCTCAAATGTAAGGGTTGTATATTTTTATAAATGATATAGCTTCTGTGCTTGAGAGACTGGTGAGATAAAGTTTAAAGTTCAATTTGAGTGATTTAATGCTTTAACGAAGTTAACAAATACAATATATAAAATTATGCCGTAAAGAGAGTTGATATAGAAAGATCAGACACAAATCTATTTATCATCCAAAATCATTCTTCAAAAAGTTTCAGCATTATCAAATCTGTCTGGAAAGAAATATTGTAACATGACTTCGTTGTATTCTCGATTCTGATTGGTTGATTTGAAAAAATTACCCCATGTTGAATGACAATGAATACCCGCAAATTAGCAAAGGCGAATCACCGCGAATAATATGTTCACTAGTGGCGGCCCGACTCAAGTTTTAATTTTCCAGTTTCTTAGAAAATTTGTGCCATACTCCGATTTGACAGTTGTCTTTGTCCTTTTTTATATTATGTCTACCAGTAGATATCACAAATGCACTTTAATATGATTTATTTTTGAAGAACGAAAATATTTTCAACTGGCTTACTTAGTCAAAGTTTGCCGCAAAGTGTCATGCGGCCGCCTTCTTTCGAATGCCGTTTCCATGGTATGACGTCACAAAGGCCAACCGTTTTGACGTCACAATGTTTACATCGCTGTCACAATGGTTGTGGGCTAGTTTAAGACTTTTGTACTCGAGGTTTTACGATAATTCACCATGAGCTTTATAATTGTTGATTTCGGTCTCAAATTAAACAAGTATGTCGTAATGTCTTCCTGTTACGAATGCCACTATTTTCTGTTATCTTAACGATGTTTGTAATGTAAATAATGCCGGGAATTCACATAAGTTAGACCTTTTCACACCTCTTACAGAAATAGAACAGTCGCAAAGTCCTTTCCACACAAAAATAAGTACGCAAAAACAGAGTTCGCTTTGAAACTTCTAATAACACTAACAGTCATGTTACAATATCAATAAATAGTTGCGTTTGTAAAATTTCCGGGATTCATTGTTATTCAACGCCTGCAAATTTAAGCGTTTAAAACCTCCAGCTAACGCCGTCGGTTTTAAACTAAATTTGCGGATGTTGAATAACAATGAATCCTGGAAATTTTACAAACGCAACTATATACTAGTATTATTACAGGGTGAGGTGAGGTGAGGTGAGGTGAGGTGAGGTGAGGTAAGGTGAGGTGAGGTGATTTGGTGTTAAACATCCGCCACACTTTCAACAGTATTTCACTTTTATCATGCACGCAACAATATTGTGGATATACATTTCGGTGAAACCTGCGATCATCGGCTGGAAGTAACTGACCATGAGTGGCATAGCGTTAACATAATTCAGTGTAGCATTGCAACCAAACCTTACTGCATGTAGAAAAGTTCTCTATTGCAGACAGAGTTGCCAAGCCAAAACCAAAACCTCTTGAACCGAAGCTGAACAAGCTAACCACTGCTCTATTCCCACGTTTGTCAGGGAATTCATCCAATGGTTCAATCGATTTAACAAAGAACTTCAATCTTTAGTAAATATGTGACATATGAAAATGTGCTCCCACACATTTTACCAATAAAATCAAAGCTCGGATGCTATAGTAATTGATTTATTGTGTGTATTCATATTAATAATTGATATACAGGTTATTAAAACATGAATATTTGATTGCCGATTTTCTGGGGTTTTCTGCTTAATTGTTATTCAAGAATTCATTGGATGGAAATTTTTTTTTTCAAGTATCTTTGCAATAACAAAATACATTCTATCCTATATAGAAGGGAAAATTCTATGTCAGCATAAACTGTTCTATCATCGATATGTGCTAACTATCAATCATTTAGAAACTTTTTATCTATCAATTGGAAAGGACTTATTTTTAATGAAAGGTTGACACAAGAGATAACCATTTTCTCTAACGAAAACAAAAGGCGTGATTTTCAACTGTCTTTTATATAAAACATGGGCATTCTCATCCATAAATTGGAAAGGGGTGATTACCAACTGTCTTTAATATAAATCACTATTCTCTTCAATAAATTGGAATGGGCTGATTTTCAACTGTCTTTTATAATGTTGAGATCGCCATTCTCTTCAATAACTTGGAAAGGGGATGTTTTCAACTGTCTTTGTAGTAAGACCCATTATTCCATTAACTGGGGAGAAAGTCATTTTTCTGGTTCTCTTATATTCATATTAGAGAGAGTCACAGAGGACCAATTTCAATACTCAGAGGACAAGGGCAGGCGTATGGGGACAATACAAGGTCATTAGACTGACCAGCAGAGGACAAAGAGATCTGACCATGCAAGCCACTGACCAATTAACCCAGAAATTGATATCTCATCAATTAATGGATCATCAATTACAGAGATTCTTAAGGTGCGGGTTTGAATCCTGTAATGGTTGCCCACCAGAAAATTACTGATATTGGATTTAGTACTGTTGTATACATGTGACCAAAAAGTATTTAAAACAATCCTGACTAATTCACCTTTAGATAACAAATTCTTCTAAACTATTTTGAAAATTTGCCATCTTCCTTATGACTGTCTGTGACAAAAGAAATCACCAATACTGGTTTAGACTATACTTTTAGATGAAATATATTTCTAAACCATTTTCACAAATTTGCTTGTCTGTAGTTCATTATAACTGTCTGTGACAAAAGAAATCGCCTATAATCTACATCTCTTTAGACTTATTCGTGTTATCATGCAAAATGAAGTGAGGAATATAAATATAGTATTCCTAATCTTGAGGTCATTTCTAACTTGTAAGGGTCACTAGATGACCAAATCAGAGGCAATGATGTGACCAGGCAAGAAACTGACCAATTAGTCTTCAAATATCAGTTAATGGTTTGAGACAATGATCCTCTTATATTGAAAAAGGTCAGTTTTGTCTGAACTGCAAAGAATTCCTTGGACAGGCTGAAATTGGAAAGGGTCATTCCGGACTTGTCCCCATATGCTCTATGGTCATCGGACTGAGAATTGAGGGACAAAGAGTCTTGACCATGCATGACACTGACCGATTAACCACACAATGGATATTTTATCAACCAGCCTTTGTTATCTGACAGCGAGGGGGTTAATCTTGAACACATGTGGGCTGTCAGATAAAGGGATTAGCACTGTCGGATTGTGGCAATCCTATTCTTTATTCATTGGATTTCCTTGTGATAAGCTTTGGATCTATGTCATTAACAAAATTATAGCTTTTGGTTTTCTTTGTATACTGTCTACGAGAAAGACATTTCTAAAAATATTGTCTTTCTGTCTACTGCATTTATTTAGACTTCGTACATGCCTTTCAAACATAAACATGGTCATTGGAAAGGGGTGTTTACTGAATTAATATTATGCCATCAAATTCCTTCATTTCTTCTATACCAATTTCATAAAACAGTTACCGTGTCCTTTCAGAACAAATTTTCATTTCATTTTCAAGATTTGATAGTTTAATGAAATAAATAAAGTCTAACATTATTAATTATTGACTCCTTTCCTTTTTTGACAATTGCAGTGACCATATAGAAAAACATCAAACTCAACCCGTAAGTTTGAGATTCAAAATGAAACTTTGAATTTTCCCATTTGAACATTACACACCATTTTTGTTTTGCATTGACATTATACTAAAGAGAGCCTTGAAATTGGATTTAGAAAGAATTTGATCATGTCTGACTTGTGAAAGAAAATTCATCAGTTGGAAAATGTGTTCAGAGAATGTAATACAAGTGAAAAACATTTCCAACTACTGAAATTAATAAACAATGCCAACCTGCCACCTGATGCTAGCTCCTAATGATATTAGCCGTTCAACTACTGTTCAGTATTAACAGTCGTCTGTTGGATCAGGTTGCGTTTGGTAATTTACTGTAGAAAAACTATAGAATCAATGTTGACAAGTCAATTGCACTCAATGAACTAGTCACTTTTGTTTCATTTTTCTAAATATCAGATACAATATCATAGAAATCAAAACATATATTACATTGAGGGCAATCATATCTGGGTTCATATTTTACATACAATGCCCTAGGACATGAGAACATCAACAAATCTATGTCATCATGTTTTGTCTTTGACATTTAGCTCTTAATGTAAAGTGTTTGCTGAAAGTAGTTTGTGGTTTATTTCTTATATGTCTGCAGGCAAGTAGTATCAAGATTCTTTTTTTGGTATCTTCAAGAATACAAACACATAATATTAACATATCATATTACATATTTTCCTTAAAACAGAATTTCAATAACATCCAAAACAAGCTGAAACATGATAAAAGTTGATATATATTTTCAACATACCTTTTTTGCCTTGCAGATACTGAAAAAGTTGTCAACTGATATAGTGGTGAATCCAGGAACTAGGAAAGAGAGGTGGGGGGGGGGGGGGGGGGGGGGGGGGGGGGGGGGGTCACCTATTGAAAAAAGGGGGGGGGGGGATTTCACCTATTTAAAAAGGGGGGTGGTCACCTATTGAAAAGGGGGGTTCACCTATTGAAAAGGGAGGTCACCTATTGAAAAGGGGGGTTCACCCTGATGGGTCGCCATTTTTATTCTTTTTTTTTAAAAGCAAACAAAAGTTGGGGGGTCAAACCCCAAAACTCCAAGAAAATAATTGAACTGATGAAAACTTTTCACACCACTTCTGTCGTACAGTAGATAGTACAATTGTCAGCCATTATCAAAGAAAATGACTTCAATCAGCCATTGATTGAAGTTTTAATATAACACCTTCCCATCCCTAACAAAGATACATTAAGTCCATTTTTTAACAAAGGCCTGAACAGGTGGCTTATGGTGAAGGCAAGGGTTTGGGATTTATTGTAATCAACCAGCTTATGGCCATGTGACCCTTAATAATAACCAGCATGCTCCATTTAGCCCTTTGTTTTGCCCATTGCGGTATTGCAGACATTCCATACAGAAGAAGAAATTGCCCCGAGCTAAGTTTGAAAATCAATAGTTTTCACCTTGATGATGATGCAACTTCCATTGATGTTTCTGCAACTTGTTATTGTGGTTTTGGATAAGGATTTTTAATGCCCAAATATCAAATACCTGCATTTCATAAGACAAAGAAATCAAAGAAACTAATCAAAATCAACAACCAAGCAAAGGCATAGGTGCATTTGGAGCACAATGTCATAGGCAAACCTTACGTCAAAGCATTGTTTTTGACGTGAGGTCACAATGAAATGTAATATTTTGCCCTCGGGCATCGTATAAAAAATATTCACCATGATATGATTGCCCCCGTAGGTATTAATGGGTTTTCTTTCATTTATTAATAATTTGTAACATATTGATGTCTTAGTGATGAGTCAAGGTTAATTTGGATACTGTAACTGTGTTCTTGATAAATAATGTGCCAAAATGACGTAGTTTTTTTACTTATTGCCTTTTTTTATTTATGATGTAGGAGTTTTTATGATTTTATGATGAAATCAACATCACTGGTTCAGCATTAAGTTTCTAGATATCAGACTCTAAGATTATCATTTTAACATACAGACATATCAAAATCAAGAATTTTTTTTACAAAATTTTTGAATGTCAAATAGGGACAAAATTTTCTGGATGACAACTTCTTTAATTTGTCACAAACTATTGCAAAATGAGTATTCAAAATGAGTATTCACTAACATACTCTAGTTCCTCTACTAGAACGATTAATTGATTACATTTCAGATAAAACTTTCATCAATAAACCACATTAATTCTGCCAACAAAGTAATCAACCCCAACAAAGAAACTTCAATACTACTTCCCTGCAGACATATAAGAAGTCCTACAATTTAGATTTCTTTTCACAAGATTATTGATTTTATCCTCCATGCTAGACTAGTTCAACCATAGAGAAGCCAAAAGTCCTTTACCAATTCCGGGCTTTAACCCAGCTACCACAACTAACACAATATATATTGATTGAAAGCCTCACAAACAAATATAATTAGTTTTCAAGCAATTATCATGTACTGACAAAGTCAGGCAAGTTGTCTCCTGAAATACAAAATTTGTCAGTTTTACGAATTCGAGACTGAAAAGAAATAAGAGGCGACATCTATGTTTGAAATGATACATTTTCTGGAGGTCAAACAACTTTAGAGGATTTTGAAATAAGTTAGATTTGGATCTCATCAGAAACATGAAAATCAAGCAGGGATTGGGAAGGACACCTTTGACAATGGACCATTTATAGGTCTTTTAGTCATTTTCTGGATATGAAAAGTAACATTTCAAATTATAATGGGTCATTTTTCATCCAATGTGCAAAATGGCCAATTGCTCCTGCCTTTCCTAATCTCAGATTTATATCATTATTCTTATAGGAACATAGGTAAAGCAATGAATTTTGTAAGGTGTTGTACTGAATTTCTTCAAAGACATTTAGAAGTTAAGTTATGGATGACAACTTCTTTATTCATTTTCATGACATTTCTGGGCTACTTCTTGCCCTTTCATGAGGTGGATCCATAACATTGTCCCGTATCAGGTGTTGTACTGTTCCACAATATCTATATTGCTTTGTAATTCCATCATCTGAACACACAAAAAGCTCTAAGAAATCTAATTAAATTTTATGTAATATTTTTTTGACAACAGGTTATTGATAAGTTTTTGCATGATGTATATAAGGATAGTATTAAGTACAGGAATTTAAGAACAAATGTAATCAGCAATAAATACATTTCAATCTTTAAAGTTTAACATATTTCTATATTATCAGCCAGTTACAATATTTTTCATAATTAATTCATTTCTTGCAACTCCATACTTCAGGGAAAAGTTATATCAAGACATTGCTAACCCAAGATCTGTATTTATGTAAAAACACTGCTCTCCCGTTATATGGTCATATTTCAATACTTTGAGGGTTAATTTTTATTTTACCACTCTTTTATTGCTGCCTATCAGAAATCATATTTAATGCTTGACCAATAAGGATATTATATACATTTTTTTTGGTTATAAGCTGATAATAGGTTAATGAAGAAAAGTCCAGAATATTACTGCATCAGCACATAAAAGGGTTAATGATAAGAATATCCAGAGTATCAATTCTTCAGCATGTAAAGGGTTAAAGTTAGGCATATCCAGAATAACACTAATTCAGCATATAAAGAGTTAATAATAGGAAAAACCAGAATATAAAGCCATCAAAAAGGAAAAGGTTTCCTCTTGATGAAAAGAAAGTCTATTAAATTCCATGCTCATTCAAAGACAAAAAAATATGGGTTAATGGCACTGAACATGAAAGTGAGAAACTGATCAAGGACAATTGACCCTTTGAGAAATAAAGCTTTTGACATGAAAGACACGCCATACATCGCCCCTGACAACGAATGCCTGGATAGAGAGCTGCCTGGTTCCCAAACTTCAATTAATTTATGTTTCTTCATAAAGGCAAAATTCTTAAAGTAATGTTATTTTTTTATTAATATTCTAATACTAAAAAAATATTTTGGTAGCATGTTAATGGATTTCTCATCACTTTACCTATCAAATCAATAGTGCATAATACTTTATTTGGTTTTAAAATTGAATAAATTAATACATAAAAAGAATAAAACCTCTTACAATAATGATGCAAGCTGAGGGGTGAATTTAAACAAAATACTTCATATATATTTCTGTCTGTGTAAATTCTTCAAAATATTTATGTCATACTTTTTTATGGTCTTATTAATATGTTATTTGTAACTGTAATGCATATGTACAACAAAAAGTAATGAAAAAATTATTTATAAAAAAAACCCACTTCAATTAGTTTGACAAATTATATGGATTATGACATAATGATAATATGAGCATACATGGAAAATGAAAATAGACAGAATTTACCGGGGTAAAAGTACATTCAAAGGTATTTCACTTACATCACAGCGGCTATCTTAACTGCAGGAGGAAAGCATGTAACCACTTCAGCTATTGTGTATTGGGATAAACCCTACAAAGATTGACTTTAACTTTAAAACAATGGGGGATACTGTACAGTGAAGGAAAGTTTGAAAGGGAGGAGGGCGGTTAACCCTCCAAAATCACCAACAATACTATCGATTATTTTTCCCTGACAGAAACTATTCCTCGTTCAGCCACTGTTGTACATGAAGATTTTGTTACATTTTGGTATATTCTTGCATAACACATGAAACCAGCTTGTCTCCAGTGGTACTCTACACTGCAACACACAACCTAAGTCCAATGATTTTAGGGGGTGTCAACCCATCACCTTCACACATCAACACCCCCCTCACATAAAAAGATGGCTAACAAAAAGCCAACAGCACATTCTCTTTAAACCACTCTACACCGCAACACACAACCTAAGTCAAATGATTTTAGGGGGTGTCAACCCATCACCTTCCCACACATCAACACCCCCTCACATAAAAAGATGGCTAACAAAAAGCCAACAGCACATTCTCTTTAAACCACTCTACACCGCAACACACAACCTAAGTCCAATGATTTTAGGGGGTGTCAACCCATCACCTTCCCACACATCAACACCCCCTCACATAAAAAGATGGCTGACAAAAAGCCAACAGCACATTCTCTTTAAACCACTCTACACCGCAACACACAACCTAAGTCCAATGATTTTAGGGGGTGTCAACCCATCACCTTCCCACACATCAACACCCCCTCACATAAAAAGATGGCTGACAAAAAGCCAACAGCACATTCTCTTTAAACCACTCTACACCGCAACACACAACCTAAGTCCAATGATTTTAGGGGGTCTCAACCCATCACCTTCCCACACATCAACACCCCCCTCACATAAAAAGATGGCTAACAAAAAGCCAACAGCACATTCTCTTTAAACCACTCTACACCGCAACACACAACCTAAGTCAAATGATTTTAGGGGGTGTCAACCCATCACCTTCCCACACATCAACACCCCCCTCACATAAAAAGATGGCTGACAAAAAGCCAACAACCCCCCCCAATCAAGTCCTGCAACCCCCCCTCCACCCTCCCCCCCTCCCCCCATCTTCAACAACTGAAGGCAGGTAGAAGAAACACAAAATGCTGGCGATCATTATTAGCAACATGCAAATGCGGCAGATTTTCTGCACTCAAGAATATATCTATACATTTATAATATCTTGATCTATAGGCATATATGACAAATTCCAAGGATGGAACCTCATGTATAGAATATAGACAAAGCCTTGCTGGTTTTAAGTACGATTATAGACCATGAAAGCGTGGTCTAACGATCCCTTTGAGAAAGTAAAGCACTTCAGGAATGCTTGTACAGTATAGACCTATGTATATCTTTGGGTATCTAAAAACAATATTTTTTTCCTTTTGACCATTTTTTTGATATTATTGCAAAAGAGAAAACATAATAATGTTGGTATTTTAGAATTAAAGATTTAAGTATAGTTTGAACTCAACTTCATTGTTATTTTGGCTCTTTTAAGCCACATTAACACAAATGACTGAAGAACAAAAGAAATTTCTTTTTTCGTTATTGACATGAAAATAATCAAATTGTCATACAATGTAGGGAGGAATCCTTAATTGTAAAGGATTGCATAACACAATTTTTATTCCTCAATTTTACAACATTAAATATATGAAAACATTCTATTAACAATCTCTTTGAACACAGTTTAAAGGAAAATCTGATACAATTTAGGACATAATTTTCCTTATGAAAATTATTGAAATTCAAAGTATGGTTTCGCTCTTATTAAAAATTAAAAATCAATATACATAGAAAAATCATAAAGAGTTCTAAAAAATACTAATTCCAATAGGTCCTTTTCCTTTTTCCTAACATTCTCTTCCTTAGAACAAACAAAACTTAAAACATTAATAATATTTCATGACATCATATGTTTTTCTACTGAAAATGATACTTTTACTATCTTATTTTATTACTTTTTCATGTCAGTAGAATACAAAAAAATCTTGGTACCTCTTAATGATCATTTGCACTAATAACACATATTTCTATAAACAAAAAAGACTAAAACCTTTATTAGTAAAGATGAATTTTCGTCTTTTGTATTGTTAATTGTCATTTTTCATTAAAAATCATTTGGTTTTTCTTCTTCAGAACTACTTACGTGTTCATTTTGCCTTGAAATATTTTCAAAGATTATTGGCAGAAATGTATACAAAAGTCAATATTAAATTGCTGAATTCAAAACTAATAAATTCTTAGTAAGCACAGATGATTTCTCATATATTTTTTTGTTTTCATATTCCACTGATATGTTATTCTTCACAACAAACATTGCTTAATTGTTTTCTAGCAATACAGGTGTCTGGTTGAAATGCATACAAAAAAAAAAGATTGGATTTCTTATTTCTTTTTACTCTTACCATTTAAACAAATCTTCAAATCGTTGTACTCATAGAAGACCCTGTCACTGTATTCATATTTTAGGTTGAAACCTATGGTTAGGTTGAAAAACTTAGTCAACCTGATCCCATGTAAGACAGAAACGTTCTTTTTTTGTTTTTAATCATCAACAAAGACCCATAACATTTATTAAACGTTTTTTTGTTTTTTTTTATCATCAACAAAGACCCATAACATTTATTCATTATCAGACAAAAGTAATATAGGTCTAAACGATAATGACAGCAATAAACCTTAAAGCTATGTCTGCCATGTTTCAGGACAGCGACCATGTTAAAGCTCCATGGCGGCCATTGCTGTATGTCGGCCATGTTTTTATATCCTGGATCAATATTCTGAGTCGAGATTCAATTTAGACTCCCGCAAACCCGGAATCCACGAATCAATACTGACTTGCGTGCTCTGGAATTCCAACAGGATGGAATAAAACAAACCATCCTGTTGCTTGTCATAGAACTTCAGCGGCCATTATTTTGTCCTGCCAAACTAGGACACTTCTGCGAGATCCTTGCCTTCTTCTATCAATATGAATAGAATTTTATAAACTAGTATGGCATACATACAGCCAGGGAAATTCAGCCGCATTTATTTCTTGTATTTCTATTAGTATTAGTAAATTTGTACAGACTATCATGTGGAATACAGAACTTGGACAACTCTGTTAAAAGTATTTTTCTCCTAATAGATTCGTAGACATCAGCATAAAATTAGAACTTAAACACTTTTGATTATTTTAAAAAGTTTTGATATATTTGTACAAACAAGCATGAAATATATATGTCTAGGACAATTGTATGGGAACTGTTAACAAAAAGCCAACAGCACACTCTCTTTAAACCACTTATGCCTCATTTAGAAAGACAGCTAAGTCTGTGAGAAGAAAGTGACGAAGTTTGACTCATCTTATAAGAGACCCATTATACTTCATAATTCTGATAGTAATGGGGGCTTAATGGAAGGTGGAAGGACAAGCTTTGTTGTATGCAAGATTGTATTTTACTTTCAGGCTAGATTGATTTAGTTGACAAAAAGGTTTGGAAAATGACTTATATTACAAAAATGGTTGTATCTATGAAAAAGATAGTTTCAACTTACTGTATTTTATCCTAAACAATTTCATAATGATTTAAGAAAAAAATTGAATTTGATAGCAAAACACTTTTACATACGTAAAAAAGAAAGTAAATTGATCCCAAAGATTGAGAAATAAAATACAACATGAAAGACCGGAAGAAACTCTGGAGTAGTCAAACAAAATGCAAATTTCCGGAACTATTCTTAAGAACTGCTAATGGTCCTTTTATCTTCCAAGCATATTTAATTTCAAACTTGAATATTTAACACTTAACCCTATTAGTGCCTGCATACTGAATTTACTAGAACTATTCCTGGTAAGTAACTAAGGTTGTCTGGGGCTAACCATCAAGTATAATAGGAGTATTTATGAGCACTGTCAGCTTTCGGTCGGCCATGTTGGTTTTTGGAATGATTTGAAAAAACCCAACAACTGTACTTTTATAAACACTTATGTAACAACAAAATAAAGATAAACTACATTTATTGATAGATTATCCACAAATTTATAATTAATTAATAATGAGACTAATCAAAAATGCCTTTGAAGGCTTTTCAGTCGTAGCGCCAGTGAATAGCCTTATTTCTTTCTTTTTTGAGTTAATGCATAATTTTTTGCGTTTTGTAAAATCTTCAGCAATCAAAATGTTACACTCTGTGACATGTTAGAAACAAATTATAAAATAATCATACATTAATGACGTGAACATATAAACAGCGATGTCTCCATTTTGTTTTTATAAAAAATACCCCTACATTACTGTCCCTTTAAACTGGTAAAAAAGGCAGGTAATCTACACAGAAAAACAACATGAATTCTTAGATTCCTATCTTGACAGCAGAGAGCAGACCTTTTATATTAGATCTAAACTTAAAATATAAATTCTGGTCCTATTGTAAAACAATATCCTCACTGGAAATGGATAATGATGATTGAAGAGGGTTTTTCTACCACCACTGATAGAAAAAGAATTTTTTTTTTTTAAACTAATATCAACGGAATCAATTTCGGGTTCATTATTTCTACACTAGATACCTTCATAATCCCCAGAATAAAGAAATTTGCAAATATATTAAATATTCGCCTTTGCAGCTGTCAAAAAATCCAATATCAGTGAAATTCTGAGTAAATGGGTGTTTATGAAAAGGAACTTTATACCATACCAACATTTTATCACACATTATTCCAGACTTCACATCCATCAATTTATTGGGGGCGGGATAGCGCAGTGGTTAGCGTGTTCAACTTCGGATCAGGAGGTCCGTGGTTCGAATCACGCCAGGGGCTCAGCAACTTTGTCTGCAGTAGAGAACTGTTCTACATGCAGTCAGGTTTGGTTGCAATGCTACACTGAAATTCAGCGCAGTACCACCCATGGTTCGCTAGTTCCAGCCGATGCTCGCAGGTTTCACCGCAATGCATAGCCACAATGGTGTTGCGGGCTTTCTCCCTGCACTAATACTAGCAGCCGCGATATAAGTGAAATAATCTTGAAAGCGGCGTTAAACACCAACTCACCTCACCCCATCAATTTATTAGATATAGATGAAGAGAATGTATTCTTATTTTTAAAAATGTACTTGAAGAAAACCTATGAAATATAAAAGATTGCTTCAAATTACTAAAGGGCTAAAAAAAAGGTTTTTTTTAGATACCGATTGCATTTTCGTAAGCCCTAACAATGCACATGTAATTTAAACAATTTTGTTCTTCACAATAATAACTTGATTGAAGCCTATCATCATCATCATCATCATTATTACCATCATCATGGTAATATTTATTAAGCACTGGTCTCCTGTAATCACTGCGAAAAATTTCCTAAAATTTGACAAAAACAGTTTTTTCATGATTACTGAAATCATTTACTAAGATATTTCTAATCAATAAGCAAGTGTGAACCAAATAAACCTCACAAACATTATGCAAGATTTTCACGTAAATAAAACAAATAAAACAAAAAATAGTTTTATTTTCAACACAAATATAAAAAATCTTATAATGAACAAACGCAATTACATACTGATTTTTCAAAAAAAGACACACTGTCACGATCGAAACTAGCCACCCACACCCCGCCTACTCATTATCAGTGATAAATCCTAACCCTCTATGGAGAATCTTTCAACCAATAAATGTCTTCTTGTTGTAGGTATCAAATGACATTTTTTCAAAGACAAATGTAGTCTGCAAACTTTTGCTTGACATCACTCTTTTTCAAAAACATTCCTCGTAAATTTTTAACACACCTGCCCTTTCCTTAAGGGCACAGTTTGATCAGGGGTTTAGATAAAATAATCTTAAAGAGGATATCTAATGTTGGTTATATAATTCTTTTGATAAATAATCAAAATAGTTTTATTATTGAAGAGTTTTTATGATATCAATGCAAAATTTGTTTTATCCCTTGAAATAATTTTGAAGAGGATATTTTTGTTGGTTTCATAATGAATTTAATAAAAAAAATTAAAAAGTGTTATTTTGATGAGTATTATCGTCATCATACACAATTGGATATATCCCTTGAAATGATTTTAAATGTGTACTTTTGTTTTTTCAGTTATGCCTTTAATCAATAATTAAAACTGTTATTTAGCTAAGTATTAGTGCAATCATACACAAATGGATATTTTACCATTTGAATATTTGAGAATAGTATCGCTGGTTTTAACTGGTACATTCTTAACATATCTTGATCAACTATCTTGACATTAAACACCTCTTCCATTACCACTCTTATTATCCTTACCCTCATTATCCTATACAACATTACCTTTCTTCCCTGAATTCTCCTCCAAAATATCTTCACATTAGAATTTAATTGTGTTTTTAGTAGATGTTTTTGTATTTATCCTTAGTGACATTCACCTTTATACCTGTAATCAACCCACCTCAGGCCCAACCCACCCAGACACCTTTATCCCCCCCCCCCCCCCCCCCCCCAAAATAAAAAAGTTTCCCTTGTGTACTTATCATGATGCACCCTCCATATTTTCATCACAAACTCCTTAAGACTGTAACACAATCCAAACCACAAGATAAATTATTAACTAATTAACCCATCACCCATACCAATATTAACCAATCCCTTAAATCAAATCTTCTCAAGTCCAATATTAATGATAATCACCATAAACTTTTCACCCCCTACCCCCCTCTCCACCCATTAACACACTCAGCCCCACCCCCTCCTCAAGATTCCACCATATACCATCAAGTTTCTATATTTTCACCCCCTACCCCCCTCTCCACCCATCAACACACTCAGCCCCACCCCCTCCTCAGACTTCATCATATACCCTCAAGTTTCTATATTTTCACCCCCTACCCATCTCTCCACCCATAAACACACTCAGCCCCACCCCCTCCTCAAGACTTCATCATATACCCTCAAGTTTCTATATTATCAATAAAATACTAATGAAAGCTTCCAAGAACACAATCCAAACCACAAGATACATATTAAACTCAATGACCAGAACCAACAAAGACCAAAATTTAAATCTCCTCATTTCCAATGATAATGATAATCATCATAACCTTTCCCTACCCTGCCCCACCTATCATAGCTCGCACCACCCCAACCCAAAATAATCTCCATACATACACTATATATACAGGTTTACAGCCTTTTTCAGCATCCATTTCTTACTTTACTCCCTCTGAAAAACCTGTACTATTCAGTCATAATGATAATCGCTATCCAATCCCTCTATTATAAAAATTTCCAATTAAACGAACTGCCTGACCCTAGTTTACATGGCTTACTGACATAAATAGTACCAGACAGAAACACATCCTATTCATTAAAGTCTTCCATTTCTATCACACCTTCCATTAGAAAGAACATTTTCCTGTCAAGTCGAGTAATTTGACACGTTTGAGGTTTCATTACACCTGCTTAGATCCAAGTTCCAACCTAAAATTGATGTTAATAGATTAAATTTGGAAAACTAATTTCATTATGATCAAATTACAAATACTGCGTATATATTTCTTGATAAGACAAAGAAAACATTTCCTCCAAAAAACATCATGTTGAGTTTCCTTAGCAACATCATTATCTAAAAACTTAAAATATCATCATGTTTGAAATGTATACACTAAAGTCAACATAAATTTCAAACATTTATCAAAATAATGAGAGAATAACAATTTCATAATCGGAAACATAATTTGCTTTTTCTTATGTTATTGCTGAAGCGAGTTTCATTATGCTAATGTGTATCTGAGAGAATCAAATTAATTTGAATTTTTTTCATATAAACAAAAAATCAAATACATTGCAGTGATATCACGTCATAATTACATAGATTCAAATGAAGTTAATTAGATACATGAAATTTATGAAGCAACACCAAGATTGTAATTTCAAAATTAACATTTAAAATGAATACTAAATAACTCATTTCAATTCATACAACAAGACAATAAATGATTGTATAACTATTACTAATAATAAATTCTTGATTTAAGGCTCATAATATATACTTATAAAGATAAAACAGTTCTGCATCATCAATAAATAAACTACAAATAGTTGTCATATTTACAAAAATACCTTATTAACTTCACATATGAAATCATAATGACGATGGCGACATCAATATTATGTACAATTTTGCTTCATTACAAAATGAGTACATTTCATCAATTTCACAAATGGCAACATCAGATCTAAATCCAACCTGTAATTTTCATAAACATATCTAAAACAACCTTACATATCAAATAATTAATAATTAACAAAAATCCTGTAATTATCAATACAAATGACAACATCATTACAGAAATTAACCTGTAATTGGCGACGTCAATATCAAAGACAGATCTGCTTCCGATATCAAACTCAATATGAAACCTACAAATTACAATACCAGAAACAAAATGACAATATAATGAAATCAACGTGTAATTGACGACGTCAATATCGACGACGAACCTGTTCCAAAGATGATATACATAATGAAAAGATCATACCTGACGTCGTCAATATCAAGCCCTAGTACCATCCCACAACGCCGCCACAACATTATAAACCCTCACTTGTAGCTAATGTTCGCTTAACTTAGTAAAATTTCCCATTGCATTTCCAAGGAAAAGATATTGTAATATTATTAGAAGAGACGGTCTGAAAGACGGTGTGCTGATCCCTCCATATTATTAACATAGATTTGCTAATGAGTGCTTTCATTACCTGCTTGCTGTGTGTGCACCTGACTCAGTCAGTACGAGAGCATGTGTACAAGATCCGCCTCACCGATTCATGGGAGATTCACCTACCTGTTTGATAATGGCCGACTGAGCTAGCTTGGCCGGATCTGGTTTTGTTTCGCCATTTAAGCTTTCTGTGACGGTCCCATCGTTTGAATCGGTGTCCATTTCGCGGATTCTTGTTAGACGAGAGAGTTGCTTCGTTATTCCGACATTCAACCGAGTATACGGTCTGGAAGCAAAAAGCCAGTATGGATGAAGCAGAAGATCAATTTTTCTCAATTCTGGGAAGCAGGCCTTATACAGGGGAAGGCTCGCTGCAGAGGGGTCAATTTGGGGAATTGGCTTTTATTTTGGGGCAAAATGTCTCTTTTCGACAAACCATGTTGCTAATTAATATTTCTTGAATACTGTGAATATTTCATTGAACAAAGCGTTGGTATTGCATTATGTTTATTACTTGTCATAATAATAATATCCAATGTTGGGTTCAAGTAGCGAGCTGGATTTCTTGCCCTACTCAAAATGGCCTCAGTGATTCGCTGTTTGGTGTATGGATTATTCAGTTGGAAACTAAAAGGGTCAATTGTTCTCAACATAATGAAAGCTCTGGATTGTCATTATTTATCATAGGAATTAGTGCATTGGTAATAAGCTCCTCGACTGAAAGAAATTATATAAATTTGCAAATAAAACTAACAATTGTCAAATTCTAAAAAAAAATTGTCATTGGCAGTTAATCTATTCTATGTTTTAATGCAACATTTCTTAAAATAATAATTTCAAAGTACAAAATTAATGAATTCATCTTAAAATAGATGTTTATATTTTATGATGAACAAATTTAGGATATGTTAGGGTTTGGAGGTGGGTGGGAATTGTCACACTACATGTAGATATTATAACTTTTTGTTTAAGCTTACTGTTTTAAAATAGTAATCAAAGTAATTATTGTAGAATCATTTTTTGTCATATTTAACTCTGCTTTTTTCCCCCATTGGTACTGATATTTTTCAATGAAATAGTTATTATCAAAAGTGTTTATAAAAGTCCAAATCATTTAATAACATGTTTAATTTTATCACAAAATCAAACTTTAAAAATCTCCTATTATTTAATCAAAAACATCAACAACAAAATCCAGATCAATTGAAGAGACTTCAGAGATTAAGAATTCAAGTTCATAATAAAATCTGTGATTATCATGAAATCAAATTATCAAAAGATATTTTATCATCGTAATCAAATACCACAACATCAACAGGTGAATAATTTTCGAGAGAATAATAGAAAAAACTTCGAAAATCATTATTTTTTATGACACTTTTTTACCTCATCAGACAACCTTTCTACCATAAAAGACTATCTTCTGGGCATATTCGTCTTCGAGATCGAAAGGTTAATAAGATGCATTGGATTTGGCTTAATGTCGACACATAATTATTGCAAATGTCATGTACATCACTAAAACTCCCAGAATTCCTCTCGTGTGAACGAAAGGCTTAAATTAACCCGCATATTGATGTAGAATCGCTCAGGGTAAAGCATTGTAATTTACGAAGCTTCAAGCGCTGGCTTGGTAATGAGCTATTCGCAGTTTCTCCGCATTGATTTTAATAATGGTCCAAACCTCTGAAAATCTGCTGGCGGCATGATTAAATGGGGTCGGAGAGACTTAGAAGCAACAAGCTACAAAAGTGTTTTGGAATGATTTTCCCAAAAATTATTGACATCTTTGACTAAACTAATTTATATCTAAATTCAAATTGAAGATTTAGTTATGGGAAAATTTTTCGTATATGTACCTTACAAATCTTATATATTTATTAAGATTTATGCAAATGTAAAATATGCAAATACAAATTATATGAGCACACTTTAAAAAAAAAGGGTGAATGAAGATGGATCTTATTTACATACATATTTGCATACAACAATAATAAATATATTTATTGTTGATTTGTAGTTCAAAATGATTGCTTAAAAGTGTCATTGAAAATGATTAAAATCAATAGTTTATCAAAAAAAATGTCAAAAAGGTGAAGAATTCTGTGAACAAATTTTCAATTTTTATTTCATTTTTATCTTCCTTTTACCACCTGTCATTTGAGGCAGCTGTATAAAGTGGATAAAGAATTTAGAATTAAAAGGCACATTGCTATCAAAAGATTTTTTCAAAGTAATTATCTCTTTTTGAGTTGACAGGGAAACACATTATTCGCGACAGGTAACTTGAAATCAATGAAACATCATTAAGATTAAATCCCACCCACTGGCAACTGCATATCCATTGAAAGAATTCGGAAACATCAATAAGGAATTACCAATGCAAATATCTTCATAAATTTTTATGATCCGAACCTAAATTAGATGCGGAAAATCTCCCGACTGGGGCCACGGCAACTGGTGAGCAGAGAAATCTATAGCTGCTGAAATTGATGGAGTTTCTAAGCAAATAATGGGTCTGGTTGCTAAGCAACGAGGAAAATCAATAAAGTAATTCCAGGGAAAACTGCAAAATGTGGTTCTGTGGCGATGTACTGCAACGTTCGTTAGAAGAATTTCTGATACGAATACTGAATATATTCTGTGCGGAGTTGATTTACATAATCAGAAAATTTGCATAATGTTTGATTTAGCATAATTCCTTAACACAATGCTAATGTGGAAATTTTTATATAAATTTATGTTTAGTATGTAAATATCTTAAATAATTTAAATTGACATTATCATGTGAAATGAGCAATATACTTTTACTTTGAACACAAAGGCAACTAAAATGGGGGCCAAATCTGTTTGCATTATTTGCAATCAATTACCTTATCTTGAAAAAGTTCAAAAGTTAATGATTCTAACGTCCATCTGGAATGTATTACCAAGGGAGCTTGAAATATTTGGGGCGTGAAGTGGGGGCTCAATGGGGTCAGATCTGACTGATATGTTGAATTGTTGAACTCAACCCCTCTTTTGCTTTCTGCAGACTACATCACATACCGGCACATCTGTGAGTTGTTGAAATCATATAAGCTTAACTTTATTCATGGGGGGGTGGATAGCGCAGTGGTTAGCACGTTCGGCTTCGGATCAAGAGGTCCGTGGTTCGAATCCCGCCAGGGGCTCAGCAACTTTGTCTGCAGTAGAGAACTGTTCTACACGCAGTCAGGTTTGGGTGCAATGCTACACTGAATTTCAGCGTAGTACCACCCATGGTTCGATAGTTCCAGCCGATGCTCGCGGGTTTCACCGCAATGCATAGCCATAATGGTGTTGCGGGTTTTCTCCCTGCAATAATACTAGCAGCCGCGATACAAGTGAAATAATCTTGAAAGAGTTAAACACCAACTCACCTCACTCACCTATTCATGGTTCTATCTAATTGTGAAGTCTGACTGTTACTCAAAAGTATAATTAATAAGCTAAGAGGTTTTGTATGATGACAATGGGAAGGTATAAGTCTCAATTACTATCTAAAATCGGAAAATGGTGCGCATCAATTATCTAAAGCAGCAGAAGGGAGTTGATAAGTTTTGATAGGTTATATAACTAGTATTCAATTGAATTGGAAATTTGTTTTCAGCTTCTGCAAATAAACAGACTTTCATTGAAAACAAGTATTAATCTTACATTTATCATTTGGAGATGAAATGAGCAAAAACTTTAAATGTTTATAATTGAATATGACATTTAGATTCGTATCATAGCTAAATATTATGTGATGAAAAAACGGAGTGGCTCTTTAAGATAAACTGATGGAAAGAATAGTTGACTTTATGAACAAGTTTATTTGGTTTGCTAAATTCTCAGCAATAGTATGTTGTAGCTTATAAAGTTAGTAACTCTGTTAACTGAAGTAATAATTTAGATTAACCATATAGTTTTTGTTTTGTGTTTTTAAGTACATTTGGAAATTTCTTTTCACAATGTATTTCATTTAAAAATTAAAATATGTCATTAAATAGATCTCAAGTAAAATGTAAATGTGATGAAAGATATTTTGACACGGGTTGATATATCAAAATTCAAATCATCCCAATGATTTATAATGTAAAAAGAGTATCTATCGGATAATATTAAAGAATGTGTATTTGGCGATAATAAAGACTTTTTATCATCAATATAATTTTTAACTATAGAATGATAGGGACAAATGTTTGGCCATTAAAAATCCGTTTATTTGAACAAGTCTTGATTTTTCAAGATTATAATATTTCATTTGACGTCGATAGTAGCGGTCAATCGAAAAACAGTAAAAATAATAAATGACAGTTCTTCTTTAGACCTATATTCTACCATCAAACAGACTTTTTGTAAAGAATCTTATCTGACAACTATTAAATTGAAAGAATCACGCCATAGAATAACTTTGCTAAGAATAGGTGGTTTATCAATACGTAAAAATACTGGAAGAAGAGAAGGAACACCTAGATTTTTAAGATTTTGTAAGCTTTGTAAAGATGATGTTATTGAAGATGAACTACACTTTTTATTCAAATGTCCCTGTTTTATTGAATTAAGAAGAAAGTATATCCCAAACTTACCTGACAATGTTAATATTTCTTACTCACAAAATGTTTTACAATGTCAAAACTCAGAAACTCTTTTATCCTATTCTTGTTTTATAAGAGATGCACTCACTCTGCGTTCAGTGACTCTATCATCCAATTAACTTTCATCGTATATTTCATTGTTCTCTCAAATATAATATAGTCTTGTTTTGTATATATGTTTTGTATGTGGGCCTAAGGCCTTTTACTGAAATAAAGAATTGAATTGAATTGAATTGAAAATCAAAAGATGTTACGATAGGATTACTTTACAATAGATCAAACTATCGACATATCACGATAGAAGCTGTGGGGATAGCATTTTTTGGATAGTGATTTTAAAGAACTATTGATAGAGTCGATAGCACGGTTTCGAAAGTTAAGTAAATAATGATGTTTATATGAATTTATAAGTAAAATGTGCTAACAAGTAACAACTTTAGCTTTTAGATTTGAAAAAAAAACTCGGACAGATCCCAGATAGCTTGATGATTCTAACAGAAAATAAAAAAATTCTTCTTCTTTTGTACTAGGGGCAGTGGGGGCCGGTTTGCATTTGTAAAGATACTTAAACACTGTTTATTCTTAAAATGTGTTATTCATTATATTTATGAACCGTCGTAACAGTGGCATGTGGGTCAATAGTCACCCCTAAATGAAATTTGTACATTTCAAGTTGGATTACATGCAAGACAAGCAAATTTTGTATTCTTGACTTAAAACTAGATCTATTTCTATTCAACTGATGTCAAGGTACAAGATTTTTGGATATTTAAATTCTTTATTCATTGACATTTCAGTATAGAAAAGATATAACTACGCCATCTTTTTTAAAATCAAAATTACTCAAAAGTTCATCACAAGACTTCAGATAAATTTGCAGTCATTCATAAAATCCAAAATTACTGAAAGCGATTCTATCACCAGGCTTTAGAAAACTTTCATTAAATAAAAAATTACTCAATAATTCCATCCCAAGTCATTAGATAAATTTGGAATCTTCATAAAATAAAAAATCACTCAATAATTCCATTGCAAGGCTTTATCCATTTCATTTTTGGCCTTCTGATTGTTTGCACTTGACATAAACTATATCAATTTGGCTTTTTGTTGACCAAAAAACACTCAGAACATTTCAACATTTCAAACACTGACAGCACGCATAACTTGTCATCTCACTTTCTTGCATTTGCATCAATTTAAAAAAATCAATTTACCCTTCTATGCAAATTGTGTTCAGGTTTCGATTGTAATGGATGTTTGTTTTTACCTACTTTAAATTGATTTTTGTTCATTGGTGCATGAATTTATTGATGACTTCACATTCAAAATATTAACATTCAAGCTACAACTTTGTGACCTATTGTACAAGTTTCCACAATTGCTTACATTAGCATTCAGACATAGACTAAAATCTCTTTCAACTGATTATTAATACTGTAAATTCTACTCAAGAAACATAGGTAGACAAATTTAGATGTACAAATTTTGAAATTATGAAATATTGAACATCTTAATTATTGTGCTTTGGGAAGTTTCTCTTGGAATGAAGACAGGTAGTAATATTGCAGAGGTAAGGTGAGGTGTGGAGAGTCGAGTTGAGTTGAGTTGAGTTGAGTTGTGGTGAGGTGAGGTGAGGTGAGGTGAGGTGAGGTGAGGTGTGGTGTGGTGAAGTGAGGTGTGGAAAGGTGTGGTGAGTTGAGTTGTGGTGAGGTGAGGTGTGGTGTGGTGAAGTGAGGTGTGGAAAGGTGTGGTGAGTTGAGTTGTGGTGAGGTGAGGTGAGGTGAGGTGAGGTGAGGTGAGGTGAGGTGAGGTGAGGTGAGGTGAGGTGAGGTGAAGTGTGGTGATTTGGGGATCAAGAGCATTCCAGTTTTATCCTGGCTTCTTGTTGCAGGAAGAATACCTACATTATAATTGAGGCTATGCATTGCAGTGAAACCTGCGAGCATCGACTGGAACTAGCAAACCAAGGGTGGTATTGCGCTGAAATTCAGTGTAGCATTGCACCCAAACATTACTGCATCAAGAGTTATAATTGAAAGCAATAATATTGCAGGGGAAAGGCCTTCTAACAATGTAGTAATGTTAAAAGGTGGAACCTGCTAGCATCAGTAGGTTTGATTGGGTAATCTGAATATGTTTTTTAGCTTCAAGTTTATCTTGGAATCAAGAAAGGTAATAGTATTGTGGTTATGAAAAACAGTGGAAACCTTCAAGCATCAGCTCGCACCATAGGTACTATCTTATTGTAGCATCCCTTTACCTAATATCTAGAAAGTTGTCTTTGATCAAATGTTGAACTCTAAGCAAATAAAGTCCCTGAACTTAACTTCAATGTAGCCAGAACCAAACTGCTTGTTGAAGGATTTGTGGTGAGGTGATATGGGGTTTAATGCCGGTTTCAAGACCATTTCACATATATGGCGGCTGCTAGTATTATTGAAGGGAAAATGCCTGTAACACCATAGTGGTTATGCATGGCGGTGAAACCTGCGAGCATCGGCTGGAACTAGCGAACCATGGGTGGTACTGCATTGAATTTCAGTGTAGCATGGCAACCAAACCTGACTGTGTGTAGAACAGTTCTCTACTGCAGACAATGTTGCTGAGCCTCTGGCAGGATTTGAACCCAGAACTCTTCATCCAAAGTCAAATATGTTAATGATCTAAACCCCTCCCCCAAAGTGTACATTCTGAACTCTCAAACTGAAATTAATGACGTAGTTCCTGGATCATATTCGTTTAAGGTTGATATATTTTTAAATCATAAACTTTGCCTTTAAAAATCATGTTGAATTAGATGAACAAACTGTAATGCGTCTTACATTTTTTTTTTTTTTATGCAATCTGTTTCTCTATAATCTTTTTCATGAAATATAGATTTATATTGTACTCATCATCAAGCTCTATTATATTTTCATGAATTATTGTAAAAACAAATTTAAAACGAAAACATTTTCTTTCACAAATTTATTATTAAGAGGTTGCTACTACCATAACAAATGACATTTTAAACATTTACAAGATGATTCATAGTGTATTGCTCACTTACTGGCTTGCAAATACATTATTCATTCTAAGCTTTCAAAGAGAAATCGATTACAAAAGACAACATTTCACATCAAACTTAACAAAAAATGACTGAGTTTCAATCATATAAATCTTATAAAGAAATCGATTTATTTTACCAAAATAACTAGGGGTTGTCAAATACAATATTTAATTAAAATTGGCTTTGTCAAGCAAAATACTTAAGTACAATTGGCTTTTACAGTACAATATATCATTCTACTATTTATTCTAATTTCATTTTACATTTGTTTAAGTTTTCATGACACATAATTTTCCAAGAATAGCAAAAATTAAAAATATTTTAAAGGCATTCACTAATGTGGACAATATTTGACACTTTGCTGCAAAATATTTAAAGTTAAAAGGTAATTCTAAACTTTGCCACTTGACATCATTGATGTTTGTACAAGAAAGACAATCAATTACTCTAAAACAGTTTCATTTTTTACAACATGTCCACAATATCTTTTTCCTTTTTTTAGGAAAAAAAAGTCAACTTTAAAAAGCTCCAATCTAACATTTACCATAAAAAGTAAGATCGGTACATTGTAATCTTTATGGTCCAAATCTTATCTGCGCGTCCTGTTTTATATAAAGATTATTTTTTATTTCAAAATTTTTATACATCCCAAACTACTTTTCACAATCAAACTAACTGTATTTCTAAGACTGTGCCTGGAAGAAAATCAAATATTTTCAAAGTCTTTCTTGAATTCGAACACTGCAAAATGTTTTTTCCTCCTTAAATGTTTTAACACATGAATGGATCTTGAACACAAACAACTATGGCTTCATATCATCCATGTCACGCTCGAATGAACACATAGAAAGATAGTGTTTGGACGGATTGGATCGATAACCATAGGATAACTAGGCAATGATAGTTTATACTACCTCCCTGGCTCCTTGTGATAACTGTGAGACGAATCGCTTATTTAGGAAAGCATTGTTCATTGAGAGTTTATCATTTCATTTTGTTGACCACACACTGATGGAATAACATTGTTTTGAAATGATGTCAAATCTAGATGATAAAATACAAAATTGTTAGCAAATATTTTGAAATTTTTTTGCTGTAAAAAAATATATCAGGATATCCAACACAATAGATATGCATATGATGAAATCTTTTGATTATTGAATGATTCATTTTGGTATTCTTTTTAATCAAATATGATATTTTACAAAAGGAGTGACTGTTTTCTGTTAAATGAAAATAGTTCAGCCAAAACAAAAATATGTATTCTTGACCTGTCAGGGATGAAATTAATTTGGATATATGAAACCGTATTTAGTCTACATACTTTGACAAGTCTTGATGATTAAGAGTTCCAGAGCTTTTCACTTGGCATAGATTATAAATTTGAGAGTAAAATTGTTTTGAAGGAAGCTCCTAGATTTTCTCATCTATAACTTCTTAAGCAATGACCATAAGGCGATTTTTTATTTTATTTCATGGTTTACGGATCCGCCGACCCTCATAACGAGAAAATCTGAAAAAAAATTTTAATTTTTCAAAAAGTCAGTATTATTTCACCGCCGACTGTTACATTTGTTGATCAAAAATAAAAAAAACAACCTTGAAAATTTTGACGGTTTGCGTTTCCGCAACCAAGCTCCAAACATCGTATTTCAACCTTGTAGCGAGTTTTTAGGTTACCTCGTTTACCTGTTTCCTCTCATATTATCATGTATGGTTTATCCAGGGTTTTTTGGGACCCTCCCTACTGACACTTTTAACAAATCTTGATAAAATAATTGTGCCAAGCAAGGTTTTTTTTGGGGTTTTTTTTCGACCACCGACTGTGGATTTCCATGAAATATTTCCGTAAACCAATTAATTAAAAAAAATTGGCCTAATCAACTTCTGAAAGGCATAACTGTCGTCAGTCCCTGGGTAACGCAAGCCTTGCCGCATTTCACCATGGTTTAGTGTCGGCTCTTTAGTATACTGCACCTGAACTTGAATGTCCAACAAGAAAGAGTAAGCGAATTATTGTTCAGTTCCTGGAGTGATTTAAAGCCATAAGCAGGGTGTTATCATATATTGGTATTGCTACTAGTCATTCATTAGAGCATTGAACTAAAATTTGTTGTGCCATGCAGCAAGTCTTACACTAACCAGTGGTGAAAATAGGTGCAAGTTATGACTTGCAAAGGATGTTGTCCAAAGACATGAAAGGCACATGCAGATTGATATAATTGAGTCAGATAGATTTCCATTCCACTTTATAAATAATTTTATTGAATAAAGTCCATCATTTAAACGCTCATCCTAAGAAAAAGCATATTCAAGACTCACAAATTCTATCATTACATAGTACTTTGATGTCGTCCACTGAGGGATTCAGCAAACCATGAAATTCCATACATTACTGTGTTAAGGTACCCATTTGTACAGCTGGATGGACTGAGTGCAGTTTAAATGAAATAATTTGCCTAGAAAAACAACATAACACAAGGATCACAAATAATTCGGTTCTCCACTGGGATTTGAACACAATCCATTGGTGTGAGAGGCTAACAACTACAGTACACCAATGTGCTGTATCAACTCATTTACATCTAATCAAATTTTGTTTCAAAGTACTTCCTGTGCTTTTAGATTGTTCAAAACATGAATGACCGAAGCATGACAAAATTTCACTATTTTGAAAATAAATTTCTGCAATATACACTCATAATTCCATGCACAGACATATGTTGACAAGCATTTTCTTAGGTTTTACATGTCATTTTGATTGCTAAAGAAATAATCTAAACAACTTTTGTTTTTGAAATGAACTGACTCTTGAAAGATGAGATCTGTATAGAATTTCATTTTCTTCAAGAATTTTTTTTTTACAAATTCATATTTACATTAACCTTTCAATCATAGCAAGAAATTTTAGAAAATAAAAATCACGTCTTAAACTAATCATAACATTTTCTTGAAAAGAAAACTCAAATTGCATGCCATTCTATTATCTTAAAGTCAAAGCCTTTGTGGTTGAGAGGGTAACCTGTTGGGACAATCAGCCTGACAACTGGTATCACTAAGGAAGTGAGATCCAACCTTGAAAAGGTTTTATACTAAAAATAACAGGAATTTATACCATTGCAGATAAAATGTAATCCGAATTATAGAATTATAGCACTAATCTATTGTATAAACATTTATCTATGAATCTATCATCAAAGCATTCATTTGGATTTCCTAACATGAGCATAATCTCTCATATATCTGTGAACAATACATATTGGCTTCTTATCAATTACTTAAAGAGCCACTCCGTGATTTTCACAACATATTATTTACCTTTGATACGTACCTAAATGTCATATGTGGTGATAAAAAATCAAAACATCTTAAAATTTCATGTCCAAAAGACATATATATGACAAATACTGGTTTTCCATGAAAATAAAAAAACAGCCTCATAAATGCTCAGAGGTGTAGATATCACGTCCAATATACATTGATACTAGTTATATAACCTAACAAACACTATCAACTCCTAACACTATCAACACTAACTGCCCTCCTGGCTGTTTTAGATTAGATTCCAAAATTACATTTGACTATTTGACACGCGCCACTGTCCGGTTTTCGATCATAATGTGCGATGTTGTACCTTCATATTGCCTTTGTAAAAATACAACAAGCTCTAAAATGTGTCTTTTTGGTAACAGTCGATACTTAGCGATCAAATGACACCATTGATTAAGTTTGGCGTATATGACTCCAACAACTCACGGAGTGGCTCTTTAATCTCATATACATGCACTGTATATGAACATTCATTGAAATAGACAAATAATTCCAAATCTATCATGTCGATTCTAGAATCATGAAAAACATTTGTGTATCCATTCTTTCAAACTCCTCATGTATCATGTATCATTAACATCCATCAGCGCCCCAGAATAGAATATATTAATTATAAAGATATAAAATATCCATACAATTGCCTTCATCATTCTTTATTATCTCAAATTCTTGAATACCTATCTAAGAACCAATTTGATACTCCTAATTATGCCATGAATTTCTAATTCTGGTCTAGTTAGCAGGATATTTCTCATATATTTCAAGATTCATTTCATAATTCCATCATTTGTATGAACAAATTTAATGTTTTTTGTTATCATAACAACTATTATGCGTCACAAATTCTGTCATTACTAGACTTTGACTAGACAATGAAATTATTGTTATTATTTAAATCAAAGCTTGATGTGTCTCTTGATATTAAATATTCATGATTCTTTCAGATAATCAGATTGTAATCTTCTAGTAGAGATGAATCACTAATCATAAAAAAAATTCCTCTGACAATATAAAGATATTTTTATATATTTTTGAAAGGAATACAATTAAATTTGATATTCATACATTTACCGAAGAAATCTAAGGATTCCTCTAAAGTAACAAGATTTCTTATGCAAAATTACACAAAGAGTGACATATTGTGATATGATAGAGTTTTCCTCTCATGCAGTAAAGCAAACAGTTCAACAGGGTTTAATACTTTTATTATTTTCAATCATTAAGAACACAGGGCCTACTTGACATTTCTCGTCCAATACCATTTTTATATCTATACAGTGAAGTAGAAATAAATATTTTCATGATTGGGCCAGGAACCATGAGTGAAAATATATACTTTTAAATTCACACTATTAGATTTAGAGCAAGAAATGTAAAATTTTCAAAATAATATATTCCCAAAACGACATAAATTATGTTATGCCTTGTAATTTTAAACTTCACAATATGAGACATATATGGTATTCAACAAGAAATGTAAAATTATCGAAATAATATATTCCCAAAACAACATACATGGTATTCAAGAAGAATTGTAACATGACTTCGTTGTATTCTCGATTCTGATTGGTTGATTTGAAAAAAATACCCTATGTTGAATGACAGTGAATACCCTCAAATTAGCAAAGGTAAATCACCGCGAATTGATACATGTTCACTAGTGCCATCCCGACTCAAGTTTTAATTTTTCAGTTTCTTAGAAAATTCCTGCCGTATTCCGATTTGACAGTTGTCTTCGTCCTTTTTTAGATTGTGTCTACTAGTATATATTACAAATACACTTTAATATGATTTATTTTTGAAGAACGAAAATATTTTCAACTGGTTTACTTAGTCCAAGTTTGCCGCAAAGTGTCATGCGGCCGCCTTCTTTCGAATGCTGTTTCCATGGTATGACGTCACAAAGGCTAACCATTTTGACGTCACAATGTTTGCGTCGTTGTCACAATGGTTGTGGGCTAGTTTAAGACTTTTGTACTCGGGGTTTTACGATAATTCACTATGAGCTTTAAAACTGTTGACTCCTGTCTCAATTTAAACAAGAATGTTGTAAGGTCTCGCTATTACGAATGCCACTATTTTCTATTATCACAACGATGTTTGTAAACTAAATAATGCCGGGAATTCACATTAGTTAGACACTATCACACCTCTTACAGAAATAGAACAGTCGCAAAGTCCTTTCCACGCAAAAATATGTACGCAATAAGTAAGTTCATTCTTAAACTTCTAACAACTAACGGTCATGTTACAATATCGATAAATAGTTGCGTTTGTAAAATTTCCGGGATTCATTGTTATTCAACGCCCGCAAATTTAAGCGTTTAAAAACCTCCGGCTGATGCCGTCGGTTTTAAACTAAATTTGTGGGTGTTGAATAACAATGAATCCCAGAAATTTTACAAACGCAACTATTTCTCTTCTAAATGTACAATTATCAAAATAATATAATCCCAAATCGACATAAATTATGTTATGCCTTATAATTTTAAACTTCATAATATGAGACATATTCTCACAATATGAGACACATTTCAGCAAGAAATGTAAAACTGTCAAAATAATATATTCCCAAAATGACATAAATGATGTTATGTCTTCTAAATGGTGTAGCTACAGATCGCTTTGACATTTCACAAATATAATCAACAAATATAAATCACACAAAAAAAATTATGGTTATTGTTTTTACCATAACTGAAGTAACAGATTTGATTTAGATATTGTCTAGGCTGTATGGTACTGAAATCATTAAAACATCAAAGCGTTTGATTTCATTATTTTCAAATGAAAAAATCCATTTACTCAAAGAGACAGATCTTCAGTAAAACTTCTCCATCTGAATCAAAGCTTCCCAACTATTGCTTATACTTCTATTCAGCATAGATATAACCCAATTGTTTCCACTATTCCATTCTGAACAAAAATGCATCGTCAACCAAAAAGCAGCAAAAATCATGAAAGAATGTTTGACATCTTTCATTGATAACAAAGCTTCTAAACCAACTCTTTGGTTCTAGATTCAACATAGAAATAAAGTTGTGTTTCAACTTCTCTTTTCTGTAAAAAAATTCAAATCGACAAAACGAAAAAAAATGGAAAGATTTTGTCACATATCTTTCATCACTAACAAAACTTCTATACAAACCATAGAGACTAGAAATGGCAAAAGATAACCAAGTTGGGTATAACATTTGATCTTACATCCTGATCAAAGCTTCAAAGTTTAAGAAATATTAAACAAAGGACTGAATTTCTCAAATTTCATAGATCCTCCTGTCATCACAGGTTCAAAACCAAGCAGCAAACAAATCACTTAAGTTCTTAAGCTCTGTCATCTTTAGTATTTTCATCTCAATCATTGCGTCACTTCTTTTGCTCAGCTATTGAGGCACAGAAAGAGCTGCATATTGATAACTTCACTGTCCAGAGTTTTCCGGAGTTCTTTCACCTTCTTATTTTCACACTCCAGTCCTGTGGCAGGAATGCACATGTACTTGGTTGCCACAGCAGAAATCAGCGGGTAGGTGTGCCACCGTCGCTGCCACCAGTGGATCGGGCTGTCCTCGAACAAAACATCAGGCTCGGTTAGAAACATCCTCATCTCGCTGTCAACTTTCTGTCTCGTTGTGAGCTGCGATCGTTCCACACTCACAATATCTCCGAGCCAGTCTGACATGGAGTCACTCGTACGAGGAACCTTTGGTCTTGGTTCCCCATCCATAGCATCGTCTTCAGAATCCTCGTCTCGCTTTTCATTTGCCATGGTAACAGCCTCTTTACTGATTTTCTCTCGTATCATATTTTGATCAGATTTACTAAGGAAGGCAAGTTTCTTCATTCGAGGGTCAAGGGCCGAAGCTGAAATCAGAATCTTTCTGATTTCCTCAGATTTGTAGCTCTCTTCGATAGTGTTCATCAACCTTTTCTTGACAATACAAACAAACCCATTCTCCTGGCTGTGGACTCTTAGACAAGCTTTGAGCTTTAGGGTCACTGGCAGAACTACTGATACCGTGTGCTGACCATCAGAGGATAAATACGCAGTTGCTGTTTTCAAGACTTGTAAAATTTCAACCAGGTCTCGCAACTTCTTCAAGTGAATCTGGTTCAATATTAGAGTCTCCTCCAGTTTGTAGTCGATGATGACCGACTTGAAGAAGGGCTCCTGGTCAACATAGAGGGAGAGCATCTCGAGAGTTGATGTCCAGTGGTCAGTAAACTCCTGGAACAAATCCTTCTCTGGTAGGTGGAGCAGAAACTGCCTCTGTCTCACATCTATCAGATGGGCAATCTTCTGCAGATGACTGAACTGGATCTGTATTTTGGACAAGAGTTCATTGATTTCATTCAAGGCAAGAATCTTTGATACTGCCATGTCAACTGTATGATTAAGTCCTGGGACATGCGGCCATTTGAGATTGTTGTTGGCAACGGATGTCTCGATATAGGAACTATTGGTGACAAAAACTGGGTTCTTCAACTGCCATTCCTTTGAAAGTTGAAGGAGTTTGTCTGCAAGTAACTTTGAGTTTGGTTGTTTCTGGATACTCATTGTGTGGATAAGGCATTTGTGGTAGTTCCAGGCTTCATCAATATAGTGAACCTTGACAGACACATATTCGTTCTTTGAGTCTGAAGTCCACCAGTCAAGGTTGATGCAATGTTGGAACGTCGCTGAAATGTCTTTGAGGACTTTCTTTTGTTTGTTTGTATACAACGGCATTAGAACTTCTGATTTAAATTTGAGCTTGCTTGGTAGGGTGTAATACGAGCACAAGACACCACACATTTCTCTAAAACTATTTGATTCAAGCAGAGACAAAGGTTTGACATCTTCTATCAGAAATTTTGCAATGGCTGCTGAAATTTCTGACTCGTCTCGGACTACCACTTTGGGTTTCGTGTATGGTTTAGGGACAGGGATCTCAACCTCCTCCTCCAATACCACAGATCCAGAGGAATAATATTCGCTGTGATGTTTTTGCCTCAAATGCTTCACAAGAGGGGCCGTGGATTCCATAAATCTCATTTGCAGGCCACATAGTTTGCAGTAAGTCACTGCCTTGTCTACACATTTCCCCTTGCCATCAACTTCAAATAGAAAGTAGTGCCATACCTTTGGCAGAGTATTTCCCCATATGCTCTTGAATTTTTTCGGACCATCTATCAAGATGTCACCTTCAGTCATGAAAGTCTTGTTGACAAATTTCTTGACAAATATAGACCTGTTTTCATTTATCATTTCTGGGCCTCTACTTACTGTTGGTATTGGTTCTGGTTCAATGCTTTCAACATTTCTTGGACTTGATGCATGATCAGTTGATGAACCCGAAGACCTGGAAGGCTGACCAAAACGTCTGTAATCTAACCTTGATTTGTTGCCATAAATGTTGTGTTTTCTTTCTAAATGGTAAGCCATGTTGGTTGTGTTGTGACAATATTTCAGCTTAGTGAAACACTTCATACAATGGATGACATTCTTGTCGACATAATTTCCATCTTTGTCAGCCTCAAACCTAAAGTGATCCCACACAGTGCTTGTCGCATTTCCCCAAAAGCCTATGAATTTCTTTCCTGTATGTGGGTTTGCACTCATATGTGGAAGAACAACCCTTCCTCCTTCAAGCTTGATTTCTTTAGCACACTTCTCTACAAATTGTTTCACCATTGCTTCTTGACTTGTGCCAGGGGCAGTTAACTCTTCATGACTTGTACCAGGGAGAGGTAACTCTTGTTGACTTGTACCACAGGCAGGAGACTCTTGTTGATTGTAACCAGCTGCAGATAACTCTTCTTGACTTATAGTAAGGGCAGGTAAATCTTCTTCCTCTTTTAAATCCATCGTTTCATACCCAGGGTGTGTAGCATTTAAGTGGGCAATCAGATTTGAAGTGTCGCCATGGAAACCAACATCTTGTTCACAAAGCATGCAATGGGCATTATTTCTATTTCTATAATGTCCTGTTTCATTTATTTCAAATTTGAAGAAATCCCAGACTTTGTTTGAATTATCTCCCCAATAGCTCTTGAAAATCTTGAGAGGTGTCTCATCACCATTATCTACTTCGAGAGAAGACTGTTCATGATCTTTAATCAAGTTTTTAACTCCAAATTCATCATCTTCCTTTTTTATTATAAAACTTTGAATATCAACGGTTTCATTCTCATAATCTGGGTGCTTTCTCTTCAAATGGTATAACATGTTTGTTGTGCTCCCACAGAATGAAAACCCTAGTCCACATAATAAACAAACTGTCACATTCTTGTCAAAATATTCCCCCTCATCATCTACCTCAAACCTGAAGAACCTCCAAACTTCACTTGACGTTTTTTTCCAATATCCTTTAAAATGTCTACCCTTCAGCCATGGACGACTACTTTCTTCCATATTGAATTTATTTCAATGAAATCCAGATGAATCTGATGTAAATATATTTCTTTATAATATTTCAGAAATATTTTCATCCAGTGTGATGAAAATATTGGAAAGATGAGATATTCCTTGAATTTTACAATTACCAGTTTACTTTTTAAATCATTTGCATGGATTTAGTTCATGTTTATATCCCATGACAAACACAAGTTCATAACACATTTTCACCAAAATATCGTTCCTAATAGTCCAAATCTTTGTTTGTCACCTTGCCTGAATTATCGAGTCATTTCTTGATATCTCTCAGTCTTCACAGCCTGTTTTCAGTAAGCTTAGGTTGTCATTATCAGTATGTAAGCACAAATCTGTGGGAAGAATTAATTTTCAAGACACAAAATGGCGCCTATCTCACTGTATTTCCTGCTTGATGCATTGATTTACCGTTTTGCAACTATCCGACCGCCAGCTCTGAGCGCCAATCGATGCATCGTGAAAGAGGTCGGTCTATTTTTAGCCTAGCAGAGCCCAAGCTATTCAGCCTGTTCACTCATGCATGGCTCAAGAATACTTCTGCACTACTTTCTTAAGTATAAAACTTGAATTGGATTTTTAAAGATAAGTGATGTTGAAATTCATGTTTTATATATTAAGTTAACGTTTTTAGATTAACTTGAGAGATATTTAATCTGGCATTTAAAACATTATTTCTTCAAGACTTTCATGTTCCAAGTACTTTGTTTTAAATTCACAAAGTATTATCAATACCTATTTGTATTTTTAACTCTAAAAATCATTTATATAATTTTTTAAATCTCAAAATATTAGGAGAAAATAAAATGGTCTTGATATATTTTCAAAAACATTTTTCCTAATTTTCTAATATATAGTTTTGATACTGTAAAAGTCAACTAGATGAAAGTAAAATCTATTTATTTATCAAATTTTTTTAATTTTCTACAAAAATAATAAAACATTGAAAATAAACCAAGATTTCATGCACGGGTCTGACAGGTGCCAAGTGATGACTTACCTGTATAATACAAAGAAAACTGCATTTAGCAGACAGGTGTTCTCGTCGAACAGGTGTAAACAGATGCAATTAGATCCTTTTGTCAGGTAAATGTCACATGTTACATAAGTGTGATAATTAAAGAATCTCGATGAAGTCATGTTGGTATGTATTTGTTAGTTCTTACAAAACAAATATTGTTTATAAGAAATGAGTTTTAGTGACTTTGATTAGAAAATGAAAAAAATAATTTCTACTGAATAAATTATTTGTAATTTGGATGGCAGTTTAAAAGGTTAACCAACTTTTTATTTACAGGGTCACTGACTTTTATTTTTTTAAGATATCATGTCAATATCATTTACATGATTTGCTTTTTGGACTCAACCTTTTTTTCAATGAAAACATTTATCCACAAATAAAGAAAAGCTTCTCAAACAATTCTAATAAAGATAACTATATTTGTTAAACTTTTAAAATCCATGATGTTATAAGAGCATGATTTCAATGAAAATCTTCTCCAAATGATTAAAATGGCGATAGCAAATTTTTATCCAAAACCCTTCTTCAGAAGAAAACCAACAAAAACAGATAACAGATAAGCATTGCCTAAATGGTCAATTGTCTCTTTTATCTCAAGTTATACTTTGATATTAAGTTGATAAGATATTATCTAATTCTCTTTAAAAACTTAAAATAAATCTAAATATAATCTTACTAAAAGTCATATGCTTATAATGCACAACAATAGCACCAATAAAAAGTGTTGTATGATTTGTGGTATGTAGAAGCATTTCATACTATTTACTTTTTAAAATCATGTCACTGCAATATTTAGGTGTCAACAACTTTCTGCTACATGCACTTCAAATGTGTTGCAATATTCATAACAAATGTTGAATAAATGCCTTTATGCTGGATGAAATATCAATGATTATTTTCATTGTTTAACAATTTAATCATTACACTCAACATTATTTCACATCTCCTGTTGAAGGTGAACTTAACGTTTTACAATTAGTTTTAAAATTCAACTATTGCTACAATTACATTCTGATATATTATGATATAAAAGATTTCATCCAAGATGAAATTAAATTTAATTTCAAAGAAAATTATAATCACAATATTAAACCCTTATTCGTTAACACAATTTTAATTATCAATACAAATATTTCAAAATATTATAAATTCAAATACTTTAAAATATCATAAACTCAAATCTTTCAAAATATAATAAATTCATTTCAAAATGTTGTTTAACACATGTCAAATCAAAATATCAATGCACCTGTTAATAACTTTCTAATTTATTCTTCTGGATCACCAAAACCTCTAACCCCTTACATATTATAATTCAAGCCTTATTTTGGTTTTTATTCCGATTTTATAATAATTAACGATAAATTATGATAATACATGTAAACAAACCGCTGTCAAAATGCTAAAAGCACATGGTCATTCGCCGGTAGCGGGAAATATACAAGCTGTCAATCAACGGTGAGATATGGACAAGTGCGCGGTGTATATATTCAATATTCAATGCCGGTTCCATTGAAAATATGGAATCGCAGACCAAAGAACCGAAACAGATTCATTGACGAGTAGAAGAAAATCGCTCTACACTCGAATCCTGAAAACGCATGCAGAAGTGATGCACGCGATAAATTATGCTAATACATAGTTATCTTATGTACATGCGCTAGATATTAAAATTTATACAACTTACCGAAAATTATTGGAATTCCTCGGGCAAATTTGCCAATTTAAGGGATGAACTACGAAATAAAGATGCTTCGCGTTGGAAAATTATGTCGTCTAAATATTCGCCATCGTTAGGAACCAGCCGACTGACACTTTGCTAGGGCACATGTGTAGTTTAATAAATTATGTTAATGATAATTCGTCATAAATAAATATCGAACGACCCACCTACCTTAAGCCAACGCACTCTGAGACTCGCGATTTGCTAAACAATGGCTAGCGAAGAGCGACCTGGGAATTTCTATTTTTGGGCACAAGGTTGAACAAATAGAGAAAAACCTCTATATGCTACTGTCTTTACGGCTACTCAACATATCATTTTAAGGCCGTCTGTCGGCATTTTGAGGAGGGCGTGTTTACAATTTTATGCATATAAGGAAGTGAAATGCATTTCGAGATCTTGGAATAATTTAGCGCTCCATTTATTTATCGTAGTGGATAAATTTATCTTCATACTTGATAATGCAGAATATTTAATTGTTTGATATTAATTTTGAGAGATTTCATTTGAGCTGTAAATAAAAGACTTGTAATCGTAATGTTGATTTAAATAATGTTTTGATGTTCTAAATGAGTAAACATTATTTGACAAAAATTAGGAGCAAAGGGTTAAATATCGTACAATATATTCTGATCGTCTCGATCTTATTATCATTAAGTATATAATAATGTTCATGACCTCCATCTCAAATGTTAATTTATGCAAATGAGATAGGCTTAAGAAGTGAACTTGGTGTATTTATGGGTTTTTGGATGGATTCTACATGTTCAAGCTTTTACTCAAACAAAAGTTCTATTTCAATATTATCATATTTTCCTCAAGGATTTATCAAAAAAGGCAAAGAAAAACATTAAAACTGTATTAGGTATTTCATCTAATTTTTATACATTATATCTTTAATGATGTATAATTTTCAATATTCTATTAAAAGTGTTCAATTGTATTTATCTACGTAATTGTCTTACATTTTCACAGATCTTCATTAAAAAAGGAAAGCTTGATATCTCTCGTATAAGATGTTTTACAAATAACATGATACGATAAATTACATTCAGTTATTTTCCTAATTGTTTATGGATCTCAACTGAACTTGAATACTAGACAATTAAACCAAAATTCATCATGAGAAAAATAGCAATAAGTATTATAAACGACTTTTTAGAACTTTGGTATTGTATTTTTTCACTTAGTGACAAGCAGGGTATCTTTCATATCGATCATTCTTTGAGTTGTTTTTATTTATGTTGTCGGGAGTTCCTTTCCTTTTTCCACATTAATCATTCTTACTTATTTGAAGTATTTGAATGGAAATAAAAAAAATTATACGTAATATTGCAAACAAAATCCTGTATAATGATGTACTAACGTTATAGACTATTATTTAATGGATTAACCTTTTAGCGTGTGTATTTGTATATTTTACGTACGCTTTCATCAATTCTGCGCGCTTTGTTTCATGCATTTTTATGTACGTGAAGTGGCAGCGTTTCTTGATTGAATATTGGAACAATTTCAGTGTAGGATCCATGAGATATATGGATTAATATTCGAACCCCGAAACCAATTAACCTTTAATGGTATTTCGAAAACTTCTGGTTTCGCCACTGAATATAATATTGGAGGTTAAATACTTAAACAATCAATATTGTAAAACATTCAAATATTTTGAAATCTTTCCTTTTTTCTTCGACAAATGTGAAAAGAAAATTAAAAAATTATAAACAATGGTAGGAGGAGGAATGTTATCTGGGAGACGATATATTGAACACGGTATTATTGATGTGAAAGAGGGGGGTATCATTATTTATATTCTTTATGATGTTTAATATTGAATATTTTCATTTACTAAGTGTGTATTGCTCCTCTGAAAATAAAATTGCAGAAAAAAGAAGAAGAGGAAATATTCAAGAATAAATATTCGATGGGAAACCTCTTAATTTCTTTCAAAGATTTTATCAATGAACACCTGTTATATTTTAAAGAGCCACTCCGTGAGTTGATGGAGTCACATATGCCAAACTTAATAAATGGTGTCATTTGATCGTGAAGTATCGACTGTTACCAAAAAGAATAATTTTAAAGCTAATTGGTTTTGTACAGTGACAATACGAAGGTAGAAAGTCGCAATTATGATCGAAAACCGGACAGTGGCGCGCGTCAAACAGCCAAACGTAATTTTGGAGACTTATCAAAAGCCGCCAGGAGGTCAGTTTGGAGTTGATAGTGTTTGTTAGGTTATATAACTAGTATCTATGTAAATTGAACGTGTGATCTCCGCCTCTGTGTATTTATAAGGCTGTTTTTAGATTTCCATTAAAAAACAGTATTTGTCATATATTTGTCTTTTGCAAAGGAAAGGTTAAGGTGTTTTGAATTCACATCATAACATATGACATTTAGGTTCGTATCAAAGCCAAATAATATTTATGAAAATCACGGAGTGGCTCTTTAAAGAATCAACTTTCTCTACATTCTATTACTAACGCATTGAAACGTCTAGGATGGGGTATTTGAGAACTTTTTTCTAAATTTGGTTTTCTTCCCACATCAAATTGCCGTTTATCATTGGTTAACTTTAAAGAGAAAATACCACGGGTTTTTTTTCTAAAGATTCATTAATTAAAATATTCACCAATAAACATTAGTTTGTGCCAAATGTACTTTTTTCAGAGGGTCAAAACTTATCATGACTCTTTGCCACCGTATTTTCGTCTTTTTATGAAAAAAAACCCCAATTCTATTTTGATCCTCGGTTTTGATATTTGACAATCCCAGATGGATAAGTAGCGCATGTATTAGGCCAGCCACATTTGAGTTTGACATTTCCTAAAATATTATTTACACAAACTATCAACAAAGATTAGGACTTCCAGATATATAGACAATGGTAACTGTTCAAGTTATTTCCATTTTATTTATCAAACATAACTCCCACAAACATTTTCTTATCTTTGTTCCCACCCTCTCTTCTTCCCCCGGAAGCTCTTAGCTGTTTGTAAAATATATTATGATAATTTAACATGAAGAAAATAGTATTTTTCCAATTTCCAAATTTAGGGAGTAATCATTAAATCATAATTATTGTTTGCACCGACTGAAGAGCAGAGTTTCGTGTATACTTCTAGTTTAAGTATCAATTAAGAATAGTTATACATTTTATTTTATCATTAATTTATCTCATAAAAGAGAACCCTGTTACAACTTTAATGGCATTGATACTAATAAACCTGATGGACGTGAATATATTTCAAGGATTTCTCCTAACCAGAGAAAGAGTTCCTTGGTAAAATATTCATATCTTTGGCGATAAAACCAGCAAGGGGGTTTCATCGGAGCAAAAGATTAATATAATAAGTGGAAATGCAACGAAAAAATTAAAATATGCAATTAACTCAAAAAATAAAAACATAAACAAAGCCAATGGTCATGTGATTCCGAAATATTACAAAATGGCCGCCGCCACAGATCCTGAATTGCAGGTACACAAATCTGGTATATTCTGATGAGGAGATGCATTTTTGACACAAAGCTTATACCTTTCCAAAATGATGGCTTTTGCTTTAATATGGAACCGATGTTTTATTTGCCATCTTTAACATTTTAAACCAGGAAGTAGGGTATGAGAACTAAGCTTATTATGTTAAATGGACAGTTGTTACGTTGTATCGGGATATTTGTTGACCAAAAAATGATTATTAGCCAAAACCTCCAAAACTTTTGATACATATAACTGATGGACTTCAGTTGCAATTGAGTTGACATTTTGATAATTTCATTCATACATGGAAAAAGAAATTTAAGTTGCTAAAGTTGATCATAAGATAAGATAAATCCAGAAATGTGATGACAACTAATAACATAATATTCAAAACAATTCATGTCATAACAGTCAACATAGACTAGAATAGATAATTTATGTATACATCAAAAACGTGGTGCAACATTAGACAGAATTTATTTCTCTAATGCTGCACTGAATGAATGATCGGCGGAAGCTGTTTGTTCGAAAAGTCCGTATACGCAGCCTACGTCCAGAAGGTAATGTCGATTATTCCAAGAAAAGTGAATGGGAAGAATCACCCAATTTTTTTCCCCTTTTTTTGATAACTGCTGCTCATAAAAACTGCTGATCGTTTCAAAAGGAAGCCCAATAATCTCAAATGCAGTATTCACAATTTTTATCATTTTGTTTCTATTTTGAATAGACAGGTTCCCAAACCAACTTCAAAAGTTAAATGTAAGGACACTTTGAATAAGGGTTCTGTAAAAGAACATCATGATGGTTTGATCAATTTTAAAGTATTTCAGTTTCCATAAGAAATGTAAACCTAAGTCATTTGCAAAAGTTCAATTAGCAACTTGACACCAGACAAGCCATTATTGTTACGTGTTTGTAATTCACGTTAATAGGCCGGGCCCTTAAACACAACAAATGCTAGATGTCATTCAAGGGAGATAACTCCTTTACTACACTCGATACATTGTACATGCAGCATGACTGGATAAATGAAACTGAGTGATGCGCTCATAAAAGGTTATTAAAGAACCACTCCGTGAGTTGTTGGAGTCATATATGCCAAACTTAATCAATGGTGTCATTTGATTGCAAAGTATCGACTGTTACCAAAAAGACACATTTTAAAGCTTATTGGTAAAAGGTTATTAAAGAGATCACGAAACAATTATTGATTGTCATATTGCAAATACAGAATAGATTAACACAAACATTGGTTTTTGCATCTGCTTTTATTATTTTATCGGCATAGTTTTGTGCAATAAATTTAAGAATTAATCATGCATGAAATATGATCTCATTACAGTTTTTAACATCACCAAATTGAAGTTTAATTCATAGTGAAGGTTTTATTAGAAGTGAAGTTTTTATTATAGCTACTCTTTAAGCCAAATTGACATGAAATGTGTAATTTTATCCTCATGGTTGGCACTCTCAATTATTGTCCTGTGGATTTGGAAGATGAATTGATCATTCATTTATGGTATCTCCAAGACTCTCTACGAATGGCATCTTCCCACGGCAAGGTGAAAATGTATCCATTTTCTACCTTGCCATCAATGGTAACAAAACCTGTGATACGAAGCAGCGACACCTAACGTCATCACGAGTTACCGTCCTTACTAGCTGCTAACCTGCAGCCAGTGAAATTGCCGTTTACATTCCAAACCTACGCCCAGCCTGGAGACCTTAAATAAAGGAAATCCAAGCGAAATTTTCATACGGTACCTTAGTCAGATGGATTATTGGCAGGAATTCACTGACAACACTAAGAATTACATTTTAACAATTAAATCACAATTAATTATTCCTCAAGTAACTAATGCTTGTTTCTCCTTCTTTAAATGATCCTCATTTAAGGCATTTGTTTTACGTCATAAGCAGTATTACATAGTTGTTCCTTTACGTGAGAAAATATGTATTAGGCTGATAAAATCCCTTCAAAGACTGAGAGCTTGTCACATCATCAAAATGAAAAACAAATCCTCGTTTTGCATGTGCAGCAGTCAAAATAAATTTTACTTAATTATGCATTTAGTGCCATGTTGATAATTTCGAAGCTAACCTAGTCGGCATCAAATTTTTACACATTCCATCTTTCGATGTTCAGAATTTGAGTAAATCACATCGTTGTCTCCAACATTAGTTAACACAAAACGATGGCGCAATTACACAAGGAGTGATAACGAATATTTCGCGATAATTTTGTTTGAAAACGGATACATTGATATGAGAAACATTCAAAATTGAAATAATGATTATAAAAATCTTATAATTTTTATTCGTACAAAAATTTCGTAATTACGTCACTTTTAAACTTCACAAACATTACAGTAAATATCGATCAACCACAAAAGTGATAGATCTACCCTGTATCCATCTAAATATATGCTTGAAATTACAACGAATGGAAACTAACTAGAAGTTGTCACCTATTTTAATCAGTTAAATTTTCCACTATAGAAGATATGAGTTTAGAAAGTAATTTATTTATATATATAATATTTTTTACAGAAGATGGAAGAAGAAGTGTCAGATGATGATGAAGACGAAGATGATGATGACTATGAATTTGACGACGAGGATGACGAGGATACCGTAAATATGACATTATAAAAATGATTTCCCTTAAGTTATTTAAATGCAATAAATCTTACTCTTGATAATGTTTTTGCCGACGTCTTATGTAAATCACGTTTTAATTACAGAGTTTTAAACGTAGGAGTGTTTATTTGCCTTTTTATCGTACTGGTCAACAATAATGTAGGATAGAGTTATCACCCTGTCTGTCCATTCATTTGTCAATCAGCCCGCCTTTGGTGCTTTTTAATATTTTCAGACTGTTGAAATATTTTTGGAAAAGTATCAGCATTAGAAACATTAAGAAATGATTACGGCATTGCATTCTGGGAAAGTAAAGAAATGAAAAGAAGTTTTACTACTCACTTTTAGATTAATTTTTTTAATCCTGTCCACTGAATTCTTATTTCAACTCAACAGTTTTATCAGTAATTTTTTTAAATGAGATTCTTAAATTACTATTTATTGAGGACCAATGGGATTTATCATCCAAAACTGTATTCCACAGGAGATATCGCTTGTGGAAGATCAAACGATATCTCCTAGGAGATATTGTTTTGACAGTAGATTTTGAACAATGCCCTATTACAGTCAAGTTCATGTCATCACAATTGTTTAACATCATCAGGTAATGACATCACAATGCTATGACGTCATAATGCTATGTGACGTCATAATGCTATGACAACACTCCACTGAGAGTTTTAGAGTAGTTCAGTGTTCAGAAATATACATTTTTCACGAACTCAAAATGAAAAATGATTTTGGATGATAAATAGAATCTCACCCTCGTGTCTTCTGATATCAAATATATCAACACTCGTTGATAAAAGTAAAATATCCTCGGCAAGCCTCGGATATTTGTAACTTTTATCAACTCTTGTTGATATATTTGATATCAGAAGACACTTGGGTGAGATTCTCTATATGTCATCTTCTGATGACTCTGGATAGATTTTGATTTCAGTGATGTTGATATTTCAAGAAAATGTGTTATGATTCCAATCAAACTTACCATTTCTAGGTGGAACCAAAGTTGAAGTACGAGAGAATAGGCAACGATCTGACAGGAATCTTCAATAAAGATGCAGCTAGCTGCATAGCCGTACATACTAAGGTAAATATATTTTTGGCATATACTGACTCATGTTGGGCTTATGCTTGGCTTTCATATGCAAAATGATATATAGGATAAGGCAGGGAAAGATTAAGATAAAGATTAAAGATAGGCAGTGGGAGAATCCTTGGGGGATCAGTTGATGAGAAGTTTCGAACCCCCATTAAACATTTGCAGATTAGAAAATGTAAATATGGGTGAACGCCAAGTGTAAGGTTTGGGGACTTTAATTGTAAATTAAAATGAAGCTTACTAAACAAATTATTTGTTTGATTTAAAAAAACATTTTGCAGGCGAACTAAAGGAATGTGTTCACTAAAGCTGTATTTTTTTATTCATATCATTTAGTAAATTCTACTACTTGAACAAATGGGAATTGAATTCTTCGTTACAAAGTTTTTCATTTTTCAAGAATGAGTTGAAATTGAGATATAGGTAAAATGTACATTCATTAATGAAACTTGTAAAATTGAACTTCATACAAATTGCATATCATACTTTATTTCAAGATGTCTGAGCTATTATTGTTTTGATTTGCTTGAATATAAATCTTTTATATGCATGAGTGGTTTGTATTTCTTCCTGTTAAAAAAAACATCCCAATACTCTTGGTTTCTTTAGATGTTTTTTGACTTGACACTTTATGGCTGTTTAGATTTGGAGTGTAATAGGGTTAGAGGAAATAACACATTTAAATTGTTTTCAAAATTGCTCAAAATACTGAGATGAAGGGGAGATGGTAATCAATGTCCTTGGTTACCAAGGGCTGAATGTTCCGATGCTCTTCACTTTAGAACCCCTTGGACTTTTCAGCAGGATAATCTGTGCTGAATTACCCAACCTTGACCTCAGTAAGCCAACGTAATTTCTAAATCACCTACAAGGTTCCTAAAAGACAAGTGACAATCTGCTTTCTCTTGCAGAAATTGGCCTGCATTTCCTTTGAGATTTCAAATTCAAATATTTGACCATGCACTGAAAGAGACTGTTTTAAACCTAGCTTTACAAAAAAGTTTTTTCACATCTCATGTCAAGTCATTTCATTGGATTATTATTTCACAACAAGAAGAAAGGGCGGGTAATTTGAGAAAAATTATTCCTCGTGAAAATTCCCAGGGTTGATTTGTGAAGAGTTCTGGAATGTTAAGCCCTGATGGATGATCTTAAAAATGACCATTGTCAACCATTTTTGTTCCAGTTCTTGGCTCTGGGAACTCACTGGGGAGTGATACACATCCTGGACCACAGCGGTAATGATATCAAGAGCAAAGAACTCAATGCTGTACGTGAAATATCTATATTGGTTGCTCAAGAAATACCAAATCGATAAATGAAATGAAACATGGTATGTAACTAGTGAAACTAACGTGTTATCGATCACCAGTAAACAATGCTGAATGAAATGAAACATGGTATGTAACTAGTGAAACTAACGTGTTATCGATCACCAGTAAACAATGCTGAATGAAATGAAACATGGTATGTAACTAGTGAAACTAACGTGTTATCGATCACCAGTAAACAATGCTGAATGAAATGAAACATGGTATGTAACTAGTGAAACTAACGTGTTATCGATCACCAGTAAACAATGCTGAATGAAATGAAACATGGTATGTAACTAGTGAAACTAACGTGTTATCGATCACCAGTAAACAATGCTGAATGAAATGAAACATGGTATGTAACTAGTGAAACTAACGTGTTATCGATCACCAGTAAACAATGCTGAATGAAATGAAACATGGTATGTAACTAGTGAAACTAACGTGTTATCGATCACCAGTAAACAATGCTGAATGAAATGAAACATGGTATGTAACTAGTGAAACTAACGTGTTATCGATCACCAGTAAACAATGCTGAATGAAATGAAACATGGTATGTAACTAGTGAAACTAACGTGTTATCGATCACCAGTAAACAATGCTGAATGAAATGAAACATGGTATGTAACTAGTGAAACTAACGTGTTATCGATCACCAGTAAACAATGCTGAATGAAATGAAACATGGTATGTAACTAGTGAAACTAACGTGTTATCGATCACCAGTAAACAATGCTGAATGAAATGAAACATGGTATGTAACTAGTGAAACTAACGTGTTATCGATCACCAGTAAACAATGCTGAATGAAATGAAACATGGTATGTAACTAGTGAAACTAACGTGTTATCGATCACCAGTAAACAATGCTGAATGAAATGAAACATGGTATGTAACTAGTGAAACTAACGTGTTATCGATCACTAGTAAACAATGCTGAATGAAATGAAACATGGTATGTAACTAGTGAAACTAACGTGTTATCGATCACTAGTAAACAATGCTGAATGAAATGAAACATGGTATGTAACTAGTGAAACTAACGTGTTATCGATCACCAGTAAACAATGCTGAATGAAATGAAACATGGTATGTAACTAGTGAAACTAACGTGTTATCGATCACCAGTAAACAATGCTGAATGAAATGAAACATGGTATGTAACTAGTGAAACTAACGTGTTATCGATCACCAGTAAACAATGCTGAATGAAATGAAACATGGTATGTAACTAGTGAAACTAACGTGTTATCGATCACTAGTAAACAATGCTGAATGAAATGAAACATGGTATGTAACTAGTGAAACTAACGTGTTATCGATCACTAGTAAACAATGCTCTGTTGTTAAGATATGCTCACAACATCATGTTGTTGCTGGAGCAACTTGGGAAGAATAAAAGTTCAACAAAATCGCTTGTTGATCGTACCCACACCTGATTTACATCTCTCAGAGTGGTGTGCGCGGTGTTATCGGTATATCGGTATATTGGAATATTGCGATACAGAAACACCACGATACGTACTTGTACAGTCTTCTTTAAATATCCAATATATCGGAGGTTTTTAGAATTAACAATTTCCGTGTAAATTTCAGAAAATCGTAACAAAAAAACCCATGATTTTACTGAAGGCTGTAAACAAAGTGTCAACTTACAAAGTAAAAATAGCACAGACATGTTAAAAGTATGAAACCAGTCGCTTAATTATCTCTTTTTACGAAACGATGTCCAGTTGAACATTGAGTGCTGTTCTAATTGTTGTTATTTCGTCAAGAGGTCATAGAAACACTAAAATATGAAAAGTACCAATATATTGCAATACGTATTCTTTATTGCGATGTGTAAATTAGGACCAATACCCATCCTTGGTATTGAAAGTAACAACAGCTGAACTAGCGCATGTTTGATCTTGTGATTGGCGAGTTAGTTAGCTGCTGGCAAGGTCATTCCTGGCGGTGTTGCCTGAGTCTGAGGTTGTGGGTTCGAATCCTACAAGTTGACACGTAAAAATATAAGCATTTGTCCATTGCGGATAATGTGATCCCAATTATAACAATGTTAAACCAAGTCTTTGAAAGGCATTTAGAAGTGATATGCTTCTTTTATGTAAGATGTTTTGGAGTATACGATTACTCCTTTATCTCGCCTGATGAAGGAGTAAGCATATATTTTGAAACCGGGGGAATTTCACAAAAAAGAAGTTATTTTCCAGAAAATCTTGTCTTTCTTATGTTAAACCAGTTTTTTCAACAAATTTGTGGTTGTATTCAAAATTTTGATTAAGATTTTTATACATGTGATTAAGCACTTAATCAAGCTCAAACTTTAGTAACTATTTCATTTTTATAAAGTCATTTATATTTCCACGGCTAGGAGTTATATAAATATTAACAGATGTGTCTTTTCTACAGCTGCAATGAAATATTTTGTAAAAAGTTTATGAAAATAATTTTATTTCACCAGAGAATGAAAAGTTTTCAAAATTTTCAAATGCTTCTGTCCAACAGCTGCAGAGAATTATTTTCTTAATGTTGTATCATTCTTGTTTACTTTCAGCACACCACAACTATAAACCAGATCAGTATAGACGATAACGGTGATTACGTCGCAAGCTGCTCGGACGATGGAAAGGTGGGTATTCTTTGTAAACTTCATCTTCTACATAAATGTTTTGTCGGATTCAAATTCATATTTGATAGAATCTTTTGATATTCAGATTGCCAAGCGAACTTGTTGAGCTCACTGTCTTGCACATTTTGACATAATTGCATCTCAAAGTATTTTTCTGTAGTTACCAAGTAAGAGTTTCCATTATAAATGTATATATCACTCATTGTCAGATCCATCTGGAGTAAAAAAATTATTTTCAAACTTCATTAGTTAGTTCAGCCTCATGTAATTGTCCATTGAAAGGAACAAAAATAAATACTGTTGCACTTTCTTGGCTGAAATTGTCTTTGGTAATTCAAGTTCAAAACAGAAGTTGTATAGGAATTTATGACGGAGCTACCTCTGTTGCGAGAGAATGTTCAAGTTCAAGAATTAGTGTATAATGGTTTGATTAAGTCATGTGAATCGTTTGTGTGACTCGAAATAATAAAGATGTTCACTTCAAATGGCTGCCAATAAATTATAGCTTTGAACGGGACAACATTGTAAAATATTACAGATAATTTGGTTGTGTCATGAGATGGTTTGCTCTCTAAAGTAAATGTAAAGTGCATAGACTTTCATTATAAATGGCATATTTTAAAAAGGACAACTAGTGGAAAAGTTGCTACAGCCCCTTTAAACTGTTCCCCTGCAAGTGCCAGATTTTTCTGGATGGCCCCTCTTTAGTTATGGCTAATTCAAGATTATGACAAAATTTGTGACAATCTGTTGCTGAAAATTGGCAACTCAGAATGCTATTGTTAAAGGAGCTCCTCTGTATTTTCAGTTCAATGTTTATTGTTTATGAGTGGGAAAATATATATAAATTATCATTAAAAAAGTTTCAGTTTATCATGATTTTTATCATTCAATGTAAGATTACTTCCTGCCTACCAGGTGATGATATCTGGACTTTACGCCTCCGAAAACAATCAGTGTGTGACCTTTGACCGACCTGTCAAGGCCGTTGCCCTTGATCCGAACTTCTATAAGCCCGGGAGTGGAAGATTGTTTGTCACCGGCGATGAAAAGGTTATATCCTTTTTGCAAAGTTTTGAATGATTTTACTGAGATCTAGTTCTGGCCTTAAATGCTTTGCTATTTTTCAGGTCAATTTAGGAGAATCAATAATCTTTAACTGATTTAAATAATATATGTGTTCAGTGGCGGATCCAAGGGGTTTGTTCAGGGGGTCCGGACCCCCCCCCCCCCCCCCCCCTTTTTGAAAATCAATTATAGATTTAAGTCATTAAAAATAATTGGATATGAGAGACATGCTCTATGTCACTTTAATGTGAGAAATATTTTAGAGTTATGTCCCTTGACTATTTTCAAGCTAGAACATTCTTAATGTTTAACATTTTCAGATATATCAGTGAAATAATGTTATATCCATTAATCAACCATAAAGACTATAATGAGAAATACAATTTTGAAATGTAATAATTCTTCTGACACAATCATTATATTTTTCATAACCTTTATGGATCATTTGAGAGATTTGTTCAAAATGGTGTAATGCCATGATATCTACTAGATACATCTTCCCATGCATGGCCTATTCTTACGCCTGTCCCAGTGACTTGTTAGGATAGACCTTGCCGCATTTCCCTTACTTGAGTGTGCTTGTCGCTAAGGCTGCTGAGACTTGTCACAATAGAAATCTTATCAGAATTGCAACTTTTCGCCATTGAGGGGACCACACTCAAAGCACAAATTTTGACACGGTTTGAACTAGCCAGTGATAAAAACTGGTAGAATTTAAAGCCATGAGGGGGAGGATGTACTTGATATGATTTATTGACTGATGTGATATTATACAGCTGATTTTGAACGAAAGAGGAGGATTGTTCAATCGCCACAAGATGACGATTCTGCATCAAGGAGAAGGACCAATCAGAAACATCAAGTGGAAGGGAGAGTTCATTGCATGGTCCAACGACAGGGTGAGTCCATTTGCAGAAGGTAGACATTTTCCATGGCTGGAGAATTATGTTAATAGTATTTTTCTACTTATTTAATTGCCAGAAGAAAGATTTTGTCTGTTGGCATGAGTTAAACACAATCTACAGTTGTATTTCGGTTGCTATGAAAGCTGAGCTGGTGAGCGGTTGGTGCCTCACTTTCGTCATTCTCTCCACACAGATGTAGTTCAAGTAATGAAATTCTGACCTTACCTCTGTTTAAATAAGAGCTCATCACCGTCAAATTTCCCTAGTGTAAAAAAAATGCAAAACAAATTATCTGTGAAATTTTAACCAATGAAAACACTTATCACATTGATAGTTTTGTTATTGTCACCAAACCCTATGCAGATGTAGTTCAAGTAATAAGATCCTGACCTTACCTCTGTTTGAATATGAGCACATCACCAGCAGATTCCCGCAGCACTAAAAAATTGCTAAGCAAATTATCTGAGAAAGTTTAGCCAATGAAAATACTTCTTGCTTGGTTATTTCCACCAAGGCCTATCCCAGGATTCGGTCGCTATATTACCCAATGATGTTCCATCAAGAAAATTTTAAGTGCGAAATGCACAGTTGAATAAATTCTAGTCCAGAAGCATATAGAAATTACTTAGGCTTTTTGAAAGATTATTTCTGAAACAGTACTGCTTATTGCACATATAACTTTGATTGCTTAAAGAATATTTACATAAAGGAGACAATTTTCGGATAACAATTTTTTTATCTTTAAATTCACAACATTTTGGTGTGTATGCCTACCTCACTATTTTACTGCCAATCTCCATAAATTTATCCGAAACGTTATGAATTTCACAATAAAGAAGTTGTTTACCCAAAATCCTGGCTTCCTTGTTGCAGAGCTCAAGATAATTATTTTGACTCAGGGGTATTTCTCTCCTCAAAATAAAAATTGAGGAGTAAAATTACCACATGAAAATAAACTAGGAGTATTTCAAGGTTTATCGTTTTCAGATCTTCATTCCAAGTTAGAATCTTTTTCGATGTTAGTCGTTGATTATATTTTCCACATGTTTAATCTGTAATTAATGGGTGATTTCTCTTTGATCAAATATGAACTCCGTAATCTTTGTTTTCATACAGGTTGGCATAATGTTGGCTACCAAATGAGATGTAAAGATCAGACATGTAGAACTGAAACTTTATTTTGACAAGTCACGATCACTCCTGTAAATAAATATCTGACTCGTATTCTGGGAAAGTTGTGCGTATCGGTCACTCATTGATTTCATTTTTATCGTGTATATCTGAATTACCCTTGCATATTTTACGTCTTATCTGGAGTTCTGTTTTGTTACTTGATTTTCATAATCTTAATTTTCCAATAGATGTTTTATTTGGTATTACTTCTAAAGGTCTTTATTGTAACCTAACTGGTTGTTGCAATGGTTAAAGGACCAATGGTTTATAAAATAAGGCATGAGTTAAGGAATATAATTTTTTGTTGTTGTGAGAATTATAATGAACTTGTTATTTATTGCCAGCTAGAATTATAACGTTTGAAATTACCAGTACTAATTTTACCAGAGTGTTATTTTTAGTGTTCAGTTTGTTTTTTATTTCCTTTTCAGAGTGTCAAAATCTATGACATGCATTCAAGAAAAAGGATCACACACATTGACAAGGGTCACAGGTGAGAACTATCAACTGAAAATGAATCCTTAACACGAAAATCGATTCATTCATGTAAATGGTATTAAGCGGGACAGAGTTATTAAAGTATTTCATTCTACAATTTATATTCCAGCCAGCGACCAGAGCTCTATGGCTGTAGCTTGGTGTGGCAGAATGACAGGACGCTGATGGTAGGATGGGCGGATACAGTCAAGGTACATGTCGTCCCAGATCTGCCTTGATCAATACTAACTGCATCTCGTGAGATTTGATATGGATCTCAACTCAATAAGTTGGCGAAAGAAAATATGATAATTGACTAACGGTTATTTGGCAATATTGCTTGACTTGCTAAGATGAACACTTCATCAATTTACCTTTCCATTTCTTTCAATCTCTTATTTATCTAAAACGTTACAATTTGTAAACATAGAGATTCTCCCCGTCAATGAAATGAAAAAAATATTATGATCCAAAGGATGAACAATGGTCAGGATTAAACCTTGCATTAGCTGACACATTTTATGGATGATTGATGCAGGGGTTTTGACCATACTTTATTACCCTCAAGGGAATTTGTTTTATATGTAACAGACAGAGCATACGGTAGACACACATGGCACACAGAAAAAAAAACAATATACAACATTCACACATTTAAATTGTGCGTGTATCTTGACTTTAAGATAAACATTGTGTAAATTATAAGATAATTTTTTAGCAAAAAAATACCTCAAACCTATTTTGTTGCTATACGGAACTTATGTCCATTAAAACAGTTATTTTTAATTTACATTTAATACTTACTGATAAACTAGATCCATTGATAATGTTTGACAAATCTGTCTGGTTAAATACTTTTTTTTTGGTTGCAGCATTTTCATGTTTGGGTAATTTCCCTTTACTATTTTGACCTAAATGTAAATCCTCAGACAGTAAAATATATTCTGATAAATACTAGATTTAATAAAGTTGTAAGGCAGCACTGGTTTCTCTAAAAGTTTTTGCTACATATTTGGAAAAAATAGGTTTTACGATGCCTATCAAATAATATTCTTGTAAATTATGGCTTTGTTCAAATTGTAAGTTTTTATATTTTTTTGGTAATTTCTTTTTAGATCTGTGTGGTGAGAGAACAGGAGAAGCGAGATGCACGAGACCTTCCCAACAGATACGTGGAGATTGTGTCCATGTTTCATACTGATGTCTTCGTCTGTGGCATTGCGTTTCTTGCAGACGCAATCGTCGCTTTAACATACGAGAAAGATGATCCCCATCAGGAGGTATATAGACTGTAGTTCCAAATATTTAGCACCAGGCCTCTAAACCATGCCAGGTCTAAACCATTAGATTATTGTGCCCATAGTGAATGTTAAAAGTTAAGATGCTCAAAAATCTTCTAAGAGTGACATATGGGACAATTACACAAATTCACATGATGAAGATAATACAAATATTCGCCTCAGTGTTTATGCAAGACCGGGGTATATATGAGACCCGGATAATGTTCTGTACAAGGGTTGTATAAATTTACCTCAGAACCTTATGACTCCCTGGGTTGTATTCGAGACCAGGGTTGTATTCAAGGAAATACAATAGTGTCCCTTCCATTACAAATCAGAACTGACGCTGTTTCATCATTGATCTTTTTGCCCCTATCTCTCCCTATTAGAGCATCATCATCATCATCATCATTGTCGCCGTCGTCTTCATCATTATCATTATAGTTATCATTATCATTATTGTTATCATCATTATCATCATCATTATCATTATTATTAATTATATAGTAACCTTTATTTCACTTGTGACCAGGGAGGGCGAATGGTTGCAAACCGACCCCATCTCCAAGTGCTTGAGCCAGGGATGAACAGCTTTGAGGAGGTTTCTAACGATGCTCTGTCCATCAGAGGATTCACGGAGTATCGGTGTAATGATTATCATCTTGGTGAGAGATTTATCTAAAACTTTATAATTTTTATTTTGGAAACTTTATCTGTTAATTGTTTATAGATTTTCACAATTTAGTATGTGGATCACATTGTGAAGTATTTTTACTTCAGATTTGAATTGGGGTGTTCATTATCTTAGTTTGTTTAGAATGTTTTCATTAACCTATAGATGAAAAATAGGTGTTGTCATAACTTGCATGTGTGCACATGTGCAAATATCACAAGGAAATATCTTGATTTGTATAAAAGTCACAAGGGTGATGCAGTTACCAAATAAAACCTTTTTGTGTGCAATCCTAATAAAAACTTTGTTTGCCACACATGATTTTGACAGACTTGCCTGTCATTGCTCATTGAAAATAATAAGCAAGCACTTTTTTGTCTCTTTTTATCAGAGAGTATTGTGGAGGAGAATCTCTTCTTCATCATCAGCCCGAAGGACATCGTGGTTGCTAAGTTACGGGATCAGGACGATCACATCACCTGGCTTCTGGAGCATGAGATGTTTGAAGTCAGTTTTTTTTCCTTTAATGGGGCGGTAGCACAGTTTTGAGAGATATATTTCTTCTTCTTAATTTTCTCCAATAAAAATTAGGTCAAGCAAAATTATTATCTCCAGAGGGTCAAAACATCTCTTTATCTCTAGTCATATAGAAAATGATGTAGTATAAAGCAAAAAAACATTGGCCATTTTTTCGTGAACAGCTTTAAATCAGTTTATTTAAGCATTTAGAGTTATATTTGATGTTCAAATGGTATGTTGAAGTACAAACATATTCTAATTAGTTAGCTTTTTTCCAGGCTGCTATGGCTGCTGCCTCTGAGCACAGTAAGGAACTGAAGAAACACACGTATGAGGTAAGTGTACACCTCCACGAAGAAGACTAGGTTATAACTAAGTCAGTGTGTCCATCCGTCACCCCCCACTCATAACTCTTATTGTTAGAATGTTGTAAACAAAACTTGACACAGGTCATCATTACAATTTGTAGATATTTAAAATTTAAAATTAGAATCACCAAAGAAGAAAATGTTGAATTCAAATTGTTAATTATTACTTTAAAATGAAAAGTTTAAATTTATCATCCAAAACTGTGTTCCACAGGAGATATCGCTTGTGGAAGATCAAGATTTTGAACAATGCCTATTACAGTCAAGTTCATGACATCACAAACTGTTTTACATCATCAAGTAATGACATCACAATGTTATGACGTCATAAACATGATGACATCACAATGCTATGACATCACTCCACTGAGAGTCTAAGAGTAATGCAGTGTTCAGAAAAACACATTTTTCACGGAATCGAAATGAAAAATGATTTTGGATGATAGATAGAATATCACCCATGTGTCTTCTGATATCAAATATATCAACACCCTTTGATAAAAGTAAAATGACCTCGGCAAGCCTCGGATATTTGTAACTTTTATCAACTCTTGTTGATATAATTGATATCAGAAGACACTTGGGTGAGATTCTCTATTTATTATGTAAGCTTATTTTTCCGTCGATCCGATTGGTCGAGAATCGGTAACAGTCGACAGAAAAGCATATTGACTCCAGTCCGAGTCCGACCAAAAGTGATATTGACTTGCAACAGATATAATAACGTCAAACCGTTGTTACATGACGTCATGCTATTGTTATCGTGACGTCATTTGACCGTCATGTTGAACAATTGATCCAAATTGCTGTTCATGACTGTAGTTTTTTCTTTTCTTTTCGTATATATTTCGAAACATAATAAAACAATTATGGACTGGTGATTCGGTCAATACCTGTTTATATAGACCCGAGGAAAGCAATATTGGCCTCGGACTTCGTCCTCTGTCAATATTGCTTTCCTTGGGTCTTTAAAAGCAGGTATTGACTTCATCACAGTCTATAATTGTATAATATTTGCTAGGTTCTGGGTCTTTCAAATCTGCATATGATGCAATTTTGACATGTTCTTTTACAGGGTATTGGAAGAGATTATCTCAACTATCTCCTCGAAGAAAAATGTTACGATGACGCTGGACGACTTTGTGTCAAAATTCTCAGCAAGAAAAAGGAATTATGGGAAGACGAGGTCTACAAGTTTGCGAAAATAAATCAGCTAAAAGTATGTATGAAATTAATTCTATAGATAAAAAAATATGGCCTAAAATGCAAGTTATGTTGAGGTTGTGCTCAGAAATGTCAGCTTGGACTTTTTAGTTTTGTTGTAAAGAAGAATAGTTTTAAGAATTGGATAAGAATAAGAAGCATTGCCTACATCTTCTTTAAAGAGCCACTCCATGCTTTTCATAACATATTATTTACCTTTGATTTGAACCTTAATGTCATATGTGGTGATATAAAATCAAACATCTTAACTTTTCATGTGTAAAAGACATATGTATGATTAATACTGGTTTTCCAAGAATATCTAAAAGCTGCCTTGTAAATGAACAGAGGTGTAGATATCGCGTCTAGAATACATGGATACTAGTTATACAACCTAACAAACACTATCAACTCCTAACAGCCCTTCTGTCTGTTTAAGATAAGTCTCCAAAAGTACATTTGACTTTTGATCACGCCACTGTCAAGTTTTCTATCATAATTGCAACGTTCTACCTTCATATTGTCACTGTACAAAACAAATTAGCTTTAAATTGTTTCTTTTTGGTAACAGTTGATACTTCACGATCAAATGACACCATTGATTAAGTTTGGCATATATATGACTCCAACAACTCACGGAGTGGCTCTTTAATGTTGTGAACGGTTTTCCTATCATAGCTCCTATCATTAAGGACAAAGTCTTTTAAAGTGGCACTTAACAACAATATGTCACCATCAATCAATGACTGAGATAAAACCAATGATTCCTGAGTGCTTCAATAATAAAATAGAATCCTAGCCATATGAGCAAAAATAAAGGAAAATCCATGCTTATATAATTCTACATGTCATACTTTTCTCATATATTTTCTTATATATTTTCAAAAAGTAGTGTTATTTCCTGTTGAGATAAGTGTCTAATCTTTTTGCAGGCAATTGCTCCCTATTTGCCGAGAGGTGACCCCAAGTTGAGTCCGGCTATCTATGAGATGGTTCTGAATGAATTCCTGCAGACAGACACAGAGGTAGTTGGCAGTCTTCTTAAAAATCAAATATCCTATGTTTGCTGGTCTAATAGCTCTGCATTTCGTCAATCTTATGTGCCAGTTCTTAATCCTACTGCACCCGACCTTGATATTCAAATTTGAAATCTCCTTGGGTGGCTTCTTACTGTCCAAAAGGATCAAATAATAAAATGATGGTGGAATGCACAAGGCTTGAGTAAGGGGAGAAGTTGAAATCTTGTTAGTTTCTACAACTAAATGTTATTAAAACTAAATATTTTCAGAGGTTCTACCAGCTGATCAAAGAGTGGCCGCAGGATCTGTACAGTATAGATACCATCATCAACGCAGTGCTGACCAAACTAGACCGCGACAGAAACAACCAGGACCTTCTCAAGTGTCTGGGACAGCTGTGAGTTTTCTTAAAGGCACTATGTCACATTTTCTTAGGAACAAAATTATATCACTAAAAGTAACAAAATCTTACAAATGACAGAACAGTCTTATTTCATCAATACAAGGGAGGGACTTGACCCGAAAAGGGACTAAACCCAAACAAGTAAATTATATTTTTACAAATGCAAATAATGTGATCCCAAATATCAAAATGTTACATTACTTAAAGGTGTTTACACTAGAATGGCCACATATCTGAGATGTGTTTTTAGCTAAGAGGGAACCTTGAAATACCTCTTGTTTACTTCTTTTTTAGCTTGAATATATCAGAATGAAGAGATTTTGTGTAAATATGTAAGACTCGAATCCATGGCAGGCATCAAATCTGTGGCGGATTTCCAAATCTATGGCAGATTTTCAAATGCCTGACATTTGTACCTTTTTTTTTGTATTTTTCTGCAATAATTAACCGAACCTTACGCTAGACAAACTTACCCTAAAATTCGTAAACAGGAACCCAAGGGTTACAAAAGATAGTCCAGGGCTAAAGAAGACAGACAGACTCACCAAGGGCTAAAAAGATGCTATAAAATAAACACAATTGATGTTGCATGAAGCCGCAAATATATTATTTACGTGTAAGGTATTGTTTAATGTATTTTCGTAATTGGGATATGGACTTTTATTTTTTGGTTGTTATCCGTTTGCAATATCTCTCTGTGACTTCCCTAAGTATTACGCTAGCGACGCAATTGGGCCTTACGACGGGAACAGTTAACTATTATGATGTCATCTCACAATGACGTCACTTAGCATAACGTCATGAAACTATCTGACAATCAAACAAGCCACAGAAAAGGAAATCCGCCATAGATTAGAGACCCGCCACAGATCTGAGTCCTACAAATATACCTTGACCAATGTCAAAAAGTCATATTTTGACTGTGTGTAAATGTTTGTGCAGAGACTGATGAGTTATGGCTGATGATTCAATTATATATTATTTTTCGAAACTGTCCATTTCTGATGATATATTGATGAATGGTGTTTTTATTTCAGGTATGCGTGTCAAAGAGCGTTTGACAAGGCTTTAACCATCTACCTAAGGTAAGAAATGTTAAATTGATCTTGATTCATATACGATATATTATATATACAAATTTGACTCTTTATTAAGTAATATTAAAGATTATGATATTGAAGGGAAATATTTGCTACAAGTCGAGATTGAAGCCTAGAATAGCAGGCATACTAGTGAACTAACTGGCAGATTTCTGTTTGTTTGATGTTGGTCGCAAGGTTAACTTTTGTGGTGCTGAGTGCAACACCTGATCGTCATCACTTCTTAAAATATTGCACCTAAGTATGAATATGGGATTAATTTTGTGCCGTCAGTGCTATTGCTATACTTTAGACATACTGGATATGTTGCATAGACAAAATATGCCGATAGATGAGGTGATGTGGAGGTTTCACTTATATCGCCACCGCTAGTATTATTGCAGGGAGAAAGCCAGCAACACCATTGTGGCTACGCATTGCGGTGAAACCTGCCAGCATCGGCTGGAACTAGTGAGTCATGGGTGGTATTGTACTGAAATTCAGTGTAGCATTGCACACAAACCTGACTGCATATAGAACAGTTCTCTGCTGCAGACAAAGTTGCAGAGCTCCCGGCGGGATTCGAACCACAGACCTCTTGATCTGAAGCTGAAGACGATAACCACTGCACTATCCCGCCCCCAAATATGGAGATAATTATGTTCCATCAGTATTATTGCAACACTTTTGAGGTACACGATATGTCACTGAGAAAAGATTAATGGGAATAAAGCCAGATAAATTTGTAGTAATAATTCATTTTTCATGTTACAGATTGAAACACAAGGACGTGTTCCAGCTTATCCACAAGCACAACCTGTTTGACTCCATCAGTGACAAGATTGTCCAGCTCATGCAGTTTGACCAGGATCAGGCTTGCAAGATGCTTCTGGACAATGTCAACAAAGTGCCGGTCAGTTCATAGATTGATAATGTTGTTACACTTACAACATCTGCAATTGTAAAAATTCTTTGACCATGGCCAGATTAAAAACTCACATATTATGCAATAATGACCTTGGCAATAAATTTTCCCTTTTTACAAATTCATTGGAACAAATAATTAGTTGTTTATTCAGTGTATGAAATAAGCCTGACAAGTAACCAGTCCTAATTTATGATTGTGTCAGTTATGGGGCAAAGTTAAAATAAGGGCTCATAAGTAACTAGGGAATGGGCTGGCAGACAGGTCTTATTTCATACATTGGTTTATAAATTTATATTTCAACTTTTTTAATCCCCTTCAAAGAATCAGAAACCTCTGCAGGTTTGTTTCGAGTTTTTGTATAGATAGGTAAGAAATGATCATCCATATGGGTTTTCATAAAAATCAATTATTGTTCAAAGTGTTCACAAGTGTTCGAAAAAAAAAAAAAAAAAAAATTAAATCCCCCAATTTTTTATTTTTTGTTACTTCACCAGTCATGGATTTGTTTTCAGGTATCAAAGGTTGTACAACAGTTGGATAAGAATCCCAAGTACCTTTATGTGGTGAGTTACCCAACAGGCATGCTTGTTGCTCTTATATATACTTGGGTCAAGAAAATTACTAATTATTTCCTTCAATTACCAAGTGGGAGAATGTGGATGCCAAAACCCCCCAGCGCGACATTCCTTGCAAAAATCCTCATAAATATTTCAAGCCTTGCTACAGTTTGATACAATTTGTGTTGTACCACCCCCTCAAAGACAGTCATAAGTAATTTCCCCCAGCCTATCAGTGTCATTTAATTACTATGATAATCAATATGGCTGCACAGACAGAAGTGAAATCCTGCAGTCTACTTTCAGGTGTTGCTTGTTGCTTTTTCATATGATTCGGGGTCATGGAACTACAGTATTTATGTGACCGTACATCTTCTATTGTCTAGTGTGAGAAACAGGATGCTAAACCTCCCCGGCGATGCATTCTTTGCACTAATCCACAACACTTATTTCAAGGCTGTAGTTTGTCACAATCTGTGTCTTGATTTCCATGCCCTCTAAGACGATCATTAGTAACTTCCAGTCACCTCTCCTACCCCAGCCAATGTCAGCTGCTTGATAATCAAAAGGTCATGCTAACAGAGAGGAACTGATTGTGACACATAGGTGGCAATGTTGTTTTTGGTCCTTGGTTATATTTTCCCTATGGAGATCACAGGTAATTGGGGGATGCCCTTCTTGCTTGGATCTCTTATAAGATCAATTTTGGCTATACCATCACTTGTAATTAATTTCAATATTTATAAATAATAAGTTCATTTGGTAATACCAAGTCAGCTGTTGCATTATTAATTAACAATGAAAAATGGTTAGAAATACGGCTTATGAAGATGAGAGCAATATAGCAAGCAAAAGGTTAAAGGTCGATTGTATACAAAAAAGGTTGAGGCTAAGTCCTAATAAAGAAGGAGGCTCTTATAATTCTGGCTCGTATGAAACCCTCTGATATCTTTGTTTCAGTATTTGGATCGACTGATACAAAAAGATATGAATGCAGCTCAAGAGTTTCATGGCCGCATGGTGAAGCTCTATGCAGAGTTTGACCGACCAAAGTTACTTCCCTTCCTCAGGCGTAGTGAGTCGTATCCCCTGCAGATGGCGATGGATGAATGTGAGGCCAGGAACTATGACAGGGAACAAGTCTTTTTGCTTGGTAGGCATTTGCTGATGATTTAGTAGATTTGATATGTATAAATCAGTGATGATTCGCCATATGAAGTAAATATATATGAAAGGCAAGTGTTATATTTGTTGTTGAAATTGTAAGTTAATTTTTGGTGAGAAGTATCCTAATTTTGACAACCTATTAGGCATATCTGTAACGTCAATTACCTCCGTCATTACAGGGAATTACTGATTGAAGTCATATATTTATTCAACTGAACTTTGACAATCTTTTACCCATAATTGAGAATAAACATGAAGTCAGCCTTCAAACAATCAAAGCCAGTGGTCTTCAGCATCTTGACTACTTCCAAAAACTGCTCTTACTCTACATGATCCTGCTAATGGGTGAAATATTGCCAAGCGGCGCTAAACAAAAAAACAGGCACTACTCTTATGTTAGTATATTTCTTTTTTTTGTGCTTATCTGACATTGCTCGTTAATTTCATATTTCCTTAAATGAATTCATGCACACCAGCAAGAGTGTAGGTTGCCATATAATTGTTTTAATAAACACACTCAAAATTTGTTTTATCAATTGGCAGGTCGTATGGGCAACGTGAGACAAGCTCTTCAACTGATCATGCACCAGTTACAGGATGTGGATCACGCGATAGACTTCTGTAAGGAGCAAGTGGATGAGGAATTGTGGGAAGATCTTATTGAGTACTCCCTCGACAAACCCAGTAAGTATCAAAATGCATAATCTTGTCTGTATATGGTAGGTTGTTGATCTGTGTACTGAAACACTGGTGTTGTGATAAGCATGCTCACACGAATAAGATTAAATCAATGAGTTTATTTTCAGATTTCATTCGAGCATTGTTACAAAACATTGGTGCTGACATTGACCCTATCAAGGTGATCAGCCGGATAGAGAAAGGAATGGAGATTCCCTCACTGCGGGACTCTCTTGTTAAGATCCTCCAGGACTACAACCTGCAGGTGAGGTGTTTGAAGAGGCAATGACCCTGAATGATACCATTTTGTAAAAATGATCTACGAAGTCGAAGACCAAATGTCAGAGGCAGATCCAGGAATTTTTTATTAGGGGAGGAGGGGTGTGTTCATGTATCAAAAAATGGTTTGGGTGGTGGTTGACCCACAGGGCCACCTATTTTATGGTTGTTGTTTTTAAATTTCAAAAGGGGAGTTTCAAACCCCCTCGGTCCACCAATAAATGTTAGTGGGGATAAGGATTTTTATTACCTACGAGGTAAATCATATTAGGGTTAATATTTTTCATACGATGTCCTATATAAAATATTACTTTTTCATTGTGACGTCATGTCATAAACAATGCCTTGACATCACAGTTTTGCTATGACATTGCTTTCCAAAAGTGACGACGGCGGGTAAATGGGAGGTTGATAATTTCCTTTGATTTTGTGACTTCAGTAATAAACAGAATATCATATTTGTGCCCATGACATACTATGTTAACGACACTCGTGTCTAAAGTATATCTTTTGCTCTCGATCGGCAAATACTAATAACTAGGCACTAGTGTCGTAAACATAGTATGTCATGGACAGTCATAAGATTTACTATCATATTTTAAACAAAATTGAAATAAAAATGTGTTTCAGATATCCCTGAGGGAAGGATGCAGACGAATCCTGGTAGCAGACAGCTTCAACCTGATGAGCAGACTGGTCCGTACACAGAGGAAAGCTGTCTTTGTGGCAGGTACGTGTGTATACATTTTAAATTACCCTATACAGGGAACTATAGCAAAGGAGAGTTACTTACTAAAGAAGCCCAAAAAAGTTGGAGAAAAAAGATGTAAGGTCTAGATTTCTTGTACACGTTTTTTTTTTATCTCTTCTAAGGATGATATTAAGATACCTGTGGATATTTATGTCTCCCCAAGGGGTCGTGAGACGTTCTATTAGTTTTTGTTTGAGTTGGCCTTGATTGCTGGTGTTCCAATCGTGCAGCGTAGTACCACCCATGGTTCGCTAGTTCCAGCCGATGCTCGCAGGTTTCACCGCAATACATAGCCACATTGGTGTTGCGGGCTTTCTCCCTGCAATAATACTAGAAGCTGCGATATAAGTGAAATACTCTTGAAAGCGGCGTAAGACCCCATTTCACCTCACCTCACCGATCGTGCAAAACAAATTTGGTATTATGCCTCTCCATATCATATAGATGTGCTATCTTTTTATACAAAAGGTTGTTTCCATGGCAACAATTTGGACTTTCCATTTTAAGGCCTGTGTTCATTTCAAGAGTATGACTCTAAAACTGTTTAATTCATCAACAGCAAATTTGGTACACTGCCTCTTCATATCATGTAGAAGTGCCTTTTAGGGGTTTGAGCATCTCTTTTTCAATTTTACTTTTATACAGTTTCCATGGCAACAGTTTGGAGTTGATCTTTTTGAAGTGAATGGCTTGTTTTCTGAGCAAACATTTAAGATTTAAGAATTGGGAAAAGGGGGATAAACTGTTTTTACGAGTATTTATGATGTGGTGTGAGGCTCAATGTATCTATGTTCATATTTTCAGATAAACAAGTTTGCCCAATTTGTCATCAGGAACTTATTGTAAATGGTAAGTTTCTTTGTGAGTGCTCCGTGCTTTAATCTTGATTCCTCTGTTCTGTAATGTTACCTAGCAAAATGTCCGGTTCTGATTGGTCAAAATGGGGTCAGTGATGTAACCTTATGACTCATGTTGTTACTTAAGCAACATTCTCATCTTTAAATCATTCTAATGTACTTTCCTTCCGAAGAAAAAAAAAGATAAAAATATTTTTTTATTTTTTTTACAAACATATGTTATTCTCATCTTGCAAGGCAGAAAAAGTTTTACTTATCAGTTTTGGCTGTGGCACATGTGATGTTAAATCTTCACTTAAAGATATGAACATGGCAATAAAATACATATATCTAAAGAATAAAAACAGAATGAATTGTCATGTAATGTATTTAAAAACATTTTACCTGGAAAGTTGTGCCTCAGGTTTTGTAGTTCTTCATAAATTCTACACTAAAGATTTACATAGTAACTAGTTTTGATTGTCTATTTTAAAGTTCATTTCATAAGTTGGGAGTCTTCTTAAATATTTTTGAAAAATTGTTTCTCATTACACAGATTTACGCTATGCCAGCAACATCAAAGCCTTTTTCTGTCAACATGCTTTTCATGAGGACTGTCTTCCCGATCATGTTGTAAGTAACACAATTTCAGTTATTTTGATTTTCTTCTTCTACATAAATATATGAAAAAATGTGTTTGTTCAACTTAACCCTTCCGTTGCTGAATATTATTTTGACCAGTTTTGCCCCCGTGGCTGAATTTTCCAGCACTCGCCTCGCTACGGTAATAACGCAATTAGCCCCTGTGGCTGAATTATTTCGCACTGCGAGTCGCGGCTGTTTTTTCGATAAATGGTGTATTCACATGGCGGATTACGGATGAAACTGACCGTTCGATACAAAAGTAGCCCGCCAATCCCGTACACAAATGAACGATCTTTATCCGACACTTTGAATGAAATTTTTATCCTACCTAGAACGGTTTCTATTGCAATATGAAGATTGTCTTTATTTAGAGTTACGGAAAATCCTTAAATATAATCGCACAATTAATTTTTTTATATGGAATTGAAGATACATTATTCCTCTTTACGATGATATATATCTTTTTACAATGCGACCTCTAGTTAGATTTCTACAATTATCTAAAGATTGTCTTTATTTCCATTTGGTGTTTTAACTGATAGTGTAATCTGATATTCTTACCAAATAATGGCATCACGTCACATTTCTTTGTCCCTGCATTCAGTAATGCAGCACAGCAATCAACAGAGTACATACGGTACTAGTTGGAACATCTTGACTGGATTCTTTTCATATTTTACACATGGTTGATCATGGAGTTTTATGACCTTGACCTTCAAGGTTGCAACAAGACTTAGACATTTTATTTGTCAGAGATGTCTCAAGAACCAGTTACCGGATTCTCTCCATAACTTTAAGAAAATAGTCTTCCACTTGAAGATGTGGGCTAAATAAATAAATGAAATATAAATGAGTAAATTCAACCTGTGTGTATTTCTCCATTCCAGAGAAGCTGTAGGATTTGCAGTACCAACAAGAGAGGTCCTGGATCAAAGGAACATTACATGAAGGCCTGATTGTAAAATACCAAAATGTCAATACTGATTTCATCTTCCCACACATGGCATGATTGTGCCAGCCTCAATGAGTGGCTAATTTAGGCTTTTCAGCCTTTACCCCATCTTTCCATGCAAGGCCCAATTACATATGCCAGCCCAAATGACTTGCTAAGATAGGTCTTGCGAAAAAATTCTGTGCTAGCTGTCTAGGCTGCTATGACAGATCTCCGATGAAAATTCTTATGAGAAATGAAACTCTTCGTCAAAGAGGGGGCTGCACTCAAAACTGGAATTTAGCTGACTTAGGCGAGGTATAAATGAGCATAAAGCCATGTGGGGGATGGTTTGTTTATTTGTTTGTAAAATATTTATTATAGTTAAAAACAATTTTAAAACATTTGATTTATATGTTGTCAAACTTTAGTTTTTCAATGATTTTTCATTCATCTGATAAGGTGCAATACTGATTCCAAAACTTTGACACCGTCATTGTTATAGCTTATAGTTGTAATGTTTATGATGTGATATAAATGTGATACCTATTCTTGTTGATGTTAAATAATTGTGATGTAATGTAATTGATAATGACAGGGCATTCTTCAAAATCTACCTTAAAAATGATATCTCCCCTTTTTGAAATGTTTTTGGTAAATTGCCCGTTAAGGGTGACATCTATCACCCAACCTCACCTTCCCCCAATATTTCTCTTCAAGGATTCACCACTGTTAAGATATTGAAATAATATATTAACAGAATGGTATGTGTCAATCGAATGTTATACTTTGGTTTACAAAACCAATTAATTTGGTTTTAATTATCATGAAGACATATTGGAAATTATTATTTTGTTTCCTACAATAAAATGTTTATAACTCCACGAGTCCTGGCTTATCCTTATTTTTCATGGGTCCCCACTTAATTAACCCATAATCCACTGATCCAAGAATATTTTGGGACAGACAATGATTAATCATGGATCTACTTATATTGATTTCAAACCTACCAAAGAAAAAATCAAATAGCAACGAAATGCAGCTAAAGAAAAAATTGCATCATAATTAAGTGTAAATATACAAAACCAGAACCTAAACAAACTGTCGGCGCAACTTTTCAGTGTTGCGAATATTAGCATGTTTCATATTAGCGTGGCCCTCAACTTTTTTGTTGAGTAAATAAGGTTGAGTATTTTGAAAGAATTTTGGTTTGATACAGTTGTTTTTGCTGGCTTTGCCACAATAATAATGAAGTTTGTTTTTGCTGGCTTTGCCACAATAATAATGAAATTTAACAATCATACTACATTTTTTTCTCATATCAAGAAAACATAAGAGTTTTGAATATATGAAAATATTTTTATCAGAAATATTTTACACAAAAAGCACCTTTTCAGTATAGTAAAATGCATATAAAGATGTATATATAGGGACCAAAATTATATTACTTTTTTTATCTTTGAACATTTAGGAAAGTTACTACAAATAACCTTGAGGTAAAAAAAGGTTAAAAAACTTTCTGCCTCAATAGAGTCAACTTAATGTGTCATGCATAACAAAAATCGACCAATCGGCAACATCCTTTTTCACAACATTCATGGAATGAAAATATTGTTGAACAACGAACAACCCAATAAATTTGATGAAAATAACTGATAGGTAATTCAATATTATATGACGGATGATTTGTTCTAACACTTTATCATATACTGAACCAATATAGTGGATGTAAATTTGGAAAGTATCAATAATCTATTTATTAGATTACATGCTGATGAAATGTCATATATTCATGTATCCTAACTTCTTTTGTCCAGTATATTTTTCACTTGTAATCAAAAGTATACTTCCTGATATAAATTATTTAAAAAATGATATAATAACCTTACGTCAAAATTGCGTAGTAGTTTTGACGTAAGGTTAATGAGAAGATATGTTTTGGTCACTGTTGATCCGAAAAACTTATTATTACCTACCGGTACTTGCAATTGAAGCTGACACATGTATGGAAATACATTGCAAAGAACAAGCTACTTAAAAACTAAGAAAGGACTTTGAGACACACAAATTCACATATTTGATACATAGAGAATCTCACCCAAGTGTCTTCTGATATCAAATATATCAACACGAGTTGATAAAAGTTACAAATATCAGAGGCTTGCCGAGGATATTTTACTTTTATCAACGAGTGTTGATATATTTGATATCAGAAGACACAAGGGTGAGATTCTATTTATCATCCAAAATCATTTTTCATTACATTTGATTGACAAATGAACATTACTGAACACCCTGCTGCCCTAAGACTCCAAGTGCGGTGATGTCATAGCATTGTGACGTCGTAGTGTTTATGACGTCATAGCATTGTGATGTAATTACTTGATGATGTAAAAGAACTGTGATGTCATATACTTGACCTCAGAGGGGCATTGTTCAAAATCTACTGCCAAAAAGATATCTCCTAGGAGATAACGCTTGATCTTCCACAAGCGATACCTCCTGTGAAACAGAGTTTTGGATGATACATGTTCTTACATACTTTTAGTTTTAATATACTTTTATGTATATACAAAATTGAAGGTTATCATTCAGGCTGGAACTTAAAACAGCTTTTCTTCTTTGTTGTCTGCTTCATTCAATGAGATATCTTTCATAATCTTCTATAACAAGTAATTATTACACTATCATGTATGCAGTACAACTAACAAAAATCTACCAAATTCTTGGAATCAAACTGTAGCTTTATCTGATCGGAAATTCAGATAAGGTCCCTATCTCCTTTGTCTTTTTCCCCGAAAGAATCCTCATTTTTTCGCCTACAATATAATTACTGAATCAACAATCTTTCATACAAAAATCAACCAAATTTTGGTCAAAAGCCTTTGATTTTCTCAAAAGAAATGTTGCTACATTTCTCTGACAAAACAAACAACTTGAACATCATAATATTCATAATTTTCAAACAAAATCTACCAAATTCTAGGAATAAGTCTGGCAGTGTCTCTTAGGTAGGCTTGATAGTTGGGGTCGGCCCCCCATTTCCTGCGTCCAGCCTTTTCAAGGAGAGGAATTCCGCTCACCCTGATAAGAAGGTAGGCGAGTAGTGTAGGCGAGATGATACTGACGTGCTCGTAGCCGGATAGGACAGTGGTAGAAGAGATATAAATGCCAGTCCACATCATGATTTCGCCCAGATAGTTGGGGTGTCGACACAAGCTCCACAGTCCATGCTGGATAAACTTGCCCTTGAAGCATGAGACAGGAAAATGTTTTAATGATAAACTGTAAATTTGGACAGAAGTTAATAGCGTAAACATTATGTAGTCGGTCACCGACTCAATGGCTAAAAGTACCCTACCAGGATAGTCACCTGAACTCCTACCGCCCAGCAAGACACAACCCCACCAGGATAGTCACCTGAACTCCTACCGCCCAGCAAGACACAACCCCACCAGGATAGTCACCTGAACTCCTACTGCCCAGCAAGACATAACTCGCACCAGTATCCATCACTGGCTAATTATTGTACTTCTGCTTTGCATCAAAATTTGTGGCTTGAGGGTAGTGCCCTCATCAGCAATATTTCTAAGTTCAAGTGCAGCATGGCACAGAAAATGCGACGAAAATCAGCACGGTATAAATTAGCCAGTAATAAAGACTGTTGTCAGTTTTTACCTCATACGTAAAGGTTTTGCCTTGAATTTCTACCAAACGCTTGAATCTCAGTTTGTACTTACAGCATTATCTGGGTTTGCTTTGAAGGCAGATTTCTGGTAGTCTGCGACAGACTCTAGGAAGAATCCGACACCCCAGAGAGCCCAGCCGATATAGTCCTGTGTTGAGAGTTCCTCATCCTTCTTCTTCCTGTTGAGGAGCAGCACTGGCAGCAGGGTCGACATCACCCACACTCCTGTACAGGATAGACATGACATGACATCATCCACACTCTGGTATATGATAGGAATTAAATTATATGACATCATCCATACTCCTGTACAGGATAGACATGACATGACATGACATGACATCATCCACACTCTTGTATATGATAGAAATTAAGTTATACGACATCATCCATACTCGTGTACAGGATAGACATGACATGACATGACATCATCCACACTCTTGTATATGATAGAAATTAAGTTATACAACATCATCCATACTCCTGTACAGGATAGACATGACATGACATGACGTCATCCACACTCTTGTATATGATAGAAGTTAAGTTATTAGACATCATCCATACTCCTGTGAAGGAGAGATATGACATGACATTACCCAAACTCCTGTAGAGCTTAGGCATGACATGACATCCCCAATCCTATACAGGATTGACATGACATAAGATGATATCACCCACTCTCCTGTAGAGGATAAACATGAAATTACATGACATCATCAAAACTCCTGCATTGGGCAGATTTGAAATGAAAAGTCACGACCAACACTCATGTACAGGATAAAGACGACATAACATGACATCGCCAATATTCATGTACAGGATAGACATGACATGACATAACCCACACTCCTGTACAGGACAGAAATGGCATGACATGACATCAACACCCCTGTACAGGATAGACATGACAGGTTACCATGACCAAATATTCTGATGCTCCAAAAGAGGTCAAAAAAGGAGAAAAGTCCTCACAATTGCATATTCTGATGTAAGTTCAGCTAGCCAATCACAATGCCTCCGGCAAATGGGTTCAGTATCAGAAGATATGGGCAAGTAACTCCTGTGACCCATTAGTTGAAATGGAATGACTGGTCTGCTTGACTAAAATGTCAACACAATCTGCGCCTATACAGGCTGTTCTGAGACAGTTTGTGGAGAGCAAACCCTCAATAGAACGAGTTTGTATCCCAATACAGGCAAACTTTTGGAATAATTTTTTCAAACAATTTTTTGGGTTAAATTCAATTAGACTGCAGAACAACACATACATATACTTAAATATTCATAATGATAAAACAATAATATAGGGGTGGTAGCAAGTTTTTTTGTTTTTTTTTATATATATAAATTTTACTAACTGCAAGGCAATCTTTTTTATTCAAAAGAAGTTCTCAAGCCAACCAGTTCAGCTACACAAATTCATTTCTCTGACTTTAATAAGGATCAAAATGGCCGCCAGTGTGTTTTCGCTTCACTTATACTTTCTCCTACAACTACAGATAATTAGGTTGATTAATGAGGAGTTTGAGATTCTGAAGATAACACCATTTTACAAAAACAAGTAAATATTGGGGAAAATTTGAAGAAATAAATTTCTTAAAAAACACTACTGCCTCTTTCAGTTTTATCCTTACCTTGTATCGTCCAGTAAATCCAAAACACTGAAGGTTTGGATCGCACACTATCGAACCGAGAATCTTTTCCGTCTTTCATGATTCGAGTGAAGAGATAGAATCCAAGTCGACAAGCCCATGCCATTACAAGGCCTGTGTTTACTTTCTGTCTCGTGTAGAATGTCTTCCCCCATTGTAGACTCTGCCAAGCTAGTAACAGGAATGTTCCAGACCCTGAAAGGAGTTTTAACAATGTATCAGTCTTATGATTTGAATAATTAATTTGAATAAAATATGATTAAGCAATACTGTTCATATGTAAAATATTTCAAATTACCTATTATGAAAATAAGTTCATATTCTTAGAGTAAAATTTAAATTTTCTGTATTTCTTTATGATGGTAGATTTGTTAACATAAATAGTTAGAATTCAACAATTAATTTCTGCTATATAAATAAAAGTGTTTTGTTGATTATTTTACTTAATTGCAAATTCCACTTTGCCTTTGATGAACATCTTATTTTTTTGGAGAATGAATGAAAAGATTTCATATGAACATCTAGAGTGATTGAGATTGTAAAAATTCTTTCTTTCTACTCACAAAGTTACAAGTTCAACACCATGATAATGAGGTAAAGACATTTGTGTTATATGTGATACAACTTATATTGAATATTCAAATTATATTTTGTGACACATTGTTTAATATTGATGTTTCAAGTCCATTGGCGGAGCCAAGGGATAAGGATATAGTTCAGAGTGATTGGCCCCGATGCAGTTAATGCTTATAAAAATGTTACAATGAAAATAGTATGTGTGCAAATAGTACATTATATTATTAATTACTATGATTTTAAAAATTCAAGAATGACAGTCAAATCGTGAAGCTAAATGCATGTCGATTTTTGTTTACAATGTTTACAATTACACTTGTGCACTTATGATAAACATTAACTCAGGTACTGAACTGAGGAAGACATACATACATATCTTCACATAACCTCAGTTATGTAACATCATATTTCTATACATAAATCATTGAATAATTCCACTTCCCTTTCCAATCTCAAAACAGTGTAGCCTTTCAACGTACCGCAATAATACCTAAATTGAAACAGAAACAGAGATTGACATGTTATTTTCACGCAACCATTTCCCAAATAAAACTAATACAAAATTCGAATTTATTTATTCACTACCTGCCAAATCGTAAAACTTTTCAGTTTTCAAAAGGGCAGCAACGGCCCAACAACTCCATTGGATGCCAAAGTCCAAAGCGGCCGCCCTGACTAGTGAATTCCCCATGATTGTGGTCATAACGTTATCAAGTCAACCTGTAGTGCACAAGATCGGTTTATTTCATAACACTGACAGTTCAGAGGGTCATTATCTAGGACAAACGCGGTCAGAGGTGAAAGGTCAATGTCACACGGATATGACTATCTTATACCAAGATCTAGTTTCTTTTATCCTTTAAGAAGAAGCGATTGAGATTAACATATTCCTGAGGAAATTTGGTTTAAGTTACTGCAGCGTTTTGTCCTGATCAAATAAAATCTTGAGACTGTAACATCCAAAACGGCAAATTTTAAGGCGTTTATGTTCGAGACTCAGGAAATCCGTTTATCTTTATGATATTGCACAAAAGTGGTAATTGGATGGTTCTATATTGCGGCAATTTCCTTCCCAGAAAATCCTGATAACATAATTTCGAACTGATAAATTCCTTTAAAGTACATGTCATTTAGATTTAGTAAAAATTTAATATTGATGTATTTTATGTGAGACTATCGGCAATATTACATATTCTTGTACTTATTCAGGCCGAGTCCCTTGAAAGATTCGAACCCATACTTTTAGACTATGCAACACCGACACTGTCTGTACCAAAACCAAACCAACTCACCCACCAGGTCTTGATGAAAATCAAGGTCCAAATATCGGCAATTTAGCCTAATTTACTTTCATTACCCCTCTGATAGATGTAAAAATAGCAAAGCTCCAAAAGGTGAATGCATTTTTAAGAATGCATAGGCTAATACTGATGGTATGATCCAAAGTATACCATTGTTAAATTTACCTTGAGCCCGGAACAATGATATAGTAAAACGTAAAAACTAATTAAAACAAAGGGGACTATTCCTTCAAATCGACTATAAGTGATTATTTCTGGGGACAGCTAAACATGATTTGTAGATTTGCAACCCCACGTCATCGAAAATTCTTCATCAAAACTTGACAAATGGGACGGGAAATGGAGATGAGTTGATAATTTCCTTTTGGCCCAGAAGCACATAAATACACGTGTTTGACTTCAGCGCTTAGAGATCCGGGTTCGTACCACACAGAAACTAGACCTTATGTTCTGTAGAGATATAACTATTGCACATGCAGTGAGCTTAAGGATGTTCGCTCCTCAGTCACAGTGACAAAACTCAAATAACCTTTAATATATAATAAACCAAAATGAAGCGGCAATTTCTCAATTTCTGATTAAATATTCATCAAAATTAAGAAACGTAGTATCTTCATTTTGAAATAATTCACAATTTTACTGACTCAGCAATTTTTAATTGTAACTATCATTTGAGCAAGTTCTATAATCTGTTTTTCTTAGGAAGTAGATGTTGTTGAATGAATAGGATTTGTATGTATGCGTTCAGGTATATTTTTTAGATAATGAGTGGGAGAAAGCATGTTTTTAGTACAAAAAAAGCTTGAATGTTGATAATTTAATTGAAATGTTTGAATACATGTTATGCAGTAGCGGCTAAAAACCCACGGTACCATATATATTTTATACTTTTTTCTGGAAGAAAATGATGTTAACTCAAACATGTTTTCATATTAAAAAAAGTTTAATACAGGAACTAATTTGAATTTAAGATTTCTCAAAAAAGGTCATCATTTCCCCATTGACTCCCATGTTAAATCTCTGTCTGACAAAGGGATCTTTGTCTTAAAATATCTCGAAAAAACCCACACTAACCCCCATTTTTTAGGTTAATATTTCATGCAAATACACTAAACTTTTGAAAAAAACAAGTAAGAAAAAAAGTTTAATACTTTAAATTTGAGGAACGGACATCATCAAAATAAGTTACGGCTCATCCCGCATTTTAATATTAATATATTCTAGAGTTACTAAGTTGATCCACATGATGCTTAAATATTGGATGTTGGTCTGGGCCTAAACTTTTATTTATATGAGTATATATCAGTGATTGGTATCACTGGTTTGTTAGTTTACATCGACACTTGCAGGTTTCATTGCGAAAATCGCGATGTTGCTAGTGCGGGCTTTCCCAAAACTGCGTTATAAATGATTTAGTGTTAACGTCCACGTTAACAGAATAAAGGTCACTAATTTGTTCACCTCAGAACTGTCAATGCAATAAAAAATTATAAGATCATAAACAAACTATACTTTTTTATTTTATTTTATCAATTAATGTTATAATACCATTTTTTCAAATATTTTTATTCACATAAGTATAATGTTATAATACCTAGTAATTACAAGTCTAACAATTATCCGCACATGTACACATTTTTCGAGCAACCGTGAGATACAACTGCGCTAAATGTGTCTTCAACTTTCGCATGATGTGTAATTTTCAAAAGTGGAAAGTACGCAAATTTTGCCACCTTCAGCAGTATGAATATTAACACAGTTGATGAAGCCGTGACCTCTCAATGGAAATACACTTCTTCATCCCAAAAGTTTGTTCACCTACATATATGTATCCTAGTGTTGAGACTTGAGAGGAGATGTTTCAATGTATTCAAACTAAATAACTAAGAACGTTTATGCTAAAAAGGATTTTCTGATGTTATCATATAAAAAGGAAAAGGAAAATGAAGAAAATACGCGTGACATAGACTTGGTAGATGAACATTTGCATTTGTTAATTTTTTTTAGATTCATCGTTAATCACATTCTCTCCCAACAGAGGCAGCTCAGTCATTAATTCCTATACAACCTCTGTTCTAATACGAGCTCTTCCAGAGCTTCGGACAGTTTCAATTAGCGGCAATTTATTGCGACATAAACTACCGCATGAAAACAACGCATGCACGGATAACATATTTGTCCTTTTATAGGCCTTCTGTAATATAGCTTTCTAAAGCTGGCCTCTTACCAAGAACAAGGTTCGAATCCCGGTAAACTCATTTACATTTTTAAATGAGTGTAATATTGTGTTTCGGATAAGAGGCAAGGCGCATTATGGGATATTGCCACCAAGCTGTTTAAATGGGTACCTATAATGTATAGTATGATATATAGACCAAGACGGTCGCATGATACTTAGAAGCCGCTTTGAAAGTGCAATTCCTTAGTGTCAGAATCGCCTTAAGCATGGGTTTGTGATGGAACCTTGAGCGATATGAATATTCATATATGCCAATAATGGATACTCGTATATATCCGTGTTACAACATGAGCGCCCGAATAGTACAGTTTCCCGAACAATAGATAGGAGTGTTCAGATACTACACAACAGGACACATGTATGGCATCGACTAAATATTTCATGTTTAAATGTTCGATTTTTTTTTACTGATGTCATCAAATTTTGGGGAAAATTGCAGAATCTATTCCCCGCCGTCGACCCATAAGCAAAACCTGACGAAATTGATACAGTTTCGCTCAACACTGAATTGAAGGAAATTGTCATTCTTGAAGAATGCGGGCTAGGCGAAGTAGAGCACTGAACTCATCCGCCTTAAAAGCGAAAGAAGGATTCCCCGAGAATTCTTGGTAATGTATGACCTGGAATTTGTCATATCCGTATTACACCTCACGCCGATGCGGTTATAGAAAATTAACCATGCATTGAATTTAATTTTCTTCACACGAACAGGCTGTCAGGATTAACCGCAATGTCTCCAATATTGTTGAAAGCGTTTGCAGTGAACTTCGGGATTCAATGGTTTTGTTGGGCATTTGACTTATTTTTGAAATCTCAGAAACATTACGATGTCCCAGGTTAGTGATATTCTTTTATATATATTAATTAAGAGCCGTTAGATATGGGACTGTGGAGTTTATATTTTGCGAGCCATTTCAAATGATATTAGATTATGAACACGATAAATGATTTAGTGACTTTTGGAAAAGCTTAATTATTTTGCATTAAATGTGATTTTAAAACAAGATTAAAGATGTTTTGGTGTCATTTCCAACATGTGACTCCTGATTTTTTTATTTTGATCGTTTTTAAAGATACATTTAAAAAGGCATACAAAAATACTTTTAAACTGTGATCTTAACGTTTTGGCGTCATTTTAATCGACAGCATGCTTACACAAGCGAGAGTATAGTTCATAATGCAATCGTTCATGTTCCAATCAAAAGTATGAAACCTATTACGTGAAATATTCAAAGTTATGCATCGTTTTAAGATTACATAAGTACCACATGTGGATATCTTTAGAAAGATACTTGAAATAGCATTTATATTCTTTCTGGAGTAACAGGTTTGTGTCATTATCAACAGCTCAATTTCCATCGTCTTTCATACGTTTGACTCGAAAATGTTAGCATTTCCGATCAGCGAACATAAATGCAGATTTTATGGGTGCTTCATTATGTAAGTGCAGATCTTTAAATCATAATGATTACAAAGAATCGTCAAAACAAACTTTTGATAAAATCATATGAAAAATATCATCTTACAAATACATCTTGTAATTTATTATAACTAGTTAAGTGGAAAACGTAGAGAATGATTTAGAATGTACAGACATAGCTGGGATTAATGTACGTCATGAAAACACTGCCCAATTCCCACCTCCAGCTCTGTTGGGGTATTATTACCCGCGAAGTTCCAACATTCCACATTCCCTTTAATTTATTATCAGGACTCTCCTCATTTCGCTAGCGCTCGGTTTCTTATACTTCTTCAATGAGTGTAGACGCTAGTCGGTCCTCTCGTACGGGCACTACCAATATTGTCAGCTTTCGTAATCTCATTGAAATAAGGTCTGTAATTCACTCAATACATCGCTTGATCGCTCTTTTAAGATCCTACACATTCAGCTTGGAGCCGGTGACCCGTGAGAAATGACCAAACATTATATAACACCGTGGAAAACATCTGTTCACACGGCGTTCGCTATGTTCAAATATTTGTAAGCGCACTCGAGGTCAAGGAGCAAGCTATATCTGACGTCAAAAGTAAAGTAGCGCATCCCAAATTGTGTAGAAAAAATAAAAAAGAGTATAAAGCTAGGTCTTATTTCAATGCGACTAGATATTTACCTGCGATACGAGGAAAATTCTGAGGGTACAAACATTTAACAGTAAAAGCTTCGGGGTGAAAATAACACGTTAAGCAGGAAACAATTCAAGATACTGCAGTAGTGTTTCCAAGTTGATCTTACGATATCAAAAGCGATATTGTAAGATTATCATTGATTTTATGACTCATCCAGGATGACAATGTTTTCGGGATTTTATAACCGCTTCAATTTGTAGATATCTTGTGTAATCAGTCCTGACGATGAATTTTAGAACTTATTTTAGAATCGATTCAATACCTTAAACGCACTAGTGCACACCAATATTTCGTTAACACAACGAATGCACAGATTCTGCATATCTCTCGATATTATTCAAGATCCTCACTCAAGTAATCTACCTCGTAAGTTATTTAACGAATATTTACGTATTCAGGTAGTAAAGTTGATTTTTAAAGACCGGAAGTATTTAATGTTACGTTACAATAAATCCGCGTGAACTACGATATCGGAAATATTAAGATTTTGCTTATAACAAAAAAAGCGGAAACGGCAGCCGCTTTGGTCAATCTAATAGCAACGCTAATGCTGTTTTATTAAATCGGTTTATTTACAACATTGCTTTCATAAAACATAATTCATTCTTTGGTCTTAGTTCAGAGTTTAGGTAAATTCAACAGCTGCACATAATAATAGTTCAGCCGCGTTTAACTGTCTTAAAGATATCCGTTTTGTGCACAGCTAACCTTAGATTTTTTATATGTCCAAGCCGACAGCGGCTGTCTAAATGTTTTCATTGTTGATTGCAGGTAAATTGTAAAGAATGTTTAGTATTTCATTGCATCGATAGAAAGTTTAAGTGAATGCATAAGTCCTCGTAAACCTTGAAATAGCCAATTTGAACCGTAAAACCGTGCACTAGTGCCTTTAATCTCTTCTTTCTTAATTTGCATCGGGTATTGCAAGTCCCGACTTTGTACTATTACCATTTTATCAAACAATTAAACTTTATAAGGCACCGTATCGTTTCTTGTCTTGGCGTTATGTGATAGTAGTTTAATTAAAGGCTACTCAGATTTATTTTTTTAAATATTATTAAGCCATGGTTGTTTTAAGTATTATCATTGTTTGAATAATCGATGATTTTATGACCGCATCAATATCTAGTGTCCTATACCTAATCTTTAGGCACTACAGTGAAACAAGACCTGACCTTGTATTGTAGTAATTGATTTTATGACCGCTTTAAGGTCTTTAAATATTAAAATAGTCGTTGATTTAAGAAGTGTTTCAAATATAAATCACTTGTTAATTTTTATCAGGAACCTCCAAATCCGAATGTTCAAAATCCTACCTTTGAAAAATAGTCCACTGATTTTATGCGTGCTTTAATATACAAAGTTTTCGATGATTTTATGACCTCTTCGATATGAGAATGTCTTGTTTAATCTTATCAGGTACTGCGGTGTTCCCAATCCTGGCGTTGTTGAGTCTGCAATGGGGCAATACGTTCTATATACGACAGATCATAAACACTGCTTTTGTCACGATCTGGGGATGTCGACTTGTGATTTATCTCGTCAAAAGAAACATGAAGTACGGTGCCGACCATAGGTATACTATCATACAGAAGCCAACAGAGTTTATAGTTTGGACAATGCAAGGTAAGGAAACATAACTGTTTTTTGGCTATTGTGAAAAAAATTCAGACCAGGGCTTACTTTCAAAACAAGGGTGCGCGGTATTATCGGAATATCGTTATAGTGCAATACAGAAACAACACGATACGTACCAGTACACTCTTCTGAAAATATCCAATATATCGGAGATTTTAAAATTTAAAATTTCCGTGTAAAATTGCAGAAAAATGTAACCGAAAATGTTATTTTATTGAAAGTTGTTGCACAAAGTGTTAAGTCGCAAAATGAAAAAAGCACAGACATGTAAAAGTCCGAAAGCAGCCACTGAATTATCTCTCTTTACAAAATGACGGGCCAGTTGAGCATTGGTCGCTGTTCTAATTACTGTTTTTTAGTCGAGAGAGCATGGAAAATCAAAAATATGAAAATACCAATATATTGTAATACGTATTGCAATACGCTTTTCTGTATCGCAATATATTGCAATACGGAAATGAGAAGCGATACCCATCTTTATTCAAAACGATCCTTTATTCTTATTTGATCCTTACTGAATGTGCACAAGAGACTTGAGACACCCTTAGTTTCAAAGTTTCATGTAAACGGACCCTGAGATTTTTTACATCAAATTATTGTGATGTAAATATTTTAGGCTAAAACTGGTTGTTCCTCTTACCATAGGCCAAGTTAGGCGTTGCGCAACGGATATAAAATAACCAGTTTTCTATATGTTATTTTACTAAAGCCAAATAAAAATCATGAAAATACACTCTGTAACTTTAAACGCACTAGTGCACGCTAATATTTCGTAAACACAACCAATGCACAGATACTGCACATCTCTCGATATTACTCATTATCCTCACTCAGGTAATCTACCTCGTAAGTTATTTAACACATATTTACGTATTCAGGTAGTAAAATGGATTTTTAAAGGCCGGAAGTATTTAATGTTACGTTACATTAAATCCGCATGAACTACGATATCGCAAATATTCAAATTTTGCTCATAACCATAAAAGCGGAAACGGCAGCCGCTATGGTCAATCTAATAACAATGCTAGTACTGTGTTATTAAATCAGTTAACTTACGACATTGCTTTCATAAAACATATTTCATGAGTTGTTCTCAGTTCAAAGTTTAGGTAAATTCAATAGTTGCACACAATACTAGTTCAGTCGTTTCCAAGTGTCGATAATTTATCCGTTTGTGCACAGCTAACAATAGATTTTTATATGTCCAAGCCGACAGCGGCTGTCTTAACGTTTTCCTTGTTGATTGTAGGTAAATTGTTAAGAATGTTTAGTATTTCATTGCATCGATAGAAAGTTTAAGTGAATGCATAAGTCCTCGTTACCCTTAAAATAGCCAATTTAAACCGTAAAAGCGTGAAATAGTGCCTTTAATAATGCTTGTAATTTCAGGCGTGTGGGTTATGACAACTATTCTTCCATTACTGTTACTGAACGGTAAGAAAGAGAACCCCGACCTCTTTAAACAGGACGACCTCGGCTGGCTCTTTTGGATCCTCGGCTTTATACTGGAATGTACAGCGGATTACCAGAAGTCGACCTTCAAAGCAAACCCTGAAAATAAAGTAAGCAACCGTGATATCACCGCTTGTCCCTTTCTTGCCGCAATCTTTTGTCTAGTTCGGATGGTGTTTTTTTAAATGTTCCCACATTATATAAGTCACCATTAAAGTATACTCACATGGTTCTTTATGTATTGATTAAGATTATGATCATGAGTCCTGAGGACATATCCCCTTACTTCTCATATTGCCCATAAATAATGTTTTATCTATCTTATAAACCGATTTATCCGTGAGAAATCTACAGTCCGCTCATTGCCTTCAGTGTTCTCCTCTTCATGCATGATCTAATCAGCAAAAGGATATACGTATATTGAGCAAAATTGGCAGCACCCGGATAAGAGTATCGACAAGTGTCTTCATATTATAGTGCAACGAGTAACAAGCCGATAGCGATACCAGGGAAATAACGTTAAGGCAATCAGGGAATCCTCAAATAACCGTACACCCTTTTCCCTTAGGGCAAGTTTATCAGACACGGACTGTGGAGCTTATGTCGACACCCCAACTACCTGGGCGAGATTATGATGTGGACCGGAATCTATCTCTCTTCCTCTACCGTCCTGTCCGGGTATGAACACTTCAGTATCATCTCGCCTACACTCCTGGCGTTCCTCCTCATCAATGTGGCTGGCATCCCTCCCCTGGAAGAATCTGGTGCCAAGCGATGGGGAGACGATCCTTATTACAAAGCATATTTAGCAACTACTGCAAAACTAATCCCTTACATCTGGTAAAAATACAAATTCCCACGCAAGGCGCAACCAGCGGTGGCCTCCATCACTGTTTTTTTGGTTTTGCTGCATTTCGAAATATTTCATGGTTTGAGTTCATCGTCCTATATTCGGCAATGAGATTAAACTCACAATATATTTCTATTTCAAGTTCAGGCGCAGTCAACTGAAGAGTTGGCACGAGGAGACGAGATGCAGCAAGGCTTGAATTGGCATGTGATTGAAAATGTCGAGAGCCATGCTAAGCGGGGGCAGTTTGTAGAAATATTTGTGGAGTAAAATTTGATTAAAATTAATTGTGAAAACAGGACAGGACATGTTTATTATGAACGTGAAGATTTTGATTTTCAATTTTTCTAATCTGTCCTGAATACTTAACATAAAGTTTACACTCCTACCTTAATCCTCACGTAAAGATAATTAAACATCAGTGAAACATCACTCTCACCTGGGTCCTAATTAAAATTGTAGGTAAAACTAGTACCATTTTTATCTAGATTATGTGGTAACGTTAATGTTACCACTCATTCCAGAAGCACCACAGGGGCGTGTATCGCTTAGAAAAAGCTTTAGAAAGACAAATATACCTATAGACCCTACCCTACTACTATATAAAAGGATAGTAGTAGGGTAGGGTCTATAGGTATAGGCCTATATGTCTTTCTAAAGCTTTTTCTAAGCGATACACGCCCCTGTGAGAAGCACTGATTACCATGTAACATCAGTGTTATCTTCTGAAGTCCAACCTGAGAATGTGGTAACATCAATAACAACGACCAACCTTGTTTAAACAACTTGTATTTTTATGTTATAGATCCAACAATTCCGCTATGAAGTACATATGGAACGAAATATGGTTAATTTCCATTGCAACTTGGTTGGGTATACAGACTATTCAACATTAAACTTCGACCTTGAGTTACAGCGTCATTCCACCGCACACACCCTCGTCCCAATCTCATTAAAATCAGATCAAATTCGCTCCCTTCTCTTATTTCTTGAAACTTGTCACTCTATACGCGCACCGCACAAGTGAAGGGACTCCAGTCTCGGTTACGGGAACAGCGGTGTCGCTGGTGTATCAATCAGAAGTCTGTATTTATAGCCCACAAACTGGTCCGCTTGTAAAAAAATGAAATCGAGAAGAATTGAATATTTAAGCCTTTTGAGAGAGAGAGAATGGCAACTATAAGGTTCTTGTTTTTACTTACACTTAGTTTCATTTCAGATACTCATCCCATTTTAGTCACACGGTTATGATTATGATTTTTTATATTTCTGTGTGTTTCCTGTATATGTGTCGTCATTGAGCATTCATTGTACCTTAACCTTGAAATCTTTAAGAACAAATAAAGTAATAGTTCGTATTGGTTGTTCTGTGTTTATTTCGCACGTAAATATCGTGCTTCGGATTTCAGCGATGTACATTTCATCATGCTTCATGTTTCGCTCGACTTACAGAAACATAACCTCAAACTTTCCAGTCAGTCACGTTTTTAAAAAGAAATCTTTGTGAAAAAAGAAAAATAAGGGTCACTCTAAATAACTGTTTTCATTTTTTTCTCCACAAGCAAAATGTGTGGAAATATGAAAAGTTGGGTACAGAGTTATTAACTGATGGGGATTACGATTTTTTAATGTGTTTATCCCAAATAACATATGGGCCATCGACGCAACACCCTAAAAACATTTTAATAGTCACTTATCCAAAAGCAAAATGCGTAGAAATAAAAAGTATAGACTCCTCAGCTGATGAGAATGATAATAAATGGATTTGGTGAACCTAGGGTAGTTTATATGAGGACCCGGCGACCATTTAAAAAAGAAATTATAGATAGCCTTGATCAATTGGTCATGAAAATCGTACAGTAATTTCAACTGGCCTTCCTGGTCTTATAGTTGGTTCATTTGACTGAAAGTAACAGGTCACAGGTTAAAACCATGTTTAGAATGATATATATGTAATTGCAATGTTTTGACAAAATGCTAATTTATTGAGTGTCCAATCTTCGATTTGAAATACAAACTAATTAACAATAGCTTCAAAATACAACGTATAATGGTGTTCTTGGCTAAACCAGGTGTTCATGATGAATACCCGAAAAAACAGAAAGGAGCTGGTGTGTAAGAAAATTTATCACTCCGCTTAATAGGGTGATACCAGCATTTATCCGGGATCAGGTTCAACAATCGGTGATCGAGATTCTTGCATAAGGTTGGATGCATGGTTCTTATACCGTTGTAAAGCATAGATAAAGATTTCTTATAGAGTAGTAGACCATCCTGAGTGTTTCTACAACTTCTTAACTTCCTCTCAAACATTCGATAGCCTTGATATCCTATTTAATCTGGTAATGACCAAGTTTGTCTTGATTTGACCCAGTTTGTATTGTATTGACCCAGTTTTTCACGTATCTGTTTTCCTGTATTGGCCTGGTTTTCCCGTATTTTGCTGAACATATTCAAATAAACCGATAGTTTTTTTCTCCCAGGACATGGAATAGTATATTCATGTATGTGTTAATCGTTTATTTATTTCCTGTTTCAGTATTTGAAATGTCGGAAGAGATTTAATACAATGCGTTTGAAAGGATATCCGTTGTGTGAATTTGTTTTGATCTCAATAGAATAATCACAGTTCATCTATTTATAAGATTGAAAATCAACAGTGAATATATGCCCCGCAATTTTTAAATGTTTCCTTTTTTTTGCATCAAATATCAGTTTAAAATTTGATCTAAAATTCGTGTGTAATAATTCCAGCTTTGCAAATTGATTACAGTGATGTAATGTGTAATTAAGTGATTGATAATATAATTGATTATTTGATTAGTGTAATAAATGAAGATAAAATTGTAAGGAACCTTTACATTAGATAAAAAAAACAAAACCCTGCAAAATCGAATTTAGTGGAAATGAAAAACGTTGTAGGAAACATTTAAACCGTTAAAATTTAAAAACAAATTGACGACTCATAGTTAAACAAGATTGACACTGAATATTAGTTCCATATGACTTCTAAACTTCCACAACAGCGTATTTGTACCCACATATATCTCCTTATATATATCAATTCATTATTCATATTTTATTTTACTACCTACGTCTTGTTTATATACACTACGTTTCTGTTATAGTTCATATATCCACATTAATCGTCTCTCATAACTCCACTCGAGTGGCAAATTTTCATTCGTTATTCTGTGTATATAGTATCATGTATATTTTATTATTTAAATGTTCAAATGGTGAGACGCTTATAAAAAATATGTCTGTTTGTCCGTCCGTCTGTCTGTCTATCTGCCTATCTATCTATCTGTCTGTCTTTCAGCCTGTCTATCTGTCTGTCCGCCTGGGCAAATGCCTCTTAGCCGGTGGATCTAATCACCCAAACGTAACATTTTCAAAAAAAACATACCCCAGAGGATAAGGAGGACTGATTAGGGTCATTAGTGTTTAATTGTGAATTAACAATTATATATGTTAATTAGACGTGTGACTTTGGCAGCTGCAGCCTAAGGCTGCATTCCACTTCCATTGAAACTATTATTTGTTATAGAGTTTACTTTGGTGATGTTTTGAATTAATCTAAACTGAAACCGTTTTGACGTCTCAAAGTCAACAAAAACATCATAGAAACTAATTAAGAGAGCCCCCTTAAATACTTGAATAAATGCCTTTAACTGAGTATTGAATTGTAAAACTTTTAATTTGGTTTAAATATAGACATAAATGTAGTAATACTGAATTAGTTTTTCATTTACCATATTAAGGGTTATGAATCATTTCGAGATATATCTCATCAAAAACAATTGCATTGTGCAAATAAACGAATTTTCTCTGTAATAAATTGTCAAATTTACATTTTATGGTAAACAATTTGATATATTTCATTACAGCAATTTGTACAGAATTTTAACGGCAAATACGTAACTGTAAATAATCACGTTCGGTAAAGTGTCCGCTACGTACTCTTGAATCGTCTTGATGTCTTTATTTGACACATATTCAATAACTTCTACGAAATCAATCTAGTTTATGTTTTAGTGAATAATTGGAGCAAACATATCTAAAAAAGTATATTACGTAATTTTTCAATGAAGAAATAAAAAGAATACATGTTCCTGGTCGTGACTTAATTGTTGCTACTTTAATAATGTTAATTTATCATAATTAAATGAATTTGATAAGATACGAAAATATTTCATAACACAGGTGGATCTAACTCCCTATTTCTTAGTGAACATTTAATACTGTTTGCTAAAACACGGGCATTGTATGTGCGTTTACCCAAGGATGAAGAAACTATTTTAGCGGAAAGCAGAATATCATTTCCGGGTTTTCAAGCTGTTCAGAGTTATCTCCTCTTAAAAATGTAACAAGAAATGTCATTGGATAATTACTATATTACAGCCAATGAATGTTGGCGTTACAGTAAATTTGTACTATCAACACGTTCCCTAAGTTCACGGGGGTGGAATTCATGCAAAATGTCGAGTTTATCTGTCTGCTAACAGTCTAGAGCATGGCTGACTCCAAACTAACGGACGACAGTCCTATTCTACATGTTGTGGTTATAGGATTCCATCACAAGAAGGGATGTCAGGTATGAAATAAGTTACACAAACTCATGTTATCGTTTTAGTTACAAAATCGATGAAACGATCTTTGAATCAGCAGTCCTGTCAGTGATGGAACGAAATCCAAAATGACCATGACAAAAAAAATTCTGTCACGTTTAATGTAGAATGCAAATTCAAGAAATTACTTACGTAAAGGCAATATGTCAACCTAAATATTTTATTTGTTTTGAAAGGTCAACTTATGGTCAAAGAATATTCAACCATGCATGCATGCAAACATGGAATTATATAGGTTGCAAGGGAGTACTGTACTTAAGGAGCCACTCCGTGAGTTGTTGGAGTCACATATGCCAAACTTAATCAATGGTGTCATTAGATCGCTAAGTATCTACTCTTACCAAAAATACACATTTTGAAGCTTATTGTGTTATTACAGTGACAATATGAAGGTAGAACGTCGCAATTATGATCGAAAACCGGACAGTGGCGCATGTCAAATAGTCAAACGTAATTTTGGAGACAGTCAGAAGGGCAGTTAGGCGTTGATAGTGTTTGTATAATATATATATAACTAGTGTCCATGTATATATTGGACGTGATATCTACACCTCTATGCATTTATAAGGCTGTTTTTAGATTTTCATGGAAAACCAATATTTGTCATATATATGTCTTTTGGACATGAACAGTTAAGATAATTTGATTTTATATCACCACACATGACATTTAGGTTCGTATCACAGACAAATAATATGTAATGAAAATAACATAGTGGCTCTTTAACTGTGCACCACTTCAAATGTCAAATATCTCAACTATTTTCCTAGTTAACAGAATCTAAAACTTTTGTGGTGGTGCGATGATTGCATACCCAAAGTTTATAGTCTGAAGCCTGCATAACGATCAACATCTGGATTTGATTAAAGATGAGACCTACCACCACATTTAACATTGTTGAACTTCTCTTACCCATGACAAACTAACTCTCCAAAAAATGTTTATGATTCGCAACTGTAAAAACTTGGAGGGTGTTTAATTTTGTTATGCATTGCTCTATCTATTTTGTCCAATGCATACAAATTCACTTGTTACAAAGCATCATTTCAAAATAGAAAATGTTGCAAGCATGATAATGTGTACGAAAATCATAGCTGTAAGTTACCTATTGGTTGCCTCACGCTACGTGTTTGGTTAAATAATATTTAGAGATATTATAGGGATTTGGAAAGACAGCTTTGACAAAGGGTCATTTTTAAGGATCTTAGTAATTTTTTAAATTTTGAATGGGCCATTCCCCTTTGTAGCAATAGTTGAATTTCTAATTTTAATTGGTCATTTTTTCATCCAATGGCCCTTCGACCCTACCTTTCCGGATCCCTGCTATTATAATTATTTATTAGTAGGCTGCTGATTTTCTAACACTGTATGGTTATCTCCTCTTTTTATGGATTGTATATTTGTGTATACTAGATGTACTACTACTACCGATATAATTGTCAATTGTCAGCCCTTATTAGAATTACAAACTCCTTTCATACATCTCTGTATATGACTCCCTTGTAAAAGCAAACCCAAAACATAACTCTTTGGTAAAATGGCAATATTTCTTTATAACATCCAGTTTTCCTGGTTGTGGCTTGAGGATTATTTCTAAGACTATCATTACTTCCACAGGTCGAGTACTCCTACCCTCCACTTATAGCGGGTAATCCTGTCGACAGTCACGATGTTCCGGAGAAGTGGAAGCACCTACCGTCTCTTGCTCTACCAGATGGCGCTCACAACTATGTTAAAGGTATGTAACTCTAATTTTAAGCTGGATGTAGCTCAAGTGGTTGTGTCATTTCATCACAAATATGGCTTGGGTGTGAGTCATACTTTTTCTTGACAAGGAAAGAAGATTTGGCTTCCTTGTTTAGCATACAGCATTATCAGGATAAGACAAAAGGTGTTGCTGAAATATTTCCAAAATTGAACTGATACAGAGCAAAGAAGAAGTAATTCCTTCTCCATAATATTGACCATGTTTTTTATTTGCCAGTCATTGAATATCTCAGTTGTCTATCGTCATTTTCCTAGCAGTGTAGGTGAGGTTAGGTGATTTGGGGTTTCACCATTCTTGATTTGACGGCAAGTTTTGAATATATATAGCACCAGGCACGTCTGAAGGTGGTCTGAAATAATATTTGCCGTGGGTTATATGGTATTATAGTTATCACTTTTTGGTAATGAAAAAGTAATGTCTTGCATCAATGTATTATTGACGACTTTTCATAAATTTTATATTAATGAGTAATGTGTTCTAATTGTATGTATCATTTTGTCCGGAAATTAAGAACACTATTTTTCCACAGACACAGTTTATTTTCATCTGCCTAGTCGAGATGGGAGTTTCAAAACAGTTTATGGTGTCTCTTGTTACAGGCAAATGGATGCCCAGGTCAGTTTTTCTTCTGAAATATTACTTCCATTATTTGTTTTGGAAAAAAATTTTCATACATCAAGATACTCAGTATAGTTCATATTGAAGTGACATGATAAAGATATCTTGTTTTTGTTGCAGAAACTGATTAACAAAACGGCAGACGTGACTCGTAGCACGGTACAGAAAAGCGTTTGTGTACTCAGCAAACTGGTGAGGTTTTAGAATATGGTTTGAATTACTTGAACAACATTCTCAAGGGCAGCTGTCAGTGAGAGGGGGCTAAATGGATATTGTGATATCGTAACTTCAAATGCTAGCGCACTTTATTCCCAGAAGCTTGTACTAGCTGCCTATATACCGGTAACAATAGTCGTAGGGATGCAGTGTCGTCTGCTCGACATAGTACGGCTATGCAGGATGCCTGCGGTAGAAGCCCGCCCGAGTAATGCTTGCAGGTTTCAACACAATGTATAGCAACAATGGGTAACAGAATTTCATCCCTGCAGTAATACAAGCCACCATGATGAAAGAAAAATATTCTTAAAGCAGTTCTCCATCACATTGCTCCTCAAAACTCCATTAACACCTTCCATAGTAATAAATGTACTTTCAAGGACTACAGCTTGATGTTTAAACTTCCAGCCCTTGTATGGTCTGATCAAAGCGAAGTTGGAGCTCATCACCCACGCATATTTTGACGAGCGAGACTTCAGCAAAGTAGAGCTGCTTCAGCAGACCTTCAACAACCTCAGCCAATCACTGACCGAGGGCATGCTGGACGGGACCCGCGTCTTTCTTGGTTAGTGTGGTGATTTATAACAACTATCCTCCTGTCATTTGTCCTTCATTTCGTTCATTTGTTCATTACAACAACTTATCGTACTGCCATTCAGTCATTCATTCATTCATGCAACAACTATTCTCATACAACTCGTACATCTGTCCATTTATCCTTATTAGATATCCATTTATATCTCATCAAATTTGTTCATTCAATCTTTCCTTGTCAAAACTGCTTTTTATCCAACTGTGCGTCAATCTATCCATCCATCCATCCATCCAATACAATCCATCCATCCATCCATCCAATACAATCCCTCCATCCATCCATCCAATACAATCCCTCCAAGCATCCATCCAATACAATCCCTCCATCCATCCATCCAATACAATCCATCCATCCATCCATCCATCCAATACAATCCATCCAATACAATCCATCCAATCCATCCAATACAATCCATCCATCCATCCATCCATCACAATCCATCCATCCATCCATCCAATACAATCCATCCATCCATCCATCCATCCATCCATCCATCCAATACAATCCATCCATCCATCCATCCTTCCAATACAATCCATCCATCCATCCATCCAATACAATCCCTCCATCCATCCATCCAATACAATCCCTCCAAGCATCCATCCAATACAATCCCTCCATCCATCCATCCAATACAATCCATCCATCCATCCATCCATCCATCCATCCATCCAATACAATCCATCCAATACAATCCATCCAATCCATCCAATACAATCCATCCATCCATCCATCCATCACAATCCATCCATCCATCCATCCAATACAATCCATCCATCCATCCATCCATCCATCCATCCAATACAATCCATCCATCCATCCATCCTTCCAATACAATCCATCCATCCATCCATCCAATCCAATCCAATCCAATCCATCCATCCATCCATCCACCCAATACAATCCATCCATCCATCCAATACAATCCATCCATCCATCCATCCATCCAATACAATCCATCAATCCCTTCATCAGATCATCTGTTCAACAGATCAACTCATCCATATGTTCATCTTTCTATCTGTCCTTCCAACAAGCTATCTATCCTCCCGTACATCCACTATCCATTATTATGCCTAAGAATAAATATCTCTATTTGCATGAAAAAAGGATTTTTTTGGTGATCCGCCAATTGGAAGTTATGTTAGATAGTCATTCAAAGAGCCCCGTAATTCTTCCATCATAGAATTGAGGTTGGATGCATCACTAACAATCTATGAATTCATTCTAGGTTTGTCAGCAAGAGACGCTATTGTCAAGTTTAAGCACAAGATCGTGGTTCTCTTCAAACTTCTGCTTCTTGAGAGGAAGGTAGGTTCTCTGTCATGGTGATACATACAACATTCGTATTAAATTGTATCCAGTCTGATTAAAATCATTGAGTTCTGAGGAATGAAGGTTCTAAAATATTGACTTTATCAAAATTTGCACTTGTTCTATAGAGCACTTTTGTCTTCACATGGTCTGACCACAGCCACATGTAGCGCATGTTCTGATGTAAAGTCAGCTATCCAATCTCAATGCCCCCAGCAAAAGCATTAGGTTTCATTTGTGAAACTTTAATCGCCGCCATTCTTTTATTAAATTATAGTTTTGTCTGCCCTAAACTGGTGTCAGATCACGTGGTATTGATAATGTGATATAATCTTAATCTTTGTATTGTCACTGCATGAATTAAAAGAAGATTATTGTTCAATGATTGTACAATGTACCCATCGTAAGGAACTGGAAATATATCTTCTCAGAACAACTTGAAGTCAAGATCTTGATGAAGCATCAAACGATCATAATGACGAATTGTCCATCAGAATGCACAAACCGTGAAATGTTTCTGATACTTTGAACAAATCTTTGAAGGTTGACTTGATAGTAAGATGAATTGTAATTTTGTCTTATGCTATTTCTTGATGGGTTTTAATACAATCACAAGGAACTGATGAAACTTTTTTTGATAATGTGAAATGATATCCCAGCTCAACTTGAGTTAAACATTAAATGTAATTCATTTCCATATCGCAATATATTGCGATATTGCGATACAGAAAAGCAAATTGCAATAAATATTGCAATATATTGGTACTTTTCATATTTTAGTTTTTCTTTGTTCTTTTGACTAAGAACAGCAATTAGAACAGTAATCAATGCTCAAGTAGACATCGTTTTGTAAAGAGAGGTAATTCAGCGACTGGTTTCGTACTTATAACATGCCTGTGCTTTTTCAACTTTGCAAGTTCACAATTGTTTAAAAACTTTCAGTAAAATCAAAGGGTGTTTTTGTTAAGTTTTTCTGCAATTTTACACGGACAGTGTTCATTCTAAAACCTACGATATATTGGATATTTTAAGATGACTGTACCGGTAAGTATCGTGGTGTTTCTGTTTTGCAGTATACCGATATACCGATAATACCGCGCACGCTTACTAATCACATATCTTCTGTTTCAGGTTTTGTTTTTTGGCGCACCTGTCGAGAACCTGAGTAGTACAATGTTGTCTGTTCTCTCACTATTTCCTCGTGAGTACATTTTTTAATTAGTCTAATTATCGTTTAGTTGTAATTCAGAGACAATTGTTGGTGCAGAGACATGTGTTAATTGTTGCTCCATTTGTAAATAGTATTATTTTATCTAGAAACACTGACCTCCTGAAAAAGCCAATCTTTTAAACAACATTTTAAAAACTTTTTTAAAGCGGACAGTTGTCAGAAAGTGTGTTTGAAAGGTTATGTAATTCGTATTCATGTAATTTGGATATGTACTTTTGGTTTCTGCACAAGTAGAAATTGTTGACTGATTTTAATTGGAAAATAATAATTTACATATATTTGGAATTTTGATGAAAATTATGAGATTATGTTTTGAATTCGAGTTCATATTTGGTATTTTGACATGTGTCAAAGCCAAATGAAATGTCATAAAAACGCAAAGTGTCTGTTGAAGTATTTCAGTGTATCAAATGGCAATAAAAGCGTCAAATAAAAACATTTGATCTTGCAAAAATATCATTAGTTAACTGGTAATCCATAAGAGGAAATTATTAAAGAATATCAGTGTTTGGTCAAAAGGTGGTACAATATTCTCAAAACCGATTCAGAATTGTTATTAGAGAATATCACTGCAAGTTCTAGAAGTGATGAAATCTTTTTCTTTTCTTTTCAGACATGGTGGAGTTTGGTCTTGAGGAATCAGTCGTCAAACAAAGTCGGCAATTGTCCCCAACGCTAGAACAGGCTTCATTTGGAAGCGAATCGGATGATCCTGACGGGTTCTTGGAGGTTCGGTACTCCAAGGAGGGAGAAAAGATGTCTGATATTTCCATGCAGTTGAAGAACCATCCAATTCAGCGGAGCAATAGCGTCGAGCCTCAAACTTTAACCATTCCACGCGATGGAGTCGTAGAAGCCAGCCAAGAACAAAACAATCCCGTGCAATGTAATAATGAACAGCGCTCAAAGGCTTTGAAGAACTGTGAAAACGAGCAGCTCAAATTGGCTGCCGTTTGTGAAAAAGCTAGACTTTCTAGGTCAAGGTCAAGGTCAGCCTCGTCTGGAGAAGAACATGCCAAAGTTCACGACCTAACCAAAGTTCATATGTTGAAGGTCAACAAGGAACATGGGTCAGATGACCAGAGCCAATCATGTGATACTCAAGATGTGCCAGACGGACAGCCTGTGGTCGAAGGTCATGAAGAGGAAAGTTCAACAGGGGAAATTGTGTACAGCAAAGAGGACAGCCCTTTACAACATATGAACAGTATAACCCATGTGGAGGCAGTTCAGAGTGGAAAGACTCTTGATAGTGATATTATTGATGAGTTTTCAAGAGAATCTGAACAAGACACTCCTGAAGGAAAACCAGAACTTCTGTCTCTTTCGGTCGAGGACAAAGATCCTCTCTTAGCTTTGAGACGAACAGACAGTTTTGAAGACCTTGATTCGCCGGAAAGTATAAGCAGGATTGACCGTGAGGACTGTTTCTCATGGGAGGACGATCGTGTTCTCTTGGCGATAGACCATGAAGCAGACGCCAAAGATGATGTCAAGGGAGATAACCCTGATGGACAACCTGACAGAGTTACTTCACCTTTGCAGAAGACAGCAAGTTTGGACGAAACGAGTTCCCGAGGATCTTTGTCTGGCAGTGAGAAGAATTCTCCCAAAGGGAGTGCATCTTCCATAAAAAGTTCCTCTGAACGTGTCGGTCGTCATGGTCGCCATGGCAGCCCAGGTGCTAAAGCTGCTGCCCTTAAGAGCAAATTGAGTTCAGCGTTTGGGAACTTGAATGTGAAAGGGAAAGGGAAGACGGTGAATCCAATAGAGTTGAAGCCAATGTTTAAAGATGAGACCTTAATTCAGCAGGATCAGTTTGGCTTCCCCCTCACCATCTTCACAAAGGTAAAACATGGTTTTATTATCCCTATGGTGAAACATATGCAGTGATATATTTATCATAGTTGCACAGATGCATTTATCACTTTATGCAATTTGTTTGAGTGAAAGTTTTTGTTGTCTGTGACATCATTAAACAGTTGTTTGCAGGTCATTTTCTGGACATTTGAACAAAAGAATAAAAAATGTAATGAAATCATTACACTTGAAAGTGTGTCACATGTGACTTGTACCAAATAACAGGAAATTTGTGTGTTTTCCTAAATGTCATTCAGATGGAAAAATGTTTTACACTAAATTCATAACAATTATATTAACAACTTCCTTTGGTAATAATCTCTTTATGTAGAGCACTGTATATACATGAATTAATTTCCATCATTGTCTGACATCTGTATTTGTATAGACTTTATTTACAACATGATGATGTCATTTATAGCATCACAATCCTTTGACATAACCATAAAAGCAGTCTAACTGTTGTGCCCTGTTTGTTGTGATACACATTTAGTTTTTGAATGTGAAAAAAGGATAAAAACTGTATATTGCAGGGTTCGGTATTTCATCCGTACCTGAGTTTGCAGTACCACGACATCCTCCATGACCTCAACATTCGCAGCTTCATCATTGGGGCAACCAACATTCTCTTCAAACAGCGCAGAAATCTGATTGATGTCGTAGTAGAGGTAAGTTCACAAGTTCACAAGTTACATCCAAAGATAATTTTATCCGACTATTTGAAGAAATCATATCACATTTTTTTCCAATTTTTAATTTTTTTACAGAATTCTTTTAATGAGAAGAAGTTGCAATGCCAAATTATTAGAAATCTCGAGTATACTTTATTAAGTGAAAATGTTTTGGATCAATCAAATTAATTTACATCATGAGATTTTCAAACTAATATAAAAATAAGAAAATTTCTTGATTATGAATTTTTTCCCCCTGATAATCATGACATTTCTACTCTTTTGTCGTTGATTTAATCACTGCACAAATTTATCAATTTACAGGAATTACCTCCTCTCATACAGGAGAGGGTTAGATTGATCACTTCTTACTTCTTGTTTTAACACTAGTAAACCATTCTGAATTACCAGTGACACAGATTTTCTTTCACCACCAGATCGGAGAGGGGAAGGTTGACATTGTTGACAAGGAGCTTCAGAAACAACTTCATCTGACTATGGCGGATCTACGATTTGCTGACTATCTCGTTAAAACAGTTGTAGAGGACAAAAATGACATCTACCTGGACGGAACAGGTATGTGTGAAGTCATTGTCAAATAGCTTTTGAAAAATTTCTTTAACCTTGTTGAATAAATGCAAGGAAAGGAAGTGAGATAGAATTATTCTAAAAAAAATTGAGACTGGTCATCTTTCGTAATGTTTTTTTTGGTAAATACTAAAGGTTGAATTTTAAAAAATTTAATGCAAGCATGTTTTATTGAAAAAGTTTCCTAGGTACAAAATGAGTCGTTGGAGTTCATTAGAAGTGGCCAATGAAAAACAAGATTTTCTATATAGATCTACTTTATTCTGATATACACACTGCTTTGGAGTATATTCTTACTCCTTCATCAGGTTGGAAGAATAAAAGAGAGTAAACATATATTCTGTCATTATTTTCATAGTAAAGAAGTTGTTATTTTGATTTACTTAGGTCAAATTACATACATAACTTGAAAGATAGGTATCTAATTTCTTGGCAAAAGTTGTATGAATTTAATCAGATATAAGCATTTGAATGTCCTATTCATAGAAATGCTTGAGTATTTTGTTTCAGTAGAGGCACGTTTGATTTCCCCCCCCCAAAACTTGTTAGTGATGTGATGAGTTTGTTGATTTTCTTACTTCGAATGTTTTTTGCATGAATATTCCATATCTCTACTCATGCATGTCCTGCTTAGTTTCCACTTTATGTTTCTTCCCCCAATTTTTAAAACATGAATTGCAGCCTCCTCCTTACAAACTCTCTCCTGGCAAAAATTATAGATTTGTTTGGTGAGAAAACTTATAGGCTGATTCCCTTTATAGAAAATTCAACCTCCGTGGGTCAATAAAACTTTTTGTGCAAAATGGTTTTATGATCTCCTTTATGGAAAATGGGACCTTCGTAGGTTGATGAAACTTTTTGCGTGAAATAGCTTTATGATCAAATAATAAGAAAACTTAAAAATTATAAAAAATTAATTTTTTTGTTGGTAAGAAGAATATATCATGGCTATTTTTATTTTTAGCCCAAGTATGGGTTTGACTATTTGGCTATTGTTTTTTGTGATTATCCTTGATCTGAACATGGTTGAAGTTGTGGAATGGCTCAGACAAATTTATAGCTAGATAGAAACTGAACAGGTGAGTTTAGCATGATTCAGACTTGGGTGAGAAATTGCTTCACCCCTTTTAAGCATGACCGTTGCCCCTGTTTCACACTGTATGTTAGAAATCTGTTCTTCCCTTCATGCTGCTTAAATGTGCATTTCTATTAGAGCTGCAACGAATACACTAGCAGGCGAATACGATACGTATCACGAATATGGGGTAGTGAATACGAATAATTATTGACGAATATGAATGCTAAAAAAAAAAAATTGAAAACACCAAAAACTAGGTAGTCTGGGTTAATTTTTATCTATTTTTACTTTCAATATAAAAATATAAAATAAACAATGAACTTGGAACATGAGAATTTGTCACATAGGTTCAGCAGATGACACACCAGCGATTGGCTAAACCATCATGGGTACATCCAAATATGGAGTTTACATTTATTTATGCTCATTCCGGGAGCGAAGCTTTTTTTAACCTCTGACTGTATAAATTTACGTTGAGAGACGATTTACAACATTAATCAACAGATAAAATAAACATATCACTTGTGTGTTGCCGTATTGACATATGTTTTTAATCTTTTTGACTTTCGTGATGTTTGCTGTGTCCAGCAATATCGATTGTTATCACAACGAGATGGAACATTGATTTCGCATTACTTCCTGTTGACAGGTTGAGACGATGTGAAATATAACACACAACATACTTTGTGAACGTAAATAAAAAAATATTTTTATTCAGATAAAATACAAATTTTGTGCACATAATTTATGTTAAAGTCAATAGTAAAAAAAAATTCGAAAATATTTGGTTTTCATTGTAACAAATAACTAATACGATTCACATCCTGCCACGGTTCCATTCACCGAATATACGAATGTATCATTGCAGCTCTAATTTTTATCATCTCATATCACTATCTTTTTGGACAAATGTCTTGTTTTTGTGTTCAACAGCATGCCTTTCATGTTTTTCCATATCCCCCTGGTCCTCCCGTTTGGTCCTGCTCTCTTGATTTCATTGATTTAAATTTGAGTTTTACTAGTGGTGCGCAATATAACCGGTTTATCGGTATTTACCGGTAAAAAATAGAAATCGATACGTATTGCAATACAGTCGTCAAAACCGGTTTTCCACGATTTTTATTTTTGCATTTGGAAAACATAGTGCGGGTTTGTAAAACTTCGGAGTGAGTCGTTGGTAAAATGGCTGATGCAGACGATGGGAATTTCATTTTGTGCTAAGGTTTTATGTTTGTGATTCCATTAAAGTGTCAATTAATTGATTTTGAAAGTTTTTATTTCAATTGAAATAGATTACTAAGATCTAAAAGACAATTAATCAAGTTTAATATGTTTAAATTAACTCAATCAGGGTATTCAAATATCCTGCAATATATTGCAATACGCATCGCAATACAACTGTTCATATCACAATATATCGCAATACGGGAAATTTCTGCAGTACTTACCCCTAAGTTTTACTATAATTAGTGATAATGAAAAGCATGAAAAGTAAAAACAACAGCTAGTTCTACAGTCGCAACTATCGTTAAGTTAAAAACATTTATGTATGACAATACATATATACAGATTGCTGTGTGAAGGTACAAGACGAGGGTACATAAAATGGGTTCAGTTCAGAATATATACAGTTGTTCATGAAGTGAAACATGTATACACACTGATCTTGGTGGTGAAATGTCATGGACACGTTGATAAACTTTAGTATATGGCCTACGAATGAAAAAATCGAATCGCAATTGAAAGCAGCAATGAGACTACATATACAGCCGAAATCGCAACAAAATGTATCGATGTGCATCAAAAGGGTTACAAAATAACACAAAATATAAACAAAGACCATGGCGGACTGAGAAGATGAAAACAGGAAGTGAGAGCGCATGCCCATTAAGAATTGTGGGTAATTAGTAAATAATATAATTATGAAAATAGATGAAGTATTACAGGAATTTAATAAAATGATTATGAAAAAGATCAGAGATTATTACCTACGAGGGCAATTATATCGGGGTTCATATATTCCATACGATGCCCTAGGGCAAAATATCACTTTTTCATTGTGACGTCATGTCAGTAACAATGCTTTGACGTCACAGTCTCTCTATGACGTTGTGGCCGAAATGCGATTACGGTGGAAAATCCGCCTATTCTTACATGTTGATTTTAAATATTTTCATTGATTTCACGACTTCGGTAATAAGCAGAATATCATATATTTGTGTCCATGACATACTATGTTTACGACACTCGTGCTTAAATATCAGAATATACCTCGCTCTCGCTCGGGGAAATACTAATATTTAGGCACTCTTGTCGTAAACATAGTATGTCATGAACACTCATATAATATCCTCTATATATGTTGATACAATTTAAGTGATGGACATTGTCTTTTCAGTAAGAGTATATGAAAACGTTGGAACAGTTTAAAACGTTTTGGACATTGCATGTTATGTAAGGTTATATTAAAAAGTTGGAATACACAAAAAACGAAAATGGAGAAGTCATTATTTCGAATGCACAAACAAAAATAATAAATTCACATTCATTCAAATGTCAATTAGCACTTTAAACATTCAATAGCGCAAGATGAAACACTGCCTAGGCGTAGTAACCAGGATTGTAAGCTCAAGGCCATATCGCGCTTATGTGATCAGAAAATGCGATTCCTTATAAATTTCTTAATCAATTATCTTTATAGTCATTCGTTTATGATAATCAATTCTTACAATTTAGTGTGTAAATGTGGTTGTTTCACTGCTTTCCATTGCAATTTTGATTTTTCTTTGGTAGGACTGAAAATAATAGATAATGAAATAAGATATAATGAAAATATGATGAATGATCAGATATTAGAATTGTTATACATATCATGTTGAAATGTTTACTTTAATAAACAAATTATTATATTGTAGAAAATGTATAATAAATACATAAAAAATATACTTCATATATTCATATCTGTCACTTTGACCAACTATTGTGCATTGATACTGCATTATTTGGTGCTAATATGTGGAGAGTCTATTTATTCTAATGGGGTGGCAGGTCAATGACTGATTAGCAACAACCACTGGGGCATCAGTTGTTTCTAAAAGGCTGTATAGGCAAATGCCCTGTAGGCAAAACTAGATTCTGGCATTCAATGCGATATCCCAGATTTCCTAATATCCTGGTCCCTCCCATCCCCTCCCATCTCCCTCCTCCCCTCCCTGCACAAATGGTTGATGTTCATTAGGCAAGTTTTAGTCTCATTTCCAGAGTGGGAGGGTGGAGACGAATGGATCAGAGCCCAATTCAAAGTCTACCTGCAGTCTTTGATGGCGTCAATCTTGAATGAAGGTGAGTTTATTTTGATAGTTATATAAACTTGGATTCTCATCTCACAGAGGTAGCCCTGTTAATAAAATCCTATGCTTACCTCTGTTCTAATATGAGTTCATGGTTTCAATGGTATTCTTGCCGTCATCCATTTTTGATGAATCTAATTTTCTCAAAATTATTAGTTACGATTAGTAAATACATTCTCATTACACTTCAGATCCCAAGCTGTTGGATGATTTTGGTCCGATGTTTGTACAAACGTGGCGGACGACACAGAATTTCAAGTTTTGGTACAAATCAGATCATACAGGTTTCAAGGACATTCCTCCAGGGTTAGTAAATATTACTTATATTATTGGTATAAATTCTTGTTATTTTTTAGGATGAGACCCTTTTGAATTTGAGCCGATGACCTTAGAGTCATTGTGTCCGAGTGGATACGCATTTGGGACTATCAGTGCTTCCCATTTGTGTCTGATTCTAAGCATCCTGTCTCCGGGTAAGGCTGACGCTCCACTCTTCTTACCCTGGGTTTAAACCCCAATAGAAACCTGCGCCGCGACCTATGATTCATCCAATCCATACTTTTATCGGGATGGTGCGATTAAATTGCAGGCAACCAAATAGAGCCTCTCAAACTGCAGTTGGCTTATGCTCTTCAGCTAAATTGCGACTTTTGCGAAATGGTTTAGTTTATTGCAGCAAATAAAACATCTTTTCCCTTGAAATGATATTCACTTTTCATTAAAATATTTGCAATAAACTTTAGATGAAACAGTTTTGAGGGATGGGTTTGATTTCTTTTAGGGATGGGAGCCGCCATATGAAATTGCTGACTAGCCTTTCAAACGCTGTCATTGGTTGACTATTTTGAGAAAGTTTGTAGGTCATAGGTCACGGCGCAAAGTTTCTACTGGGGTTATCACCCAGGGTAAGAAGAGTGGAGCGTCAGCTATATGTCTTACCCTATTCTAAGGTTCTGGGTTCCAGATGAAAGAGAAACTTATCCCAAAAACTGAAAAGAATTTGTACTAACAAACTCAATGTTTACACTTTACAAGGTCTGAAATTTTTACATGTTTCTTTAACATTTCTTAAATTATGAATTTGTCTTAAAAAGGTCTACTAAAAATACCTGAAGTTTTAAGAAGGTCTTCAATTCCATATTTGAAACAACCTTTTGAGTTGTGTACAGTCAATTTCATGCTACACTGGATTGATATTGAGTGAATTTTGAATTGAAACTGAAAACCTGCATTTTGAATATATGAAAAAATCTCAAAGTTAAGACATTAGATAAAAGTTACTTTCCTTTGATATGTGTGTTAAAGACATTCAAGTTTTGAAATGCAGTTAAGGATTACTACAAGTATTTTGGTCTGTATTGGATCTTCATTTAGCTTGAAATGTTTTGAAATGTTGTTAAATTCCATTTCGTAGACTGAAATAGTGCATGTCATATCCTTAGCAGCCAGGCATTTACAACCTAGTTGACTTAGACTCAGTCGTATTACAAGGCTCGTAATATTTTCCACTATAAGAAAATTCTACATAGATGAAATTTTCTTTAGCTTACAAGTCATGACCTAAACATTATGGTTTGAAATGTACATGTTAATCTTTCTATATTTCAGACATCCATGTCTAGGACAATTAAATGTAGCTGATCTCAGAATGAGGCTGTCCCAGTAAGTTTTGATTACTTTTATAGTTGGATAAATAAAATTCACTACAAAAAACAAGAATTGGACTCAACAAAGGAGATTTGTAATCATTAAATTTGTTCAATATTACTTTTCTGCTTTAAATGATTGTGAGCACTAGGATTGTGGTGGGCACTTGGGTGGTGGATGGTGGATGGCAGTTGGAACTTGGGTGGTGGATGGTGGATGGCAGTTGGCACTTGGGTGGTGGATGGTGGATGGCAGTTGGCACTTGGGTGGTGGATGATGGATTGTGGTTTGCACTTGGGTGGTGGATGGTCGGTGGTGAGTGGCAGATGGTGGGGGGCACTTGGGTGGTAGATGGTGGTGGGCAGTTGGAACTTGGGTGGTGGATGATGGATGGCAGTTGGCACTTGGGTGGTGGATGGTGGATGGCAGTTGGCACTTGGGTGGTGGATGGTGGATGGCAGTTGGCACTTGGGTGGTGGATGATGGATTGTGGTTTGCACTTGGGTGGTGGGTGGCAGATGGTGGGGGGCACTTGGGTGGTAGATGGTGGTGGGCAGTTGGGTGGTAGAAGGTAGATGTCTCTTGGGTGGGGGTGAGCATTAGGATGGTAAGGGTACTTGGGTTGTGGTGGGTGGTATGTACCTCCTCAGTAGGCACTTGGTTGAATTAGATGCATGCTGGAGGTTGTTGGTGAGCACTTTGGTATTGGAGGTTTGTGGTAGTGGGCACTAGGCTGTGGGATTTAATCATGACTGGGTGAATTCGGGATAAGGTAATTACATTTTAAAAGGGTGGTTCGCACAATCTGAAGTCCTAAGCCCCGTACTTCCTCCAACCCCTCTCCGTCACTGTGCAGAGATGAGCCTTAAAGTGAGACTGCGTCAATAATATAAATGGGACTCATCGTTATCAACCTGGGTGTTGCTTGACAGCGGGAAGGTTAATTAGTCAAAGCCTCATATCTGTTGCAGACGCAATCTTGCTTTAAGCTATTTTCTTAATTGAACGTGGAACACTGATTTGCATTTATCTTGGTATTTCAGTAATTTACAAAGCACGGAAGGAGGGAAGAAAATTAATGCTGCTGTCGTACAGACTGGAAAATATGTGGTCCAGACAGGCAAAGCTGTTGGTATGTATGAATTGATATAGATGATGAGGATGATAAGGTGGATGATGATTATGATGACGACGATGTTGGTGGTGGAAGTGTTGATGATGACACCAAGGAAACTAAAATCAAAATTCTGATTTTGATTAAATAAAGGGACAGTTCTATTCACGAGATCCACCATTTTGTATTTTGAATATTTCAAATGATTCTAAAAAATGATAATGATAAAATATTCACAAACTTATGGATGTTTAAACCTTGTCATTGTACAAGACTCTCAACGATCACAGGGCCTTTGAGTATCTTCACCCTCCTTAGTTTTTTGTTGTTCAATGAATGTGTATTATCCTTTGTCAATGAATTTTGACATATTATCATCAATTCCAGGGGGCGCCATTAGCAATGCACGTTCAGCCCTGTCGTCATGGTTCAGTGGATTTTCAGGCAACGAGAAGACGAAAACGTCGCCGTCACAGTCCACAGAAGGTCTTTCAGAAAACAGCGAGACATAGGGTTTCGGTTTGGTGTTTTATTTATTATATCGAAGTCAGGGTGTCGTGTAATTATTGTTGATACTCATTGAATATTTGTTTATTTTTCAATTATTAGAGAAACCATGGTATGTTTTGCTGAATGAATGTTGAAAGAGGACAAGTATGGATTATCAACTGTTTTGTACGAATGTGAAATTTTGCATAGGTACCAACTCCAACATCAAGAACTCCCTCCTGGATTTCGCGGAGGAATATTAAGTATTCAGCGGCAGATTTAAGTCAGTTCTGCAACTTTAAACACTATAAAAGAAGCCTAAAATGATAAAATACCTCATTTTATACACATTTCTTAACTTCTTTTCGAGTTGGGCGATATTGATTTGCCTTCAAAAGATGAACTTGTGAGTGTAAGATCTTGAGTTGTGAAAAATATACTTTGTAACCAGTTTTTTAGTTCGTCTATGTGTAACCATACATAATTTTGTTCTTAAGCAAACTTTTTTATGTAATTGATTGGTTTTTTAAAAATTTCACATTACAAAATGAGTAAATTCTGCGGCAGAAAATGATGAATTCTGCAGGCATTCTGCATTAAAATATCTTTACCGTGGACCATACCATGTTCTGCATTGGAAGCCTATTTCCTCAATTTTTTCTGCAACCACGGAATTGCAGAATCCAGGAGGGACTGATCAAGCAAGGAGATGAAGGAATCTGTTGACATGACAATATGGGGTTTGAGACAGGTGAAAGACTCATATTTGCTGATATTTATTGTCTTCATATGTATAAAGTGGGATTTGTGTGTAAATAAAATCTCTGAACCAATTGTCTTTTGATATCAAATATATCAAAATGAGTTGGTAAATGTTGAAAATTTTCATTGCTTGTCAACTTAAATCAACAAGAATTGATATATTTGTAATCGTAAGACAACTGGTATGATTTTAATTATGAACCAAAATTCATTGGTTCTCAGTGAAAAAGGTACACATTTAAAACTGAAATACAGGGGAAGAGGTTTAAAGCTAGAGTTCTGCAGTTTAAAGAATACTTAGTAGAAAATATGATATTCAAAGTTTGAAAAGAAGCCTGAACATTTACAGGTCTGAAAGTATGATTTTGTCATTAAGGATCATAATTAAAAGAAACCTTCAAAAGTTACGATCCACGCCCAAAAGTAACCAGGTTACAAACTTGTGCATTTCAGCTTTTCATGAACTACAGTTTTAATGAAGCATATCTCTTTAATGTTACCAGGACGAGCTGAAACAGTTTTAAATAAATACCATGATCTTTATTTTTTTTAACTTTTATTATTCATTAATCATTTTCAGAAATTATGCTCAAATTGTATACCTAATTAAGAAACTAGAACTTTGAAATATATAATGAAATAGATATCTGGCATATTAAATGAAACAAATTTCATTTATCATAAAGGGAGACAATCAAGGAAACCGTGATTGAAAATTGAAATAAAAAATGCTTATGGTTTTTGACAGATTATGCCTGGAAGATGAATACCGGTAGTTGTAGATTTCGGTTACATATATTTGTTCTCTTTGAGTTTGATTGTTGTATTAAGTCCAGGGCATTTATTAATATTACAGCAATTAATTCAAACTCTAAAGGATTCTTTTTTGCAATAACAATATGGAATTGGAAATAAAATAGCTGAAGGGTTTTTGAATTGTATATAAACAATTTCTATGAAATATTTAAATATTTTTCAATCTTTTATGATGAAGTATTTCTGGTCAATTTGTGAGGTTTGGGACTCAATTCCTTGTTTTCAAATGAGTCACTGTTTGGTGAGTTAATCTTGAAAAATTTGGAGTTGTCTTCTCTAAGAGATTATTAACATTACAAATTGTTACAATATTGACAAGACTGAAAATAAAAATAAATGGAAAGATTGTATAAGCTTAGACTAAATTGTCAAGTACAAATGCTTGGCAATGTGTTTTTATTGTTCTATGACTATTTGAACATAAAAAGAAAAGTCAAGAGCCAAACTTCAAAGATTGAGCCAAAGAATAAAAATTAAGGGCCTAAATGTCTTAAGTTAGAAGGAGGGAACATTAAACTTTGGTTGAGAATTAAAGTTTGAAAGCTTCCAGATAAAAAGAAGCGGACACAAAAAATGATTATCATGACCTTTTTTTAGTTCTTCAAACATTTTACTGCATTTCTATTGGAGATGCGTTCTGAGTAAATCTTTTATTACCGTGGTAGAAGTTTTGGTAAAAATACTGAATAATTTTGGCATGCCTCAAAAATTATAAATGGTGATGTGTTCAAAATAAGGTCTGTTGTCCACAGGGACTAAGACCATTGATATCCATGAAAACTGAGAAATTAAATACGAAGTTGTGAAAAGTATAAATTCACTTGTTGTGTAAAGTGTATAAGACAATACCAAGTATTTGCATGTGATATTTGTATAACAACTTATGACATCATAAGTATTCATTTTAACATCTTTAAGTTGTGAAAGAAATGATTTTCCCCAGCATTTTTTGAATAGATGTTAGAAATTAATATTTTTGTGCATTTATTCTAAATAAAGCATTCCCATGTTCTTCACTGAACAATGTACGTACTTACAAATATACATGCGTGTTGTGCAGATTTAAATCCGTTACGGTTAAATACCTTTGCTCCAATATTTTTCCACTCATCTACTTTTTATGCCTGCATATTTTTATGTCATTTGTGGCGTGTTTTATGTGAATAATGTATTTGATACCTGTTTTTGTTATGTTTGCATAATACTTGTACATATTTCCTAAAACTCAAACCGTTTCTTTGCTAAGTGTCGGCAATGCTTTGAAAGTTGTTGAATTTTTACAAATCATTAATCACGAATATTTCTTTTCATATGGACCAGTGTACTGAGTTCAATTCTTAGACTTTTCCCTTCATACTATCTAGTTAAAACATGACCCGTTTTCAGCAGTGCTCAGATCCGAAATGCAGATCGAAAGAACAAGTTTTATGATCTGATTTCATGGATACAACAAAGATAAGAGGAAATAATGTTACAGGGCTACAGAGCATACAATGAATATTGCAGAATTTAGCTTATTTTAAATTTTACAGAAGTGGCTCTTATAAGAATGGCTTTTGATCAAATTCAAGACCATAAAACAAACTATTTCAGTCATGTATGTATAAATAGGGGTTCTGGTCAATGAGGAAATACGTTTTGGCCTCCGTTGAGCCAGAACCCATATTTATACTTAATCAGCCACCAAAATACGTTCTAAATTGTACATAGCAGTGTACGTTTGAGACTATACTAGAAATGAAACTCCGTTACTAGTAGAAGACAGATCAAGACTGTTTTCAATGCAACTGCCGGTCCTTATTTCACAGAAAAATATTATGATTTTCCTTTCATAGAAAATATGTTGAAACGACCAAAACTTAAAATTGCAATAATGGCGATCAACCTATTCTACCCAGAAGACAGCTCATGATCATAAATGATTTCCAAAATACCTATTTAACTTTATCCTGTATAGAATACTTATATTCTTACTTCAGCTATGATTGACTGATCGATTGTTGCATTTAATATTTTGAAATTTTTTTCAAATATTCAATATTTGTTTTCAAATGCTGTGAATTGTTCTTGAAAGTAAATTGTATTTTTGAGTAGTTAGTTCCTATTCATACATCTGCGCTGTGATTCAACTTGTTAAAAATTCTTCAAATAAACCATTCTTATCCTTTCGAGATCCTTCTTGTTGATTCCTTTTGAGGCAAAAGTTTTGAAATAATGATGGGTCGAATTATGACTTAAAAACTCTGGTAAGTTTAATCAAGTCAATTTTCTTCCCCAATAACCTCTGTAACAAGTGGAGATCTTTCCGGGCAGAAATGCTGAATCTTGATTTGTTGGGCAATCTGTGACATTACTTCAACCTGGGCATTTTAACTGTTATAAAAATAAATTAATAATATCTGTGTTGCAAATGTTATCTGCTAGGGGATGTGTAAGAAACAAGAAATATGGCATACTTTAACAGAGAATACTTTGGAAGACATGCAAAAATTGCATCCAACAGATTAAACATTTGTCTTAATATATAAACCTCCATAACAAATGCATATTATGTGAATGGATTTTTGTATTTCATGGGCGAAAGGACATGATTAATTATAATAAGTCTGCAAATATTTATGATAAAGCCTTGATGAATCAAAAGCAGGGGTAGATCTAAATCAATTGAATAGAAGGATAAATACTCGCTTATCATCAAACTCTTTTCAGATTAAGCAATTTTTTCTCATTGTTACAGTTTCAATATTAACTAGTTTTCTGTTTAAAAAAAATATAAAAATTTAAGTCTTCAAGTTGAAATAATACTGATTTTTTTATAATAAAGGTACATTTAATAAAAGCACACACATTATCAGTGTCCATAAGTACAAACAATAACTGCATCAATAACAAGTTGTATCTCCACAACATAAGAAATAAAATCGACAAATTTAATCATAAAACATCTTGGATGCATTCATAAAAGCAAGATAATAATTTACCAACTCAGAGGATAGAAATCTTAAAGGTATAGATTTTAGAAAAATATTCCAAAACGACACATTATCAAATGAAAGTTTGAAAGTTGCCATCTAAAATGCATTTTGTAACGCTCAATTCAAATGTATAATATTTGCAGTACGCGTTGTTTGAAAAAATGTCCAAAAGTTACTGTTTAAATGTCAAGAAGCCTTATTTTATACACCACCTTATCTTGGCAAGAAAATCTCCTGTGAGGTAAAACATAGGTATCCAATTTTATATGTGCACATATGCATTCAACTAGTAACCTCTCAGTGTTTCGTATCATCTTTAATATCACATAACATTGAATATGACATCACTGGAGAAGTCCTTGCATGCGTCTACATGTACAAAATTTATAAAAACTAAGTAATTACACTTTAATATGTTTCATATAGATAAATTATAATGTTACAAAACTTGTACAATTTCAGAATGATTAGGTTAATTTTGACATGTATGGTTAATAATCAACATTCATATCATTATGAAATATGGTGACTTTCTAAAACATATGTATCACTTTGGCGCTGAAAAGCAGTCTAGATTATCTCAATAATTGTCAATAATAATAATAACCATCTCCAAAATTTCACTATGAGCTTCATATCAGTGTACTCGGATATTAGTTAATTAAGATAATAATGGTTCTTCTATAATTTTTTAACAATTCTTTCACAAGGTTTCACCTTTACCAGCTCGGTAAACCACTCGAAAAGCACTAATAGTAAATAAGATAGCAGATTAAAGGTTAATATAACAACTAAAATAACAAAGTAAAAACTCCAAAAGCTGCATTGCAGATTTACCAAACAGGCAGAGGTCAGTATACTTCAACAGTTATCCCCCCTTCATAAATTTCTAACAAATATGCAAATTCTGGACACCGATCCTTAAGGCTTTGAGACATTACAAATCCAAGCAAGGCAATGCAGAGCAGAAACTGAAATTTTGCAGAGCCAGAAGCAACCATTACAACTTGCCCACTGCTTTTACATACATGTTAATCAAACTTTGTCTCGGGGTAAAACGTATACACTCTCACTCCACTTACATACCCTGGGTTATATCCCCACTAAACATTACGCAATGTGACCTATCAACTATCTAAAAATAGTCAACCAATTTGTGTCGGCAATATCAAGATAGCACCGCCTTGTTCGCACTCTTCCGCCTGCACTCGTTTTATTGGATCGCTGTGATCATTTAACTCCTACAGGTTCTCAGTACAGTGTTTTCAAACATTTACTATGCCTACTTCAATTTAATGCAAATACTATTTGATTTTATCTTGCTCATGTAATGACATCACCATGTTGCGTAAGACCGGAAGCCAACTGTGGTATAGGTTGGGTAAATTTATTGTTGACCATCGCGATAAAACTGTTGATCATAATGATTGGCTTGATCATCGATCACGGCGCATAACATTTAGTTACAACCCATGGTATATAAGTGGAGCAAGAGTATATGAGACAGGATGACTTTGGAAGCATACAATATTTACAGAAATCAAATTTATACACAAATTAATGCATACCAAACCAATGATAATAAAGAAAACCTTGATGCAGCCAAATTGATGATATCTGTTTTCACTTCAGCCATCCTAATGTAATAATATTATAGAATCAAATACTAGCGCACCATACTTCCAGAAGCTTTTACTTGCTTACCATATAAGGATAAGAGTCGGGATACAGTGTCTTCTACAAGAAGTAGTCACGCTAGACAGGTAGGTTGCAGTAGACACCTGTGTACGTCTTCACTAATGAATTTATTACTCGCCCGTGTAAGATACTGCAGGGTAATATTTATATGGCGATATTAAACTAGTGTAATACCGCTGCACATATGACATAATAATATTGTGTGGTTGTGACGTCACAATGTTAGCACCGCTGTCACAATGGCGGCCAATTCGCGGAAATGTTTCGTTTAGTAGACTTTTGGGAATCATGCTTGATTACTAAGGTCAAATAATAAACAGAATACTAAACTTCCTTCAATTTAATACTATTTTTAGTATAGTATAAAATGGAAGGTCGTTTAGCATCCTTTATATATGATTGATTCAAACATGCCTTTATTACACCATTCACTTTCCTATATAATCCTTTGAATCTGTTTCCTTGGAATGATGGGAGTGGTAAAAGATGTTGAATATTCATTTGGCAAAAATCCTAGTCATTCCTTTATGAAAAAAATCACCTAGGGCAGTGGCAAATTTAGGCCCTAACTCCCTTTTGGAATTCATTTTTGAAGATCGCTCATAAACAGGTCAAAACCCTCCACCTTTTAAATTCCTTGACCTCATTATGGAAAAACATGAAATTTTTTCCAAATTCTGAACTTAATCACAAATTGTTGATCACAAATCACATCCTTCGGAAAATGTCAAGTTCTTCAGTAAAATCAGGACCCTTCATCCTCATAATACAAGAGAATCGCCTGATCTAAAACCATGGAAGCTCTCTCTAGGTACATTTTAGCCATCTGCACGTTCTCTGTATTTGTTACGTTAAGAAAATCTGCGACCAAGTGATGCATCACGAGCTGAACTGTTTCCTCTGAGTCCGCTTCTTCAGAATAACTTGTATGAGCCTTGGCCAGGTTGATAGCTGCGTTAATTCCACCGCTGTTGTTATTTGTTTCTTCTATGCCATGTGTTGACCCTGAAAAATCAGCAAAGTGTTCGAATGAACAATTACAGTGTAAAGATTTTTATCAATAAATTTACATACAAGTATCTGAATTATTCCTCCTATTTTGACTTGTTTTTTCCTTCCTTTGAACAACTGACAGACTCTACAATGGATATAAATCCAACATGAAATATAGTTAATATGGCCACAGGATGACTTCCTGCAAAGGGGGATAACTCAACAATTGCATACCACTATGGACAAAAATGATATTAACTCATGAGACCATGTGTAACCAGAGGCAAATGCTGAGACAAGAATCAGGGGATTTTATAAGCTTTGTAGATTGATGACCCTGATGGACAAGACTGATTGTTGATTGCAAAAGGTAAGGTTAAAATGTATCGAGATTAACTCAAAGAAGGTTGGACTCTTATCATTTTGGCTGTGCAACGTGAAGATGATGTCAGACATACCTGTGGATAATGACGTAGTCAAGCTAGATTTTTCTTCTTGCTCCTGCTGGTCAAGATAGTCATAGATTCCTTTTACATTGTGGTAGCCCTGTGGAATGAAACATACATTTTCATTTTTGTTGAGAACATTTGTTGGTATTTATCATTACAATATGAATTTTTATCTAAATGAGAAGACATAATCATCAACATCAATAATTGGGTCAATGAAGGAATGTCTGAGACAAAAACAAATATTTTTTTACCTTAAGGATTTTTTTTACAGAGCATCATATTTGTAAAGGAACAACCTTTAATGATCTTTCGTAAGTCAACAACATAGACTGGCCCTACTTTTTGGTGTTAGCGGAGTTACAAAATTTTATGCAAGTTTTGTTTCCTTCAAACCAAGATGAGGCAGTTCAAATATTTGAAATCCATTAACTCAGTGATAGCAGTGTGTGACCCCAGTGCCAGTCTGATTAAAATCGACCGTGTTCCGTGGATTAAAAGTTTGTAAATATTAACTCTAGCAGGAATCGAACCTACTCTATCAGGGACTTTCCTCTCCACTACAGTCTGACTAGCGAGTACGTCCTGACGCAATCTCAACCAGCCAATCACAATGACTTTGGCAAAAGCCTTTAGTATTAGTATCTAGGGGCAAGTAACCATTTACCATTTGTTAAACTTGATTGCCACTATCTTCACTTTAAACAGGATGATGTGATTGGTACGCTAATGAGAAAATCTTTGTCTGAGCTAAACTGGCGGAAGCACGTGTGAGCATGGAGGCAGCTTTAAGATCGTTGTGGAGAAGAAAGTCCCTGATACTATACTTTGGTTTCCCCTGGAGTCAACTTTTAAAAACTTTTATTCCTTGGAAAACGGTAGAGTTTAATCAGACAACCAAATAATATATATTCTCAGTTTCAACATTGAACTGTGAGTTGAAAGGCTTGTGGGGTCATTCTCAGTAAGTGACTCAGTTCAAAATATGAATCTGACCATCATGCATAAAATTTGGAAGTCTGAATTTTGCCATCCCTTCCCGCCTGGCTTTGAGCATACAAAATCCATGGATAAATGCCCCAAATAAGAGGAGGACTTTGCTAATCATTATTTTTATACTTACAGTGGTTCCAGGCGGACATGTGACTTTGAGAACTCGTCTCCAAACATCTCGATCTTTCTGACGTTGAGCCTGGAAGTACATATGTATTATGTTATCATTAATCAAAAACCTTAAGAAAAATCCAAATTGATCTGAAACGATAAAACATGACAAATATCAGTATTTACAATTTTTACAAATAATCTTAGCCAACATACAAAGATATTGTTCCAATTGTTCCTGTAATACTAATTAGAGTGAAAATAAAATAATAATAAATGTAAAAATAAATAATAATAAATGTGTAGAAGTGAGCACAACTCAAGTACACCAGCTTCAGCTTATGTCAAAGAACATCTATTGGTAATTATTAATGAAAGTTGAAGTTGGACAAATGAAAAATATGAAATAAGATTCATCTGACAGGCAAAAACATGTATAAATTTTTGTCCAGGATGATAAGTTTAAGAGATTTGTTTTGTTAAACTCTTCAGCAGAATCTGGTTGCCTTTTAAATGAGGGAGGAAGGGGGAGCATATGTTAAAAGTTGGTAATTATTTTTGTGCACTAAAATCAATATTTAGAGATATAATCATGTCTCTGGTAAACTGTGTGTGTGGCATTCTAGAAGTTGTCAGTTTGAGGAATCCATAAAAAAATTGCTTATCTTCCTTATGGGGGCACACAATGTTGTATCAACCAAAATGTTCTCGCACATGTAGCTCAGGAGATATTCTCAAAGCAAAAGTACCAGGACTGTTGGTGAGGTTTAACAATGCTTTCAAGAGTATTTCACTTATATTGCGGCCGCTAGTATTAATGCAGGGAGAAAGCCTGCAACACATTTGTGGCTAGTCATTGCGATGAAACCTGCAAGCATCGGCTGGAACTGGAGCTATCCCACCCCCACCTGGACTGAAGGGATACAGATGAACACAGGGACACTTTGTAGGCCTCAAGAATGGGGATGACTACTTTGCTCAATACGAGGGATGTTATTATAAATATGACAACCCTCATTCTATTTGTCCATGTTGAAACAATTATACATTAATAACAAAAATATTTTTCGAGACCAATTTATTAAACTTTTCATCATTACTTCATAGCAACATCAATATAATCAAACACATAACATAACAAAAGCAATTATTGAACTATGTGAAATGTGATACCAACATAATCAAACTTATAACAAACAAGTGTTAACATTGTCCAAAAACATTGCAATGTCCCGTGCCGCCAATAATGAAACAGATATGAGACAAAATGTACTAGCTTTTAAAACTTTGGTAAATAAATACTTGCATGTTTTCAATTACAAATCTCCACTCTAACTTATTTATTGTCACTATACTGAACTGATGAGCATTGAGATGTTTATTTTCAGTCACAATCACTACTTTTCAATCAAATAACACTGTTTATGAAGTATGACATATTTGACCCCAAAAACATACAAAGAGACTGTTCTAACAACAATTGGTTCGCCATTTTGTATTTTTGGGGAATGACATGAAAGAGGGTGCCACACCTTTGCTAATATCACAACATTCTGAAAACAAACTGTATCAATTGACAAAATATTCCAACATTTACAAATGATTTATGATAAGACTACTTAACGATACCTTATAATGCGGTATTAAGGAACAATGACAATGTATTATATGACTCAATTTTATCAAGCTCATACCATCACAAAACACATCTGTTATTCAAGAATAATCAATAACATGTGACAACAATTAAAATCAAAATACCATAAAGCCATAATTTAATCAAATGAAGTATTAAGAGAGCAAATTACATGTAAAATCAAAGAGAAAAATTCACTCCAACGTTTATGATGAATTATGAACTAATTATGAACTAATTCAACAAGCATTGAAGACAAACTGTCATACCCCTTCATTGCATTTGACATAACATACCATTTTAAAATGTACAATTTTTGTGTGATAAAAGTGGCATACCATTGATGGTAAACAGTTAAATACATACCTTTAGATAGTACGATTAATCATCTTAACACAAATGAAACAAGAACTTGATGTAAAGAATAATAAAACCTTTGGCTCTGTAGCTCATCAGTCTTTGCATGACTTATCATATGAGGTGAAGACTTGGGTTAGAAATAATGGTTAAAAATATGCAATGAATCGTTACCAAACATGCAATCATAATTCGCTGGTCAATGTATCTTACAAGTTTTCATCACTCCTGTAATTGTCGTTTATGTTAAGTAAGAATGACCTTTTTATAGGGATTGCTGTAAATTGCATATCTACCCTCATTTATCTAATTTTGATCTACATACTTAAATGCTATGCCAACATGCCTGAAATTGCCAACAGGCTAATCTTTCTTATATTAAAGGCTTTCTGAATAACGTTAAAATATAATTCAAATTCTAGTGGTATTATTTCAAATGGCTTCTCCCCAGACATTCAAACACTTGAATACACAACTGCTCAATAGCAGGGTTGACCAACGAATATAAAGGCGTCACACTTAGGTCAGTTTTTAGATTTTTCTCTGTGTACTTACTGCTGTAGCATTAGAAACTGTCGTGTTTTAAAAAGAAAAATTCAACAGACATCAAATTGGGCTTATTTGAAAGATCCTCAATATAGCTTATTGAAAATTTTCAACTTTATAACATACCACTGAGAAAGAAAAAAGGTCTTAAATAAGGTTAAACACCTTGACAATGACCTCTGCCCTGCCCTTGGGGGGAGGAAATGAAATTTACACATCTTGGTCTCTATCCTACAATCCCCCCCCCCCCCCCATAAATTATTCTAACTCCCTTGTATCGTTATGTATCATTCATTTCATCCATAGTTAATACACTTCATGAACTTCCCCATCTCTTAGCATGGGTCAGCGCCGCCCCTACCCTAGTCTTCAAAAAAGAAATTTTCCCGAAATTTAAGTTTTTCTAGTTTCTGGAGAAAAGATTTGAAGGTGGACAACCTGCCAAGGCCATATTTTGGGGGCGGATAAAAAACACATCTGCAAGCTTGAGTCTCGATGTAATAAAGAGAGTATTCTGAGTAAGTTTGCTATCTATGCCATAGTATGTTTGTTATTCTTGTTTCATATTTGAAGCAGGTTCAAGACCAAACTTACAAACTGTAACAATGATGATATTCTGAAAGTTTGGGCTTTCTATGCCATGCCCATGCATATAAGTGGCAAAGGGAGGGCAGAGAATGTCAATTCCAAATCTACAAACTTGGATTCCCTAGGGTGCAATATATACCATCCAACAGAATTATAGCTTAAGGGGTGCAGCAATTCTTGAGGAGAATTATGTGAAAAGTTTACATAACAGTGTTGGACCATGCCTGAAGACCATCTCGCCTTATAGATCTGAAGAGCTAAACATTGATAGCCCAGCAAGCAATGTGTCTTTAACTTATTCAGAAACAAAAAATATTCATGCAAACAAAAACTTTCCCATCCTTCCATATATAAATCCTCACCCATGCAAGCAAAACAACCTTAACAACCAAGCTGCACAAATATTGCAACACACAGATTATTCCTAAAGTTGAATACAATGAAAACAACTGCATATACATCAAAGAGTTAAAAAACTTTAAGGCAAGGCATAGGAAAATAATGGTAAAGAAGGCAGGATAATATTGCTTAAAGATTTGAATTAAATATAATTAAGAGTTGAATTGATTGAATAAATGTATTGTGATCTTAATGAAGAGTTTGCAGCTAAAACTTTGATGAAAATATAGGCTTTTACGACATTAATGACTGATCTGACAGAAGAGTTATCTCCCCTTGTTTCATTTCAGTCAAGGTCATCTGCGTTTTAGGATTGAGTTCAAAGTCAGGTGAGTAAAATATGGTCTTTAATGCAAGTTTGTGACCTGTATTCTCCGATATGAACTCATTATCCACATGAGCTGGAGTCTGTTGAAAACACTGGTGCTTGGTGTGGATGTATATATATTGTGAAAATATACTCTTGATTGATGTGTTAGGTGCTGGTAAGGTAAAGTTAGGCTTGAATAACATTTACAAGTCAACAGAAAACTTCTTGGAGACCGATGTCGCCCAGTAATGCCCGTATGTTGGCTCAGAAAAAGGTGTGAATGAAGATTTTCAACCAGTTATTGTTGAGCATCTGTAGTCAATCATTGGCTGAGTGCCTCATATTAGGACAATTGGTTGAATGTCTCTTATAAGAACTGTTGGTTGAATGCCTTTTATTTGGACCATTGGTTGAATACCTCATATTAGGACAATTGGTTGAATGCCTCTTTTAAGAACTGATGGATGAAGGTCTCTTATTAGGAAAATTGGTTGAATGCCTCTTATTAGGACTGTTGGTTGAATGCCTCTTTTTAGGACTGTTGGTTGAATGCCTCTTATTAAGACAATTGTTTGAATGCCTCTTGTTAGGACCACGTGTTGAAGGCCTCTTATTAGGAAAATTGGTTGAATGCCTCTTATTCGGACTGTTGGTTGAATGCCTCTTATTAGGTCTATTGGTTGAATGTCTCTTATAAAGGACTGTTGATTGAATGCCTCTTATTGGGACCATTAGTTGAATGCCTCTTATTAGGACCATTGGTGGAATGCCTCTTATTAGGACCGAGTTCAACAATCAGCTTTTACAGTCCTACCACTGGCACCAGATTCTACATATACATATTCTAACTGTATGTCGTATCATATTTATATGTTATACAGATAGGTATACTTATATGTATATTTATAGTCTGACGCCTGTGAATCCTACTAAAGTTGTACTTGTGATAAATGCATGCAATCTAAAACATTCATAAAGGTAATTAACAATTTAAGGATTGCCCTATTTTGGTTTTAATTTGTCTTGTCAGTCAGGCAGGCTGAAATGTGTTTGGCAATGTCACTTTGATGATCAAATCAATCAGGAGTCTGATATCTATAAATAGAATAATTTGGCTGTTGATGGATTTTTCTATCTTTTATGTGATCCTTTGTTGCCTTGCCCTTTGGACTGATGTGATTGGGATGATCCTGATCTGTGATTAATTTGAGCTGCCCCTCTTTGTTGTCCACGATTGTTCTGATTTACCCCTCTTCCATGAGAACTCTTTTGATTCGAACCTCTTCCTTGTCCACAACTGGCTGGATTTGCCCCTCTTCCACTTGGATTATTTTGATTTGCCCCTCTTCCGCTTGAATTATTTTGATTTGCCCCTCTTCCACTTGCATTATTTTGATTTGCTCCTTTTCCACTTGAATTATTTTGATTTGAACCTCTTCCACAAGGATTATTTTGAGTTGCTCCTCTTCCTCGGGGATCATTTTGATTTGCTCCTCTTCCTCGGGGATTATTTTGATTTGCCCCTCTTCCACAAGGATTATTTGCATTTGAACCTCTTCCGCTTGGAATATTTTGATTTGCTCCTCTTCCCCTATGATTACTCTGAGTTGCTCCTCTTCCTCGAGGAACATTTTGATTTGCCCCTCTTCCACGAAGATTATTCTGCGTTGCCCCTCTTCCATGAAGATTATTCTGCGTTGCCCCTCTTCCACGAAGATTATTCTGCGTTGCCCCTCTTCCACGAAGATTATTCTGTGTTGCTCCTCTTCCTTGTCCCTGAGGACTGTTTGGATGCGTCCCACTTGCAGAACCTGAAATATGACTTGTTCCTTTACTTTCAGTTTTATGGCTACTCCCTATGTCTTGTTGATCACCACTTCCTTGGCTGGAATTATTGTGATTTGACCCCCTGCCACGTCTGGAACTGTGTTGATAAAGACCTCTCGCGGGACCCTGGTTATTGACTGATGGTGGTCTTATATGCCCGGATGTACTGTCACATCCACCTCTTGCTTGACTAGGATTATTGTGAAATGTTCCTCGGTTCTGTCCAAAGGCAGTGTTTGCTCCCCTTGAATGACTCAGAATATTTTGCCTCAACTCTCGACCATGATCTGAATTATTTTGGGTAATCCCTTTTCTTTGAGCCTGACTGTTATGAACTGATCCTCTTTGATGGTTATGGTGGATATTAGATGTTCCTAGGCCACGCGGTGCTCCTCGGCCATGACCCGTGTTTTGAGGATGTCTTGAAATTATTCCCCTTCCTTGACTCTGCCATCCCCTGCCATGTCCAAAGTATCTTCCTCGGAACAATCCATGACCTCTTGAGAATGATTCCCTTGCATTTTTATGGACATGAATCATCAGAATTTTTCTTGGAAGGATATATGCTTTCTCTGGCTTGTTATGCTCGGCCATTTCTTTTTTTAGTACTGATGGATTTTCAGGCTGTGGGGACTTATCCCTTTGTGAGTCAGACAAGAAGTTATTTTGACTCTGAAAACTCGAACTAGCCTGTGTAATATTTTCTTGATAGTTGGAGTGAGAATATGTTTGACCTTTGGCAATACAAAAGGAAGGATTATCTTTGAAATGAAAATAATCTTGAGAAGCAGCGGTCCAAGTTTCATTTCCGTTATCAAAGACACCTTTTGGCCACTTATCTGTATAATCAATTATGTGACCTTGACTTTTAGAAGCCCAGGTTTGACCTTGATATTCAGGATACCCAGGGTGACATTGATATTCTGGATACGAAAGTTGACCTTGACATGTGGAATCCCAGGTTTGACCTTGATATTCAGGATTCCATGATTGACTCTGATATTGAGGACCTGAGGCTTGACCTTGGTATTGAGGATCCCATGTTTGACCTTGACATTCAGGAACCTCTTGGTGATATTGATTTTCTGGATCCCAAGGCTGACCTTGATAATCTGAATCCCACTGTTGACCTTGATAGTCAGAATCCAAAGTTTGACCTTGATAGTCAGAATCCAAAGTTTGACCTTGATATTCAAGATCCAAAGGTTGACCTTGATATTCAAGATCCAAAGGTTGACCTTGATATTTGCAATCTGGTGTTTGACCTTGACCTTCATATGTTACACTCTGATCTTCATTATAATTTTCATCTGCATCCTCATAGTCCCATGTTTGACCTTGAGCTTTATAATTGAATGTTTCATTCTGATCTTCATCACACCATGATTGGCCTTCATCTGTAGAATACCCTTCCTCATCATAGCCCCAGTTTTGGCTTTGACCTTCATCATCAGTTGCCTGACCTTGACCTTCAGAATCCACCTCTTCTTTATGACCCAATGAATAATCTTCATGTTTGTCATCATTGTGATGACCTTGACCTTCTAAAACTAAATCTTTATCAGGATGACCTTGACCTTCAGTATTAAACTTCTCTTTCATGTGATTACTTTGCTGATCTGCTTCATATGTACAAGACACTGACTGACTATCCTTGTTGTTAGGGTCTGCATTAAGCGAGGAAGGGATAGTGCTGGGATTAAGCATATAATTTCCTGTACAATTGATCCAACCACCCTGAGACACACTATCTCCTTGGTTTTGATTTTTGAAAGGGTTGACATTGATCTGAAAGAAACATGAGCGATGTTATAGAACTGTTTTCCTGAAGACCTCTTCAGTTCAAAATTTTGTAAATATTCAAGATGGTTGACCTACTTATACAACTTTAAAAAATGTTCATAGCTTACATAAATATATGTATTGTTCCTGTCAATTGTGAATATATTTTCTTTAAAGAGATGTTTAAAAATAAGATTGAATTAAGTTATCATTGACTTATGTTATTTCCAAAATTGAATTTCAATTTTGGAATGTTGAAAATATGTTTTAATCAATTACCCCACAGAATTAGTCGAATGACAATGTTTTAATCGATCCTGCTTAGAATTTGTTAAACACAGGTTATGTTCTTAAAATTCAAATAAGAGTCTAAATATCTATCAAAGACATGATTCCATAATTGTTTTGCCAACAAAACTCATATAAGCAGTTATATTCATCAATTATTTGAAGTTGTTTGGAAGACAGTTCAACAAATGAAATTCATAATTAAATGATATAAGTACTAGATGGGACTACTTATAGCAAGCAATTAGGAAGCTTTGTGAAATGGTCAAAGCCTTTTTGATTATTTTGATGATTTACACAAATGAATTGTGAATCAAGTCAGAGCACAAGCAAAACCAGTGAAATCAAGAAGACAACATAAAGCCATTGGCTCTGTAGCTCATCAGGCTATCTATGATTTTTTTTATAAATTGTCAAAAGGTCACCCTTTTATTAAAGTCCTCATGAGCTAAGAAGTCTGTACACAAGATTTCAGTTTTCTGGGGTTTTTCTTTTCGAAAAAAAAAGAAGACATGCGTGAATTTTTTTAGTGTGAGGCCTCTGTGGCCCTTACTAGGTATCACAGGGTCACTAAATCTATAAATTAGAATCCCCATAAGCTAAGGCGTCTGTACAAAAAGTTTAAGCTTTCTAGACCTTTTGCTCATGGAGAATAAGATGAGAATAGGTTTTAAAATCGTGACCCCTGTTGCCCTTCTTAGGGGTCACAGGTTCACCAAATTCTAAAATTATACTCCCAATTAGCTAAGGAGTCTGTATACAACAAGGTTTCAGTTCTCTAGGCCTCTTCTACCCAGAGAAAGAAGATTAAAAAGGGTCTTAGGTCGGGGTCCCTGTGGCAACTATTAGAGGTCACCAAATATATAAATTGAAATCCCTCTCAGCCAAGATGTCTGCATACAATGTCAGTTTTCAAGCCAGGATCCAAAAATGTTGGGACCGAATTTATCCAAAATAAGAGGGGTCTTCTGGATATATTTATGAGGGCTCTGATTCTACTTCCAAAGTCATTTTTATCTACTGTAAGGTTGACAAAGTTAACTGTCTTCTTTTATTTTACCAAATATGCATCATGAACGGACGTGTCCTTTTAACTAACCTCTACCAGTTTCACATCAGCTGCACAGTCTCACAGTGACAGTCCATTCAAAAATTAGTATATTTCTCAAAGTTTTTTCAAAATATCATATCATAAGCAAATCGATATAATTTCTTTGTAAGTAAGAATATTGATAGTATGTTTACATTTCAATAAACTGACATCAACTGATTGTTGACATGTGGTCGCCATGTGGCCAACAAAATCCAAACTAAATGTCAAATATATAACCATAAATCTTTGAAAGTAATTATTCCTAACGGGAATCTAAACATCAAACCAGAGTTACTCCTTACAGGGAATATAGAACTCACTTCAGTGATGAAAAGTAAACAAATAGTGTGAGGAGCTTTGATAACATTTGGAAACATTCAGCTTCCTAAATTGAATGAAATAATCGAGACGTTGTGAATGATAAATGATAAACCTCTGGACTTAGTTGACACAGTCAGATTTTAAAGGATTTGAGTTTCCTCATTTCCAATGAATATTATTTTTTAAAAACAAGCACAATACTAACATACAGTTTAATAAATTGAGCGCTTCGGCTTCCTCAATTGAATGAAATAAACGAGACGTTGTTAATGATAAATGATAAAACTCCGGAATTAGTTGACACAGTTTGATTATAAAGGCAGGGATTGGGAAAGGTTTGGGACATGGGCCATTTTGCACATTGGATGAAAAAATGGCCCATTAGAATTAGAAATTTTACTTTGCAACAAAGGGGAATAGCCCACTCAAACTTCTGAAAATGATTAAAAGCTATAAAATTGGCCCATTGTCATAGGTGTCTTTCCCAGTCCCTGTAAAGGACTTGAGTTTTCATGAACGTTATTTTTAAAAACAAGCACAATACCAATTTACAGTTTAATATATTCAGTGCGACCTAGGGGCACACACAGGTGATATTTTTAGACTCAAATTCAAATGCTATGCAAGAATCCCATAACCCCGCAGCCTTGCTTGAACACCCCTTAGATACAGATGCCTAGACCTTTTGCTTCTGGAGACGAAATTGAAAAACGAAAATGGTCCCAGCAGCCCCCACTAGGGGTCAGAGGGTCATCAAATCTATAAATAAGAAACCCCATCAGCTAAGATGCCGGACTCCATGCGATGCCAAAAGCCCATCGAGCCTTTCATGGCTGGATGAGATAAAAAGATAGAAAAAAATCTATAGCATACTATGCAATCTTATTTTGGTAAAAGTAATTTTTCTTTTTTCTTATATTTAAAACATAAATACATCAGAAGGTGAGAAAGCAGGTGAAAGCTTATTAAACATTTCTCCAGTGAATTGAAAATAAAATGCTGACAGCCTCATGTCTCTATGCACCAGAAAATCTTTGAAAATGTGAAGTGCTCCCAGACCTAGAAGCACCCTGAATTGTTCAGATATCAGTCAATGAATTTAAATACATGTCATTCAACACCAGTTCCTTTCTGAGATACCAGCATGAGGATGGAGCCACAATGTATTAGCAAGGTCTGTTGAAGAGGTCAATATTTATAGGATATCTAACGAGCTTCCCCTTTCATATCAAGTTTATGTCCCAAGTGAAATAATTTTGCTTTGTCACGAGCCTTGGCGAGTGACAAAACAAAATTATTTCACGAGGGACATAAACTTGATATGAAAGGGGAACGAGTTTTGTATCCTATTTATTACCCACGTTTTTTACAATGAATACATCGTCAAATTAAAGTAAAATTTAGCTTCTCTATAGAGAAACGCAAAACGCGGATTGATACACTATACTGGTGATTGGAATGTCGACCCCTTCACTTCGGAAAACGTACGCTGCTTTGGTGTAATGTAGTTCATTACATTTGATAAAGAAACAGATGAAAATAAACTACAACTGAAAGCAAAGATCATTTAATTCATTTCATTTAAAGACTAGGTTTCAGCTACAAATCTGTAATTCAGCATAAACAAGCGAAAACTGTCAACATTTTGAACTGATAAACGTGACCTAAATCTCGGCTCAACGTCAGTCGGCCGTCACTCCGAGGAGTTGTGACGTGGAGAACTGTTCGGAAACAACGGATTAACAAGACACGTTTTGAATGGCCTCTAAAGGGAATAACATTGAAATTTATGTCTCAAAAACTGTCAACTGGTAAAGAAACTTTTCATTCAATTTCAACTATTCTTCATCAGATAAAAGGAGAAGTCATGTGCACTGTAAACAATACGGCGACGCTTTGCAAAACAGGAAAAACAGTAAGTCTATATCTAGGTACTTGCTTTCCCCCCTGAGAAGTCTTGACAACATATATGCTGAAAGTGTTCAAAGGCCGAATAACATTCACAACTCGTCCAATAACTATTCCATAGATTTTGACCAAATCATTGTTTTTTTTACGGGTGACGCCATCTTTGTTTACATGAGTTCTGATAGACCTAGACGAATTTTGTTACTTATTTAGATTGTATATAGTTATTCTATTTTTTACGGACATTTCAGTAATAAAAGGAAAGAAAAGCCTTGCATGTAACACAATTAAAAATACATTTTATTCGATTATATGAAAATTCTCGTTTTTCGTGTGCTTTAGGAACGAAAACTTATGAATGGAAATCATGAATGAAATAGCTGATGAAAGTAGTACCGGTAACGTTAAAACTCATGTTTCAGCCAATCAAATCACTCGAAAGTGTTATGACACATATGTGTCATAACAGATTGTTATGAAACCCATTACGAAGTCCCACGTGGGTAATAAAAATCTTTACGATATTGACCGAGGGGGAAGTCAGAGGTCAATATTGTTTTTCTTGGTCCATAAAACTGGTTATTACATATTCATAACTTCATAGATGTTTTGTGTATTAATTCAAAGATGAAAGGAAAGCTATAAACTACAGCCTTGAATAGCGACTTGGTTTGATTTTTTAAGGTCTGGGGGTATGTGAAGTCATGATAACAATAAAATATCATGAAACAATCTGTTAAAGTCATCACAATTATTTTTAGTAAATACAACTTTGTTTGGACTCAAGTCTTAAAGACGTCAAGTCAATATGCTGTTATTTGACAAGTTCTAGAATATTTGATTGCCAGATATCTATGGAGGAAAAATAACTGCTATTGTTTCTTGTACTATGGCCAGTTTTCAAGCCCTTTTTTGTCACAATATCTGTGCTAGCTTTTAAGCATACAGCACCTGACTCGATCGACCAATCAGAAATATCCTTGAGATTTAAACTAATTGCCAATAAGTTCAGCTCACTCAGAACAAATATAGCAACAAAGCTTACAGAAGACTCTGAGTAGGTTATAGCCTGCCAGGGAAGTTGAACCTTATCGTCCAATCAGAAATCATCTTGCGGTTTCAACTAATTGCTGATGTGGGCCTGCACTAAACGACAAATTTTGATACAACTTAAAAATATTTAAGTAAACCAGTGATGGAGACTGGTGCAATTTAGAGCAAGTCCCATCTGGAAGACACTGGTAGAGACACTTACCGGGGTGGGACCTGAATATACTTCTCCACGTTCGGCCGCTCGAGTCTGTCTGATCTCTTCACGGACCTGCTGTATCCTAGCCATGTGATCTTCAATACTCTCCTCTGTGGAGATAAGAAAATCGCCTTTTATTTCAATCTTCTTTATTATGTCAATGATATGCTGACAACAATATGGTTAGTGCCTTCGGCTTTGGATCAAGAGATCCGTGGTTCGAATCCTGACAGGGCCTCAGCAACTTTGTCTGCAGTAGAGAACTGTTCGACATGAAGTCAGGTTTGGGTGCAATGCTACACTGAATTTCAGCGCAGTACCACCCATGGTTTGCTAGTTCCATCCGATGCTCGCATGTTTCACCGCAATGCATAACCATGATGGTGTTGCGGGCTTTCTTCAATAATACTAGCAGCGGCGATATAAGGGGAAATACCGTATTCGACTTAATAACCGCCCACTCCCCTATAAGCGCCCACCCACCACGTTTTTGACTGAACAATATGCGTCCTGATTTAGCGCCCACCTCTCAACATTGCTTACCTTGCATGCTGATTCATTGAAGAAGGTTTTTCAGTCTTGCGATAAGTCTTTTACTTCCACTAAAGTGAAGAATACAGGGTATTTCAAGACCCCCAGCCACCACCAAAATGATAAAAGTTATAAAACCATATTTCAAAGACATGTGTATCGTAAGAAAACACTTTCAAGACTAAACTTGAGGACAATTTTTATCGTTTTAATTAGCGCCCCCTTTTACCAATTTTTTAAGCGCCCCGGGCGCTTATCACGTCGAATACGGTAATCTTGAAAGCGGCGTTAAACACCATATCACTTTAACTCACATCACCTTACAACAATATATACACTAGAGACTATCTGTTTTTTCTTGACAAAACCACGTTTGACTGAAAGAGGGAGAAATGTTGGAATAACAGGAGGTGCAGTCATCAGTCAAAATATAATTTTTGTCTACCTTATGCAACAAAATAAACATTATATTTTTCAAGGGAAAACAGATATCCTGAAAAGATTCCGAAATGACTATATATGTATATAATGTTGATATTGGTATCTTTCAATGTTGTATTGTTTCAGTGGCATTCTAGAAGTTGGTAGCATAAGGACGACAATGATATATGGATATACAACTTCTTTATTACACAGTGGCGACATTTTGGTATAAATCCTTTTACCGTTATCAAGCATGATATAGAAGTTGTATATCCATATATCATTGTCGTCCTTTAAATGGTATGTTTGCCAACTCTGAAAGCTTGTACTGGAATTCAAAATGCTGTTGCTACTTTGTCCTGAGTGGCCAGTGAGTGGGGACACACTTTGTCGCCACACGATAAGGTTATCGCCACTTTTACTAGAAAGAGGGTTTATTTCATGGGTGTAAGAGAGTAACTTACTCTCAATGGCATAATAATTAACATCTTCCCTCATTTCATGACATTATTTCAGTTTGAACACTTACATAGATGTACAACATGCATAACCTTAATTGGAGTTTGAAAAATAAACAAGAATTATTTATTCTAACATGACACAAAAACTGGAATGAAAATACTGCTTTCTGATTAGGTTCTCATATCTATTTGGGAGAGGTATTGATATAAGCCACATGGCTTGATTACCAATCCCTATTTTACTGTATAACATATTTTTATAACATTGGTGTTGCGGGCTTTCACCATGCAATTATACTAGCAGCTGTCATATAAGTGAAATACTCTTGAAAGCGGCTTTAAACCCCAAGTCACCTCACCTTAACTGTAAGGTCATTTTTTGAGGGCGGGATGAGGTTGTTATTTTTTTTTATTTACCACACGTCCATTGAAGGATTCAGACTTTTGCAGATAAATCAGTTGGCCATAACAAATAAGAGGTTTTATTACGTGATTTAACAGGAGGAGGATATTTTGTTATGTATTGAGCTACAAACAAACTATAAAACCTCTGGTTGATAGATAACTCATGCCCTATAGTTAAACACTGCTTTTAACTTCACATCTGACAAAATAATTCCGACCCACCTTCAATAGCATTGGCAGCTACAGCCCCTCCTACTTGGCTAGCACTCGAAAAGTCTTCCAACGGAGTTCCTCGTTTTTGGAAAGTAATGATGTACTCAATCATCGCTCGTCGATTCTCATACACAACAAACTCATTAAAGTCTACAGGTCGACCCTGAAACAGAAGAAGAGTCATTCAGGAAATGATGTGTCACTAAAACATAGAGCTATTGGTTCTGTAGCTCGTCAGGCTATACATAATTCATTCTATAAATGGTCACAGGGTCACGATAGGAGGTGCCAAAGGATCACCAAATCCATTAATCATAATCCTCATCTGCTGAGGACTCTGTACACAAGATTTAAGCTTTCTAGGCCTTTTGCTTCTGGTAAAGAAGATGAAAACAGGTTATTAGGGCAGGGCCCTTGTGGCGTTCCTAAGTCTGCAAGGTTTCAGCTTTCTAGGCCTTTTGCTCCTGGAGAAGAAGATGTAAATAGGTTTTTAGGGGGTGGCCCCTGTGGCCCTTAATTTGTGTCACAGGGTCACCAAACCTTAAAATAAAAACCTCAATAGTCATAGAGTCTGTACAAGATTTCAGATTTCCTGAGTCAATGGTTCTGGCATAGAAGATGAAATACTTAAAGATCGAGTGAAATGCCCTATGGTCGATTTCGGAATTCGCTAAAAGGGATTATAATTTGACGTGGACTCAACTTTAAATTTCTGAAATCGGCCGCTAAACAACTTAAATACGGCTTTGTAATTAAATTGCCTAACCTGAAAGGCCCTGTGGTCACTGAAGCGTGAATCTTTCGTGACGTGCTAGTTGGCATATCATCAATCGCTCGTTATGTAAAACAACACTAGCCGATAGTAAATCTCGCAGTTAAACCGTCGGTTATACCTACTAAACTTTATCCAAACAACCCAAACCTTAAAGGAATCTATTGTTTAATTCATTGTCTGGAAATTTCTATTTTTGCGAGCTCAAGACCCTGATTAAATACGATGCGGTGTGCACTTTCCTACGGAATGTTTTTAAAAGTCACGACCCTGCGCAATGTTGTCATAGTTATAAGATTGCGCTAACGTGTGAGATCCCGGAAGTATTTCTTACATGAACTATGCTCACTTATTGGACATTATATTGAGGGATGCACCCGCATCCTTATTCTCATAAAAATATAACCTTTGTTAAGTATTAACGCATAATGTCCTCCAGCGATTCGGAAAGTGAGATATCATTATCTATGGAATGTGTTTCATCATGTTCAGAATCGCTAATTTCAATTGACGGGGCCGATACTATTCCTTACTTATATGAGCCAAATGACAGTTCGAGTGGCACAGAAACAGAAGAGACGACAAGCAATCAAAACGGAGACAGATTGAACAACATCGACTGGTATGAATTTCTTTTGGCATTTTCAATTTAATTTTTATGCTATTACAACAAAACTAAGAATTTACTATTAATTCTAAATTGCATTGCACTGATTATTTAAAAAAACAATTCTCCATTATATTTATATAACAGAAATAATAAAAATAAAATTGAATGTATTATTGACCATGGATTATTTGAATATGATATCCATATTTTTATGTATTTTGGCGTTCACACAATTTTCTAAATGTAATGTAGGCATGTAGTATATGATGAATGAGACATTATTGTTGATATCGTCTTAAGAATAGCTAAGTGGAAGTCAAATCCTATCACATTTGTAGGTCATACATCATAAATGTACATCCAAAGATAATTTCCTGGGTCCCGTTGCACAAAACTCTAAGGTAACCTTATGTCACTAAGGTTAACCTCAAAGTTAAGTTGTTCATCAATTACGACGTCTGCCAAATGTTGTCACAACAATCAGGCTGGTTTAACTAGTTTGTTTGTTTTTTATGACACACAGGTGGCCGTTATGTAATCCTATCGCATTCAATTTCAATTCTTGATTTAATGGTCTCTAATTATACCTTTTGAATTTTAACGCCTTGGACCCGCCAAGCGGAATATATGTCCTGTCATAATGGCGTAACTCTTGGCATTCGACTGGTACTTAGTTTATTGTCATGGCGTCCAGTCATTTTGAACCAATGAACTTGTAGAATATATTTTCAACCAATAAATTAAGAGAAGGAGATTTGGCTCATGCACTTCTACAGACGATGGCACACATTTAAAAAAGTACATCGTGAATAACGGGTACCAACATTCTTTAGGATTACATAGGATGTTTCTAACGCTTGCGCCAGGTATGTTTCATGTCATTTATTGTTAAATTCAAAGACAGAAATATTGCAACACGGTGTGAGATGTTATACTAGATAAGAATATGATATGTGTTAGTTAAATACAAACGAATCATCCAATAAGTACTAAGTTGTCATGAAAGTGAAGTGAAACAAAATTATTTTTTCTATAGTCATTAAAAAAGTTTCTACATTGTCTCCCGTTTATTACAAAAACCTTCATTTTTTCGAGACAATTTATAACTTCATATTGATAAATACATGTTGTAACACTACGTGATATCCCATAGTAATGGATCTCTCACCGACCAAGTTCTTTACCTTTTTGATATAAACCCACCCAAGAAAACCGCGTCCAAGGATTGTCACAGTCCAATTAAGATGGATTTGACGACTGAGAGGGAAAGATGATGTCATGAAGCCGTTATATATCGTATTTTGGAATTCTTTCGGTCATGCTGTTGCCTCTATTTTGCTGTTGAATTAGCTTAAAAATACAGAGAAAATCAAAGGGCTGGACTTTCAGCTGACAACTAGCACGTCACACACTGGGCGTGGCTTCGAGTCATGCTTCGGTGATTTTGTGTAAGCGTTCGCCAGTCTCATTAGGCGGCTATCCAAAACAGGGGTATAAAAGGTCTCCTAGTAGTCGAATTAAAGCATATATTTTCTCACTTTTTGGCTCTATTGATTCATATAAGTGAAGCGAATACAGATACTAATTTATAATAATCAAATTCATGCGTTACTTCTCCTCTTTAAATGTTTACGGATAGTTGGAAGAACGGCCGGATGACATGCCATGCCATAAAAAAGTGTACCCAATGACTTTTACCAAACTCATGCAAATTTTAGTTTAACCTTGCTGTTGCTCAGATGATACAAAAATTTACTCCCTTTTTGAAAACTTTTCTCAACACACTTCCTCTGGTAGTAGTAAAGAAGATTTCAACTAACCCGGACGGAATCATAGTACTTGTTCCCCCCAGTTGGGTTCTCTTTCTCCGGTTCCCTCTTTAGTTTTCGGTCCATGTCCCCTTGTTGGTAAATCTAGAAAAAAAATTCAATAAAACACTACAAATAAGGTTTTCAATATGGTGGATACTAACTGACCTTCCATGAAATAACATTTTCATTATAGAAGTAACTAAATAGTTATCAAACAGGTGATTTGGGCAATTATCAACATTTATTCATGAATTCATATGTCACTACGGTTCCTAATGTTTACTTATCCTATTTACCTAACATGATATGGATAAGTTGTAATTTACCACAACATTTTTCAGAGCACATTTGCAATGATACTCTGGGTACATTGTTTGGTTATTCTGTGGGAACATCATTCTTCCGCAACTTTTATTACAACTAGGGATTGAGTCCCTTTGGTTTGGAAAAAGACATGATGAACCATTCAAACCTAACTGAAAAACAAATCTAAGCAATGAATGAAGATCAAAAACAAACAAACCTTAAGGAAAAAAATAATCAAATTTAAGTGATGAATAAACCTTAGTAATGAATAATCTGTAGTGATAAACAGATGTAAGAGATGAATAGACCTTAGTGATAAACTAATCTAAGTGATGAACAAATTTAAGTGATGAATAAACATAAGTGATGAATCAACATTAGTAATAAACAATCCTTAGTGATGAACAAACCTTAGTGATGAACAAACCTTAGTGATGAATAAACATAAGTGATTAATAAACCTTAGTGATGAATAAACCTTAGCGATGAACAAACCTTAGTGATGAACAAACCTTAGCGATGAACAGACCTTAGTGATGAACAAACCTTAGTAATAAACAATCCGTAGTGATGAACAAACCTTAGCGATGAATAAACCTTAGCGATGAACAAACCTTAGTGATGAAAAAACCTTAGCGATGAACAAACCTTAGCGATGAACATACCTTAGCATCTCCAAGCATGACTCTACACATGAGAATGTAGGGAACATCAGACCTGGATACATACTGGATACACTTCTTTGGATTGTCACTATGCAATCAGAAGAAAATGAGCATGTCAATATGAGTAATTAAATTATGATTATATTAATTCAATTTTAGGGTCCAGTCCAGAACTGCTCATTGGCAATGCAATGAACATTAAGACCCTAAAGGAATTTAACTTTTGGGCAGCTACTTAGAGTTTTCAGCAACAAAAGAAGTCGATAATTACCATATTCAGGTACCCATTTGTAGAGCTAGGTGGACCAAGCGTATGAATTGTTTGCCTAATTTACACAAGACAAAGTAAAACCAGCCAGGAAGGCAGTTAGGAGTTGATAGTGTTTGTTAGGTTATATAACTAGTATCCATGTACATTGGACGTAATATCTACACCTCTGTGCAATTATTTTCATGGAAAACCAGTATTTGTCATATATATATGTCTTTTGGACATGAAAAGTTAAGATATTTGGATTTATATCACCACATATGACATTTAGGTTCGTATCAAGGGTAAATAATATGTTATGAAAATCACGGAGTGGCTCTTTAATATTGCGCTCTTGCAATTTTGACAAGTTGTTAGCTATGCTGACTTTATTAGAAAGAAAAAACAAGTTTTATGTAAATGAGAAAAGTGTATTCACAACACAGTAACTAAATTTCTTAATTTTGCTTCGTAAACAAGGATTTGTCCCTATTTAATCAATGGATCAACTGGGAAGCTCATAGATTAGATGCAGGTTAAGTCTGCTACCAAACCAATAATGTATTTTTGGGACATCTAACCATGGAAATCGTTCCCAGGATTTATTGAATTTCAACCACTTCCTGGTGGTTGATACTAAAGAGCATCCATTATATTCAAATACGAAATAAACAAGGGTTTATGTTTTCCATATATTTCTATTCATACCCTGCATCCATACAAAGCTTTTACTGTTAATTCTATATGCTATCTTGGATGGTTTTAGACAATCTGTGATCTCATTAAAATATGATCTAACATTCACCAATTTTATCTATGTAGCCCGCTAAATAGCTCTTTTGAAATCTTAGGCATAGCATGATATGATTTGCGAAGAAACAAAATTGGCAAAAATTACTAATGTTGAATCCTGAATTATTCTTATCTCATTTACCTGAAATATATGCCTTTACCAAAGCATCCACTCATGCCGAGCCGAGCATCCAATCCTTCTTCACACAGAATCAACTTCTCTGAAGCCGACCCATGGTACAAATATCGTGCATTTATGTCAAAATCTGAAATAAACATGTAATTGTCATTAGATAGGTAACAAGATAAGCCTGTATATTGCGCATATACTGATTTGGGTAATAAACACTAAAATATTTAAATGGAGTGTAAATTTTTCTCTAGTCAGTGATTTCAATAAGGAAACAAAAGTTTCCTGAATTAGTATCAGGTTTAGTTACTTAAATTAGTAGTTAAAGGCACTATAGCATGCATTTAGATTTGCTATGAGGACTTATGCATTCACCTTAACTTTCTATTAATCCAATAAAACACTTACTATTCTTTACCTCTTTGTAATGAACTTTTTAGCCTGAATATGTGCATATTTTCCAAATCGAATAATACCTGAGTGTTGGTCATTAGTAATATTGCGATAGGCATTGCCTGCGCATCATCCTCATAAAGAAAATATTGGTGTGACATAGTGCCTTTAACTTAGTAAAGCAATTTGGTACCTACCTCTCCCCCTTCTTTTCATGAGCTGAGTCATCTCTCCCTTGTACCTTTCCAGAAGATGTGGATTCTGGAGCCGTTCTATTTTCTTTACGTCAAGGTCCGCTATGTGGAAGTCTCTTGCAATTGTTTCATACTCATCCTCTCCTTCAACTAGTTCAACAAGATTGAATAAATCCTCAGAGCCAAAATCTGGAATTAGCGATCTTTCCCAATTCACAGGAAAACCATCGTCACCAAATGGAAAAGGATTCTTAAAGTCTATCCTATGACGTTGGGGAACTCTTGGCTTTCCACCACTCGCGCCTACCACTCGAGGATCTTGGGGACTTAAACCTCCATAACCGAAGAGTTCATTATCATTGTTAGGTCGTCTGTGTCGTGTATGATCTGATGGAATTAACCCCCTCCTCATCATTTCTTCAAGTTCACGAGAAACATCTTCTTCATCATTTGTACTTAAGTCCGTATGCCTCAACATTTGTTGTCGAGCATCTTCCGCTATTTCAACGCTGCGACGTCTGCCTGAGGGGTGATATCCATCTGCTCCATTTTGGTCAGCTAACATCTGTTGTCGCATGTCTTCTGCCAATTCAACGCTTCGACGTCTGCCTGAGGGGTGATATCCTGCTCCATTTTGGTCAGCTAACATCTGTTGTCGCATGTCTTCGGCCAATTCAACGCTTCGACGTCTGCCCGACGGATGATGAGTTTGGCTGTCATTTAGCATCCCCCTTCTCATTTCCTCAGCCATTTCTATGCTTCTTCTTCCAGATGCATGGGGCCGTGTCTCTTCTTCCTCCAACATCTGTCTTCTCATCTCCTCTGCCAACTCAACACTTCTCCGTCGCCCCGAAGGATGGTATTTGCTTTCATCTTCATCGGAACTCATTGTGTTTGATTCTGAATGTTGGCTGAGTGCATGCGCTGTTGTGTCAGACACAAACTGCCGATTGCGTCTGGAGTGTTTTGGCTGAAGTCAATAATTTTACATGAAAATTTTTACTACAATTATCACATTTCTTGAAAACTTGTATGGTTTAAAGGGAAATTTTGTCATAAGAATGCAAAAATTAAGGGTACTTGAAGAAGCGACTAATTTAGTGCAAAGGTTCCCTGGCCATATCGCATATACGACTTCAATAGAATATACTTTGTTAATTTTCAAATATTTTTTCTATGAATTCACTCAAATCGATCATTTGTGGGGCATCAAAATATGGTAGCAGGTCCTGCCATGGATGTTCAAATTTTTTACAAAAGTCAATGGCAATGTTCATAACATTAATTTTTATCAAATAAAAGCATTTCAATATTATTCAAGCAATTCATGTGTTATGAAAATTATCAATCTCATTGAAATCAAGGATAACCTTTCACTCATTTGGGTTTCTGCCCCATAGGGGTTGTATCAGGTGGTCTTATCTGTGAGTATTTACCATCAAAATTTTCAACCAATTGGGCCTACTTAGGTCCAATCAAACCATTGGCTTTCTAGCCTCGTCACTGATTTGCTAGAGGGCAAAGGTCACCAAACAAAATCCCAATTTAGGATTGTTCAGATCATAAACGAAACAAGCTTTGAGTCATAGGCTCAATCTGATTTCAAAGAGATTGATCTAATTGTGTCATTAAAGGGAAAGCATGTTTTTTTATCTTTCACAAAAGTTTCAACATCATTTCTATTTTCACTGACCGTTTGATCACTTGCTACAACACCGGGATCTGAACTCAGACTCAAGGCCAGAGCTATCTCAAGGTGCTTCTCAAACTGAGCTAAAAAATATGACAGTCACAATCAAGTTTGATTGACCCATATGTAATAAAGCCCAATGCCCATCATAATAAATCCCCATGCACATATTTTCTATCTTCTAGAGTAACAGAGAGAAAACCTCCAGCAGGATTCAAACCCATGACATCTCGATGAGAATCTGACAAAAAAGCCAGTATCATTACTTTTACAGCACTCTGCAACATACTTCCCTTCCCCAAATGATTTGTCTTTGCGTCTATCTTTCAAGGGAGAATCTGCCTGATCTTTCTTCTGTTTCAATATGATAATTAATCCAACCCCTCCCCCGTCCCCCGTACGACTCTCTGGATGTTGAAATCCTTTGGAGGCAGAAGATTTTGATGCTGAAAACAGTCTGGTCCATGAAAAAGGCAACCAAAGATATTGCATTCACAAATATATCTTATAAAAGCCCTTTTAGTACATGATTTGAAGTATTTTTGTGCTTGTTGCCAAGACTGCTGTAACAGATTGCAACAGTCCAATGAGAAATCATATTAGAATTGTAACTTTTTGCTGAAGAGGGCGCTGCACTTTATACACAAATTTTGACTGGTTGGCAGCAAGTTTAAATTATCTAGTAAAGACTAGTGCAATTTATGTGAGGTGATATGGGGTTTAACGCCACTTTCAAGAATATTTCATTTATATCGCGGCTGCTAATATTATTGCAGGGAGAAAGCCTGCAACACCATTGTGGCTATGCATTGTGGTGAAACCTGCGAGCACAGGCTGCAACTAGCGAACCATGGGTGATACTGCACTGAAATACATTGTAGGATTGCACCCAAACCTGACTGCATGTAGAACAGTTCTCTACTGCGGAAACAAAATGGTGAGATGCAGTAGTAGTGCTCAGCTCTTTTTGCCATTTTGGGTACTTTTCCAAAGATTTAAGCTGCAGAAGCTTATTCAGGATTAAGAAATATTTGAAACAGAAGCAACTTAATATGTAGTATGACTACATGCATCAAAATCCTGCACAAAAAGTCTTAAAATAAAGAGGACTACAGACTTGTTATCATTAACTGCAACTTTTTAATGATAATGAAATTCTTACATGATAAAGGACAACAACAGCTGACTACATGTCTTATTTATTTATTGTTTAGAGAAGTCATAAAAATTTATGTTTATGGATCATGACCCCTATCAGAGTCACAGGGTCATCAAATCTATGCTTTTTAATAATGTTATAGTAAAATATTCAGCTTTTCTAGAGTTATGATTCCTGAAATGATTTAAAATATGCAAAGCTTCTAGTTTGAATTAAAATTCGATAAAAATTAAAGTATCAAAATATTACCTTCTTCCTCTTCTTTTTCTTCTCTGTATTTGAATATCACTCTATTGTAATCCTCATCATCAGACGTGCTTTCCTTTTCCATTTAATCTACAAAGCAAACGCAAAAGATTCACATAAAAATTAAAACTAATGGTTTAATTCTACTGTTAAATAGAAGCAAATAAGTGTTTGCCATTAGAATTAAGTCGAAAGATTCAGAACATAGGGTGATTCGATGATATTCATTTTTCCCTTTTTAACAAATTACTACTCTCCCAACAAAGTATTTGCACATAGATTCCCAATTTTAAGACAAAAAAGATCCAATTCTAAATAAAAAAGATAAGCAAAATATTTTGTTGTGACATAGTCCTATAAAACAAATCTTCCTACAGGGAACCAGTATTTTTGTAGACACTGAAGGTTTGTAGATGCAATGTTTTCATAAACACTGCAGTTTCATTGTCTACAGATTGAACGGGGAGTTCTTATACAGATTAAACTATTTGATTCTGGAGATACACAATTTCAACTGTTATAAATTATCAACTTCAAGGATATTTTTTTGACAGGATATAATAAAGATAAAGGGTGTGTTGACTGAGGTGAGCTGTTTTGTTTTTATTGACATAGTAAGCAAAATCCTTCCCAATTAAAATCGTCAGGACACTGCTACTGAGAAAAAATTAATTGGATCCTAAACAACCAAAAAATACATCTGCTCCCTTGACAATTTACATGCAGTGTCTACGAAAACACCTACAGCCTTGCTATAATTATATTAGTTCAGCTTGCTAGACTGAAAGATAAACTTTTTGACTATTATATCCATCTGCTGTCATATCTTAGAGAATTTCTTTTTTTTTCTGCAATGTTGAATTCCCCACTATCTTGCTCGAGTTTGACAACATTGACAGACACCATCTTTGGTAGTGGTTAGCGATGAATTCGTTGCAAATAAAGAAAAAAGACTTTTTCAAAGATGAAAAACTGCATGGTTGGAAATAGTAGTCAAAGGGATTATCTTTCTAACCATGTGTCAATTGTAGTTAGATGTTGCGTTTTTATTTACTTAGGCTTAAACCTTCAAGATCAAAATCATCGGGAAGCTGCTACAGATAAAAGAGGCTTCAGACTCTAAACTCCACCGCACATGAACCGAAGTCTAGATAATTTGAAGTATATCAGCTATCTATCTAATAAAATAAAATAAAGAAAATGAAAGAAAGGAAAGATATCTTACTGTGAAAAATTTGTTGAAATCATGATTAATTTGGAGGTGACATGCGTATGGAAAAAAAATATACACTAATCAATAACTTGGATGACACATTGACTGATTTAGGCAACCTGGTTGCAAAATCTTGACTTCGAGTTCAAAGTGGTTAATCTTTTAAAGATAATATTCTCCAGATCTCTGTCAATTTCTCCTTATTCTTTCGATGTCTTCCTTTGAAGATTCAAAAGGATGCAATTCCACAGTGCCCTATACCTTTACCTACTACCCGTGAACACCAAAACAGAAAGTAGAATGAAGGAAGTGGGCGACTTCGCATAACTCTTCTTAAGATGATTACAAATTTAGAGTCACCTCCCCTTTTAAGTACTATTAAGATAAAGACTAATTGTATTTTTATTAAACTTACATACTTGTTTAAGTATTTATAAAGACAAAATGTACTTACTGCTGTATGAAAAAAGCTTTAAAGGTTAAAATAAATAAATAAATAATACTAAATACCAATGTTACAAAATTGGTAAGAGAAATGACAACATTTTATATACGTTAACGATTAGTTAGAGAGTAGCTAGTATGTATGTTGTCCATGTGTTTCCACTGGCACTGCCAAGTCACGGAACTTAAAGATGCCTAAAAACAAATTCAAGAAAAAGCCTGGATCTTCACTTGGTGAGGAAATCATCAACTAACAATTTATTATATGTATCATTCTAAATTTTATACTTGATAACGATTTGATGGTTTTCAATACATGATTATGTGTTGGTACATATAGATCCTCAGTTTTCGCGCACTGACAACAGGGCTGCCTACTTGTACTCTTTTGGAGTATTTTGTACACTTGAACGTCTTAAAATATGATTGTACACCAATGTTGCAAATTGTACACCTATTTTGATAAGATCATTTCTTCATTTCATAGAAATATATTTGGAATATTCGCTTGCTATGTGTTTCAAATTCAATTTGAACTGTATATCTTTAGTTAACTAAGTGAGAAAAGGTTTCAAAATATCAAACCAGATCATGATACGCAGTAACTATTAGTATAAATACTAGCTTCATTGTTTTTGTACACATAAAAATTTCTAAATACACCTAAGTTACAATATGTCTACACATTCACCAAACAGAAGGTAGGCAGGTCTGTGACAACCTCAGAGTAAATTGTATGCATTTGAAACGAAGGTACTTTCGTTTATCTTTCAGTATGTTTCCAATTAAATTTGCTCTTTGTTAATGAATAAAATTCTCACTTGTTAAGTAAAATTGGATAGTATTTTAATCCATATGTAACAGAAGTGATTGTGAGATCACCCCAAGCAGGTTGGGGAAATCCTGAAATTGACATATAATACGTCAGTCGACGTATAATACGCCAATCTAGGTAGAAAACCATACGTAGATCGACGTATAGTGAACATTTTGGTCCGATGATTAGTGTACGCCTATACGTCGATCTACATATGGTTTTCTACCTAGATCAGCATTTTTTACGTTGATTGACGTATTATACATCAATTTCAGGATTTCCCCAACCTATCAATTGGGATTCGAACGCGGACCTCCGGGTGAGAGTCCTACACTCTACCGATTCAGCCAAAGAGATACCCCTCTGGCCATAGCCAGTAGGAATGCCTTTATTTCACCCTGCCACATACATCCCCTCCACAAAGTGACTCGTCCTCGACTCCAGCCATTTGGAGTTATAAAGCACATCAGTTCGACGTACTCAGGGTGCAGTGAGCACTAGGGAGTTGCCCCGGCCCCACGTTGGGCGCCAAATGTAACAGAAGTGTTGTGTGAGATCACCTCATGCGGGATGAAACCCGGATCTCTGGGTGAGAGTCCTACACTTTACCAATTCAGCCAAAGAGATATCCCTCTGGCCAAAGGCAATGGGAATGCATTTATTTCCCCCGCCATACATAAAAAAATTTATTATAAAACCATTGATTAAAAAGTGAAAAAGGTAAAAAAAAGTCCCAAATTACTTCCAAAACATGCAGAAATTCTACTATTGAAAGCTAACATTGTTAAGATTTATTTTTGAGTTTGAAAAAGATCATCCAAAAATGTCTCTCACTGATGGCCTTGTAGTTGATTTTAATTTCCACCATTTGAAGTCGTCATTCTCAAAATTAAGGGCACGTATATAAATCTGTGCCAAAACTCATTTTGCGTAAGTGCAAAATGGTCCATTGCAGTACAGATTGTGCAATATGTTCATTTTTCACATCAAATATATCACACAAACTGATTTCAAGACAAATTTATTCAGAAAGTGTGTTCTTAAAGTTTGAGAATATCATCTTTGTAGGTTTGAGACAAAGACATGTAAATTTCATTGTCCTTCCCCCAGGTTATAGGTTTGTATGGTGTTGCAGGTTTGAAAAGAGAAACGACACATAACTTTTGAAAGCTTTGTAAAATGATCAATTGAATCATATTGATGTGAATGAGGAATCAAACAAGCCGAAGTTTATGTCTGTAGCGTAATCAATACGCGAAAGATAAACTTTAAATGGTCAGCAATGTTGTAGTGTGTGACTGGGCTGGTTAAGACTGCTCTTACAATAGACTGGGCACACAGTAACCGAATGAGCAGATATAATCCTGATATCCTTTGGGTTTCTACTGCGTGGGGGCAGGGGTTTGGTTGATGTTATTTGTAGGATTGATGGACATCAAAGGGCCTAGGGGGGAGTCAAAAGATCATTAAGATGGAAGTAGAATGTTGGTGATTAATGCTAATTTCCTCATTTAAAGCATGTTTTTAGTTGATTTTAAGTGTGTTAGATGTTTACAGAGAGTACTTTAACAAGATTTATGAAATAAAGTTATAAGAGTGTGAAAATGAATAAAAATATAGTTAATCTCTAACTGCAATTTTTTAAAAATCTGTGTTTTATGGTTTCATCCATTTTCTTCCAATTTTGTGTAAAGACATCTTGTCTATGGCACTGACACTAGACAATTTTGGTGATATATTTTTCACGAGTACTAACGTTTGTATATCTAAGTCTTTTACATCAACAATACAAAAGCTGATGAGCTACAGGGCCCATGGATCTATTTTATCAAAGTGTGTGGCATTGTACCTTTGCAGTTTTGGACCATGTCCATTTGGCCAGTTCATCCCATGTCACATTCTCTCCCAACAGAGGTAGCTCCGTCATAAATTTCTATAAACCTCTGTCTTAATTGGAAGGTTTCTCTGTCTTCCGGCACTTTCCCCTAGCGGGACAATATTGCACCTTTAAACTACCTGGCTATATTTTTACCTATGAAAACAATGTGCAAGGTGCATATTCGAATAAAGTTTAGCTTTTGGGAAGCTTACGGAAATTACTTAGGCGATTTGAATGATAACTTTTGAAAGGGCGTTGCTGATTGCACAACTTACTTTGATTGCATCCATTCCAATCAGCATTCTACATTTCTTGCACAAGAAACCTTCTAATTAAGACAGGTTGTATAGAAATTTATGATGGAGCTACCTCTGTTGGGAGAGAATGCCATTGTCATTACACAGCATTTATTCTAATCAAGATGGGTATCAATTATATGCCATTACAAGATTCCTGTAATTTTTTTCAGTGGAAAGGAAACAGGCATTGAGGGAAGCAGCACAGGAGGCAAAGGAAGCAGAATCTAGAAGCAAAGTCAAGGGGAAGCAAACATACAGTGTAGATCAGTTGTTGGACAAGGCAAGTTTAAAATGAAACACAAAATTATTTGGCATTCAGATCCTTATGTATTTATATTGTAACATATTCTCAGCAAATTAAGTTGAGGACCGCCTTGAATTTGAATGATGAAATATTCTATTTTTCATTTGTTGCTCCATATGCATAAATATTGAATATTAGATGGTCCTTAACTTTTTTTTGAGAATATATTTTGGGTAATTGACAAATGCAAATGCATTTGAAAGCTTGAAGTCTTGAACTCCGAAAAGTGCTATTATGATTTCTTATTGATTGAAAAGAGCTTTAACGGATTTAAAAGTCTCATTGCTGGTTCATGGGATTAATGTTTTTATCTCACAGGCTGAAGAGTGTATAGACAGATTCGAGTATGAAGTTGCACAAAAGTTTTGCCAGAGGGCGCTGGAACTGGAACCAGATCACGTGCGTGCCCTTGAAACAGTCGGAACTCTTCTTTTAGAGGTCGGAAATACTGAAGCAGCAAAACAGGTATGTTGTAGAAGACAGTCTGATTTAAATTGACCATGTTCCGAGGCATAAAAGTTTTTTTAAAATGACACTAGCGGGGGCTTTCCTCTCCACAACGGTCTGAAGGCAGCCTCACTGCTCGCACATGCTTAAAATAAGGATAGTGGCGATCAAGGTTAACAAATGGTAAATGTCGGAGTTACTTGCCCCTAGCTACTGATACCGAATACTTTTGCCGCATGCATTGTGATTGGTTAGCTGAGTTTACGTAAGAACGTGTGCTACAGTAGCCTGCGGTCAGACCGTTGTGGAGAGGATAGCCTAGACAGATAGAGTTTGAATCTCGGTAGAGTCAATATTTTTAAACTTTTATTCCTCGGAACAGGGTCGATTTTAATCAGACTGTTGAGAATGCTCAATTTTAATCATTCATTAATCATTAAAATTCTATATTTTTCTTGTGGATCACAAAACCTTTTGGACAGCACATTGATTTAGCTCTTTGTCAATCCTATTTTCGTGAGTCTTGTCATTTGTCAGTATGATATGAATTATGAATAATCCATTTTCAAAGGAATAACAGTTTAGACTTTTCCAGGTATTTCCCTCTTCATTATCTTTCAGATTTTTAATCAGAGATTCTTTATATTTAAAGAATGTATTCACGAGATTATTCAAAAGCACCTTTTCAAGACAGTTTTGAATAATTTTGCAGCATAGATTTTTGGGTGTAATTCTGTCTTTCAGATGCTTAAAGGCACTAGTACTATCATTGTTATTAGATCGACCATAGCGGCTGCCGTTTCTGATTTTCTGGTTATGAGCACAAACTAAAATTATTAATTTTCATATATCGTAGTTCATGCGGATTTAATGTAACGTAACATTAAATACTTCCGGCCTTTAAAAATCCACTTTACTACCTGAATACGTAAATATTTGTTAAATAACTTACGAGGTAGATTACTTGATCGAGGTTAGTGAGTAATATCGAGAGATATGCAGTATCTGTGCATTCGTTGTGTTTACGAAATATTGGCGTGCACTAGTGTGTTTAAGTTATGAGCGTTATTGATTATCACAATGCATTTTTTTAGTGCATAGAAGATATCAAACTTTCCATAATCCTATATTTTAATGAAGAGCAAATAGAGTGTCATATCTCATTAGTTTATCATCTCATTATTTATTCATTTTTTAAGTCCCATTAATTATACAGATAAAAGTTAAAAAGTTATGCAATGTCTACGGATACGAAGTTCAAATTCCAATCTTGGCTACAAATGCTACCATGATTGACAATCTTTCTGTGGGGCTATGTGAGCTCTGCTCACTTTTGTCTTGTTATTATTGCAGTGTTTTGGTCGAGCGGTTGAGGTGAGTCCGGAGGAGGGACATGCTAAGTACATGTATCTGGGTCAGCTGTTCGAGGGCGCGGAGGCGGTACAGTGCTTCCAGAAGGGCATTGAACTCATGATGAAGGAGAAAGGGGAGAAAGAGGCCAAGGAGGTGAGCTGGGATACAGAGGGGACAAAAACATTTAAAGGAGGGTGGTCGTAAGATGTACACTAATCTGATGTTGTTTCATCAACCCCCATTTCCAATCTTAAAGTCAGGAAGTGCCATATATCGCAGAAAATGGTTGCTAATATTACCTCTACTGGGATATGATCTATTATCTGCCCACAGAGGTATCTCCATCATGAATACCTACACTAACCTCTGAACTAATACAAGCAATTTTTTGTCTACAAATATGGAAGCCTGATTGCATGCAGTTTGAGTAACGGGTAAGTTGTGCAATCAGTGGCGCTGTTTCAAAATAGCATTCCAATAACCTCAATTATTTCCCCCTTTTTCAGGAGTGAATGAGTGAGTTGGGATTAAACATATTTCAAGCTTAACTTTATTTGATATACACTTTGCAATTTCAGCCCTCTTTACAGACCAGATTAGCCTTATAGACCAACTGCATATTTGCATAGGCATTAACAAAATGTTATCCATGCATTAGGCGTTTTCATTGGCTGAAATTTTAAAAAAATATTGGGACAGAGGTTACTTAGGGATTTAGGATGGAGCTAGCTCTAATGGAAGAGAAGGCTCAGCTTCATAAGGGCTTTTCTTTATGTCCAAAGTGATCCCTTCCGAGATACATGTTAACCCATGTCACATTTCTGTGTCCAGGTCGCTGCCGCGTGTCGAGACTCTGATGCCCCGACTGACCGAGATATCTCCAGCGCTTACTGTGCTATTGCTGAGATCTACCTCACAGACTCCTGGTAAGTATTCCCCAATCTCTAATCGTAACGGGATAGAATATACAAGGGATGAGTGACTTGGACTTGCAGATATTTTAGCGTCCAATGAGAGCGTCTGACTATGATTCTGGAGGAAATCTGCATCTTTGCTGTGGAAAACTTATCTGTATCAATTCAGTAGGTAAAAGTGTTATATTTGGGATAAAAATTTCCTCATTAATACTTTCTTGCCTTTTCTTGTTTTGAACCCCAAGGCAACCCTAAGATTTAAGCAATAAAAAAAGTGACTATTTAACAGCTTATACATTCTGAAGCAGTGCAGGGATTTTTACATACCAAATCACCCCCATTCTCCTGTTTCGGAATTTCAAAATTGCCTGTATATCAGGAGAAAGCTCTTGGTCCCTTTTTAAATTCAAGAAACCTCACCTTTCAAACTTCATGGCTTATCCACTCAAACACCAAGACTTAATGACTTCCACGCAGCAGTTCTGAGAAGTAGTGCTATATTAAGAATTGAAGTCCAATAGATGGTTTGCTACCTCCAGTCAGCCCTTGCAGGTTTCATTATACACCAGAGCCATGACATACGAGGGGATATAAAAAAAGTTTCAATTATCACAGACACGTATCAAAGGTACAAACTTTATTTTGTTCTCATGTTTTTTTAGACTTCTCTACATAGTCACCATCCAGAGATACACATTTTTCCCATCGGTTCTTGACCTTGCGCAGACCATCTGAATTGAAGACCCCTGATTTCATGAAAAACCAAGCCTCCATCTCTCGAATTATGTCATTGGTGTCCTCAAAACAATGTCCACCCAGTGGATTTTTTGTCTTGAGGAACAAGAATAAGTCACTTGGTGCAAGATCGGGTGAATAGGGGGGATGCGGTAAGATTTCAAAGCCACATCGCCGTGCCTCCACAGCAGCTGCTTGACAAGTGTGAGCTGAGTGTCAGCTAACTGGCGTACACCTTTGGTGATCACACCGCGGTGCTTCTGTTTAATGGCATCTCGTAACTTGTACATTCTTTGTGATTTTTGATATATTAATTATCTACAGATTGCTTGCCAAGGAGTAATAAAGATTACTTTGAACTCATAGTAAAGCAGGTGAAATACTCTTGAAAACAGTATTTAACTCTTACAACCTACCCCTAACATTTCTTTAGTGTAAGGAAAATCATGATTAAAATCATATAGAGGGTTTAAAACCATCCCTTATGGAATTGCTAAGCCATCTCCCCCTTTTCAAACTGTCTGTATCAGCCACTGAAATCTTAAAGAGATTTTTATTTTCTGTTTATAGTTTTGATGAGGATGCGGAGACAAAATGTAGTGAGAACGTAGACAAAGCGATCGCAGCAGACTCAGAAAACCCAGAAGCCTACCAACTCAAAGCCAGCTTCCTGTTGTCAAAGGACCGAAAAGATGTATGTTATTGTTTCCATGGAAACCTTGAGTATCATCATTCTGTTGTTCTTTTATTGGAAAAAACCCCCGACTTTTTCCAAACATTCTCCATGTGATCCTTAATGTTTCCTTCAGAGAAACAGAGAAAATTTCTTTTGAGTTTACGTCCTTTAAAAAGGCAGTTTTAACAGGGTATTTTTTGTGGAAACAAAATTCAAGGGGACTTTCCAGTCTATCCAATATGTTATTAGTGCATGGCTATAGCATTACCCAGTTGATGGATGTTACTGAGGGAAACATTTTCGTTGACTTAGATTTGACAGCTAGATAAATGAGAGCACACATTTGATAAGATAAGACAACAATGCCCGTGAAGCTATTATTATTGTAGACATTTCGGGTATGAAAAGCTTTGCTACAGCATTAAAAACATTGTTTATTAGTCTTATCATAAATATGTTGATATTCTAACAGTACATTATTTTTTATTTATTAATTTGTAAAAATACAGCTGCTTTTTTCATGTCACTACCTCAAAACAAAATGTCACACTGAATGCCGATAGGTCAGCCTCTTTAAGGAAGATATTTTTATTAACACATCAAACCTACCTTGGATCTGACTGTAAGACAATAATTATCTGAATTTGTACCTTACATTAAAGAATAAAACCTTGTGGAGAAGAAAAAAAACAATGTCCTATTCTAATAAAGGCTTTACTCTAAAAAATGTAATACCTTGAATATGGATTATTTCAATCAGACTTTGCTTTTCTTTGACTAAGGACAAATGTTTATCTTGAGATATGATAAATATATCAGTACAACAGCTTTCAGTAAATATTTTCCTAATGCCTGTTGATGTTTGAACTTTCCTGTCTCTTTTTTTTAAGGTTAAGAAACTTTTTTGTCTTCAGGAAGCTAAAGAGGAAATAAAGAAAAGCGTGTCGCTATGGTTACCCAAAGTCCAAGCATTAGACAAGGGAGACGTGCCAAATGAAGAATTTGACCCAGTTGAGGTAAAACAGATACTTTTCCATAAGTGATTGTTTTTTTCTAAACTTTTCTTTCTGTTAACATTTCCAATTGGTTTATTGTGGAGCTCTATTTCTGTATAACAACTTGTTTTGGGCAAACTAACACAAATAAGGCAAATAAAACCATTAAGACAAGTCCAAAGGAAGTCTTGTTTTATTATTAATTGCTAGACTTCATTGGTGACATGGAAATCATCAGTTTTAGAAATTCAATAAATATCACAATTTATATATCTATTCTTTAACATGTTAAGAGCAGATGGTGGGACTTGAATCCATATTATAATAAATGATGATAATAATAATAAATTTATATAGCGCCTTCTTAATAAAGTCGTGTTGGGTTCAATCATATGTTTATTCCTATGAGGGTACACAGGCGCCTACGGCGGCCATCGTGCCTAGCTGGACTATGTCTAGCAGACGACACTGTATTCATACCCCTATTGTTATATGGCAAACTAGTGCAAGCTACTGGGAGTAGTAAATAATAAAGTGCGCTAGTGTATGATATTTTGATATTATTACACCTTCCTTCCAACTAATGCTAAGGTTGGACTTTTAGTTAATAGAGTTTTAAGCCTCATTGAAGAGGAAAGTTTGCAGTAGACTGCATCAACAAAAAGATATTTCAATTTGCATTATATTGAAAAATCTACAACAATTTTACCTCATAGAGCTATGGGATTCTTCTAAATAATTGTTTTTCTCTTCTTACAGACAGTGTCATTGACCTATGATAACAGAGAAGCCGCTGGGAAGATTTTGATTGAGGTCGAAGAATATGAAGTAAGTAATAGAGACAATTGTCATTTTCGTCGACTTATAGACAGCGCCATAGAGATATTGGTTATTGAGAATGATTTCAATACATCTTTTTCTAGGTTGCGATATCCTTGCATGATAAGTGGGGTGGGGGTAATCCGGGTAGAGAATTCCTGTGCTGATATAAGGTTCTGGAATTTCTAATAGATAAATTGAATTAACACTTGTGCACATATGATGCCAATGACATTGGATATTTTTGACCTGATGACCAGTTGGTGTATGAGGTACTTCAATATTTACAAGACGAGGTTGATGATAGTCCAACAGTGTGGTACATACTGGATTGGGCCGAATATCCATAAGGGGTCGAGGGACACTATTTCACATATGATGCTTACATTGGATATGTTTGATCTATCTTCAGTTGGCTTGTGAGGTGTTGGAATCTCTCCTAGACGAAGATGATGAAGTACCAACGGTGTGGTACATGCTTGGTTGGGCCAACTTCCTGCAAGGAGAGGAATACAAGAGCAACGCCAGGTACTATCTACACAGGGCTAATAAGGTGAGTGTTGATAGATAGCATATTGTGATCATCTTACAGTTACTAGGCTTCTGAATTTGGTTCTTTTAAACAGTCTGACAGTTTTGGCTCTTGATGGCAGACTGATAAAGGTCTTGGTTCCTGACATCAAGCTGATATAGATTTTGGTCCCTGACGACAGGTCAATCTAGCTTTTGATCTTGACAACAAGCTGATACAGGTTCTGGTCCCTGATGACAGGTCAATATAGCTGTCCCTGACGACAGGCTGATACAGGTTTTGGTCCCTGACGACAGGCTGATACAGGTTTTGATCCTTGACGAGAGGCTGATACAGGTTTTGGTCCCTGACGACAGGCTGATACAGAATTACGTCCCAGACGACAGGCTGATATAAATTTTGTTCCCTGACGACAGGCTGATACATGATTTGATCCTTGATGATAGGCTGATACAGTTTTTGGTCTATGAGGATAGGCAGTTGTATTGGTTTATTGGTAGAAAAATTTGCACCAAGGTTAATAATGTCCCGACTTAAGAGGATGTAGAGGTCAAGGCACAAAGAGCATTACTGTGTTTGTTGTTAGTTGGTCAATGCATAATCTGATTATATTGATAACAAAGGTACTTATGTTGCCATAAGGTTTTGTTGATGCCCAATTCAGTATAAGGGCTTTAGATCATAATCTTGGTCTAAGAAGGCTTTTATACATGTGGACAATGTTCTGCTTTCAACTTTTGTCTTGTAGGAATGCTAAACCATGTGTAGCAGGAGACCAAAATAATAAATGTCAAACCACAATATGTATCATCACATCCTCAATAAGTCATAGTTAAACATTCTGTTGCTCTCTACTAATACCCTGGATCCAATGTAGGCTTTACCTGGTAACTTTATTACCTCCCTTGGCTAGCTGTAACATTGGGATGTTAAGCAAAGGTAGTAAATATAGTTATCTGTTCCGGTATGAGTATGTCCAAGTCATCTTTTTACAAGTGATTAAATTAAATCTGATTGTTTGCATCAGATAGGAGGGCCAAGCTAAGGGAGGTAATAAAATCATTGCGTCAAGTCTACATTGAATCCAGGGTATTAGTGGAGATAATTTGCCCTGGATTATCAAGGATAGACTCCCCTGCACTGCTTTATATTAAGAGCCAGTGAGGCTAATCTGACAAGGAGGCTACCCAATAAAAATTTGAAGACTTAATTCAACTATGTATATTTAATATCATCTTCACACCTGTAAGTACTGTATTCAATGTTCCAGGTATATTCTAAAGTGAAGTATGAAGACGCGGAACTGTTGAAGCACATCACAGACTTGCTTTCTGAACTTGGACCAGGTAAAATTTCTTTCTTTAAAGATCAAAACTCAATTGTCATTTGTGACCCATGGCCAGTCTGATTAAAATCAACCCATTTTTCAAGATATCAAAAGTTGCAAGATATATATTGCCTCATATGACACTCTAAAGCGGTCATAATTTGGAAAGAAATCCACCAACATCCAGGAAATCATATCTTACAACTTTTTTTTTCACTGTTGAGGGATGATTTTAATCAGATTTATGCTACATTGAATTTCTGTGCAGTAGCACCTATGGTTCGCTAGTACCAACCGTTGCTCGCAGGTTTCACTGCAATACATAGCCACAATAGAGTTGCAGGCTTTCTCCCTGCGATATTGCTAGCAGCATTGATATAAGCAAAATAATTTTGAAAATGGCGTTAAACCCAACATCACCTCACCTAGCAGCAATGGTTTCAGGGAAAGTTGCCAAATTTTGTTGTTTGTCACATAATGAGAAGAGACAGGCAATGGCTGTCGTCTAGATATTTGTATGCAATTCAAAATGAAAAGAATTAGTGATAAAGAAATCATCACACTAATAATGTACCAGATGACTTTGACAGATCTTACAAATCTGGGTAAGACCCTTGCTCTTTGTCAGTTGATAAAAACATCATCTGTTTCGTTCATCTATTTTTCTTCCATTTTCATTTGTCACTCATGGCTGAAATATTGCTAGAGCGGCGCTAAACAAGAACTCAGTCACACATTTGCAATGTCGCTTATCTTCATGCAGGCGATGGAGAGGAGGATGACGAGGCCAATGGAGATGTTGACGTTGATGAAGAACCCGCCAGCACGGACGAGGAGGCTGAAGAGGCTATGGAGCACTGAATACTTCCTGTACAGACCATACAATTAAACATAGTTTTACCATGTTAGTGGGCCACTCTGTTGTGTTGTCATGTTGATCAGCAGCTTGTATAACAGCTTACTCAACAACACTAAGTTCAGGCATTTTCAGTCCTTGGCTTGGTGCCTTTAATTATCCTTTCTGTGCCAGCTCTTCGTTGTACTGCACCTTATGGCCATCAGAGATCTCCTTGAAGTTACTACTAATCATAGAATGCATCAATCTAAAATTTTACACAATGTAGCAAGGCTTGGATTGGTGAAGTGGCCTAGGAAGCTGAAACCTTGTATACAGACTCCTTAGCTGATGGGTATTCTAATTAATAGATTTGGAGAGAATGCTGGCGATCTTGAGTAATAGGATAGCGCATTGGTTAGCACATTTGTCTTTTGATCAAGAGGTCCGTGGTTCATATCCTACCATGTGCTCAGCAACTTTGTCTGCAGTAGAGAACTGTTCTTAGTGCAGTAAGGTTTGGGTGCAATGCTCCACTTAATTTTAGCTCCATACCACCCTAGTTCCAGCCAATGCTTGCAGGTTTCACCCCAAATCATAGCCACAATAGTGTTGTGGGCTTTCTACCTGGAATAATACTAGCAGCCGTGATACAAGTGAAATACTCTTGAAAGCCGCATTAAAAACCAAATCGCCTAAACCTCTCATCAGGGTCAGCAACATTCATGGATGTCCTTGGTCACCATAATACTCTCACTAATTTCATCAGGAAAATGTTTTTCTCAAATTACCTGTCCTTGAGTCTTGTCATGAAACAATGAAACTGGTGGATAAGAGGAGATTGAAATTATTGTTTGGTAAAGCTTTGTTTAAAGGGCCACAGAGTATGTTGTTGGAGTCAGATATGTCAAACTTAAATGGTGTTAATTCATTGACAAGAAGTGAATGTTTCTGAAAATTAACATCCCAGTGATTAAGATAGCATAGTGACAATAAACGGGAAACGTCAAGATTTGTGATTGAAAACCAGACAATGAGGCGTGTCAAAGACTCAAACTTAATTTTTTAAACTTATTCATACCATAAGAAACAAAAAATATAGGTTGATATTACTTGGAAGCTTATTTAACTACTATACATGTAAATGGGACGCAGAATTCTGACTTCTTTACATTTATATGGCTGTTTTTAATTTACAATCGAAAACAAAAATGTCATAATTTTGGCATAAAGGGATACATATGCAACTTAAGATACCGGAAGGCGATTTGAACTTATGTTAGGTCAATTGATATTTTGGTTTTATTCTAAGCAACATACAAAATTAATGAAACATTCTCTGTCACTTTAAACAGTTCTTTTAAGAGCCACTCCGTGATTTTCACAACATATAATATACCTTTGATATGTGGTTATATAAAATCAAAACATCTTAACCTTTCATGTCCAAAAGACATATAAATGACAAAGACTGGTTTTCCATGAAAATGTAAAAACAGCATTATATACATGGATACTAGTAAAATAACCTAACAAACACTATCAACTCCTAAGTGCCCTCCTGGCTGTTTTAGATAAGTCTCCAAAATTACGTGTGACTATTTGTTGCGCGCCACTGTCCAGTTTTCGATCATAATTGCGACGTTCTACCTTCATATTGTCACTGTAAAAAAACAATAAGGTTTAAAATGTGTCTTTTTGGTAACAGACGATCCTTTGCGATCAAATGACACCATTGATTAAGTTTGGCATATAAGACTCCAACAACTCACGGAGTGGCTCTTTTAATAGCATGCACAGGAACTGAAATTTGAAAGCAAATGTTCCCACCTGAGTGGCTGTGAATATGAATGTGTGAGCTATGAGCTTGAATTGCAAGCCAATTTCCTGAACACAAGACTTTGTTATTGTAACAAATCTTTCTTGAGCTTCCCCGGACACAATGTAGCAGTGTTATTGGCTTATTCTAATGAGGGACAGATGATTTCAGCATAGATTCTCCTGGTGTAGAGTACAGGGATGATAAAGTGATGAAATTTTGAAAATTTAATCTTTTGTGTGGTGTCTATGGTGGTGATATACCTTTTTGGGCAACATTGTATCAAGTGAAATTGAATTACATACATTGTTATGCTTAACTTATTTTTATAATTAATAAATGCTTTTGGAAGGTGATAAAAATGCTCACAGTTGTGTAGACTTCACCTCACCGTTATAACAAAAAGAAAACAAACACATCTAACATAACATTCTGTTTATATACACCTTCCTGACAAACAATTGACCTGAAAATTGTAGTTACAAAGTAATCAAAACAACCTTACTAATTAACAGAAACACTCGCACAGATCATCTATAATGAGTTAAAGACCATTGATAGTCAGGGGGAGTGTCATCTTCACTTGCAGGGTAGAACTTGCACCAGCTCCATTGATTGGCTAATTTAAACCTTGCTGCTCTGCTCTGTTGCCTGCTGTCTAGGGATTTCAATAGTCCTATGAGAAATCTTACAAGGATTGCAAATTTCGCTAAAGAAGGCAAAACATGAATTTTGGCCAGTTGGCAGCGAGATTTATATAAGCCTTGATGGCAACTGGAGCAACTTAAATCTGACGCGGAATCCTTGACCGCAAGCACAGATAAAGAAAAGGTTAGGGTATTTGAAGATTCAATTCCCTGAATTTCATTGCAAAGCCTATTCATGTCAAACTTTTCAAGCACAATTTGTAAAATTATAAGCTTCCAAGGAAGATATTGTCCATAGACCATCAAATAGGACTGAACTGTTCTGCTCCCAAGATTAAAATTTGCAACAAAACTTAATATCTTTGCCACACCTTGAAAATAGCATGAAGCTTTCATGGTTTCAATATTAAAGAGCTGGGTTTTTTTTATTTCAATGAATAAAATTTTCACAAGTAATATAATTTTCTAATTTTGTCTTTCAAACACATTTGATATTTGTCCCTGACAGAAAACCAGTTACTTATATCTAGAGTAGGCTTTCAGCATGTGATGCAGCTATTGATATTCATTGGAATATTGTTTTGCGAAGACACCACCTCCCCTGAGAAATGTATGGTCTATCTTCATATTCATTACACATGTACACAAAACTCCTGAATGATCAGACTGTTTGTATTTTCATTAACACTTTATAATACACCAAAACGTTGAAAACATGAAAAGACAGATATTAGAATAGTAAGACTTGAAATGTTGAAATTACTTTTCGATAATTCATCCTGACATTATTAGGTTCTTTTAAGATGCTTCAATAATGACCAAAGCACTCGTAAAATCCAATTTCATAAATGTATTTTTCCATTCAAAGTAGACATGCTCTCCGAAGCACTTGGTAGCCAAATAGACTAAGCGTGTAATTCTGAATATATACATGTGTACGAAGAACCTCTTAAACCAAAAACATAAAGTCAAAACATACAGACTATTCACTTCGTGACCGAAGCGCTCGTAAATCAAGAAATAGAAGAAAAGAAGTCTCTTCATTTACTTCATAGTGAAAGAAGTGTTCGTAAAATCAAAGATATAAGAGATATATGTTCGTGATGTTATCTGCCGAAGTGGTGTCTGTTTATAATAAATGTGTTACATGGGTGACTATTTTACCAAACATACACATTCTAAATACAAATCATTACATGCATATTTCCACATGCATACTTGAATGTAAGTACTAAACAGTAATCAACATTCAACCAACTGTCGACATTTTAATTTTAACAGGCATCAAAAGGTTCAAAATCTGAATCAAAAAGGATTTTAGTATATCGATTTTAAACTGGGATACCTCATACAAAAATTCCTATATTCAAATCTTAATATTAATATTTATAACTTGTCAATATCTTTGTTTCGTAGGGTTTCCGTCATAGATTTTACTTTCTCCAACACAAATGTTACAAAATTTGGTATTGAAATCTCTTGTTAAAGCATTCACTCCTTGACTTAACGCCAGACTGCATAAAGTACATGTAACATTCGACCTAACTAAACTACATGGAAGGTAAAGTGTAACGCAAATGAACCACGCATTACAACAAAATATGACACCTGATAGGGCCTGGTTAATTTGCCCTTCTGCGCAATTCATTTGCGCTCAAATATACCTGTGATCTTTAAGTAAGAACAAGCACACGGACAGCCATTGAACTGAAATCAATAACTTTGACACAGAATTTACTCTAGTTGCATTGCTCCAAGGATATCTCAGAGGAAATATCACACGCTCTACAATACACATAATATCAAAATCTCAACTTATCTTGCGATCACTTATATACATAAAACAAAATACTAAATGGTGGAGTATTTTCAAGGAATATGGGTCCATCCCTACGATTACATTATTCTAGTGAAAACTTGTCAACTTTATTCTTCTAATATAGACTTGGAATATTATTATTTGTGACTCATTGACAATATTTCAAGTAAAAACCAAAGAAGAATCTTAATTTATTTTCGTTGATATATTGAAGTCAAAGATCAAAATTAAGAGAGGGTTTCTTAAGTCTTCAATTAGCCCGAAGTTTTTTATTTAGCTAATTATTCACGGTACACCTTTTCTGATCGTATGTATATTTCTGCATTGTGAACAGGCATTATGAACTTTTTCAATGTAAAGTTATCAAACTTCACACAACAAATTGCATGCAACTATAGTCAACCGTAAAGTTGAAAGGTGTAAACGGGGCTTGAGTCGTCACGACCAGTACTTATACAATCGTTACATTTATTAAATGCAAACTATGAATGTTCAAAATACTTCAACATTGAGAAAACGTGTTCCAAAAAAAGTTATTTAACAATTATATCCTATTTTTTGCATACTTAGAGTGTGAAATTGGTGTATGCGAAAAAACAAAATTGAAATATCTCACATTGTTACTGACATCCGTTATTTAATTTGTAAATTGTGATATCTTAAAAACATATTAACGGTTTGGTAAAATTGTTGTTTATTACAGTTGACATGCAAAGTGTATATACTAACGTCGGACGGTGATGTGAAAAATGAAAGGTCATTTAATTCTAACATTGGTACAAATGATACAAAACAATGGAGAGAAAATCACAGGACACGATATTGAAATTGGACAAATGAAAATAACAAAATGTTATTCTAAGAAACGGAAAGATTTCAAGACACCATAAACTCAACTATTAGGATAACGATAAAGAGTGTTTTTATTTGTATTTTGTCTAGATGCTATCCCCTACAAAGCTCTAATCTATTTTGTAACTATATTTGAAAAAACTAAAAATTAGGTTACTTAATAGACAAAAGATGAAAAAGATCACCATAAAAAAATCAACATTTCACTTTTTACTAAGAAGCATTGATAAAATGTTTACATGTGTGCCCAATTATCTAACAATTATTATCTAAACAATTTTTTAAGATTAAAGTCATAGTCTCATTTTTGCAAGGCAAATTGTAATGCATGCCGGACAAATAGTTCACAACTCGCAGAAATCTTTCCCCTGACGTTTGCAACAATTTTCAGAACTCTACAGGCATTCTAGCCCTCAATAATGAAGTTCAAACTACCCTACCCTACCCTAATTTTATCTCTTTGCGAGCGTTAGTCCTTACCACGTCATTACACTAAGGCCGTGACGAAGAACATATAAAATTTCCCAGCTGAATATCCAATGAAAATAGCTAATAGCTTACGCCTTTTCAATTACAGAAATAACAAAAAGGTGGTAAACTCAATGAAGAATGCGTCTGTCATAAGTAACGGCGCTGCAAATACTAGATTCCCGGTGTTTCGCACTAGCGATGGGATTGCACTTGATTCGGTACCTCATCGGTCTGAAACGGCATACGCCAATAAGCTGCTTCATCCAAAAGTGGAAAACGGGCATAAAAATGAAAATCTTTGCAAACGCGACAGGAAATATCTGTGTTAGTGATCAGATTTTGTTCGTGAAGAATAATTAGTTCAGTTTAGTTGCTTTACAAAAATGAGACTATGACCTTAAGTGAAAAGGGGAAAGTATAAAGGTGAACTTTTAACTAATGGCTTAAAGAGGACAAAACTTATTCATAGAACTGAAAAAAACTCTATAGCATTCGGAATTATTCGTATCATTCCGTCAAGCTTCGACTTAACGAAATATTACGATGACCTGTAAGCTCCTTGCATCGCATTAGCTTCTCATGAAGACACTTATTACTATACAAACGAGCGCAAAAACATTGAACGCGATGCTTGAAGCCCCACTGCACGTCTCGCCCTTTTCTGAAATACAAATAAAGTAAAAATTATAGTAAGTACTGACACCATTTGTTAATTGGTGGTACATATCTTATTTTTAAATATAAACTCTTCGAAGACGTATTATGTCTTTTTATAATATGAAAATAAATCCCTGAAAACAATCTTTCCTTCAAATGTTTTGATTTAAAATATTTTTACATTCACAGGTTAAAGATTCATTTTAAGTGGAAACAAACACAGGGACACATGTTGTCGAAATTATAAGTCTTTAAATCAACTTTTTGTGCTCTTTTTTCGACTCAACTGTTTTCCTCACTTCTATTTTTGAAAATACATTTTCCTGTGGAACCAAACATCCTTAGATTTTCTCAAAATCTGTACTCACAAAGCTAGAAAATATAACACATTTTATACCTGCGCTGCCAACTAAAAGGGCCATATTTTACACCGAGAAAAATTTGAGAGGATGTTTTTTTTGTAATTAGGGGCTACAACAAAATGCCAAACCTCTATAGCAAAAATACAAAATGAATTTCAACCTAAGAAACCTAAGGAATGTATACACTAACATTATATATAGGAATCCGAGTCAAGAGTTTTAAACCAATAAAATTAAAGTGACAATAATCATGTTGTTTGACTTCATAATTTGTATTTACAAGGGCTTTACTCAATTTTTATTGATAACAACAGATCGCTATGTATTTGGCATTTTTGGGGTAATTAGCAGGTGGAATATGATAATTTGAGCCATAATCAGCAAATCAGATATTGTGGAACGTACGACTATGAAAGCCGAATAAATCTTTATGAAAATCACTGTACACCATTTCACTTCATTCCTACTACAAGGAACTGTGCCCCGATGTTTCTTTAAACAACTTGATCTCACAAAACGGAAAGGAAATATTACCTTTTGCGTGATTAATAAGCAGGTCGAATATGATAATTTTAGGCTAATCAGCAAATCAAATATTGTGGAACATGGGTCTATGAATTTTTATTAAAATCTTTCTGTTATAGTTACCAACCGAGTTGGAGGTGTGCATGAATTGGAACACCTAGGCACGTGCGAATTGTGATCCCGAGACGCTTCGCGTCGAGGGATTACTTCGCACGTGCCTAGGTGTTTTAATTCATGCACGCCGACAACGAGGTTGGTAACTGACTTACCATTCAACCAATAAAATCAATTTCAAGCAGTAACAATAACAATAAAAAATATACTAAGCACACGTTAAAATAATAAGAGGTACTTTTGTTGATATCATTGGTACGCTTTCAGATAAAGAAGCGGTGTTTAAGTACGGTAGGTGACAGAAGCCTGAGGAAATCGCGCCGCACGTGCAGCATGTTGAAATATACATTCAAAATAACAGAAAGTATAACCAGGGTAAACATCGCCAGAGTAACTACAAAAAAATAAATCTTAAAATGTAAATTAGATGTTTACCACTGTAGACGTTTAAGATTTACAAAATTAACAATTGTATAACTCAACGCTATCGCTTCATAAGATCTAAATCATTTGCTCATTAAAATGTCATCTCTGTGTCGGCCGGATTCGTTGGTCTAGTGGTTAGTTCACTCGACATCTATCATGAGATCATGGGTTCGATTCCCGGTTTCCTCAAAAGTATTTGTATATACTCCTATTCTTAAACACAAGTTATTTTACGAATCATCCTCACTATGAGAAAGAAAAACTCAAAACTTTGAACTTGTTTACAGGTGAGTAGTTGAACACCGGTGTTCATTAAACTTACCACCTGAGCACGAGCAAAACACGGTGTTCACTTAGTTACCGACCATAAGAGAACAATAGAGTCGAATGGTAAGTACAATTCACTTCACTCCTACTCCAAGGAACAACTTCCCGTTGTTTTCTTAAACAACTTGATCTCACGAAAAGAAAATCTTACCTTTTGCATGACAATCTTTATAAATAATTACACAGATATCATTTATAAGAACATACCAACTTCAGGTAAGATATGAAAATCATTTTCGCTTACTCAAATGATCAAAAAGTGTTTATACTAAAACGGCCAAATGCATTTTTTACTTTATAAAGGGACATCTTTTCCCTCGAAAACGGATAATCGGGGTGAGTTATGTGTTGTTTTACTCTCTGAAGTAAATATGTTTTAAACCGTGCTACATTGCCTTTAAAGGGGCAGTACCGCCTTTTTTGGAAAAGTTTATTTTATGAAATGTCCCCAAATATTCATTAGTTTATGCCAAATGGATTATCATCTGACGGTCAAAACATCATATTTCTCATCCCGATCATCTGTAGCCGTTGAGGAGATCAAGTATCCAGCAAAACCCACTGGCGGCCATTTTAGTGTGAACACCTTTTTTTATCATTTGAGCAAGAGAATTGCATTCCATAGTTTAACCAATCATTGCATGTTTGTTTTAAACTGCTGATTTGATTAAAACCTTTAGCCTGCAATTGGAAACATTTATTTTTGTTTTCATTATATCACTTTACTCATCCCATAATCCGTTCTACTGCCCTCTTAACTACCAACCTTGAACATCCAATGGGAGTTCACCGATGTTTCGGATCGTCCTGTCCATCCCTTCGGAGACGTCACACTTGTATCGTCCGGTATCGTCGCAGCCAATCGAATTAAAGGTCAAGGTCATCGTTCCTTCTCCGGTCGTCAGTTCCGCCCTGCTTGAAAGGTCTCGACCCATTCCAACAAATTCTTTCGTCCCAGCGTCTACGTTGAATTCTGCAATGTTCTTCCATCCGTCATGTTGCCCCCCGAACTTGTCGATATAAACACGACGGACCTCGTTTGGGGCTTCGATTCTATATGTGCATACAAGCTCCACTTTGGTGTTCCCTGAATCTGGCATGGGTTCCGATATGTTCAGGCTTATATGGTTGCCAAGAACACATCCTATACCTGAAATGAAGTTATAGATAAAAGTCATTCTAGTATATATAGGACAAATTCTAGCCTTAGGGACGGTTTAATTCTTTTTGTATCAAGGAATAAGATCGGACGATTGATTGATACAATTATCCGATAACTCGATTAAAACCATATTCGTGTACATGTATCTGGTCTGAATCAAAGGAAATCCAAACCAGTACGGGAGAAAACACGACCATTGATCGAACAAAGTAATTTCCACCATGGCTCTTCAGTGCTTATAATGAAAACTGTCTGACAAAGGACTGATCTATACTCTGTATACGAAAATAAGTTTTGATGAGATTCTTTCACATGTGTTTCTAATACTGCAAAAAAAAATCAAATTAGCGGAATTGACCTTATCAGTTTCATAACGATTATCTAAGCAATGAACCAATTAATTGTCACATGTTTTGCGTCTGTTCAACTAACGAAATAGGTCTTAAAACAACTCCTTGCGTGAATCTTCGTTTCGTTGACGTATATTTGATAAATTATAGTTATTCGTTTGGTAAATAATTGATTTGACCATTTTGAATTAATAAAAATTTTGAGCGCAAATTCTAAATCATAAATGGTAATACAAAAAGGAAAGGATTTTAGTATTAGACATTTTGACATCTTTATTGTGTATACACAATGCTATATTTCTTGTTAATATGGGATAATTGGGAAAACATTACAATTATATAAATCCATAAAAGATAATGGTTTAATTCAACCGACTTCTGGTTTCGGACAATTCCTAAATAAGTTAATTTCATAGATTTCGCGTCGTTCGGGAACATTTTACTAAACGCAACAGGAGTCGAAAGAAGAAGCGGTTGAAGAAATTGGATTCGTGCTCGAGATTGACACGCTTAATCAATCAAACCCTCGTTAAACAGAGGTTAGTTCTGGTCTTGATTTGGATCTATATTTAAACAATGGCCACGGCCGGTTGTTGCCCTTGATTGCCTTCTGGTGATTAATTCATGCAGCCATACGGGTCAAACACGATATTGCCAATTGCGCACCCTGAGCACTTACTTTAGGAGCTTTTTATATTAAATTCGATTATCTTATCTGATCTATGTCCGTGTAAATAAATAAATAAAAAATGTCAAGGTCCGGTGGTTGAATTGGTAAACTGATGTAATGGTCATTGCTGGCGGTTGTTATTTGAGTTGTGTGGGTGTGGGGTGTGTGGGTGTGGTGGGTGTGGGGTGTGTGGGTGTATGGGTTTGAAGTCGGGACTCGACTCGAAATAGTACAAAAATTTGTACAAAATTAAAATTTGTACTATTGCAGATTTGTGACCCAAAATATAACACTGATAAAATGATTTTTTAAAAACCCTTCGTTCTCATTTTTATATTAAAGAGGCAGATAATAACACTGGCATATTGTGATTAATGATAACCGACGATGGCATTAGTTTTAAAAACCTTTCGTATTTTCGAGGTAAACTTTGGACCATATTAACATAAAATTCGACATGCCATTGCAAAAACCTGTAATGTGGCGTCAGAAAATAAGTGTTGTTTTAAGTTGCGTAATCTTATTTTCAATATTTATTTATCAAAATATTTATACATTAGGTTACATCAGGGCGGTTACAGCGTTCATAATGGCTAACATTACAAGGGCTCGTTTTCAAAGTCCTGCGTGAACTTTAATGTCCGGCCTTTAAAGTTCGGGTATTCAAAATGAAAGTTCAAAGTTGTTAAAATTTAAATTCCTTTTCGTGTTGACATACCTTGTGATTTCAAAGCAGCAACGATTGTAATTTACCTCAAATCCATAACTTATAATCCATCGGAACAACACTAATTGATTTTCCCACCAAAATGTCAATTTGACACAATCTATATGGAAGTCGTAAGTATAAAAAAATACTCAAAAGGAAAATAAACAAAATGAATATAAAAACATTTTACATTACCTGTAATAAACACAAGGAAAAGAAACATCTCGACATTCGCCGACGCTTAGTTAACCTTCTATCACGTCCGATCTCTTGCGAATGCCCCATCAGTTTCGGTATAACCTTCATTTGGAGGATTATTTATGACCACGACATCTCGAATACTTACAATTTCATAGAGCTGTAGCTCATTTAACGTCTCTTATTGCACAAATCGAAGTTATCTAGATTTTGAGTATCCAAACGAGGCCAAGGGCGAGGTCAAGGTCAAATGATCACTATTTTCTAAAGGAGCTTCTCAGCGGTTGAGCCAAAAGGATTTGGTTTAAATATATTTTTATTTCAAAAAGAAATAAGGATAGGCTAACGAGACATATTGCTTATTTGAAAGTTGTTTCCTTAAGATATAATGCTGGACTCAAAAAAGAAAATATAGAAAAATAAAATACGTGAAAACAGCATCATGATGATTAACTTGTGAATTGTTAATGTACTTGTAAAATGTTGTTGTGTATGCCTAGTTATGGGGTTTGCTTCGGCTCTAAATTAACACAATAAATGGCATATCCGAACAATAACGACCAAACGTAGAAGTTTTATTTTCAGATTATATATATATATATATATAGGAGGTGGAAACTGTTTGAACTGTTTTATACATTACATAATTTACATACATTATATACATACATTTCATACATACATGCATGCATGCATGCATGCATACATACATACATACATACATTACATGCATACATACATACATACCTACATACACACATACATATATACATACATACACACATACATACATATAAACGTTCTGTGAAGTAACTGGTGTAAATTATGACTAGGGATCATTCTGTAAACGTATTTCGAGGAGAAAATTCAATTTTTTGTGTGTTCATAACGTAAGTAACATTCAAGTGAGACGAGGACACTAGGCTATTTATCCACAATTTGTTTACCAAATAACACTTAAACAAATATAACAGTCAAGTAGCTACGCTAAATAGGCACGTTGTAAACTGTATTTTAACGTCTTAATTTCAAGCCTATGCATATCTGCATGACAAATATCTATCCTGCTTATAACCGATCACAATGCACCTCGTAATCCAACGATTGCCTGTTGTAAAAAGGAATTTATAACATACTTCTGAAGTTCTGATTTATAAATTCGTGTGTAAGTCACAAATGTCAAATGAGAGTCAATATTATACAAGACAAAAACCCATAAATAAGCACTAGGGTTGACACACTCGTATGTACGTTATAAACCATATTGAAAATGTAAAACAATTCAGTAATACGTGTATTTCTCATCTCACTGTTGCGCCGATAATGTTTCGCGGGGCAGATATTTATAACATTTTGATCAACGAATTCGAAACCGAAATGCTATTACAAGGTTATATAAAACCTTCACAATAAAAACAAAATAATAATTGTAATATATAAATGTAACTTAACTAAATAAAAAAAATAACTTCCAAGATACGTCGGAATATTTGTAAATCTTATTAGTTTGTAAGCGCATCTCCGTATCCTGTGCTAACAACTTTTCTTGTCATTTAGTTTCAAAATATCGATGTCATGATCTTTGATTTTTGTTATTGCTATCCAAATAAACCAAATCATCTTTTAGTGTCTCTCTTGAAAGTAATCATCACCTTGATATTTTTGACAATGCACAGCTTAATTTATCTGTAATTAAAAAATGTTCGTAAGAAAAAAAAGTAACGATGATTGTCCCATTTCCAGGGTAACACTGCGTGTGATGTGGAGTTCCACGCCTATACTGGCTATAGGTATCATCATTATCATTATTAAAATCTTTTTTTCAATCGGATGCCATAAGACTTCTAAAAACAATTTCAATATATATTAAAAAATGAAATAATTATAATTTTGATATTTAGTAACGTCATTACAACTTCCTACTTACAATATATAGTATCGTTAAAAACCCTGTCCAGGTATTTAAAAAAAAATCTCTATAAAGTAACTTTTTCGATATCTCCCATTTGTATTTCTATCAGTACAATGAATTGCAGCAAAATGATACTCGTAGGTATGTCTAAATCACCATTGAGATCACTCATGCCTATGGTACTTTGAAGGTCACCTCTTCTATAAGCACCGTAAATACGGTGACCTTTCTTTTTGTCACCTGTGAAAATCGATCCAATTGCTCACTGAGACAATCAGCCAATCTCGGCGGACCAGACGTTTATATTACTGGCCGTAAGAAAAGAAATCGCGTTGAACCGAGTATTGACCACAAAGGACCTGTTTTGTCGAAACATAGCAATTTAGATAACATCTAAGTCGATGATCAAGCACACGTCCTTTTTTAAACTGCAAAGTGTTTTTGTTCGTTGACAACGAATGTAGTTGACCTCAAAGCCCAATGCTTAGACTAAACATGATTTGATTCGTTTAACCATATCTATATTTTATATTTTTGGATAAGGGTAAGAATTATTTATTGTCCTAAACGAATGAAGACGTGTCCGTTTCTCTCCAAGTAGATTTCTTGATAACAAATAGGCAGCAGATTTTACGGTTCATTGTTTCAGCTGCTCTGAATATAAATACTAGTGTTTAAGATCGTTTCCAGTTCATATTTAGTTTTAATGGTGCGAAAATAAATGCCATAAAAAAACAACCGATGACGAATACTTAACCTAATTATATATCTTTCCTATATGGTATAACGTCAATGACATTTAATCGTAATCTCAACTCTCAACCTTTAGATAACATTGCCAATGCCTCTACTTCTAAAGCAGGTACCCATTTGTACAGCCGTTCGAACAACGGAACATTTCGAGTACGTTCCCTCACACTAACTTCTCAGTGTGGAGCAGGAAAAGTAACCGATTAACTCTTATATTATTCATGAGAGTTCTTAAAGTGAGTGAGTCAGTTATTGTTTAACGCCGCTTGGGTAATATTTCAGCCATTAGCGGAGTTCTAAAAGTGTCCGTCATATCGGCGTTCGCTCCGCCATCTTTTTTTTAGGTTTGACATGAATAAGCACTGTACTTTTATAATTTACAATATAATGAAAAAAACTATATATATTGATAGAATGTCTACATATTTACAAATGATTTAAGACAAGATTGATTAACAATGCCTTGTAATGCCACAGCAAGGCTTTTCACGTTCGTATCTTCAATGAATTGCTTCACTCCCTATTGTTTATTTTAACAGAGTGTGTTCTCTTCTTTCTTAAGTTATCAAATATAAATCAACAAAACTGTTACCCTCAGTGACATGTTTTAACTGGCTTGTGTTATAAAAATGTACTAATACGAAAATACATATATAAACTGAATGTCCCCATGAAATTTCGTTTCCCCAAAAATACCCCGATAGGACTGTCCTTTTAACTCCCCACAGATAAAGCTCAAATCACATGAACCTACGCTACCCTCTGTTTCCAGCACTTCTGGGCTTACAATTGCGAGACCTGGTTGGATACAATAAAATGTTGTTATTCAATCAGTGACGCTGTTTTAAAAGAAATAATTCAAATGCCTTAGACAGTTTAGTTTTTTTTAAATGAAACTACATTTTATTCGACAGTGAACTGCGTTAAGGAATCATCTTAGTAGAACATGGTCCCATTGTTTAAACGATAAAAAGAAAACGTAGTGATTTTTTACATCAATAGATGGCTGATATAAGTATTACTGTCAGAATTTGCCGATTATCGAACATACAACATCAAAACCAGACAATTCCGAATAACTCGACTTTGTTACAATAATTGCATCGTAATTGAGAAAACTGCTGCAGGCAAAGTCAGTTCAACATGGAAGAAGATATAAACACGAGGTTTGATTTTGTAGTAACGCGATTCATATCCAATAAATTATGTCAACAACGAGATATGAAAAAGGAAAATTGATGCAGATGATACACTAATACGACCCGCCATATTGATACTGGCTGAGAAGCCGGAAGTACGTGATTCGGAGAATGAAGAGCTCTGCGCAGAGGTATTTTTGTTTGCAATGCTCAGACGAGCTAAATAGTCAGAATTTCTCCGTGGAATGCGTGCCTGGTTAATAGACACGTAAAGTTGACCAAGAAACATTTAATGACTGTCTGGTTTCTGAAATGTACACTTTCTTAGAATAAAAGAAAGTTAACTTAAGTTTAATTTGGGTATTTATACTGGGTCCATGAGCCGTGACTTTTCTCGAGAGTCGCGCCAAACTTATGCCAAAGAATAAATGCTTGACCTGAAATAATTTTATTTCAGTATTCTTCAGGTCCTAATTAAGGGACAATAATATTAATAAAACTAAAAAACGACCATTTTGAAATGTGTTGGCTATAACATGGATGCATTCAGTTATTAGTAGTCACTTTGGCTTAAACGAGATTTAGATGTTCTCCTGTCTTCTCTCCAAAGTCTTGACGTGTGGCCCCATTTCTCGGGAGCTGTTTTTAGATAGCAAACTAAACAGTCATAATAGTTATAGGTAAACATAATTTAAGAGATTTAGCTCCATCCTACACAAATATTGTAGGTAGTGTTACCATCAAGTAAAGTCAAATGTATCATCAGTGCGAATATAAATGACCGTTTTCTGAATTCTTTTAAAATAAACTCTAGCGGGATTGGAACTTATTCTATCAGGGGCTTTCCTCTCAACAACGGTCTGAAAGCAGCCTCATCGCTCGCATGTTCTGACGTTCCAAGACTCCAGCAAAAGCGCTAAACTGGTGTCCGAACGTGCGAGTAATAAGGCTGCTTCCAGACCGTTTCGGACTTATATTCATCGGAATTCGGTCGATTTTAATGAGACTGAATGCATCATCATTCTTGTCTATCGTACATATTATGATTAGTAATTCATAATGGTGACTATTTTACTAAATAAAGAAAGGAGACTCATTGATTTGATATTAATGATCCGAATTATAGACGTGCCTCGAGGTGTAATTTTCTTGAAGTCAATAAATATCATGAACAACAGTCTGTTGGTAAGACCATGTTATCTTTAATTACACCTACAGCAAAGCATTATAGTGATAAGAATGTTTGAAAGAAAGTAGATTTTGGGGAAATTGCTGTACAGTAAACGCCTACTCAAGCGATAACGCCAGCGTCTATCTCTCATTTAAAAACCCGTGATAAACAGAACAGGTGTAGACATTCATACTTCCAAACATGCGATTCTACTTACCTTGTTCACTTCTAGATAGAAACACTATTGAGTATATAGATTGTTATTGGTCACAGTAGAGGTTTTTATTTGTCATTGTAGAGATTGTTATTGGTCACTGTAGGGGTTGTTATTGGTCACTACAGGGGTTGTTATTGGTCACAATAGAGGTCGTCATTAGTCACTATGGAGGTTCTTATTTGTTACCATAGATGATCTTAATTATTGTTCATTATAAAGGATCTTATTGGTCACTATAGATGATGTTATTGGTCACTATAGATGATCTTATAAGTCACTTAAAAGGATCTTATTGGTTGGAGGCCCCACCGGCCTCCAACCATCTAAACAGCTGAAATTCTCTCTATATTACAGTTGGAATTTTCAAAGGAACTTTCAACCAATCATATTTAGCCTCTTTGTATTTCGGCAATATCGTAAACCAATGAACACATCTGTATCAAATTTAGAACCACGTGACCATGTGGGTATTCCGAAATAATTGGCAACCTTTAATACGGAAAACGATTGACTCTGCAAATCTCAAAATTTAAAGGGAACAGAGGTGTCTAAGAATAAAAAAAGACAGTACAATTCTTCATGACCGCACGTGTATTAAATTAGACGCGTAAATGTCGCATGAAAGGTTAGAAAATTCTATTCCATGTTAGTAAAAAACCCTCCTTTACAACGGCACACGCGAGAAACAAGCGGCTACAAGTCGATAAGTAGAGAATGTCATAAAGGCGAGTCAATTTGTGGGATATCGCTTCGTGACAGACAAAGATAGAGGTAGTGAACTATGCTTTAGACTTTAATTTAATATATCTTGTACTGCCAATCTTTGAGAGTTGAGAAACAATAAGTGATACATATGGATTTAAGAATTTGCAAAAGAGTCGAACACTTTGTGCGGTGCTTGACGCTATCAATAGTGACCTATATTCTAAAAATAGATCTATTTCCAAGGGATAAATCGGTGACTGTTGTTTAAAACAGAACTGTATAGATCTATTTATAACTGCAAGTTTGCCTGACTATTCTATTATTTGATGCTATGAACAAATAATTGTATAACTTTTTTTCTAAATAAAAGATAAAATGAAGGTCTTTGTTCTATTAATGGCCTTAATCTATTTATTTGCTGTAATGAAAATCCTATCCTATTTGTACCCTATGATTTCACAGTATTTCCTAGCCTAACAAGGGTGCCTCCAACTTAGCCTTTTTAAAGGCTTTTCTTGTTGTTGACTATAGAGGTTCTTATTGGTGACTATAGATTATCTTATTGGTCACTATAGATGATCTTATAAGTCACTTTAGAGGATCTTATTGGTGACTATAGAGGTTCTTATTGGTGACTATAGAGGTTCTTATTGGTGACTATAGAGGTTCTTATTGGTGACTATAGATTGTCTTATAAGTCACTTTAGAGGATCTTATTGGTGACTATAGATTATCTTATTGGTCACTATAGAGGATCTTATTGGTCACTATAGGAGTAGGAGCCTTTTATACTTTCTACGTCCTCATTACGCAGGTCTAGACTTAACCAATACATAACAAATTCCAAGACCTGGATATTAACTTGAAAAAGAGTGTTGTTGTTCAAATTCAATAGACTAAATTTATGTTGACTTTATAATTGAAAGATAATTTATATAATATGGGATGATTCCGATCCTCTTGAATACCTAAGTTTACGCTTTAACCTAGTTATATGCATGAAGATGTAAATGTTGTGACCATGTTAGTAATATCAGTTAACCTTTCCTTGATGATTTATTCTATCTTGAATAAAAAAACAAATACGCGAATGAGACGGTTTAACTATTTTTGTTTTCAAATCTTTAATCAATATTTCAAATATAATAGGAAAAACACCTTTAAAGGGTAAAAAGAAAAGATTCTTAATATATGACGTGTGTTTGTATTACATAAATCCCATGTTTGACGTAGTTTACTACAAATTTGGATTTGACTTCGAACACCTATATTAAAATTAATTTCAATGTAATTCCACTGGGACTTGTATCGCCGAAAATGATAATATTATTATATAATTAAAAAAAAAATGATATCTCATCTTTATAGTATTTATGAAGAAAAAATACCATTTTTATTTCATTATATATTATAATTATTATAATTTTCGGCGATACAAGTCCCTGTATGTAATTCAAAGCGATACAATGACAATATAGCGATGAAGGTTAAAACCTAACAATAGTCTATTACAAATACCAAAACTTAAAAACGTTCGGCTTAGAACATATAGCTCCCGGGCTCGAAGGTGATTGATTGTACGTGTACGTATACCAGATGGCAGCGTATTCAGCTTCCCCCTCTCAGCGTTGACGTATCCTCGTGTCTCACAATACACTATTACGCATACGAGCTCGGGGCTAAGGCCTAATGGTAGAACGATACATTGTCAAGAAGATCCTAACATAATGTCCGTACATCAAGTTTCTCCTTAACCGACTTTCCTTGAATTACTTGAATTATTTAAAGGCTCAATGAGTGATTGATTCTTTGCGAGATACAAGATAATTGTCACTATTGATGACTCGAAAAGTTCAAGTGTGTTACAGCTCATTCAAATAATTGATCAAATGTCAATGAAATACTGAAAGTATTAGAAAAAACCCTCAGATTCTATTCTACCATATAAGAAGCCATATCAAATGAGGTCAAAATAATACCTCTAAAATATTTTATACACAAGACAAACCATAAAAATTTAGAAATTATTCATTTGAAAATACGAAAAAAGAAAACGGTTAAAGGGGAAGTGAGAATTTTTATAAGAAGGAAAATGGATTTATGTTTCATTCAAAAATGTTTGATGACATTTCAAAAGGTTTATAGGTTTTAGTAAAATTCCTTTCTTATTAGTACTAAACAAAGTTTTAATTTAAAAGCAATAATTTCAAAACTCTCCGTGCTGGAGGCAAATGTTTTGTTCATGGTGGCTATAGTACAAAAATTCATCCTACGGGATATATGTTTGCGCAATGGAGATAGAAATAACTATGTCTCCCCTGTGCGCCCAAAAAAGAGATAAACAGGTTACATTATTTCCGTTGCGCAACCAATTTGCGAATGACCTCACTTCCTTCTAAGAGAGGGAAACTGGGTCTCTAGCTCCGTTGCGCAGCTCATTTGCGCTACAATCTACCGTGGTGAATGAATGACAAGCTGTCAATAGTCAGTGTAGGTGGTTATTGCACCGAGTACGGTATTTGCCCCCACTAATTAAACCAAGCGTCTGATGGAACGTCAGTCACACAGACAAATGGATGGATTGGGTGATGAACATCGCTGCTACATCAAATACTTAACTTGATTTGGCCGGAGTGAGAGCGAATAACCAAGAGGCAGACGCCATGTGGTATCCAATCAACTCGTGTCATCAAATCATCATAAAAACATCCAATCAAGATAAGAGAAAGACTTGGATTGATTCTCTTGTATGATAAACTGCATTTACTAAAGCCATTGATTACCATTCAATGATATGGTAATATGAATTTTGAAAACATCGCAAAAACCATTTAACACTTTTTAAACAAATAAGTAAATGAAACATATTTGTTTAACTCTCAATATACAGAAGTCATGTGTCCAAAATGCACATTCTCATACCAATCTAGTTAAAACTAGCTGTAAATTAATACGTAGTTACGTACCGAAGTCCGTTATTACATCTTGTGAATTATGCCCCGTTCCGTGTCGCGCAGGCGCGGAAATCAGCCAAATTAAAAGAGAGCTGGCCCAGCCCAAAGCGATTGTTTAAAAGAGAGCTGGCCCAGCCCAAAGCGATTGTTTCGCCGTTCTTGAGCGCCTCGATTACAAAATGTGAACGTTACCGATGTATTTGCTGTGAATTGTGTTGAAAAATATGATGACAGCATCAATTCTGTGCAGATATCGTCGACGGAATATGTGTGTGTCTTGTACATGTGTTCATTTGTGCAAAAGTAAATCAACAAATTAGGTCAAATAATCACAAATAAGTTTTTAAGGAAAAATATAGACAAACGTAGAGTATCGTTAGCATGTGACATTAACCATGATGCAAAATTGCTTGATTGGTTGAAAGCTGACTTCCTGTCCTCATTTTATCGGTCGGTTCAAAATTCGTCAAAGGTCAGCTGAACATGACCTCAATCAGTATTTCTTTAGATGAATTGACGGATCATTACATCTAGTTTTAACTAGATTGATTCTCATACATGAACTATCCTTCCTTTATTAATTGAGTTTATAGATTAGCGCCTCTTGGGCTTTATCTCACTTATTAACCTAATACTGTCTTATATTCATTTAACGTTTGCCTGATATTAATTATTCAATACAAGTCAATAGTCAGTTAAAGATGGGCCTCTATACCATCAAATCTACCCGAAACTAGCCGTGATATTGTAAATCTACAAGTCAGTAATAATGAACTTATGATTTAACAGCTAGTTTGAACTAGATGGCTATGCCATTTCTGTATATAAGCATGTGATAGTTTCATCAATACGTACTATACATTTTACATTGGCCTTGCGCTAGCATAGTACTTAACTAGAGTAATAATACATGTTTAACTGTATTCTTATTCATTATAGCTGGGTAGTCAGCGAAATGCTGATAGGCCTTTATAGCATCTCCAATAAACGTGTTCATTTTATCAATACGAATTATGTATCAAATCACAGTCAATGTCCTATCATATTACTTAAATGGAGTGTAATATTACATGTACCAATTAACTGTATCTTTCCCATTATAGCTGGGTAGCAGTGAAACGATGATACGCCTTTAATAGCATCTCAATTAATAAGCGTGTTCATTTTATCAATGCGAATTATCTATCAAATCACACATAGTACTTGACTGGAGTGTAATAATACATGTACCGATGAACTGTATCTTTCTCATTATAGCTGGGTAGCAGTGAAACGATGATAGGCCTTTGTTACATCTCTACAAATAAACATGTGTTCATTTCATCAATGCGAATGACATATCTTATTATATGATGAATTCGCAATTATTATACTTAACCTGAATGTAACAATACACGAACTGTATATGTAACAATGGTGAATATTTCTTCATTTTACTTACATGTTCATTATGAATATGTTTAATGATGATTAACTAATGAAACACATAGATAGTTATCGAGGTGAAATACATAGATCAGGACAAAATGTTTATAAAATTTCAAATATCTGTAAAGAAAATGTTCACATTTTTAATGACAATAATTCAGTTAAGTAATAGTAAGTATTAATTCAAGTATGATGGATAAGCTTTTACTAAGAAATGGGATAAGGGTTCATGAAGATAATGAATGTCACTTTAAGCATTAAAATGACTGTTTTGAGCAACAGTCAGTATTTCTCGATAATATGGTACTACTTTAAGACGTTTCTATATCTGATTCCAAAAGAATCTCTATCAGTTATTATCAATAGCATTTGTTTAGATTAACGAAAAATCCAGTAAAGTACCATGATAAAGATTTTTTTTCAATGACACGATATGGGAACTCCACACCTCTAGCCCCCGTTCCTCTAGCCCCCCTGTTGTTAGGGGAATGATGCCGATATGGGATATGAATATTCATTGTTATTATTGAAGGCATGTGGTCATTATCTTTTCACACATCTGTCAATCATTTTCATTGCAGTTGCTTAATAGAAATGCTCATTAATAATTGATGTCTCCATTATGGAGGTGCCATTATCTGCCTTGCCATTTGTTCTAAAAATCGGAAATTGAACATTTCTTCAATAAAAGAACAAGAAACGCTTCATAATAAAAAAACTCATTAATTGACTCGTGACATAAATTATACATGCCCTTTGAACATGTTCATAATGGTGTATAATAGCCATTGTTATTCTAATCATCGATTTGATTGATCAGTTGAAAAAGGAAATCATAAGAGGATTATGATATGGAGAATTGTGTGGAAAAGGTTAATATGAGAGTCCACGGTACATATTGACGTGTATGACACGTGCCCCGTTGTTGTAAGTTCTTAAAACGAAACAATTCACTATTTTCCATTTTTCCAATAATTGAGTCATTGTGACAAGGGAACAGGATATATTGATATATACGTCTATAAACAATTATAACTGAGATGAAAAATGTTGGCAGGTATGATGTTCGATTTGAGTTTAATGAGATTGGTCTGTAACGGACACTCGCACTACGAGACAATTTATGATTTTCATGACATATGCATTTGCCTGTATACTTGTCCAAAAAAATATGATTGTATTAATTCAAAATATTTCATAGATTCATCCATTCATAGATTCATCAATGAAAACCTAACAAGATCTATAATAAATGCCTAAGTCGAAATCACGTGCTTTTTACCTGAATACTGTTTATGTAACCTGTTAAACATTATCAACAACAAATTTAAGTTAACAAAATAACGTCTGACTACTTGAAACGATTCATTGTAAAGTTTTCGATCAGAATCGCGACTTAATACCTCTTTTTCGTCATTCTACTCAGCCGATTAGTATTTAAATTATATTTTTCAGCAACAGTCGTATACTAACTGATAAATAACATCATTCATAAAGTTTGGCATATGTGAACTCCACCAATTCATGAAGTGTCTCTTTCATTTTGTAGAAACGACCTAAGCATTGTTGGCTATGTATTTATACATTTTAACCCTTTAAAAATAAATCTTAGCAGCTCTGTGCCTACAATTCTTGGTACCAAATCACTGAATAATTGCAAGATATAATGTACAATCGGAAATATGCTGTGGATTGTCCCGCCACATAAAACCGTTTATATTGTCATGCTAAAAATCTTGCGTGTACAACGGCCTTGATTTACCGGAAGTTGTCATGATAACCCTAGTTAAATCAACCCTAAAATTAATTAAAGGTGACCCGTAAAGACTCCAAAGAAGCAAGTAACAAGGCTAAGTATGGAATTTTGCATGTATGCCAAGAAAGAGCGACATTAAGGACATGGCGACTGCACCAATCAATGGCCAAGGAGGCGCTGAAAGGACCAAGCTGTCAGACACCATTGTGAGTGGTGTGAATATCATATTGTTATCGACAACCCCACGTGCAACACGTGCTTTTGATGCTGAACCACGGGCCATCTGTGACACGCTTGATTCATTTGAATATTGCAACATTATATCTATTTAGCCAGTCAGAGAGTAGGAATACCGTGTATTTTCACCGAGGTGTTTTTGATTATACATCATTTTCTTTTTTGTATTTATGAAAAGGTCAAAGCATATGTTTGACAGAATGAGACGTTTTATACAGTAATACGTCCACGGGCCTTAAACATTCATTGTAAGAAAATATTGCCCGAGTTTTACAGAAAAGCATATTCATTTCTTATTAACCTTACATAAATAGTTAAATGGACTCACATTGTTTATATCCTTTTTATTTTATTTTTGAACGTATATATGCATGTTGTAAAATCTTAAAAAGCACTCCTTACGGGAATTAGTATTTTGTATAAAAATATGCTCTTCGTGTCCCTTTACAAAGATAAAAATTAAAATCTAGAAATGTATTTATTAGAATTTAGTTCGTAAGAAAGCTACTGATTTTCAAAAGTATTTCTTATTAACTTTACATTTTTTGAAATTATTCAAATATAATATGAAAATTACATCATTTCAATTAATCGCCAGGACTTCAGATAATCAACATGACATGTATAGTTACAATATTTATATACGAAATCACCCTTCATTTCAACTTAGCCCATGGTGTGCCTTATCAAATTTCCGTTGATGGAGATACTTCCGATATTCGCGTTATAACGCGGCTACTTTCAAGAGATTCCATGTCATCGCCTTATGAACGCTACTTGGTCGATATATCATTTTCTAGACTTGCCATTGGCTCCTGTAAGAATTAAATCTTTGAGATATCAAAAGTATCTTACGTTATATTCCAACACTGTTGAAATCATATCGACATTTAAATACGTTTTTTAAAATCTAAGCAATAGACCTTATAAATAAAGGAACATATTTTACGTTCATCATACAACTTTTACAGTCTGGTTGAAAAACGCATTAAATAAGACAAGTCCTCAAAACCTCTTGTTAACATTTAAGTCTCAATTTTCAATGAAGTAACTGCATGTGCACGTAAATAAAATATGTAACTCCGGCATGACCTTTCAAATGACAAAAGCAATGTCGATTTTAATTTAGTCCAATAACTATCAAAATAATCAGTGAAAACACTGATTTCGTGTTGTGGCACGGATATTATTTTGATATAAGTGATTCTTACTCTTATTGAAAGTTTCACCTTACCAATTCAATAATGATAAGTATAGCGTTTACCTTGATATAAAAATATTACTCAAATATTACATAATTATGGATTTGATGTGTTTCGAATCCTTTCACAAATATGCATTTTCTACCAATCAAATAAATATTCATATAAAAACGGGTTGTCAAATTCAAAGTAGTTTTTATCCATATAGAATTATTTCATTGTCAACGCTCAGCGCCCTGATTGATTGATTGATTTCACTTGCAGTAAAATAAATTTGTCTGATCAAATATTGGTCGTTGGAATAAATGACTCCGAAAAATTGATATAATGCTAATTTGTTGACTGGGTTGAGAAAAAGATGATAAAAGAATGGATTTCTTGATGAGAATACTGTTATAACACATGTAATGTTATTTGAAATTGTCATTAGGCCTAATCTTATTTGTTTTGATACCGTATTTCCTGGAATTCAGCCCGGAACTCGACTAGAACCCGCATGGTACGGGTTGCTGGGTAAATACAACCCGGCTATCCCACATATAAATCTTCTGATACAACCCGGCTATCGAAAAGAACCCATATGGTAAGCGTCCGGATTATTAACCATGTTTATAAAACAGAACTCCGGGGTTGTATTTAGGGAAATACGGTAACAAGTGACGAGCGCCATTGTATTTCCCACTGCATAATAGATTTAATTTTACAAAATAAATATAAATTGACGAAGATTGAATTTATTCATTTGCAAAACTCATTTCCCGTAAAAAGTGAATGTTTCTCTAACATGTCGGTCAATAATTCTGCCCTGTAAGGTTTTCACAGGTCAATTAGTGAAATGGAATTCGTTCAAGGGTTTTAATAACGATTTTCCAAGAGTTGGAGGGAGTCAATACCTTGGCACGTAATTCATTAACCAAATAGTAGGAAAAGTCAGTTCTCGAAGTTCAAGGAAAACAAAATCGCTTCAAATACCCTAAATCGATAACAGTGAGTATTTCTGAAAGAGCGTCTAGATTTGACTACAAAAATACTCTACTTTAAAATGAATAGGAGTCGCGCGACATTTTACTTTTTCCCTAAAACATTTTTATGAATGTCGCGTTGAGAAAAACTATAAAGAGACTGTATATAAGTCAAATGGCGTTATAGGTCGTTTCGGAGAAATATCCAGTCCAAATCTGTATCTCGATAAATGGTATTCGTAAGAACAGCAATATTTTCTGGACAACAAAAGCTTTAGTGTGAAAATCCCAAATTTTAGGAGTATATATTCTTGATAATTACGTGTAAATGACGTTTCTGAGTATATGCTTACTCCTAGTTCTGAGAACGCGTATGCTTATATGTTCGGTCCCGAATGTCATGTTTTTCAAAATAAAGACGCAATCCACAAAAGCCTCCCGTTCTTAATGATTATATGTATGTATATATGTATGTATATATGTATGATTATATGTATGTATGTATGTATGTAGTATGTATGTAGTATGTATGTATGTATGATTATATGTATGTATTTGTGTATGTATGTTTGTGGGAATGTGTATGTATGCACACGAATGTATCCCACTTCGACCTTGTTGTCCATGACGGCCATTTATGAAAGTGTCTTGTTCATTATCGATATCAGGACACTTTTATCAAAAGATTTTCCTATTCAGAAACCATTCTTGAAGTTCAATTGTTTAATACCGCCTTTGCACTTCAATATCCCGAACCAGAATGGACAATTAGTGAAAATTCGTCTCGAAGTAGCAGCCCGAATGTTCACGGATATCACGAAGTTCTCGAGGCCAGAAGATGTATTTCGTGCACGCGAGAAGCACGTGCTCCTACACACCTTATTGCACTACCCACTTCATTCATTGGGCTTTGACACGCATGAAGCCCGTGCTCCTACACACATAACATCACTACACACTTCATTCATACATCAATGAAGGGGTCCAAACAAGTTGGTAGGAATTAACATAATCTAAAAGGTTTAAATTTTGTGGTTAATTCTACTCGAACCCAGTGGAATTTAAGTCAGTTACTGTCATAGTTTCTGAGATGAATCGGGAAACATTCTATCTCTCCATCTATCTATATTTTTTTTAATTTTTCTTTCTTTCTATCCATCTATGTATCTATCTATCTATCTCCATTCATACAGGCATTTGCCTTTAACTTATCTACAACCAGATGATACACATACACTGTCAATATGACAAATATAATTTATTGACTCATGCACAGAAACAGAATAATATATCATGATATATTCATATTAAAACCGAATCAATTAAATAAGTCCACAATTGTTTCAAAGGTTTCTTCAAACATAGAAATAATCGTTTTAAACAACAAAAGGTACAGTTAAGCGAAAAGGTTACCCATCGCCTTTCCCCTACAAAGCAGCCGGACAGACAGAATGAATGTATCATATTGACAGAATGATCGATTTTCAAAATGACCAGCATATCCATTTTTGTTTAGCGCCTTGGCAATATTTCAGTCATTAGCGGCGTACAGTATACTCGACCCTTCGCCTTTAAGTATGGCGTTGGAGCCATGAATGTCGTTTTCTTTAATGAGGAAACATTTAAATGTTATTTCTGTATTTTAAATAAAAGATTTATATGAAATTCAACTACTTACATCAACACAATTCAAAGCAATCTTGGATTAATCAAGGAGAAACATAACATGCAAGATAAAAGAAAACAGAAACATCTCATTAACGAAAGCGTTCAAGGCTCACTCTCCTTCAGCGACGAGACTATTGGACTGTTCCATTATTTGGTAGGGGTTGCCCTAATTGCACTTAGAAGTGTCTGCTATGTGAATTACTGCAAGTGAGACTGTAACGTTGTTGTTTCAGACACTAGCGTGCATTTACTTAATCCAAACTTATATATATATAATATTTGAAAAAGAGTTCACAAGTATACAGTATTATATATTCAAAGACAAAAAATGACACATAGCCATCATTACTCCAACATGTTTCATTGATATCTTCAGGGAGTCTTACAAAAACAGTTATGACGTTATGATGTCACAATATAATTGACATAACAATGGTATGACGTCACAATATAGCAAGTGGTAGGATGGACACAATATGTTATCATATTGTGTCCATCCTACCACTTGCTATATTGTGACGTCATACCATTGTTATGTCAATTATATTGTGACATCATAACGTCATAACTGTTTTTGTAAGACTCCCTGAAGATATCAATGAAACATGTTGGAGTAATGATGGCTATGTGTCATTTTTTGTCTTTGAATATATATATATATATATATATATATATAAACGAAAAATTCACAAACACTCCTCTCAGGTATAAATATTATTTCATCTTCATATACCTGAGAGTAGTGTTTGTGAATTTTTCGTTTGTATCATTATTTCATATATTTATATATTTGTGGTCATATATTGTAAACTTCCGCCTCTAATTTTCACATTTCAACATTTTAAAAGATTCTCATAACGTCGTTATTATGACGTTTCTTTTACGATAAATGAGGGTTTTATTGTACAGAGTCCATTTTGCATCCTTCCTACATCGTCACACTTGTTCCTTTTCAAATGAGACAACCAATTCAACAGCATTACTTTAAAAATGATCTTCTAAAATGCCATGATTAGTTGTAAATTGCAATCGAGTATGGCCGATATCCATATTGGTCATATATATCATCACTTTCAAAAATTGTCTTCCAATATGTCATGATAAATTGTAAAATGCTATCAAGTTTGGCCGGGATCTGTAAACCACACACATTGACGTCATAGAGCGAGATATTATGTAACAGAAGATATGTGTTAATAGCAATGTCCAAGTACTGGGAAAAAGAAATCGAAACATGATAAACAAACAGATTTGTCGGTATGAAATAATTAACTCTGAAAACAATCATCACTGTTTTCTATTTGAAATAGACATAGCACAATTGTAAGCTATTGTAAATCTATTGGTAAGGCTTGAATATCCACATACAAATTTAATGTAGAATTCACATTCAATCAGTCAATCAACTGTCCAACCATAAACAAATCTACGATATCTCGTGATACTAACAAATGTGAGTAGGGCTTTAGGGGCTGTCATCAATACAAAAACCCCAACTGTAATGTGACAATAACAAACCATCACACTATTAACTAAATACATCGTTGTATAGACGTGTCTCATCGCTGTCGCGTATATTCCTTGTATTCTTGTGCGTATTGATTATAATTTATTTATATAATATCGTTAAAATATTATAAAAGATTGATTGAAATATTATACTAACGAAAAGAGATGATTCTCAGTTTAACGTTGCTTTCAAGAGTACTATATTATAACGGGTTGCTCGTATTATTGTAGGGAGAAAGCCCGAGACGCTATGATGGCTATGTGTTGCGATGAAACCTGCGAGAATTACCAAACCATGGGTGGTACTGCACTGAAATTCATTGTAGCATTCCACCAAAACCTGACTGCATGTAGAACAGTTCTCTACTGCAGACTAAGATGCAGAGCCCCTTGCGGGATTCGAACCCTGGACCGCTATCCTGCCCCAAGTATAAATGATGCTTAACCGTCATTTCATATGCGTTATGAACTTTATACTATCGGATGTATATAATCATGTTGAATACAGTAGTCCGTAAATATTAACATCAAACAATGATCTTAAAATGTAGTTTGTTTATTTAAGAAATTGACATAAAATCGTGTCTGCAATTAATAATATGCGTGAAAAACGAGATCTTTTGAGTAAAGACTTAGTTTGAGGCAGGTGTTAATGGGACAGTAGAACTTTTTTAGGTAAACAAAATAATCTCACGAAAACAAAAATAAATGTTACCAATTTCAAAGTAAACTTTTAAATTGAAAAAAGCAATTCTCAAACCAACTTAACACGTTTGGTTAGGTTATGTCCATCCAATTCCCTAGCTTAAATGATTAAATGGTATTCCCACTAAAATGGCCGCCAGCAGTTATAGCTTGTTACATAATTCTTTCTTATAAAGATAATCAATTTGAGTGACGAAGTGTTTGATAGATAATGCATTTAGAACGAAGATATTTTAGGGGAAATAAAATTTCAAAAAAATATGTAACTGTCAAATAACATCGTTATCAAGAAAATAATAATCCATGCATATAATAAACATGTAATTGCCTAACAATTTAAGAAAAAGATCCATGTGTATATTTAATTCTATCCTCAGCATATTAATATAAATATAACCGTTTATACAATATAACTTCTCCACTGAACTAAGCCTACGAAGATATCAGAAACAGACTATAGGTTCTTCGTTCGATTCCAAATGCTCGTTAAGCATCTTTGGTACATAATTTAGCCTAAACGCAAGGTGGAAATAATTCGCGCTGTCCCTATCAACGATGCGAGTCTTTAATTCCATATCCCCAAGATGTATGATTAATTCTTCAAATCGCGAACATCTTACGGTAAGCGGATGTTACAACCATTGAATTGGCCTTAGCTCCGAACTAGGGCGCGCTTCCTGTAACTATATTAACAAACAGTACATACACGCCATGCGATGAGCCTTACCGTGTTTTAGATGTAAAAACATCTGTCAAGGATTACAATTACTTCAAAAGGTCATTCAAAGTTCAAAGATCACATAGTGTGGCTTCATGCTGTCTAAAAGTTTGCTTTGAAAATATTGATTTTAGAGTTCAAATATTGATTTTAAAGGAATTTGGTTATTTTAACAGAAATAGGTTTGATATAAATCTTAAATAATTAAATACATATAAACACCTTTGTGCATAATAATTAAATAATTAAATAATCGCATTTCTATTGTATCTATCTATTCTATCGATTGGTTAAGTATTGATTCAAGCAAAGACGTATAAACGTCTTTGATTCAGGTTGGTACGAGAAGCTTATGATACATCATGATGGTATTTTATATATTTGACAAGGATCATTTATTCTCTATGACGTAGAAACAAGGGGAGATAATGTTGCCCATAAACGCGACATTAAACTATTTACAATAAAGGTTGACCTTGCCGGTACATCGTCTATTTAATGAATGTTTTATGCATCATCACAAACAAACGAAATAAAACAAACAAATGGTCCACAGTTAAAGAAACGGTGCTAATCGACCCTTTGGAAGTGTTTTAAAAATATACATTGCTTAATTGCAAAATTGTTCATCTCATACATTAACCTTGTCGAATGAAAACCAAATTTAAGTATGTATAAATGTACAATCTAAAAGGCAAAGCTCACGAATAATGTTCCAAAGACAAAATCTGATGGACTCAAGAAATCTCAAGGTCGAGTGATAGTCTAAATGCTTTTAGATGTGAAAGGAATTATTCGATGAAGATGACTAATTAATTTCACCTTTAACTTCAAGATCGTTAAGAGGCAATTGTGTTTGATATGAAAATGTAAAGCTGTAACACTTACCGGCAAAGAAAAACACCACAATCATGTATAAACCTTCCATGGTGCGAAACTGTCTTTCAAATCGCTTCGTGCGAACACTTCACTTGCAAGAGAGATATCCAAGCGAACCGACCATCGATCGGAACTACCAGTAATGGGCTTCAGACAAATACGATCTAGTGCGAATGACTCGCCGGCTTTCGTACACACGGACAATTCATGATTGTTTGTCGATTCTCGACTGTTCCATTATAGCCTAGGGGTGGAAAAACAACGTGTTGCATGCGGATGCTCATAAATGTGTATTTGATTGGCAGTTTGCGCGTTCAGAGTCGATACAAGTTGGAAATTATGTCAAAGGATTTAAAGGTCAAGCAGAAATCTGTCACTTCCGGGTCAAGAGAACACCATCGCTTCTACCTTTGACATTTACGAAAATATTGATTTTCCGCAGATATGTAAAGAAATTTGCAATGTTGAAGACTATTTTTACCCATCAAGATATTGGACTGAATTGGGGCATCAGAACACAAGCCTAAATGTCGAGACTTACTTTTGAGTGAAATCATGATTTCTTAGATCAAGCGGCCAAAATTAGGCCTACGTAAGCAAAGCTTTGCAATTATCAACCAAGAAACAGGGGATCCCAACCTTCGATCGACTCGATGGACGTAACCGGAATGTAAATTTGCACTGAAACACAATAAGCTAACAAACGAACCACAAACGAGGAAATTTGATTTCCTGATAAAATCTTGTTTCTGCCCCAAATGAATGCGTACTGAAATTTGATTCTACCAAAACAAGGAATTAAAAGCATTGAATTTCAACACTCTCGAGCTAAATCCAGTTCCACTGAATAAAATCTTGCGTATGTTGATTTACACCAATGCTATTAGCTGTGTTTGATTTTAAAAAAATATTCCAAAATCACACTCTGAAAGTCGTTTATAAAATATTCAGTTCAAAGTCCAAAATATTTCTGGAAAGGGCATAAATCAATATAATTCTTTGTTAGAAGGTATAAACCCAAGACTTAAAGGAGCAGAATCCGTCTTTTTAGGTATAAAAATTGATCTCACGATAGCGAAAATAAATGTTTCCATTTGCAAGACAAAGTTTTTTAATCAAATAAAGCATTTTTAGAATCAACGTAACATATCGGATAATCTATGCAAATCCATTTCCCTCAACACAAACGATTAAAAGGTGTTCCCACAAACATGGCCGCAAGCGGTTTTTGCTTGATTCTTGATTGTTTCGTCCATGGATACGGAGAATCGGGTTTTTGGACCATCTGAAGATAATACATTTGTCGAAGACTAATGATTAATTTGGAAATTTTGAAGAAATAAATCTTTAAATAACGTGCTACTGTTTGGTTTAAACATATTTTATTCACATGAAAAAGATTGGGAACAAGTTCTCCGACTTGGGATACCCTCTCCTTGAAATGTAAAATGGTAATTTACATTTTTTAAGAAATATGGCAGATAGTTAACAAAAAAGTAGCATAGAAAAAGAAGACATTAAGAAGAATATTGGTTTCCTGAATGTGTTAAAATCGCTTTGTCTAACTAAACAATGGTTGGACTTACTTAAATACAGTTTTGTTTTGACATAGTGATAGGTCTGCACTTCTTTCTAGCAAAATTTTATTTCCTTCTTTTTGACGTTAAGTGGACGACGTCGTCAAAGAGCCGGTTTCGCTTTCCTTTGGTTAATCTTTTTTTCGGAAAATTTACAATATTGTCAAATATCAACAAACAAAGAAATGGTTGAAATATTATGGAACACGAAAAAGGCGATGATATATACCGACGATCAAAAGAATGTGAAATGTTGAATATTTCCAAAATAGATTCAAACCCAGTTTTGTTACTTTTAGGAGCAAAGGGCACAAACGCAACAAACTCTTCACTGTCATCACCATTTTATATAATGTCAATCATTTGCCTTTTGTTTATCCTGGACAGAAAAATTCCCCAATGATCTGTACAAATGCACCGTAGACTTACTATAATCAAACAACTGTGTAAGAATATATATACCTAAAATAATTAGCATTCAAAGTGTGAAATTGTTATAAAAAAAATAAAAATTATCCAAGTTCTGTTGAAATTTACATATATCAATGCAAATGACGTATGAATGACGTCATCTAACAGTGCCCTGGCATCAGGTACGGTCATCATGCGCCGCAGTTACGTAAAACGAACGTGATTACAACGATGACCTATATAAATCCCAACATATATGTAGGTCATGTTGTTTGCGCCGTGGTCGCACTTTTTAATGAAATAATAAACGCCCTTTTCTATGATACCTTTACAATGCAGAAGTATAGTATGTTTATCGCTTTCGCTCGTTAGATGCAAAATCATTTACTCGTTCATGAACAAGTTACAACGCGAGACATGCTTGTGTTTCTAGACTAAAATTTAGTCCATGAAAAGTTTTAATAATTTAGTGTTCCTTCATCCATAATATTTTTTTCTTTGAGCTCCTAATTTCATATTCAGTCAATCTAGACTTGCTGAATGTGAACCTAGACTGTATATACACAGTCATGAAGCAGGACTCTTGTGTTACTTGTCTGCGTGTTAATATATGACTATATTCCGAGTTTTCGAATGTTTAAAGGCACGCTTTGCTAGGGAAATAAATGGACCACACAAAAATAAAGAAAGTGTTATCCATAGCAAGACAATTCTTTTAATCAATAAATGTTGTTCTTGAACGAACGCAAGTTTGGTTAAGCAAAGCTCCATCTCTTCAACTTGAATAATAAAATTATCAATACAATGGCCGGATGATTTTTTTCACTGGAGTCGTGACGATTTTCAACGACTACATATAAATGGGTTGAGTAAAGTGAGTTGAGCAAAGAGACGTTTGACCATCTGAAAGGTAATATATATATATTGTATGAATTAATATATAATTAGAAAATGTAAACATATAGATATAATGAAAAAAGAAAACTGGGTTGAGTGATGTGACGTTTTACCCTCTGAAGATAATATATTTTGTTTAAACCAATGGTAAAAAGTTTAAAATAAAACATCAAAACGCACTGCAGTGGCTTTAAAACATGAAGTTTCATATTATGGTTTTGTTAAAGACACAATGACCCTTGGCCAATTGGTATGTTATCGGATTCTTAACGCACTGGTTGGCTTTCATCCGTATGAAAAGCCTTTCTTGTCGGAGAAATAATCAAATTAGGATCTAACCAAATTACGTCGGTCTACTAATTAGCCGGTCTACGGAATGTTATATTAGATCATGGGTTTCCACTTGCAAGGCTTAATTCTTACCAAATATTACAAGAGGATCGTTGTTGTAAATGCTATTTACCAAAGAGACCTAATGTTTACATAAATGTTTCAATCGTACAGCTTTTCGATATAAAAATATTATTCTTGCTGCATCTTGCATACTTATTGCTTAGTGAAGAACAATATTGTCACTTTAGGGGAGTTTAATGATTTTTTTTATCTTAATTAGAAAAATGATGTCTTCAGCATTTTTCATACCTTGTTACCATACCTTGTTGATTTCTACATTCCTACACTGATAACGGTGTCGTTTCCATGGTTTCAGACAGTGTTTCCATTCTATACTAGCGAGGCGATAATCGAGACATGTAAAACACGCGTTGCACGTGCCAAACGCTTTACGCAATGTACAATGAAATGAACATTACACGAGCTATCACTTGGGCTTCGTGTCCACACGACCGCGATATTTTAGGAAATCTAGATTTGAGCTGATATCTACAACACGAAAACAGGGTACGAGTAAGAAATGCAATTCCAATTGACGATCTAGAGCCCTACATGAATACGCCATTGACTCTGTAGCTCATTAGTCGTTGCATTATTTGCAGTTCAATAATTATGTATAAGATAGTAAAATACAATGGGCAATAAATCTTCAAGGTTATGCAAATTATAACTTGCTAATTGAGTCATGCTTGCATAAGATGTCAGCATTTTATGGCCTTTACATCCATAAAAATACTCTGGAAAATGATCTCACATCAGAATTTGACTCGCTACCACACGTTCTAATACTTTTGCCCCAAATCCATTTCTAAAGTGTCAACCTTTGAAAAAAAGTTTTCACCTTATGAGGATTAGCGCCATCGGTTATCTTTATCACGAGTAGAATGTGTTACTTTAAAAAACAAATAAAACTTTGTTAGTGAAACCAAAGGCGTTACCAGAACATATTCATGCAATATCTTGAAACAAGGTTCTACTAATCACACATATGTTTTAAAAAATGAATAAAAGTCATTTTTAAAGTCGATCGTTCTTTATGTGTGGATAAACTACGGTAGCGATGTTGCACTATGTTAGGGGAAGTAAGGTAACGACGACTGTTCTAAATTGCCAGTTACTCTTTGACATTATCATTGTGTGTAGAGCTTCCTAAGAGCGGGCATGTGACTCGGAATAACAAGGGTCGTAGACAGCGCCCCTGTCTAGGTCCAGTAATTGTGGGAAATGTATGGTAGTCAACAAAGTTATTATGCTGAAAAACTAACGTAATTATGAAAAAAATTATTTGAGACTGAACCTTAAAATTAATGTCAAGAGCCGGGTAGATATCTAACCGCCGAAATAAATATTATGTTACACATGGATTTAATGAAAAAGGCGTTTAATAGCTACTTGGCGGGTGCTGAAGTCGTCTCAAATTGCAGTAATAAATTTGAACAACATGCAAGGTTTTCTTGTTTTTTTCCCTGCTTGTACTACAACGTAAGACAACGTTGTCTGATACTAAATATTGAGGTCCCATACGCCATAAAACTCGCCTTTCACTAATTGAATTAACGGTGCTCTAATTAAGAAGGTGACATACATATAGACGTAGTTCCAGTGTTGAATGGGAGGTAGGTCATTTATGAATACGTTACGAGTGATACTTACCGATGTCACTTACTAAGTATGTTTATAACAGTATATATATCGGAGCTTGATATGTCTACGTCAAAAGCCTTGTTATATATGGTATATGACCTATCTTGATGTCTCCCGTGTCTGTGGTCCCTTATCCATTGGGTTTATAGTTTGACATCGTTTGAGGTGAAGTGAGGTATGGTGAGGTGAGGTAAGGTGAGGTATGGTAAGGTTAGGTGAGGTGTGAGTTGAGGTGAAGTGAATAAAGCTCCCAACAGTACTCAGATAAAGATATTCAGCAACACAAAAGCCTGGCTTCAGGCAACTTGACCTTTTACTCATGTAAAGTATCTTCAATGGCGCATCTAAGGGATTTCTTAGGGTCTTTATAACACAAGGGTCTCTGGTGGTTGATGCCCCCAACCCTTTTAAAAATGTTTTCGCACATACTTAAGCTCCAATGTCCAAGCCGCCCCTTTACGATTGAAGATAATCATCGCCGCCCCTCCCTAATGAAGCACTGTTGGTTTTGTTTGTCTTGAAATAATTTCTCATCACCTTGTCCATCCTAACTCTTCAATCACCCACCGCTCCGGCCACCGCAATCCCGATTTCCATAACCCTGGAAAACAGCGATGTACAATTTATCTTGACGATTCTAAATAGAAATAAAATGTTTTGGTCGTTTTTTTAATTTAATACATCACGATTTATAATTCGACAGCTGTTGACGTTGCTATTTTAAAAAAAAAGCACTTTTTAATGAGTAATATATGTATCATTCCAAGTCACCATGGAAGTCATCGTTCTATGGAAACCGCATAAAATAAAAGTTGATATAGATCTGATCTATAAAAGGTAAACAGAATTATCGATTTGAAAAAAGTGTCTTGGAAATAAATTGCGTGACACATAGAAGCAACGCTATAAAATAAATAAATATATATATATCCCTGCTTTCGGATAATGCGGGAGGGGTTATCCATAATGCATGTTTCACATTTACAAACAGTGACATTTCCCTTATCCCAAAATGATTGAACTTCAGGGACAGTATTGTATATAAAACTAGATCTGGAAACCTTCGGCCATCAATTTTGATTCCATCCAAACTTATCCCAACAGTACTTTTCTATCTAAATTTATCTCGACCTTTAATTGCATTATCCCATATCATAAACATATTATGTTGTCCTTACTTAATAGCAATGGGATCGGAAAATGGGACTCCTATCACTGAATGTGACGATACAACGTAGGTCGGTTACAGGGAGTATGCTGTTGGTCAACTTCTTGTAATTTCATCGAAAAGTAGTGGTTGTTTAAGAAAATTATCATTTTAAAGCTTATCAGTTTAGTATGGAGACAATAAACAGGATAAAGTCCTGATTTATGATCGAAAACCGGACATTTGCGCGCGTCGGTAACTCAAACGTAATTTTGGAAACTTATCTACAGTAAAATCAGAGACAGATGTGTTTGTGGTGTAAGGTGGAACTAGGACGTAGAATTTCGACCAATTAACATTTACATGTTCGTATTCGATTATCTTTGAAACAAACGTTTTCATAATTTTGGAATTTTAGAGCTGAAGATGCACGTTTAACGAAGTGTTTTGAACTTAACTCTGGGCATGTGGTATTTTATCCTAAATAATAACACCACTTGGCTCGGATAAGAATAGCAATCGTTGTAGCCTTCTGGTCTGTTACTGGGGTGGGGGGGGGGGGATTTTTCCCAAATGTCGACCATAAAATAGATGGCCCCCGAGGATGACCTCGCCCCTCCCTCTGAATGTGATAATAAACTCTGGGTCGGATAAGGACAGCAATCGTTGAGGCCTTATGGTCTGTAACTCGAACATGTCGAACATAAAATGGATGGCCCCCGAGGATGACCCCCCTCCCCCTCACCCACTTACACCAGAATGTAATAAATAATGACACTTGTATTGGACTCTACGGGACTCCTTTCTCTGAATGTGATAATAAACTCTGGGTCGGATATGGTTAGAAATCGATTAAGCCTTATGGTCTGTTACCATACCAAGGTCTCTCCCCCTCCCTGTATTTTTATTGCATTAACCCATCACAAGAAATATATCACATTATCCTAAATAATAACACTTGAATTTGGAAACTACGGGACTCCTTTCTCTGATCGTGACATCAAACTCTGGGTCGGATAAGGATAACAATCGATGAAGCTTTGTGGTCTGTTTCCGGGACAAGCTCTTCTGACGGGGTATCATCACTTGGTATTGATCTCGCCAACTGACCGGCATGGTCACTGCAAATGGTTTTGTGTACGGGGTTAACTCTCTGTGCGCCATGGTCAGACTAGATAGTTTGAGCGCCGGAAGATCGACACGTGATCAACTACTTTTGACGTTGTCAACTTTGAACAAACTGATTTTACATTACAGTTATACTATTGTCAGATTCAAACCATAAACGATCAACAATTGAATTCAAAATTCATTGTCCGTTTAAGTAAATACTCACAGAAATGAATAAACATCGATACTTGACATATTTCTTGTAATAATTTTCGAAGCATTTAATATTGTGATGTTTTAAAGAGGCAGTAGCACATTGCAAGACAATGTCTTTAAACCAAAAGAAGCAGTTTTAAAACGAACGTACCGTAATCAGTTCAACTATGCAAATCGATTTCCCTACCTCAGATGATTAAAAGGTGTTAACAAAAATCGCCATGATCAGTGAAACAATGCGAATCCTTTTCCCTACCTCAGATGCTTTAAAGGTGTTCACACGAAAATGGCCGCCAGTTATTTGTGATTGATACCTGATTATTTCTTCTACGACTATTGGTGATCGGGTTGAGTAACGAGATGTTTTCACATTCTGAAGATAATACATTTTGCATAAACTGATGTTTATTTTGGAAAATTTGAAGAATTAAATCCTTCAAAAACGTGCCTCTGCCCCTTTAAAGTGACATAGAGTATGTTTTCAGGTGTCTACGACAAACGTCAACAAAATGCATGTCCTGAGTTAAGTTCGAATCTCATCCCCAAACTTGCATAACTATCTCTAAAATTCCAAAAAATTGAAATTTCTGGTTTTCAATGATATTCGGAAAACGGTCATAAAAGTCTAAATTCTGCGTCCATTATTATTGTATACCAGGTAACTGACCCACTTAACATCTTTGTCTTTGTGTCTGCTGTAAATAAATTAAAAATGGCGCGCGCCATTGTCCGTTTTTTTTATATCACAAGTCACGACATTGTTGTAACTATACAGGATTAATGAACATTAGGATGGGGCTCTTCAGCAACAACCACTACTCCTTGCTCAAATAACACAATTTTTAAAGTTTGACATATTTGACTCCAACAACGTACTGAGTAAATTATGATATATTTAGAATAAACTGATGCATGATATCAGTTCAGCCACAGTTATGAAAATGATTTTCACTACCATCTTAACTGTCCTTTGTATATTATTAAAAAATATAACATGTTTAAATCATCCGATAAATTTCTAGAAACACTTGTGTTGTTTGTAATTTGAATAATCATTTTAGAATATTTTTTATTACATCTAATGTATTTGTATTGATTAAGGAGTTATTTCGGTCTCTTGAGGCCTGGTGTTTGTATGTTTTATCTGTTTATTGAAACTTTGTTTTATCAATTGTAACAAATGACACAGTAGTAAACTATATCATTATTATTATTATTATTATTATTATTATTATTATTATTATCATTATCATTATCATTATTATTATTATTATTATTAGTATTAGTATTAGTATTAGTAGTATTTTTGTTTGTGAGATGATTGCTGTACATGTCTTGAGAGGCCTTTTAAGTTTTTGTATGTATAAATTATGTTAAAATCGAGCAATTGAGCGACTTACACTTATCACAAAAAGCATATTGTATCCTTTTCCTGTTCGAAAGTACAACTTAATGTGTTATCCTGTTGGTGTTGTATAAACAATGAGCTATAAAACCTTCTCGTAATCCTGTTGAAGAGTGTTTTATCCAATTTATAAAAAGAAATTAAGTTGAGACCTTTATCATAGCTAGTTTCTCTTATCATGTTTCTGAAATACGTTATACATTATTCAAAATGATATAAACATTATGTCAATTATAATTCATTTATATTTTAATCCCTTCTAGATATTTAAGAAATGAATTTCATCATATGGTTGTCCACACGGTTATAACCTGTTTGAAACTTGTAAGATAAACTTGTATAACCGGCAAGCTTGCGACGCCGGTTATACAAAAGTTTATCTTACAAGTTTCAAACAGGTTATAACCGTGTGGACAACCATATGATGAAATTCATTTCTTATAAATTCAAACGTTGTATTTAAAGCGAAAATGCATTCGAAATGCAATTCTATAGCTGCTTGTCGCACTGACCTACGTACCGGTTACACCAAGACGGATCTCTACCCGTATTCAGACGCATAAACAAAATAGTTCCAAAGACTCGGTAAAAATGACACTTTTTTATTCTACAAATAATACATTTTGTGTATCAAAAAACTAACAATGATTATATTTTTGGAAAAAAGTGGAAAATGTAAAGTTTAATTTAAATAGATCAAAGTTAACAAATAACACTCGCGTATTTATACTGTCCAGAATCTAGGTGACAGTACAGCGTGTTTTGGCTAGTTCCGGCACGATATCGTATAACCTGCATTTACTGAAGGTTATTTTGTATAACCCTCAACTTTGGGTTCATTGAAATGTATACCGATCACATGACCATGTCTGATCCAATCAGAATGCAGCATATCGTTTACATCACAAAGTCTGAATTTATTACTTTATCTTTTCTTTTTCTGTTATTCAATTTTCGGGGTTTAAAGTTCCTTTAAATTTCCACGTGATCTAATCGCATAAGTAAAAAGTTTACTATAAATTCCTCGCCGACCTCTATCTAAAAGTCTTGCTATATGAGGCGGAGTATAACTAGATTATATAACTAGACACTATAATTGTTCCTTGCGTCCATAAATCTGGTGTGAAAACGACCATTATCTTTTCACGGTAACACCTTAGTCCCGGAATGCCAAAGGTAAAGATACACGATACCGCGTAACATGATTCCAGTTTTTCGGTTGCCATGGTTTGCAGATTCCTCCGAACCTACTATAAAGATAATTTTACCAAAGAGACGCTTGTGTATAAGTACTAAGGAAGAACAGATGGTAAAAGATGTGGTGTATTTCTGGAATTTGATATATCGCTTACAAATGAACATTCTGACAACACTTTGGCGTACCGTATTTCATTTAATTCCCGTTTCACTCGACTCTACGTATACGATGCCAACACTTTCAAAATGAAACTTGATTTAAATGATGTCTTTGGCATTTTCGATTTATTAGAGACATTTACTTATCAGAAGATTTACGGTAAGTGAGACAGGGGTATCGTTTCCTAGACGATAAGTCCTGCACCAAGACTTGGCCTACTGTCTTCCTTAAATGACTGAAATATTGCCCAAGCGGCGTTAAACATAAACTCACTCACTCACTCTAACTCTTTAAGAACCCCAAACTCACCCCCACCCCCTTATTTTCCATGTCCAAAATTTATGTAAAAAACCTTAAATGGCTTTCGTATCTCCCCTATATACTATGCATCATTTAAGGGGGTAAAGGAATGAATAACATAAAATTCTTCTTTAAAACTATAATAAACTACGTTCCCCCAACTGAGCTCCCCCCAGAGCTGATAGAATTAAAACTTTACTTTACTTTATTGTCACTGTAAAAAACACAGTGAGCTTTAAATGTGTCTTTTTGGTAACAGTCGATACTTCGTGGTCAAATGACACCATTGACAGTTTGGCATATATGACTCCAACAACTCACGGAGTGGCTCTTTAACGGGTGCGCATTGTTAAAGAATGGGAGTTAAGGTTAACCTTAGTAAAGGTAAAGGAAGCCCAGCCATTGGCTTGGTTTCATGTTTTATTAAAGCTATATTTTCTTTGTTCTCTTACGTTAGGATTTTAAACATAGTGTTAATGTATGGTGGCACGTGGTCCTGTGCATTGACAGTGTGGTTCAGCAACAATCCTCGCGGCTCTCCGATTGGATGGGTGACCTCACTACTGGGTTAACTGAATGATATTCTTTCCCACACTGATAATTAAATGCGTTCAGATACTTGTGTTAACGCTTTTGAAAAGAGCTCTTGCGGTGTAAAATGTTAATATCCGGTAAAGGTTCAATCGCACTGAAATCAGATGAAATTATTTATTCATACCATCTTTCAGTCAGAAATTATGATTTTTTAGGAGATGAAGAAATCTGATGTTCCAACCACACACTCAGTAATGAAAATCACATTCATATTTGAACACATTTGGCATTGATTTGCGAAACGACGGGGTCTAAAATGTAAAAACTTGTCAATTTCCTTAAAAACGTTTACTTCTAGGTATTGTTAGTGATAACCATGTTATATCATAAAATAAACCAATATCAGCTATTGTTATCAAAATTTAGCCGAAAAAGTGTCTATTCAATATATATTGCAGAAATCTGAAAATTTGAAATTTTCTCGGATATACCACACATCTTTACCGTGGATAGGTAACTTTAACACATTGATCAAGAAGTATTGTCTGTGACGTATTCTTTTAAGAAATGGCACAATTTCAACATTTTCGAAATTGATGATTTAACATTGGGATTAATGGACTGTATATAACAAAAAATTCGAAGCGAAGACTATGTAAAATATCAACTATAATTATAAAAAAAATTGTAAGGAAACTGGGTAGACCTATGTTCAGTACTAGATAAGTACGGTAATCATGTTATATCGCGCATTATCAATTACGCTTCCAAGATAGAATCGCATGATGTTATTAAGCAGAGTGCACTCTACGACCCCATGTTGAGAAAACTATACTGGTTGATGTTTATATTGCATGCTAAAAAAACAAGACAGCTGGTTGATAACAAATTACAACATCGACAACATCGATATTATTTTGGAAAAAGTGCATGAATGTGTTAATGAATATCAGATTTAAGTTTATAGACTTTTACCTGGTCTCATAAATTATTTAATCACCAAAACGTTGAAACAATCGGCCGCTTTTACCTTACGCTAAGGTGATCGTAAGTCACAAAGTCAGCAAATGTGTAACGAGGATCTAAAAAGGATAAGGTAAAAGGTAGGATAGATTGCTCTGGGAAGTGGTTCGATCCTGCCCTGAGCGTATTACCGTACTTCCGCGAATATGACCTGAGTCTTAAAAATCGGCCTATACCTAAATCAGTTTTTAAAAGGTTGCTCTGCGAATGGTATTTTTAAATAAGGCTGATAATGAAATTGAGTCCCAAAGGTAGAGACTACGCCCCTTCCTCCCACTTTTCAGTTTCTGGTCTGACACTCCTGGATGAAAGGTAGAAAATGTGAATAGTTTTCGGAAAACGGATGACGCCCGCTTGAAGGACCATTTGAGCAGTTCCGATGGACTTGTATCGCTTACAAACAGCGGAAGAAACATATAAGAGCCTAATAGCCCTGCCGTTTAATTATAGTAAGGGGATAGGTACTGTAATTTAGGGTAGGATCAAGGAGCGCACAATATATATATATATATATATATATATATATTTAAAAAAGGAGAGTAGGTTTCTCACGTGAAGGAAAGTTATATATAAGAAAGAGTAAACATCGGATGGTTCTGACTGGATCAATCTTCTTTAATACAATACGATGAATTCATTTCGACCAGTGTATCGGTCTTTTCAAGTATGTTTGACCTACATACTTGAAAACAATACTTGAAAAGACCGATAAACTGGTCGAAATGAATTCATCGTATTGTATTAAAGAAGATTGATCCAGTCAGAACCATCCGATGTTTACTCTTTCTTATATATATATATATATATATATATATATATATGTATGTATATGTATGTATTTTTGTGTCGCTATTTGTAAGTTTTACAAGTCACCGTGCTATTGAAATTCTACGATTCTGTCACCAAATTTCATACGATGATATAAAACCTTGAGTTTCATCTTCTGTGGTGATTATACCGAACTTGAAATTAGGCTTGTCATGTTAAACATACGAGGGTGATTGATAAGTAATGAGTCTATGTTTTTAGTACCAAGGAACACAATAGCACCTCTATTTGCAAAAACACTATGACATTCTTTGGGCTCTCTCGCGAACTCTCAATGCATTTGCTGATGGTGTTTGGATAAGATAGGTCTTTTTTGAGAAAAAACTTGATCAAAAGCGTTCAAGACACTTCATGTCAAAAAAGAATCGAACCTTTTTAAGCCGATCAGTACAGTTTCATAACAAGTGAAGCACACGACAATGTCGGCCCTAAAGAAGGCATAGACTGTTTAAAGATCAGGAAAATTCTTTATTCAAATGGTCTTTTGGCAGTAGATTTAAAGTCAAACGTACATGGTCATAAGATGAAAAGCTCATGGGAAATTTACCAAGTTCGTTGAAGCTACTAAAATATTTAAATTATGGACATGGGACAAATCTTTATCAGATACTGTAGTAATCCAAAAACCCATCTTATTTCTTCCCATTTCACATGCAAAATATTTTAGCTATCTAAAGAATCGTGTTCTGGATTAAATTATTGTAAATTAAAAACATCTTGAAATCATTTACGGGTGCTTCAGTAAAGAAGGTGTGTCATAACGGTTCATAAGTTTGATAATGCCTGACCCTTGTGTTTATTTCAATGTTTTTATAAAACAGAAGGAAACAAATATTGTGTTCATCTTTATCTTCTTCATCCACCATGTAAATTTTTTTACACAATATTCAAATAATATAAAATATCCATAAGTGTTGTCAATTATCAATAAACCTATCTTTCTAGGAAAATATTTTAAATTCATAGGACTACAGGAAAAACAAAGAAAATTTGCAATTTGCTGAACAATTTATTATCTCCTCTTGAGGTGATATTTCACAAGAATTGATTGAACTATACACTGATGAATTTATCTCATCGCCCCTTTGCACCAAACTTTACTACAGTTAAATAAAAACATTCCCAAATAATACCATAAAGGTTCACAAACATGATATTCAAGCATTTCATTTTCTGAGTAAAAGACCCATATTACCTCTTTCTTCACTTTAACCCTTATTCCTCGGGACTGCTTGGTTTCAGTCAGTGTTTTCCTAGCACCTGAATAACCATGACCAAGATTTATAATCATACGAGGGGTGATTGATAAGTAGTGAGCCTTCATATGAACAACCATGCAATTCAATGGCACAATGCTAAGCAGGTATCAATAAAATAATAATTTCATTATTACCTACAAGGGCATTCATATCGGGGTTCATATTCTTCATACGATGCCCTAGGGCAAAATATCACTTTTTCATTGTGATGTTACGTCAAAGCATTATTGACGTAATAGTTCGCCTATGACATTGTGTTCCAAATGGACCTATACCTATGCTTGGATTTTGATTTTGATTAATTTCTTTGATATCTCGTCTTCGGTAATAAACAGAATATCATATTCGTGTCCATGACATACTCTGTTTACGACACTCATGCCTTAATGTCAGTATAGCCCTCGTTCCCGCTTGGGAAATACTAATATTAAGCACTCGTGTCGTAAACATAGTATCTCATGGACACTCATGTAATATCTACTTGGAGTAGCAAGCTGGGATTAAGTATCCCCTGCTTTAGCTCCCTAGGACATATTTCTGTTTCCTGCTCTGAAGAAGTGTCTTTCAAGAAAGCATTTCTGATTCAACAATGATGTCATTGGCGCCCTTAATCAGCTTCTACATACCTGAGACAAAACTATAAAAAATGGAATGAAGGATCTGCAACACTGATGACAGAAGTGTATTCCATTAAAGGGTGACTATGTTTCAAAATGAATGCATTTAACTTGACTTCCTTCTTTCTTTATGTGCAAGACTCCCTACTTATCAATCACCCCAAGTCAAACCACAATTAGCGAGTTCTCCAGGCAGAGAAAACTGCTGAAATATGTACTCTATATCCCATTACTATTATCTAAAAATCAATTGATGTTATACTCAAATAACAATAACCTAACCTTAATGCTACAATTCTTAGTAATTTTTAAACTAAAAGCAATAAATTTGACTTTAGATGGCACAAACTAAACCTTTTGAGGGTGTTTCCTTCAATATCTAAATTCAATATTAAAGTATTAAATCTGGTTAATAAGCATATGTCTTATTGTTTTCGGTTAGGAAAGAAAAGTATTGAGCAAAACACACAACATGAACAATATTTTACCTACTGTACAACCCAGCTAACACACGACGTACATACGACGTTGTGAAAAGGTCGTATTTTGGTAACGTAATTTCCTGACGTACCTGCGACGTACTAAGTACGAAAAAAATAACGTAATTTCTCAACGTTGTTACGACGTTGTGTTATACGTATTTTTTACGTTAATGTAACGTAGTTATGTCACGTCCAGTGGTACGTCCTGATTACGTGCCTTTTACGGGATATAATAGTAGAAAAGTTATCCAGTAACATGAAAGAAAAATGTACATTTAATCTGGGAATACACAAACGAAGCAGCAAAAACAATATCTGATGTTCAAATATTCAAAGAGAGCCTTTTACTGGTAATGTTATTTCCTGACGTATCTGCGACGTACTAAGTACGAAAAAAAATAACGTCATTCCTCAACGTTGTTACGACGTTGTGTTATACGTATTTTTTACGTAAATGTAACGTAGTTATGTCACGTCCAGTGGTACGTCCTCACAACGTCCTGATTACGTGCCTTTTACGGGATATAAGAGTAGAAAAGTTATCCAGTAATATGAAAGAAAAATGTAATTTAATCTTGGGATACACAAACGAAGCAGCAAAAACAATATACGATGGTCAAATATTCAAAGAGAGCCTTTTACTGGTAATGTTATTTCCTGACGTATCTGCGACGTATTAAATACGAAAAATATAAAGTTATATCTCCAGTTGTAAGTATTACGTATTTAACGTAGTTATGTGATGCCCAGTCTTACATCGTCACAAAGTCTTCATCACGCATTTTTCATCAAACATAGGCCTAAACGAAAGAAAGTTATTCTGTGATATCAAAAATATATCAACACTAATTCATCAGTTCTATAAATTGAAAAATGAAACAGTAGTAACAGTAAGTTAAAACCATAATGGGATATCTTGGCGTCGCTGCGATGTACTTGTTATCTATCATACATCATAATTTCTCAACTTCGATATGAAATTGTACAAGGCGTACGTTTCGCGCCATTACAGATGCTCATGACGTCATATAAAACATGACGTCGTAACGATTACGTCACAAACGAGTACTTGGCCGCCATGTTTGACGTCGCCGTGGGGAATCAATGTTTACTTTGCAAGTTTTTTGGCACTGGCGTCTCTTCGATTCTTCCCAAAGCTCTGAGGTAAGTTGTTTTAGAACTTTTATGCATATTTTGTATCATTGGAATTTAACACAATTTACGCACTTTTGATTTATGATCATCGTTACGATAAATAGTCAAGGCCTAGATCTCCTCTCATAGAGGATGATGTGATACAAAATTAGAAGTAAATAGACTACTGCTGTATGTCCTATAGCATTATATAACAGCCAATTTACTATCTTAGTTTTCTTTTTAGACATTTTTAGTTATTTCATATCCATTTGACCAACATTATGATTGCTAGGCAGTTTTGTTGTCGCCGGCTCGGCTCCGAAAACACGGTCAAACTCCTTACAGTGTTACCGCATAGCATTTCTTGCTTGGTGACGCATCGTCTGTCACAAGTGCTGCACGGAGTTTGAAAAGTATTTCAATCAGCTGTTTGCGAGTTCACCGAGTGCAGGCTTTGTGTTTGACATTCAGTTCCATTGTTTATTAGATGGATGCAGTACGTCTTTTAAACCTAACTATTTATAATATTTGAATAAATGATTCTTTATCTCGCGGGTAATGGCTTTACACTGTGATAACATTACAAAATATATTTCTTTGTGTTTCATATAGGCCTAAACAATGCAAACATGTTGAAGTTAAAATCATTTAGTAGATAACCAGCAGTAAGTGAAGGTGAATAATAAATCTAAATGAATAAACGTGAGGAAACGTCGATGAATGTCAAGATATTTCAAATATATACAGCCGTGACGGGTAAAGATACGCGGAGGGTAAAGATACGCACTCGCACAAAACTTAAAGAGCCACTCCGTGAGTTGCTGGAGTCATATATCAATATGCCAAACTTAATTAATGGTGTCATTTGATCGCGAAGTATCGATTGTTACCAAAATGACACATTTGAAAGCATATTGGTTTTTCACAGTGACAATATGAAGGTAGAAAGTCGCAATTCTGATCGAAAACCGGACAGTGGCGCGCGTCAAATAGTCAAACGTAATTTTGGAAAGTTATCTAAGACATCCAGGAGGGCAGTTTGGAGTTGATGGTGTTTGTTAGGTTATATAACTAGTATCCATGTATATTGGATGTGATATCTACACCTCGGTACATTTATAAGGCTGATTCTAGATTTTCATGGAAAACCAGTATTTGTCATATATATGTCTTTTGGACATGAAAAGTGAAGATGTTTTGAATTTATATCACAACATATGACATTTAACTTCGTATCAAAGGTAAATAATATGTTATGAAAATCACGGAGTGGCTCTTTAACCTAGTAAATCAGGTGAGTGTTAGCTTGTAATTGATTTATGTCTATGAATCTTTAGGCAATTAAGATGATATTATGAAGTTTTTGAAAAGGTTAAAACGATTTTATGTTGATTATTGGCACAAAACTGGGAAAAACTGACAAAATTCCTAGCTAACATGTAGTCAAATTGTGTTGTCAGTATTATGAAATACTCAATTTCCTTTTCTTTTCTTGGGCTGCTCGAGGTAGACGAGGCGGAGGACCGGAGAGGCAGGGAAGAGTAAGACAGCCAACATGAATCTTAGTGTTCTAGCTTGCTCCATCTACACAGGGGAACTCATCTTACTCTCAGGTACCCACTAATGATAAATATTATGTGTGATGAACGCTTAAAGCTTTATATGTATATATAAGCAGAATTAAAACTAACTGAGATACTTGAAAGGATACAACATGATATATTTAGATAATAAAAAAATAGGCTCCATACATAAAACCATCGATTTACAGTGTTTTATTTATTATATGGAACGGTTTATTCTGTTTATCATTATTTTCATTTTTATTTTACAGAACGTTCCTTGACTCCTGAACAGTGCTGTGAAGAAACATGTACAATGAAGCGAGAACAATGAAGAAACGCGTTTCCCTTATATATTCTAAGGCTGAATAAACAATTTTGTGTAGTTTATCCCTGTCTGTTTTTTTACCTTGTAATAGTATGGCTAATCCGAATATTCCATTACCATATTTGTTATAATAGAAACTCGACGCCTTTAATTCGCAATCTTGACTCCATGTTCAATAATTAGAAAAATTCTGAGTGCGAAGAGAATGTGCATATTTCACTACCCACCATTCGTTTTTATTAGTGACCACCGTCTATTAAAACAAATATGGTACGTGCAGCCTAACAAAGTATTCCTTTAAACTTCCAGTGTTATTTGGAAGTCGTGTGCGTTGTAGGAACGTTATTGTTAGGTCGCGTTAAAGTCCATACTTTCGTTGTTGGGACTTATCGACTCCAGAAGAGGGACGTTCCGAGGATGTATCATGCTGATGTCCCTGAGACGTAAAGGTAACGTTGTAACAATGTTCTCACAACGTAATTTTGTTATCTAGGGAAATACCACGTTGTGACAACGTGTCTGGTAGTCTACAAAATAACGTTGTGACAACGTTAGGAATTAACCTTAGGACAACGTAAATAAGAACGTCGTTACAACGTCACCACGACGTCTTATTTAGGTAAAAATACCACGTTGTCACAACGTGAACGGGAGTCTACAAAATCACGTTGTGACAACGTCAGGAATCAACCTTAGGACAACGTAAATAAGAACGTCGTTACAACGTCGCCACGACGTCTTATTTAGGTAGAAATACCACGTTGTCACAACGTGAACGGGAGTCTACAAAATCACGTTGTCACAACGTCATGAATCTACGTTATTACAACGTAAAGTGGACGTTGTGACAACGTCATTACAACGTAGATTTGTTAGCTGGGAATCACCAACAATCAACAACAACAACAACAGCATATAATATTGTATGATGCATGTACAACAATGTAGTTAAAACTAGATGTAATGATCCCTCATAAATCGAGAAAATTAATGAATGAGGTTATGTTCAGCCACCTTTGACGAATATTGAACCGACCAATAAAATGAGGACAGGAAGTCAGGTTTCAACCAATCAAACACGAGTTTCTTTTGCATCTTGGTTAATGTCACATGCAGACATTTACTCTACTTTGGTCTAAATTTATTGTTAAAAACTTTCTGATTATTTGACCTCATTTGTTGAATTACTTTCACACAATTGAACACATAAACTTCACACAAATATTCCCTCAACAATATTTGCACAGTAATGATGCTGTCATCATATTTTTCAACACAATGTAATTGCGATACAACTGTGACATTCGGATTTTGTAACTGAGGTGTTCAAGAACAGCAAAACAATCGCAATGACTCGCGATTCAAAGAGCTTGACCAGCTCTCTTTAGAATGACTGATGTTCACGCCTGGGCGACATGGATTAGGTTATAATTCTCTAGATATAAGGACATGGGGACGTCTTAAATTAGAGATAGTTTTCACTAGATTGCAAGTGCAAGGAATATGTTTCAATGTAATGAATTTACTAATATTAGAGCAATTAATTCAATTGGCAATTAATCATGGACATTTTATAAAAAAAAAAAACTTGGAAAAGAAATATCTTTCAATAGAATGAAAGCATTTATGTTACAAAAATTAAAAAATGAAGAATTGTGGATAAAATGTGTTGGAGATTTATTAAAGCAGTTTCTTCATTTAAGATTTTGATTATTGTTTTCTCCCTTTATTGAAACAATGCAACAATATCTAAATATGAAAACAAATAATGTAAATAAACACGAAATACTGTGATCCCTACTAGGAAATACCATTGAAAATTATTGTTTTGAAAACTTTAACATATCTTAATTAAATTTGACAGCAGTGTTAACATATGTCAACTGATTTCTAACATTTATAGTTACATAAACAAGAGAATACAAATGAAAATTACTCCCACTCAACAATTTCATCTTATGAACAATAATCATCATTGCAGATATATACATTGTGCCTGAGAGGGAAAATTTACACATCGAAAATGACAACTATAAAACCTTGACCATACAACAAAAACATATTTGTTTCTACATATTCACAAACAAGGTAACATTGATTTTGGTTTGAAAGACAAGGATTTTCAATCTATCACTACAAAAATGCCGATAAAAAATTCTATAAAGACTGTGTTTACCTGTGATAAACAAATCGTAAGGAGAAATTTCCATAAAAGTGAGAATGTAATATTTCACTGAAAATGTGCAATTTCAAATAAATATGTATTCTAGTATATCAGATATTTTGTTAATTATGTCAAGAGACGTTATTATAACAACCTTATGAGTAGTTGAATTATATCAAATCCCATTCATCAAATAAAAAGAATACAAAACTGCATTGATTTAAATCTCAAAATTTACACATTTAATAACTGCAATTACTTCACTCAAATTTTTGAATAAAAAACCCCAAAACAACCATAACACAACAAATAGTAACCAAGCAAAATTTAACAAATATTTCTATAAAAAATTGTGAAGCTCATTGAAAAAGGGCATTTTTAGAAATCTGATGATTTGGAATAAATACATAACAAACAATGTATACATAATGAACATCTTAAAAGTATACTAATACATCAAACATACACATACTTACATAAATGTATATTTTTATAAGTATCAATATTGGAATGGTGCGATCAAAATCATTGATGGAATTTTTTAAATTAAATCTTCCAAAATTATATAAGGTTTGCAATCGCTTAAATGTAGGATGATCACCAACTTCCCCTGCAATGCACAATTTAAACCACTCTCCACCGTTGGCAGTTTGAAGCCTTGCTGCATTGTGAGGTTTTAGTCATTAGCCTTAAAAGGTACTCTCTTAGGCATTTCAGATTAAACAAGCAGACAGAGTCGGCTATATCCCCCGCCAAAGGGAAAGGGTAGTTAAGGATACTAGTTGTGGAATATTGAACAGTGATGATGTTGTTTTTCTACAAACAACCTTTAAGAAATCCTATGTTACATTTCCATGGAAACGGGTAAAAATAAAAATGCAAAGAAGTTGAAAACCCCAAAAGGCACATCTCCGCATGATGCCCGTTGCACATACCAAGTGTCGTCGAGATAGGTCTCACCGTTTTGGAGTTGTGCTCCGGAAACATTATCGGGACGGACGGACGAACGGAGACCATTTCAATATCCTCCGCCAACTACGTTGGGCGAGGGATAATTATCAAGTTCAAATGAAGTACATCAAAGAGATGGCACTGAGAAGTTAAGAAAAAGCACCAGTCATTAATAGTTGCCTATAAGAGATTTCTGATTGAAGTTCAGGCTCAGTTGATTAAAATGGCACAGAAAAGTGGACATAGTGGAGCATGGCTTAATTTAGATGGTCATTAAAACTGGACCAAGTTGTGCCTTGTGGGGGAGTTGAAAGGTCACAGTCATAATTATAAATAACATGTGTTCTAGTAATGCAACAACAACCAACTGATACAACCCTCTGAAGGACCGATAATGTAATCAAGCCATATAAGTATAAAGTCAAGTCACCAAACTTATCTCAAATCAGTATATCTATGGTAGATTATTCAAATATCTCTTCAATGTCAATGCAATGTTGCATCCAGGTTTGAACAAATACGGGGGAGGTTACCCCTTGCATTCATAAAAGTGCAGGAGTGGCTTGAAATTGAGTAAAAATGTTTAGAAATTGAATTACTCATGATTGACGTAGAGAAGAACAAAAAAAACCTCCAAGTTTGAAACCCTTGGATCTTTTTATTGACGTACGTAGTCAATCATCAAGAAATCAAGAAAAATTCAAGCATTTTTCTAATCTGTTGAAAAGATTTCCATGGTAGGGCATTCTATTCATTCAAATGAATGTAAATCTGTGACTCAAGGGTAGAATCTGTACACACACAAACAAAAACAAATGTCTTGGATTTCCAGCTTGGATATTTCTGGCAGCAATACTTCCTCTTGGTTCTCTATATGCAACCCTTGCTAGTTTACACATTTGCACACGACCCATATTTTGTAGCATTTCTTGAATCACACATTTGATGGATCATCAAGAGACATATCAGCCATTCAGAGGCTGATTTCCCAAGCATGTAGGATATAGTTGATTTCACACTGTTCACGACCATATTTGGCCATTTGCCCATGCACATTAATTTTGATTGGTTCACAAAAAGTTATCCAGCCAATCAGACCCTGTTCTCACTGGTCTGTGTGATACTGTCCACCTGTGAGATAACCTGGTCGATGAATGGCCGCTCCATTGTGTTAACAGTCATTAGGGACAGAATCACATCCTCAACACTTTTGCTGAACCTGTGGAAAGGGAGGTAATTTCTAAGACAAGGGAGATGATGACAAGATAAGGATATTTTCCAGGACCTCTTCCAGTGGATATTGATAAAATAAGCAATATCGTAATATATTTATAAGATACATAATGGAATATGATGGTCTTTAAATTAATTCGGGGAGGTCATTTCTATGACAAGGGAGGTAATGGGAGACAAATTTTGAACATTTCTGGGAACTTATTTTCTCTTCTTTTTGAGATAATAACCAATACTGTAATTTATATAAATGAGAATAGATATTGCAGTTTTAATTATGAGTTATTATTCTAAATCAGTAAGTTCATCTAAAGAACACGAAAAGTTATTTGAAAAGTATTTCATTATATCATATTGGGTACACAAGACTTGTTAACAATTCAAAAGAAAATGCAAATATTGAGAAATACCATTGCTCCAATATATCTAAGTATTTTTGAAAGAATGTTATTAAACAAAAGAATACACACCCAGAATTTGCGGGAAAGCGGACATTCCGCCCAAGAGCTGCTAGAGCAATACTGTCACCCCTCTGGTAGGCCTTTTCAAACGGGGATTCAAGGAATGCCATCGCATACAGCACACAGCCAAGGGACTGGAATCACAAATTTGAAATTATCTATCTGATTAAAGTGATGATGATATATAATCTGTATAAAATCTACTGCTGTATGTTCCTATTAACCTTCACGAAAAACCTCAATTACTGTGGGAGCTATATAAACCAGCAAGCCGTCAACACAAGCATAAACTCTCATTCTTGGGCGTGACCAGTATATTTATCTTCATTTAAAAGCTCTGTGATCTGGATTCGGATTTTCAATTCCAGATCTTGGTATCAAATAAGCCATCCAAATGTGAGTTTATGGAGAAATTTGTGCCGACACATCTGCCACAAAGAGAATTTAGCCAGATAGGTAAATTTGAATGACTAAAACCCATTATGACCAACTAATGTTAAGAGACTGTTAACACCATTAGATCAAGTGGTTATACAGGCTTTGAAAGTCTGATGTAAATCTTATCTATTGAAATACAACATCACATGAATGAAAGAAATTGGTTCAACAGATTAACTAGCAAAATGTTTCAAATCAATAACCAAGAATGCTTCCTAAACTTGATTATTTCTTCTTTCTAAACAAGTGCTGGTTATACCCGTTTCAATCTATTCGTCTCTACTATGAACCGTTTCTATAAACCTCTAATATTTTCTAACTTCAAAGAATCCATCTTATTAAATGATTATTAATTCTAACATTGCTCTGAAACATCTGCAGGGATGGTGTGTAGCATATCTCTATAATAACCCCGACAATATGTTCCGATAAACATCAACGATTAACCTTTATTTAAGTTAAAACCTCCAATATGTACCCAAATCAATAAGCAGAAAAATATAACATTACATCAAAAGTAATAAACGAGAGCTGTGTATCTTTACCCTAGTGCCTAGACAATATATCCCGATTCCAGATATATCGTTAAAAGTTAACAATACTAACCCAAATATCTGTTCTCTCGTCAATATTTGCGTTGGAGTCAACATTGAAGAGTTCCGGGGCTCTGAACAGCATGGAACATCGCTCTGCAGCCGTGTCCTGTGTGGAAATGGAGAAATAGATCTTCACAACATAAACAAAAAACAAAAAAATCACATCATTATCCTTTCCTGATTATAATTCCTTAAACAGCAAAAGTATGGCCGTAACGCAACCTGCCAAACAAAGTAATTTCATCTCAAACACATAACATCACATAATTTTCCTTTCCTGAATCCTTGCTTTAACAGAAAAAATTTGACTGTAACACATTCTTTCAGAACAAAGTTGGCAATATTTCTCAGTTTTTCAAAATCTGATAATGCTGAATATTCAGACACAGATTTTGTCCCTTTTTCTAAAAAATCAAATATTCTTTAACACCTCTGACGGACTTCTGTCTTGTATTTTGTGTGAATCCCAACAAGGGCTACCAAAGCTATTTCTTCCCACTCAAACTCTGTCACAAGTGGGCCATATTTCTCAGATCTTAAAACACCCATGGTTGTAAAAGTTTTTAACGCAGATAATGTCCTTGTTTCTATCTAAAACAATATAGTTTTACCTCTCTGACAGATATTGCCTTCTAGGAAATCTGTAAGAATGGGATGGCTGCTGGGTGACAAAGGAACAAACATAATTTCTGTATTCACATTGTTATGATGGCAAATGAGATTAATAAAATTAGTTATCGCCATGTCTTAAAGTTTGTATCATGACATCCCTATCATTGATTGTACCTGTAATGTCTGTGCTTCTCTCAGATTATGAATTTCTACTCGAGCTTTGGCGGCAGATCCGAGATCCATCAATATTGGAGTTTCGTCATCTGCGATCATTATGTTGGCACATTTCAAGTCCCTGGAATACAAAAGCAAAAATTGTTGACACACATGATAGAATTTTCAGAAATACATTTGAAATGATATGGGTAGTTAATTGATAACTATTTCTATCTCCTACGTAATTATTTGCATCAGTAAGCTCATTCAAAACCATGATTGTCGTCTTAGGATAAGCCTCTTTTCGTTACCAATATTTGTTTTTTTGCATCTCATCAGGGCAATGCCATTATTTCTTGATTTAAGCATTTACTTGGTAGGGCTTTGGAACATTTTTAAGCATAACTTTGAAGGCAATCATGGAAGGTAAAAGGATACAAATATGATGTCAAAGGATGAAATTATAATTGCAATTGAATTTTATCCTCATGGCCTTTTTTTAATTTGACAAGATGTATCAATTAGCAAATATCCAGACTTGAAAGTAAACGTGGACCCCAACATACCTGTGGGCATAGGGAGGGTTGAAGTTGTGAAGAGCTGCGAGCCCCGAACAGATTCCGCGGAACATCCTCCATAGCTTGTCTTCAGCCATCTTTTCTGATTTTTTAGCCATGAATTCAATTCTGTCTTGAAGACTGCCTTTCTGTAATAGAGTGTCAGAGTTAGTGTCAATTTTTACTATCTTGTATATGTTTTTACTATATAAACATGCAATGACACTGAGAAGATAACTAAAATGTGCAGGGATAGATTAGCCCTTAAATCAAACTTGGCAAGTGCAAGTGGGTTTATGAATTAGTTAAATGACTGTTGTTAATAAAAAAAATTATTGACACAAACCTAAGGAAGACAAAGCAAAATATCTACCGGAGTAGTTTGTAAAAATAGATGCTATGAAAGATTCTTTAACTTATCATCTTCTGCAACACTATTTTCTTGAAGTACTAAACAATCGCAACATAAAGCATTACTTAATTGTTCAAATTGTTTTCCTACTTGTGGTGAGGAGAAACCTTTTTTCAAGAGAAAAAAGGATATTGACCTCAGACTATATCCTCTGTCAGTTCTGTTTTTTCTTGCTTATGAAAGCTGGTATTGACATCAGGAAATTTCTTTTACTTAGACAAGTGAAATCACCACACAACCAGAGCTGTGACGATATATGATAGTATCGAAAATCATGATACTTAAAGGCACTAGTGCACGCTTTTACGGTTTAAATTGACTATTTTAAGGTTTAAGAGGACTGATGCAATCACTTCAGCTTTCTATCGATGCAATGAAATACTTAAAATTCTTTACAAGTGACCTGCAATCAACAATGAAAAAATTTAGACACCCGCTGTCGGCTTGGACATATAACAAATCTAAGGTTAGCTGTGCACAAAACGGATAAATTATAGACAGTTGAAAGCGGCTGAACACTGATTATGTGCAGCTGTTGTATTTACCTAAACTCTGAACTGAGAACAAATAATGAATTATGTTTTATGAAAGCAATGTTGTAAATAAACCGACTTAATAACACAGCATTAGCATTGCTATTAGATTGACCAAAGCGGATGCCGTTTCCGCTTTTTTGGTTATAAGCAAAATCTTAATATTTCCGATATCGTAGTTCATGCGGATTTATTGTAACGTAACATTAAATACTTCCGGCATTTAAAAATCAACTTTACTACCTGAATACGTAAATATTCGTTAAATAACTTACGAGGTAGATTATTTGAGTGAGGTTCTTGAATAATGTCGAGAGATATGCAGTATCTGTGCATTCGTTGTGTTAAAGAAATATTGGTGTGCACTAGTGCGTTTAAACTGATCATATACATAACATGACAGGGTCTCTGTAAAGTGATACCTACTGCTGAGTTTAATACTGTTTATTTTGCTTAAGGGCTTTTTTCAAAAGTTTATATTCACTTTTTATCAAAAATCCTTGAAGATAGTTTATCTTCAAATCGTATCTTTACAAGAAACTGTGAAATATCTGTATCCTCACACCTCATCTCACAACGTTCAATAACTCATTGTAAAAATCGTCAATTTATGCAAGTAATTGTGAATCTGAGTTGTACTTACCCTATAATATGGCATTATGATGAAGACCTCACTGATGATGTCGAGAGTTTTGGAGTAGTGTCCTACAGGCTTCATGCAATGAGCTTCAAGAGGGATGATATTCTGATTATGGAATGTTCTCATTATCTCAACCTCTTGTATTGCAATTCTTTCCTCGTCCTTCGAGTGACACGTGATCCGCTTCATCGCGAAACATTTATGTGTCCTAGTCTCCTCAATCAAATCAACATAGCTGAATCCGCTGAAAGAGGGAAGTAATATTCTATTATTTTGGTACCTTTTTTCAATGTGTTTGGCCAAGAGTGGCATCACCCACTGCTTATTTATGTTTTCATATGTGGTAACAAGCATCGCTCAATAACATCAAAGGCAATGGTGTCACTGAAGTTCTCCTAATCAAGTATTTTCAATCTACGGCAAAATTTGGCAGAACTTTAATTAGGTTCATTTACATATTTCTAAAAATTTCTAAAATGAAATATAAATTAATATATGGCATATATATGATGATATATGCAACAATATAAAACAAAGAACACTGTTGTCTCCAGTAATCATTTATAAAAAACACTGAGCCATGGAGTTGGGTCTATTGCTTTCAAGTTTTAGGTTCATTTAAATATTGCTAAAAATTTCCAAAATGAAATATTAAGTCACATATGGCATATGTATGATGATATATGCCACAATATAAAACGAAGAACACTGTTTGTTTCTAATAATCATTTATAAAAAACACTGAGCCATGAAGGTGGGTCTATTGTTTTTCAAGTTTTAGTAAAACTAAGGATAAAAATTGGAAATCAAAATTTTAGGCTATCCTATCTATTGGATAGTTGATTATAAAGCTTAATGTGTTCACATTCTACGTTGATATTTTATACACAGAACTGTTCCCATTAGCAGTGTTGTTCTTAGGTGATTAGCAGAAGGGGTTATTCTAGCCTATTCTGAGCAGTTGGGACACTTTGAAATGGTTAAAGTATCCTACAGGACACCAAGCAGAAAGGGTGGGCAAATTTACCCAGGACGCCCTCTAGGAACAGAACTGCATAAGTAAAAACGTGCATATCTTAAACAGAGAACAGTATCTTTAACCTTCTTATGAAATTAAACATATAAAATTTAAAATGATTTTATTCTCAATATATACTTAACAGAGTCAAATCAATAAAATATCATAACACAACTGCATATTGGGATTTGAAATTTATAGCATTTAGCTGAAATAACCTACCCTTCGCCCAAACGAGATCGGATATAGAAGTTTCTGCCATCAATACTAATAGATTCTTTTCCACACATGCAACCCATCTTCAGCATCAAACTCAGGCCTATTGTATTCATGCGTTGTTTGCTAACATCTCATTACAATGTGTCTTCCTGATTCTGTAAATTAAACATAATTTAATCAAAACATATCCATTAGATAAATAAGTTAACGTTATATTTTCTACATTATATAAAATAAAAGACAAAAAATATATTTTACGTAAAGTGGTAAATCTTACATATATTCATTATCACTTTCACTTTATTCGAAACAAGCAGACGAAACCCAAACAGAGTTGTCTTTCCTTGTCTCGATCTTGCCATGCAGACTGGCGTTATCATTGAAAAGATATTTATTCAATCATTGATTATGACATTTAATTAAGGATACGGTCTATAAAAGGTAAATACCACATGCTAGTTATATGTAGGAGGGTGGTATTACCTATGATATTTAGCGAGATTCACGTTGATGTTTGCTTTCGCGGAAACGGGCACCTGTCTGCTACCGGAAGTGACAAGACAACATCCATTAAACTGTACAACAATTATTATATATCCCAATACGTATTTGTATTTGTCCATATACTTCATATCTAACAGTATGAAGTATAACAAAAATATTTATCAGATATCATTTGATTTTTTAGTAAGGTTTGACCTATAATTTTACCGAATAGAGTATTCAAAATATTATTTAGATTAAACAATCTAGTTAGTTCTTCTGAATATAGCATTTATTTTAAGAGTTCGCGAGAGTACACTCTAGACGATAAAGATGGCGGATCCAAAATATGCTAATCTCCCTGGAATTGTAAGTTTATATGACGAGATCAGTTTTAATTTGAAGCATGAAATGCACATGTACAGAACAGTGTAAGAACTGCAAGTATTGATGTTTAATTTTGCATTCACGTTATCGAATGAGGACATGTAAAGTCGGTTTCCCGGTGACTCATCAGTGAATGTCAAATATTTCAATCTCCTGAAAAGATGACACCTGTGACCGTTTAGATATTCAGTTTATAATTATAATTGTGTTTTCATTCTTGTTTTATAGGACCTGAATTCAAGAGATGTTTACGAGACTAGTGAACTTCCAGAAGATGACCAGGCAATCCACAAAAATGCTGTAAGTAAATGTTCAAATGGGATATTCTGATCCATAATTTCCCTCCCCCCATTATTTCTCTCTCACATCAATATTCAAGAGTCTGAAATCATGTACTACTTGGCACAGTTGTTAATCAACTCAATCAGATTCAAATCGACCATTTACTGCAGAAGTAAACTTTCAATAAACACCTTCCATTGGGGCTCTCCTCTCCACAAGGGTCTGACAGCAGCCCCAAGAGTTGCATGTTCTGATGTAAGCCCACTTAGCATGAGGGAAAGAAAAGAATGTCGAACAAGAAATCAAGGGTTGAAAAAAATATTAAAGTTAAAGTTGTGCCAAGTAGACTGCAGTATTTTCTAGAGCTGCAACAAAATACACTACCAGGCAAATACGTTATGTATCACAAATTTGGGGTAACAAATACGAATAATTATTCACAAATATGAATACAAAAATAAACAAATTGAAAACACCAAAAATCAGGTAGTCTGGGTTAATTTTTACCCATTTTGACTTTCAATTATCAATATGACAATTTTTCCGAATTCTCGTTGAATGGCTTTGATAGGGGCTGGATGTAAAATCCCAGCGAAAATCCCACCCCAGCGATTGGCTAAGCCATCATTGGTACATGCAAATATAGAGTTTATGGAGCAAAGCTTTTTTTATACTCTGACTGTAAAAATTTACGTTGAGAGACAATTTACAACATTCATCAACAGATGAAATAAATATATCACTTGTGTGTTGCAGTATTGAATAATGTTTTATTCTTTTTGACTATCGTGATGTTTACTTTGACCAACAATATCCATTTTTATCACAACAAGATGGAACAGAGGTTGACAGGTTGAGACGATGTGAAATATAACATAACATACTTTGTGAACATAGATAGAAAATTATTGTTATTGAGAGTTAATACAAATTTCGTGCACATTATTTATGTTAAAGTCAATAGTAAAAATATTCGGTTTTCATTGTAACAAAAAACAAATACGATTCACATCCTGCCTTGGTTCGATTCACCGAAGATACAAATGCATCGTTGCAGCTCTAGTATTTTCCACATTGATGTTAATATTATACTTTTTTCGCAACTCTTTGAGCACCATTATATGTGGGTCAAGCTGTTGTATATAATTTGTGAACTCAACATATTACTTTATCTCCAGAGCACAGACGAGTCTGAATGTGTAGAGAAACTTCCTGTGGATACAAAGACTGCCCACAAAGCCTTTCAAGGAAAAGAGGCATCTTCTACGGGAATAGGTGAAAAAGATGATTGAATGATTATTAATTTTGTAAAAAAAAACAAAATAGTAACCAACGGTCAGTCTAGTAATATGTAAATACTTAAAAATCAAAGACTAGTTAACTAGATGATAGTAAGATAAAAATTCCACCTAGCTAGTGATTGATTTTGAAATCATTTTATTGCTGTGATAAGACTTTCATAACTCACAACTTACAATCACCTTTAAAAGAGTTGTTTTTACAGGTTCTTTATGTTCTAATGTTAATAATATTTAGCATATCTTTTCCTAAGAGTTCTCAACCTCATTATTATCGAAAAAAGATTATTTTGTTCCTTTTGAAAATATATTGTTTTCTTGCAGATTTTTCTGACCGAATCACAAAGTCACGGAGGATTGGGTATGATGTACATCAAGCTGAGTATGAAATAGTAAGTTCTGGTGATACTAATTTAATAGTGTATGTAATAGTAAATGTTCTATTTGATTTGAATGTAGAGCAGTATTTGCAAGAGCTGCCAGTCAGAAGCTTGTGTTCAAGCAAGAATGGGGGCGGGATAGCGCAGTGGTTAGTGTGTTCGGCTTCGGATCAAGAGGTGGTTTGAAACCCGCCAGGGGCTCGGCAACTTTGTCTGCAGTAAAGAACTGTTCTACACGCTCAGGTTTGGGTGCTATGCTATGCTGAGTTTCAGCGCAGTACCACCCATGGTTCGCTAGTTCCAGCCGATGCTCGCAGGTTTCACCGCAATGCATAGCCACAATGGTGTTGCGGGCTTTCTCCCTGCAATAATACTAGCAGCCGCGATATAAGTGAAATAAGCGGCATTAAACCCCAACTCACTCACTCACTCAAGCAAGAATTTAGAAATGTTGAGCTTTTATAAAAAAGAGGGGCCATCTGGATACTTACGAGTGCCCTGAATCTACTTCTTAGTCAGGTCTATTTTTTTAAAGGTCAACATTATAACTTTTGGTTATCTTACAAAATCTGTATTTGCAAATCAGCAGCACAGAGTACAGTCCTTTAAAAAATTAGTTCGTTTTTCAAGCTTCAAAGTTCTTGAAAAATATATCATAAGCAAGTACAAAATATAAATTCATGACTTTGTCAGTAAGAATGATAAATCCTGATAGAGGTTTTCTAGCTTTATCTTAAAAATATCTGAGAATTGTTTCATTAATCTTTTATCAATATTTATTTTTATGTTGTTATTGGTAAACACTTGTTGTTTTTTTGGATAAATTATTTACTTTCTTGTGTTGACATGCCACTAAATTTTTCCCATGGTGTTTGACTGATTGTTGACATATAAAGTGTCATATATAAGAGTATCTCAATCTTTGAATACTTTGATAAAAAAATTTAAGATGGTAAATATTCCAAACATAAACAACAAACCAGATTTATATAAGAAGGAATAGAGAACAGATGGTGTGAGGTTGCATCCCCTCAAAAATATAATTCAGGTATGACCAAGGATAACATTGCAATATAAACAGCACATAAATGGACTAATGACTCTACTAATGATGTGTTTCAGTTGGAGCAGGGGTCCTCAGCGCGTGAGACTCCCCAACAGAAGTATCAACGTCTTCAACATGAGATGAGAGAACTAGCTGAAGAAGTCAATAAGATCAAGGTAAAAACAACTGTCTATTTGAAGATGCTGTTTCAAAGGCATTCTAAAACTTAATGGTATTGATATGTCAAGTCTTTGTGGATATTTGATACCAAATTTTGTGTTTTCCTTTAGGGTATCAATACCTTGATGCAGTTTGAAAATGAGAAGCGTGCAATTAGTGTGGGAAGTTATTGCCGTGCTCTGTTTTGTTAATCTGATCTGATACCAAATTTCAACCAAGCTGAACTGCTTGTAAATTATGTTCCTTCAAGATCACTCAGATCCGAACATCGATCCCTCCTAAATGTGCCAAAAGTCAATCTAGCCACCTATGGACAGAGATCCTTTTCATATGCAGCAGCCACTTTGTGGAATCCTCTACCAAAAACAATTAAGCTTTGTGAATCATTGGACTCATTCAAGATATCTTTGAAAACTTATCTCTTCTCAATAGCCTTTGACTGACTTTCTACTTTCTTCTCCCAATGCGCCATGAGCATGCACGAGTGTATGGATGAGGCTCTCTACAAATAGCCACTATTATTATTATTATTATTATTATTAAATTTTGTGTTTTCCTTTAGGGTATCAATACCTTGATGCAGTTTGAAAATGAGAAGCGTGAAATTAGTGTGGGAAGTTATTGCTGTGCTCAGTTTTGTTAATCTGATTTAGGACCTTAAGGAAATTGATGTGAGATTAAGTGTGAACCATATTGGCAGGCAATGTTGATGATCATGTCTTGTAGTTTTACTTTACAGAGAATTATGGTAAAGATGAATTTAAATTTGGAGAAGATGTTGAAATGAAATCCTTTTATTTGAAGGTTTCATGTCTTTATCAATTATCCCACCTGTTGCTTGTATATTAACCTCTTAATAACCTCTGACTGTTCAGGAGAGCGTAAAGGACGAGAAATCGACAGAGAAACTCTCCCCCGTACAGATGGGCAAACAGCTGGAGTATCTCCAGCATCAGCTGGTTGACCTTCACCTTGAGAAACTGTTGGGACCAGAGGCGTCAGTCGACCTTTCTGACCCTCAGGGGGCGCTCAGACAGTAAGTGTGGACTTGAAGAATCAAAATGCATCTTATAGTAATTTGTATCTAAACTCCAATAACCAGTTTTACCTCGCTATCGGTCAAAATAGACATTGCTTTAATTAGAATGAGGGGATAACTCCATCATCAACACAGGAGCAGAATTTTGTAGTTACACGTTTCGGGGGTTAGACCCTCGTCATCGTACTGTTAATATTTCATGGGTAAGTCCCCTTCAATAAACTGTTATTCTTATGAAGGGGGTCTTACCAATTTTACATGAAACTACAAAATTCTGCTCCTCCGGCGGCCAACAATGTTGATGGTGAATTAAGTCCTGTCTTACCAAATTCTGTATGGAATCTCACTACATAAATCTTCCTTTTTGGTTCATTTTATGAGTTCTTCAGCTTCTGTTCTAAGGCGTCTACATTTGAGTAGGTCATTTTCCCTCATCACTGTTCAGATAAGTCAGAAAACACTTTTTGGTTGAAAATGTTAAGCGCTGGTGTCTGATAATTCCTAAGATCCAATTTTTCCTCTTTGCTTGTGTTCTTTGTGTTTTCGACCCTTAGAGGCATGTTTTAATCTACACATAATTTTGCTGTTTTTTTAGGAGGCTGATGAATCAGATTGACTCATACAAACCCACTCAACCTGCTAAGAATGCTCCAGCCAATCAGCAGCCAGCATCTGATCATGTGACCTATGAACTCTACTATCGCCCGGAACAAGCCCAGTTTAGTAAGAACGCCAAGGTGTGTAGAGCAAAAATTTAACTATGATTGTCTTTATGTCGTGCGATATGGTCATGAGTGCCCTGTTGAAAAAAGCTGCTGACAAATATTCTTTGCCATTAAAAGCTTGTTACAAGACTGGTAAGTTGAAAAATGATGTTTACGCAAATTTAGAAATGTCAAAATCCTTATTTAAAGAAAAATTATTCTTATAAAATGTCTGCAAAACTTTTTTGGTCTTCGGTGAGAAGGGAGATAACTCCTAGAACATTCTGATTGTTTTGCTGTATGTGAGCATTTAACTCATTATTTATTTTCTATTGTTGATGAATTTTGTTTAAAGTAAGAATATACTTGATTGATCATGAAAGAGAATTCATATAACTTGCAAATTATCTTGATGTATCTTCACACTGTGTTCAGATGCTTTAGAATAATTTCACAAACCATTTTAATCAATGAATAAATATTTAAAGATGGCGAATCTTGAAGAAAGACTAGAAAGGCTGGAAGCAACAATTGGACAGAGTGGAGACAAAATGGTGAGAGCTTGATTTATCATTTTAAAGGCGCAGTAGCACCAAATTCTAAATATTTTTAATATTAGTTTATGTGAACTGTTTTTTTCAGGGATTGAAACATCCTATTACTTTATATGGTTATTCATAGTCATAATATATTGTCACCTTTGAAGCCAAAACTGCATGCAGTCGTTTTAGTCTGAACACGTATGAATTATTCAAATTAGGGAAACTCATTTTCTTAGGTTAACCAAACATTCCCTTGTAAAGATAAAGTAAAAATAGATAATATGATATGTAAAATGCATGCATTGAAATTATATGTACCGATACAACATTTGCATAAAAAGTACATAGTTATCCATGGCAATTGACAGCTTATATTTGCTTCTTATCTGTTGCAACTCATTCGTGAACCGAAAATTTGAATTTTAGTAAAAGAATAACCTATAATTCATACTGCTGCTCATAACTCAAGACACCCCCAAATAAGATAACTAAATGGTTTTCAAACTCCTATTACGACTTTAACAGAGATATTAACGTTTTCAGAATGTTCTATCAGATTACTTAAGATGATTTACTTCGATTTAAAAAATTTCCTATCTGAAAAATATCTGTGACATGGTACGCATGTTTTTCAAGTTTTGGGTAAATACGATTATTTTTTTCAAGCATATATGTAACTTTTTAGTAATTTTTTTTAATATGCAGGCATTTATGATGTTTTTGTGTATTTCATCTTTTATTTTGTGAGCATACGCAAATATGCAGCTTATCTGGAGCTTTTTTTTTTCTTCCATTTTTTAGTTATTGTTTTCTAAGAGGTCCCTTTTTTCCCTATAAGAAATCTACTACAATGATTTTGTGACCCCATTTAAATTTTTTTTCAAATATAACTGGAAATGGAAGAAAAAATTCTCTAAGTTTAAAAAAAAAATCTCTTAAAATGTGTAAGATAGTTACAAAAGACGTTTTTGACAAAATAAGTTGCCATGTCTTTTTTTGTTTTATTGTTTGCAGACTCTGTTGACAAGTGATACGGATAACAAGAGCATTGTGGTGAGTGTCAAATAAGATTTATTAGTATAGCTAGTGAATATTGATTTTACATGATATTTAAGATTTCTCCAGAGTGCAGTTTTTTCGCTTTATTCAATATTATCAATGTTGCATGATATTAATAGTCATTACCAAGGGTGCAATTTGTTTAGCTTCACTCATGCATATTAATTTTACATGATATTGTGATTATGACCCTGGTGTGGATTGATGACGTGACATAGACAATTATTACCCAGGATGCAGTTGCTTAATAGCTGATTTGAAAGTACAAATCCTTCAAGGCAGGAATTAGAAAAGGTAGTGGCTATAGGCAAATTTTGCACATTGGATGAAAAAATGGCCAATTGAGATTACTATTGTCAAAAAGGGGAATGACCAATTAAGAATTCCAAATGAATAAAACCTTCAAAATGGCCTATTGTCAAAGTGTCTGTTCAGGATATTGATAAAGGTGTCTTTTAGTCAGTACTATTAACTCGAAATAGTGCTGTACGAATATTGACATGGTTATTATTATGGTTATTATCCAGGGTGCAGTAGGAGTGCTGAACTCGAAGCTAGCTCTGCTGGAACAAACCAATCTGGAGCAGATCGACATCCGTCTCCAGAGCGTCCTCCAGAAGTTGTCTCAGATCGGGGAGAAGAAAGAGGCCGCACAGGAGGACGTGGAGAAACAGAAGAAGGTGGTTACCTCCCTTGCCTACATTTCCTCGTTGAACTTAGTCATTGTTTTTGGTAACTTTGTTTTTCAACTGTGCTGTGTTTCATCAAGTGAGACTACCAACACTCAAGACGCCCTTGCAGACAGGCAAGACAATTATTCTGTGAGAAATGTTCATGATAAAAATTTTAAAAATTTGTGATAAGCTTATCCGATTCTAAGTATTGTACTGTATTTTGCCCCCCTCCAGATCTCAGAGCTGTATGAAATTGTCAAGAAGTGGGAGAGTGTGGCAGATTCTCTCCCTCAAGTTGTAGACAGAATGGCTGCCCTGAAGGATCTTCACGAACAAGGTTAGACAAACTGTTTTCTTTATATATAATCCAACAGCTTACAGTAGAAGTTAGGGACAATTTAAGGCCAGTCTAATTAAAATCAAATTATTGATTCACTCCCTAGGTATTTTGGTTTATTACTTGTCAATCATCTATGATTTGACAGAACCCGTAGAGATTTTTGTCCACAACAAGTAACCTATCACTATCATGCTTTCAAATTTCTGAAAGTGTATTGAAAAATCAGCCATTGTTTTCTGAGTAACGCTGCATACCATAATGGGAAATGCCAAAGTTTTCCGAATGTTGTAATATCAGGGTGGCCTTGCATCTCTCAAAAGCTTATCTCCAGGAGCAGAAACAGAGATTTACTATGGCTAACTTACACAAATATTTGGGTTTTTTTTGTGCAAATATGAATTAATGAAAAGCTAATTACATGCATAGAGATGTTAATTGATGAGCTTTGAGAGCAGGATTTGATCAGAGGTATAATGGTTTGCCCTACCAAATGATTGACTGAAACAAAATGAAATGTACCTGTACACACTCAAAAACATATCCAATATATTAAATGTTTTGAAATAAAAAATTTCTGTCAGAAATTCAAGTAAGAACACAACTTTTTGATTTTACTGATAGTTGTAAAAAAAGGTGTTAACTCGAAAAGTGAAAACAGCGCTAACTTATTGTAGATCATAGCTGTGCAGTGAATTGTTTCTCTTTCCAATCAGGGGTCAGCTGAGCATTAATCTTTGGTCTAATCACAATAGCCTGGAAAATCTAAAATTAGAAAAGTGCCATTATATTGCAATATGCTTTTCTGAATCGCAAGAGCTTGGAAAATCTAAAGTACCAATATATTATTGCATTATTTTATGCAATGTATCTATTGCAATGAGGAAGTGAAGAGCGATAACCATCCTGAAGAATTCCAAAAGTCTTATGTTGTATATTTGTGTGCAGCGCTCCAGTTTAGCCAGGCCCTGACCCACCTGGACACATCCCAACAGGAGATCAACACCAGTCTCAAGGCTCACACAGACATGCTCTCTCAGGTGGGTAGCCGGCACTGCTATGTGAATATTTTGTAATAGCTATCTTTGATGCCCTTCCTCAAGGGTTAACAACCTGCAAGTCCAAGGTCACTGACTTACCTAATTTTATGTTGATTCTAAACTACATATAGTTGCCTTGAATTTCTGACAACTTCCTGTGAATTGAAGTAAAAGAAATGATGTTAGTCTATGACTCAGAAAAGGTTTTTAACCCAAGTTTTTCTCAGTTCAAAGACTCAATGTTGCAAATGTTAGCTTAGCTAAGTTAAACCTGCCTGCAAGGCATAACTTGCACTAATCTCCATCAGTGGATGATTTAAGTCTTGCAGCAATCATTTGCTTTTCTTGGTCACATCTTTAGCCTACTGAGTCCTTTCAAAATTCTTATGAAGCTGGTCGAAGGGCACTGCACGTAAGCACAAAGTTTGGTGCTTAACAGCAAGGTTTAAATTAGTCATTGATGGAAGATGGCGGAAGTTATGACCTGTGTGGGGAGTTATGCAAAGTCAAATCATGATGAAATTCAAAGTCTCAGGGTGTCCATCCTAAAATTTTCTTCTTTTTTTGTGTGTGCCAGGTATCTAAAATGTTGAAAATCTACTTTTTGTACATTCTCTCCAAAAAGAGGTAGCTCTGTCATAAATTTCTATACAACCTCTGTGCAAATACAAGCGTTTCTCGGTGCAAAAAAACTTATTTAGTGACTTCACCATAACATACGCCTGTGTTACAAGACCATGAATGTGCTGCTTTCATCGGCTGAAATATTGAAGGTAGTTTATGTTGCAATGGGAACCTGCAGGAAGTTCAAGGAGTGCTCAGAGTTACCTCTGTGGGGAGAAAAAGATCTTTGTATGGAATAGCTATTGAGCCACAGAGCCAAAGCCTCTATTTTCTCAAATTCATCTTTCTGATTTGAATACAGTAATAAAAACGTATAAAATGATAATATTTATTAAAGCTCTACCAGATTTCTCCTACCTATTCACTGGCAGTTATTCTGAAACAAATGCCCAGTCGTGACATATGTGATGTAGTTTGCTGGGAGCTAACACTACCCTTGCAATAGCGCGTCATAGGTTGATAATATTTTTCTAAATGCAGATTATGTTCCTCTGTTGCAGCTCCAGAACACATTCAAGCAGAACACGACGGCCATCAAGACCAACTGTGATAGTCTGGAGGAACGTATCAAGACTCTCAAGAAGTAGAGGACCAGTGATGTTATTTATTTATGTGCAATCTTTACTCAACTGCCACTTATAAGCTCTGCTGACTTGGCAGAAATACGTTCAGGACAATATCTAGGGGTGAAACGGTACATTTGAGCTTGGTTCGATATTTTTGCGACGGAAGCCTCGTTTAGTACTTTTCCTGTACAGTCTAGTTTGGTACATTTTCAATTCACTACTAAACCATCATTGCAAAAAACCCAAATCCAAACAGTATAATTTTTCCTTTATATTTAAGTCTGAGAAATGTTTAACTAAAAATTACTGAAAACAAAATAAAACTCAATAATGATACTTCATTAAATGAGGTTTTTCGGTATAAATAAAAATTTTACTTCGATGTTTGAACCATTGAACTGAAAGCAAAGTACGCCAGTTCAACTACTGCAGTAGCTAATCCTGACACCCTTAATCACAGGCAAATTCAAGCCTTGCTGTATTTTGTTAAATTTTCTGTGTCAGTTCCTCAGGAAGCTTTAGTTGAACTTGATAAGTCAACAGAAGTCCCTGGCTTGCTTCTCCTTGTTGATGAAGGTGGTTCACTTAGCCATGAATTTTGGTGAAATGCAGGAAGACTTTATGAACCAGTGATGGAAAATGGTGCGAGTTACACCTTGCTGGGCAGTTGGTTCTGGAGGGAAAATGTTTTTGGTCGTGTGAATAATGTAATAAGAAAAGTATGTTGAAAACAAGTACTTTGGAAATGTAAATTGTCTAGATAAAGAATGTGACCAAAGCTTAAGTTCATATATCAGTGATTTGAATTTTGAGGAATATCAATTATCAATGTATATGGATTAAGTTTGTGTGAAGAAGACTCTGTTACATATCTAGGTTTAGAAATTTCTTTATAAAATTAGGTCAGCAATAAAACAATGGATGGGAAACAATTCATGAAAACAATAGAAAGAGGCAGAGGTCACGTGATGATGATTTAAATACAAAATAAACTGTTGTTGCACAAACTAAAATTTCAAAATTTCCATGTATGTCATCTATTGATTATTCAAGAATTACAATTTGGAAATAGATTTGAAAACAAATATTTGTGAATAACTTAACTTCATTATGTTCAAGGATAGAAAAGAAAATATTGTTGGAATAATATTTTTTGACATACAGTTATTTGATATAAGGAAATTTTTTAATTAACGATTAAAGAAAAATTGCTAAAAATGTTGAAATGCACTTTAAATGACAAGAGTAGAAACTCATGTGTAAAAATATCTTTTGAAAACTTCTAAGGTCTCTATTACAAAGTGACATAATTTTTTCCTTTCATTTCATCAATTGATTTTTAAGAGGTAATGGTGTATTGATTTATAAGAAATTTAACTTCATTTTTACCTTACTTTTATCATTTATCTGCAGTATGAAAATAAAACAAAAGAGCTTAAAATGAATGAAAAAAATTGTACATCATATTACAAAGCTACTTAAAGTATTTGTTTTTTTATAACTTCATACTTTAATCGATGGTGACAAAATTAGAATGGAACTGAAGATTGGTGTGAAATAATTAGTTTATCAAGGTACATATTTCAAAGGTTTTGACATTTGTTGGCATTTTTAACTTTTGAGATGCTTACTCGATACCATTTATAGGAAATAGATTAAAGGAATATTCCTGTTCATTCCATTAATGCATAATTTGAATATGATCAGTTTGAAACCTAGTTTGAAAGGTGCCATTTTGATGAGATTTATAAATACAAATTTCAAGTATGCCTCCATTGTCATTTCAATAAAAATGGCTTGGTCACACATCCCTTTTAATGCTTGCAAGCATTTGTTGTCAATCTTGTGATATTGTGATTTGTCCAATTACCATCCTCAAATGTTCTCAATAATATTAACTGGATTTAGAAGAAATAGGTTTCTAATACAAATGTGGATTGTCATCCTAGCAGTCTGAAAGACGAAGCTGAAAATTTTAAGGAAACTGTTCAATTGAATTCAATTAATAAAACTTGAATGAAAATGAATTCAGTTACAGTTAGCATTTAATCACAATACATGTAGATGAATGTTAACTTTATTTAAAAATATTTGTGTCTTTTTGAAATTGCAATCAGCTATGAATTACAGAACTTTAAAGTAAAAAACATCATATTGAGGACCACACAACCAGAAATATGACAATACTTTTATCACAATTTACTCTGCAGGATTAAAATTCATATCCTAATGCAATAGATTTCCTCAGATGGAGTAAGCCTTAGATTAGATTTCAACATGAAGGTAAATTACACATAAGACCCCAAACCACAAAACCCCTGAATTTCTTGTCTATATTGTGGAATGGGCTATGCTTAAACCCCTTTGCCAACTTTAAGTCATTGTGGCACATTATGTTCTGTACATATACCCAAAAGTGCTGTTTACTGTATATTATGCATGTTGTGTCTTTGGTGAACTTCTAGTGCTTGTTAAACTATGCCAATAAACAAATCTAACTCAACATGTTAACTGTGTTTACACTTTGATGTCTTATCCCTAGTCTCCAAGAGTTTATTGTTCCATAACTATGGCAAAAACAGCACTGGTAATTTTCATCACGAAATTTTTTATATGCAAATAAGCCAGGGATTTTAAAAGTGGAGTTGTTCACCTATCACCTATTTGAAAAAGGGGGAGGACGGGTGTCATCCATTTTATGGTGTAATTTCTAAAGGGGGGTGGGGGAGGAGGAGGGGAGGGCACCCTCTGGATCCGTCATTGCCCTCTTGAGTCATGTTTGTCAGTTGTTTTTTTTGCTGATTTTTAAGCAGTCCTCTTCTGCCCATTCTCAGGAAATCAAAACAGTAACTTCTTCCCTATTGGCTGAGGAGAGAAAAGTGTGTGCTACGAGCTGGAATTCACTCAACACGATTTACCTCACTCAAGTCCCAGGGGTGATGGAATGATGAACATTGGAGCATTCAGGCCTTTGAAACTGAGGATGCGCCTCCATGAGGACCCAGTGGTATTTACACTGCCTGGCAGTTTATTTCTTCTTCCAACTACAAGTCTTTACCATTGTCATAAACCCACTCAATTTGGAAATGTAAGAGACCCAGAGAAGTGTGTCAGATCATGCTTTAAAGGAAAGTTACAATGTACTCAGGATGGCACAGTGGTTAGGTTTTTGGCTTCAGATCAGAAGTGCAGGTTCAAGTCCTGCCTTGCCTGAATTATGTAACCTGGCCTCTTGTAGAGAACTGTGTGGCTTCTGACAGGGGCTGTTATAGTTATTCTTTGCAACCTAACCTCTCTTACAAATTGAGCAGGTTCTGACTCGTTCATTCTTAGTTTGTTGCAATCAAAATTAATTACGTTTTATGACAAGGTATATAGAACCAACTTTCAGTAACCTTTCATTCTCTACCAACAGAGCTTCATCATAAATTCTTATACAAACTCTGTCTTAATACGAAGGTTTATCGGGCTTTGCGCAGTTTCCCCTACAGGCGCAATATCGAAACTTTAACTACCTGGCAATATTTCAGCCAATGCAAACATCGAATGCATGAATGCATGTAGTATACATATTTCTTTAAATTTTCCTTAAAAAACTTTAGTTAACTACAGAGGGTCAAAACATCTCTTCGAATCCCGCCAGGGGCTCGCAACTTGCAGTAGAGAACTGTTCTACATGCAGTTAGGTTTGGGTGCAATGCTACACTGAATTTCAGTGCAGTACCACCCATGGTTTGCTAGTTCCAGCCGATGCTCGCAGGTTTCAATGCATAGCCACAATGGTGTTGCGGGCTTTCTCCCTGCAATAATACTAGCAGCCGCGATATAAGTGAAATACTCTTGAAAGCGGCGTTAAACCCCATATCAACTCACCTCAAAACATCTCATTATGCAAACCCGGTCATCTATTGTATCAGAAAAAATAATCAGTATCAAGCAGAAACATCGAGCGGCCATTTTTGTGTGAATATCTTTTTAATCATAGAAGGTAAGGAAATACATTCGCAAAACACTATATATTTCCTGATTCAATGATTGTCGGAAAACGGCCTTCTGGATGTTTAGAAGTCTAAATTCTGTATCCATTTTAGAAGTATATTAGTCAAATGGCCCATTGAATATTATCAACCAACGTTTGTCTTTTTGTCTGTTGTAAATAAGTTACTAAATCTTTAAGACTACCTTGCACCTGGCATAAAGTGTGTCAGAATGTCAAGGTTATCGAGTACAACAGAAGTGGGCACAGGGTCAAGGACACACGATGTTGCAGTAGATTTCAGAATGTAATATCTTAGATGAATCAGAATTTAATTTGTTTTCAAGATGTATGTTGAAATCACAAGCACGGCAGACATTGATACAGGTCATATACAATATATAACAAGGCAATCCACATAGACATATCAGGCTCCGATATATGAGCTGTTCAAACATACTCATAAAGTGACATCGGTAAGTATCACTCGTAACGTATTCATAAATGACCAACTTCCAATTTAAAAGTGGAATTTACGTGTATGTCACCTTCTTAATTAGAGCTACGTTACTTCAATTAGTGAAAAGCGAGTTTTATTGCATCATCGTAAGACGGAAGTGCCCAGATCGAGGTAAAAAGCCTCATTCCAGAGGGACCCTGACCTGTATCGATGTCTCCCGTGCTTGTGGTTGAAGTCGCCAAGTAGAACATACCTAAACCTCTGGGTATGTTTGGCTTCACGGTAAGTAGAGAATTCCATTTGGAATTGTGAAAAGGAGAACATTTTCATTTTATTTGGGGGAGGTCTGTAGATGGCCGCAATATTTGTAAAGGTTTAACAAGCTCTAACCTCAATTTCAACTATTTTATTTTATATGTGATAAAGATAGGTATGATTACTTATATGTTTATTAAAAGTCTGGCGCCTTTGGCTCTAACAGACTGCCGAACACCAGCAGATCACCTTTGAAAATCGGTACGGATAGAATATTATTGATCAAGTCCCAAGGAAGATGAGTATTATGAGGGGCGTGATGGTCTAAGAAGTACGAAGAAGAAGAAGAAAATTAGTTTATTGAAGTGTCACACTTTGCATTTAGACATATATTATACAATTATCACATCAAATTAAAAAGCAAAGTCCAACCTTACATAGGCTTACGAGACACGATATAACATAATATAATCCTTTTAAATAAATAATATTACTAAAACATCTGTAAAACAAGATCGCAAACAAGCGTGCACTCACACAAACACATTGTTATATACACATATTATTACACCAGTAAAATAGGTATAACGGTACGTACCCTTAAATAACCGGAACTGCTATATACAACATATATGCCAATCTTAATCAATGGTGTCATTTGATCGCGAAGTATCTACTGTTACCAAAAAGACACATTTTAAAGCTCATTGGTATTTAACAGTGACAATATGTGGGTAGAACGTCGCAATTATGATCGAAAATCGGACAATGGCGCGCGTCAAATAGTCAAACGTAATTTTGGAGACTTATCTTAATCAGCTAGGAGGGCAGTTAGGAGTTGATAGTGTTTGTTAGGTTACATAACTAGAATCCCTGTATATTGGACGTGATATCTACACCTAAGTGCATTTTGTAAGGCTGTTTTTAGATTTTCATTGAAAACCAGTATTTGTCATATATATGTCTTTTGGACATAAAAAGTTAAGACTTTTTGATTTTATATTACCACATATGACATTTAGGTTCGTATCAAAGGTAAATAGTATGTTATGAAAATCACGGAGTGGGTCTTTATATAACCGGAACTGTTATAAATGGCGCTTTAGTGTTACCGTAGGTTTACAAATCACGTGTTTATTGGCAGGTATATCGGTCACATGACTTTTTCAGTCAAACCAGAGGAGAACGTAACTAGAATTTCTATGTCTGAATTTGAATTAAAACGCATTTTTAAACAAACACTAAAACAAAAATCACGAAATTTCATAAATTCACATTTCACAAACTACTTTCATTACAAATCATTGCAGACTAATTCAATTGAAATGTGACCTCACACTCGAGGGGAATCACTTTACTTGGCCATAGACGAAAATTGCTTTTGGGCATAATGGTTACAATTAATCACAAGAGATTATTATTTCTATACTTGGTATCAAATCAATACGGTGAATGTGAATATCATTCGTATCGATTATTGACATCACAAACTATATAAATTAAGCATGAGATATACAGAGACTTTCTTCGCAAAGAGGTTGCTCGAGTCATTTCTCCCTTAGTACACCTCTGTTACTAGTGTAGAACTTTCTACTTTTTCTTTTTTTATCTACAACACGACGTTTAAGGACAAATTGTTTGCTCGGCATATATTGGTTTTGTGTGATTTGATCTTTCCTGACCTGACATCTCCCGAAATGACCGCCTGACCTTCCCCAACACCACCTGACCTGCCCATTTTTGCACTGACCTCACCTGAACGGACATCACCATCTCATGTTTTTTTGTAAATCAGAATCTTCGAATTTGCTTTGTTTTGCTGTATGAGAACAATTCTCACCTTTTTCGACCTCCAAATCAAAAAAAAATTGTTGAATAGAATTTATACGGACCCTCAAGGCCATAATCCGACATGATCATTGAATTGTTTAAGATCAAAATTGCCTCCGTGTATTAACAACTTATAAAATTTAATGTCATTTTTAAACATTAAAGAGACGTACAATAGATTATTTTCCTAATTACCTGGAATTAATTTATTGTGAAAGATCCTTAGATTGTGACAGCTTTCGTGACAAGGTTAATTTAAATGTTCTCCAAGGTACAAACTGGTACAATTCAATGTCAGTTTTGAAAAGGTCATTTTAAAAAGAAAATTTGTATGGAACATTTTAAGAAATGCAGCAAAATGACAACTTTAAGGTAGTGAAATTTTAGGGAACATGCTGTTGAATTCTTGCTTTACGATAAATGACTATCCATTGTGAATTTAAAAAAATGAATTGGAGACTTATGAAATAAGATATTTCAGTGGATCATATCAATATCATTACTTTTACAATGTGCATTTCTGAGATTATAAACAACACGACCCACCACAATTAAAATAGCATAGCGTTGATTCCATTTTACTTTCACGAATAACACTTTTTTTAGAATTTATTGTTCCTCTTATCACGCTATTCTCACGTTCATTATAAATGATATACTATGTATGTGTGACCAATCAGTTCCCTGCTATTCTTACATTTACGTTACAATTATTATAAGCCTGACAATGTAATATCAATTACCAGTTCTTTAATATGCATTCAAGTAGTTCGGGTTGAGCGTCACAACAATTTGGCACTTAACTGATAAAGTTATCTTAAGAAAGTACTTACATTACTTTGCATCTAAAACCGTATTGTTAGTGGCAATTTCAAATTTTAGCTCACCAGACTGAAATGTATCCTGTACATTATTAACTAAATGTGACTTAACTAACAACTTCAGTAGGATGTATAAACGAAACATTTCCACCAGATTGGTTCCCTTGACTAATAACTTCAGCAACATGAATTAACGAAACATTTCCACAAGATTGGTTCCCTTTACTAACAACTTCAGCAGCATGTATTAACGAAACATTTCGACCAGATTGGTTCCCTTGACTAACAATTTCAGCAGCATGTATTAACCAAACATTTCCAACAGATTGGTTCCCTTGACTAACAACTTCAGCAGCATGTATTAACCAAACATTTCCACCAGATTGGTTCCCTTGACTAACAATTTCAGCAGCATGTATTAACCAAACATTTCCAACAGATTGGTTCCCTTGACTAACAACTTCAGCAGCATGTATTAACCAAACATTTCCACCAGATTGGTTCCCTTGACTAACAACTTCCGCAGCATGTATTAACCAAACATTTCCACCAGATTGGTTCCCTTAACTTACAACTTCAGCAGCATGTATTTACCAAACATTTCCACCAGATTGGTTCCCTTGACTAACAACTTCTGCAGCATGTATTAACGAAACATTTCCACCAGATTGGTTCCCTTAACTAACAACTTCTGCAGCATGTATTTACCAAACATTTCCGACCAGATTGGTTCCATTAACTAACAACTTCTGCAGCATGTATTAACGAAACATTTCCACCAGATTGGTTCCCTTGACTAACAACTTCTGCAGCATGTATTAACGAAACATTTCCACCAGATTGGTTCCCTTAACTAACAACTTCTGCAGCATGTATTTACCAAACATTTCCGACCAGATTGGTTCCATTAACTAACAACTTCTGCAGCATGTATTAACGAAACATTTCCACCAGATTGCTTCCCTTGACTAACAACTTCTGCAGCATGTATTAACCAAACATTTCCACCAGATTGGTTCCCTTGACTAACAACTTCCGCAGCATGTATTAACCAAACATTTCCACCAGATTGGTTCCCTTGACTAACAACTTCCGCAGCATGTATTAACCAAACATTTCCACCAGATTGGTTCCCTTAACTAACAACTTCTGCAGCATGTATTTACCAAACATTTCCGACCAGATTGATTCCATTAACTAACAACTTCTGCAGCATGTATTAACGAAACATTTCCACCAGATTGGTTCCCTTGACTAACAACTTCTGCAGCATGTATTAACCAAACATTTCCACCAGATTGGTTCCCTTAACTAACTACTTCTGCAGCATGTATTTACCAAACATTTCCGACCAGATTGGTTCCATTAACTAACAACTTCTGCAGCATGTATTAACGAAACATTTCCACCAGATTGGTTCCCTTGACTAACAACTTCTGCAGCATGTATTTACCAAACATTTCCGACCAGATTGGTTCCATTAACTAACAACTTCTGCAGCATGTATTAACCAAACATTTCCACCAGATTGGTTCCCTTGACTAACAACTTCCGCAGCATGTATTAACCAAACATTTCCAACAGATTGGTTCCCTTGACTAACAACTCCTGCAGCATGTATTAACGAAACATTTCCACCAGATTGGTTCCCTTAACTAACAACTTCTGCAGCATATATTTACCAAGCATTTCCAACCAGATTGGTTCCATTAACTAACAACTTCTGCAGCATGTATTATGGAAACATTTCCACCAGATTGGTTCCTTTGACTAACAACTTCCGCAGCATGTATTTACCAAACATTTCCAACAGATTGGTTCCATTAACTAACAACTTCCGCAGCATGTATTAACCAAACATTTCCACCAGATTGGTTCCCTTGACTAACAACTTCCGCAGCATGTATTAACCAAACATTTCCACCAGATTGGTTCCCTTAACTAACAACTTCTGCAGCATGTATTTACCAAACATTTCCGACCAGATTGATTCCATTAACTAACAACTTCTGCAGCATGTATTAACGAAACATTTCCACCAGATTGGTTCCCTTGACTAACAACTTCTGCAGCATGTATTAACCAAACATTTCCACCAGATTGGTTCCCTTAACTAACTACTTCTGCAGCATGTATTTACCAAACATTTCCGACCAGATTGGTTCCATTAACTAACAACTTCTGCAGCATGTATTAACGAAACATTTCCACCAGATTGGTTCCCTTGACTAACAACTTCTGCAGCATGTATTTACCAAACATTTCCGACCAGATTGGTTCCATTAACTAACAACTTCTGCAGCATGTATTAACCAAACATTTCCACCAGATTGGTTCCCTTGACTAACAACTTCCGCAGCATGTATTAACCAAACATTTCCAACAGATTGGTTCCCTTGACTAACAACTCCTGCAGCATGTATTAACGAAACATTTCCACCAGATTGGTTCCCTTAACTAACAACTTCTGCAGCATATATTTACCAAGCATTTCCAACCAGATTGGTTCCATTAACTAACAACTTCTGCAGCATGTATTATGGAAACATTTCCACCAGATTGGTTCCTTTGACTAACAACTTCCGCAGCATGTATTTACCAAACATTTCCAACAGATTGGTTCCATTAACTAACAACTTCCGCAGCATGTATTTACCAAACATTTCCACCAGATTGGTTCCCTTAACTGACAACTTCTGCAGAATGTATTAACCAAACATTTCCAACAGATTGGTTCCCTTTACTAACAACTTCTGCAGCATGTATTAACCAAACATTTCCAACAGATTGGTTCCCTTAACTAACAACTTCCGCAGCATGTATTAACCAAACATTTCCACCAGATTGCTTCCCTCGACTAACAACTTCCGCAGCATGTATTTACCAAACATTTCCACCAGATTGGTTCCCTTAACTAACAACTTCTGCAGAATGTATTAACCAAACATTTCCAACAGATTGGTTCCCTTAACTAACAACTTCTGCAGCATGTATTAACCAAACATTTCCAACAGATTGGTTCCCTTTACTAACAACTTCTGCAGCATGTATTAACCAAACATTTCCACCAGATTGGTTCCCTTTACTAACAACTTCTGCAGCATGTATTAACTAAACATTTCCACCAGATTGGTTCCCTTAACTAACAACTTCCGCAGCATGTATTAACCAAACATTTCCAACAGATTGGTTCCCTTTACTAACAACTTCTGCAGCATGTATTTACCAAACATTTCCAACAGATTGGTTCCCTTAACTAACAACTTCTGCAGCATGTATTTACCAAACATTTCCAACAGATTGGTTCCCTTAACTAACAACTTCAGCAGCATGTATTTAGCAAACATTTCCAACAGATTGGTTCCCTTAACTAACAACTTCTGCAGCATGTATTTACCAAACATTTCCAACAGATTGGTTCCCTTAACTAACAACTTCTGCAGCATGTATTAACCAAACATTTCCACCAGATTGCTTCCCTTGACTAACAACTTCCGCAGCATGTATTAACCAAACATTTCCAACAGATTGGTTCCCTTGACTAACAACTTCCGCAGCATGTATTAACCAAACATTTCCAACAGATTGGTTCCCTTAACTAACAACTTCTGCAGCATGTATTTACCAAACATTTCCAACAGATTGGTTCCCTTAACTAACAACTTCAGCAGCATGTATTTACCAAACATTTCCAACAGATTGGTTCCCTTATCTAACAACTTCAGCAGCATGTATTTACCAAACATTTCCACCAGATTGGTTCCATTAACTAACAACTTCAGCAGCATGTATTAACGAAACATTTCCACCAGATTGCTTCCCTTGACTAACAACTTCTGCAGCATGTATTAACCAAACATTTCCACCAGATTGGTCCCCTTTACTAACAACTTCTGCAGCATGTATTAACCAAACATTTCCAACAGATTGGTTCCCTTAACTAACAACTTCTGCAGCATGTATTAACCAAACATTTCCAACAGATTGGTTCCCTTAACTAACAACTTCCGCAGCATGTATTAACCAAACATTTCCACCAGATTGCTTCCCTCGACTAACAACTTCCGCAGCATGTATTTACCAAACATTTCCACCAGATTGGTTTACTTAACTAACAACTTCTGCAGAATGTATTAACCAAACATTTCCAACAGATTGGTTCCCTTAACTAACAACTTCTGCAGCATGTATTAACCAAACATTTCCAACAGATTGGTTCCCTTTACTAACAACTTCTGCAGCATGTATTAACCAAACATTTCCACCAGATTGGTTCCCTTTACTAACAACTTCTGCAGCATGTATTAACTAAACATTTCCACCAGATTGGTTCCCTTAACTAACAACTTCCGCAGCATGTATTAACCAAACATTTCCAACAGATTGGTTCCCTTTACTAACAACTTCTGCAGCATGTATTTACCAAACATTTCCACCAGATTGGTTCCCTTAACTAACAACTTCTGCAGCATGTATTTACCAAACATTTCCAACAGATTGGTTCCCTTAACTAACAACTTCAGCAGCATGTATTTAGCAAACATTTCCAACAGATTGGTTCCCTTAACTAACAACTTCTGCAGCATGTATTTACCAAACATTTCCAACAGATTGGTTCCCTTAACTAACAACTTCTGCAGCATGTATTAACCAAACATTTCCACCAGATTGCTTCCCTTGACTAACAACTTCCGCAGCATGTATTAACCAAACATTTCCAACAGATTGGTTCCCTTGACTAACAACTTCCGCAGCATGTATTAACCAAACATTTCCAACAGATTGGTTCCCTTAACTAACAACTTCTGCAGCATGTATTTACCAAACATTTCCAACAGATTGGTTCCCTTAACTAACAACTTCAGCAGCATGTATTTACCAAACATTTCCAACAGATTGGTTCCCTTATCTAACAACTTCAGCAGCATGTATTTACCAAACATTTCCACCAGATTGGTTCCATTAACTAACAACTTCAGCAGCATGTATTAACGAAACATTTCCACCAGATTGCTTCCCTTGACTAACAACTTCTGCAGCATGTATTAACCAAACATTTCCACCAGATTGGTTCCCTTTACTAACAACTTCTGCAGCATGTATTAACCAAACATTTCCAACAGATTGGTTCCCTTAACTAACAACTTCTGCAGCATGTATTAACCAAACATTTCCACCAGATTGGTTCCCTTGACTAACAACTTCCGCAGCATGTATTAACCAAACATTTCCAACAGATTGGTTCCCTTAACTAACAACTTCTGCAGCATGTATTTACCAAACATTTCCAACAGATTGGTTCCCTTAACTAACAACTTCAGCAGCATGTATTTACCAAACATTTCCAACAGATTGGTTCCCTTATCTAACAACTTCTGCAGCATGTATTAACCAAACATTTCCACCAGATTGCTTCCCTTGACTAACAACTTCTGCAGCATGTATTAACCAAACATTTCCACCAGATTGGTTCCCTTGACTAACAACTTCAGCAGCATGTATTTACCTAACATTTCCACCAGATTGGTTCCCTTAACTAACAACGTTTTCCTCATTGTCAAAAATCAGAGCAAATTAAAGAGTTTAACGATCGCAAGCATACTTTCAAAACTCTATAAAGGTCTTGCATCCTTTAAGCACCATACCAAATTTTTTTTATCATTTCTTTAACAGTTACTCAGAAAAGCTACCCCAAACCTCCTGTAAAATAAAAACATGAACATAGACAGGATCTCCGGAAACATATTGCACACTTCCATCAAGATATTGACACCCTTGAGCCAAACACTGAATTTGGTCATCCTTTATTAATTCAAGACACGCCGTCGCCTTTAATTCTGATGGATGCACGCACGCAAAGACGGACAGAAGGACGGAGCTTAAACTATTTCCCCGTCAACTTCATGGCGGGACAATAAAACTACGAATAGGTTGATAAATGTTAGTAATAACACATGATTAATGTAACCTAACTCCCCTTGTTATTTAGGTTATACTCCAATTGTCAGAATGTCAGTAAATAATGTGCATTTCTGAACACTTCTCCTTGACAAATGGAATTTATACGAAAAACTACTATAAATTAGTAAGAGTCACCTTGTAATAATGACAATGAGTGTTTTGAATCTATTTTAATATTAAATGATCCATTTTATTGCAGTGATGTCAGATTCATAAAGGATATGTCCTTTACTTGTCAATCATACTTTTAATGTCTAATGTTATCTCTACGAAGAGACGAAATAACGTATGTCTATTAACTTTCACATAAAAGCTTCGTTTAAGACATCAATGTCACACTTTGCGATAATTTAAGATATACTATACCACATGTGTACAAAGTTTAGATATATATTAAGAATAAAGAGAAATACAAACTGTCTATCCACAAAAATAAAATCTTTGATAAAAATGCGACAGATGTTCCAATCTTTGTAGGAATATAGTCATGGTAATATTCAAGGGATAAGATTGAAATGTATAACAAGACTCGAGTTTTACTTTCTACCTTGAATTTGGTTCCTCTGGTGGAAGGAATGTGCATTTCTTGTAAATATTTACTTGAAGAAGAATATCAAGTGGTGTAAACTGTCAACAAGAATTCTAAGAAATATGTCCTTTTTAACAATGTGCACATTTGCACAACGAGGGTGCATATCTTGTAAAGATATACTTGAATATGAACATTAAGTTGTTTAATATGTCCATAAAAATCTTAGAAATATGTCCTTTTTTCACAATACGCACAAGTGCACAAGGCAGGTGCATTTATTGTAAAGATGTACTTGTAGATGAACAATAAGTTGTTTAAACTGTCCACAAGAATTCTCGAAATATGTCCTTTTAAACAATGTGCACATTGTTTGTTTTATGGCTTTGAATTACAACGAGAGAGACAGTTCCTGTAGAATTACGGGATTCGGACCCTAACAAACCAACAAATTACACGCGAAACATAGCTAAAAAGGACCAAATGTCAGCAATACGAGGCCTTTGACCTGTAGGAAATAAGGGTATTTGGAAGGAGCTCTGCGGATCGCCTGTGAAAATATATGGAGATAGAATATTGATGTACCCTAAGACCCACTCAGGAGGTTGACATTCATTGAAGGTTGATTACCTTCATATAACCAAAACTGCCAAACAGAATGACTCATTTTCACCGACATAATATTCACAAGGTACTCAATCCCAGCCTGGATGAACAATTTATAGCCTTAAAACTAATTTGTTTTGCGAAAATTATTTTACAAGTCTAGGAACTCATATTGAAGTGTAAGGGAATCACCTATTTGGTTTCATGAACTATAAATTCAAGAGTGGGTCACAATTCAACGACTGGCCATCTTCATTATTGCTGAACTTCATTAATATTTTAAAGGTCAACTGAGCTATGCTAAGAGTCACATTTAAAACTGTTTGAGCCTTCAGATTATTCACTGTCTAATGAAGTAAAGTCCCATTTATTTGCCTATTTAATTATATTTGTATAATCAAGTTTAAATCCATTTACATACCAATATATTACAAAGACTATTAAAACTGTTTCTAAGTCAAAATTAGCAAAATATTTCTGCTTCATTTCAAATCGCCTAAATCAAAACATTCCCTCAAACTCGAGATGGAGTCATATTACCTGACAATAGACAATAATTGCTTAAACGCACTAGTGCACACCAATATTTCGTTAACACAACGAATGCACAGATTCTGCATATCTCTCGATATTATTCAAGATCCTCACTCAAGTAATCTACCTCGTAAGTTATTTAACGAATATTTACGTATTCAGGTAGTAAAGTTGATTTTTAAAGACCGGAAGTATTTAATGTTACGTTACAATAAATCCGCGTGAACTACGATATCGGAAATATTAAGATTTTGCTTATAACAAAAAAAGCGGAAACGGCAGCCGCTTTGGTCAATCTAATAGCAACGCTAATGCTGTGTTATTAAATCGGTTTATTTACAACATTGCTTTCATAAAACATAATTCATTCTTTGGTCTTAGTTCAGAGTTTAGGTAAATTCAACAGCTGCACATAATAATAGTTCAGCCGCGTTTAACTGTCTTTAAGATATCCGTTTTGTGCACAGCTAACCTTAGATTTTTTATATGTCCAAGCCGACAGCGGCTGTCTAAATGTTTTCATTGTTGATTGCAGGTAAATTGTAAAGAATGTTTAGTATTTCATTGCATCGATAGAAAGTTTAAGTGAATGCATAAGTCCTCGTAAACCTTGAAATAGCCAATTTGAACCGTAAAACCGTGCACTAGTGCCTTTAAGGCATAAACGGTTACAATTCATCACAAATGATTAATATTTCTATATTTGGTATCAAATCAATATTTTGAATGTAAATCTTATTCCTATCAGTGATGCCGATCGAATGAAATGAAATAGTGTTTCAGTCATCAACAGGTTAGAACAATGAGACTCAGTGCATAGACGTATATATCGCATCGTTACGACATTTATAAACCAATGATAATGTGTGATAATTAAGTGATAAAATATATTGCAGTTTTCGAAACAGTTATTCTATAAATAAAGAAATGTCATTTTCAGTTCTGAATTGTTCTGTAAATCGGTATCGGCAGCTCGATCAATCGTTTTTCACTCTCTTCGATCTCAAAATTGGTACAAATCAATCTGTCCCCTGTCGTTTTCAACCATTCTAGCCCTCATTCTTGAAATTCAAAACACCCTTTCCCAGTTTCGTACGACAGGATTTACCACGTCATTTCGCAAAAGCCGTTATGTAGAACATATGAAATTTCCCAACTAAAAATGAAACTCGCGATGCGACTCTAAAGGGGTGCGTCTGATTTGTTTCCGACCGAGCTGAATCGACAGGCGAAAAAAAGCATCTAACTTTACAAAAGAAAATTATTGTAAGCGTGACAGGAAAGATTTGTGTAAGTGATCATCCTCTTGTTATGCAAGAATAATTAGTTCTATTTAGTGTCTTTGCAAAATTGAGTATATGGCTTTGATCATATTGACAAATGTTCAAAGTAATAATCCGTCATATGTTCTTCAATTTACTTTGATATCACAATCGTCTTCGTGTTTTACTAACCTTGAAAAATTAATATCTCTTTTATAAAAACTGACAAATGTTCAACAGAAATATTTTACTAATTGTCTAGAATGACTTAAGCGAATAACATCCTTACATTGTGACAGATTTCGTGACTAGATGATATATTTGACCTTTTTAGATATTCAAACTGGTAAATATCAATGTCAGTTTTGACAAGGTCATTTGCGAAAGAAAATATGTTACAGAACATTTTAAATACAACTGCAAGATGACAGCTTGATGAGCTAGAAGGTAGCGAAATGTTATGAGATATGCAGTGAAATTATCACATGATAATAAAAGATCCCCTTGTTTCAAACAAAGGTAACCTTAAAGAAGATAAATCATTTAGATAATCTTGGGAATAGTTACAAGAACGTACTTTAAAAATGCATTTCTTAGATGAGAGATAGCACAACTCGCCAAAGTTAAATATAATTATCGAATATTTATTTGTATAACACTTTCCCCCCAATTCATTGTTCTTCATTCATGCTGTACCAATGTTAATCAAAAATGAAAGAAGTAGCTTGCAATTATTTACCTAGTATTACATTATTAATATTACAAATTTTATATTTCATCTAAATAATGCTTTTGAATTGCATTTGAAAATAACTTCTTTTGTATTGAAGTTGCTTGGTAGTTCAATTGCAACAATTCTGGTATTAAATTGATAAAGTTATAAAAAGGGAATATTGAATTAAATTGCTTTTAACGCCGTTTTGTTCAGGACATATTAGCTTACCATGGTGACTGGCATATAGCACTGCTTTGCGTCCGTCCGTCCGTCAGTATTGCTTTGACTGGGTATGTATAAAATACATTGCATAGCTGCACGACCTGGAACAATTTATTATGACAGTTGAAATCAAATTACGAAAAGGTTGATGAAAGTCAGTAATAACACATGATGAATGTAACCTAACTCCCCTTGATATTTATGTTATAACCCGATGTCACATTATCGGTATCATGTGCATTTCTGAGTTTATACTCCACAAGTGGAATGTGTAAAAAAACAATTACGAATTAATTGGAGTCACCTTGTAACAATAAGAAAGTGTTTTGAATCTATTTTGAAATTATAAAATCCATGTATGTCACTGATGTCGGATTTGGGAAATATACGACCTTTGCTTGTCAATCAAATTTAGAAATTCCATATGTTAACTCCGAAGAGACGTAATTTATCAACTTGCGCATTAAACCCACTTAACAGACATCATCAAATCTCACACTCCGTAATAATTTACAGCACAAACTATACCACATATATAAACCATAAATATTAATATTAGATACAACAGTGTTCAAGTATAAATATTACACGATAAATCAATTCGTAAGGCAACAATTTATAATCTCATTTACCAAGGAGTATGAAAATAAATTTAGATTATCATTAAAGCTTCTATGGATTTTCGTTATTGAGAAATAGACAAATATTTATGTAATGAACGTGGCTTTAGACCCCTTGTATACTCTAGAGTGTGTGGTTCTTGAGAAGAAGTCCAAAAGCCAAAAAGTACGGACAATCGGACAGAATGAATAACTGGTTATCCAATACGATCAAAACTGCGCCTCTAAAAGCCTTTAAAAGCAAACTAATTAGTTGTTATCTTTAAAGAAATGTATCAATTTAGTACCAGAATAATACCAACAATCAAAGTAGCAAGTATCTTCAGTACAAATGAATCGTTTTTTTAAATGTAAGTATAAGTGTAGATAAGATATCAAGCTTGTACTCATGTTAAGTAATATAGAATTCAAAAGAATTGATAGGCTATACTTATATAAGTTTTTATGAGGATAAAATTAAATGGAGATAAATTGATTCGGAAAAGGTCCATTCTCGTCATTAGAATGAAATCTATGATATTCTATTTTTATTGTGACGGGGTTGTATTTATAAATCTGAGAAATGCACATTGTAAAAGAAGGTTGATTTAATTACTTCTACGTCATCTTAATTAGGTTCCTTAATGTTAATTTTGTAACAAGAGAGTGAAACATTTATTATCAAGCAAGAATTTCACTTGGTATCCGTGAACATTTCACAACCTTGAAAATACTTTCAAATGATCTTGTCAAAACTGTCATTGAAATTTACCAGTTTTTATTTCTGAAAGGTCGTAAATACACTCTTGTCACGAAGGCTGTCACAATGTGATAATCTTTCACATTAAGATAGTTTCCGGCGGTTATGAAAACATTTTTTTGTACGTCTGTCAATTTTTCTAACGTGACATTAATGTTTCAAGGTTAGTAATACACGACTGTGATACCAATATATTTTATGATACGTCAAATTTGATTTTACAACCTAATCTTTTAAATATTAAGTCGGGTAAAGTGAGAATCGTTCGTTAAAAAGTTAAACGTTTGATACAGGTGTCGGCGATGATTCTTATATTAAGAAAAATTAAGAATTGACAATGACATCGCTTTATTTGATAAAATAACTGACTGGACAATTATTTCAAGTACAGTATCTATTCTCACTTTCTTGTCAAACAAAATTGGTGTTGTAGATGCCTTAATGATGCAATATATAAAGATTTATTACTCGCCCGTGTAAGATACTGCATTGTAATTTCTATACGGCGATATTAAACTAGTGTAATACTGCTGCACGTATGGGTCCTAAAATTTGTGGTTGTGACGTCACAATGGCGGCAAACAGAATACAGAATACTAAACTTCCTTAAATTTAATACTTTTTTTATCAAACTCGTTAATGATTTGGTATCAAACTCGCTTTCGCTCGTTTTATACTGAATCATTAACTCGTTTAATAAAAATAGTACTGAATGGAAGGTCGTTTAGTATCCTCTATCACAGTGACGTTACATTAGATGGTGATGTCCGGTCCGTTCAGGTCAGGCCAGGTCAGATGAGGTCAGGTAAAGGTCAGATCAGGTTTTACTGCTGAAAGTCAGGTCAGATGAGGTCAGGTAAAGGTCAGATCAGGTTTTACTGGGGAAGGTCATGTCAGGTCAGGTGATGTAAGGAAATGTCAGATTAGGTGAAGCTTGGGGAGATCTGCTTAGGTAACGTGATGCCAGTGGAGGTCAGATGAGGTGAAGCCGGGGGTGGTCAGCTCAATTCAGGTAATTTTGGGGGGAAATGAAGAGATAGCTTCTCATAAGGTGAAGCCAGCGTGCATCGGTTGGAACACAATAACTAGACTGTAACTTCAAGGGCGAACCATATCACCAGAATATTACAGCATATACAACAGTTCATTATGGCGATGTTGTTGTGATCTTGCCAGGATTCGAACCCGGAACTTCAAAGTAGTTATGAATGTGTTTATATAAATCAAATATCATAATCATATATATTTGAAACATCAAATCATATATTGTCAAAAACACTGGGTACAATTTCAGTCATTTAGTTAAATGCCTAGGAAAATTAGTCATTTAATCAAATGACTGACCGTCGCAGTCATTTGATAAAATGCCTAATACATTTAGGCATTTGACGAAATGACTGATTTGACATATTGACTGTAACATATATATGATACGATATGAATATGTTGAACGTTGTAACGAATGGCTAATTCACACATGGATAGTGGGTGATCCATTTTCAGTTTTGTTGAACGTTGTAACGAATGGCTAATTCACACATGGATAGTGGGTGATCCATTTTCAGTTTTGTTGAACGTTGTAACGAAACCCAAATTACATGATATTTGCACTACGATTCAGTGGTAAGTGAACAAACTTTCGGTATGCAGCTGTATATCTAAAGTTTCAAAACCGCTGTAACCACATCCTCTGCATTCTCTACCCACAGAGGTAGCTCCGTCATTATTTCCCAAAGAAACTCTTCTCGAGCTTCCGGCAGGTTAATAACATGAACCATCTTGTAATATTAAAGCCAATGAAAACATTGTGTGCATGGGTATCATATCTGCCGTCACACAGGCCTATTCAACGATGCAGTTGCTAAATATACAAATCGCTATGTAAAGAAGACTCACAGTGCAAAGAACATATTAAAATAAAATTTATCTTTCCGAAATCACACGGAAATGTCTAAGGCGTTTAAATGATATTATTTAAACTTTGTCGCTCAACTTACCTTGATTGCATCTAATCAGATTTCTACATTTCTAGACACGGGAACGCTCGAATTGGGATAGAGGTTGTATGGGATTTTGTGATGGAGCTACTTTTGTGAGGAGAGAATGGGATAGAAGTTGTATTGGATGTTGTGACGGAGCTACCTTTGTTAGGAGAGAATGGGATAGATAGTTGAATGGGATTTTGGGACGGAGGTACCTCTGTTGGGAGAGAATGGGGTAGAGGTTGTATGGGATTTTGGAACGGAGCTACCTCTGTAGGGAGAGAATTGGATATATAGGTTGTATGAGATTTTGTGACGTAGCTACCTCTGTAGGGAGAGAATTGGATATATGGGTTGTATGAGATTTTGTGACGTAGCTACCTCTGTAGGGAGAGAATTGGATATATAGGTTGTATGAGATTTTGTGACGTAGCTACCTCTGTAGGAAGAGATAGAACCCTCTGATACATAGCTCATTTGATTCAATGTGTATCACTTATAGGGATGAGCTTCAGATTCACCATATTGATTCGATACCAAATATAGAAATAATAATCATTTGTGATTAATTTAACCATTTATCACAAAAGCAATTTTCGTCTATTGTCAGGGAAAGTGATTCCCCTCGAGTGTGAGGTCACATTTCAATTAAAGTAGCCTGCAATGATTTGTAATGAACCCAAAGTATTTGATACTTTTGACTTAGAAACACATTTGATCGTTAGATTTGTATGACATTAAATTGTATTGATAATTAGTTATGCAAAAATGCCTGTAGGCGAATTGATAAACCGACATTAGACAACAATTAATTTAAAGAAATAAACCGATTACACAAAGTAACACGTGGTCCTGTGAATAGCTGACCTATATCAGCGTAGTTAAGCAATATTGGGGGCCGCTGGTTGTCGAATGGATGACTCACTCAATGGTAATATAATCTGTGATATTAATGGAGGATTCCCAAACACTGAACAATGAGTTCAAAGACTTATGATGTCATCTTTGGCAGGATATCTTATTAAAGATTTGGCCTTTCATTTCACAGCAGTGAATTTGGGTACCTGGTGAAGATTATGTGGGGTTGACATTAAAGCACACTGTAAGGCAGTTCTGCTTTCGTACGACGGTACGGGTACTTTTGAAACCATCGAACTTTCAACCCTCATTCTCCCGAGTTGGTCTTAAATCCGTGATTTTTATTACATGTTTTTTAACCTTATTACGAACCTAAATGTCATATGTCATGATTTAAAATCAAAACATCTTAACTTTTCATGTCAAAAAGATATATATATGACAAAATACTGGTTTTCCATAAAAATCTAAAAACAGCCTTACAAAATGCACAGAGGTGTAGATATCACGTCCACTATACATGAATACTAGTTCTATAACCTAACAAACTATCAACTCCTGACTGCCCTCCTTGCTGTTTTAGATATGTTTCCCAAATTCCGTTTGACTATTTGACGCCCGCCACAGTCAGGTTTTCGATCATAATTGCGCATTCTACCTTCATATTGTCACTGTACAAAACAGATTAGCTTTAAAATGTGTCTTTTTGGTAACAATCGATACTTCGCGATCAAATGACACCATTGATTAAGTTTGGCATATGTGACTCCAACAACTCACGGAGGAGCTTTTTAATATTCTACTTGCACTGGTTTGTCAGGTGGTGCTGGAAAATCGGTGAGAATCAATTGCAATTGAGAGTTCTTAAACAAGCCGTATGCTAACCCCTAAAACGAAATGTTTAATTACTGGCGAACTTATCCATAGCTCGGTTGAGACTTTGAAACTATCACTGAAAACCAAATTGCCTGTTTACTGTATGGCTAAAACCGAACTGTTGGCTATGTACAGATTTGACTACATCGTGTATGATTTTGATTATTATCCACATTTTATTGATACATATGTTGTTTTTGCAATTTTGTTCGGCCTTTATCTTGAAACACTAAAACCACCAGTCACTGAAAACATAATTACCTGACCAATGAATGATTATCATAGACAAATTAAATGTTATTCTACCTTTGCCAATTCCTTGAGACATTAAAGGCACTAGTGCACGCTTTTACGGTTTAAATTGGCTATGTTAAGGTTTACGAGGACTTACTCTTGGAGGACTAACTTTCTATCGATGCAATGAAATACTAAACATTCTTTACAATTTACCTGCAATCAACAATGAAAACGTTAAGACAGCCGCTGTCGGCTTGGACATATAAAAATCTATGGTTAGCTGTGCACAAAACGGATAAATTATTGACACTTTCAAACGGCTGAACTAGTACTGTGTGCAGCTATTGAATTTACCTGAACTCTGAACTGAGACAAATCATGAAATATGTTTTATGAAAGCAAATTTGTAAATTAACCAATTTAATAACACAGTATTAGCATTGTTATTAGATTGACCATAGTGGCTGCCGTTTCGGCTTTTCTGGTTATGAACAAAATCTTAATACTTCCGATATTGTAGTTCATGCGGATTTAATGTAACGTAACATTAAATACTTCCGGCATTTAAAAATCCACTTTACTACCTGAATACGTAAATATTTGTTAAATAACTAAAGAGGTAGATTACTTGAGTGAGAATAGTGAGTAATATCGAGATATATGCAGTATCTGTGCATTCGTTGTGTTTACGAAATATTGGCGTGCACTAGTGCCTTTAAACCAGCTAATACTGAAGACATTCTCAACTGTCCGCTGTATGGCTACGTCCGCCCTTAAGGTTACATTAGATTTGTATTTTTTTGGCATTATTCAAAATATGACATACATTTCAAATGTTACTTTATTTTTTTTGTCTACGCGAAATTATCGAGGCTAGACTGGAACTTAAGACTGACCAATGCCTTAAAGATATTTTTTAGTCAATGACCGATACCGGCCTTCGTCTCCGCCAAGAAAAAATACAAAATGTTCATTTATGATAGACAGTGAACCAAACCAACCAAATTATTAATATATTGAGATCGCATTATCTGAATTTTGCCAATGTAATAGTTTTTCTAAAATTTGGGGATTGGAAACCACACCAGACTCTAGTAAGGATACCTATTTTAATTTGTGAATATCCAAGTAGATTTTAAAATGGGCTTTAAATTTTTTTTTTCCAATTCTTAACTCTTCCGAAAGATGCCAGATGGGTTGTTGAACTAAATCCTCCTGGGTGGCTTGGAATATGTCGAAATGTTGATCTTTTACTGTATACTTTGATGGATTTACCTATCAGCCCCTCAAGTTTTATTTATCCTGTGTAGTGTTACGTTTGATATTTGCTCGTTAGAAAACTATTGTTGACTTTAATTTCAGAATTTAATATCTGATTAATTATGTGTATCACAAATCATTTAAATGAATTCTTGTTCCTATTTCGTAGTCTGTCCTGGGGATATGTATGTAGACGAATTCAAATTAAAGCATTCGTGAAAATAAAATAAATATTTTTTTATTTGAATTAATTGTGTAATTCCTGCAACATAAAAAGAACTAGCAAATCTTGACAAAATAATTAATCTTTTGAAACGTTTCAATTCTCAGTTATCATTTAACTCAACATCATTCTGATTCTTTATTCTTTATGACTCTTTACGAGACTGCCTTAAGGAAAACATAACTTCAATAGATAAATCAAAATAGACATTATCTCGATTTTTAAAACACAACCATTTCTTTGAAACCACGTTAATAAATCTTCATAATCATTTTCAAATATTAATAAAAAAGCAATAAAAATTGTTTTAAAATTACATTGGCTACGTAGCTAATAAGATATTACATATATATATATATATATATATCTTAGGTTGAAGAATATCATCTCTTATAATAAAACATTTCCTTTATGGTTTCTTTTACTGATAGGAAACTAAAGAAAATCAAATATAATCTAAATATAAGTTATATCTACACAAAATGTCTCACTGAAGCACTGAAGCTCTTAATAGAATTGACATCCAACTGAAAACCAAATCACCCAAAAAACACACCCTAATCAAAAATATTAATTAACGTTAAAGTGGACTTTCCCACGATTGTTCGCACAGTTTTGTATGGTAGGTATTTTCTACAGAGAGCCCAAGTATCCCCTAGTTTAAATATATCAACACAATGATTTTTGTAATATTGTCATGGTGTCACGATACTTACATACCTCACCAAGATCTATGGACTCAGTGTGATCGGATATAAATGTTTAACTCAGGTTGATATATTTATTATGTTAGTTTTAACGTATTCTTCATAGTATACTTAGTGTATTTCAGTAATAATATTTAGTATATTGTAAAAATACGTGGTAAATACATCGAACAAGTAATGGAACACAATGTTTTAGTTAAAAGCAAAGTGAGAAGGTTTTTGAATGAATTTGATGTGTGTTGACACTTAGGTAACATAGAAGAAAGAAGAAGAAGAAGAAGAAAATATTTTATTTAGGTGTCACACAACGTACAATCATAAAAACAGTAAGATATCAATATAGAGTACGTTGTCCGGCCAACAATGGCCTACGAGACACCAAAACACTCTAAGAGCGCTTAAGCGCTAAAAATAACTAAAATATGTTATATAAAATCATATTTTAAAAGTTAAATATTGCTTATAACATGGTGCTTTTTCTGCGTCTAAACATTGCAGAAAGTGTAGCGGCAAGTGATGGGGAAAGTTGGGGGAGCTGCATAATAAATATTAATTGGTCTGTTGAGGACATATTTATAAACTGGTAATTAATAGCTTTTGCCTTATGCCATAAATGGGATCTAATATCCGAATAAAATTTGCAAGAAGTAAGAAAATGAGTCTCATCTTCGACTGCACTGGAATTACAATATTTGCAAATACGTTGATTTAATGGTGTTTGGGGGCGGGCAAAACGACCTAATTCCACCTCTAAGGGGAGAGAACCGCATCTTAACTTAGCGAGAATACTTCGATGAGAGCGGTCTAATACTGAGCGGACATAGGGTGAAACTGTCAAGGTTCTTTTAAATAATCTAAATGTTCGAAGCTTATTACCATTAACTTGTCTGTTGTCGTTCCATAGACCACGTAACCAATTATCCTGATCTAAAGTGATAATTTTTTCACTAACTGCAATAAACTCCCTTTGAGTAACAGAAGATAAATCATGAATTGGAACATTAACTTGCCTGATGAGATTTAGAACAACATTATCCCAGGATTTTCTAAACCTCAGCGACCATGTTTTAATACAACTAGTCAATCTTGAAGGTTCAGCCATATTTAATTTCCGCCAAAAGCGGATAATTTCGATTTTTTGTTTAGAAATGCAAGATAACCACCCCATTTCGCCCCGTACTGCAAGATTTGCAGTTTTATTACCAACGCCTAGAAAAAACCGGCTAGCCCTGTTTTGAACTGTGTTAATACTTTTAAATTCTTTAGTACCCCAAATAGCTGAACCATAAGATAAAATAGGTTGCACAAGATTATCATACAATGAGTTGAAAACATCATAGGCCATTCCTCCCACTGCTTTAAACTTACTAATGATTACACTAAGTGCTCTGCTTGCTGACTTAGCAATTTCATTGGCTGTAAAATTTAGATTCAAGTGTTCATTTAGCCAAATGCCCAAATACTTATATGCATGTATAATTTCAATCACTTCCGGGCCACAAGTAAAATCAAAACAAGATTTATCAATAGAATTGGGTCTGTAATGAACAATTTTAGTTTTTTTACTGTTAATTTGAAGACGCCATTTTCTGCACCAGGAAGAAACACAATTAAGCATACGCTGTAGAGAATTTTCATCAGCAGCAAGCAGAGCAATATCGTCAGCATATAACAGTAAACTGACCATCCTTCCGTCCACATCAATACCACACCCTAAACTATTAATTTCCTCAACCAAATCATTAATATAAAGAGAGAATAAAGTAGGCGACAAGACGCAACCCTGCTTTACGCCACTGTTTACTGAAAAGTTATCCGTGTAGTAACCATTTATGGAAACACAAGATTTATTATTATCATACAGAGACCGGACCGCAAGGTAAAACTTTCCATTCACACCAAGCTGTAAAAGTTTATACCACATACAATTTCTGTTGACCCTATCAAACGCCTTCATAGCGTCAATATAACAAACGAATGTGGAACGTTTCAAAGACTTCCTGTTAGCAATGATATTATACAAACTATAAATATGTTCAACTGTGCTACGCTTATTACGAAAACCGTTCTGCTCCTCGGCCAAAAGATCATTATATTCTAACCACTCTAACATAAATACAGCAGTAGATAGCGATCCTCCAATTGTTACAAGTGACTGAGTTTTAAGTTAGATATGGTCCTCAAAGTCTCCATTAGTTTGGCACGCGGGCTCGTCCGCGGCCGTCCCTCATGCCAAACTAATAGAGACTTGAGGACCATATCCTACACAAAATATCGGCAACCCTTCAATAAACTGTCGGAGGTTGGACATTAGTTGATAACTATTGGAGGGTGTCTTCACTTTATTATGTCTATTGGAGACAATGCTGGCCTAGGGGTAAGATGGAACTAATGTTCACACAACTTAGTTTTAATTTTTATTTAAAGCTTATGAACTCAACCTTCAAAGTACTAAATGCACACTTGTTTAGACTAACTCATTAGGTTATGGAACAGCCTTCATTGTTTTGCGCTTAGGTCACTCTGATCTCAGCGCCGGCTATTGTTCTGGGCTGGTCAGCTTCTATGTTTGGCCATGCTTTTCACTCTTTTTTACCTTTAAAAGTGGCTATATTTATTTACCTGCATATATTTTGGCACAGTCCGCACGAATAGGAATCATTATATGGGTAAGATGTATATGTTGTATATATATGTTTTTTAATGGAATAGATTAGCTTATGTCTATTCATATTTATCTCTATGCATACGTAAATATGTATCTAGTATATTTGATTTTAACATATTTTATGCATGAAATAATACATGAACGTAGTAGCCAACAAGCTCCTAAGAGCTTATTTCAAGGCCGCTCTAATACAACTTCATTTATACAGGTATACAACCAGATGGTGAACGGACAAAATCCCCAATGGACAAAATCCCCAAGGACAAAAACTCCAAGGACAAAATCCCCAGTGGACATAATCCCCAGCCCTATAACAACAAAATGGACAAAATCCCCAAGGTGATTAAAAATGCTTTGTTTTCTTTACTAATCAACTTTGTCTTTAATCAAAGGTATTAGTTACTGAGAAGTTTGAGAAATTGTTGTTTTGACAAATGGCTGTTTTTAATCACTGGTAGTAAATGTTGTTTTGATAAATGCTTTCTTTGATCACAAGTATTAGTTTATTGAGAATTATTGTTTTGATAACATTATAATTTTTTTCTTTGATCAGTAAAAGTAAGCCACTCATCAATCTCATCTTATTTAGAATAACCTCTGATCATGTAGCTTGTGTGATGACTTTACTGATATAAATACTATTGGAAATTGACATATGTACTGTAGTACCACTATGGAGATTCTCAAGAGTAACAAGGGTGGCGTTAAGCTGGCCCTAGATGGATATATGTACACCAAGAAGAGTGCCTCCAAGTCTACCATGCGTTGGTCAAAACACAGCTGCTGCAATATTCATGAGGCATCCGACAAGCAAAACGTCGGAATCGTCGCCGTGACAACAACCAGAATAAACTCAGAAACCTCTGCCTTGCATATCGCGATGGAAGAATGACATTGCCAGACTTTTTGAAAGGCATCGGTCACTCTATAAGGTTTCACTGAAACTATACTGTTTAAAAGTGCTATGTAAAATGCGAGACCGGGATTGTTACTGCTTGCTTGTATGAATAAAATTACATGTTATTACTTCCTTGCTCTGTTGTATTTTTCATCTTGGGGATTTTGTCCTACCCTTTTGGGGATTATGTCCACTGGGGATTTTGTCCTTGGGGATTATGTCCTTGGGGATTTTGTCCATTGGGGATTTTGTCCTACGACCAACCAGATGTTAGCTATACGTCAAATCATTATTCAAATTCAAAGATATATACAGTGATAATGCATGTCTACCAATTTGGCAGTCATTATTCTAAAGTGTGATTAAGGAATTTCAAATCGATCGGATTTAGTGATATAATTATGAATAGGCTTTAATAATAAAATTTGTTCATTGATTGCGATTGTGATCTAGTGAATTTGTGATATTTAAACTGGTACTTTACTGTTGGGTAAATGTGTATAACTCATATCATGTAATTGGACACGATTAAATTGAGTGTAAATGTGCATTATGGTTTACAATGTTTGTAATCATTTCCAACCGCTTTTATGTTATCTAAATATACGTAAATATGTTGTATTATATGCACACAGTATTATGACATTACGTTAAGGTTAGACACCGCGTCGAGGGAATTACGGAATATAACCCGAGATGAAATCGAGGGTTTTATTCCGTAATTCTCGATGACAAGGTGTCTAAACGACTTACACCACGTGGATTTGATTATTGACATGTATAATAACATTTTCGAACAATTAGGATCAATTTGAATAGTCTTAAATTGAAACGTTCCATATAACTTCCCTAGGGTATTTCACATAACTCCCTAGGGTATTTGGACATAACCTTTCCATATGGCATCTGATCAATCTATTAGCACATCATTTTCATATTTTGCTTTAAATATTAATATAGATGTAATGATAATCCAAGAATATGAAATACAAAACATCATCTTTTCTCATACTGAATTTTCACTGATTTCGTTATCTCAATTGTGTTTCATCTTTTAATCGCAAAATACATGTACCACGGTTTTGTACTGGGTTCAGTTCAACATATGTTATTGCGCACACAATGATATTATTTCATTTTTTAAGAACTGAACATCTACCCCATATTTGATAATGACAATGGTATGACCAACGTTACACACTTACTTTCACCATATGATTAATATACTAAATGTTTATTGGAAAAAGTAGACGCAACCACAGAACGGGTCAACCAAACGCAACGCCCATGAGTTGCGCGTTCACTCAGAGCATGCGCGTCTCGCACGGCAGGTTTTCACTGTTCTAAGCGATAGCCTTTCATCGCTGTTGTTTGCAGCGACATGGATCTTGCACAATCAGACGAAGACTTACTAGAGGCCTCGCAGGAATTTACTCAAGAACAAAGTAATTGTTTATCTGATTAGCAATTACTTCAAACATCCCAGCAAATGTTGGAGGAAAGTGATACCGTATCTCAAGACTAACCATATAGTCTGAGCGCTACGACTGCTACACGTCTAGTCTAGTGTGTCAGATCAACTCATAATGGAGCGAACAGGTCACAGATCTGCAACAGGTATTTACCAATCATTCTTGATGTACCTCCAACGGCTTACGTTAAAATCTAAATAATCTAAACACATTTTTTTGAATTGTAAATATCCTTTACACGTTACATAACAATCTTAACAATTTTGTCAAAACGATGATCAACCGTGTGACTACCCGGACTGATGTCCATGTTGACAAATGTAGAGTTTTAATCTTTAATGTGATTCAACCGTACTTTTCAGGCTTAAGAAGTTACACCCACTCAAGTGAAGAGCAGATCCAAACTCCACGGCTGGAGCAACAACCGACGTCAGCCCCGAGAAAAACTGATGGCATCGACTCGGATAATGACGAAGCCAAGTTGTCATTAACACTGTGTTGTGAATCTTAAAATGTAATTACATGTTACAGAAGATGGACATGACTATCAATGTTTGTCTGAATAAAATTTTGGACTTGTTTTTGTTGTTTTTGTGGAAGTAATTACAAGGACTGATGTACAAAGTCATCGATGTTTCTTCAGAATAATCAAATGAGGTTATTTGTGACAATGGGTAGTTATTTGAGGTCGGTTATTTAAAATATGAACAATAAAAAAAACATTCTCACAGAGGGAATTTTCAAATATTGACTAGAGGCGAAGCCGAGAGACAATATTTGAAAATTCCTGATGTAAAATTTTCGAGGGAAGATACCAAGTCCAAGGCGAAGCCGAGGACGTAAGGTATCTGGCTGAGAATAACTTCTCAAATAACTACATGTCATGGATAACTCCCTTGGCACTTAAAAATACCCGGGGTTAAGGTTGGTTATTGGGAAAAATGACTCCTCAGAACAATAGAAATAACCATCCCTAGTGGTGTAAATGTATTTGTCATTTGTGCGCGAAATTGTCCGGTTTTCTACCACTAGTATCCACCTGTATATTGCCATCATACTAAATGAATACGCATCGAGACGTTACTTTTTAGAAACAACCACTATTTCATTTACGCCGTTTATGAAGTTGAGATATTTGACCCCAACAACATACTGTTTCCCTTTAAGTAATTGGATTAGTAGCTTATTAAGGTTTCTGTGATTTATTATTGTGAGTCTGAAGATATACATTATGTTAACAGTATGTGTAAAGAATATTTCCTTTGCGGCATCTATCATAGGATTATAATCTTCTTTATTATCAATAATATAGGTCGTTTCATATTTTTCTTAAAGGGACACTAAGTATGTTATTCGGGTCAAATATGTCAAACTTCATAAATTGTTTTATTTGACGGAAAGTATTGTTTTTATCTGAAAAATAACAGCCAAATGCTTTTTGTTATTTGTTAAATTTATAAAACACACTCTGTCATTTAAGGGATAAATGGAGTTTCAAAACATGTTAATATATAATTTCTTCACCCACCTTCTGACAGGTGTAAGAACAAAATGCACAAACCCATATCACTACCTTGCTGCGCATAGACCTTCCCATAATTGGAAGCTTGGTGTCACAGAAGAGAATTTTATACCAACGTGGGTCGAAGGCTGTTAATTATTTCTTTTAGTTTTAGAAGTACTGCTCTGGTTTCGGGCCATAGTCATGTCCAATTTGAAGGGTAGTCATGTCTAAACTGAAAACTTTTATCTCAGGACCTCGCTCACATTATTTATCTTTTTAGAAAGATGGTTTTAGAGATGATGTCGCAACTGTCAAAACGACGATCTTTGATGGAGCCCGGACGATGGATCTCGTCAGCTGATTTTATATACATAGTGATCTAAAGTATGATATCAATCAACATAATGAATGGGACGCAGCATTTGCGGATCCAGAAATGGGGGTGGTGTTACGAGTTACATCCCCGAAGATAGTTCTGAAATATCTTAAATTTTGTATTTAATCATTTGTTTTAAACTTTTCAGTTTTATGGCTTATTTTCTCGTGATTACACATTCTCTTTATATCACATTAGCTAACAGATTTAAGTATTGCATCTATCGAAGGAATATTGTGGACTGTACGACTTTTTTGTCTGAGCAAAATAAACAAAATATACACTTCTCCCCTCAAGAGGGGTCCTTTTAGATCAAGCAATTAAACGTTTTTGTTGTTAATTGCTATAAAGTGATATTTGATGTTTTTCAATTTCAATGATTGACAATTGATTTCAATTATGATTGAGTCGAAGTTCAGTTATGATTTACGTGTAAATCCAAATATGACCAACACATAAATTCAAATATTAATGACAAGTTAGTTCAATTATGACTGACAAGTAAGTTCAATTATGATTGACAAGTAAAGGTGTAACACATGGATTATCTAATTTCAAAATAGATTCAGTAACACTCATTCATATTTTTGCGACAAGACGACATATATATTCATAATTTGTTTTCGTTGAGGAGACCCCCTACTTCCCGGGTGGTTGAGGCGACCCCATACTTTCCGAGGCATTGAGGCGACCCCATACTTCCCGGGCTGTTGAGGCGACCCCATACTTCCCGGGGCGTTGAGGCGACCCCCTACTTCCCGGGCTGTTGAGGCGACCCCATACTTCCCGGGGCGTTGAGGCGACCCCCTACTTCCCGGGGCGTTGAGGCGACCCCATACTTCCCGGGGTGTTGAGGCGACCCCATACTTTCAGAGGCGTTGAGGCGACCCCATACTTCCCGGGGTGTTGAGGCGACCCCATACTTCCCGGGGTGTTGAGGCGACCCCATACTTCCCGGGGCGTTGAGGCGACCCCATACTTCCCGGGGTGTTGAGGCGACCCCATACTTCCCGGGGTGTTGAGGCGACCCCATACTTCCCAGGGCGTTAAGGCGTTCATGCGGTCGTCCCAACGCCCCGGGGATCATGCGGTCGTCCCAACGCCCCGGGGATCATGCGGTCGTCCCAACTCACCGGGGATCATGCGGTCGTCCAAACTCACCGGGGATCATGCGGTCGTCCCAACGCCCCGGGGAGCATGCGGTCTCGCCCCGTCCTTGGGGATCATTCAGTCGTCTCATCCTCACATCCTCAGAGTCGGGCAACTTCGCCAACACTAACCCGATATAAATAAATTTATAGCAACATTATTTTAAATATAATGTCATACTTTTGATGCAACATTGACTGAAAATGCTAATATGAACAATGAATGAATAAAGAACATATAAATAAAAAAATCCAAAAAAAAAAAATTTTCAAAATGAGAATTCAACATCGATAACATTTAATTTAGTAAAAGTGTTTCTCAGCAGTAACAAAATCCAGGTTTTAAGAAGTTTAAATTTAAGGTTTAATGCAGAAAAAAATTGTCGGTTAGCGATAATAACTAAATGATATTTGATAAATCGATGAAATATATCCAAATAACACATGTTTGCTGAAAGCTGTCATTCGAAGGAACAGAGTTATGCTTCACTAACGGAGGTCAGTATGGAATTCCAATCATACATATTTACAGTTGAGTACATATAATTCAATTTAACCGAGGGCATGTATGAAACGGCGCGAAATATGACCATAGCAGCCCGCAAAGATTTTGTGTATTTGCTTGTGAAGTTTCACATGCAACATGGTCAAAGTTGAGTTTTAGCTAAACAGAAATAGAATTTCTAGGCCTTTAAAATGGCCAAAACTCAGCTGGTTGTCTCAATTGGAAACGACCCCGGTTGAGCGTGCGTCCACTGTTGAGTGGGTGTCCCCTATTGTTGGGTGTGTCCTTTGTTGAGTGTTTGTCCTCGGTTGATGGGTGCGTCCACGGTTGAGTGAGTGTCGCCATTTGAGGGTATGTCCTGGGTTAATTGGTGTGTCCCCAGTTAGGAGAGTGTACCCGCTTGATGGATGGGTACCCCGGTTGAATGTGTCGTTTCAATTTTTGGGCGTGTCCCAGGTTGTGTGCGAGTTCCCCCTTTACTGGCGTGACCCTAGTTTAGAGATTTTTTTTACACACACAAAAAAACACGCACATCCACACACATAAACACCGACAAAATTTCATATTGATTTTGGCAGAGTAAACACTTTGAAAGGAAATGTCAAAAACATAATTTAATAATACATTTAATATCAATTCCAGTACGACATGGGCAAACAAAGGTACGAAATATGCATGCATAATTTAAAACCAATGTTAAGATATAGGTTATCAAGCAAGTTGTCCTTATATGGGATACATACATGTGTGCTGGTACGTGTCGTCTTTATCTACATGGCTACCTACACACGAGGGCAGAAGACAGTGAAGCACGAAACGTGACAGTCTCTATCCTATTTGATAAAGATACCCAGAGCAACCCTCGGTTGTCGTTGTTTTTGTTGACAAATGTAATCCCCGGTGGCAGATATACACATGGAAGAAAGTAATGCAACACTATTTTATGTTCTGCAACCGTTATAAACACATACATATATATGTTTGCCGGGTTGATATAGAACACTTCTGACAAATTCATTACAAGGAAACGAAATGTAGTAATTGGCCTTATAGACAGTTTCAACGTCTTGTAAGTTAATGAGACATTTTGAGGCAAAACTATAACAGTATCATAACATAAGACTTTGCTTTTTTAAAACATTTAATCAATGTTAGTCGTCGTTAATACATGAGTAGTTGTTTATGTGAAGATTGCATTGAATGTCAATATGTCACCTTACCGAAGCTTTGGATGCGGCATCGAATTTGCCATGTTGCCACGCAATCTAATGGACCGTGTCTGCTCGCGATGCAACCTCTACTTTCGCTTTTAAGTGACAAGAAATTTAAAATATAGATTCTATCATTATATTTTCTTCTGGGCCCCTGCCCCCGGTTCCTACGCCTATGGGTAATACCTTGATTTCTTTCAAGCCAAAACCATCGGTTTGATATTCGTAGCTATTTCACCTGTTATTTATCAGCAAATGAAATGTCGTTAATGAATGAGCTTAAAGCTACTAGCTTGAACTCAACGGATTTTTTATCCGGGTTATGCCGCTGTTGCTGAATGCGAGCTGTCTTATTGGCTGGTTAGATAGCTAGCGATACGAGGGTATTGACTTGAAAGAGATGAGGGTATTAGCTAGGAAGGAGCGAGAGCGGATTCATATACGCTGATTTAGTAGGATGAGAAATATTGGTTCGACTTCTAACATGATGTTGGCATGTATAGTTTATAAAGTTAAATTATATAGTGGTTTCATACATATTAATGATAAAATACACAAATATAACGGATTTAATTAATCGATTAATTGATTAATATAATTCTTCATTAAGGATAATGCTTGTTAATTTAACAGTTGAATTGATAAGCATCAAGAATAAAACATACAATATTGTCAGCGTTAGGGTAATATATTCCACATGAATCACGTGCAGTTCGTTTAACGACGCAACAATTTTGCTCACGTTTCACGTGTTGCACGCAGATTTTGCAAGTTGCACGCTGATGTCACATTTTTTGACATTGCCATGAAATCGACATTTTCACTCATGTATTTCACGTGTGCAATTCGAAAACTTAATCTGGAGAACACTTCTGTATACATTTTCAAGTAGGCCTATTTAATAATTTTATCAGTGATGATATAATGTTAGATATTATAAAAGTCCAATGACATTACCATAAACATCCTATCATTGTAGTTGTATAATTCCTTCTATCTTTTGAATTTGTTTTGTTATGATATATATTCAGGGTGTTATTATATTACGTTTATTACAGAATTTATCAGTGAAGCCCGGCTTCAAATAGCTAATAGATACATTTCAACTACCATTCAGACAGAACCGGTTATACGGCTGACGGCACCATTTTACCCAGCATGATTTAAACCCCAAAAACATTAAAGTGTTGCAATATATTGATTTCAATATAATAATTTTTTAATTGTTACATAATTTGATACTTTTAAAATTATTCCCAACTCGATTTCGATGAAATACCTCAGACAGAATCATTCAGAATTTCACGCTGATTCTCACGCCTTGTCAGCTATCACGACCTGCACGTGGTGCATGCTTTACACGAATTACCGCGTCACATTTAACACGAGAAAATCAGAAATACTATATGACGCATTAAGTGTGATTTTTAAATTATCCTTCTTAACACAGATATTTGTTTCTCTTTAAAGTGACCCACTTTTTTAGTCTTATAAGTGCTTTTTCTGTTGTTTCGAATTCTTTCAAATGTTGTTGGTTGTACCTTGCAAGTTACAAAATATCATGACATGGTAATTGGATTAAGCAAGTCGCTGGTAAAAGTAGTTCTGTCTTCAAATCAATCTCATTAAAATGAAATCTAAATGCTCCACTACATTACGCGTCTAAAGTAGTGCAGCAATATTATAGACTTGTGATGAGGTCAATACCTGTTTTTATAGACCCGAGGAAAGCAATATTGACAGAGGACGTAGCAATCTTTTTACTCAATCGATTTCTAAATCAAGCGTCCAGTTCGGTTAAGTACGCGAATCCTCTTCCCTACGTTGAGTGGTTAAAAGGACCTTTGTTCATAATAAAACAACTTCAAACACTTTTCGCTTGGTACTTGATAGTTTCTTCTACGGATACGGATAATTGAGTAATAAGGTTTTGACACTCTACCGTATTAAGCATAAATGTATTTATTCGAAGAAATAAAAAGTGCACGGGTGATATCATGGTTTATGTTCTTGGGAAAGTTAAGATACTGCATTTCAGATTCTAACTATGACTGAGTCGAAAATTTGTATGTTCGTTATGAAAATGAAAAACTTTATGGCAAGTTATGGAGTTTAAAATGCAAGAGAAGCTCAACAATTCTTAAGACGTTATGAATTCAAACTTTGCAACCAAACTCTCTTTGAATTTGCTTTGGAACGAGAGTTGGGTTTAAATGCCGACTTCGGTAATTGAGAGACATAACTTATTCCTACGCAGTGAGACATTTATACATATAATCTGTCAGTCGAGCACTATATAGGATTACATGAGTGAAATAACTCACTACCAGTTCGTAGCAATGAAATCGTTATGTCTATGTTTAATATTTCTATTCAATAACCCGACGTTATAACATTGAAAAATAAAACCCTCCACGAATAGTTTGAATCGGCCGGAATCAAGCAAAGTTAGCAGAATTTTTTATTCATATACGTCCGTTACGTGGGGTAATCGCTGCGGGGGTGCACACCCCTCCGGCGAGAGTTCCTAATATAATCAATATTGAGAGAAGCAATTCTCATGTTTGATGAAAATAAACAAGAATCCTGAAGGACATTTACTTAAATTCACTATTTAGCTAATTTTCCTGTTGACACAATCCGACAAACATTCTTTGAGGGAAATTTGAAAAAAAATAATGGGATTTTTTTTGTACCTGATTTTATTAATGAAAATCAGTAGGTGAACAAGTTTTTGGGACGCAACCAAGGTATCATCTAACAGCATGACATATGAAGAAGAATCCTTAAAGTAACAGTGGCAGTTTCTAAAATGGATATGCTGTTATTACAAACACTACCGTTACAATGAAAGTATACGTCAACATCCGTTGTAAACAATGACAGATTGTTAAGAATGTTTAGCGAGGAGAATTTACATACAAACGTAACAATTATTAAACAAAAAAACTGGTAAGATTTCATTTTCAAGCAGGTGAGAAAAGTGTAGGTACGTCCTAATTTCAATTGAACCCTCGAGTTTTGAACAATAGTTTTCTGATGTGTCCAAATATTGGCATGGTTATTAATCATGCATGTTGATAAAAAAAACCACGGACTCAACTGTGTTAAACAACCACTTATTACGCAAAATAAACCAGGCACTATTTAGATTGAGAAATTGGTCACGAACATTTCTAGTGCATTTTGTATTTGGAAAGACCATAAGAAAGGTTTTCAAATTCATATTTAAAAACCTTTTCGGGGTTCGAATTCGAAATCTCAGATTGAGACCCTTGTCTACTATTGCCAGATCTTATTTACATAAAATTCCTAAAGCTCCGCAAAGGCCTTCCAATACCCTGATCTCCTTCATGCCAAATGCATCGTATTGCTGACAGTTGGTTCTTCATGGATTGGTTAGCTTGTGATTTCTTCAACCACTAAAATGTCTTTACATTAGGAGGTTGAAGCTCATATCTGGAATTTGTCATCCGCTTGTTCCGCTATTTCGCTAGTCCTTTCATTTGCTGGTTATATAACTAGCTACACGAGGCAATTGGCATGAAGGAGATCAGGGTATTGAAGTAGCTCTGCGGATTGAACTACGCTGATCGTGCAGAATGGTGGGAAACGAATTATATGAGAAATCAGTGAATTGAAAATCAACCGATTTCAAATTAAAATTTTCTATTATTTCAACATTTTTGGCCTATTCGTTGTTCGGACTCCTGTAATGTTTCTCACTTTATTTCCTCGACCTTAAACATCTGACCTCTCATATTTATTGTAATTATCTATAAACAACCTTAATTTGCACATTTGAAAGAAAATTAGAAATTTAGAATTAGAATTATTAATTATTAATTATAATTATTAGAAAATTAGAATTTAGAAAATTAATCATAACAAGCTAAGCGTTTTGGGAATCGAACCCTCGCGCTAAATTCTTTTAACACAGTTAACCTTTTGACTATACCCAATTAACGTAATTTCTGAGAGGTTTGCTAATCAAGAGCATGCATTTACTACTTCAACACACGCGGTCAGTGTTGTTTTCACTGATGGTAACTTCATGATTGTGATTGAATGATAAATTCACATCTCTCAGTTACGGGTATACAAGTCACTGCGTATCATTTGCAGACGAAACTATTACCCATGAGTGAAAGAGACGTATTTAGCGAGCGGCTGGTAACAGTTTTATCATTCCGGGTTCGAATCCAGACTGTACGACTTTAAATGACTGGTATGTGTTTTGATTTTAATGTCTCTATTTCTTTATTGCATTCAAATGTTTCTTTTTTGTTTTGATTTGTGAAAGGTTCTTCTTTGTGAATGTTTTCTCCTGTATATAAGCCTTATCTTTTCATAGAATGTGATATTAATTCAAGTGATTATTATTATCGAATTGTATGTGTGATTTTTTTTTCATTTAAAGCGATGAATGTGTATGTTTAAATGTTTGGTTTAAATAGCTCTGAATTTATGCACTTTTTATATCAATCCGGTATTTGGACTTATTTGTTTCCCTTTTCTAGACCGGATATATTTTTATGTTTTCTAATTATTGTTTTATTGCATGTAGATAAAATCTTAACATCATCTTTAAACTCTTAATTTAACTTTCATTTATTCTTTCTTTTATGATATTATGTAAAATTTTCTTGATTGATGAAGTAAATAACAAAACATTTATTTAATTTTGGATAAGAAAAGTTTATCTTATAGTTTTGATGTCATATTTGTTCAATTAGTAATTTAGGATGAATGAAACTTTTCATGTCCATAAGACATATGTATGACAAATACTGGTTTTCCATGAAAATCTAAAAACAGCCTTAATGACCAGAGGTGTAGATATCACGCCCAATATACATGGATACTAGTAATATAACCTAACGCTAACAACTCCTAACTGCCATCCTGGGTGTTTTAGATAAGTCTCCAAAATTACGTTTGACTATTTGACGCGCGCCACTGTCCGGTTTTCGATCACAATTGCAACGTTCTACCTTCATATTGTCACTGTAAAAAACCAATAAGCTTTAAAATTTGTCCTTTTGGCAACAGTCGATACTTCGTGATCAAATGACACCATTGATTAAGTTTGTCATATATGACTCCAACAACTCACGGAGTGGCTCTTTAACATTGGCTTACGACTACCTTAGCACTACGAGAGCTTCGGAAATATAGGCTAAGGTGTTTAACTTACAGTCAAAGAATACTTTTAAGTGGTTTTCAATTGATAAAAATATTTGGAATTAATAAAATTTTCCAAAGAAATTTGGATAAAATACAACAATTCACCAACATTTGAGATTTATCATTGGGGAAATCAACAAATCGCCTCACTCGTCACAAATTAACAACATTCAACACATGTTAGGGGTTATGTTAGTGTAAATTTTATTTCTTACCCCTTCCAATATCTATCTAATTCATTTCAACATTAACATAACTCAAATTCGTTCATCCTTTTGCAACAGTGAAATTATCGAACGCGTGGTGTGTACTTTCTTCTGTGCATCAATATACTTGTTAAATTGACAGAAATATTTAGAAAAGAGAGCTGTTGGATACCTGATATGAAAAGAGAGTTATTTAAAATTAGAGCTACAGCTCTATTCTACCTTCCTCTAGTGTATACAACTCACAAATTTGAAAGAATTGATACATGTTGTTTGGGTCCAATGTGGAAATGGTCTGGGGTTTTTTTTATCGAGAAAAGTAATTGTTTCTGTAAACCAGCATTTAAATACTACCAGTTCAGTAAACAGACAATAAACAGATTAAAGTTGTGTTTTGTGATCGAAAACCGGACAAAGGCTAGTACCAATGACTCAAAGGTATTTTGGATACTAACAGGTGAAACAAAGACGATATAGATCGGCAGTGTAAGATGGATCATTTAAGCTATATACATGTAGATGGAGTATAGATTTTCGACTCCTTAGCTTTTACTGCCTTTTTTCCAATCATCATTGAAAACAAGAAAATATTATAATTTTGTCATTTTTTAATAAAGGTGCAAGTTAAGGAAGTCTATTTTAACTTTACATTGAGATTTATGTGTTTGAAGCTTTGATATTTGTTATAATCTGTGCTTAAGTCCCCTGCCCACCAGTTCCTACGCCTATGCTTACGTTTTGACATGAGTAATGGGGACAATCATCCGAAGACGCCGTTCAAGCAATTCACGTCTAGAGATTTTAACAAATACAGCCCTAAAATTGAGTTAAAATTCAACGTGTCGCATAATTATCATTTGGTTAAAGGTACAAACTTTACACTGAATGATATATATACTGAATTTTGGAAATTATCCAAAATCAACGAACCGCGTTTCATAAAACATTTCATAGGAAAGGAGGTCATATAATATGAGACTTTAAACTTGTGTATACAACTTAAAACTAAAATAGGTAAAGTGACAATATTTTATATTCTTACAGTGACGAGTGACGATATATTATTTATAATGGTAAAAACCAGGATTTTTTTCATCTCGTGACTTGGGGTAAAGTTGATATTTCACACGTGGCTACGTCTCTCGTGAAATATCAAATTACCCATGTAACTCGAATAAATACACTTTGTACTTGACAAACATCATTAAGTATCCTCTATATGTTCGAATAATAAAGCAAAATGTTAAGAAAATCATAAACAAGTCCCAAAAAAGGACAAAGCATCGTCCATTAGATTTGGCCTATTGATCCCAAAACATACGAGTACCGTATCCTGTTTATCATGAAATGTCATTTTGCAATTAATATGCGGAGTCATCTAGAACTCCAAAACTTTGCATCAACGTTACACCAAATTTAGTAATAGTTCAGAAGCCAAATTTAACTTGCGGGTCCATTTAAACAACTATTGGATTTTTTTCATTTAAAGTTTAAAGGCACTAATGCCCACCAATATTTCGTATATACAACGGATGCACACATAATATATATCTTTTGAACTTACAAACGAGCCGCACTCAGGTAATCTACCATGTAACTTATTATAACTAATATGTTCATATTCAGGGTGTTAAGTTGATTCTAAATCACCCGAAGTATCCAATGCAATGTTGTACTAATCCACATGATCTACGACATCGGACATATTCAGATTTTGTCTACAATCAGAAGACTGCATCTGCTGTCTTTAGCAAATAACAAGGCTTATACTACATTTCTAAAATCGGTTAAAGTAAAGACTACCTTAATACTTAACATAAACCTTTATTCTCAGTTCAGAGATTAGATACATTTAGAAGCTTTACACATTGCTACTTCAGCCGTTTTCAACTGTCTATCTATTTTCCATATTGTGCACAGCTGATCCTAATATGTTGTATATAATATTTATCTAAGCCGATTTCGGCCGTCTTAACTTTTTCAATGTTGATTACTGGTCAATTGTATAGCTTAATAAGTATTTCATTGCATTGATAGAAAGCTTAAGTGAATCCCTTATCTTCATATGCCTTAAAATTGCCAATTTGAACCGAAAGAGTGTGCTATAATGCCTTTAATAAATCAGCGTTATAAAGTTGCATTTTCAAACTTTTTCATTTCAAAATAGCAAACACCACAGTTTTGAAGGGTATGAGCTATTATCAAGCTAAATTTTTTGATTATGACAAATATATATTGCTACTCATTAAAAAAGATTTGTAATATACAATGTGTTCCAAATTTGGATTTACATGAGTGAATCAAATGACTTATTAATTTTTCAAGGATATGAAGTAAAATACATAAATAGTCCAGTCCAGTTCTGGAAAACAAATTCTTTTGTGACGGAAACTATCTTTCTTGAAGCAAACACATACCCTAAAACTTCATAATTTTAAAATAGGAACTGTTATCGAATTATCTTTGCATTCTCATATTGACGTTTCTTGGATCTTTTTGCACGTCAATATGATTTTCTTAAAAACTATTTAGATTTATTAAGTTATGGCATTAAGTATATCTGGGCTCGGGCATTGTGTCAACGAATCGCATTTTTTGGGATAAGGTTTACAATATCATTCATACATGTACTTGTCAGTTTTTGGCACATAGAAAGTCACTCATATTGTCCTTATATAACAGGCTGATTTTTAAATACCTATTTAAAATTAGCTATCGTCCATGAGCACAATATCATATGTTGAATTCTTTGTCAAAGAAAATAATTGTCTGCGTACATGGGATTTACTTAGATGAAAGGTAAGCGTTTTTGTGAATGATGTAAGATAAATGGGGTACACACGCTGATTTTGAAAATCAGCTGCATTAAGTTATTCTTATTTTTAAAGTGTGAATATTCTTAATTAGAAAAAAACGTAATTCCGTTGTTCCGAGTTTCCAACGAAGTCATCCTGCTACATTAGCCTAATTGAATCCGCTGATCGAGGTCCTTCAATATACCGTGATATCCTTTAGGCAAAAAGCCTCGTATCACTAGCTATCTAACCAGCCAATGACTCGCATCCAGCAACAGCGGCACAACCCGGATGGAAAAGTCCGTTAACTTTAAAATAGTAGCTTCAAGCTCGTTGGATAACGACATTTTATTGGCTTAAATAGTAACAGGTGAGCACAGCCACGAACATCAGACAAAGCCAGTCGTACGAGGGATTTGGCTCGAATGAGATCAGGTTATATGGAAGGAGCTCGATCAGCGGATTCAAATACACTATTGTAGCAGGATGCAACGAAGTATGTTTATCTCCAATAATCTCCAGAGATATGATTTATTTCTAAAAAATAACAAATACCTTTATTTCATTGAGCTGCGGAACGCTGTGGAAGTCACGGATGTCTTCGGAATGGATTTACGGAATATCTTCTAAAGAACGTTGCATCAGATTTTTGGCTCGCGGACAGCGCATCCTTGCCGAAGCATATGCAGTAAAGTGAAATACTTGCGCTCCTTTTGCAGATTTCTGTTTTGTCAATCGTTGCTTGAAATCCATAGTCTGACAGCGATGTCGTATTTCAAGTGACTTACGTGTAACTATCGATCATTTCCGAATGTACGAAAGGGAGATCACTGTGTTGATGAGATTAGAGTTTGATAACTTGAAGATATACAACGCTATGGAAGAAATAACATTGATAAAATCTTTGCGAAAGCGGCAACATATATATGTGCTTACGATAAGCAAATATTTTGCGACTCTATCAGGTTTAAACCCTCCTTGAATGCTTTTTATTTTGCCGATTTTATCAAATTTAAGCTCTGAAGGACATCTACTTTTACGTACAGATTCGAAGTTTGGAAATAAGTTTTGCTTAGTTTTCTTCGGGCTTATATATACATATTCTAATTTGTAAATATAATGGTTGGAAGTTACATAATCGGGTGACCCAAAGGTTTGATTGCAGATTGTTATGCTTGTTTGGAAGTAATTACTTACTACTTACTACCCAATATTTTCATTCTTTTCATCACAGCTTTCGATTGTTTAAACCTTTTGTCTTCTTCCGACGAAGGCATGCCTTTGCTAAAACCACGAACTTCATATAAAAAAACAACCCCGCAGTCCCAGGTATATTCGACCGTGTTACGAGGTATTATTAAACAATATATATGAACTCGTTTGGAGATTTAGTCTCCATACGGTCTGACGACAGGTCGTATAAGCGAATGTTTCTGTAACTAGGTGAGTATAGATAAAACCTAATCATTAGCGGGCCAATGCCTAATAACGTTTAAAAAGCTTGGTGGTGGCGATCACTTAGAATGAATAGTTTACCAGAATTATTTGCCACTAGCTTCTGATACTGGACGCCTTTTTCCCCGAAGACCATGTGATTTTGGGGAATTACCCGTCACTTCAGCCAAGAGGAATTGAAAAGTGATATGTATTGCTTATACCTCCCAAACACTACGACAAAAAGTCCTACAAATCTAAAAGAATTCATATTTTGGGCAGTTCCTATTAGTTCCTATTCGTAGTAAATTAATGCCGTTCATGAGCAGTGGGCAATTCTTTGGAAAAGATTTGAACTGTTCAAAATTTTGTTCACAAATTCTCAAACTATCGTGAGTAATTCTTAAAGAATTCGTAATAGATTCTAAGGAATCGTAATTGAAGGCGGTATGGATTGTTAAGCATTCGTAGGTTTTCTTTACTCTTTCGGGGATTCGTTTATGAATCTCACGAATCAAAGACACAGATTACGTCATTTGTACTTGGTTTGTACAAGCATTCGGCATGTCCACATCAGGCTCGCATGCCCTTTAGGTTCGCATGTCCTCATGAGTTTCACATGTCCTCATCAGGTTCGCATGTCCTCATCAGGTTCGCATGTCCTCATCAGGTTCGCATGTCTTCATCAGCTTCGCATGTCCTCATCAGGTTCGCATGTCCTCATCAGATTCGCATGTCTTCATCTGGTTCGCATGTCCTCATCAGGGCCTAGGTTTTCGAAGCTCTCTTAGTGCTAAGATAGTCGTAAGCCAATGTTAATGCATGGTACCTACGACTCTCATAGTGCTAAGAGAGCTTCGAAAATCTAGGCCCATGTTCACATGTCCTTAGGTTCGCTATTGACTCCGATGAGTTCCTATAACATTAGTGGTTCACAAGGTCACAAAATCTTTAGATTAGAATCCCGAAGGCTAAGGAGTCTGTACACAAAGTTTCTGCTTTCGAGGCATGTTGCTTCAGGCAGAGTAGACGACAATGGGTTAGAAGGGCGTGGTCCTTGTGGCCCCTATCAGGATAATAAGGGTAACGAAATCTTTAAATTAGAATCCAAATCAGCTATAAAGTGTTTACACACACTTATTGGTTTTCTAGGACTTTTTTGGGCTTTTTTGAAGATGAAAATACGATTTTAGATCGTCGTCCCGACTTTTCAAAACTTTCAAAAAACTTGTTATCATCTTCATGAATCAAGATGATATATTTATTTTTTCTTTCAAAACAAAAAGGGAAGGTTATTAGTCATCAAAATTTCCTGATGAAAATTCGCAACGATTCACTTATGAAGATTTAGTTATCGAAACATTAGGCCCTCTGCGGCTGACGATGCTTATCGTATAAACACATGACAAAAAATTCTTTATTTGACTTTCAGTCAAAGGAAACCAAAGTTCGGGCGGTGCCAAGCAGGGATTGGCGGAAGTGAAGAACCAGAGTTTTTTGGAGAAATATGGTTCCTGCAGGTGGACCGCAGCCTACCTCACGTGCCTGGCTAGACTGTCCCAGACTGCACTGCGACAGTTCATGGGAATGGCGGTTGTATGCATGCAAGACGGCCAAACGGGGCTGACGGCCAACCAGAGCGAAAATGGCACTATCGATATTGATACATATATGAAGAAAAACAACTTAACAAATTTTAAGGTAAAAATGCATCATATTTCATACAACTATAAATACATACATCAATACATCAATACACCAATACATCCATCCTTCCATCCACACATACAAAGACACATACATATATACATACATGTACATACAAAAATACTTACATATATACATGCATACATACATACATACATGCAGGTAGAATATGTCAAAAGTCATTTTTCAAAACTGTCATGACGTATTACCGGTTGATGAAAAGTATAATTTCTATTGCCTATCGATCCATTGGACTGTTCAGTCATGATTTTGATCGAAAACCGGACACATGATTATCAATCTCATTGAAATCATGGCTAACACTGCTTCACTATGGTAGGCAGGTTATAACCGTAGGGAAACTATTTAGATCTAATTCTGAATTATTACTTCTACTCCGAGAAGAGAACGGATAATCCTTTGAGTAATGAGATGATTTGACCCTCCGAAGGTACACTTAGCAACAAAATAAATCCTTCACAAAACGCTAGTGCCCCTTTTAATTGGTTGTGAAAATATTTTAGGTAGCAGAATTCGATTGGCCTTCTGAATTCGAGGGTGTTCTTCTGACTTCTTATACCATCGGCTTCATCTTCACACCCGTTGCCGGGGGGTTCCTTGCCGGGAAGTTTGGAAGTAAGATCGTCATTGCCATGTCGCTCATTTTAGGATCGCTAGCGACCCTAGCGACCCCTGTCGCTGCCAGATGGAATACCGACGCGATCATCGCTCTGAGGATTGTAGTTGGGTTCTTTATGGTGAGGGTTTGAAAATCATTTTTGTAAACGTAACCCGTGTAATTTTCACCATGTCTGCACAAGTGCACAAATTTGAAATAGATTAGTTTTTGTAGTGTTTTCTTTGGGTATTTTAGTTTGTTTCATTGTGCATCATTGTATAAACATAACCCGTGTAATTTTCATCATGTCTGCACTACTGCAATATCTAGAATAGAGTTGGTTTTTTACTCTGCTCTTTAGGTATTGTAGTTTGTTTCTTTATGATGAGGGTATTTTGCATCATTGTTGTAAACATAAGCTGTGTCAATTACATCATATTTATGCTAGAGCATTTACTTAACAACCAAATTCAAATTAGGACTTGTAACCATTGCTCTGAAGATTGTTGTTGGTCTCTTTATGGTTAGTAAATTTGACATTCATGTTGCTATGCATTTTCTGTGCACCTACTCATCATCAAATTAAAGGCACTGATAACTGTTTTCTAAGCTTATAAGAGGATATCACGAAAAGGGTGTTTTACCAATTTCAGGACTATGTCAATAAAACGAGTTCTAAAATGAAAGTATAAAGTTAAATCCTGCTACATCAGCGAATTTATATCGGCGTATAGCAACTTTATATACTCTGCTATCATTCGGGCCGAACCGAAATGTAATATTGGCTTGAATTTAAGATAAGTTGAATAAAATATCAGTGTCTTAGGCAGTTGGAAAGTTTGTTTGCTGTAAAAATAAACTTTTGTAGATTTGTTAAAATTTTTTTATCACTAATATATTGAAAAAAATTAATATTTAAGGGAACTATAGACCCAGCTATTCAAGGAGTGTGGTCTAAATGGGCCCCCAAGTATGAGAAAAGCCAACTCACAACAACTTCATTTTCAGGTAAACAAATACACCAATTTTTAAATCTTTATACACTCTTATAAGAAAATTTAATCAGAAATTATAAGACTAGTTACTGAATCAATAGAGGATATATATAATTTTACTTGTCAAACATGACAGGAATCTCATGAAACTGCAGATATAGAAACGCTTATATTTCAATACTGGGGCATTTTCCTCACGATATGAGATATAAGATGTTAATATTATGGGTAAAACAGCTATTATATTCTATTGCAAATATGTGTATCATTATTTATGTTTAAATCAACAATATATTTGCACCTTTTAGAATTTCCTGCAAAATGTAAGGTGACGTCATAGAAATATTATACTGACGTGCTTGACGTCATAGGATTGTAGTAGTGATGTCATGCTAGTGACGACCATGGTTTTCGGCAAAAAGTAAAATGGTTCATTTAACTGAAAGAACCCCGAATCTCGTTCTAAAATAAATAGATACTCTTCAAAATAATTTTTGCATTTAAGTTCATTATAATTTTAACACATTCAAATAAACTACTTGACAGAAACTTTTTGATGAGCAGACGAATGTAAAAATGGCAGACGCAGTGGTGATAGCGTATACTTTTCTCAAAGCATAATTACTTTTACACTTAAAACCTTTGTTAGTTTTATATGTTTAGACATTAAAGTGTCGGTCCGTGATAGCGACAACAGAAAGTGACAACATGTTTGATTGACAGACGGAAGCAGGTGAATGATAGTTGACTCAGCGGTTGTCACTTTTGACATTTATTGTGTTCCATGAACGATGAGTTACATATGTATGAGTGTAGGTAAAGAAAGGTAGAGAAAGCACGACTGCGAATTCTTACCAGAAATTGTGAACCCTGATAAGAAGGGGGGGGGGGGGTATTATATATAACAGGGATATTAATCCCTGGTATCCCTCGTAGTCGTGTATTCTCTTACTTATCAACCGTCAAGAAGCAAAGATATCCCTGGAGAAATAAAAAAATATCGATTCAAATTTGCCATGAACAGTATAAATCTATGGGATACACGGTCTATCGAGGACGTTAACATAATGTTACCGAAGACAATGTGATGGTCACGAAAAGCTCGCGCATTCCATCATCTGTTGCGTTTTGTGTATGTCTTCCTGGCGATGTATTCGTGCATATCTTATATGACTATAGCGAAAGAATTTCATCTGATTTCTGTCGGATTGATGATGCTGTGATAGAGCGATTACTTAATGGAGCAAATGATTCTATTTGACATAAGGCAGTACATGTGTAGTAGATTGTCAGTGATTAAAAGCAGCTGAGTCAACTTGCACAGTCTCCCCAGAATCATTAGTAACTCGATGCTAACGCTAAGGCCTAAGGGGTACTCTTAATCATCGAGAAGATTGTGCAAGTGAGTTTTGACGTTGAGATAATGAAATAAAGACAAGAGCAGTCACATCCCCAGGGCCTTATACACACTCACAGAGAACGATACTGTATACGCTAGTTCACCTAATGAATTGATCAGAATATTAAGAACAGAGGGACTGAAAATCCATACTGAAGGTATCAACATCCTCAATTGAAATATGATTTTTAGTTTATGATTTTGAATCGCTTTATATGGCATGCTAGACATACACATACATGTAACTAAACTTCGATAAGATCTCTATCTATATGTTATCAATCTAAATATCCATCTGTTTACCTATCTTTATATCTATCTGTTTATCTATCTATCTATCTATCTATCCATCTATCCATCTATCTCTCTGTCTATTTATCTATCTATCTATCTTCATCTCGCCCACTTTTCTATCTATCTATATATTCATTAATCTATCTATTTATCTATCTATCCCCATCTTGCCCACTCTAAACCTCCCCCTCTCGGTGTCTCTCTGTATTTCTCTCATTCTCTGTCTGTCGGTCAGACTGTCTGTCTCTGTCCGTCTCTGTCTCCGTCTCTCTGTCATTAAGTTACCAGCTGTATTATCATTTGTTACCAGGTGTTGCCATAGCAGGAATAATCACGTTCCTGATATCCGGGTTTCTGTGTGATATCAACCTTGATAATGGCTGGCCCTTCACGTATTACGTTTTCGGTAAGATAGTTTATCAATATAAATGAAGCTTAAAGATTCAAAATTCCCTATTTTCAAGTCAAATCAAAATTCAAGATTAACTCTTAGATCTGCTAACTGTATAAAAATAATCAAGTTTTGAAAAGTTATTTGCGAGATATTTATGTTTTAATCTTAAGCACTTATAGTTTTCTTGAAAACAACCCCATTTACCGCAAACACTTAAGCTGAATGCAGCTAGTCACGGCGAACATAATAAACGAAATCGATTTGATGACTGCAATTCATACTTTAAATGACCCTTAAAGATAACCAAGTTCTATAATAATTTATATTCCATTTTCATTTGGAACATCTAATGTTGATGTTTTTATTGTTTGTTGGCACAACCCGGATTCATTCAAAGAAAAAATGGTTGTTAGCAAAATGACATGTGCATATTTACCTGTTTTGTATGTGTACCCACAGTCTTGATAAGCAAACCTCATTTGCACCTCACATGCTATAGTTTTAGGATGACAAAATGGGCACAAACGATTGCTAGGCAAAATTATTTGCACCATGCTCTAGTGTCTGTTTTATAGTTGGATTCACGTACTTTGTTGTTCATGTAATGCTTTTGTCTAAGGACGTCAAATTAAAGTTTATTCGGAAACTTGCGTAGCAATTACAACTTTAATCGAAGTGTTTTGTGCACAATAAGGTGGATTCGCAAATCTACTTCACATACCAATTTTGTTCCTAAGGCCTTAAATGATTTAGAAGTAATCAATGTACAGAAGCACTCGAGCCAAAACTTATGTATGCGCATGTGCACATCATTAGAATTATCGTTTTGGTTCACATATCCTATGTTATCCTGATTTGTTATTTCAGAGTAACGAATTTACAAAACGTCCACGGCAACAACGTCGGGATGTTAGGCTAATTAAATGTCCACCTTTTCTTAGTGGATTCAGGGAGTTGGTTGTCATGCCTTTTGTTTCGGTCGATTTATTTCATCAGGGCCCCCTTTCACAAAGGCATAAGGTTATCGTGCAATGAAAAAGAATGTGACTTAAAGTTAACCATAGTAGAGATTGTTTTGTAATAGGAGCCCCAGGACGTTAAATTACATAAATGGAAATATTAGTTAAGTCATATGCATATCCCTCTGTTGCAACGTTGATCCACAGCCATTTCTTATAGAAGATGTGCCATATTTAAAAATGGTTTATCGTCAAGTTAGATTTTACAAAACATTTTACAAGCAAAAGTATATGTGCACACGTGCACAATTATTATTTTGTAGGTGGGTTTACTGCTCTTGTTCTCATACCCTGGGTGTTTGTGATATATGACACCCCAGACAGCCATCCCAGAATATCTGACAAGGAGCTGAAACTCATCAAGCAAGGCAACTCCGCCACTGCCAAGAAAGTTAGTATTTAACCGACCATCTAATCTTGGCATCTCTAGACATCATATCATGCTGTACCCCTAGGCATAAGGATAATTGATTAGAACAGTACTGCAGCGTGACCTAGTTATGCCAAGAACCTTTTATAAAGTCTAGGAATGTCTTCCGGTTTTCATATTAGATTCCATCAAAACGTTTCATTCTCCAACTTTTGAAAACCGGTAGTATTTTTCAGAGTATCAAAGTATTCAACTGTCGTTCCGTGATTAAACGAATACGAAACATAATGCTTTATGATCACTTAATCAAATATATGATATCTACCAACACTATTTGCTTCATTGGAATATCCCATCCCATCAACCCTCAATTAAAGACGCACGCGGTGTGTGGTTAAATTCAACTCGTTTTCAATGAAGTGATTTATTTCAGTATTAACGACCTTTGCTGTATCGTTTCAATGCTAGTCGGTTTAGTACAGAAACAATGCGGTGCTAAAGCTATTTTGATCGAAAACCGGATATAGAGCTTACACAAATATCTTTCATTTTTTTGCAAAAAACTTTATAGCCCGAAAGCGTGCATATTTTTCATACAAATTGCATGGTCGTTAGTAATCTCGAGTAGTCTATGCATTACGTACGTGTGATGGTATGCGGTAGTGCCTTTAAGGGAAGAAACAAAATCTTATAAGAAAAAGAATGAATTGTGTTTTTATTTCAAATCGTTTGAGCATTGAGAATCCCTGAGCTATAATATCTCAACAAGAGATAAGAAAAGAGAACAAAAATAGAAATAATTACATATTTGTGAAACTGTAAATATATCAATATTATGATTTATTTCAGCATGAGCACGATGTTTTATTTACTGAATATTAAAAGCACCTTCACCTTGTGATGAAAGAGAATACCAAAACTATTGCACAGTGTACGAATCGTACACTACGAGAAATTTAAATGATTCCAACTAAAATTTCCGAAATTATTAGAAAAGTACTCTTTACACTATTTCTTCTCAACATATTGCTAAACCACAACAGACGCAATATAACCTGAAATAAGATCCAAATTGTACTACCCTAGTCGTATTTTGGTGAGTGTGAAAAGCTATCATCATTCCAAGCAACGATCTAAACAGTCAATCTGTTAAATTAAAAAACGGCCCTCCAGCAAGTAGACTATTCGAAGTATTTATATATATACTCTATCATTTCAGAATGTTATCATACTATATTCTTGCCTACAGGGGTAAATTGCCAATTTGTATGAAGCAATTTTGATAACTCTACTTCGTCTAGCGACAGGATTAGTTTTCCTTTATTTCATTTCTTCCAAATTCGAAAATATTTTTCAGATGCCGAATCCCCCCTGGAAAAAGATTTTCACGTCGCCTCCTTTTCTGTGCATCATTGTAGCCCATATTGCCTACTCGTGGGTGACATCTTGGGTTATGTCGTATCTTCCGACCTATATGAAGGAAATATTGCACTACGACATCGAAGAGGTATGTGCTGAATTTGAAGGGAAGTTCCTGAGGAATTTGTAGTCATATGTTGTCGAACTTTATCAATGTTGTCTTTATATAGAGATTAACTGATGGTTGACAATGGTAGAGTGACAGTCGTAAGGAATAAAGTCAATGGAACACATCCTTACTTCATGAAAACGCCAATGGATCATGTTTTATGTATCTTATGATTATCACGTTGATTTTGAAAGATCCTATCTCATGGAAAGATTATATAGAATTATAAGGTTGATTTCGAGTAAAACATTGTTTGTGTGATGACTATTCATAGTGACATCATAATTGCTTGAGAAAAGTTTTTTCGTGCTCATTTGATGTCAACACCATTTCTGTCTTCATATTAATTAAAATTACGTAACCTGGTCCATAACTCTCATTAAACAATAGTCTATAATTCGCTCATTTTAATTATACACCCACAAAAAAAACGCCCTTTTAAGATCCAAGGCATTCACCTTGAAGTCAGTGGGACCTGTGCCCCCAAAATGACTCCATATTACTCAGCACAATGTTAATTCATCCATAAGCACAGCGTTCAAAAATGTTCTAACGTTCGCTAACTACCATTTTATTCTGAAAAATAGCATGTGTAAGTGCGAATGGCTAGATCCTATTTCAAGGAGGTTGTGCCATGTTTTCACAGAATGGAGTCTTAGCCTCTATGCCGTTTGTTGGACGGTTTTTCTCCGGTCTCTTGTGTGGGTTCATCTCTGACTGGCTTCTACAGAGTCACTTGTTCTCAACTGCCACTGTTAGAAAGATTTTCCAGTTGACAGGTACATTTTCATTATATAACACTAGAACTGAGGTACATTTTCATTATATAACACTAGAACTGAGGTACATTTTCATTATATAACACTAGAGCTGAGGTACATTTTCATTATATAACACTAGAACTGAGGTACATTTTCATTATATAACACTAGAACTGAGGTACATTTTCATTATATAACACTAGAGCTGAGGTACATTTTCATGATATAACACTGGAACTGAGGTACATTTTCATTATATAACACTAGAGCTGAGGTACATTTTCATTATATTACACTAGAACTGAGGTACATTTTCATTATATAACACTAGAGCTGAGGTACATTTTCATTATATAACACTAGAACTGAGGTACATTTTCATTATATAACACTAGAACTGAGGTACATTTTCATTATATAACACTAGAGCTGAGGTACATTTTCATTATATAACACTAGAGCTGAGGTACATTTTCATTATATAACACTAGAGCTGAGGTACATTTTCATTATATAACACTAGAACTGAGGTACATTTTCATTATATAACACTAGAACTGAGGTACATTTTCATTATATAACACTAGAGCTGAGGTGAGGTGAGTTGGGGTTAACCGCTGCTTAAGTATTTCACTTATACAACGACTGCTAGTATTATTGCAGGGAGAAAGCCAGCAACATCATCGTGGCTATGCATTGCGATGAAACCTGCGAGCATTGGCATGAACTAGCGTACTGTGTATTGTGCTGGAATTCAGAGTAGCATTGCCCCCATACCTTAATGCATGTAAAACAGTTCTTCACGGCAGACAAAGTTGCCGAGCTCCGGGCGGGATTCGAACACACGAACCTCACTGCGCTATCCCACCCTATGACACCAGATATCACAAACAAATTTCGAAAGTAATCTTTGTTTAATCACATTCAAATGCTGGTAACTTATGAAAAAGCAAAGTTCACTATTTACATGGCGTTATGATTTTTTATCATCCAAAACTGTGTTTCACAGGAGATATCGCTTGTGGAAGATCAAGCGATATCTCCTAGGAGATATCGTTTTGACAGTAGTTTTTGAACAATGCCCTGTTACGGTCAAGTTCATGACATCACAATGGTTTTACATCATCAAGTAATGACATCACAATGCTATGACGTCATAAACATGACGACGTCACAATGCTATGACATCACCGCACTGAGAGTTTTAGAGTAGTGCAGTGTTCAGAAATATACATTTTTCACTGAACCGAAATGAAAAATGATTTTGGATGATAAATAGAATCTCACCCTTGTGTCTTCTGATATCAAATATATCAACACTCGTTGATAAAAGTAAAATATCCTCGGCAAGCCTCGGATATTTGTAACTTTTATCAACTCGTGTTGATATATTTGATATCAGAAGACACTTGGTTGAGATTCTCTATATATTGAAAATAGGCGATATGCTTTCGTCAATGAGATATTTATAACAGTAACTATTATTATTGGTACGCAGGAGCATTTCTTCTTACAAGCTATACTCAAGCTGCAACTGACCTAATGATCGTTTAATATAAAGTATTTGTATGATCACTAGTATAGTGCATATATTAGCTATTTATGGATTTAGTCGGAAACTTTACAACCATTGACTTAAAAAGTTGAAAATCCAAAATATTCATTTAACTACCTTAAATCTTCTAAAGTACTTGTGCAACCTGTGTGCCCCTGGGTGTGTAGGGAAGAGCAAGTTTAATTCACGTGTATACTATGTAACACCGATGACAAACACATTTCATTGGTGAGAAAAAAAGCGAAAATAAGTTTTGTAAACTATTACTTCTTGAGATGTTTTTTCGGTGAAAGCATAATTATATCTTTATCATATAATCTCTTTGGAGACTTGGACAAGGCGGTTTAAAGTAGGTGTTAAATGCATCTGGGTGTTTTCTATATAAATATTGATTGAAATTAAAATACATTTGGGTTGTAAATGCAAGGCAAAACTAGCACCAGAAGAAAAACAAATAGTCTGTTTACCACTGAAAAGTAGATTTATCGTTTGAAACAAAGCGGCTATTATGAGAGTATTTAATCATCTTATCAAATTTTATTTGAAAAGAAAGCTAATACAATGTAGCATTTATGAAGATATTTACGTACCAATAGTTAAATTCCCAATTTACTTTTCAGGCAATCTGGTATGTGCTGGATGCACTATAACGATCGGATTTCTGGATAAAGAGCATAGGACGCTTGCGGTTATCCTCCTTGTAGTGGGGTTATCCTTCCAGAATTTCACGTCGGTAGCATTCAGAATCAACCACCTCGATATAGCGCCAAGGTACGTGTGCTTCGATAGTGAAGAATTGAAGTTTTCTAAGGTTTGAGCGGGATTTAAATTTGTTGAAATCTATGTTTGCTTAACGAAATTGTTTTAATATTTGGAGATCAGAGATTTGCCTTTGGCTTTAATTTCATCGGTTGTGTTGCAAATGAGAAGTAATCTCTTCAGTGGAAATATGTTGACAGTGACGAAATAATACCTAAACATAAAAAATAAGCTTCTCAAAAGAAAAAAAGAAAAACAGTCGTCATCTAACTTATAAACCGTTCTTCTGACAAGAAACGCTGGTGTCTAATACAGAGAGTTCCCATTTCAGAGAATATTACATATTTGTACTTTCGGAATAATAACCAACACTGAAATCTTTGAAAACCTGTAAGCCGGTGCACTGAGTGCAAAATAATTCAAATAAATGTTACTGACGTGGGAAATAAGTCTTTATTCTTTGTAATCACAAAAACCACTGTCATATAAAGCCCAGAAGCCATCTCTTAATACATCAAAGTGCAAATATGAACGGTTATTACAAACAATTGATTTTTAAGTATTTACGAGAAGGTTATAACAATGTTAATCCAATTTTACCCATATAGCTCTCGTTAAAGGGTTATCAAAGCAATAAATATCTACACGGTAAAGATATGATTGCTTATTTGATATTAAAAGGTAGGTAATTATTTTTCTCAGAGAAGTTATCTCCCTTTGAAATGCGATCGTTGTTGGAATTAATATATCTAAATGATTATTAGTTTGGTGTTGATATCACGTAGATGCATAAATCTAATTACTTATTTACATTTATCTATATTTTCGCTTCTTCAAGCATATTGAAAGGAGGTAGCTTTATGAATCATAATTCTTTTAGGCAATTTTATCTTTTATGAAATACATATAGATTTTATATATTTCATTGACATCACATTAAATTAATTGATGTTTCAAATTTTTGACGCTACTTTATCCAAAACAAAATAACTAGTTATGCTCATTTGTCATGACATTCACTTATCTTTGATGCTTGATAATAAGCCCTTTATTCTGTTAATAATAGCAAATATCCAACAATTTCAATTTTAAGCGTCTCATATATGCGATAAATCATTTCAATTACTTAAAGGCACTATAGCACGATTCAAATGATCTATTTTAAGGCATATGGGATAGGAGGCGCACACTTGAGTTTACTATCGATGCAATGATAAACTTAATATCTGTAATTTACCTGCAATAAATGATGAAAGGTTAAGAAGGCCAAAGTCGGCCTAGAGAAATAGATTTATATGGTCATCTGTGGTCAAAATGGAATAAAATGTTGACCATTGTAAACGGCTGGACTGGTATATACACATATATGTATAGATTAATAAAGATTTTTTTGTTTAAAATATTTCTGATATCGTAGTTCATTGGTATTTAGTGCATCGTTGAATAATTAAAATACTTCCAGTCTCATAAAGTAAACTTCATAACCTGAATTCGATATGTATTTGCTAAATAGATTACATGGTATATTACATGAGTGCAGAGTGTTAGTGATATTGAGAGACATGCTTTATCTGTATTCGTTGAATTTACGATGTACTGGTGTGTACTTGTGTCCCTAATTAAGCAATCATATTTGTTGTCACAATACTTATATAAGTCATATTATTTCAACTCGGCGTAGAATAACAATTCGCCCAACGTGACCTAAGATGATTGTTATCAATACCGATGTAGCATTGATAATAATTTAGTGTCGAACATGAATATTTAAAGTTCCTTTACTACATTTTTGTCGCCAGGACGGCTCTGGGTAATTAAAGAATCAATGGAGAATTTTATTCTAGATAAATGTTTCGAGTTTAATATTTATCGTATGTGAACATCGCTTTTCCGTGTTACAATACTACTTCAGCGGAACATAATCTGAAAAACAAGCTCGATTAATTTTCCATTCTCCGTTTTCAAGAAGAAGTAAAGAAGTAACTTACTTTTTTGATTTATTATAATTTATTTATAAACGACTATAGAAGAAACACATCATATAGCACAATTGTTTGTTAAATGATATGATTCTCTGTAAATGTTACTGAAGGAGCCCTTTTTTGACTAATATTAAATGTACAATAGTAGAAATCATAAGATTTCTTGCATACATTATGTTACAGATTTGCCAGTGTCTTGATGGGTATAACTATGACATGTGCATTTGCAGCTGCTCTGTCAGCACCTTTGATTACAGGTGCAATAGTTAAAGAGGTAAGTATATTCTATTAATGATAATTAATGCATATTCCTATTGCCCTGAAACCATACTTGGAATGCTCAGGGGGCTACAAAGAAAAATGAATTAAAAAGAAGAGCAGTAAGGTTCTTTTAGGATCGTTGGGACGGTCGCTTTATTTAAAGGGCCGGTTCTATAGTGGTATTTTTCAGAAAACGATATTATAGGGGGCAGTGTTTAACACACATATATGCAAATGAAATACTTTACCTTTTCAACACCAATCAATCTTATTGAAATCAACATCGACTTATCTTTAGTATCTCGATGTGTATCCGATCTCATCTCTGCAACAAAGGGGTTTTCGTAAGATGGCCGTTGTATTTCAACCAATTAGAGACGAGGATATTATTCATTGGCACCGTTTGACATTTATTGAATTATCTTGAATTTAAAAGCCACCACACACCAAACTTGATATGGCAAGCTTAACTACATTTTTGCCTAAGAAAAACAGTCCTGTAAGTGAAATATTTGAAATGGCTTCAACTTATCTAATAATCATGTCACCTATAACAATTACATGACATTGCCCTTCAAATGTGTATAATTAAACCTTTAGAAATGAAAATTCCTTTAGACATTGAATTTTGATCACGATTTTTACGTTGTAAACTTTGATTTTCTCATAAAATACCAATCCATTTCAATATATTTCAGCATACTCGTGAAGAATGGCAGATCGTTTTCTGGTTAGTGGCCGGTTTCAATGTTGTTGGGGGGCTCATATTCGTCATATTCGCCAAGGGAGAGGAACAGGACTGGGCAAAGGATTCACCCTTGTCGTTGGACGTAGTTATTGGTGAAAAACCAGCATTAGACGTTATAAAGGTCGTCAACACGAACTTTGACGGGAATAAAGGGCAGGTAAATGCTGGTTTTAAGGATGATAGAACCGGGAGTGAAAAATCTGACACTGAAAGTACGCATGTGCAGCAAAATTGCTTAAATGAGAAACATGCAAGGGACTCTCCGAAAGGACATGTGTTAACCAAAATGTAATATATTTAAATGATAAGTTTTTAAGTGACAGAGAGTATGTTTCATAATTATTTTGGTAGCTTTCATACATGCTTAAGTACCACACGTACTTAATTTATTTCATATCACCTCGGTAGCGTATAAATCGTTAAATGCTAAGTAAAGGAAAAAGGTTGTTTTCATTAGAAATTCAACCAAAAAATAACATTTACAGCTGCATGTTTGTTCACATACCTGAGTATACTAGTGCAAATATCATGTAACTTGAGATGTCTTTGATGTATAGTAGCGTTGCGAAAAAGAAACGTATAATATTGAATTTTCAATACACATATGCAGATTAATTCTTCTTTAAGGCAAATGTTTATCGTGCCCTACAATTATCCGTAACAGTTTTGGCAGGCCATTGAAGTGATCAGGGGTCAAAATTCCGAAAACAATAATTTTTATTTTTCTCAATAAAATCCCTTATAAGATGAAACTTTTAAAAAAAATTAGTCATCTTCGTTGCTTAGCACAAAGTCAATGTGATTATGTTGGTTTAAATCTCAGATAGTCGATATGGCACTTTTAATTTGGCAATTGAAATTTAAAAAATGTGACCCCTTCTGCCAAAATTCACATTTTCGCACGAGAGACCAGATGATCCAAGAATGAGTTCAAGAATGGCTATTTTACACATGGACAGTGAGTGATCCATTGTCAGTTTTACTGAAGTTATTTTATTGACGTTGAAACGAAACCCGAAGTACATGATATTTGCACTACAATTCAGTAGCAAGTTAACAAACTTTCGATATGCATTTTTTTAATAGTTACAATTGTTTATACACTTAACAATATTTGTTTATTTGTCTGATCGAAATAAGTACTTTATAATTAGATTGTTTTAATTTATGTTATTATTATCATCATCGTCATTATTATAATAATAATAATTATTATTATTATTATCATTATTGTTGTTGTTATTATTATTCTAGTTTTAGTTAGCATAGAAATAGTTATTTCTCCAACATAAGGTACACCATAACATGTTTAACAGCAACAACACACACTCTATGTCACTTCTAAGTTGTAAGTTGAATTACAAGAGTTGTAAATGAAGTATGCTGAAAACACAATGTTGAGGACCACCCTGATTTTCAATATTTACGTATGAAATGGTTTAATACCTGAAGTCATAAATATTAAAATATAAAAAATGTAGGTGGTCTTTAACTTTTTGTTGAGTATTATATATTTATATAGGTATAGATTCTCTTGTGTAATTTTTATTTTACTCTCCGCGTCAATGTGGTATCTATTTCATGTAAGCTTTTGACCGCCAATAGCATTGGCAAAGGTACATGGTGGCATTGTTGCTAGGCCAACGCACGTTGATATGCATGATCCCTTCCCGTCACTTCTCATTCTTCGTATGCGTAACGTTAGTTAGTAACAATATGAATCCTATTATTTTAATTTGTTTGAAATATCCAAATAACATAGACGAGGGAACTTTGGGGGGGGGGGGGGGGGGGGGGGATTTGGGTTCTCACTGAGAAACATTTCAGATGGAAATATAGGTGTGGGCTTTAACTTCTTTTGAGGAGTATATATCAGAATCAATGATGTGCTATGATATGTTTGCCTATCAATGTTGTTTTTCATTGAATATATGTATGCTATTGTATATATTCCTCTTTTTTACGAATGTCGATTTTGTACACTGTTCATAAAGGATGGTTTCTGAACAAATAAAGCTATTTAGTTTTATCTTTGTTTTGTACCGTAACCAACTTAACAATCTATTAGAACGTGCTTCGTGACATTTCAATAAAAGTCATGACAAGATAGAATTGATAGAAATGTATATGAGTGACTTCATTTAACCTGTGATTTCACTTTTAAATATCAATATCGAAGGATATTTGAGAAGTGAAGACTTTTGTTTCATTTTAATAATTCCAAGATTTTCGAAGATGTTATATAACTCCGACATGAGCAGTCAAATGTTTATTTGATTAATTTGATAAATGTACGTTTGATTAATTCCAAATTTGAAATATTAAAAAAAGAATAATTAATGTTGAAACATGTAAGACACTTCTCTTCATCAAAACATGGAGTTTTAGATGAATGTACTGTGTGCAACTTCATTTCCCAAACTTGTATGATCAAAAAGTGTTCACATCAAAATGGCCGTATCCATTTTTCGCTCGATACATGAATCCTTATATTTCGACTACGGATAATAGAGCTGGGTAAATAGATGTTTTACCCTCTTAAGAAAATTGATCATGTATAGAGTAATATAAAATTTTCGGTAGCGATCTCTTTTCTTTGAGATGTTTTCCAGTACAAATGACTCACTTTTACTTCGAAGTGTAATTCTATCTGTAAGTGGTTTTACGTATACGCATCCAACGATTGACATACAAGTTATTTTTACTAGGTACCATTTTAGGATAATATTTTACGTCCCTACATTTATTTACGTAAGCTAATACTTCACTGGGATACTTTGAACAAATAAAACATCAAAATACCGTACATAAACGCTCATTAGGATATCAATATGACTTGTTCAAACAGGGTTCAAAGGTCATGGAACTCAACATTTTGAGCAATTTCGTTTTCGAAAATGTCTGCACATACAAATATATTTGTTTCTTAGTTATCATACATATTGAGTCGATATGTTCGAAACCTTTACCAGCATATTCAAGGTAAACAGGTTTTCTCTCTAGGATATATCTGAATGGTAGTAGATTCTATTCCATATGTTCCTGCATAACCCAGTTATACTTTTATCATTTTCAACAAACGTTGAATTGACCTATCTTTAAGTTTGAAAACTAATGTTTTCCCTTAAGAGGCACTGTATAACGTTTTTTTATGTTTTTTATGTTCAATTTATCTCATTTTGATATAATAATGCAAAAAATATCTTCTACTGATGGTAAAATATCAGATTACTCAACCCATGCTCTATTGTCGTAGGATAAGGCTTCATGTACACAGTAAAAACATCATGCGGCCATTTCAGTGTGAACACCTTTGAATCATACTAGGTAAGGAAATGGATTCGCGTATCTTAACAGACTCCTTTAGGTTCACTTAAGACCCCCTGTTTCTTATTAAAACGTTTGTCTTACAATTGGTAACCATTGTTAACCATGTCGTGAGAAGACTGTTACTCCTTCGAAAACGCGTAGCAGTGTCTTCCTTTGTTTTCTCCTTTTGGGACCAACGGTTTTTATAACCAGTAACTGATATTGAAGTGTTCTTGGGATGCAATATTTATGTCTCGTGCAAAAACACCGAACCTCTCATTTATGTACTTGGAATCAAGTATTCCTAAACCGATATCTATTTTGAAATTATTGCAACACAAACTGTCTGCAAAATTTAAGCCAATGAAAACACTTGCTTGCTTTCTTGTTCTGTCAAGACTCAAAGTACAAGGAGTACAAATATCTAGTTCCCAAAGGATACGGAAATAATAATAATCTTCTTTTGATAGAATGTAAAATAATGAAAATCGGTTCACTTTTGACCGAGCTACACTGTTTAGAAATCGAAAAAAGTAAGCTTTCTTGAGAGTACGCCAAAATCCTGCCTCACAAAAACATCTTTGTGAAACTGATAAAATACGAATCAAACACTCGCATACGTACTATATACGAAAAAAACAACTTTATCGCAATCTCTATGTATTCCGATTTCGTAGCAAGACTATTCAAATGAAATATTATGTGATCCATACCTTGTAAGCGAGCTTGTACTGCATTCAATGCGGTTTCGATCGCTCGGGTCAGCCATGTTTAACCTTAATATCGAAAGGATAGCACAGAATACGATCGGCTCGCTGATTGGCTAAACATTAATTCTTCGTAACTTCACTCCAATATTGACTTTAGTATTTATAAAGAAGAGATATCATTTTTTTATTTTAATTATATAATAATATTCTCATTTTCGGCGATACAAGTCCCTGTGTCTCCACCGGGATTCGAACCCGGGTCTCTGGCGTGAGATACAAGCATGCTAACCACTACACCTCTGTGCTCCATAGCTTTTCGATTACTAAATTGAAACAGCGTCGTTGATCCCACAAAATCAAATCAAACTTTCTCTCCTACAATGCAACCAACTTCAATGCATCCTGCTCTATCAGCGAATTTGAATCCACAGAGCTCCTTCCAAATACCTTGAATTATTAAGGCCAAAAGACTCGTATCGCTAGCTATCTAACAACATATTTTACAATGAAACGACTCGCATCCATTAACAGCGACACAACCTGTATGAAAAAATCCGTTGAGTTCAAGATATTAGCTTGAATTAAGCTCTTGGAATAACGAAATTCTATTGGCTGAACAAAACAGAGGCTAACTATAGCTAAATGGAACAACTGTAAGCGATACGAGGACTTTGGCCTGAAGGAAATCAGGGTATTTGGATGAAGCTCTGCGGATTCAAATACGCTGACGGAACAGGTTAACTGCAGGTGTGAGAACACTTTTCTAAATAAGATATAACTTAGGCCCGCACTGCTTACATAATAAATAGAGGAATAATTAAATCAAAACATAAATTTGTGTTTTTATTGACAAATGCAATGACTATCTCATCAAGTAAAAAAACATTTATTTATGCAATGTATTTCTTACTTTTGTACTTCACGTGATGAGATGAACACGGTATTTGTCAAGACTTTACTTGTATTTTATGTTGAAATTGGCTGCGTATTTGCGCCCTACGAAAGCCAGTACCAGATTTCTAGCTGACGTCATGACATCATTCTGATGACGTCACTCGGGTGGTGATGAATTTTAAACATTGAGTAGATATGATAAAGGGTTTATTTCATCGATAGAACAGAGAATCTCACTAAATAATGTACAAGTTAATAATCAATGAAATTATAACATCATTACAGAAGGCAACTGGTTTGGGATGTTACAGGTTTATTTCAACTGTTCATTCTCTAACCACATGACATCATACCCATTCTTAACAATTTACATATGACACATCCCAAGCCAATGGGCGAGCTACGGTGCGGAAGGGCTATCTGGGGTCCATTTGTTACACTAACTTCATCCTCATTCCGGCTTCATCCTCCGAAACTGACACCAATTGGTTCTGAAATAAAGGATCAGGTACATATGTAAAAAATATATCGTACATAATTGTACTAAAAGAGCTACCTTGTAAAACTATTCAAATAACCCAAGGTAATAACTTATTAGAAGCACAAACGGTATTTGACGGGAGCTCGTCTAGTATTATGTTTGATACAAAGAAAAATAAATCGTGCTAACTGATATTCAATTGAAACTTGATCATATTACATTGGTCTTGTCATTGTGTTGTCACATAATGTAACATAATCCATGGATTTCAAACAGTAAATAGCATTTTACATTGAATTTAAGCATTCAGTTTGATTAAACTTTCGTCTACGACATATCTTAATGAGCATTTAAATGTTGTCTGGGTCTTTCTATTATGTAACGATTATATCTAGTCTTAAATGAGGACCCAGACTGATTTAAAGACTCCAATTTTTAACACAGTAATGGGGCAGGACTATCAGGCTTGAACCTCTATATATTTGTTTCCTTAAAAATTGGTCTTGAAATTTTTTTATAAATATGTCTATGACGACAGATAATATAAAGCCTTATTATGTGCAAAGCCTCTATCAGTTTGAAATAATTGATATAATCTTTAGTGTCATGTCAATCTATATTGTGCCGGACGTTTGCAATCTATCTAGGTGTCGGGCTAAAAGTTTAAAAATAACTTTTTTAAAAAGACGAAATTTTACCTGGTTCCCTCTTCACGACGGCGTTGTTGTTTGATTTAGGTGACATGAAGGCTTTCCATAAAATTTCTAAAAGTAAAATGATAATAAGTTAAAAAAAAGATTATATGAAAATAAATAAATAGAGGCATGATGAATTTTCATCACTTTCACATTAGTTTCTTTTTCAAAACGTCGCCCTCCCAGAATAAGGAAGTTGGATATCCATAAACATTGACTTCACCCTTTTTCATCAAATCAAAATCAACAATAAACTTTAATGAAGATAAATAAATCCCAACTTTTGGTACTTGCTCGATCCTTCAAATTTACAGTTTGACATCTATTCTGAACATAAGAAGTTAGTGATATTTTTTTAATGAAATGACTTCATCATTTCTTTCATCAACTTCATCTCTCTTGATCAACTCATAATTTCTTATGTATATACCTAACTATTTTCGTAACAGAACACTTTACTACTAAGACGATTGAGAAAGCAGTTACGTATAAGAAACCAAAAGGTATAAGTCATTAACGTTAGAAAGTGAACTCTCTTTGATTTGAAATTGTTGGTGAGAGAATATTTGAATGTCGTTTGGAAATAATAAATGTAATTTTCTCACCTCGCTGAAGTTGCTCAGGATTTGAGACGAATCTGAAATTACGAAAGTTGAAGTTCTTAATGTAAACTCATGACGGGAGATTTACGTTTGCCCGGTACGAGGTTAAATTTCGATAACATGTTTGGTATTTTTAATCTAAGTAGAAACCTTACTCATCGCATCTGATAGAATATCGCGATATTTGTGAAATGATTAAATTGAATAATTAAATTCGATAACATTTTTGGTATTTTAAATCAAAGTAGAAAACTTATTCATTACATCTGATAAAATATCGCGATATTTGTGAAATAATTAAATTGAATAATTAAATTTCGATAGCATATTTGGTATATTAAATCAAAGTAGAAACCTTATTCATTACATCTGATAGAATATCGCGATTTTTGTGAACTAATTAATCAAAATACCATAACTACAGTATTCCTGAAGAATTACATCAATATTTTGGTATTATTTAAAATAACAGCATTTCAAAAGTTTATTTTACTGTCATGATTAAAGTATAATGTTCAAGCAATCCAAATGTTTAATTATTGAATGTTACTTGGAATCGTTCCATACGTCTATGAATATGACAAAAGGGGAAAGATAATTGTCGTGCAATGCTAGACATTACAAATTTTATACCGAAATAGGTGAAGATGCTTACTTTATTCAATAAAATATCAACAGGATGTGTATAAGTATTGGCTGTGACATTGCTAATTATGCGATATAAAGATATGAAAACGTTTCAAACATTTGACAAAGAGATCATAGGCCGAATTCTTGTTAGAAATCCTCGTAAGTTAATCAAATATTTGATGATCAAAAGACACAATTGGTTAATTAGTAAAAATTTAAGGCGAAAATAATTTCAAGTCAATAGATTTTGACCTTACTTAATAATGCAAATTTTCCACTTTACCTAACTTCACTTGTAAATAAAAACAGTCAGTTTGTTTGCCTTACAAACGTATTCTTAAAACCAAACGTTATGCAGCATTTAGTAAGAAAAGAAATTGACTATCATCATATATTTACTTACTTTGATCCGCCGCAACACGGCCGACCTGTAAACAGACGTTAACTGACGTTACAATTAATCATTTTAAAGGTAGATTACTTAATAAAATTTAGCCATGAATTATGAATCCTTTTTAAAGCTTTATATTTGAAATATTGAATTATCTCAAAATACGAAACAATGATCTCCATCAGCTTAATTATGTTCACTCAAGAGCTACTACAATAATCTGAGTGTCTCATCACCGTTTACTTCCTGAACGCTATAACCAACCAGCTGAAAAAATTCATATCAAGCAATATTGGCAGTACCTGATTGAAAGGACCGGTGAGCATCTGGATGCTATGTTTATCTATGAGTTATCCATCCTGCTTAATCAGTGTAATTGAATCCGCTGATCGAGCTCCTTCCAAATACCCTGATATCCTTTAAGCCAAAAGCCTCGTATCGCTAGATATTTAACCAGCCAATGAGACGACTCGCATCCAGCAACAGCGGCACAACCCGGATGGAAAAGTTCGTTAACTTCAAAAGAGTAGCTTCAAGCTCCTTTGATAACGACATTTCATTGGCTTAAATAATAACAGGTGAGCACAACCACGAACATCAGACCGCGCCAGCCGTACGAGGGATTTGGGTCGAATGAGATCAGGGTATATGGAAGGAGCTCGAGCAGCGGATTCAAATACACTGATGAAGCAGTATGTGAGTAATCAAACGGTAGACCATATGCGCTAACGAGGCAATATGGAGATTGTAGGTGCATTGATCGCATCACAGGAAGAGGATACATACCGTCACTTGGTACCTCAGATCTATCTGACAGTGGGATCTGGTTAAGCGGTTTGGGCTCTTCGAAAGCCACTAAATGAAAAAAGAAAAAATATGTGTTAAAGGTCTTAGCACAATAAAAACAAGTCTGTGTTCTCTATAGACATTTAAGTATAAATCTGCATCCCAAAAGTTTGTTCACAAGCATGTACTTGCCAATCGTAGAGGAAATAATGTAATCTGTGAGATTGATCTTTATTGCATCATGGTATTGCGAAAAGAAACCCAATGATGTGTTTTGATTTCAGAAGGGATTATAATGATATCAAATTCTATATAAAATTAAATGTAATTGAAATGACCAGTGGTCAAAAAGACCGTTTTAAACTTTTATCTTCAAAATCTTTAAAAATAAATGTAAGTGACCAATAGCTTCAAATGAGTAATATTTTTTATGCTCAACCAATGTACTGATGAAAATCGTCTAAAGTGGTCGATAAGAAAAGTTCTATACATATTACATGTCGGCGCTGAAAAACATCAGTATATGAACAAACTCCTGGGATAAAGCTATATTGATGTGAATTTTTTAAACAGAATTTTGTTCAAATTCAAATCGTGAAATTGAATAGTAATTGCAAATATAAAGATTTCACAGTTGAAAATAAGATTAAAAAGTTATCTTAACCAAATTAGATAAATAGCCAATTTGGACTCCATCCAAGAAAAAAACTACTTTTAGTATTTCTTCATTTAACAACAATTGTTCAAAGACACTACATGGCCTTTTATGAGTATCTGATATGATACAACGGTACTAGTATTTGAGTAATATTTAATGTTTAAAAAATTAAAGTGTTCATATTGTGTAAACGTGTTGACACACTTTGTACACAAACGCACACTTATTGAACACATGTAGATATACTTACATTCTAAAAGTTTCAATAATCTCGAATCTGCATTAAAAGTTCTGAAACGAAAAAAACGTCATTCTGTAGTGAGTAATGTTGGTATCCAACCCTATTGAAATATTATTCATTTTACGTAAACGAAGGAATTTTACATTTGATTATGTGAATGCCGACACTATACATCTTTAAGTTACATTAAAGAATAACATTAATGATTCTACAGATTTTTTAAATTTGAAAAGAATATTCAAACTTTTAAATATTTTGAAAAATATAGAAAATATTCCAAAAATTCATGAATAAAAAAATAATTTTTTTTGAAACAATAAGTTTTGAAAAAAGAAATTTTTAAATTTTTAAATTTTGAATACCTCTTTCCTGCTCTCCGTCTTCCGTTACAACATACACCGTAATTTTGCCCTGAAAATAAACGATGAAGATGAAGACTGGTATCAAAACGCCTACGCCCTTTGCACGAGAATTCAAACATTTACACATACACACATACACTCAAAGCATTCTCGGTCACCCAGGGCTTAGTTTTCTGATACTTTCCACAGTCAGCCATATTACTTTTGATCAGAATTTATTTTAAAATTGTCTTCTCTCGAGTCTTCTCATGAAACCCGACCCAATGAAACGGCTTCTAACGGTTATTTTTGAAAAGTAGTTTCTAGCGCAAGCTCAGGAATTTGAATTTGTAATTTGAGAAAAAACTTCCTTCCTGATTGGCCAGAACACGAAAATGTGAGCTTAATTGTGGATCGAGAACACATATTCTCAATGCAAGACGAGAGAGTCTTTAAACACGAGGTTTCGAGATCCAATCAATGTATCAGTTTCGTTGGTGTACTCAAATCAATATTTACTCATAAAAAGTCCCAGGGATGATACAGTGAAGAGCATCGGAACATTCAGCGCTTTCGTTATTATTGGGGATGTTACATTAGACAATTAATTCCAAACTCATCTTAGAAATTGACGTTTTAAGGATATTTCATTTGTTCATATTTTTCAAATCAATTACTAGCTCACGAACATTTTCCCCCCTTCATCATGCGACATATAGGAGTGAAAACCTTTTAATCATAATCATTCGGGAAAGATTAATGGTAAGCGTAACCGTTGAGAACTCGTCCTATAGTTTAGAAGATTGTTTTGTAATTTGATACAGTTGATTTTACTTTGCGTGAAATACGTTAAACACACAGCGTTCCTAAAAAGTGCTATAGTGCCTTTAATATCATAAGCTTATCAAAACCACTGATATAATCCTTTCGCTTAAACCACAAAAGTAACAAAATCAATTACTAGATAGATCTTATATATTGATATTTGACATTTTGTGCAAAAATAAAAAAAATATTGGCTTTAATCAAAGTCACCTTTAAATCTATCCATGTTAAGTTACAAGTGATATGAATCCTTCAATGTTTAGAGCTTTACCGTGATAGGAAGAGACCAGATTGAGTGCTAGGCGAAAGTTTCATGCTTTGATAAAATCCGCACAAATAAGTCCTTAGTTATACAGATGTTCACAGTGACATAATCAGTCATCAATCCTTGTTAAATATATATATATATATATATATATATATATATATATATATATATATATATATATATATATATATATATATATAGATTAAATATAATATATGTGACCTTGCGTTTGAACCACTTCAACTTTTCATATATATATATATATATATATATATATATATATATATATATATATATATATATATATATATATATATATATATATATATATATATATATATACTCTTCCATATTGCATTTAACAAATTCAACCTTTAGGTTTATTGCAAATTAGATTGTCAATTTCAGGTTGATAATCACAGATAAAACCACATCTTACGTACACAATTAATTGTACATGTTACATATGATTATTACAATTGACATGTTAAGTTACCTTACAGATACTAATATTATTATGATAAGCACTTTTTCCAACTATAATGTTTTTAATTGCACTTAGAATGGTATTGAAACATATAGATATTGTATATATATCTATCTGTCTATATATTTAACTATATATATATGATGCTAATCGACCTTCCATTTAATACTATTTTTATTAAACGAGTTAGTGATTAAGTCTTAAACGAGCGAAAGCGAGTTTGATACCAAATCATTAACGAGTTTAACAAAAAAGCATTGAATTGAAGGAAGTTTAGTTTTCTGTTTATTACTTGACCTCAGTAATCAAGCGTTATTGACGAAAGTGTGCTGAGCGATACATTTCCGCAACTTGGCCGCCATTGTGACGGCGGTGCTAACACTGTGACGTCACAACCACGCAATATTATGACGTCATACATGCAGCGGATTTACACTAGTTTAATATCGCCGTATAAATATTACACTTCAGTATCTTACACGGGCGAGTAATAAAATATCGTTTTCATATTTCATAATGTTTTATAACTTATAACTTATAACTAAAATTCAATGTGCTACCTCAGTACATAATTGTACATCTAATTCACCGTATCCACTTATGCCGTGAAGATTTCCAAAGTTTGAATATTACTGTAGTATACATTACATGTACAACATTATGAAACGTACGACTTTAACTTTAAACTTACATTGACGCAAGCGAATAAAGGGACTTAAAGTCATCTAATGGTAGTATAAAAAATCATGTTCATTAAAAGGTGATCAAAATGTTATATCAGACTATCTTATATAGTGCCATTTAAATGCTTTATTGGAACATACGTCAATATATACATTTCAATTGGTAATAAATGCCTTACTTTTGTCGTTGTATCTGTCGGGGTCGCCTAGGGCATCAATTGGCGTCTCATTCTGACCTGATGAAGAAAAGGTTACATTGTTACAAAATTTATTACATGTGTATATGATGTAATAAAATTTATACTGAGAATTTACATTGGTAATGTAAATTTCACAATTAAACGTCTTAATTGTCATACAGCAGGCTAAGAGATATTCACATACTTCGATGTTCAGCTGCATACCAAAAGTTTGTTCAGATACCTGGGTTTACTAGTGCAAATATCATGTAATTTGTGTTGCCTTTGATGTATCGTAGCATTACGAAAATGAAACGTATTATGTTGATTTAATGCAGATTTGCGAATCCGTTCTTCTTTAAGTCAACTGTTTATCATATCCCACAATTGAACGTAACAGTTTTGGCAGGTCACTTAAGTGACGAGGGGTTAAAATTTCCACTTTTTAGTTTTCTCCTTTATACGTTATCAACTGCTTTAAAACAAGACTTGTCTGTTTCTTTGCGCCAAGTCAGTTTAGTTGTGCTGATTTTATTCACAGAGATTCTATTTGAAGTTTAACGAAATCGAAATCTCGAAAATATTACCCCTTCTGTCTATTTCAACATGCCAACATACGAATTTTTGCACGAAAGATCAGACGAATCGGTAGAGTGTCTGACTCTCACCATCGAGGTCCCAAGTTCGAGTCCCGCAGGAGGTGATCTCGTTATCACTTCTGTTACATATGGCGCCCAACGTGGGGCCTAGCGCAAAGAGTAATATCTCTTTGGCTGAACACGTCATGTTTGTTAAATTGCACAAAAGCAATGTGATTTTGCTTATTTTTTCTCAGAAGGTTGATGTGAGACATTCGAATCGAAATGTAAGGATATCGGTATATCGAAAATATAAACCCTTCTCTGTATTTCATCATGCAAAATTCGACTTTCTGCACAAGAGACAAGCATGGCTATTTTACACATATACAATAGGTGTTCCTGTGAAGGTTCTGCCGAGATTATCTGAATGAAGTCCGAATTTAACCCAAATTACATGATGTTTGCACAACGATACATTGGTAAGTGAACAAACTTTCGGTATGCAGGTGTAATTGTTATTAGTCCTGCTTAAAGGTACCATTTATTTTTGTATACAACCATTATCAAACTTAAAATTTGTTGAATGATAGAAACTGTCAGATTATACGCCAAATTTCTTGATATGATATAGCCTAATATAAAGAAAATTGTCATTATATCATAATTGCTTCTTTACAATGATAATAAATGAATATCGCAGACAACACATGTCTGTAGTTTGACGTAGTTGATCCTTAAAAATCATGTTTGCATAGAAGTTCAAGAATATATTTTTAATGTTTGACCACTGGTTGCTTAAAAATCAACAAAAACCGGTAATCGTTAATTTTAGGTATCAAATTATGTTTTCAATTTTGCATGAATGTTAAAGAGTACATTTCAAAACGTTGACCACTGGTCACTTAAAAGTTCTACAAAAACACAGGGGGAAAATCGGTTTCATATATATTTCGTTACAAAGCATCAAATACTGCCTGAGGAACACGATATTAGCAATAGCTACAGTGGAAGGGGAACAGCTGTTCTAATTGATAATATCAAATAAATGTTCTAAAAAACTCTAATGGGATATCTGTACAAGCTTTCTACAACAGTATTAATTTAATTGAGATTTAAATGAAAAAGACCTAACCTTCGAAACATCTTGTCACATAGAAATGATATCAGGAAAGTCACATTTCAATAAGATTGATAATGTGATTTAGTCACTAAACCAGCAATGAATGTACCTAAACGAACCATTCATCCGGATTCTATAAACGAATGACAAAGTAGGAGTTATGAAATACCTTGAAACCTTATTAAACCATGAGATAAGTTGGCTGTTTTTTAAGATCATATTACAAAAATGAAAATATAAATGGATCTTGGATTTCATATTTGGAAAGTAAGTAAAGCAGATAAATCAAACTTTTTATAATTTTAGTATATCAACATCACCCAAAAGTTCACGTCACAATTCTAAGGAATCAGTTACGGCGAAAACGTCTTACAAGAGGATCAACTTAAATATTAAGGCCTAGATTTTTAAAGCTCTCTTAGCACTAAGATAGTCGTAAGTGCCATTCATTAACATTAGCTTACGACTATCTTAGCACTATGAGAACTTCGAAAATCAAGACCCAGAAAAGTTATCTAGTTGATTGAAGATCAAGTCACTCACTCAATATACAAATATGAGAAGTCCAATTTCATTTTATAGTAAGGTTAGAGACTGACATTCTACCTCGATGATTAAATTATGAGAAGTTGTTGAACGTTGGTTTATTCTTGAATATGTAAGTCTAAACGATTATAATTTCCATTGGTAATATAGATATGTGATTGAAACGTGTACATTATATTATTATTATATTAGATTATATGGGTATCAATCACTAAGGGCAATCAGGGAAAATTAAATCAAAATCTGTTATAAAAGGGAGGAATTTAAATGCTTAAAGTTAATAAGGCTATTAACATTATATGGAATTATATCCCGGCACAATTCAATTTCAAGTTTTTGATTTATGATCAGTATCAAACGTGATGATACGATATCCTGATGGAAGATGAGTAAAAGGATTGAAATGATACAACTTTTTAATTCAATTCTGCCCCTTTCAGAAAAATAAAAATGTAGAAATAATGGTTCGAGGACCTTTTGAATTTGTAAAAATGTCTTAATGGAATTTTTAATAATCAACTTTGATGAGTCAATTTGTAATGAGATATGTAATCCTTCACTATAAATACATTTATAAAAGGGACATATTAGAAAATGCATGTACTTAGATTAATCTCAAATGAAATATAAAGTAGCTACTGCAGTGTTTTGTTTTGGTATGATGACAATTTGGAAATTAGAATATACTTACCTGGGACCGAAACATTCATATGGAAAAAGAAGTAATGATCATTTGCATATAGATGTTTTGATAAATTTCGAGGGATTCAAAGTTGAACACATTTCTAGGATATCATAGTTAAATATATAAACATATAAGTATATGTCACTTTTTCGCTTTCGACCATCACATGGCTTGGTGCAAATGGTGTTAAATACTGGTATGGCACTTCTTATGACGTGAATAAAAAAGAACGAGTTTAGAGTACAATTAGCAATCAGTTGCAATTGACATGCAAAGGCAGTGAAAAATCTTCAGAACTTTGGTCACAAATATTGTTCAAACTTAGAAAATAATCCTTTAACCTTATCTATCTCAATAACATTTGAACTTTTAGCTGTAATCCACGACAGGATAAAAAAGAATTCGATGATCATTTAAGGCATTTTTCAACTTTGTTAGGCACTGTTTAAATGATTGCAAATATGTTGGGGGCCATAGTAAACTACTGGAATCTGAGTATCTCATGGAAGGAAACAAACTTTGGTAATGCAGTTGTTAGTTGAATTAACTTAGATGAAATTACTTTAAGATTTTTATTCTACAGCAATTTTAAAGAACGTTTTCTTAGAAAGATATCCAATTTTCCTTATTAACAATATTTCCTCACAAAATAGACTTGCAATTTATTTAAAAATCAAATTAACTAAAATGCAATTCTTTTCAATGTTTATGCTGAGAAACAAAACAATAAATAAAATGAATAAATTATGTTTCCTGTAAAGTCAATGTCATAAAAAAGTTAACGATAAACGTAGAAAGATATTTAAAAAATGGTTTATCATTACTTACCATTTGCTGCCCATAAACTGAAGGAGGGCAACAAACACACAAGAGCAACAAAAACTTGCATTCCAATGTTCTGAAACAAAAGGAAACTAATTGTTTACATCCTGCATATCTTCACTAAGTCAGAGTACTTATACACGCACAAGGTATCTTCAAACACCTGATTGCCTTGTTACATTCGCTTCGTATGCACTAAACATAAACAGGCAATGAAATATCTTCAAATCGAGAGATAATGGCTTTGGTCTATTTGATAACTGATAAGAAATACATGTAAAAGGCATAGGAGCATGTTTCTGACTTACATAAAGTTATCTAACGAAAGCGAAAACAGACGATGCCAATTATAAAAAAAAATTATAATCAGCAAAAAAATTAAAGAAACAAAAAGAAAAAACTTAAATATAATTACTATATTCAGTTCAGCTACGCGAATCAATTCTCCTTATTGAATTACTAAAATATGTTTACATAAATGCCCGAATGCATTTTCCATACGTGATAATTTCTTCTTCGGATAATCGGGCTGAGTAATGAGATGATTGACGTTCTGAATTTAATAAAAAATACAATAACTAATGTCTATAATGATTAGTTTGAACCAATGAAATTTCGAAAATAACGGTATGATTCGCCTCTAAACTTGGCGATGAGTAACCAATGGCTACCGCATAGGAGGCAAAGGTTAACAAGGCAATCAGTAAATCTTAACAATACATTGATAAATAACATAGTGTGTACTTTCACTAGCTATAAACAAATGTACAAATGTTAGGAGACTCACACGAAATATAAAGGAGCTCATATGTACATCATGAAAAAAGAATACCGCTGCATACCGAAAGTTTGTTGACTTACCACTGAATCGTAGTGAAATTTGTAATTTTGGTTTCGTTTTAACGTCAATAGAATAACTTCAGCAAGACTGACAATGGATCACCCACTGTCCATGTGTGAAATAGCCTTCTTGAACTCATTTTAGCATTTTCTGGACACTCGTGCAAAAATGCGAAGTTTGGCATATTGATATATGATAGAAGGGGTCACATTTTCGAAATTTCGACTTTGTGCTAAGAAACAAACGCGACTAATTTTTATAGACGTTGATAACTTATAAAGGATTTTATGGAGAAAAATAAAACTTATGAAATTTAAAAATGACCTGCCAAACTGTTACGGGTAATTTTGGCGTACGATAAACCTCTACCTGAAGAGAATGGATATGCATATGTTTAAAATTCAATATTATACGTTTCTTTTCGCAACGATCCGATACCTCAAAGGCATCTCAAATTACATGATATTTGCACTAGTATATTCAGGTAGGCGAACAAACTTTTGTCATGCTGCTGTATATATTTATGACGATAAAATGTAATGTGTTGTTCTTTTATCCTCGTAACATCGAAGAAGCCCTCCTCTTCTACGCAGCGTTGTAGAAAATGAATACCCATAAAAATATTGATAAAATATTACATCGTCTCTATGGCACACACACAACAAAAGTTATTGCTTTCATACCGTACTTTTGGCGTTAGGGTAGAGCATAAAATATTTCATAAATGTAACAGTATTATCCCCTGTTCCTTATGTTTGAAAAAAATGTTGTTGCCAAAATTTGCGTTATATCAAAAAAAGCAAGCAAAATATTTCCCTGTTTCGGTTATCATTTGATCTGTTCAAGAAAGGCCAATTCATCGAGGAGTTATTTTTCAACGTAGATATTTAAAGTCGGTGGTCATTTTACCATGTAGAGTGAAGGCGTTGGAATTACTGTAACCAATTAACCTCATCGTCGATTTCCTTGTAACCCTTTTCAAGTGGTCTTGATCTCAATAAACCTCATTCAGTTGCTTTAAAATTAATTGGTAATCGTACACTTACTCTTAGGTATCTGAATCTCTAGGACATATCAAATGACATCATCTTGGATATATGCAATTCATTATAATAAGGGAGATATATGATGCACAATGAGGAAAAGAAAGTCATTGATCACTTTTAAAAATTCTTATGTATTAGAAACATATTTAAATTGCCTGTAGTCAACTTCATCTGTCCCTAAAGCACAGCTTTGGTCCATTTCGTAAGGCAAAACAAGGCGGAAGTCATGAGATAGAAATACTTTAGTTCATGAATTTTTTCCCATATTAATAATATCTTATATATGTGACCATGAGCTCCCATTTTTTGATATATTAAATAAAAAAGGAAGGAACAGATTCTATCACTGATATCTACCATAATCCTACAGATACAAAACAATATCTTCACGTTAAGAGTTCGCACGAACGCCACACAAAAGTGAACCTCCCATATTCACTAGAATAAGAATTTGTACTATTGTTACAGACGAAAGTCTTAGAAATCTAAGACTCAAAAAATTAGAAATGTCGTTATTGGATAGGGGGTACCAAAAAGGGATAAAAGATCAAGACATTAAAAAGGCTTTAAGCCAGGACATCTCGTCCCTTAGAAGACCAAAGGACAAACAACAAAATGAAAATGTATTAGCCTTTGTGACAACCCATAACCCAAACGACATGGAAGTCTTTCCTAAATTACACATTAATATAGATATCATGAGACAGGACAATCGTCTTGCTAGAATGTTTAATAAAACAAAAATAATAAAAAGTAAACTTCAGCCCAAAAACTTGAAAAAAAAGCTAACAAGTGCAAAATATACAAGCAATCAAAATTTAGCAACTGTGAAAAAATGTTTAGATAAAAGATGTGGAACATGCCCATATCCAAAAGAAGGCTCGACAACAACTTTTGAGAATGGAATAGACTTTCATGTCAATAGCAACATGTCATGTAAATAAAAAATGGTATTCATGTCATTTCTTGTGAAACAACTTGCCAAACAGAGTAACAGTTCACAAACAACCAAAAAGAGATGATAACTTAAGACACTTAAAAGTAAGTAAACATATATCTCAATGTAGTAATGGAACTTTAAAAATATTTCCTTTTTACGAAATATTCAATAATGGAGGTGACATTACATCACAATTGCTAACAAAGGAACAGTACTTCATTTCAAAATTTTGTCCTTCATTGAACAGCGTCATAAATCCCGAATCCTATCACTGCCAATTCAAACCTATTAGATTTAAGAGGGGATAACTCACCAGAACGATTGTTGATTGTTTTGCTGTTTGTGTTGCATTGTGTTGTTACTTAGATACACTGCAGACTATATAAGACTGCTGCTGTGCTTCAAGCATACATTCCCTGAAGAAGCTTCGAATGGAGAAGCAGAAATATGCATATTGGAAAAAAGATAGTCATGATTTTGAAAGTTGATTTACATCTTCTCTGTTTTTTATACTTTCCATATATATCACTGACATATATCACTAACTACAATTGAGTTTTTTAAAAACAAAAGGGATTATGTCACATTAACATATTGCTCATATTGTGTCAGTCAGAAGACCAACAAGGAATAACCATGATGTCACCTGATTAGCATAATTTACAATATATCCTTGTACATTGTACGTATATTTTGTTATAAAAACGCTTGTAATGCGATGTTAACGATCATATCGTTTCATCCCTGATGAGTCAATACTATTGACGAAATACTAGTATCGGATTAAAATGATTCTTCAAACGACTATGTGAAGTATGTTATGTTTAATCTATATATATATATATATATTGAAAAATACGAAGTCAGAAGTAAAAACAATCCATTTTAATGGCTAGCGCTTTCAGCTCAACGAGCCTCTTCAGGCCATACATATAACGGATAATGCGTTGCCGAGCAACGTCATCGTGTACAACATGACGTCATTACATTAATACGTCACAATATAGGTTACAATAGTAAATTGTACAGCAAAACATTTAAGTTCTAGAATTTAACCTTGGTGAAAACATTTTGATAAATCTGCTTTCTTTTGTTTCTAAAAGTTTACTGTTATCAAAATTTAATTTATACATTGGGAAAACTGAAAAATGCCCGTTTCCACACTCAGCTAAATGTTTACTCAATGGAATTGTACGGTTTTTTGGATGATTAATCTGAGATCTGTGTAAATTCATGCGTAATTTTAACTTCATTTCAGTTTTTCCAATGTATTTTTCATTGCACCCAGAGCATGTGATGACATAAACAACATTTTTACTGTTACAATTAAGATTTTGTCTTACAGAAAATACTTTACTTTCATTTATATGTACAGAAGAGCCTATTATGATATTTTTACATGTAAGACAGCGTGAATCACCGCATTTAGATACAGTTGGTTCTAACTCACTTGAATCAAACTTGGATGAAGTTAATAACTTACGAAGATTTTTAGGTTGTTTAAGACTGTTAACAATTTTTGATTTACACAAAACTTTTTCCATTTCTTTACTTTGATGTAAAATAGGTAAGTTTTTGTCAATTATTGCAGCAGCGCTCTGATGGTTAGGGTTAAAGGTGGAAACCAACGGGACAATGTTTTTATCACACAGTTTATTAGATTTAGCATCTCTGAGGCGACTTTGATCTAACACAGCGGCTTTCTGTACACTGTCTTGTACTAGACTTTCAGGATAGTTTTGTATCAACAAAAACTCCTTGAGTTCTTTTAAACGTTCCCTCTTTTGTGTGTCATCTGTTACAATAGCACAAATTCTTCTCGCGAGACAGTACGGGATGTTACGCTTAGTATGTATGGCCTGAAGAGGCTCGTTGAGCTGAAAGCGCTAGCCATTAAAATGGATTGTTTTTACTTCTGACTTCGTATTTTTCAATATATAACGCCTGGGAGCTGAAGATCAATTTCAAATTGGTGAACTTTTTTCATATATATATATATATATATATATAATTTATCATCTATTTGCTTCAGGTAAATTTTCAAAATTACGTTTGACTAACTAAATAACGTTATTGTCTGTTTATTTTGTAATAAAAAACGCAACTTTATTCATCTACATTGTCATTCTACTGTACCGATATGCATAATAAACAGTCAGTACTGCTCTATACAATTGCACCATTTATAATATTTGTTAACATTTGCAACACCTAACGGATTTTCTCTTAAAAACAGAGACTGTGCCAACTGAAATGGAGTATGTTATATATTTTCTCACATAATTTACGTTATGACTAAAGATACTCTGATCTCTGACAGCTAGTTCCACGAAGTAATCATTCCATGAGGCCTATGTGACCTCCGTTGTCTCTTAGGCCAGGTTTATAAATTTTATAAAATCGTTCGCTAGTCTTATTGGGCGGTATTCTAAAATCAACTTGACCTATGTTCTATATCTACATCAGTGTTCTAATTTGTTAGCGAAAGCTTATGTGTCTCAAAATTACCTTCGTTGGTATATGATATATATATGATTGAGGGATGAGTCAACCGGTCTTGAAAATGTTGCAAAGAAATATTAATCAAATTCGTGCCTACAAGTTTCTTATTACGTAATTTCTCAACATTTCTTTTTAATTCTACCATTCAAATATTCGGCCTTCGCCATTAAATTGATTAATGAAATATTACACCAAACTGCACTCTTGACTTTGCTATCACAAGCCTGAATTCTTTGTGATCCCCTTACTGTTGCATTTTAATGTCACAAGAAATTTATGTACCAACATCAAATCTTCAGTTCATAATTATTAGAGCTATAGTAGAAATTTTAAAAAATCTTTAACATTAAATGAGACTTTATTTCAGTTTCAACACCATTGATTAAGTTTGGACTCCAACAACACACGGAGTGGCTCTTTAACATAAACCCTAAAATTACACACTTTGATTCATTGCTCTATATCATATACATAAACATATTTCACTTTAATTCAGCGTATTTAACACATTCACATCTTCATGCTTTTTGCGTGTCAAAGCGCCAAACACGTGCAGAATGTGAACAACCGGCTGTTTTGAGAAAAATGTTCACAAATCGTTCAAGTCCTTTTGGATTTTGAAGGATAATAATGTTGACAGATGACTTCAAAAATAGTTCAACATAGGAACTAATTCCTTTCCTTTCTGATATTGAGGTAATTTAAAGATTCGTGCATTTAGTGTAGCCCAAATATGCTAAGATATTTGATTAAACATATAATTATATATTGTTTTTCATCTTCGAAAATCTAATTCATCAACATAAATTATCAACATTGATAACGTTACGGTTAATGAAAATCATATTAATGTGATAATTCAGTTATTTCTTTTTAAATTTTTAAAAACATTAATTAATATTTAATTCAGTTATACGATAAGCATTCTAATATTTGGGCGTTATTAAAGGGACACAGATTATATTATTTCAGTCAGATGTGTCAAACTTTATAAATGGTGTCCTTTGGTGTCTATTAAGTTGAGGTGGTTTAGGAATATCACTATCCCGATGCTTATCAGTTCAGTATAGCGACAATAAACAGGTTTCAGTCGTAATTTGTGATCGAAAACCGGACATAGGCGCGCACCAATAACTCAAACGTAATTTAGGAAACTTATTCGCAGCAGACAAAAAATACTACCATGGGTTGTTAGTGTTAAGTAGGACATTTAACTAATATACGTGTAAATGGGGCCTAGAATTTTGATTTTTAAACATGTATATGGTCGAGTCCAAATTTTCATCGAAAACCGGAAAATATCGAGATTTTGTCATTTCAGAGATAATGATGCAAGTTTAAGGAGGCGATTTGAACTTCACTAAGGACTAATGGTCTTTTGGGTATTATATTAGAAGTATGAAAAATCATAAAACATACTCTGTGTCACTTTAATTGGTTTTATCAAACATTTAGGCCTTTCTCGTCGATAAGATGTTTTTGATTTTGTTTTAAAATGGTTTTTCAAAGTGTCTTTGCATGTGATATCAGAACTTTTTATGCTGACGAGTCTTGATTTTGATATTGAACAAGACACTTTTATGTATAATGGCCATGGGCAACTATGTCTAAGTAGTAGGTAAGTGATTTCGGTATGTAAACACGAAGTTATCTTGTTCATCATAAAACATATCAGGTTATTGACAGGAAGAACTAAAAATATTTCAGGTTTAACATTCCATGCTACTTGACATTCTGCCTACTAATCGCACTAGAATAATTAGAAAAACGAGTTATTAACTTATATTATTATTTTCCCACTCTTATGTTCTCAAACATTTAGATTTGTACATGGAAGGTTAAATAAATGAAAAATTAGACTTAAAAATTATAAATCCTTATTTTCTCAATCAATATATTTAGAAATATTAAGTGTAAATAAGTAGATTATTTATTCGTGTCCCCCAGTACTTATAAAATATGCCTCAACCCTTAGGCCTCGGTCCAATTTGAAGAAGTTGCTAGTGACTTACTTATTAAAGGAAACGTGTTGTAAAAACATGTGATAAAGAACCTATATACATAAGTAAGATGTAAGTATACATAAAGTTGGGAAAATAAATGCTTAGAAATGTTGCTCATCCGTTCAAACGGTACTTCCTGTCATTGACGCCATATCATGAAAAAGTAAATGCAAGTTTGAAAATAGAGAAACGTAACCCAAATATATGAAAAAAAACCCGCATCATTATCATATGTCTCTAATTATCTCGAGCTCTTTAAGGAGTGCATTGACTTCGAAAAAAGGGTTACCATTTTAAAAGCCGTGTCATTCATTTCATATGACCAAGATACAGGAATGGTAAAATACTTCCTGGAAATGTTTCAGACAGCTTTCAGTTCAAATAAAATGAGTTCACGATTCCTTGAAAAAAAAAAAATTAGGTGAAAAATGTTGTCCGATTTAAAAAAATGTTTTTCTTAGGGATTGTAAAGTATCTGCCACAGAGGCCGTCTTTGGGTTTTAGTCCATATATCAGCTGGGAACCAGTTGAATTGTTTCAGATATGTTTGTGAGTGTTCTTGACATGAATTCCTCATCGAAATATTTAAAGGGACAGTAGCATATTTTGCGAAAGAATTATTCCATTGTTTTTCAAATATGAACATTAGTTTATGCTAATTTTTTTTTATATTCAAAGGGTCAATACATCTCAACACCAAAGCATAGTAGTGATTGATGAAATTATCAAATAACAAGTTAAAAACACCCGAGGCCATAATTGGTTTTTTTTACTTTTAATCATTTGAGGAAGGAATATCTTAACCGATCACGGTACGTTCGTTTTAAAACTACCTTTTTTGATTAAAAAACATTGTCGGTTTATTTGTCGATTTATTTGATTTTTTTTAATATTAAAAAAACGTGCTACTTTCCCTTTAAGGATGCTATGAACATTCACTCTTGAAACCATCTGAAGGCTTAGAAGATTACTTTCAAGTTAACATACTTTTTAAATCCTACTTATTGAATACATGTATCAATTTTCAAGTTGGAAAATTTCAACAAGATATATTTAAATTTGAAATTATCATTCATTATCAATTCAATAAAGTTCTTTCCAGGTCATGTAGTTTAAAAATATAAGAAATAATTTAAATCGTAAACAACACTCAAAATCATTTGCAGAGGTTGTACTAAAGTTCCTTAAAAAGGCAAAAACAATACAATTATTATGCTATATTGTACTCATGTTTAATTGTTTCTGATTACTTTAAAAAAAAACTTAAAATCAATAAAAAAATTTATAACAATATAAATGTTTAAAGGATTTAAAGTGTCATTTTACGTGTATTTTCAATACTTATCGTTACGTTTTAAGAACTCTCTTTGCTTTTAATTCCATTGTTTTCAATGGACAGGACTAAAGGTTTTATTATGAAAAAAATAATTGTTATAAAACATATAAATCGTTATAAAACATTTATGCACTTTTAAAACCATCACTATAAACAAAGTGTCAGTAATACAGAATGCATGAGGATGAATGGATTCGACAAAAAGGAATCAACGATCCCGAACAGTCGAGATGATTTTTTCACGAATCCGTTCCCCCGCAAGCATCTCAGTTTTAAAGTTCATGAAACTAGAGTATATTTTTTTGTATAGAAAATACAAATCGTTTAAATCGTATGGTTTACTCTGGCATTGTATATTGAACCTTACTTGACACCCTCGTAAAATGAATAGTTCTATGGGTTATCTTATGCGCTAATGACACCCAATACTCTGCATTAAACAAGCTCTTATCGTTTTCCATTTGCGCTCCACGCTGTAGCCGTCAACTGCAGAGCAAAGACATCTGAATGGCAAACTATATTTGCTCTTCTGAGTGAACAATCAGATAGTTGCATGTAAGCTTAAGATTCTTGACTCACACATTTTCAAAATCAAATTTTATATTGGATATTTATGATCCTATGTGATAATAAATTCTTTGACCATAGAATAAACTAGCAGTGGATTATTCGATAATCCGTCGATACAACAAAATTGCGACGGGACCTCTATCCCTTTTGATTCAGATCTGTTATTTTTTCATTAAAGCAGTCATAACAGACCGTTGTATGAAATAATGACACAGTCTGTCTGGATTTACCAATGATTGATAACTGGCCGATTAACCGACATAATGAGGTAAAGTAAGGGGATTAACTTGTCACTCGGAAAAGCAATGCATTACGACAAAAAAGATACCACATGTTTATCATATCTAAACATATCTGTTGAAAATAAGTAGGGTAGCGGTATAAGTGGTTGTAGTAGTAGTTGTAGTAGTAGTAGTAGTAGTATTGGTATTAGTTGTAATATTATAAGTGGTGCTAATCTTAGGAGTAATAGTAGCTATCACAGTAGTTGCGACAGCAATATTAATAAAATAAGTAGTAGTGGTAACAGCAGCAGAGAAAGTAAGGCATTAACAATAATAATGAAGATGATAATTATAGCAATAATAATATTGACGATGATAATAATAATAATAATAATAATAATAATAATAATAATCATAATGATGATGATGATGATGATGATGATGATGATGATGATGATGAGTTATAAAATAGTGGTAGTAGTAGAAATAGTAGTGATGGTGAGTAACAGTAGCAGGAGTAGTTGTGGTAGCAACAGAAAAGTAATACTAGTAGCAGCAGAAGTAGTAGTAGTAGTCGTAGTGGTTGCAGCAACAGTAGTATTTGTTGTAGTAGTAGTCGTAGTAATTGTAATAGTAGTAATAGTAACTGTATTAGCAGTAGTATCAGTAGCAGTAGTAATTGTAGTAGTTGCAGAACTGATTGTAGCAGTAGCAGTAGTAATTGTCGTAGTAGTAGTAGTAGGAGTAGTAGTAGTATAGTAGTGGTAGTAAGAGTAGTAATAATGATAGTGGCAGCAGTGGCAGTAGTAGTGGTACTCAATATATTAGGTCATAAAGCACAACTAAAAATGGCTTAGTGAGTATGAGAAATGAAATGTAGTAATCTGATACCATGTTATAGTATATACAAATAACTGTTTTTTCTAAAACCAATAGACTTCTTTGGTAATGTTTTTTCTGACAACGAAGATATCACACGGAATTGAATGATACTAACTACCTACAATAATGAATATTTACAATAGCACATATGTTAACTAAATCTTGATTTATGAAAATGTTATCATAGTCGGCTACAGGGAGCATAAAATACACAATGTCATGGTTACAAAGAATGTATGCTACCTAGGGTGATATATATGTTACATCAAGTTGTTGTACAAAATTCTTAACCAAAAGATGGTTTGTAGTTATGAATTCAGTGCACTGTTGAACCTTTATAAATATGAAATCAATCTACTGTCAAAACATCTTCTCAGATGAAGCAAATTGAACGAAAAATTAATTTCCGTGAATAAATTAATAGGCATACTAATGAAAAATTGTGAGATTCCTTCCTGAAAATCGAGCTCCATGCTCGCATTGGATACTGGAAATGAAATCCAACAATATCTCGGCTTTCTGATTACTTTGTGTAGCTGACACATCATTTGAAAGTAATTTAGATTTAATTTTACGATGTCTGCTATTTCGTCTCTATGCCGATGAGAACTTTGATTGGAGTCAGTGAGTCATTTGAGTTAATTTCTGCGATTATGGCGTCAACCTTATCATTTGAGTACAAACAGTTTTATAAGCAGAAAGCGAAGAGTTTAGATGTTAAATATCATTTTGGTCAACGATTTATGATAAAATAAAGTTGAGAGACTGCTTGAGAGGATGCTTTCTTGGTTGAAAACAGTTTCAACATTATTGAAACAATCTATACAAACTTTACCTATGCTTTTTCAAGACCAATGGTTGACAGCGAACGTCAGTCATTACGAAGCCCAACAGACTTATGTGTCCCAACGGATGAGTGACATTGGACGAATCACATAACCCGCTACGTAAATTCTGAACGTCGCGAATGCTGTGCTAACGGATTATTTAACCTTGTGCGGAGTAATTTTTTATCAACTCCGAAACACGGGTTACAGGGACATCAGCTTCAAGCTTAGTACCAGAGATCTTAAATGAGACATTTAATTGGATAATATCAATATAATGACGAGTTCTAGAACTTATTTCAATGAGATTGAAAACATTGCACCATATTGTGTTAATGCACACCTTTTTAAAACTGTGCTACTGTGCCTTTAATGACAATGCTGTGTTAGGCATTTTGCATTGAAGCCTCACGGTTAGGTTATAATGGATTTGATTCTCATATCTTCTGATATTAATATAAGCTCAAAATCATGGAGAAAGTCATACGTTTTTGGTTACATGTAGTCTAGGATATTTGTAACTATTATCAACTTATATATATATATATATATATATATATATATATTCAACATTGATCAACATTGTCGTACTGTTCACTTTTTTTTTACCATGCAAGCTAGCTTATTCTAGAGATCTCTTTAATATCTCAGACAGGTCTACTTGTCTAAGTTTTCGGATGTAGAAACTTATAAACCTATATATGGGTTGACTGAGGAAACCTTAACACACATTTAATTTCTGGTTTCTACATTTGCGATCGCTCATTTTTGAATACCTGTTGACCAGCCGTATTCATCTAGAAATTATTTTACAGCCTCATCTTATCAACTGCTGTGCTGACCATGGACGTTGGTGAACACATTTAAATTATCAATATTTATTAATTTGATTTTATATTACTATTTCTATTAGTTTATTGTTTATTATTGAAATGAATAATATATATGATAATTCATATATAATTGATAATAACGAGAAGACCTTTAAAAATATAAATAATTTCAATAAATATGTTGAGAAATATTTAATAACTTTCACTTCTGCTGTTAATTATATTATAATTAATGCCACAAATTGTTAAATGTAATTTCGTTAAAAGATATTTTCTACTTTAATTAATGACTTAAATTATTTCCTTATATTTTAGTGTACGTTTTTCCGGCAAAACATAACATGTTTAAACCAATAATAAACACTCAAAATCGTGAATAAAAGACATAACACTTTGCTTTGTTAACACGTACGATCTAGCAGTAATGACACTTCTGAAAGAACATTTTTGGAAGAATACAATACAAAAAGGGTAATCATAAGAATAAATCTTTTCAAATTCACCTTTATGAAATGGCAGAAAGTTCCTTGATAATTTACAACAGAATTGGCATTTCTTTCAAATTGTGTACTTGATGTTTCATTAAGGATCTTCGAAGTTACTTACACAGATATATAACCACTTTCCAGACGTTATTCGAATATACATGGTACTTTGACATATAGATATACATTTTAGTATTAATAACCATGTTCGCACGATATTAAAACTCAGATTTATTCTGACAATTATGACGATGGTATATCAACAACTAAACTGCATCTTATTTCTTAATCATCTTAAACTAAATGACTTTGGACAAGAGTATCATTACCTTGATTAGAATCTTACTTTACCTTCGTTCAGCAACCTTTGAAATGCAACAAGAAGTAACAAATGTAAACCTTCTTTATTTCGACTTTAGGAAGTTCTCGATTTTGACTATAGAACTTTTAAGAATGTCTGAATGTCAACTAAATGTATTACAAATAACTAAAGGCATATACTCCATATGAACTAGAACTTAAAGTAAGATATTGAGATTTTCGCTCAATGAATTCAAAGCTAAATATCCGGATGTTAAATTCAAAAAATTCTAGTGAGATCTCTTGATTTTAATATTTCTCATTTTGGAAACATAATGCTCAAACATGTTAATTCAAATATCTAAGCATAGAGCGTGCGTTCTTCAAAGTGATAAAAATGACAATCAGAAACATTTTGGATATCAAATTCATCAAAGGTCAGATTCCATTTTTCATAATCAAGCATATAGAATTAAAAGTTATACAAGGTTGAACAGTTGTTACTCTGTTTATTTGGAGTAAAAGCTTGGATGTAGAATATTACCAGGGAGTTTGCAAATTTGTTTTCATAAGGCTGCTCTAAGACTGTCTAATTGACATTATTGAAATATTTGCTTGAAGACGTGTCGAGACGTAGTCTTTCCAGAATAGAATAAAGAAGTTGTTTATTCATAAAAATGTCTTCACCACCCAATCATTACAAATGACCTATAATAAAGAAAATGACAAATTCGACTGAAACTATAACATTTGGAAAAAGAAGAATCTATCCAAAGGACTAATTTTATTATGGTTTAAAATGTCAGCCAATCACCTTCTAAACCTTGGTGGCACGTAAACAAATAGTTACCACTTTGGCTCTGAAAGTCGTACTTTTAAAAACTTTTCCTATGTGCCTAAGTCATACGCCAAGTCAATATAAAACGACACATAACGATGTTAAACAGCACTAACGATGAGAACACATAAAAACAAATTTTGTGACAAAACGTCTAGGAAGTTTCCAAAAGACAAATTTTCGTTATTTCCTGCAAATCAATCCCAAAGGAGTTCGAATGAAAAACATAACTTAGGAAATGATTTACAAGACAGCATCTAATGCATGAATTAACACTTTTTGTGAAAATTGTAATCGTATTTGAAATCCGAAGGGATGGTGTCAAAGGTGTGGAATCAGAAATATCTTATGCTTGGAATAACTGAACATCTATATATGTAACGTAAAACGTGTTAAGCTCTACGAAGGTTTTTCGGAAATGACTTCAAAGCATCACACTTTGGTTGACTTTGTTATTCTGTTTAGGAAATTCGTTCTGAAAGCGTTGTAGTAAAGGTCAAAAATTAAATCTGTGCTTGTATTGTGGACAAACAACCCAATACGCTTGATTTCTTGATCTAAAGGGCCTGCGAATTTGATTTCTGCCACAAGAGCTTACGCTCCAGATATTTAGTTTAAAAGGGAACATTTTTCAATGTTTGATCAAATTCAATCAAGTTATCTATATTGATTACTGAATTTCTCACTCACTCAAGGTTTAATACATGTTTTTATAACTTGGAACGACGTGTTGGTAAGTCGATCACGTCCAACAATACCGTTTTCCTTTCTTTCAAAATCTTTATCAAAAAGCTTTGACAAATTATATAGTGATTATTTAATGGTAAATGCATAATGAATGTTATATCCTCATACCATGAAGTTAAAGTTAACACTTACTTTAACATATGATTTACTTACCTTAAACATTTACTTATGTTGAAGCTACTCCTGCCATTAACTAAGATTATCATGAAAATAGATTTTAAAGCAACTTAAACACATTAGGAAGTTACAATCAACATCAACTTTAACACATAATGACGTTATAGTTGCCATTACATTTAACATCTTATGAAGTTATATTTAGCTTTAAGATAAATATATAAAGATGTTACATTCAACATAAATTTAACATCTTATTAGGTAACATTTTACATTATTTCTAACATAACATAGAGTAAGAATTAACTTTAAGATGTTATCAACTTATATTTATGATGTTATTAAGTTACATTTAGTCGAAATTAATTAGGTACACAAAACGCTATACGGTAGGGAATATGTACAAATATGGCAATTCAACCTACGCACATTTCATCGTCTGTGACGTCATAAACAAATAAAATGCGATCGAGTTGGGTGTATGTTTTTTTTAACTACCTCGTCATTATAACTATTTAAGAAATAATCACAAGCCAGAACATAGGACATACCTCCTTCCTTGTTGCTATTACTTTTTATTCGTATGATACCCTTACTCGTGTAATAATATTGACATTAAATACTTTTGCATAGCAGTAAAACTTAACATCAAATATAGTAAACGAATGATACCCCTTCAATACATAAAGTCATTGCATGATCCAGACATATACTCCACACAGAAATCTCCGTTCCTCAGACCAACGTCTTCTCTCAACACCCAAAGTAAAAACAAAATCCTACGGCGAACGTTCATTTAAATATCAAGGACCTCTCATATGGAACCAACTGCCTTCACATCTTAGACAACCACTGAGAAAAGCTTCCTTCAAGACATCTCTTAAAACATTCCTTTTTCAGCGAACCTTCAACGAAACCTAGAATCAACCTTATCTTTCTATATCCTGTGCACCATCACTTTCTCTTGCTATATCTCTTCTTTGTTATGTGTATGTATCCATGTTTGTGTATGTACTCCCTTTTAATTTTTCATATGTTAAGCGCCTAGTGCTCAAATTACGAGGTCAGGCGCTATGCAAATATTCATTATTATTATTATTATTGTTTAGTGATGCGATGTGCAAAAGCAGAACTTGGAACCGAAAAATAATACTTCTCGAAATCAAATCCATATCAATGTGGTCTTATTATAGTTAGATACATGTTAAGGGGGTAAACGTCTTTCTTTATTTTTATTTGGGAATATATCTTACATATTTACTTACAAAAAATTATAGGAAACCTACGTCAAGGTCAGAAAGATATACCCTTCACAAATAACTTATCACATTATTTGATAGGGTTTCATAATGTAAAATCGGTCTAAATAAGCCGTCTATTCTAGGTTAACCTTTGCAAAAAATGTGTCAATTTTTAGAAAACAGATAATATTTTAAATATTTTTACACGTTGATAGCCTTAACTTGAAAAGTCTGAATTTAAGAATTTTTCAGTAACGTGTAAAACAAATGCAGGCTTATAAGTTTGAGAAACATGAGTCAGAGAATAGAACCTGTTTGACAATTGGTTGGATACGAACATAACGCTTAACTTGTAAAGCCTGAATTAAAGTTATTTTTCAGTATTGGGTAAACGATCACAGGCTTAATAAATTTAGAAACACGAGTCAGAAAGTAGGAAACAGATGATAACCTGTTTATGCATTGGTTTGAAAAGTGCATAACTCTTAAATTGTAAAGTCGGATTTAAGGTTAGTGTAGAGGCGGTCAGTTGCTTTAAATAGGTTGGAATGATCGTATACAGTAAGGGTTGTATAACCCATGACTTCTAGACACCTACAACCCTTTCAATCTACTCTGTTGTCAATTTGGTCAATTAATTTTTAAATCGTCTTTATTGTTTTCAACTTTAATAGATCACACCTCTTAAAGTATGATAATTATCGATATACTCTTAAAGTATGATAATTATCGTATCGAAATCCTCTTAAAGTATGATAATTATCGATATACTCTTAAAGTATGATAATTATCGATATCATAGATTTTTCTCACTGATTGTGACCTTATGTATCAGATCCTCAAACCGTAGTTAAAAAGGTATGCATGTAATATATATGATATAAGAAGTCGAATATCCATATATCTTTCTTACACCGAAACAGTTTATCGTACAATATTTTTGCGTTCATAAAATGGAATGCGACTGTCAAACAGTTACTTTTTAACTTTTACATCATTGTCAAGCACATTAATGTTTTTTCTCCAACATACAATCTCTCGACTCTGTTGAAAATACAACAAGCAATCGCCAACACTTTAAAATATTTAAATTTCATTTAAGCTGTTAGATATAGATCCTCGTGAAACAACAATCGTGTGTTTTGTAAGTTCATTTGAATAATTTGCCTAAAAAAACTTATTCTTATAAGGATTTACCAGTCAAACCGGCATAAGTCTATTATTTCGAAATTGAGTAATGTAAAAACTAACAGCAAGTTTAAACCAATAATTTACATGATTATAGACTTTCATTCCCAACTTCCAGATCCAGTGACTTTAAGAGAATTAGCCAGATTCAAATTCAACGTTGTTTACACTTTGGTAGGTTTATTTTTATGCCGTAAATACGTTCATTAACTCCTGGTTTTAAAATAATCAATCAAAAATCAAAAGTCAAGTATTTTGAGATCCCTTTAGGAAAAATTGCGTTTTGTTATGACATCTATATGACGCCTTACCGAATACCTACATGGAATTTTATCTGACTTGCATACGTTTTAGAATACCAATTATGATTACATCAACTTCAAACATCTAACTTTTTAAATTTCCCAAATGCAAAAATGTTATAAAAAGTTTTAAACGAAAAAAGAACATTATATTTGTATTTGTGAAGAAGTTGAAATCTCTGGTTGCACAAGTTAGCCTTTCAAACAGTTCCAACTGTCATTTTGTGATTCAAACAACTTTCAAAATGTGTCTTTAACTTGATATCAGTTTATCAGGTATCGTCCCAAAAGACAGAATTCCCAAAAGACAGAAAGCTTAAAACAACACTTTTCATGATTGACTAATCATCTGTAACATGGGCTCTACCCTTTCGAAATATTGGAACGGCCCAGATAAATAAAGACAGAATTCCCAAAACGTCACCATTAAGATACAACAGTTGTTTTTTGTAACTCGATGGATGATAATAACATATAAATAAATTTTATAAAATGAAGCACCATTTTATTCAATTCACATAGGGTCTCTGTTAACACATATATGGGTTATTGGTAGCATTTTCTGCCCAATCAAGATTTTTTTAAAATAACTTGTTGAAAGGGTTATTTTAGGAAGAAAACAATAATTCTTGTCATTTGGAAAGTTTTGATCAAATCGCCTTTAGGATCGAAATCTGGACAGATTTACACTGTCCAGAGGTGACGGTCATAGAATATATGTTCACAAAATCTGTATAAATTAACATAATAAAAATATATAATTAAATAATGCTTGTACTTAGAGATCATTTATGTTAACAGTGCGGTTGATTTTTCATTAACTTAAAACACACCCTCTTCAATGTGTAACATGTCCTGTAATAGTGATAGGATATGAAATAAAGAGATTCAGCAAATGTTGTAGAAATAAGACACCAGCAAGTAAGAATGTATTTAATTTGTCAATCTGAATTGTCCAAACTGTTACCAATGTATATTGTATAAAACTAAAATTCAGCAAGTCTAGATATGACTGCATACACAATTAAGGAGCCCGAAAAACATATAATGGATGAAGGTACAGTAAATTATTAAAATATTTCATAGACTAAATTTTAGTCTAATTCAGATTGTGCCGATACTAGAACATAAGGTGGGTTGGGTCAGTTCATTGATTAATGAGGGGTGGTCAGCATTGCTCAGTTAATTAATGTTGTGTTTGATTCTGTCTTTTGGGAATTCTGTCTTTTGGGAATTCTGTCTTATGGGACTGTTCGATTAAAACTTTTTCTTTTGATTAAAATAATTATCTTGCCATTGGAAACATTTGTTTTCGTTTCCGTGAGATTAATTTATTGATGTATTAAAGCGTCCTACTGCCAAGTATACCATTCTTCCCTTGACACCATATCAAACATTATGTTCACAAAAAGTCATAAACGAATAATAACACTTTAAATTTTGTCAGTTTATGAGTATTTTGATCAAAATGACTTGATATTAAACATTTACCTCTAATTTGTGTTCGGTAACTAATTTTAAAAAATTCAGTCTCAAATGATTTAGTTTATGAATCTCATCTTCCATTGATAAAATCCCATAGAAGCCTATTCCTTCATAATTAACGAAGACATAATGTTGTGAAACGTCTTAGAAGCTACAAAAAACACGTTAATTTTGGGGATTAACATACTACGAATTATGTACCAAATAGTCTGGAAGTCATTTTTAAAATATCATGCGGTCGTCTTTTAAAGTATTACAAAACAAGCTTATAGCATTATTAATAAAAATACGAGATGTGTTAACAAAAAACAAATTAAACATACTGTTATGATCTTTGCTTTAAATGTTAGTCAACGTATCATTTGGTTTAAGTAAAGATTCAACAATTCAATCTCCCAATTCAACAATTCAGTCTCCCAAGGTGCTGCCGTCAGCATTCGTCAAAAGGTTTGTCATGTCATGGTTATATGACTATTTCCAAAACCTTATATGCATTCAATATTGGTCAAGTAATCCTAAATTATTTTTGAAAAAACATCTTAAGTTTTGAGTCTTTAGATAAATCACGATAAGGATGGTAAGCAATATCATCTTTAGATAAGTTCCCCATATGCTATATGTAATCTGTTTGAGAAATATATGGTGTACATGCAATTAACAATCTAAAGAAAATATATAGTTTTCTTCACTTGCTAGTATTAAACCTTTTTTAGGTGTTTGTTCTAGTTTGTTTGTTCACTTTGGATGCAATTAGTGAAGGCATGATCCTTTGACCTAATGTATATCTATTCGTCTACACGGCCTCGTGGTCAAATGTACAAAATCGTGAACAAATTTCGTCAATTCGTATGGCCATAGAAATTTTTGTCTTCAAGCTTCAAGTATCCAATAATTCAGAAAAAATATTTCGATAAACAAAAGGATTTCAAATATGCAACAATTTGACACTAATATAAATATAAATAATGTTCAAACTCACTGCCTTTCAAACAAAATCCCATGATAGACTGAATATATTTACCAAACACATCAGATTGTCCATAACGCAATTAAAACTTTAGAAAAATCACGGAACAATCAACGTCAAATGCCATCTTTTTTTTAATTCCCAAACGAGAATATAATTTACACCTTTGATAAATGAAATACAAATTGTCATCCCTTTCACGGTTGGTTTTTATTTCTCTATCGTGGTGTGATATCACCAAGGTTTCCAGAAATACTGAACTACTGTATTTGACATCTAACTTTTACGTGTCAATGGTTAAAACAGGGCATGGAAATTACGCTGACTCCATTGAATAATCTAATAACATATTAAATGAAATTTGATAATAATTCAAAATTACATAAAGCAACATTACGATGAAAACAACCTATAACAAATATTCGGTATCGTAAATTACAATTTAAGTTACAGAAGTTAAAAGTAAATTACCTTTACGTAATAATTGCAACTACAACTTTATCATTATCTGTAGTTATACATTTTCATGAGTTAAACACTCACAAAATACAAAAAACCTTTTTCGCCATTCGTTATACGTACGTTTCAAGAAACCACTTTTTATATTTCTTTCGTCAAAATAAACATGTCAAAACTTTTCAAGTAAAAGTGTAAGTATGACGTCACTTAGAAACAATGTGAAGGAGATGTTTCATTCTAATGTTTTTTACATGATATGTATTTATCGTACACACACTTTGGAATACCACTCATTCTGTGGAACTATATATAAAATTAGATTTCGACTTCTTGAGGTAGAATAACATATGCCAACGTCGTTGGTGTCTCTTTATCGAAACTAAATGACTTCTTACTCTGAAAAGGATTCATTTGAATGTCAGAATAAATATAGGAAGACGTGATTTTGTTGGAGAATTTGACAATGTAACGTGGCGAGCGCCCGTCAAATGGTGAAACGTTATTTGGGACACTTCTAAAGCAATCAAGAGGATGAAGACCTTCGTAGACGGGATATTTGAAACACCAAAGATTTGTGGGTACATCTAACTATAACCCATCTTCAAGTTCACTTTACTTTAAAATGAAAAGGTTATGTTAATGATAACAACTTTGCGGAAGCAGGAAAAATATGACATGGTCAATGTACGGTGGTATGAAAAAGTATATTGACTACAGATACTACACTACTTTACCAGAATCAGCCGAACGGTAAATGAAACTTTTCCAACAATATTCTGAAAACCATATGACTTCAATTTCATACAAATGACTTTAGATGTTGGATTACATCTCATATTGATCGCCCAGCACACATTTAAAGAGCCACTCCGTGAGTTGTTGGAGTCATATACGCCAAACTTAATCAATGATGTCATTTGATCACGAAGTATGGACTGTTACAAAAAAGACACATTTTAAAGCTTATCTTTTTTTTACAGTGACAACATGAAGGTAGAACGTCGCAATTGTGATCGAAACCGGACAGTTGCGCGCGACAAATAGTCATACGTAATTTTGGAGACTTTCTAAAACAGTCAGGAGGGCTCTACAATGTTACTGCCGTTTACAAAATCACACTTACTAAGCCCTGTATCACAACTTAGATTCACAATGACTTTCCACTTATACCAACTATTAAATAACTGTCGTATGCACTTTGACAAATTTGTTGTCGATGTTGATTTTCTCATTACTCGAGTTGGAACTGGATAAAAACAATCCCAACATCAGCCAACAATCAACAATCAACAATTTTCCCATAACTACTAAGAATGAAGTAAGATTGTAATAAAAAATAACCTTTCATATGAAAAAAGTCCAAATCTTCAAATTTACAAGAGTTACATTTTCCTCGATCTACCAAAGGTTCGACTAAAGAAGAGACATATCAAAATTTAGCGACAAGAGGCTAGTAAACTGATTCAGAATTAAATGTCCACAAAGAAATATTAAAATCGGCCTTTAAATTCTTTGAGGGATTCAAAGTTCCCAGACCAATTGGATAATATCTACACTGTCCAATCATACAAATGACAGTAAATGGATAATCAAACTTAAATTCATTAGGATTTTCCGAATAAGAAATTGTATAAATGTTCAGAGATTACGAAACTCTCGTTGCATCTTGACAACTTTGATTAGCTTTATAAGAGTGTGAGGAATTCACGAGCATACAAATACAATGACATTATACCTGAAGAGACCTATACACTGGTCGAACTGAATTCATCGTATTGTATTAAAGAAGATTGATCTAGTCAGAACCATACGATGTTTACTTTTTCTTATATACAACCTTCCTACACATGAGAAATCAATTATTCTTTTTTTAAAATATATGTATAAAGCCACTTTCAACGTTCATCGAACTACTTTACTTCTTACTTAGTTTGAAATTACCAACTTGCTGCGTAAGGCATATTGCCCATGGTTAAGATTCACAATCTTCTTCAAAGTAATCTAACAAGCATATTTTCAACGTTTCATGACAAAGTTAGCTAGAAAAACCTTGGCTAAATTTATTGCATTAAGATATTGAACGCTTGAAATCTCAAGATCAGTTCAGAGTTACTATTCCATAGGAAACACCGTTATACTGAATTACGTATAGTAAATATGCAATGACATAGGTCTGCCAACTCAAATTTGAGAAGAAGAGCATTTACTCTAAGAACCAACGAGCGAATATCAAACTAAGAAATGCATCAAATGATCCTCCTGCCTATCTTTTGTCAAATCACAAATGACATTAAACTTTTAGTAATTAAACTTCTGCAGAATGACTAAACAAACCAAATATACAGTCAATATAGCTGGCACATACAGTAATCGGCCAAAGATAGATTACCAAACCTTTGTCAAAAGTGCAAATAACAAAGGGTGAGAATCAAGAATCAAAGTAATTAATAACCTCCAATTCGCGATCTTTCAGATTTAAGAATTCACATTCACAGATTCATTATGTTTTCGCAAAGCCATACACGAATACATTTGAATTTCAAACTAAACAGCTGGTTACAGTATTCGGACGCATTAATAAGGGCCATAGCACGAACAAGGACAATCAAATACTCATAGATCCATCAATAATTCAAATTAGCAAGCTTCGTCCTCTTTAGCAACAATTGATCTTCACTTAACCCTGTCACTATTGTCATCAAAGATTTATCAGATCCTTTGTAAATGAACAAAAATCTTATTTTTCATTTGATTATTATCATTGTACTGGTGCAATATTCAGTGAAATAACCCATCCTTGAGAGATACCACGGAACATATGGTAGCTATACTGATTGGATTTCTGGGTCCCCTGTTCAAGGTGAGCAAATGAACGGTATACAAATTTATGAAAAAATGATTATAAAAAACTTTCAGCGCGATTCTTAAATAATTGCTTAATGCAACACTTTGATGATTTTGTAGAACACATAATATATATTGTGGTTCATCGGATTGAATTGACTATGAAGAGGTTTCACTTAAAAAAGTGCCACTTATGAAATAACAACTTCACTGGGCACACGCAATGAAGAAAACAAACGAACTAATTTCGTGACACCTTCAAAAACAGAACATAAAACCGAATACAGTTGTATTTGTACTTCGACACCTTCATGGGCAAATTACTTAGTGCCAGAACAGAACATAAAACAAAATCACCGAATCACATCTGACTTGACGATTCATTTCATATGAAATGGAGATTAGGCTTCGAATTGAAAAACTTAAATATTCTAAAATCATTGAGAAGATACATACCAAGTCAAACATAATCTGCCTCAAGCAATGTTACTTTCTTAAACAGTTAAACTTATATTCAAAGAATCAAAGAGAAAACAGCAAAATTTCAAGATTTCTTAATAATATACATTATTTTGTGTTTTTTTCCACCAAACCGTTTTAACTATCCTGAATCTTTGATTCAATGCTAACGGTTCAGATCCATTCGTCCTAGTCGTTTCGAGAGTTTCTAACTAACTATAGGGAACTTTTAAGATTGAACCAACGCTAAGATGTAAATAAAATACCATGAACATGTAACGTCATGACTATAACATGATTTATTAACTCTGTATCCTTGTTGAAGAAAATATCTATAAATTAACTATCCAATGAATTTGTTATAAAAATTGAGAATTAAAAATGGAAAAGAAAGTTAAAAAAAAGACATTAAAAAAACTGTTTTACGTTCAAGTATTTAACTACTCTTAATATAGTAATAACCCTTTTAATACGTTCAAAGATCTTCAGCCAGATAAACAACTATATACCACGTTCGTTTCATATCAAATTTACCTTTTAATCAATGAAAATTACCTAGCAATAACTAACCATAGAATATCATTACAAAAAGCTAACCCAAGAATTACATAATCTGAAAAGTAAACTGCATGATGTACAACGTAAAAAACAAGATGCAACAATGAAATTCAATAAGCACATTCTTCAACATACCTTAATTTTATCATACCTAACTAACTTTTGATTTAGATTACCTACCATTAACAAAAACACTTATTCATATAACAAGAACCCTTAACCATAGACATGAACATTCAAAGTGCAAGATACCAAGTCTGTTTGACATATAACCTTCCTAGTGATAATCAAAAGTACTAACCAAGTACAAAGTTCTTTACTAACTAACTATTTTAACCATAAACTAACTACCTGTCAACCAGAGATTTTCTTTCAATGAAAATTCAAGATCGACAACAACCAAGCATGGTGTAACGACGCCTCATATCACACCAAAGTTAGTCAATCAAGATGACTTAAAAAGATCTGAATATTTATTACTTACTGATAACCCTTAACTTTAGAATTACTTCAAATGAACATTCAAACTACAAAATCTACAACCTAACAAGATCTTAAATGCACCAATGCTTCGTATTGCACCCATCTTCAAACATCAATCAAGATTTCTTTCCAAAATCTAACTAGTGATTAACTTATCAAGACCCCTTAACCCTAGAATGTCTTCACATGAAAATTCAAACTCCAAAAATCTAAAACAAAGCAATATCTTAAATGCATCAATGCTTCGTATTGCACCCATCTTCAAACATCAATCAAGATTTCTTTCCAAAATCTAACTAGTGATTAACTTATCAAGACCCCTTAACCCTAGAATGTCTTCACATGAAAATTCAAACTCCAAAAATCTAAAACAAAGCAAGATCGTATATGCACCAATGCTTCGTATTGCACCCATCTTCGGTAAAAATCAATTAAGATTACTTTCCAAAATTTAACTAGTGATTAACTTATCAAGAACCCTAAACCCTAGGATTTCTTCTCATAAAAATTCAAACTCTAAAAATCTACAACAAAGCAAGATCATAAATACACAAATGCTTCTTATTGTATCCATCTTCAAAAATCAATCAAGATTTCTTTCCAAAATCTAACTGCTGACTAGTTTATCAAGACCCCTTTACCCTAGAATTTCTTCACATAAACATTTAAACTGCAAAGTAAACATTATACAAATCAAGATGTAACGATGTTTCGTATCACACATATCTCTCCGTTAAATCAATAAAGATTAATTAACAAAAACTAACTTCTTATTTCTCAATAACCTTTAACACTAGAATTACCTAACATGTAACTGCAAAAATACAATTTCAAGAAAAGATCTAAAATGCACCAATACTTTGTAATGGAATGATCTTTCTGTTAACATCTATCACAAGTACTTACCAAAGTCAAAACATAAGAGTTACTTAAAATGAAAATGCAAACTGGAAGATCGGCAATTTACAAAACGAGATTTAATAACTTTCGTATCACACCTGACTTGCCTTTTAAAGCAATCAATATTACTTACCAAAATCTATCTATTGTTTACTCACCTTTCGCACAGGTAGCTCAAGCTCACAGTCTCCTCGCTGGGTTTTAACGAAATGAACGCCACTCTCTGCAACGCTGGTATATATTATATTCTTAAACTCCTCACAGTGTAATTGATACCGCTCGTGCGCATTGGAAGTGTTACCGCCTTCACGATTTTACTGTTTGAAAGATCCGTGGCTCGTACTTTGCTTGAAATTAATTTGGCCGTCGATTGATCCCCACTCCCAAAATTCATCCACCGGTTTCAGCTTTCAGCAATATGTAACATGATACAGAGATAAACGTACGGTGAGTGAGGGCGTATATATGTAGATGAATACCTCCTATAGAAATACGTTTCATTCCATATTGGATGTTTATGTGGGTTATTCAACTCGAACCCTTAGGGATGATTACGTTTAGGTTTCAACGTTTTTATCGCTTAAAATTTGTTTACTGTCAATTTTTATTTTTATTTTCATGAAAACTCCTCGAAAATGTTTTTCTTTCAAACATATTTTCATATCGTTTCAAACTATACTTACATACAAGCAACATTCAAGCAGTTTTCAAGCAAGTTTTCAAATTAAAGTGTTATTTAACGAATTAGTTGAGTATTTTCAGAATTAACAGTGATGCCAAAAAGAGAAGTACATAATCAAGAGATTGTTAGCTTTTTATCCTCATCGTAGATTTATCATAGAATCTTTAAGTGACATATCGCGTGTTGTTTGTTTAGCAATTTCCATTTTTTTGTCATCTTCTTAAATATTCAAGTTTTTGGAGTAATTGATCTTGAAAATAGACGATACACTTAAGTGAAATAATGCATTACTCAAAGCGTTTTGTTCAGTAACATTTATATTTCAACATTTACAGAGATTTAGGGTCTCTCTCTAATCACGTGATGATCTATTCTTAAATTCTTTCGGGGAATAGATATATGTGTTACATCAAGTAAATCAACTGAATTGTAAAATTACTATTGAAGTATCAATTCTAGAAGAACATTTTTTAATCAGAAATTGTTTTGACGTCATAGTCTCTGATGACGTCATAAAGTCATGACACTGTGGCTACTATAAAAAGAGCATCGGTTCATGTTTATATGACTTTACCAATAATTGATGAATATGAATAACCATCGTACCTTTCGTAATATACTATAAAATACTCCTTAAACATTTTAAAACAAAAAAAAAGAACTGACTTTACAGCACAGAGGTCACTTCTCAAAGGTCATCGTTGTCTTCGACTGTATATTTCATAACTGATATCAGATAACATTAAACCATCACAATGTCTGCTGATTTCTCACATATCTCAAAGTTGATTAAAGTTAGCATATCCTCTACCCGCTTCGGGCGTGCGTTACTTTAATCAACTCTTGGATAGCTGAAACTAGCAGACAGTACAGTGAGATTACCTGTTAGATAATATTACGTTAAAAATTTAATGGACATTTAAAATAAGATGACTTTGAAAAAAGTTGTTAACAAATGCTCTTGTTTTTCTTTAGGATGAAAGGAATCTTCTGCCGTTTGAGCACAACCTTTGTGGGAGACGAGTTCTCAAGGTATCTTTGAAGTGGCAACGATTTTTTAAAAACAAGACCGTAAATATTTGGTAATAATAAATAATCCTTCTTCAAATGTTTTTATTTGCTATTTAATAGAAAATATCGATGGATTTTTGTTATATTGAATGTATAATATTTACATCGATTAAAAGTCATTGTTATGGTTTTGAAAATATTCTCTAAACACAGAAACGCGAAAGTCCCTTTTCAAAGCTTTTCGTAGGTGTGCCTAAGACTTGATATAAAGTTATCGTAAAGGTCAAAGGAAATTCTTCGATTAGTGTTGTATAGAGGTTTATTCGTGTGTATATATTGATGATTGCAAAATTTTAACGTTAGAATTGGTAAGGAAGTGATCATGACACAAGCTACATGTGTATAATGCTGGCACAACTCCCTCTGTCGGTCAATAATCGAAGTCAATTGACGTTCGAGGCCGTTGTTTATGTACCTATAATTTCGATTCCCCTGAACCGGTATTAAATGAAGTCATTGAGGACATGTTATTGTCCATCTCACAATGACACTGTGTAAACCAAATGTTTCTGACTATTCGAGTGAAATTAGGGTTGAGTCTCATGTTTCCAACGATAAAGAGTATTATGTCACGTTAATTTCTATCTCGCCGATAAAGAGAAAGTTGTGATTCATCACCGAACCAGAGTTTCTAAAGTTCCTTAGGTTCAGGTTCTATTGCATTCCAACACCACAGGTAGCGATTTCATAATTTGACATTTCACAAAAGAGGGGTTATAACTGGCCTTCTTGGTGCGAAAACCATCCTGTCAGTTTGGTTCAATTTTTTGGTCAAAATGTGGATGGGTTGTGTAGTCTACATTGTCCTTACAACAGGATGAAGCAAATGGTTGACCCGGATGTGGCGATCCAATGCTTGGCTTGTTACTCCAAGATGCACACATCTCGGGCTCTTTTTGCGGAATTGGTCTCCAGGAACCGAACAAAAGCACTCTGATGAAAGTACAAAATTGGGAAACTGTTGATTTCGCCATGACAGTTTCGGTTGGACCTATGGCGACGGTTTCATTTTCTCCTCAGTTGTGGCATAATGTTCGCCTTTTTAACATGCTAAAACGATTAACAAAATGTTAACTAAAATATTCCTTTTATTCTTAAGGTAATACATACTTCTGCACCTACTCTTATTTGAAAGGTGCTTTACATGTTTTCTACATGTTTCTGTAAAAATATTTCCAAATGCTTCGTGAAGGTATGACACATGTGTTCATAATAGGCATAGAAGGCAAGTTAGACAGTTATAGCTAGGATTAAGATATACGAGGGGTGTCAAAAAAGTAGTCGAACTATGTTTTTCTTGTCAAATGTTTAAAAAGCTTTCATGGACTCATTAGCAGTCAAAGCCCATAGTTTTCACATCCGGTTAGTATGCTGTTGGATTGAGTGGTCGTCCTGTTCTCTGAGTTATAGTTTCTGTGAAATTAAAAATGATAATTATCTTTCCCCTTGGACCTCTTTTGTTATCGTGTACATAGCAGTTATGTCAGTTTAAACTATTTATAAAGGTATTATTTCAAGTCACAAACTTGGATTTCAAATTTCGATGGGGTTATTTGAAGGAAATACCTCTCTCAGTCTTACAACATCAATGTGTCCAAACATTTAGCCTGTATTTGTTTATGATATGCAAAGAATTGACCCCATTGTCAGTTTTGAGTTTTGAGTGTTAAGCTTTGGTATCGTGTTTGTTGAGTAAAAACAAACAATAAGTGAAGTGTTGCTGATTTGGAAATGTTTGATGGTGCAAATATAAGAGTTGAACCAAATGATGCTGAAATATAAAATAACCAACTTCCTGAAGGTAAGCAAATACTAAGAGAAAAAGTAAAACATTAAAACAGCTGCATGTGAATCATTTTCTGATTGAGACCAGCTGCTAAGTAACAACATAACCAAATCCCCATGCGCATGAAAGTTTCAAATCTTTCTGACACTTTCACACAAATAACACATTTTCGGGTAAAAAATCAGCTAGTTATTTCCAAATAAACATTAAACTGTTTCATAGGAAAACAATATAACATTATGCCACATAATAATAAGTACTAACAGCTCGCAAATTTTACATTTCAGGTCATATTAGGATATATGAAATAACTATGATTTTATATCGGTCCATGAGATACTTAATATTCTTTGTACTCAGTATTAAAAATTTGCGAAGGTTGCGAGGTTACTAAATGTGTGGAGCTTTTTAATATGCCTTAAGCTATTTAGAGAAAATGGTGAAATATTCTCAATTAAGGTATTTCTGAGGATTGATATATTTTTAACACACACTATGACCACCATTGCTGTTGCTTTAACCATGTAACTGCTTAACCAAAGGCTGTCACATTACTTGCAAATGAAGTGCAAATATCATATAACTAGATCTTTACTTAAAACCGTCTCACTCAATCATCTTTCTGCTAAAACTTTTGTGAGGAGATGAAGAAACACCATGTTCTTTTCACATAATTGAATATCATATTCTTATTCCCACTAGAAGACATTTGACATGGATTTTTGAAACACTTTGTTCCAAAATGCAAAAACTAATTTTTTAATACAAGTCTCATACAATTTTCATTCATAACGTAATACATATGATAATCAAAATTACATTTTTTGTCGAAATTAAGCCTGATTGATTGATATTTCATTGAAGAAACAAGAAAATTAATTTTGTTTACCCATGCCTCTTTTTGTGTTACCAGAATTGTCTCCAGTATACCACATTAAAGTTCCTTGTAAATTAATACGTAGTGTATCATATTCATTGTTCCAATCATCCAATAATATGGCCTGTCAATAGCGTTTTTCAGAATTTGTGGCAATTTCAAAATGTCCAAAGATGATGATTTTACATAGGAAATTATTTACAGTGAACACACTTTTTTCAGCAAGTGTGCCAGCGTTTCGATTAATTGAACCGCATGCAAATTTGGATATTGCTGATATCTTAGGTCACGCGGATTTAATGCAACGTTGCATTAGTTCCTCCCGGTCTGTTAAAATTAGATAAACAACTGACTTGTAATCGAATAACTTATATGATGTATACTATTGTATGATAGATTACTAGAGTACAGATTATTATTTATTTATTGTGTGAAGATAAACATGGTTGTTTGTTCATGTTTATGGAATAATCTGATAGATGAATGACTGCAATGGGTGACATATATATCTATCATGTTTTTCGATTGGTCCTAGGAGGTTGTCTTTATAACACTTAACGATCAACTGTCTAAGACAAGATCTCTTTTATTCGCTGACAAACTGTATCTAATGTTTTTTATTATATGTATTTTTTGAGGTTTTAGTCGTCATTGTCAAACAAAAACTTTATATGTTTCGAAAAAAGTTAAATAAATTATTCTTTCACGTGGTCACGATAGAAATGCATTTATATAATATCTCTTTGAAAAAACATATTAAATTAGATATAAACATTTTCGAACTCATGCTTAATTCATCGCTTGGCATTGGATCAGATTTGTACTTTTGAAGAGCTCTACACTTTTTAAAACTTTTATACCACCTTTCATTGTTGAAACACTTGCTTGTAGCTCTTGTTACAGATTTTAAATTATTGACAAAACCGTGGTTCATTTTTACAAACGTCTCGGTTTCGTTTTCAAAATGAAATAAAGGAATTCAAATTTACATGTGATTTCAGAGAACACATGTTTAATCCATTCGTCAGTCGTCTAGATACCATCCTGCTACATCAGTGTATTTGAATCCGCTGATCGAGCTCCTTCCATATCCCCTGATCTCTTTCGAGCCAAATCCCTCGTACGGCTGGCGCGGCTTGATGTTCGTCGCTGTGCTCACCTGTTATCATTTTAGCCAATGAAATGTCGTTATCCAAGGAGCTTGAAGCTACTCTTTTGAACTTAACGGACTTTTCCATCCAGGGTTGTGCCGCTGTTGCTGGATGCGAGCCGTCTCATTGGCTGGTTAGATATGAGGCTTTTAGCCTCAAGGATATCGGGGTATATGGAAGGAGCTGGGTCAGTGGATGTCTAGATACATCAAAAATAATATTTGAAAAGGTAACTACTTATACACATTCTGTCAAAATTTAATAATTGGTATTCAGTAGTGTTGTTTTCACATTAGAAAAAACCCCCAGAAAACCATGTTATTAGTAGGGACTGTGACCAAACGCAAAACTGAGATCAGGGCCATGACGGATTCTCCCAGATATGTATATGTTGATATCATGATGGCTTAAAGTGTACCAAATAAAGTTCTGTAAACATATATCTAAATACGTTTTTTTTTCACAGGAGCTATAAAATGAATACCAGCGAGAGAGGAAATATCACAGTTGGGATGGGTAGCGGCTTAATACATATAGAGAAGTACATATTGGATGAGTGAGAGGGGAATGTGAATCAGGTGATTATATATAGTGTCACTCGCTCACACAATAATAAAAGTCTAGTGAACATTGTTACAGCGTTAAGCATGTGTACCTATATATTTGCCATGTCGTAAAAGCTCCACACTGATGAAAAGATGTGTTAGCAAGTCGAAATGCGACGCACCCAGTCATTAAAATGATACCTACAGCAAGTGTTGTCCGAATCATTTTATTTTCAAATATACATTTAGTACAAGGCACCATTTTACATATTCTGCGTCCTAATTTGAATTTAGCATATCAATATTTAGGAACATCGTGTTAGCATTACTTCACCATTTTTATCATTTTATCAGCTACTTCGTATAAATCCTACATAACTGAAAGTTCTACAAATACTGTTGGACTTTTCTTTACATTACCAAGTATCATTATTTGTGCCTGTGTTGTGCTAATATACAAGATGTCTTAGATTTCGAACTTTTTTAGTCACATAAATGCCACGTCAACAAATGGATTCTCCCACGGTTTTCAAGCAAATGGTCATATGAGACATATAGCAGTTTATATTCAATATGATATGTTTATCGTAAAACCAAATGAGATAACAATATGACATGCAAGAAGAGAAGAAGCCAAATGATATTCCTATGTTGTGCTTTTCTTAAATCATTTGCATAATTCGTCCATTTGTTAAATATTATTTACGAATATGTTTCAAATTTTCGATGGAAATAATTACTTGAAAGATAAGCTTACAACAGTAAATCAAGCATTTATGGCATTGTATGTGAATAATAAAAAAATATTCTGGGACGAAACATTCCTATCGGGGTATTTTCTGTATGGAAACGAAATTCAAGGGGACATTACCGTTTATTTTATTGTTATTCCCGTGTATTTCATCAGTACATGGTTGTAACATAACCCAGTTGAAAGATGGTACTGAGGATAACATTTTGGTTGATTTAGATTTTACAACTAGATAAACGAGAGTGCACACGGTAAAATAAAACAAGAATGAGAAGTGAATCCATTCTTCGTGAAAAGCATTGCTGCGGCATTATAAGGCATTGTTGATTAGTCTTATCGTAAATCATTTGTTAATTAATGGATATTCTATCTATACATACAGCTCGTTTTTAAAATGTTGTAAAATTAGTAAAAGCCAGCTATATTTTTCATGTCATTTTCCCTCAAAGCAAAATGGCGGACAGTAGCAAAAAGGTAACCCACTTTAAGAAATCAAGGTATCGTCATTAGCAAAGGATGAAGTCATAAAAATATCTGACGTTTGACCATAATGAAAATTCTGACATTTGGATTTCATTTGTATACCAATAAGAATACTATTTACTATGGACGGAATAGATTAGTGCAAATATCATTAAATTAGTAGGCAATAATGTTAATCAAAAATATGATTATTGCAAGTGAAATTCCTATTTATATCTGAAGCTCATGAAACTGACATTTTACCTTAAATCCATATGTATATATGAAACATGAGACTTATCATTATTAACACCACTGTATTTCATTAAGTGACATATGATAAAGAGTTCTTTAGGATAATTAATGATAAACAGATGTTATGATTTTCGGTTATTTTATCATATGATATTCGTTTATGGTCATGATATCCCTCAATACACTATAGCACGTAGTAAAAAGCCGAATTTTTGCTTTTTGAGTACATTTGCAATTACAAAATCCTTCTATCAATGCAACAAAATACTTGATAATTTTACAATCTACTTGTATTCAATAGTAAAAACGTTGAAAAGGCATACGTCACTTACGGATATCAAAACCGTAAGAGTCGGTTGTGCTCAATAATGGATATGTTGAATGTTGGAAAGGACTGAACTAGGAAGGTGTGCCGATTTGGAACACATCTTATTCCATGGTTAACATCTTATTCCAAATTTGACAAAGTTCTGAAAGTGTGCGAGTGAGGATTCGAACATGAAAAATTCCAATTGATTATACGACGCGTTAATCCACTGTCCTACGGAGGGATGACATATAGGTAAAGAAGTTAGTTTGTCAGTGCGAAACCTGTGTTTTTCATTTGCCCTTTAAACGCGTGGAGCACACGCAGAGAACATGGGTTGCATGACTTGGACACATTGAATGCAAGGTAATGTCTGTCAATCGCATCGCAGTTAAATAAAAAATAGCAAAGCACGTCTAAAGGTTATATCCCATATCCGATTAGTTAGCACTGAAAAAATCTTTGTTTTTTTTAGTAAAATATGGGAAATTATTAAAAAGCAATGACAGTTTCTAGTGTCTTGTAGTCATTGTTGGATTAAGATGGAGAATGCATAAGGAAGAGCATCTTCCCACTTATGACATATACTTGCGCCAGCGCCGACAACTTGCATTGCTAAGATAGACTTGTGCAACTTAAAGCCGTGCGGGAAAGATATAGGAGGAGTCGATTCGTGAAGAAAATCGTCATTTCGGGGCTCGTTGATTGTGTTTCACAAATTCACTCTTCCTTTTAATGATAATAATAATAATGTTGATATTTATATGGCGCACATTTCCACGCACCAGTGTATGCTCAAGGCGCCACCAGCATTATTACCCTGGTCTAACCCAATCTGACATATTTGTCGTTAGAAGTTCACAACCACCACACTGCTTTGCCCATTTCCTTCTGGCTGAACAGAGGCACAATTTGAACTAAGTCTCTTCCCAAAGTAGACACCACAAGTCTCTTAACTTGTGTCTCAGTGTTGGGCAGGGAATCAACCCTTCAAACTCTCAGCTTGTCCAGGGATAACGGGTTTACCCACCCATCCGACGAGCCACGCCCGATGTTGTCGAACTTCACCGATATGGGTCAACGGAACTACGCACAGGACCATGTAACAACATAGAGACTTCGGTCATGAGATTGTATGTCAAATTTGTAATATTGCCGATGTCACCTAATTGGTGGTTTACCTGATTTAGGATAGTTAGTAATATCGAAAGATATGAATTATCTGAGCATTATTTATAATTACGAAATATTGTTGTAGTAAACAGATTTAGAATGGAAATTCGTACGTGCGATCATATAGATCATAGATCTGGGATATGTTCTACCTCTTCCATCTGAGAATGTGATGTTGAGAATGTGAGAATGTTTATGTCTAAGAGGAATAGTGAAGCAGCTAGACTACGCTTTTGTTGGAATTTTCCAGGAATCATATTCCGCAATAAGTTCAGTTACCTCATCCCAAATATGAATATAGTCTGTCTCGTGCAATGACATATTCACATACTTTGAACGACTGGGGTTTCTCATTTCACAAGATCGATACCAAACAGTAAATAGTTGTCGTGAAAACGTAGCTTAATGAATAATATAACTTATATAACATTCGATTCGAAAAGTTTGCATATCGCTTGCTCTCGCGTGGAAAATAACAAAATTAAAGGGGTGGTATCGTGTTTTTTGAAAATTGTATTTCTTCACATTTTCCCTAATAAACACTAGTTTATGCAAAATGTCTTATCTTCAGATTGATATACATTTCACTACTCAACCTGATCATCTGTAGTCATAGACAAAATAATAAAAAATCTATAGCAAAATCCACTGGCGGCTAATTTTGTGTGAACATTTGTGGTTAGGAAATGGACTCGCATAGCTTAACTTATCACGGTCGATTTAAAAATGCTTCATTTGATTAAAACACATTTTCTTGCAATTGGAAACTTTGTTTTTGTTTTAGTGAGATCACTTTATTCATCTAAAAATACGAGTTACCGCCCCTTTAAGTTACTTGTCTCGTAACATTGTATCACGAGGCTATGGGTATAGTTTTCACCATGACATATTTCAGTCCATCTAATTCCATCCTGTCCCAGGTTTAGACGCACAGATGACGCTCCACTCTGACAGGTTAAGACGTACAACACACGCTCCCCTCTGACAGGGTAAGACGTACAGCAGACGTTTCACTCTGACAGGTTAAGACGTACAACACACGCTCCACTCTGACAGGGTAAGACGTACAACACACGCTCCACTCTGACAGGGTAAGACGTACAACACACGCTCCACTCTGACAGGGTAAGACGTACAGCAGACGTTTCACTCTGACATGTTAAGACGCACAGCTGACGCTCCGCTCTGACAGGGTAAGACGTACAACACACGCTCCACTCTGACAGGTTAAGACGTACAACACACGCTCCACTCTGACAGGGTAAGACGTACAGCAGACGTTTCACTCTGACATGTTAAGACGCACAGCTGACGCTCCGCTCTGACAGGATAAGACATACAGCTGATGCTCCGCTCTGACAGGGTAAGACGCACAGATGACACTCCACTCTGACATGTTAAGACGTGCAGCTGACGCTCCGCTCTGACAGGGTAAGACGCTCAGCTGACGCTCCACTCTGACAGGTTAAGACGTACAACACACCCTCCACTCTGACAGGGTAAGGCGTACAGCAGAAGCTTCACTCTGACATGTTAAGACATACAGCTGACGCTCCGCTCTGACAGGGTAAGACGCACAGATGACGCTCCACTCTGACATGTTAAGACGCACAGCTGACTCTCCGCTCTGACATGTTAAGACGTTCAGCTGACGCTCCACTCTGACAGGGTAAGACATACAGCTGATGCTTCACTCTGACAGGGTAAAGACGTACAGATGGAGCTCCACTCTGACAGGGTAAGACGCACAGATGACGCTCCACTCTGACAGGTTAAGATGTACAGCAGACGCCCCACTCTGACATGTTAAGACGCACAGCTGACGCTCCACTCTGACAAGGTAAGACATACAGCTGATGCTCCGCTCTGACAGGGCAAGACGCACAGATGACGCTCCGCTCTGACAGGGTAAGACGTACAGCTGACGCTCCGCTCTGACATGTTAAGACGCACAGCTGACGCTCCACTCTGACAGGGTAAGACATACAGCTGACGCTCCGCTCTGACAGGGTAAGACGCACAGATGACGCTCCACTCTGACATGTTAAGACGCACAGCTGACTCTCCGCTCTGACATGTTAAGACGTTCAGCTGACTCTCCGCTCTGACATGTTAAGACGCACAGATGACGCTCCACTCTGACAGGTTAAGATGTACAGCAGACGCCCCACTCTGACATGTTAAGACGCACAGCTGACGCTCCACTCTGACAAGGTAAGACATACAGCTGATGCTCCGCTCTGACAGGGCAAGACGCACAGATGACGCTCCGCTCTGACAGGGTAAGACGTACAGCTGACGCTCCGCTCTGACATGTTAAGACGCACAGCTGACGCTCCACTCTGACAGGGTAAGACATACAGCTGATGCTCCGCTCTGACAGTGTAAGACGCACAGATGACGCTCCGCTCTGACAGGTTAAGACGTTCAGCTGACGTTCCACTCTGACAGGGTAAGACATACAGCTGATGCTCCGCTCTGACAGGGTAAGATGCACAGATGACGCTGCGCTCTGACAGGGTAAAGACGTACAGATGGAGCTCCACTCTGACAGGTTAAGACGTTCAGCTGACGCTCCACTCTGACATGTTAAGACGTACAGCTGACGCTCCGCTCTGACAGGGTAAGACGCACAGATGACGCTCCACTCTGACATGTTAAGACGTACAGCTGACGCTCCGCTCTGACAGGGTAAGACGCACAGATGACGCTCCACTCTGACAAGTTAAGACATACAGCAGACGCTCCACTCTGACAGGGTAAGACGTACAGCTGACGCTCCGCTCTGACATGTTAAGACGTACAGCTGACGCTCCGCTCTGACAGGGTAAGATGCACAGATGACGCTGCGCTCTGACAGGGTAAGACGTACAGATGACGCTCCACTCTGACAGGTTAAGACGTTCAGCTGACGCTCCACTCTGACATGTTAAGACGTACAGCTGACGCTCCGCTCTGACAGGGTAAGACGCACAGATGACGCTCTACTCTGACATGTTAAGACGCACAGATGACGCTCCACTCTGACATGTTAAGACGTTCAGCTGACGCTCCGCTCTGACAGGGTAAGACGCACAGATGACGCTCCACTCTGACAAGTTAAGACATACAGCAGACGCTCCACTCTGACAAGTTAAGACGTACAGCTGACGCTCCGCTTTGACATGTTAAGACGTACAGCTGACGCTCCGCTCTGACAGGGTAAGATGCACAGATGACGCTGCGCTCTGACAGGGTAAGACGTACAGATGACGCTCCACTCTGACAGGGTAAGACATTTGGCAAGTGAGATGGAAAATAAGATAAGATAAAACCCAAATCTGTGTGGGTCAGTGGGTGACCTTTGTTCAGTTTTGTCGAAGTTACTTCATTGACGTCGAAACGAAACCCAAATTTCATGATATTTGCACTTCGAAACAGCTGTATGTGAAAAGAAATTGATATGCAGTTATAGACTGTTTAGAACGCTCGCTAACAATCTATGTTAAGGCGGTCCCTTGGTTTTTTTTATTAGGATGTGAATCCCGATTAAGTAAGAAAAAATTGGAATTGACTTTTTTCTATAGACAGTCCTTACAGAGTGCAGTGGTAAATATTATCATTATTAAATTCTATATTTCTATACTTGGGAACGAGTGATGCCGTTGGTAAATTGAGCAATCGGCGTTTTTTCTCATAATTGCATAAACGTACAGCAAAGTGCAGTACTACAATGAAGATAATAAAAGTTTATCAACAGTGGAAACTTTGGTAATTTAGAAATGGCTAGTTGAAGTTGAATTTTCGGAATCAAAGGTTTTGTCGTAACTAGCTCAGCCTAAATGGAGCAATATTTCGACTTTATGGATAAGTAATCGATCTGGGATTATTCTAATGAGTTTTTAAAGGAATATGAGATGATAAAAGTTTTAAAGTAATGTTAAAAGTGACTAAGAGATTTTAGATTGACCATTTTATCATTGAAAATGAAAATAGGTGATCGAAATCCCCTGCTTCCTACACCTTTATTTTCGACAATACAAAGCAGTGGTTAATACACAAGTACGGGAAATACACATGGCTTATGGTAATAACAATCTATCTTGTCAAATAGCTATAGTGATACATGACCATTTGGGTCTATTTCAATACCCGGGCTGAGATATTAAGACTGTGTAATTATTTCTTTTATGTCTCAATCTGTTTCGAGAATCGGCTTCAAGTATTCAATATATCACGGCGTTGAATAACATACGTTTAATAACGTCAACTGTATATCATTCGTCACAAACTTCATCAGACAGGACGCTATTGAAATATGATATGATCATATTCTGAACACGACACACATTTTGTTTGGAATTGCCCTTCGGATATCTTTCAACTTTCAGTAATAGTTTCCAAAGTAAAATTTAAAAATCAGTTCTTCTTTTATTAATGAACTTTGTTTGAATAACTTCGATTTATTGATATTTGATTTGCGTCAGTATTCAGCTTCAGTGATATGTGACTAATTCTGTAATATATAAAGTTTCTTGGTAGAGATCAGTTATGTACAAAGAAACGTGGATAGTCTGCAATGCCTCCCACGAACATTTTAAGTTGATGCTCCTAAGTTGTACAACAGTTGGCTACCAAGATTCACTAACATTAAAATAGTATACACTATAAGAATTATGTGAATGATTTATGACTTTCCCATTCTCCCGAAACAGAAATTTTTCAACTTATATCTTCCCACGTACAATATGTTACAAGGAGACTGTTTTTCTTTGCTCTTTCTAAAATCCCCAGCTGGTTCACCTTTTGAAAAGGGAATGCTTCCCTTTGGGGGTCAGTCATTGAATGTTCAAACATAAAAAAGTTGTTTCAAATTATTGTAAAAGAAAGGGGGTACTTTTTTATGTCCATTTGGGGGTCAACCATTAATGGTCATAACATACAAAATTCCAAAATGGGGAGGGAGGGTTCTAACCCCTGACACCATCCCTCTCCTCCTTTGAATACACCTACGAAGCACTCCCTCACAAAAAACTTGGTCATGGGTGTTTCATAAACTAGGAAGAAAATCATTTCCAATCATTGTAAAAGAAAGGTGCTACTTCGTTATGTCCTTTGGGGGGGTCACCCATTTAATGATCATAACGTACAAAATTCCAAATTGGGGAGAGAGGGTTCGAACCCCATTCCTCTCCTCTTCTAGATACGCCTACGAAGCACTCCCTCACAAAACACAATATGTGTTGAAAATATTGGTCATGGGTGTTTGATAGAAAGTTATTTCCAATTTTTGTGAAAGAAAGGGGCTAATTCCTTATGTCCCCTCGAAAAAATTATTGTAATTCCCTCATTGAATAAATATGTTGAAATGACGTAAGTGAAATAAACATTCAAGACCAAACTTTGTCGAAAATCTCTCAGTAATGACTTAACAAAAGTCAATTAATCTAACGCGGTGCTGTTTTAAAGGGACAGTCGCACATTTTTTAGATGAATGAAGTGATCTCACGAAAACGAAAATAATTTTTGCCATTTGCAAGAAAATGTTTTGTAAGAAAAAGAAGCAGTTCTAAAAAGAACGTTCCATGTTAAGTTAAGATATGGGAATCCATTTCCCAACCACAAATGATTAAAAGGTCTACACACAAAAATGGTCAAATCTTTCCGTGAAAATATGGTTTTGACATGGTGTAACCATATTTATATAGACATATGATAAATTTCATAAACATTCTTATGTGGCTAAAAACATGATTTAGCCGTTAATGATATTTCTTTTTTTCAATTTCGCACTCCTTTTAGACAGAAACAGAAGATCATCATTTAAAAGAAAAAGGTCTTTAGCATACATTTTACTTTAATTTGCATTTTGAAAGTTTGGAAAATTTTATTTCATTGTTTTATGAAAACTGTAACCGTAACTCAACCAAAGAAATAAAACAAAAATCGTTATTAGCCTTTAAATTATTTTCCATATTCGGAGGGTTGTAAAACTCCTTATGTCCGAGTTTGAATCCATTTTATCATAACTTCACTTCTTATAACTTCGCTGTTTATAGAAGTTTTTAATTTTCATTTCATATTTGGGTGTACTTTTCCCAATATCCACTTACAATATGAAAATTTATGTTCATGTAAACTTGATATCATTAAATTGCAGTATCAATTTGTAGTAGCTTTAGCTCCAGCTTAAGTAGCTTTAATTCATTTTCTGTAAATGACACTTCTGATACATGATGCACGTATAAATATTAGTCTCAGTAATTGTTTCCAACTTGTCTGCATGTATTTGTGTAGGCAGCGTTCAAGTCCTTATAAACCCCCACTCAATAATAAATATGAGGATCATATACACGTCGTGTACTTAAAGCCATAAATGTAATTATCACTAAAATCAACCAACTAATAAAATGTCAACGAAAGTAATTATATCCTTGACAATGAATAAATCCTTATTCCATACATTACCAATAAGTAAGAGTCAAAATTGATACTTCAATAGGCATCAAACTAGTTGCATGTCTACCTTGTCTTTTTTTGGCTCCCCGGCTTCATCACACTTGGTAAATCCTAATTCCTTGAATTTGCATAAAAGATATCATTCCATTCTGAAACGATTTTTCAACTTTGGGTATAAATACCAAAATTTTTGCCTATCAAAACAAATTATGGGCATTTTAAAGAGATTTGTATTATCCTAGAATAAATTGTATACATTGCCGCAACAACAAAGGGTTTTTCAAACAAAAGTGTTGAAGATTTGTAAGGATTGATACCAAACGAACCAAAATGACGGAAATTTTATTTTCTTTCCCATCAATCTTGCAGAGCGATTTAGTATTCTGGATTCCGAACTACTGGCATGTTTTTAGGCTTTTTACCTTAAGTAAATAAGGGTATTTGGAAGGAGCTATGTGGATTCAAATACGCTGGTGGAGCAGGATGTCCTTGTCCCCATATCGTGACTCATCGAAGAGAATTAATGGGTAATTGAGTTTAACCATCTTCTCCCACATGGCACATAATCGCTCCATCCCGAATAGCTGGCAAATGAAAACCCTTCAGCATTTCCTCTACTTTCTGTGCCTGCTGTCAGTTTACAACGATGTATCTCGATAGTACATTGAAACATTTATTGCTAAGTATTTCTAAGAGCATCCTGCTACAGCAACGTATATGAATCTGCCTCACTCCTACCAAATACCCTGATCTAAATGTGGCCAAATGCCTAAGGCTGGCGCCTTTATTTTCATGGCTATGTTCACCTTTTATTTTTCAGCCAATGAAATGTCGTTATGCAAGGAGCACGAGGCTTTAATTTTGCACTCAAAGGATCCCCCCGTTTGCCGCTGTTGCTGGATGCGAGTCGTCTCATTGGCTGGTTAGATAGCTAGGGATACGAGGCTCTTGGCCTAGGGGAGATCAGGTCATTTGGAAGGATCTCAGTGGATTCAAATATGCTGATTTAGCAGGATGTGCTAAGAAGGCGCTACACTCACACATCGATTTCAGGCTTTTTAGCCAGCGAGGAGACTGGCGCGAGTTCTTGCCAAGCTTCAACAATATGTCAGGTGGATGGTGATCATCCACAAGAGCCCGGAAAGACCAATTTAAAAAAACGTCTTCCGTTAACTGGTATACTCCTCCATAAGCCTATCTGAAACCGCAGAGCTCCTTCCGAATACATGCAGGAAAGTGAAGTGTATCTTTCGAGTGAAACCCCTTAATTCAGGGGCCAGCTTGTAGTAGTTTCTTCCTCCTCCCGATTGTAATGTTCATAAATATTTGACGGTTAGTGCATGACCACTCCATTACATCAAAACGCATGTGATAAAATTTAAACATTGAATATTTACATTCCACATCCATCGTCTTAAGAATTTGATATAATCGTGACTAACCATTAAGAGGTGGTATCGACCAATATTCCTCTTAAAATATATTTTAGAAAATGCAAATAAACTATTTATCAAAGAAGTAAGTCAATAGATTATGAAGTAACCAAACATGTTCTAACATATCAGAGCTGTTAACTGAATCATTTCTTATTGCTTTAGAAATTTTGCTTGTTAGTCCAGGTATTTAGCATCTTTGTTTGTTTGTTAAACTGTTATTTGATTGCGCATCTACAACAATTTCAAAACACTATTTCAGCGATATCTTACTGATGCGATAAAGTAAAGGTGTACGATTTATCGACATTTGCCGTAGTCTATGTACCCCATGCAAACATACATACTACACGCAAAATTGCCCATGATGCCATTGACATTGTAATTCAATTTGACGTCACATTATATACGACGTCAAATGGAAACACAGGTTCACATGTTATAGATGGCTGTATGAATATTTAACTTCAGTATAACTGTTTTGAAGAGTAAATGCAGTGGAATGAAAGTGCAATAGTGAAGAAAAAATAATGATAATAATAATCCACTCCGCGAGATAAATAACTTATAATTCAGGTTGTATACATTACATTCTTGGCGGAAGGTGAACAAGGTCCGCGACTAACGTGATCAGTAGGAATGAAGACTTCCTGAAACAAAGAAAAACCCGAAAAAACTAATGATATCATCAGTCATTCAAATTCCAAGTGTATTTCTTTACATAGGAAGGGTAGAAACGAATATCTTGGTTCATTATATTTCAAATGGTGAAATATGCCATTCATCGGTGAAAATAAAATCAAAATTTTCTCTGAGTGAAATAAAAATGGTATTCTACTCAGTGAAATAATGCAACAATCATTTGAGACGTCTGTGACGTCGATAAATAATTGAATGACGTCACGCAACGGCCGCGCTAGCAAAGCGATTTAGCTACTCCATTCATATAGTAAGGTCATTGACGAGGTTTTGGGAAACATAATAAATAGGACATTTGACATTCCTCGTCGAATACCATGTATACATATCTCATTGAGTGAAGTAAAACAATATATATTTACATTCGTTGCTGTACATTTCTTATTGTGCCGAAAGAGAAATTCCCAATTGGCCAAGTTTAAGAGCTGCGCGGAGGATATAATATAACCAGTTTTCGCTATTTGCGATCAAGTTTTATCTGTTGCCCAACGTTAGACTTGACCTATGATTTACTACATTTAACATCAACCTGTTTTATAAAATTTACTCCTATTTCCATTAATATTGTTCATTAACAATTCATTGTTCATTTTATATCTGAATTAAAGCCTAAATTCGTAACCTGGCATCTTATACTTAGATCCACCCATAACCTAATTAAGTGTCTAACCATCTCTCCCTCAAACGTCCTCCTAAACTTTCCCTCCTTTTATCCGTTCTTCTATTGCTCTATCCATCTCTCTTCCCTCCATCCAACATCACCTCACCAATCTCAAACTCCACCTCCCTCTAATAACACTTCATTCATCAATACATCTCCCTCTCTCTATCCATCTCCTCGTTTGCTCCATTCATCCATCTCTCTGCTCTTTTTCCATCCATCACCTTGCTCCTCCCTCGATCGATCATCAATTCATCCCGTTGTTTTTTACTCATCCATCTGACCCTTTGCTCTTTGCATCCATTGATACATCTACAATTCAACATTCATCAATCAATCTCGATGTTTTTTACTCATCCATCTGACCCTTTGCTCTTTGCATCCATTGATACATCTACATTTCAACCATTCATCAATCAATCTCGATGTTTTTTACTCATCCATCTGACCCTTTGCTCTTTGCATCCATTGATACATCTACATTTCAACCATTCATCAATCAATCTCGATGTTTTTTACTCATCCATCTGACCCTTTGCTCTTTGCATCCATTGATACATCTACATTTCAACCATTCATCAATCAATCTCGATGTTTTTTACTCATCCATCTGACCCTTTGCTCTTTGCATCCATTGATACATCTACATTTCAACCATTCATCAATCAGGTTACATGAAGACAATAGATTACAGGCTCTGTGATTCAATAAATATGATGTATGAAGGCAATGAATGGTGTATATTAGTAAATCCTTTTACGACGTAACTTGTTGTATATTTACTGTAATTTATTAAATAAGTTGTGTACTTATCGACTTCATTACGTAGATAATCTCATTTGATGTTTAAAGATATTATATCCCAGTTTTGTATCCGACTTCAATCCCCATTTTCATAAAGACAATACATTCAAGTAAATAAAACACCAAACAGAGTTTCGATGCGTCCTTTAATTAAAAAGATATAACGGTTCAAAGCGCGTAGAAATTGGCCACCTCGAAAGCCCAATTAAAAAGTCCCTAGAGTGGCCTGAGCTCTCCTTCGGCAGATGTGACGTCATAGACAGGACTCGCTCCGCGTTTGTTTGTAAACAAGTATATATCAATGCAGATATGGGTCGCATTCGTCGACGTTTTCATTGCGATAGAGACATGCCTTCTTCCTGCGTTGCTGCCAACTGTACTAATAAGAAATCAGGAGACGTTCAACTGCATCGGTTTCCGAAGGATCCTGTCCAATTCGCGAATTGGACAAAGTTTGTTAGTCAGAAAAGAGCGAAGTGGAGTCCCAATGACAGGTCTGTTATCTGCTCCGATCATTTCGCAGAGGACTGTTATGATCTTTCCTACGATTTCAAAGCGGACTTTGGACTTGCCCCACAAAGGAAAAGACTCGTCAAAAATGGCGTACGAACAGTTAATAAACAAATGAAGATGAAAACATGCCCGCTACCCGTCTGTCCAGCGAGATATGACAGTCAACCATATCGGAAGAGAAAACATACGGAATACTTTGAGAAGAGGGAACGAAAGAGGGTAAGGAATTTGAAAGAAAGGCTAATTCAAATTTCTACTCCGGGGGAGGTGAGATAAATAATCATGAAACTTTTGGGGAGTTGACTATAACTGATGATTTTGCAGACGAATTTTGAGTTTTTATCTGCATTATGAATTTATGTCTCTTTAGATTAGTCGCAGAATTTATTAATTCAAACCCCATTAACTGTTTGAATTTTTAGTATTTGATTGCATATAGGGTTGAAAAATGCATCGGGTTGAACTAAATAGTTATTTCAACATGTTGGAGACTATAATGAACTAATGTGCATATATATATGGATCTGTAAATTATACACAGTGACAGATTTGTAGTTTGTTACATTACTAGTTTCGGGGTATATATAATTTTTTTCATCTTCCTACGCAAAGCTTAACTATTGCCAGTCTCGAACTGTCCAAGTTAACCCTTGCTGCCGACACAAGACTTTCCTGTGCTAGCTCTCTAGCTCACTGCAAAGGAATTAGATAGTCCAATCAAAAAGCCCCTAGCAAAAGCTAAATCCGGGGACTCGAACAAACATGGATGCGCCCATGTCGCAGTCCGTCGACTGAAACATTTGTAAAGAGAAAGTGCCGCCTTCAAAGCGATGAACAATATATTCAAGTTCGTTTATGTTTATAGTCAATTTGCGTTATTATTTTTCTACAACCATATAGCGGACAGCGGCCTGTCACAAAAATTTATTCATAAATTGCTTCGGTAAACTAATCAAGCTCGATAAAATTGACCATGATTTGAAGCACCGACTCGATGCATTACGCCCGGCAAGATTTTATTTCCTGTCATCGTACAATTGTTTTATCTTTTGTGCTTGCAAAAACTTTATTGAATACCCGTTGAACCGAAACATTTTTACATAAATTAACCGATAAAATTTGAACATCTCGCGATGTCATAACACTCGAAATGTAGTAGCCTGCGACCTCGTTGTATAGCAGTAGTAAACGTTACTCAGTCAAAAACCAGGTATGTTGACGTGTACCATTTAAATATCATGTCGTCAATAAAAAAATAAAAAAGTTGTTATATTTACTTCCATTTTCACTGATTTCACTGGGTCATTTTCATTTTTGAAAATATTACTTTGGTTCCTCCGTATGTGCTTTGATATAAAAATTATTCTCTCTCCATGAAATATTTCTCGTTTGGCTTGTACATGTATTTGTGAACAGTTGGATAATAAAAAATGAGACTTGTGCACATGATAAAGATAGACAATTGTTATGTTCTTGATATGGTGTCAAAGCTTACCAACTAAAAAGGTGTGCCCGGTAAAACTAAGACAAGTTAAGTCCATTTTTGTAGTAATTGTACCAGAATATTTTTCGTAGTTTTGCAAATGCTCTTTTATCTAATCTTAATATCAACTAAAATTAAATTAAATTAAATTTATTGTAATGATAATATTACTTTGTTTCGTTGACAGATGTTGATTTATTAAATCATAATTGCCCTGAAAATAGGGCACCTTTGTTAATATAAATTGCATAGACAATATATACTATTCATTGTATGTCTAAAAATATTTTCTCCCCTATAAATTTGATTTTCACATATTTTCCAGGATAATTGTTCAGCTATTGAAAAATAAACAATGTGTAAACTGTACTTATTTGATGAAAAAATACAATTATATAATCGTAACGACCACGATAAATGGGCCTACATACTTCCCTTTGAAAAATATAAGGGGCGCAGTCATATGTTATTTATTTACCAAAACCGGTCCTAATAAAAACAAAAACATCTTTTCCGTCCATCAATACATTTATAAACTGAATCTTCTTGTTTGAAAGGTTTGTAATGCCAACTTCTTTGTAACCTGATCAAACAGGTCACTTTCAATGGGCGCGGCCATTTTGATTATATTGCAAATGACATGGCGTCGCCGATTGGCCATAGTAAGGGAGGTAACTGGAGATAACTAAAACTCGCCAGTGAGGGCGCTGGTATCAAGCCAGAAAAGTCTTATCTCGGCAGCAAGGGTTAACTTGGACAGTTCGAGACTGGCAATAGTTAAGCTTTGCGTAGAAAGATGAATTTTTTTTGGGTGCTGATTACTCTAAGGATACATACAAAACTTGGGCAAGTCACTTATGTTTGTATGTTGACACTACAGTTTGGGTTATAACATTTATGAAAAATTAAAATTTCTCGCTACAGCGTCATTTTAGAAGCAACAAAAAGTAAAATTAAAGTAAAAGAGCTGCCCCGGAGAAACATTTACCATTTTATGTAGCCTTACAGTGGATAACTTATAACCTATTATATATTGATAAACATTGCAGAATGAAATAAGATATTTAGTAATATAGATTTGGTAATATATTGTCATGTGTCACGTGTATTGACAAACCTAATTACCTTCATCAAGTTTCAATAAAGGCTGTTGATCATGGGTGAGGATAAAGTTTAGACAGGATAACTAATCAGTGCCTTGTGTATTACCTATTGGAAATGTGCCAGGTGCTGAGGTCATTAAGTTTATTGCTTAATTGCCATAATGTACAGGTGTGTGGCATTTCATGTAGACTGTTAGGTAATAACTTTATGACTATATTGTCTGGTGTGAAAAAGTAGTGTTAGGTAACTAAAAACCTCTCTCTGATAAAATACCGGTACTAAAGTACTGAAGGAAATGGAAATAATATGCTTTTCGGCGTTAATATTTTTATTTGGTTGAAATAGTTAAAACTGAAAAAGAATTTCATATTTACGATACATTTCCAAGCAGGCTTTAACTTACATCACAATCAACAATAAATGTTGTGTTATTATTGACAATATTGGCCTACGTCACTCTAGATTAGTACCAGACTCTTTATCTCAAACACTGACCGTTACTCACACAAAAGAACAATAATCTGTATCCTTACTATGAAAAATACATTAGTACGTAACTCTAAGTTTTTATGAAGGTGGCAAATTGCGAATCAAGAGGTACATTTACTAAACACATCAAAGATTTGATCTTCATTATCATTAATAACTGAGTAATAAGGCGAAAAACAGCTGCTCGGAACCTCGTATCCCAATGACGAGATCCGGAAGTAGCCGAGAGACAGACCATCGAAAGCGGGATCTCATCGTTACATTCATGCAAAGCAGAAACACGGAGTTGCGATATTGAGTTGACACAAATGTCACAAAGTAGTAACAAGTATTCTACATATACAATGGTCAATCAAACACAGGGGTATAGTCGATTTGTCGAGGTGTTCAAACAAAAAACAGTCACAATGGCGGCAGATATCAGTTTGCGTTCACTCGATCGGCATTATCGGAGATTAACAACCCAAACAAACAACAACAACAACAATAACAGATAATTAATGTCAAACATAATATGTCGATGTATTTATATTAATAGCTTTGGTGACTTAGGGGCTTTTTTTATAAGTACAATCAGTGAAAATATATACGTTCACGACCGCTGGAATCTATAATGTAAACAATGACACAGATCAGCCAGTCGTTAACGAGTCCTGTCTATGTCATCACAACCCCCTAGCACCTGATTGGCTAATAAAACGTTTCGCGTCTGTTTTCCGGAAGTGTTTATAAAACACGTTTTTTCTGCTATTTTCAGGTGGATGTGAACCTAAATAGTTGTTGATATTTTTTCTTAACTGTGTTATGAAGTATTTCCGCTAATCGTACCCCCTATGAGGATATATTATCTTTAAGTAAACTCAACACAGATTTGTTTGACCCAATATTTGAACATATTTACTATGTGTGTCTCAAAGGATTTCGATTTCATCTTACTAGACATAAGCGTGATTGTCAGATTATTCCATCATGTGTTAGTTTGCAATAAATATCAATTGTTTAGATTAAACTAGTGTCTTCTCAAGGAGATCTAAAAACCTAATTATTCGCTTTCCACAAAACAAGATAAATCGGAACTTTACATGTGCACCATAGAGCCGTCGTGCAACCAGTTACTTGGTTGATTTGTTCTTAAAATATTGAACGTAATGGTCTACTCTTTGTTTTAATCATCATTGTTTACTTATTATATGCTTAATATCAAAAAAGATAAATTCTATAGAAAGTTGTTGTTATGAAATTTTGAACTGAAGGTAATCTTTTTCGAGTTTGTTTCTTCTTTCATAAGCGATCCTATAATAAACTCTTCAAAAAAAGAAACGCAACCTAGATTTGAGATTTTTATTTTTCAATAATTAGTGTTCAACTTACTTTTTAGGGTTATTTTTGCTTAAGTATAATAACATAATTATACCTTCTAAAAGATGTTTGTGTCTCATTGCCAGCAAATGATAACATATTGCCAAAACGCAACCAACTTTTAGACAATTGCATGAAATGATCGCACGATTAAATTCACACACGTTGCGCACGTGCAGTTCATGCTAGGTTATCGCTAGATACACTGACTATAAAAGACGCAATGTGTACTCATCATTTTATCCATCGTTTGACATGCAATTACGCTGTTCAAAATGCCACGAATGAATGCTGCGGATCGAAATGTCGCCATTGGACGCCTTGAAGCTGGAGAAACACAGATTTCCGTGGCAAGACATTTCCAGGTTCACAAGAGCACAATTTCACGTTTGTGGGATCGATACAGACAGTTTAACACAACACAAGATCGACCCAGAGGTGGACGACCTCGAATCACCACTCCGGGCCAGTATCGTTACATCACGTGATAGACTTGCTACGGACACATCAACTTCAACACAAATACCCGGACTGCGAAGAAATCGGGCCAAACAGTACGGAATCGTCTTCGAGAGGCAGAAATTCGTGCACAAAGACCTGTTGTCGGACCTGTGCTACGACTACAACATCGACGTCAACGTATCAGGTGGTGCCGTAATGTACAGGCATGGAATCTGAGAAACTGGCGGCGCATTTGGTTTAGCGATGAGTCGAGATTTCTTCTTCAACGTCGAGATGGAAGGCAACGTGTTTACCGACGTCAAAATGAAAGTTTTGCTAGAACCATTTCGGCGGAGGGAGTGTGATGGTGTGGGGGGCAATATCCTACAACCGAAAATCCGAACTTGTACTCCTACAAGGTGAGGTGAGGTGAGTTAGTGTTTAACGCCGCTTTCAATATTATTTCACTTATATCGCGCCGGCTAGTATTATTGCAGGGAGAAAGCCCGCAACACAATTGTGGCTATGCATTGCGGTGAAACCTGCGAGCATCGGCTGGAACTAGCGAACCATGGGTGGTACTGCGCTGAATTTCAGTGTAGCATTGCACCCAAACCTGACTGTGTGTAGAATAGTTCTCTACTGCAGACAAAGTTGCCGAGCCCCTGGCGGTGTACTCCTACAAGGGAATGTCAACGCAGATCGCTACATAAACCAAGTTCTCAGGCCTCACCTGCTGCCGATCATCAACCGCCAAAGGCAACTCTTTCAACACGATAATGCCAGACCTCATACTGCACGTGCTACGATGGCCTATCTAGCCCAGGAAAACATCAATGTCCTACCATGGCCTTCAAAATCCCCTGATCTTAATCCTATCGAAAACCTGTGGGATATTCTTGATAGACGTGTACGTGGACGGCTACATCAACCTCAGACGTTACCAGAGTTGGCCAATGCATTGCGGGAGGAATGGGAAAGAATTCCACAAGCTGTCATTCAAAGACTTATTCAGTCTGTTCCACGCAGGTGCCGTGCAGTGCGAGCAGCACGAGGTGGCCATACGAGGTACTGACTTCAACGCCACCTAACGGACACAATTCTCAAATCACACGAAATGTTTTCACGTGTACGCTTTTATATGAACTCAGGTTATGTCCATTCAAAATTTCATGCCAATACCTCTAACGTAACTTGATTTACATTGTCTTATATCCACCAATAAAATTTTCAAAGTTTCCACGTTGCGTTTCTTTTTTTGAGGAGTTTATAAAATTCATGCATACTCTAAACGGTATGGGATATTAACCCCGTAAACCTAAAGTACAATGTATTAAATCGAGTCCACAGAATTTAATTTAATTTCGTATAAGCAGACTTGATAGCTACTGTGTGGATTTATCTGTAACCTTATTGTGGTTTCTTGACAAGACGAAGTTGTGATAGGATAGTTATTTCAAACTTTTAACTGATGTTTTGATCCTTAATTTTTAGTGTAACAATGAATTGGCAGTGATAGGAATACAAAAACTTTTTACACAGAAAATGTTTCGTCTTGGTTAACCCGTTAAGACCAAATCACACGGACAATCTCTACTGTTTCATATACTGCTACCTCATACCATGGAGTCTTTATAATCTCTCCATTATTATCGTAAACCATTTCTACAACATCAACATTGTGCCTGGAGTTCAGTCTGATGTTGATCTCCATGTATGGATACCTAATCATGGATACTTCATTAGGTGAGGATCCAAGTGACATGGTACTCTCTTCAGCCTTTGCACCGAACGGTAGAAGAATATTATTTTAACCCCAGTCATTCAGATCACTGATTAAAAGTGTGCAATTTGCAACATATATTAAAGTTATAGTCTCATTTTTGCAAGGCAAATTGTAATAATTTCCGGACAAATAGTTCACCACTAACAGAAATCTTTCCCCTGACGTTTGCAACAATTTTCAGAACTCTGCAGGCATTCTAGCCTTCAATGATGAAGTTCAAACTACCCTACCCTACCCGAATATTTTGGTTTTTTTTGCGAGCGTTAGTCCTTACCACGTCATTTCGCTAAGACCGTGACGAAGAACACATAAAATTTCCCAGCTGAATATACAATGAAAATAGCTAATAGCTTACGCTTACGCAAATACAGAAATAACAAAAAGGTGGTAAACTCAGTGAAGAATGCGTCTGTCATAAGTATCGGTGCTGCGATGACTAGATTTCCGGTGTTTCGCACTCGCGATGGAATTGCGCTTGATTCGGTACCTCATCCGTCTGAAACGGCATACGCCAATAAGCTGCGTCATCCAAAACTGTGAAACGGGCATAAAAATGAAAATCTTTGCAAATGCGACAGGAAATATTTGTGTTAGTGATCAGATTTTGTTCGTGGAGAATAATTAGTTCAGTTTAGTTGCCTTACAAAAATGAGACTATGACTTTAAATGGAAATTTTGTTTCTCCTCTGGATATGGTATTTTGAACCATTTTCTATTACAATGTTTGAAAATATTTATTGTTGAAACACTCAATTTTGTTGTTTATGTTGTTGTTTCATTGCATGTTTGCTGTTGTACCACTGCCATGCAAGCATATATCTATCAGGGTACAGGGTACACTGTGCCCTGTTACTACAATAATATACAGCTTTGACTGAGAAAACAGACAACAATATCAAATCCAGCCATGCATATCATTGAACAATATTACATCAGGGTGGGTTCCCGTTTCCGAACACGTGGGAGTTACTAATATCCTATTTATTATGTACCCATGAAAATGATATTTAAGCTACTACTAGACAAGACATTACAATGATAATAAGGACAATGTATTTCGAAACCTTTTGATACCCTGAAATCAATATATGTACATGAGAGGGAAAAATAATTTTTCAAACAAACACAGCAAGTGTATAAAGAACTCAGTAACCCACGAAAATTGCAAAAAGACCAAATAACGTTCCCTAACATAAAATCAATGAAGAATGATTTACACACTTGACAGGTTCACATGATTATTTCACACGTCCACATTGATTGCTTATGTCCAGTCTCCATTTATTTGATCAGCGGTTTATCAAGGTCTAGAGTGGACACAGAAGGTATGTAATATCTTGAAGATGGGAGGTTTATTTTGGCTGATGTCCGTATTCAACAAGGAATTGCATCTCTAAGATATTAAGACATTTCTTACGTGAAATTTGGGTGGATTTGACCCTTATTTCTCTGATGTTTTCCAAGTGTCAAGTGAACATTGTTTTAGTGAAGAAGATTAAAACTCTGATACATCTTACCATAACGATAAAAAAGTAAAGCTTTAAGACATGCTACAATCAAGATTTTGGAGATGGATACAGTTATTGTATCATAATCGTATCATAAAAAAGGAGAAATTTTATCAAAAAGGGTTTGGAAGATTTTAATTCAGTGATATCATTCAACAAGCTTTCTTTTTCTAATACTTATTTCAATCAAACAGATGAAAAAAATCTTCGATATAAGCAATATATATTTATTAGAAGCCTTGTATCCTTTTAACTCAAAACGGGATCGTTTATTGAAGCGGGTGTAAAATCTTCTCTTAACCACTGTTAAATTAGTTACGGAAGAAAAACAAATTCACTGTGTATATATCAAACACACAAATAAGTGATGCAGTGCGCAGTGATGAAACTATTATTAAATGCTGTTTTCACAAATATATTTTGGTCATTAAATTTCAAAGTTTGAATTTATTAGAAACATATTTCGTAATGTGGTTGTGCACTGGCTTTTAAACAGTTTGAAAGTTCAATTTGAACTGTATTACAAACAAGTTAATTATTAAACCTGTATCTTAGATGATGTTATCATGTATATACAATGAACGGCTAACTACTGATGACGTCTAAATTTATTACAACGTCATTATTGATTTGAGTTGTCTATATGCGTCACATGTAACAAAAGGTACGTCCATTTTGAATAGTGGTTTATTTCAAAACATATATAAAGTGTCAGTAAAAATTATGAATGGAAAATTGTGTACACCATTATGATAAGATGTTTTTCTAGCAAGTGAACGGTATATAGTTTTGTAAAACAATCTTAGATAAAAATTTAATAAAGGGCATGCAGCTTATATTATTATTATGAAAAAACAACCAAGTCTCACTCAGGTTTCACTGCAATGCATAGCCACAATGGTGTTGCAGGCTTTCTCCCTACAATAATACTAGCAGCCGTGATGAAAGTGAAATTCTCTTGTAAGCGATGTTAAACCCTAAATCACCTCACCTCACCTTAGAAAGCCTTCCATCAACACACAACGATTTGAAGTTCCGTTTCCTCGTTGATAACATTCCCATTCTCCAGAACAGTGAATGAGTTTAAACTGAGCAACTTTTGAACCCATAATACATTAATAAAGTAAAAGCCTTTATCATAATTCAAATTAAACTCAAGTGCTATTTAAGTTGATCAAATCATTAAATTTATGGGTTGTGTGAGATAAAACAGTCTACAGTTTATTAGACTGGCGCCTTGTGGGTACATCAGCTTAACCTCATTTAAACACCCTCCTTCCTCTCTCACGCATAATAGTGATTCAAAATACATCTTTAAAATAGTGGCATCTTCGTAAGGTAAAACTCCTTCTCATTATGATGATTTATCTGAAAATAATAATTCATTTAATAATGATAATATATCTATAAACATTATTTATCTCATAATAGTAATCTATCTTATAAGAATTATTTTGATGATTGATGATGATGGTGATGATGATGATGACGATGATGATGATGATGATGATGATGATGATGATGATGATGATGATACTTATTTTTCTTTCCAGATTTTAGTAATGGCGGGCAATCATGGAGTACAAGATCCAGTACACTTAAACTATACCTTTTTTCAAACTTCTACATGTTATCAATGTTAGTTAATAGCAAAGGTAATTTCAGTGATGAAAATAAGAATTTCACCACGAACTAGGTGAGTAGATAAATCATTTCATATCGAATATTCAGATTTACACTATTTTGATCGCAACATGACTTGTGTTCGGAAGATGATGGTTTCAACCAATTTTACCTATATTCCTGAATCCTTTGTAAAATACTACTACCGAATGCATCTTACAAGTCTTTCACTTCATCCTTTAAATGATAAGTTGACTACTAAATGAGCTTTTGTACAGTAAATTCCATTTTAATAGACCACTGAATTCTTCGTATAAGACCTCAAGCACTACTTTGCTTCATCTGCTTAAAAATTGTAATTTATATCCTTTCTATGCAGATAATCGTGCCAGGCAGAAATAAAGGTTCGATCATAGTCGAACAATTAGACTCTGAAATAGGAATGAATCAGTTAATCGAAAAATTTAAAAATATTAAATGAAATGAAAAGGAAACTGAAATTTCTTTAAATGAGGCTTTAAAGTCTTTTATAGAGACTTGCGTAGGCTTCTGCCTTATATCAGGGTCTGTCCTACAGTCTAGTTCGACCCTTAACTTCCTTGGAGTATAATATTAAAAAACAAATTTATGGCAGTTTTTCTCGAGATTGAATCTATTGTTAGGAATTCTCTTACCATACAAATTTGACATGTCCTTCCGGCGTCTTCTTTGCTTACTCCAATATGGATGTGTTTTTCTTGTCAATGGCACATCGAAGAAATTGGACGTAAATGCTAGTCAGCGCGAACCTTTATATATTGTTTTCCTAGGAAATCAAGTCATTTTGCTTGAAACCATGAAACGTTTTGAAAATGTAGACTCGTGTAATGAACCACATGTAAGTACCCACCCTTTAAGTTAGTTTAGTTTTGGTTTGATCTTAGTTGATACAAAATTCCCCAAAGACAAGCATCCTTACTTCTTAATATTGCATAACTGTCATGTTGAATCTATCTTACAAAAAAAAACCCAACTAAATTTTTTAACCTTACGACAATCAAAGAAGGATATGTAGAATACTCAACGGAGTCGTCAGGAAAATCCACGAATCTAACAAAACTCAATTGGACTCTCACAGCTCAGCCGTTTGAAATTTTTTGTTCAAAATTAAAACTTAGTAAACACTGATTTGAACCTTAAATCAAACATCCTTTAGTTGAAATAAAGATATTTCAATACACAAGATGTTGATCTGGAAAGGGTATATGTTCATAATCTGAAGTTGTAAAGAGAATTTCCTGGAACAATAACATGACCAAGTAGGCAGCTAAGTGATCCATATGAATAGCAGTCTCAGACAAACGTCGATCTTCGATTATCTATTTGGCTTTAATCTTTGCTTCTGCCCTTCTATTTTCACAGAAATCCTGGGGCGATTTTACGTCACTGACATTAACTTATCACACAAGTTAAACGTTTGTTTAAGTGAGAGTGAGAAGCGTCGTTCTCTACCTTGCTCGATGGCTGGGACAAGATTTAAGATCTTCAGTGTTTCATATAACTCTGTGGCCACCGGAAAGTCTTTCTTTCAATTTATTACTGCCATAAAAAACGTTTTAGGCAATGACAATAATAACGGAATCATTATTGCACTCAAAAAACTTAAGCAGTGAATCAGTGCTTTAAATATACACGGATATTGTTAAAATTTGTTGCAGCTTTAATTTGTTATTTTGTAGATTATTATGACAAGGTCGCATAACCGAGAAATAATTTTCTTAAAATGTCTTTTTAGAATCACCGTGTCATACTTTACAATGACAATAATAACGGAATCATTATTGCACTCAAAAAACTTTAGCAGTGAATCAGTGCTTTAAATATACACGGATATTGTTCAAATTTATTGCAGCTTTAATTTGTTATTTTGTAGATTATTATGACAAGGTCGCATAACCGAGAAATAATTTTCTTAAAATGTCTTTTTAGAATCACCGTGTCATACTGTATCACATTTTTCACTATATTTTAAAAAAATAATTTGTAAGTTTTTATAACAATTTTCTATTTGATTAAAATTGAAGCCTTTATTACAATGTACGACGTAACACGTTCGTATAATTTGTAAATGTACGACGCATCCCATCCCTATCGTTACTCATGGTCCTCCATTTAATAATTTATTGACAACAAAATGATCCCGTCCTCCTCGATATGTTAAAAAGTAATAGCCGGTTTGACTCACAAGTGCACTCAATGACTAGGTAGATCATTCCGGTACAATATTATATTTGAGATTGTGGTTACATGAAGACGGTAGATTACAGGCTCTGTAATTCAATAAATATGATGTATGAAGGCAATGAATGGTGGATATAGGTAAATCCTTTTATGACGTAACTTGTTATATATAGACTTGTTGTAATGTATTAAATAAGCAGTGTACTTATCGACTTCATTACGTAGATAATCATATCTGATGGTTGAGTCAACTCACCACAGATTTGTTTGTACCGATATTTCAACACGTGTGTCTAAAATGATTTCGATTTCATCGTACTAGACATAAGCGTGATTGTCAGATTCTTTAATCATGTGTCAGTTTGCAATGAATATCAACTGTTTAGATTAAACTTATGTTTCCTCAAGAACATCTATAAACCTAATTGTTCTCTTTCCACAAAACAAGATATATCGCAACTTTTATAATTACATTGCACCCTTGAGCCGTCGTGCAATCAGTTACTTGGTAAAATTAAAATACTGGACGTCATGGCCTACTCTTTGTTTTAATCATCATTGTATAATTAGTATATGCATATAATAAAAGAAGATACATTTTGTTGAAAGTTGTTTTTATGAAATTTTGAACTGAAGGTAATCTTTTTCGAGTTTTTTTCTTCTTTCATAAGTGATCCTATAATATATTTCATTTTTCATTATTTCATGGCTCAGAGTGTATGACTGTTTAAGCGAATGTGATGTGGTTCTGTGTAACAATATTTGAACCCGCTGCACGTCGTGACATCATAATATAACTCCGCTGTCACTAAGGCCGTCAAGTCGCAGATATGTTAGCTTCGGCACTCTATCGGCAATTATGCTTGAGTAATGTGGCTGAGTATTAAACAGAATACTAATCGTCCTACCATTTAATACTATTGTTACTAAAATCGTGAATGATTTGGTATCAAATTCGCTTTCGCTCATTTTATACTTAATTATTAACTCGTATGTTAAATACGTATTAAATGGAAGATCGTTAAGTATCTTCTACATATATTACAATATATAGAAATAATTCATTATGCCTATATACATTTAATCATTTTGTCAGTATAAGGCAAGATATTTTCTTCGGACTTGATAAACTTTTTCATTTCAAAATAGTCGGAAAACACAAACGCATAAGAGAAAAACAACGTTTTATGTTAAGCAACTTCTTTTCCTGATAAAACGGTAATTTAGGGTTCTTTCTACATAACGTAAGCCTAATACAAGGTAACAGTCTATTGGAAAATCAGTGATGATGATATTTGACTTGCTATGGATATATTCACAGAGAAATTAAGCGTCGTACACGCGTAATGTACGCCTATAAAATTACTAAGTACGGCCCTAAAATAAATTCCATGCGTATCATGTACGCACATACATGCCTGTTTACGCTTGGACATTCATTTCCATGCGTATCGTATTTCTAAATTTATCAAGGATGTTCTGATTCATGGATATAATAATTTCATGTTCAGGTTCATTTGACAAACAATTGTCGATTGTTGATACCTTGTAAAATGTACTTCTAAAATTATGTACAGCTTGTTTCCGTCGGTAATACATTGGCGATTTCATTGGTTGATTACAACACTTTACAAGTACTAAAGTAGTGAGTACACCCCCAAAAGTTTCAGTACACCTCCACTTTATATTCAAGGTGTATGTACACTCACACCTAAAACGTTATCTGTAGCCCTGAATCCTACCACAACAATTTCTCCAGGGTACAGCCCTATTCTTCAATGATTTAACTACCTATCTCCATTTGAAATACAACTTCTGACAGAGAGGCAACCAACAGCCAACTAATTCACTCTTTCTTTGAGATAAACCTATTTAGGGCCAGAAATCCGAAACTTCACCTTTGGTTGAGGGAATTTGGTCTAATTGATTAATCCTGACCCAATGGCTCAGTCAGTTGACCATATTAATAAGCACTAATTAACATCGATTTATGCCGATGAGTGGGAAAACAGATGCAAATAGCAGAATTTGGGAGCAGTTATGTTACTAATTTACGTATCCATTTATTTTGCTTTCCAAGTTTTTCTAAAGGTTACAGTGAGTAGATATACAATACATTAATTTCTCTCTCTTTATCAATATGCTACTATCTGGTATTAATAAACTATATGTGTAATAAATATTAAATCTAAAAGTAAAATATATCTTTCCCTTCTTAATATGCATCTACAGATATGCTGATATGGACTGTGTCTTTCTTAAAGAGGTTACATATTGAAATATATATATTCCATTAATGTGATGTATGAATGTACATGTTGAAATGAAACTTTTAAGAAGATACTTGTTTCGTGGTGTAATTTTGGTGCTGAAGCACACATGATGTATTGACATGTCCTCCATCATGTTTGAATGTCAAATATCGTATAAATCCCATTCCACACTTACTTTTAGGAATAGTTCAAAACCCCAATTTATTCAAGGACATAGTGTTGAATTGATTTATGATCTACAGCAACCCCACGCCATAAAATCTTCATAATCTCTCAATCAATATCATTAATCAAACCTTCAACATCAACACTGCCCGTGAAGTTCAGTCGATGATGACCCCAATCTCAAAGAAACCTAATCAGGGATAGTTGGTGCGATTAGCATCCACAACTTTAATGGACGTTCTGCTATCACCAAACTGTTCTCAGGAGAGACTTTTCGAAACCTGGGCTTAGATTTTCGAAGCTCTCTTAACGCTATATATTCGTAGGCCAATGCTAATTGATGGTACCTACGACTATCTCAGCGCTAAGAGAGCTTCGAAAATCTAGGCCATGGGTATAACTTACCTTGAAAATGATATGCATAAAATTACCAAGGTTAAAGACAGACAATGGAAAAGATCAAGCATTAAAAGAGAATGGACTAAAATGGTAGATTTGGTAGCAATCAACGTGTTTTATAAAGATTTTGGATAAATAGCATAAAAGAAGTAAGAAAGTGATTTTAAGACGTACTATTACCTGGGGTTTTTAATATCTTATCACAAAGAAATTGCGGTCAGACTGAAAAAGATCAAAGTGAAAAATCTACTGATTATCACCAAGATTTTAAAAAACCATTTCATCCATTTATGCAACCAGTACAAATACGTTTAATCGAATACCATCGGGTTGATATATACATAATGTAACTGCACCCATATAAGCTGACACTCATAGAGTGCGCTAATAATTGAATCTATCCCCACTACGTATATTTAATGTATATTACATGATCAATTGTTCAACCTTTGTACAAGTCAATGAAAGCAAAATATTCAACGTTCCAAGTTTTCGACCGACTCTCAAGGCAGACAAAATTGTCTGAAGTAAGAGAAACATCTTGAATAAGATCTATGCACCAAACACTTTGCCAAATTGATGATCAATTTAGCAATATGTATTCAGTTGATTTATGAATAATATACAAATGATTTGGGGTTCAATGTCTATATATTAAGGATGGAATACTATTCATTAATTAGAGATGATTTTGATTATATAAATGATGATGATGACGACGACGGCGTAAGAGGCATAAGCCAGTGGACACTGACAGTCAGTTACTACCGCCGTATCCTTCTTGAATCTGTTATCATACAGTCATACTGTCTCTTGTTCTCTGAAACCTCCTCTTACCACTAAATAGAGGATATTATATGACATATATATGTCCATGACATACTATGTTTACGACACGAGTGCTTAATATTAGTATTTCCCGAGCGAGAGCGAGGTTTGATTGTTTAGCGAAGATCCATTTTCCTGATCCTGATAAAGGTTTGGATTTCGCAAATGAGTAAAGGTTTTCACTACAAGTAAACAAATTGCTTTTGGGTAAAACTTGAATATAAACCTTAATATTAAAAAATGGTAAAGATGTTAGTCTCTAACACACAGATAACTTGAAGAGCTGACTCTGTAGTTGTGGTTCCATGTCTTCATGAGTAATCTTTGAAGTTTCTTATTTGTTGAACCAAACTACCATACAATGATGATTGGACCAATGTTCAAGGTTTCTTTTTCGGACTAAGATTTGGCCAAAACTGCAGGGCAATCCCTCTGATAGTTGCCGTGAAGGTACTGTTCAAATAACCTTAAAAATGGTAAGTGGCATTGTCGTCAATAAAGATTAGGTCGACATAAAGGTGTGACATAATGAGATCTCATCCTTCAAATCCATCCGCATCCAACCAATATCATGACTTACATTCCGAGGCCCTATTCTTATTAGCAATGTTATCATAAACATTCACAATAAATCCTCTTCTTTCCATAAGTAGAGTCAAGACCGAATTTTATATGACCGTTTTGCAACAAAGTTTCCAGTCATGAGCAGTTAAACTGATGTGATAAGCACAGGTATTAAACCACACGATTTTCTTTCACAGGGCTCAATGTTGTTCAATGTGCTGTGCAACAAACAATGCATACAAAGTTATCTGTAACAATCTCAGCATGTTGTCTCGCAGTAGTACCCTAACAGAAGCGGTTTCTTGCTCAATCGATTCCACTATGACACTAAATAAAGTTCTTTTCCACTATCACGTTATGTTGCCTCTTTTTGCAACCATCCAATTACTTTTGATGACTCCTTTGTGGTGAAATGTCTTCTACGATTCTCATTCCTGGTAAATGAAGCAAAAGTCTGTGTTTCAAATTGCAAAAGCAGCCTTTACGCAAAAGTTATAGATTCGGGTGACTATGGGTTTTCGTCACAAATAGTCATGTAACTTTCGTAGGAATGTTGGAATCTCTTAAAAAAATATGGTTCTTAGCAAAAGACTAACAGTTTATTAAGATACCACTTCATTATAAAAAGCCATCCATCATAAAGTAAAATTTTCTTTATAAAGTTTTATTACTGCGGTGTTTTTTTGTTAAAAAATGGTTTTAAGTAAGGAAATAGAAGCATCACTTAGAACCTATTCTAAAATTAGGCAATGCAATAACATCACAAGTATCAATGTCAATATGTTAATTTTTTTTTTGAATTAGCATTTCAGATTAATTCAAAATAAATTAGTTTTCTATTTGATAAAATTGTATCAATTATTACTTTAAACCATGTGGTATTATAAATAAATGAAGAAACATTTTCTGCGGTTTTCTTCTCAAAAACCAAAGACGCCCAAGAATTGAATCAGGTTTTAAGAAATGTCAAATGGGCCTTACATCAAATCTTTGTAAACACAATTAACATTAAATCTGTGTACACAATATCAAGGCCTAGAACGGGTTGACATTATTGTACGCTTCAACAATGATTGCCGATGTCCTGACGCCATTTTTTGGATCAGCTGTTCTCAGTCAGAGACTATTAGTGTTACACTTAACAGATGTCTCGTTAGTTGTACTCAAAAGTATCAAGCAAATTATCCATTGGACTAATATATATAGACAACGGTCAGCAGACAATAGATTAGGAAGCATCACATTCTCTGCTAAGGACTTGTTGAGGATGTTTTGTAAATTCCCTTGTGGTTCTCATAAACTGAAGGTACAGTTACTTCGATATAAACGCTATGATAACCCCAATGCATTAGGTACGAAGTGTGTGCTGGGTTGTATCGAGGACGAGTTTCACTTTTTATTTATCTGTCCGTTTTATAAGGCAAGTAGAAAGCAGTTTTTACCTGTATACTATTATAATAATCTATCAAACCTTAAAATGTATTCGTTGTTATCATCAACTAATATAAAGCATTTAGGTCTTTATCTTTGTATTTAAAAATAAATCTGCCTGTTTAAAAATGATATATATTCGGACTGTGTGCAGTTTTTCCTGTATTAGCAATATGGGTAACGTGGCCCCGAATGCAAATAAACTTGTCAATTGTCACTTGAAGCATCACTCAAGCTCAAGTGTGCACTGAATATGTCCACTCTACCTGATTTGACTTTGCTTTTTGTGTATTTGGTTTATGTATTTCATATGATACTAAGTAAAATTACAACTAGGGAAATGCTGAAAGCATCACACACATTATTATCTTAGTGTACAGACAGCCATTGTTCAATTTGAATTCTCAACTCCGCTTGAGCTCTTTATATAGACTAGTACTTCCTAAATCGAACATTCCCTTTAAGATATCTTATTAGTTGGATTATTTTTAGCTTATTTGCCAAGACATAGAAAGGTTTTTATATTGCTTCAATAATTGTTGAATTATTCGATTAATTCATAAACTGAACACGCTTACTCGAAGAATACAGAGTAATTACAGAGTAGTTGATTAAACATGAGTTGATTCTAAAGCTAAATACCAATATAGATTCCCATGATCTCAAGGGTTCATTGGAATTAGTTTCTATATTATTCATGCATACTCTATACGGTAGGGGATATTGACCCTACACAATTTCGCTCAAATGATTTATCTAAAAGATGCAGAAAGTGTAAAAACAATTGTTTTTTCTCTCTTGAGTCGTTATATCGTAAATTTAGTAAGGTTTTCGAAACTAATTACTATCAAATTCTAAAGTAAATAAACCAATCCTATGTGATAGGAATACAAAAACCTTTTACACAGAAAAGTGTTCGTCTTGGTTAACACGTTAAGACCAAATCACACGGACAATCTCTACTGTTTCATATACTGCTACCTCATACCATGGAGTCTTTATAATCTCTCCATTATTATCGTAAACCATTTCTACAACATCAACATTGTGCCTGGAGTTCAGCCTGATGTTGATCTCCATGTATGGATACCTAATCATGGATACTTCATTAGGTGAGGATCCAAGTGACATGGTACTCTCTTCAGCCTTTGCACCGAACGGTAATAGAATATTATTTTAACTCCAGTCATACAGATCACTTAATGATTAAAAGTGTGCAATTTGCAACATGTCTTAAACAATTAACGGTTTTTTGTTTCTTCTCTGGGTATGATGTTTTGAACCATTTTCTTTTACAATGTTTGAAAAATTTTATTGTTGAAACACTATACAACTTATAAATTGTGTTGTTGATGTTGTTGTTTCATTGTGTGTTTTCTGTTGTACCATGAATATAAGTTTTGATTGAGAAAACAGATAACAATAGCAAATCCAGCCATGCATGTCATTGAACAATATTACATCAAGGTGGGTTCCCGTTTCGTATGTAATGAATATTTGGATCACATAAGAGTACATAGAATAAATCAAATTATGAACACGTGGGAGATACTGATATCCTATTTATTAAGTACCCATGAAAATGATATTTCAGCTACTATTAGACAGGAAATTACAATGATAATAAGGACAATACATTTCGAAATATTTCGATACCCCGAAATCAATATCTATACATGAGAGTGAAAAAAATTTTTTCAAACAAACACAGCAAGAGTATAAAGAACTCAATAACCCAAGAAAATTGCAAAAGACCCAATAACGTTCCCTAACATAAAATCAATAAAGAATGATTTACACACTTGACAGGTTGACATGATTATTTCACACGTCCACATTGATTGCTTATGTCCAGTCTCCATTTATTTGATCAGCGGTTTATCAAGGGCTAGAGTGGACACAGAAGGTATATGTAATATCTGAAAGATGGGAGGTTTATTTTGGCTGATGTCCGTATTCAACAAAGAATTGCATATATACGATGTAAGAACATTTCTCAGTAAAACTTAGGTGGACATGACCCTCATTTCTCGGATGTTTTCCAAGTGTCAAGTGAACATTGTTTTAGTCAAGAAGATAAATCTACAACCTTTTTAATTCAAAGGGAAATTACAACAAATTGTAGAGGATGTGTACATAACAGATGATGCACCGCTTTTGGATCGTTGCATCTTCATATATTTTCTTTGACAAGACCAGACAGCAATGAGGAGACGAAAGTAAACGATTTTTATCTACTAAGAACGGGTGTCTAAGAGATGAGTGTGATGTTTATCAGAGGAACCTCAACATCAAACAAATCCAATGATGGTAACTAAATTCAACACTCGTTTCATAAATTTTCTGATCGTTTTCTGTATAACAGTTTGAAAAAAATAGAAAAGCTTCGAAATGTGATTTTGTGTTTCAGTTTGCACTGTACCTACATTTACAAGACATACAGATTCTGTGAAAAAAGATATGTTAAAAGTGAATATGGTAATACAAGGGGTGATCATTTCAATGAAACTAATGTTTATTCCAAAGACTTCACAAATGTTCATTGGATTATCGACTACACTTCCTTGATGGTCACAGCGCACGGTGAGTGTTGTATCTTCTTTACACCTTTTGGGAAGGTCATATTGTGAATTAAATTATTTCTTAAGAGCATCATTCGGCACCATTGGTTTCTTTAAAAAAGGTTGAATCAAAACATGATTTAAAGCTGTGTGCTTTCATTACATGTTTCATGGTATCTTTTTTCATGATAAGAAATAAGTCCTCGAAACGAAACGTTAGTAAGAAAAGACACACATTTAACCAGATTGCTTAAGTAGGTTCGCATGTCATTACTCAGTCATACATCTAAAATTATCATTAATTAATTAGTAAGATCTAGCGGAATACAAATCTATCTTACTTTCACTACAAGTAGGGATCTTTGACACAATGCTTAACATAATGTGTTCTTTCTCATCCAATGCTGACTGCATCATCGGTTAACTAATTAGAAATTATAAGGAAGATATATGTTGAAAGATGAATCAAATTAGATATTACGGAGAATTTCTTTCTACATTTAAAGTCAGAACAGGTGAATTTTCCACAGGTTACATACAATTCATAGTATCTATGTCAATCGACAGTTGCTTTTGGACAGAAAAACGTTGTCATAAAATAGTAATAGCAAAGATTTCACCATTCATTTAATGTGTGGTATGAGTTCACAGTTTTGCTATATATTTTTTACAGGAGAACATTATGTTTTTTTTGTAATCTTTAATGAAAGAACGTCAGATGATAACACAAGTCTCCAAGATTACCAAATCCCTTCAAGGACAGTCTGCTAAATTGGTTTATTATCTTTAGCAACTTCATGCCATAAAAGCTTCATAACCTTTCTATCAATATCATAAACCATGTCTACAACATCAATAGTGTGCTTGTGTTTCTGCCACACTCTCGTGGAAACGTTATAATGGATTCCGCGTTGGAAGAGGACCTGATGAATTTCATGATATCACCAAATGTGACCTTGAAATTATGAGTTGTCAATTCACACCTTAGCAGTTGAAATTATTCTATAATTTTGGTAGAATTCATGGTCAGAGTCTGAGAGATAATAAAAGAGAAAGAAACTAAATATGTATGCACAATTTGTGTTATTACAGGATTAAAGATTTATTTAATCACCAAACAAATTCCAATATTCCAAGTGCACATAACAGCTTGGCATAGCAAAAGAGTACACAGGTAATGTAATCAGTTCCGTACATGCAAATGAGGAAAATATAACGTCAGAAACGGTTTAACCTTTACTCTCATAATGTACGTTTTTAGATTCATCAACTGTTTCTCAATTAAAATTGATTAAACACAGGTGGCGGATAATCCGTCATCAATCCTTATCAAGAATGTTGTGCTTGGCAGAATTAAGCCACTGCTTTTTGTATAAAATCAGTTGAAATCAAATACAGATGTCAATGCAAATTGCAGAGGTGAAATGCCAGAATATCACACTTGAAAACACAACAGAACTGTTCCTTCAAAACAGGCAATTGGTGGTTGTTGTAAAACAATATTTAAGGCTCTGTGTTTACAAACATTGCACACTTGATTGGATCTGATGAAAAGTACTTGTTATCAGAATGAGAAACTTATTCTCAAGAAAATGAATATTGATCAGAACAGCTTGGCTTAAGTAGGTGATTGTGTCAATACCTAGCCAAAACGTATCCCACTCAACATCTGCTCAACTCATTTAATCTTTCCATTTAAAATCTTGTATCATCCAACAAAGTGAGGAAATTTAGTGTATAACACCACTGTCAATCTTACAAGTATAACAAAGCATGTTGCATGTTAGCATATGATTCAAAGTGTGATACTTTGTTCTGTCAATTGAATAAACGCTCTGTCTGGCTACAGTGACGATAAAATTTACCAGGTTTACGGCGGCTCGTGTCACGTAATCGGAACAATGCTATGACGTCACAGTGAATTCTTGTACTGGCTTTTTTAGGGCGCAACAACACCTTTGAATTTTAATTTCAACATAAAATGCATCTAAAGTCATACAATAAATAGAACATATGCTTTTCCATGACAAATGCCATGTTCATCTCATCTCGTGAGGTAGAAAAGTTATTATTACTTCAATGGTGGCTGCACCACTCGTGAAGTACCTTCTTTTCTACTTCAGTCGAGGAGATAAACAAGGTATTGTTCAAGGAAAAACAGATATATCTTTTTACATTATGCGTGTAATGTTCTGTAAACTAAATGTGTTTATCTTTATAAAGATTTCTGAAAAAAGTTGTTACATTTAATCTTACTAAATGTTACTATATAGTGTGAGAATTCAAATTGAAAGGACAGAAACAAATCCATGTGAAAATAAAGAACTATCATATAATAGTAAAACAGTTAATATATGAATTCAGAAAACAGTTGGATATTGACATTCAGGGCTCTGCGATCGGAAGCATCTACCCTTGTGCATGATATTGAATCATGTAAGCATTCTATAATGACACAATAAACATAAAGCTTCTTCTTCTATTTTAGTTTCTCAAATGCATAACTTTCACCATGATCGATTTTAGGTAAATGACTTCCAAATTTCGTTAACAAAATTTCTAACTGAGTGTAGTACAGAGTAGTATATGTTCGTGTGAAAAGGTGGAATTGTTATCCACAGAGTGAAATGCACAAGCACGATTTCAATTTGTAGACTCAACATTATCGACCTTCAGAAGCCTACAGTGATTTATGACCCTCGATGATCCTTAGAACCTAACTTATAGCAGACAGTTCCTTAACTTTGACTGACGTAACGTCTATTACATGAACTCAAAGTTTGTCATCAGTGTTTCCAGTAGCGTTGATTAATGTTCTTATAAACCCTTGAAATATACAGATTCATGATCGTGAATATCTAAACAGCATTAAGGTCGAGTTTAGCTCGAAGTCAATTTCCATACACGTTAAAGCTACAAGTGTTATGACATACAATACATTCCTAACGACTATCCAGGTATCAGGTTTACAAAAGATTGGCTGTTAGTAATTAACCCTGTTTTGAAGTTTCTTTACAGTTGTCTATGAAGCAGAAAAGAATTTTGTTTATGACAAACTAAACGTTGTGGTCGTTCGCCCTATTTTATACACCGAGTATATTCAGACAAGTTTTTTAAGTCTCTATGTTTACATATGGGTTCCGTTAATTCATGCCCTTTATTGTTTTACAACTTATAAATATCAATAAAATATAAGCATTATGAATATATATATGAGTTGCATAAATGAATCTGAATCTGTAATTGAATACAAATTTTCATCACATAAAAATATATCCCTGTTTCTTAAAATACAACAGGCTTGAGTAAATAAGCCCTGCAAGCTGAATCATGCTATATATACACATTGCTGAAGTCAGGGTTCCAGATAGCTGAAAGAAGATTAATTTGGCCACCAACATTATGTAACCTTATAATTGTTAATGAAATGTAAAAAAAAACTATTGCACTTTATAATTATGCAACATTATTTGATTCCTTAAAGAAATCAATGCACCTTTTAATTACATCTTGTGAAAAGTGGGACACTGTCAAGCGTTTGAAGAAGTCTGCCAACAAGTCACAGACAGCCCCGCAACAGAGGTCAAGATCAGTTGATACTCTTTGTCAATGATATGTATTCATTGTTAGTAACACGTTTATATTCTCGATCGTCAATGTCCAAAGATTGCCAACAAATACTACCTTTGTTTAGATACAAAGTCGGATTAACCATTAAAGAATGATGAACAGGAGAGGGGGAAATTAGTCACACAAATCAGAATGTTTCTTTCAAGTAAGTGGTATTGATTTATCCTTCACTCTTCCCAGACGGATAACTGATGGATTTATTGACACTAAACCTCATTTGCGATCATGAGACGAGACAAGATTCAGTACTCTTTGTAAGATGGGACCCTGACACGTCCTGCCACTTAAAGATAATTCGTGAAGAACTTTGCTGTTTTAAATATGATCTTGATACCTTTGACAGAGTTAACACCATTTCATACAAGTACGTCAGCACTGAATTGTTACATTGTTCATTTTGATTAAAAAAAAGTGTAATAAAGAAGGCAAATGTATTACTATTGTGAATTTGTTTCAACATTCTCAAAGATATTATAACACATAACAAATACAATTTTACCAACATGGACGTAACTTTAAATGACAAACACCAGACGCAATTACCTGACACGAATATGTACATTATATCAAAGCAGCTTTTAAACAGCTTTGTGATTTTTTGCTGATGTGTTCAGCCTTGATGCTGTTTCAAATATTTTCATTATGCAAATTTTTAAAAATCAGGCTAATAAACAGTTACTCAGCCATTCGGTGCTTGTATAAACGTTATAAGAGCTTCTTTACTCCGATGTCATAATCAACATATAATCATGACATACACGAACAAATGTGTGAATATTTTATATTAAGTAATCTCATTGATCGTAATTAAGCGCTTATGAAATATTCAATTGATTCAGCATTTGACGAGAACACTAAACTTCGCTCAAGATGGCGATTCAAAACTTATAAATTTCATAGAACACTCACCTCAAAATCATGAATAAAAATACATATTCACGACTTTATTAGTGTTTTAGTGTTATTCGTTGGTATTCAATACGATCTTTGCTCGCCTTGAAAATATCTCTAAAAATATAGCGCAAAATAAATTTCAATGTGGTGTCAAGCTTCATGTTTACACGTCAGCGAAAATAGATCACTTGTGTAATAATATTTTGAAGTGTTGAGATCAGCAATCACTTTCTAGCTTTTTATTTTACAAATTATCTTTTTTACTGTAACTAGTACGTACAATTTATAGTTCTGCACTAAAGCTATTAAAATTATCTATTTTAAGGCATGTGAAGACATAGACAAACTCATAAGCTTTCTTTCGATGCACTTTTTACTCTATATTTGAGGTTATTAAGGTTATGACGGGAATGCACGATATGGAAGAACATATCGACAGCTGTATTGGGCCGAACTCGTTAAATGTGCAGTTTTTATATTTACCTAAACTCTGAAGTGAGTAAAAAGAACTAAACATCGTTTATTAAAGCAATTATGTAACTTGGTCGATTTTTAAAAATAGTATACCACCGTTTTCGCTTTTCTGGCTGTTTTAATATTTCCTATATTGTAGTTCATGTTAACCAAATTTTGGTGTGTTTAATATATTGAAAACATCACTAGCAAAGTAAAGAACAAATTGACATTTTAAAGTATTAAATTTATTAGAGTTTGCTAAAATCGAAATATTTGGATGGTAAACCAGTTTGAAATAAAAAATATTCATTAAATTCATTATTAACTTCCTTAGGAACAGACCGAAAGCAAAGGGAGGTAACACGTAGGCATTCATACCTGTAAACCTGAATTGAATTATACTTTGATCTTTGAGTAGAATAACTAAATTTAGGAGTGTCAATCAATGCTTTTCATTTTAATAATATAACCAAACAAAATCTTAGTTATTAACTGCAAAGAAATAATCTAGAATTTTAAAAAAGCAGAAATGGCAGCTTCAAACTTTATTTTTGCCCTTATAGAAGTTATTTGTATTGTATGGAAAATATTTTACGGAGATTAAGAATTAGTAGGAGTATCAGAAACGACGATTGACTATTATATATCATTCAATTTACAATGAATGCCAAAAATATATCTGCGTTGTTCCAATGAAACCCAAGGTGAAGTGGAAGTATTCTTTCACGAACAATATGTGGCCTGGGTTCCTTTTTACGAAAAAATGCAATATCAAGACAAAAATAAGGTATTCCTGTTATTCTATTTGCACATTGCATCAAAATAAGGTCAAAGATCTTCAAGAATTTTTGCATTAAATGTCAAAACGGCTTGCTATAAGCAATTTAAAATAACATTGATTTGATCTGAACATTCATCACTTGAAAAGAGAATTTTGCTAGCACACCAACCAGTTATACATTATAAGATTAATTCATATGGAAGAGATTTGTTAAGTTGGAGGAACGGATATTACACCACGGACTATCTTGTTGGTGCAACGTCTGGTGCAACTTATAGAATCCATGAATGTTCAAGAGTGTGAATGAGTGGTCAAACAGCAGAGGTCGAGAGTGACAAGCAGAAACCAGGCACAAATCAGCATTGATTCATCTCTGTCGCGTAGCCTTGTCTAGATAGCCACACTCTGGCATGTGGCATTTACTTTGTCAAAACGCAAACGATCTGGAAATTGGACGGAGAAAAATATATATTTACGTTTTGTACATAGTTTTAACATAAAATACATTTCATAATTAATTAACCAAATTTTGATATTTCATTTGTTAAAAGTTTGTTTAAATCTGTGATAAAAATATGTGTACATGTTGCATAGATAATGCAGAAGTAGAACTCAAATGTAATAAATGAATCTAAAATTGTGTAATTTTGTTCATTTTATTAATAGAAAGCAAAACACCTCACTGATATTGTCCTGTTTACTGTTTATGTTCATTTCTTTCTCGTTTCCTTTGTAAAGTGTTGTCACATAAATGACACTGTTGTAACATAAATGACATTGACAAGCTATGTCACAAATGCGATGCTGCAATAACTTTGTTTTCTAATACCACGATTACTCTTACATGCTTATGCAAGGCGTCTGAACATCAAACTTCGACAGCATTTTCAAAATTGACATCTTGGAGTATTGCTTGTTAAAGCTTTTTCATTGCAAATCTTGAAAATATATACCATTCTGGCTGGTTGTCATTTGCTTTAATTACTAATGCATCATTTTGATAATTCACCATTTCATTGATTAGTGAAACATACAGCTCCATGTTTTTTTCAATCATTTCACACGTGATTGGATGAAGTATAAGGCATTTGTTATCAGAATGAGAAAGTGATATTTAAAGAAATTATCATTGATAAGAGAGGGAAATTGTTTTACAGCTTGTTTGACTCTCTTTTTCTTTTTCCAAAAGAGGTGAGGTGATTTGGGAATTGATACTTATTTCAAGAGCCTTTTTCCAAAACAACTGCGAATTGAAATATTACAATGTGAAATCCGCAGATCTACTTTGCATTGTCTGAGCCCAAGTCGGATTCAAACGGGACCTCTTCATACGAGGCATTGCACTAACTATCGTGCTAATCCACCCCCTTTTCAAAAAAGAATTCTGAAATAAACATTGTCATAAAAAGGAAACTATCGTATCTGAGTCAATTGGTTAATTATTATTCCCTCCGCTTTGGTACTTCTAGATATCAATCAAGAGTGCTTGTAAATCAGAAAACCAGAGCAATTCATTCATAAGGAGGAAACTGTGTTACTTCGATATGTGTTCCACATCCATAAATACTGATAGCATCATTAGTTAATTAGATCTATTGAAAAGGATATATGTTAGTTAAATCTTTAAGCCAAATCAGATCATATTGCTTATAATTAGAAACAAAATACATAAATGTTGAATTATTTACTGCAAAATAAGACTTCAAATCTGTCAGAAAGCATATTATTTTTCAATGACTCAGTGTACATAAGGATCAGATCCTCGATTGATGAAACTCTTTTAACACAAGGAAAATCGTTAGTTCATTACATTAAAATTGGTTTACGACTATCTTAGCATAAAGAGAGCATGTAGAGGTACTGATTAAAATGATATAATGAATCGTGAATAATATATATTGTAGACCTTGAAAATGACAAAGCAACTATAGATATGTATTGGTACCAAACGCTGAGTTTGTAAAGGGGCATTAGCACGTTATTTTAGATAAATAGAGTGATCTCACAAATACGAAAATAAATGTTTCCAATTGCATGGCAATGTCATTAAATCAATTGAAACAGTTTCAAAACAAATGTAGCATAATCGGTTAAGCTATGCGAATCCATTTCCTACACAAAAATGGCCGCCAAAGGTTTTTGCTGGATACTTCCTCTCATCTATTACTATATTTCCTCTACGACTACAGATGGTATGGTTGAGTAATGATCGTTTAATAAAAATAATATTGAAATGAAGAAAGTTCAGTATTCTGTTTATTACTTGATCTCAGTAATCAAGCATGGTTGCCGAAAGTGTACTGAACGAAACATTCCCGCAACTTGGCCGCCATTGTGACGGCGGTGCTAACATTGTGACGTCACAACCACACAATATCGTGACGTCATTCGGGCAGCGGTATTACACTAGTTTAATATCGTCGTATAAATATTAAACTGCAGGGGAGTAATAATTGGCTTTTCTAACACGGTTCAGACACGTGGTTTCCTGTGTCAGAAAATTTCATATGAGAGACAAGGACTAAATGAATACATTCAGCATTTTGATGTAAAATAAGATAATTTTGTTAATGTACAATTATCGGGGTTTAGAAAGCAATAAAATAGATAAGATGCATTTCAACATTATAAAGATAAAATGATATTAAGCGCATATAATGAATATACATGTAAATATAAACACACATAATGCCATTTCACATTTATCATATGAACAACATATGCAAGAAAATATGTTGGTATTGTTCATAAATAAAGTTATGAAAGTTAATTTTAATTTTCGTCCATTAGATCTCATCTAAATTTGCTGAAATTTCATTTACGTTAGGAGGAACATGTTTTCATGAAGGAGTGTCATGATTAATGATTTAAGATAGGTTTAATATATAGTTCGTTTAGGGCTAAAACGGTTTCATTTTATGAATAAAATATTTTATGTATCATTTATGATAATGTTATCTGTACTTAAGGGGAGACCAAAAAACAGAGGGGTTGGTCACAGAAACAATATATGTATGCTTTAAATTACTCATCTTTTGATATCCTACATAATTAAACAAACATCTGGATGGTAGAGAATTTACTAATGAAACAGCACCATATGTCTAGTAATTTATTCATTTTATTCAGTTTTGATATGCACTGTTCCAATACTGAAAAGTAACATTGACTTCAACACATTACTTTCACTCTTCATTACCCATAACTTATTATTTGTTTGTTTTGTCCCATTTTAGTTTTGACATGAAGTGTCACTCTGTTTTGAGTGCAATTGTAAATTCCAATGTTGTGCTCAAGAGACACCAAAGTTATCGCATACACAGTCAATCTGAAAATATTTCTCTCTTAATATTATTAAGAATTTCTTATCCTAAAGCAATCATCTACATGAAATGAGGTCTTCGTTTTGATTGTATGCAATCGTGATACTGAAACTGCTCGCCATAAAATTACGAAATTTTGTTGTCTTTTATAATTATCAATATGAAACTACAAGCAGTAACGTAGTTCTATTATTAAGATATACATTTTACGTATTATGTGTAAGATGCATATATAATTTTATATGAAATTTGTCCTTCATCAGAAGTAATTAAATGCTACAAAATTCAAGATTTTGACCATATTTGAAGCAATCATTTTACAGTAGAAAAGAAATACATAAGAGAAAAAAAAGTTTTGAATGTTATGGTAAAAATTAAACTTACCTGTTAATAGTGTGTAAACTTTAAAGAACACATAGTAGTATGAACTTCTATTCGATAATTCAATGTGAATCTTTTCAGGAAAACCAATGTTTAACTGAGACAAGTGTTAGTGGAACTATCTTCAGTTCTCGGGTTGGAACATTAACATTAATCTAACTGAAGTCTAAAAGTCTAAGAGTTAAAGATTAGAGCGAAGATTAAAACATTGTGTGTCTTTCAATACACTTTATCTAGGATTGAGTTGCGGGGGTTAAGGTTTTTAAAATAAAGTTTCATTTCAGTTTTAATCCTTAAACTGGACGATTTAACCTCGAACACGTTTACCAAATGATAAAAAACCATATGACAATGATTGTGCCAATCCAATAACAAGCGCACTTTACACTTCTGATGAAGGCATTCCACTTTACTCCTAACTTTTATTTACACTCCCTCGAAGTCAGCGAATAAATGGTATTTGTGTTTGTGTTGAGATTCAAAATCAAATTATTTCTGTATAAGAATCATCTTATTTCCTGACTCCAGTCTATTTCAAGTTTTAATTCCTTATTACGTTTTATTTTCAACGTGTGTGTTTCGAATATGGTGGAAACACAGAGTAAGCTTAGTTAAGGATCATCATTCAAAAGCCTTCTTCAAATACATATTTTTTATCAAAATTTGATAACTCTTTCAAGAACAACGAATGGATTGCTAGCTTGAGACAAAAATAACTTTCTCTTTTTCATATTCGAACACCCCATTATTTTTTAATGTCAAATACCTCAAGAAATGTAAACAAATTGGACTTTTGCTAGTAACCAGCAGTCTGATAAAAACATGTTTTGATATCTACATGGGAAGAGTTTTGAAATAGCAGCACCAGCAGCACAACCAAAGTATCACCTTAGCAGTTATGATCTTTAACATTCACTGATATGGAATAGATTTGTACAGTTGAAACAGAGAAGGAAATTGCAGGATCTATATTGTTGATACAACGTCTGGTGCAACTAATGGAATCCTGAACAGGTCAAGTGAGTGGTTGAGTCGTCGAGCAGCATAGGTCAAGAATAATTTCAAGGACTCTGTTATGAATCAACATTCATTCATCTCTGTCACGTACCGTGGTTTTGAGCAAATAGAGAGACGTTTGGGATGTAACTTTGATTTGTTAAGGTGCACACAACCTGGAAATTGGACGTATATTAAGATCTCTTTGATTTGACAAATTATACATAATTCTAATGTAAAAATATAATTCATACTTCATGCACCAGCAACAATGATGTCTTCAGAATTAATTCAATATTGTATAGATGATAATATTTAGCTTACACACAGAACTGATTTGGGCTTCGTTACGATAATAAATTTGAGCCAGACATCTTAAATAGGGGTTTGAACACATAGTTTGAACATATATCCTTACAATAAATCTTCTTCATTTTTTCTCAAGTCGGTCTACGAGAGTTGTCCAAAAGGTTTCCGGCCTGAATATGAAAACATGCCTGAAACGCAACCATAATGTGCGTGCATGAAGGAACTTATTTGACGTGTAAATGGCATGAAAATCTTGAGATGCATACTCTTCAATTGCATATAATAACCTTTCATTCAAAGGTACTCTCACATCAATGGAGAAAAGTGAATGTAGGGCTGTTTGAGACTGACGATGACGTCATTGCTGCAGTAGAGGAGTTTTTGGGGCCTCGTGATAAGAACTGGTTTTCAGATGAGTTGCAGATGTTACAAAAACGTTGGAGAAAATGCATTGAAGTTAAGGGTGTTTATGTCGAAAAATAAGTTTGAATATTTCTTTGATTTTGAAGGTCAGGCCGGATTTTTTAGGACACCCCTTGTATACCCTGATCTCTTTCGAGCCAAATCCCTCGTACGGCTGACGCGGCCTGATGTTCGTGGCTGTGCTCACCTGTTATTATCTAAGTCAATGAAATGTCGTTATCCAAGAAGCTTGAAGCTACTCTTTTGAAGTTAACGGTCTTTTCCATCCGGGTTGTGCCGCTGTTGCTAGATGCAAGTCGTCTCATTGGCTGGTTAGATAGATAGCGATACGAGGCTTTTGGCTTAAAGGATATCAGGATTTATGGAAGGAGCTGGATCAGCGGATTCAATTACGCTGATGTAGCAGGGTGAGTGCTTTCTGGCAATGCTTCTCTCGCCTGACTATCGCACGAATAGACGAGATTATTTCAACCCTAGACATTCAAATCACTAAATGATATCCTGTTAACCCGAGCAAATGGTATGTCACTGTCAATTGTTCCCTTGCATCTCTTGTAATATCGCTTTTATGTTTTTAAGTTTTGTTCTTATATGTGATCACTTCTTGAATAGTTAAAGTGATATTATTGTCATTTCAAGATTTGGAAAATTCACTCCATCCAAAAATTAGTTTTTTTTAAAGTTCTATAAAATTAACTACAAGTGGTACATACTAATATCTAAATTCACATTTATTAGGCACAGATGTGAGACAAGGGACTAATATATTCCTATGTCACCCTTTATGGAATGCTACATAAGAATTTTATTACTAAATGTTTAATTGAACTGAAATGTAGAAACTAGAATGTTCCAAAACCTCACAACTTTTTACATGAAAGGCTATAGATAATTATCATTCTGTTCAAGCGGCTGTCAGTAGTTACCCAGGGTCATGCAGACCAATCGGTGAACGAGATTCAAACATGAGGTGGGCTAACAAATATCTTTGTCCTTTGGTAGTTTCATGTCTGTACAAAAAAGAAGCTGTTGCTCAAACAAACACATACCCATGAACTCATCAAGAACCGGAGAAGATTGCAAAATGATTCAATAATGTCAACCACTATTAAATCCATTTTGTATGATTAATAACACACTTTACAGGATGACATGATTATTTCACACATTATTCGACCAGCAGTTTATCAACAACCATTGGTGTTGAAGTTGGCACAGTGGGTTTGTAATGTCTGCAGATGGAACATTTATGTTGACGGATTATAAAACTGATTCATAAGACGGGTGCTAAAATATGAGTCTGATGATTAACAATAAACACGTTTTATGATGGTTACTTAAACTCTCATCCTATACTTTTCTGCTTGATTTCTTTTGTGAATTTCCTAGATAAAAAGCTATGAAATGTATATGTTTATGACTGTGTGCTCTGTGCCTACTTGATAAATCGTATTAATGTTTTTAAACATGTCATCGTTTGTACACAATTATTCAAACAATGTGGATATCTAAAAGACACACATATACTAATACAAAACTATATTAACTTGTATCTCAAAGGTGGAAATGATTACACAGGGATGGAATTTGCATTTAAAACTAGAGCTTATTCCACCAATGTTTACTGGATTATTGACCGCATTTCCCTCGATAATCACATAACACTGTAGTGATATTTCCCAATCACAAACTAAGTAAAGTGATTTCTTTATTTTTCATTTATATATTGGAGGTCTTAATATATAATATATAATATATAAAACCTTTTGACTTTCTGAAGCAAAGAAACTCAAACCAAATTGTTTCTTTAACTCAGGCTATTGGTTGTGCTAGTAAAACATGATCTAAAATTTAGTGTTTAACAGACACTCACACTTGATTACACATGGTTGTTCATGGTTTCTATTTAAGAATCAATCAAAAGAGATTTGTGACCCTATTTTTGGTTTAAGAACATCCAAATCTTAAGAGTAAATCATTGCTCTCTGTTTTCTGATGTCTGAGAAGAAAGTATTGAAACATTGTGAAAATGCCTAATTTTTTCCAAAATGTAAATGAAATTACCAACACAGAATTAAATTTTTTTTGTAAAAGCAGAATACATAGTTACTTTGTCAATTTTTAAGATTTAATGATAAATATTGTTGTCATGGTTAAAATGGTTATTCAAATTTATTACTCGCCCGTGTAAGACACTGCAGTATTATATCTACAGGCGAAATTAAACTATTGTAAAACCGCTGTGCGTATAGCACCACAATATTGAGTGGCTGTGACGTCACAATGTTAGCATCGCCGTCACAATGACGGCCAAATCGTGGATTTTATTGTTCAGCAGACTTGCGACAATCACGCTTGATTGCTGAGGTCAACTAGTAGAAAGAATACTAATCTTCCGTCAATGCAATACTATTTTCATTTAAATCGTTGACGATTTGGTATTAAACTCGCTTTCGCTCGTTTTATACTTAATCATCAACTTGTTTAATAAACATTGTATTGAATGGAAGGTCGTTTAGTATCTTCTATATATTCACCATACTTTAAATATGATATGAGTTCAAAATTTCGTTATAATCGTTCATAGAAGAGCGATATTCGTTTTATCTCATTATATAAACGAACGTCAGATATTTCCACAGGTCTCCATAATCTACAAGTTTTACTTGCATCAAGCTATTTAAGGACAGTCTGCTAAATTCATTTATTATCTTTAGCAACCTCATACCATATAATCGTCATAACCTTTCCATCAATATCATAAACCACGTCTACAACATCAACATTGTGCGTGAGGTTCAGCTGGAAGTTGACCTCGAACTCAAGGAAACCTAATCATAGATACTTCATTATATGATGACTGTAGCGTCTCAGAGTCTTTATGCTATCACCAGAACATACTGTCCCCTTTACCTTGATAAGTTGTCCATTAAAACCATTGTGGGTAAAATCATTCCATATATTTCTGTAATGCCTGTCTAAAGAGCATTGTATTCAGGTTATTGAAGCACGTAAAAGATAATGAAACTAAATTTCTATGTACAAATTGTACAGCTGCCAAGTTTACAGTCCATGCCAGCATACATATTTCTCTTCTTGATTTAGAATTGCTCTGAAGTTGACATTGGGAACAAAGCTTATAGTAAAATCCTTACTCTTACAAGCTAAACTGCATTACATTGAAAAGGGTCAATTTGATTATTATGGACTTAATAAGGCATGCCATAAGATATCAAATTGTTAAACGTAACTTTCAGAATATTGCCTTTTACGTAGAATGGCGAATGAACCAGTATCACATTTCATCATACATTGTAGATGAAGATGCTAAAGAGAATTTTGTAAATGTTACATGAAAGTGCACCCAACATTTTGTACAAAGAAAACTAATGAATTCCGAACATGCCTGAGCATATCACTTCTGAGGTTTTTCCACTCTTACTCACTGTATGAATGTTTGATATTCATTAAATGTTTCAATACTACAGGATGTGGATAACCAATTTCAGCCTTCATTGAGGATGATGTTCTTAGCAGGATAAAGCCAATGTCTACTCATACAATTAGTTGAAATCCTATGCAGATATCAATGCAAATTTCGAAAGTGAAGTGCCAGAATCGTTGACTTGAAAACACAACAGAACTGTCCATTCAAAACAGGCAATTGGTGGTTCTCGTAAAACATGATTTAAAGCCCCGTGTTTTACAAACATTACTCACTTGATTACACAAGGTTCGAGGTATTTGTTATCAGAATGAGAAACTAATTCTCAAGAAAATGAATATTGATTAGAAAGGAAAATGCATTTAACCATCTTGGCTTAAGTAGGTGTTTGTGTCAATACTTTTACAAAACCTATTACCTTCAAGATCTAAAAACTTCACTAATCATATTTGAAAAGTAAATGAAATTTAAGCTTAGAGTATCTTAATATTAGCATCTCAAACATAACAAAACTCACACCAAAACCTATCAATTAAAAAAAACAACTATATATAGTAGTATTTTCTGTAAATAACAACTTCTTTGAAACTTATTTGCTGTAATTTAAACCCTTGTTATTTCAATTAATAATAATTTGCAATTGTCTTTGAAGTAGGAAAAAAATTTGGCTTATGACAAGCTAACAGTTTGACAGGCTAGGATTAACACTCCCTGCCAGCTGAATCTTTACATTGAACACATTGCTCAAGCCCTTGTTCCAAATAGTTGAAAAGGGGTTAACAAAAATTTGAGCCACCAACATAATGTAACCTTACATTTGTAAATTTGTGAGGAAAACACCTTTTGAGAAAGCGGGACACTGTCTAGTCACAGTCAGCGAGGCAACAGAGATCAAGATCAATTAATACACACTATCAATAAGTTGTATCCGTAATAAATGTAATAAACGTTGGTGTTCTTGTTTGTCAGTGTCCAAAGATTGTCAACAAATCCTACTTTTGTTTAGAAACTAATCTGGATTAACCATTTGAGAATCAGGCACAGAGGGGCGGCATTGGTCACACAAATCAGAATGTTTTTTCAAGTAAGTAGTATGGATTTAGCCTTCATTGATCTCGGACGAATAACCAATGGAATTGTTAACACAAGAACTCGTTTAAGATAATGACACGAGAGAAGATTAGTACTGAATGTAATACGAGACCCTGACACGTCTTGCTACTCGAGGATACTTTGTGAAGAAACTGGTTCTTGAAACACAATTCTTCCACCTTTTCAAGTTTCAGACAATTTTACATGAGTATCCCCGCATTGGAACATTACATAGGAACATCCATTAGGACCACGAAAGCGGAGTGTATTGAAAGAAAGCAGATGAATAATAAGGGGAGTTAAGATAGTGATAAAATAAATAAATTCAACATTCTTAAGGACATTATGACATGAAATACGTACAATTTAATCGACATGGACGTATTTCAAAAGGAATCTTTATCCTGCCATGTCACTCTTGAGTTGCAAATGTTTGTTTGTATGGCTTTGGAATCAATACAAATGAAATCGGATCCAATTCAACATCTTGAAAAAAATGCCAGTTATAATTACATGTACCTTACATAAGATTTAGAGGATAACTGTCTTTCCGTGTATCATGTTTATCTTATCTACCTCACGATATGAGATAAACATGATATTTGTTAAGGGAAGGGCCATATTCATTCCATTATTGACTTTTCGCTATATTCATTATTCACTCTCAATAATAGATGTAATGATTTTATCATTATACTAACAACTCATGCACATATACATGTATGAATAGTTCACTCAATTAAGAAAACCTATTTGAGTTTAAAGGTTATTTCATGATAATCCTCTAAGTCACTTCAGACAAACATACAATCGATTCAACACTTCAGATGACTTTTGAGTAATACGAATATAACTGGAATACAATCTCATAGTCTCTCTTGATAGAGTTGTCGGCTCGGTGTTCATTTAGTTGTGTTTTGAAAGTGCCTGATAGCATAACTAAGATGCCGATGATGACGGCATGAATGTTTTTGACTTTTGTGTCTAAGTTTTTCTATGGAGTTCCTATGAAACCAAAAGTAAAGTGGAATTATTCTTTCACGAACAAGATTGGTTTTCTTTTGTAAAAATATGCAATGTCAAGACATGAATGAATTAGTCCTGTTTTCATATTTGAACATTTCATCACACTAAGGTGTAGGATCTATTTTATGTTAAAAAATGTTCGGGTTTAATCTTAAGAAGGCTTGCTCAAACCAATATGAAAAAACATTAATTTGATTTGAACATTCATCACTTGATAAGAGAATTGTGCTAGCATAGCAAACAGTTATACATTATAAGATTAATTCATATGGAAGAGATTTGTTTAGTTGAAGCAACGGACGTTACGTCAAGCACTATCTTGTCAGTGGAACGTCTGGCGCAACTAATGGAATCCATAACTTGTCAAGAGAGTGGTTGAGTAGTCAAGATTGTTCAGCAGAAACCAGTTACAAAACAGCCTTTATTCACTTCTCGTTTTACACAAAATGACACAGTTTGGTTTGCGGCTTCAATCTGTCAAGGTATGAATAACCATGACATTTGATACAGACTCATAGATCTATTTAGTTTCACTTAAAGTCTGATTACATACTATAATTAATTTTTTTCTTAAACGTAAATGGTTTAATTATGATTTGACTATGATACCAATGACTTGACATTTATTTTATGAACGTACTCATACTGTGTTGAAACGTAAAAAATATACTATATCAGTTCAATATCTCTGAAACTTTAACGTCTTCAGAAACGAAATCTATTTTGTACATACAATAAGATTATGTAGATATATTTCGCTTATATAGACACTGTGGTACGTTTGCTTAGGGAAATAAAATGCAGGAACAAATTTTACCAATTGCAAAACACTAATCTATAATCAATTAAAGGATCCCTTAAACCTCAAGTATGGAATTTTGTTTCTCTTAATTTCCCCCAATAAATATTAGCGTTTGCTAAATGTATTAACTTCAAATGGGTAAGGCATATCACCATTAAACTCGGTCATCCGTAGTCATGAAGAATAAAAAAAAATCCTCGGAGGCCATTTTTGTGTGAACACCATTTAATCATTTGAGATTGAAAAATGGATTCGCATAGCTAAATGGAGCACGGTACTTTCTTTCGATTAAAAAACATTGACTAGCAATTTGTAATATTCATATTCATTTTCGTGAGATCACTTTATTTATTTAAAAAAACGTGCTACTGTCCCTTTAAGCTAAGCGAATCCTATTACGATTGTTTCTTGGGGAATATTTGAAGAAATAAATTTTCTGTTAAACGTGCTACATTGCCTTATAGCATAAAAAACCTCATCTTGGTTCGATTGTGTCAATGAATCTTGAGCCAAAGTTTTTTAATCAGGGTTTGAAAGCATATATTCATCATAGCATATGATATCATATTTTTTACTTATTTTATCGTTTCTAAAGCTAAAAGTTAAAATTACTATTTAGAAAGTCTTTTTCAGTCCATCGTTGATCAGATGTTCATGTAAAAGTGATTGCAATTTGTTGGAACTATTGATCATTATCAGTTGATGGTTGGTATTTGTGTTTGTAAGTGTTAAACTTACAAGTGATAAATGGATTTTAACATCGCAAAGAAAAAAACCTGTACAAGAGGCCCGATCAAAGATTACTTTTCAAATGAATGAATGTCATAAAATTATCACTGGTCACTGCGTTGTGTGACATTGAGTCAAAAACAATTTAATGCCTCATTGAAATTTGAAAGTTAACATTAGATTAGAACAATATTATTGTGTTACAGTTTGTTTTTGAGGTTGGCTTTTAACCTTGCAATATAAACTGAATTTTAAAAATACTGAAAAGAAATAATGATTTTTTACCAATAATGAAAATATATTAGAATTTGATTCATATTTTGAATAAGTTGCATACACATACATCCATATGTGCATTTTTAGAATTAAATCTTAAATTCTCTTGAATGTGAGTCGGAGTTTGTGGACAGCTTAACTCAACACTTTAAGTTGAAATGAAGACATAAAAGTTCACACTGATTTTTTTTGCGAAAGAAGTCTCCTATTAAAAGTTAGATTATGTTGTGATTTTAGACAAAGGCACACAGTAAACTTATGAATATGTTAATCGAAATATGCATTAATGTATAGCAACACTAGACAGTAACTGAATTCATTGAACAAGTTGTATTTGTAAGATGCTGAGGTTTTAAAAAACGCTTAAGACAAAGAATGGTGTCTGTCTTAAGAGCATCTTGCTTATGGTAAGAGCATCCGAATGTTTTTGCAAAGTCACAAATTACACAAACTGATAAAGTCAATTAGGAAAATCAGAGATGGTAATAATTCTACTCACATGATAGATGCTTGAAATATATAATGTTTTTCAAACTAGAATGAGCTTAGCTACAGGTAACAGATAACTAGTTGATGGCATTGATAATGAAAGTTTTGTAACATGTAGCTGTCACTTAATATCCATGTGTATATTGCATCAAAACCTTAGGCGTTCAATCACCTAGATGCTCATGATAAATCAATTTTATAAAATAAAATTCAAATCCTAAAGGTGGCGGGATATCAGCAATTATGATTCTTGATCAATGAAAATGTCATTGGCATGATAAACCCATCTGATATTTGTAGTCTCATTTTGGGTCATATGCGGATAGTGATACAAATTATCTTGAAATGATGACACACATTTTAACATTGCAAACGTCTTTTATAGTCACTGAAGATTATTTTGATTTAATTTAGCGTGAATGTCAACACAATGCCAGTGAGGAAAACTTGTACAATTTACCTAGCAGGTAATATTCTGCAAAAGGAATGTTATGACATGCATGATAAAAGGTTTATCACAAAGGCTTATAAAATCATCATGTTTATTCCTACTGCAGGAGATTCACTATCCCCAATCATACATGTGGATAATCATTAAATTACATTCATATCCAAAATTACATGATTGCTACTAAATATCAGTGAAATGTTTTTGAAAATAATTCATAATAAATCATAATTCAAACCAAGTTTTCAGTAGCAGGGTTGCATTCACTTTTAAATGACAGGATATCCTTTGTTGTTATAACAATCACTGTTTCAGGAATTATATATTGAAAGATACATATTCAATTATATACCTAAATTTATTGTGAAATTGATTGAAGGTGTTTTTGTTTTTCTGATGATTGTAACTGTTATTTTCCGGGCTTAACTAAGGTAGAATTAATAAATGAAGTGGAAAGATCAGTTATATTCCCCTACAAGTAGTCGTGAAATTGTGAAACAATGTATAAATCCTAAAATTCAGCAGAACCTTATCATGACCTAATCCATAATTTATTGATTCGAACAACACTCATTTCAAACCATAACAGAATCATCATTCGTAACAGGCAATCGGTTGTTCTCGTAAAACATGATTTACAGCTCCATGTTATACAAATATTTCACACTTGATTTCGTAGGTTTAAGGCATTTGTTATCAGAATGGGTAAGTGATCTTTAAGGAAATAAATATTGATAGGAAGCCAAACTGTTGAATAAGCTTGGCTTAAAACAGGTTCTGAAGACAATGCTTAGTCCAAGGAATATCAGACTGAACATCAAATTACGTATATTCATTTGAAAGGCGAATACAAGTTAAACACAACTATCTAGATAGTGTAGCATTGTCTACAGCCATTGTTCAAACTAATTTGTTAATTGATGAGTATAAATTTCTCAGAAGTCTTTTGTTCTATTCTAGAACATGCTTATTATTTTCTATGACACTGGGTGTCCGCTTTGTTAAACATTGATTCAACATCGTTATTTCTTTTTCATTAAAAAATCTGTCTGACTAAATATTGTTCCAAATGAAGTAAGGTGATTTTTGGCATTTGGAATAGCAGCGGCTTGAAATAATACAGTCGGATTTAAACAGGGACCTCTTCATACCTCCTCCTGTTTCAAAGATAAATTCCGAATTCAACATTGGCATAATAAGGAGACTAACTAACTTCACAGAGTCAGTTGGGTAATTATTATTCCTTCAAACCTTCGTCCTTCAAGATATCAATCGACTTTTCTGGTGAATCAGTTAACTTGTTGGAAGACCAGAGCAATACATTCATAAGGAGGAAACCATGTTAGGTCGATATGTTCCGCATCTTTGAATGCTCTTGGCAACATCGGTTAGATATTCAAAAAGGAAATATGTGAGTTACATCTTACATTCAGATCATATTGCTATAATCAAGAACATAAAGAAATAATTTAAAAATTATTAAAGGCTAAATAAGATTGCAACTTTGTTAGGAAAACATACATCTTTTTAGTTTTATATTTTCGATATATTTTCAATGTTCATATGGATCAGTGAGTACCATACAATAACATTAGCTTTAGACTATCTCAACACTAACAAAGATTGGAAAATCTAGGCCCTAATTGTAACGACTGGTGGTCAATGAATGTTAATAAACCTTACATTCAATGAATGAAAAAGCAATCACTTTTCCTTTAAATAAGTGAGTGAAGGAAATGATTTACAACCAACATAATCATGGTTTTCTTTTAGAAGTAAGCCAAGTAGCGATCGTTCACCTAAATTTTCCAACATGGAGTTTTCAGGAGTAGTCATAACCCAAGATAACAGTAAGAGAGGTAGATTTGATATGCTCATGAAATTCAATTGCTCGATTTTCAATTTGTTGGGTTGACAGGATCGACGTATGGACACATCTCATGATTTATTCCTTTCGATTGCAGCTGACATTTGCTTAAAACCTGACGTAAAGCTGACATGTTACTGAACTTACACCTCCACTACGACTGTAACATGAATCAGCTTTTGACCTAAATGTTTCTAGTAATGCTGATTGATGTATGTTTAACATATGAGATTAACAGATTCAAGAATGTGGATATATTAGGAAAATAAATGGTCAGTTAAGCTCAAAAGTAAATTCTAACATGACAGGAAAACTAGAATAAAAACACTGCTTTCTGATTGATTACCAATATAAATTTTGGAGTGATTATTTCGCTGATAATCACCTCTAAATATTTACGACCGATTCACATTCACACGCGCACGTTGACAAACTCGCTGAACTAAATTAATTTTAAATCAATACTATAAAGACATTGGTTTTTTTAGTAATTTATAAGATAAATCCATTCTTTGGTTATTATTTGTTAAAGTAGTTTATTTTTTTATCAATAAATTTAATTTTAAACCGAGCTCGCTTCGTACCGTTACGAGCGGCAATAGCGATTCGTCAAGTGAACAGATGAGACATACGTTATTCTTCAACTATACAAACTGCTTTCCTTTCCCCTCTGTCATTCATAAGTGAATTTCCAGACAGTATATTCAACCATGACAAACTATACAGCTTTCTTGATCGTTCATTCAATCAGTTCACTTGTTGCGTGAGGAGTTAGCGCTAGCAGTAAACAACTACTTTTAGAGTAACGTCCCTTGATTGGGTCAGTCCTTATCGGCATTCTAGGGATGATAGATGACCTTTGTATAATTTACGTGAAAAACGTATCTCTGTGACGGGATAAAAAAATCTGTCTTTTGTTGATATTATCGTCAAAGAAATAAACACTTAAGGGGTTCTATTTTACAAACCTATTGGTTTATTTTTTTTAATATTCTGGTTTTTTTTATTGGAGCGTGTTCTTTGAAAATGGAACTATAGCGTAGTTTCAACAGCAAGTCGAACTGGTTTGTACTGGTTCGATCTAACTCACATTGTTGTTGCGCAAGGCGATTAAGTTCCTCATTATTTTTCTAATTAGTCATGTTAGAATGAAGATAAATCCATTCTGTTTTTTATTTTGGGGTTGTATGTTGTGCATTTTCACCCCTAAATAAACATTACAAACCTCGCAAGCTCGGTTTGAAATTAAATTTAGGGGTATAAAATGCAAAATAAAAAATAGAATGGATTTATCTCCTAATTCACGAACACATTTAATAAAGAATGCCACTTAACATTCTTAAAGTTGGGAATTCTTGTGGACAATCTGAAAATGAAATCCTTCATAAAACGTGTCATTGCCCCTTTAATACAAACTATAGTGTGCGAAATGATCTCAAACGTTAGGTTTTAAACAATTCCAAAGACGTGAGAAACAATGTATGTTGGCTTCTTCATATCCATTAAACGTATTGCTTCATTATTTCCATAGGCAAGTCTAATTAGTTTTCAAACGTTTCATTTTCAAAGAAAGAGTTTGAAAATCTAAAAGCCTTTGTTACTTTTCATACCTAGACAAATAGGAAAAGTTGTAAAATATGCAAGGAATTGTTGATAATGATTGAATTGAATCCATATGAGCACACACATTGTGTGTTTGTTTTGGCTATTAGGTTACAAACAAACTAAATTTAATAGATAATAAATCCTTTACCACTTGTATTCACTGTATTCACAGCCGTTGCGTTCTGGTTCACATGTGTCTGAAAATTGCCACATCCTTATAATGTTAAGATACAAGCTCTAGTGGTATGTCCTTTATCATACAGAATGATCTACAGAAGTGGAAAAAGCTAATCTGATCAGAATATTGTTTACCAATAGTGTGTGCCGTTGATTTCCTTTTAATTCTTTTCAGACGAATTACCAATGGCGTTGTTCTGTCAGGTCAACACTAAAGCTCGTTTAGGATTCCAATGATGCGAGAAGATTGAAATCTCAGTAATATAAAACCCTTAAACGTATGGCTACTCAAGAATACTTGTTTAATTTAAACATACTTCTGACACGTTCTTTCCTGTTTCAGAAATGTTCACATGAATAACACGGACTAAAGAAAATTATTCAACATTTTGACGTAAAATAGTTTGGTGTTTGCAACGTTCACCTCCTTAACTCGTAATTGCTCTCCAGGTTTACTTGACATTCTGTGAAAAGGGACTCGTATTTTGTTTTCAGGGGCAATATTTTTTCACTTTATGAACAAATATTATATTCCTGATATATAAAAAAAGAATTCTGTAAACAGCAGGAAAACAAAAACTTAGGGTTGGTCATAGAATTTTTTTTATGTTGGCAATATGTCTATGTTTTCCAATGTTTACTCTTTCAGCATTGAAGAGCGTTGACTTCAATACATAAGTTTGTTTCATTCATTACCAACCACAAACGTATTATTTGTTTGTTATGTAACATTTCATTTTTATTTGACGTATATATGAAGTATCACTCTTTTATAAAGGCAATTTCAATTTGATTGCGATTATTGCATTTCCTTGTCAGTTGTGTGCTCTAGAGACGCCAAAAGAAAACAAATGTACAGTCAGTAAAACCGTTATTGTTTTGTAACAAAAGATTTCTTATCCTGAAGCAATCATCAATTTACATGAAATAGCGTCTTCTTATTTACTGATGCTAACGTTGCTTTACATAAAAGTACATTTTGTCATTGAATTGAGGCCCTTTTAAGAGAAAGATGATCTACAAAGATTTGAACTCTCTGTTACAGCTTTCAATGACTGGCAGACTCACTATTTTAATTCCGGATAGAGTTATGAATTGTAGGTATTCATTAATATGATTTCAAAAAGAGAATACAACCAATATAATGCCTATCTACTAATGGAGTGCGGGGGTTAAAGGTGTCGAAAATAAAATTTAATTCAACTTTAGTCAAAGGGTCTAAAAGTTGAATGAAGATTAAAAAATTCTGTGTCTTAAAATACAATGCCTATCTAGCAATTACGTGCGCGCCTTAAGGTTTCTTAAATTCAAGTTTTTTTATTCTTAAACTGGACTATTTGACTTTCGAAAACGTTAAAAAAATGATAAAAAAACTTATGACCAAGGCTGTGCAAATCCAATAAGAAGCCTACTTTAAAACTTCTTCTGAAGAACTTTTTTTAACCACCAGAGTACCAGAGTAAACAGGCTTTCCACTTTACTCCTAACTTGTGTTTACACTCCCACAAAGTCAGCGAAGAAATTTCACTTGTGTAACGATTTTGAGGCTGTTGAGATCCAAAATCAAATTGTGTCTATATAAGAATCATCTAATATCCTGGCTCCAGTCTAATTCAAGTTTTATTTCTTATTTAAATAAATGTTCAACTTAACTGTTTTGAATAAAGTGGAGCCAAAGAACAGAATATATTAATCTTTATGATTGATAATGTTTTTAAACCAAATGAACTATCATCAATATGTCATGAATCATTCTTATTAATTGTAAAGTATATTTCTTTTAAGTCAAGTTTAATATATAAATGTAGTCGAGCTGCTGTTTTGATTGAATAAACACTGTGAGGGATGAGTGACAAATTAAGGTTTCATGAAATGGATATTTCCCGTATTTTTCTTTGTTCTTTTTGTTAATGAATGAGAATATCTAGAATACTTATTTAACTCAAAGTTAATTTGCACAGTGATATTAAAGTTTTTGACTGTTTCAATATTTTGAAAGGAGAAAATGAAACGTCCCATTATGTGTCAACTGACGTTGATGTCTTAATTCACATTTTATAAGTTGCATACATGGCACAAACAAATAGTACAAATGGTAAGTCTCATCACTTCCTGACCAATGCTATGTGCTCGGTGTAAACACAAAAGTCTGTAACTGTCCGTTTTACAAGCTGAATAACAAGAAGCTATGTTTGTCGATTTATAACATCATTATTCCCAGTTAATCCATGATCATTATATCTCTTACAACATATAAACGGCTTTTCCTATCCGAAATTGATTCTTCTTTTGAGAACAATGCATGGGGTTCTTTTTTGTAAAGAGTTACAAACTTAAGAAAAAAATAAGTTATTCCAATATTCCTATTCGAACACCCAATCATTTTAATGTCAAAGATGTAAATGATTCTAAAGAAATCCTGGCTGTAATTTCGAGAAAATGCTTGTGATTTCAAAGCTGAAAGAAAATTGATTGACATACATCACTGGAAGAGTTTGAAATAGCAGCACCAGCAGCAAATCTAAAGTAGCATTTCTACGAGCAGTTATGATCTATAACATTCACTCATATGGAAGAGATTTGTACAGTTGAAGCATAGAAGATAATTGCATCAACTACCTTGTTGGCACAACGTCTGGTGCAACTAATGGAATCCATAACAGGTCAAGTGAGTGGTTGAGTGGTCAAACAGCAGAGGTCAAGATTGATCAACAATACTCAGTCACGAATCAGCGTGTATTCATCTCTGTCCCGTATCTTTATTTGGTACAAATAGACACCTTTTTGGGAGTGGTTTGATATAAAACGAACGATCTGGAAATTGAACGCAGATACAGATGTCGTTAAAAATGAAGTTTGTTTACATAATATAACTCATGTTTGTCTTAAACCTATCTTTTGCTTCACTTGATTATTGATTATTGATGTACCTTACAACACACTCATTGAATCCAATTATGATGAAACTTCTGTAGACATAAATTAGCATTGGCACACAATAGCAATGAAATAAAATTACTCATTACATTTGAAAGTGTTGGTATGGGAATTATAAATCAGTACTAGGAAATTCAGTTATAAAAAAGGAAGAAATAATTTTTTTTATTCCGGATTATAAGTTATTTATTAAAGGCTTGTAGGTGTTTTACTATTAACTTGAAGAATGAATGTCATATAGATATCACATGTCACGATCAATGAAATTTGAAAAAAGCTTTCAATTTTCAAAGCTTCAATAGAATCGTGGGGACATGGACGAAATTTTATTTCGAATGTCAATGAAGTTTTAGAATGAACCTAATTTATATAAACTATGATAATATTCAAAGGAAATATACTAAACGTTATCATACCGTTTGAACTAGCATAGTTTTGTCTCGTGTATACATTTGGATGATTCTGTCCAAGAACGGGGCGCGTATTGATTTCTGGTTTACAAATATCAGCGTAAGGGTGGAGGAAGTCTATAGGTTTTGAATCCCGTCTAGATATAGAAAATGTAAAGAACATTGAAGATGCATATCAAGTACTATATATATAACTTCTTTAAACTGTTAAAATCAATGGTGGCATAGTGGTAGAGAACAACATGATTTATTGCAAAACAATAACCAATGCCATGTTGCTAAGTAGTTTATTGACGAACACTTATTGTAAAAATAACCCTTAAGAAAGACAAACTATACCGGTAATCACATTCATAAAAATAGTATATAAAATCAGTATCATTTATCAACATGAAAGTTTCTATTAGGGTCGTTTTAACTATTTTATCAGCCGACGAATATGTTCACACCAACTTCATAGAACATGTTTCTTTCATCACAAATGTTCTAAGATAAATGTCAAAGATAAATCTGAGTAAGATCAATATTCATCTCTTCAAATATAGCCTTGAATGTCAGCGCAAGAGTCGTGATGACTAAATAAGAGCTTATAAAATCCGAGTCCCACAATATGTAATTCATTTGTTAAATTTGTTGCACGATGAAGAATAGGACTTGAGTTTAGGATTTGGTGTCAGGATTCAAGTTTGAGCCCTACTTTCTTTTAATGTAAACAACCCTCAACATACAATGAATTGTTATTATTCAAAGCAGAGAAAAATAGAACATGACATCTCGTCAATATTGCATGCCTGTGATAGATTTGCTGACAACATTTGGTGATGAAGTTAGAAATATTAATTGCCCAAGGCTGCCAAAAAAAGGAAACTTTTGAAACAAGATCTGTTGATTTAACTTTTGGAATGGAAATCAGTTGCTTGAGTTAGCGTTCAATTTAACCATCCTTTCATGGTTATGGTCAAACATAGGAAACAAAGGATGATTAAACCTATTGCACATGCATTCTGTTTTTCATCATCAATAAGTTAGTTGAATTTAACATAATGACATATCATATTATGTCGTTATTCAGTTCCCTGCATTTAAAATTTCACTGAAGTTATTTGTGTTCCATGACCTTTTGAAAATTCATTGATCCGTTTCACAAAGAAATACGATATTGAAAAAAGACATTTCAACCAAATGTAGTTTTTCCCCTGGTGATTTTTAAATGACAACAAAAAATGTTATAAACTTTGACTTTGATGTATCAATATGTGTTAACATACATTATGTTTTTACCAGTATAATTAATAAAATCCTTCCTTGGCATGATATGTTTTAATTCTTCTTTTTCTAGAAGTTATTGATAATCATTGAATATTCATTTTGCAATGAATTGCAATGAATTTGACTGAATTGTTACTAATAATGAAGGTCTTCATTATTGATATAATGGAAGAAATGAGTTAAACATTTAAGAAATTATTTTCACTTTCTTTGTTTTTATTTGGTAACATTTCAATATAACCATCAACATTTGTAACACATTCAATATCAATCTTGAGTTCAACCATCAAGAATAACCTTTTTTTGTGAAAAACTAATATTGCCAAAACTGGTGCTCCAAGTGATTTATGGAGACATCTCAGGGAAATTACAAAAATTATAAAACCCTGAGAGTGATGATTGCCTTGATAACAAAGGTTATTGTGACTATAAAATAGAATGCGATAAATATTTATTGCCAAATGCTTGAAATTTAATCAGATTGAATACTAAGTCAAAGCTTGAAAACATTATGCTTGTGATTCCTGGCGCCAACGTTTCTGTTTATTTCGATTAGGTTGTAACAATATAGAAAGAAGTATCCTGACTACTAAAAAAATATTATAATCATATTAGATGTATTGAAACAAAATAATAATTACACACATCTAACAGGATATCAATTTTAAAACACTTTTAGATTTGTTAAATTAATTTTAAGTGTTTCAAGAAGTTTTAGTGTTTTCTTTTTATCAGAAGAGTTGTCATACATAAATATTTTTTCATAAAACAAGGTGGTAAATCATTGGAAGTTGTTTTGTGATCATGATTAATCAAAGAATCTTATTGTAATCTCACATCACAACATCATTATATATATATATATATATATATATATATATATATATATATATATATATATATATATATATATATATATACATAGAAGTACTATATATATATATATATATATATATATATATATATATATATATATATATATATATATATATATATATAAGGTCAATTATTTGTACTTCCCATCAGAGTAATTTCAAATAAAAGTTTTTTGTTACATTTATATTCAAAATGAGGACTTCAGTTCTGAAATACTGGAAATATTTCACCAAGCAATGCTGACAATGCAATGAAAACATGCTTACTTTTATATTTAAAATAAGTAGCGTGAAACGTAAGAATGTTTGAATATTCTGCTATTTGCTCATGAAATAGAGTGCTGAGTAGTTTAATCTGTCAGAGATAAAGTGTGGATATCTAACCCTAGAAATTTGCAAAATGCAAAAAAACAAAACTATTTAAATATTTGACATTTTAGTTTTCGTATGTTGATACACTTACAAGTTATTTATGTCCAGAACTAACAAGTCTCTACAAAATAAGAAAAAATAAAACATTTTAGAATAAGTTTTTCTAAAAATCATCTTTTTTTAAAATCAACTGTTAAAAGTATATCAACATGTATATGTCACATGCTGTTTATGTATTAGATAAGACAGTGTATTTGCTATGTGTGCTTATGTTTTAACTCATTCTGTATAATGTGAAATATGGGGTGGAAGGCCTACAATTCCGAAATAAACATATATACATATATAGTAAGAAAAATTTATTATCATTTTTAATTTTGTCGTTTCCCTCGAGGCGAGATAGGCAACCTCAGCGTCAGGCAACACCGCAAGCACTAACTGTACCAACATCTTACCAACTCGCCTGCCTAAATCTTGAAATGAAGCCACTTTACTTCTTTCTTGGCATATGATCTTATACTTCAAACGGAAATAAAGATTAAGTGAAACTGAACGAATATACAGGTGGAGGAGAAATGATATCTCCTTCATAAAAGATAATCATTTAATCATAAAACTGGAATATGTTACTTATATGCAATGACAATCATATGAACATGACTTTGTCAATCCAATAAAACTGTTTCTATGAGAAGCTTCCTTTAAACATGATGTGAAGATCTTCTTAACCAACGTTTTGGTGTTTTTGATATGATCACATCATTACCCTCAAGACAGTACAAGCGAGGAGATTTTTGACGTTTTTAAAAAATATGCTAATTCAGTAAAGCTTTCAAATAATTCAAAAAGATTTGTCCTCACACTTGGATGATAAACCATTACTAAAATGAAGAATATGCAATAGATCAACTTTCATTAAGTGGAAGAAGTACATATGTCTTTACGCCAATTAATGTATTCCGCCATAAAAAGTACCATTATTATTTTTTTAAAATCTTCAAATCATAAGCTATGTCCTTTAATTATGAATTTCAGTTTTTTCAATGTTATCAGGCATAGGTAACTGTAAGTCTGAATTGACTTAAATCACTGTGGTTGATGAGTGGCAACTGTTTGAAAATTCAGGATTTGCAACGATTGCCTTATTCCAGGGTTGTCATGTGATGTAATGGAATAAAACTAAACTTACACAGGTCGTTAGGTGTATCATATTTCAAATATTCTATCTCTTCTCTTCTTTCTCTTTTGGGTTTACCTAAAATTATAGCAAAATTTATCTGTACAAATAAGTTTTTTAAAACTGAGATAGAAGAAATTGAATTAGTTGCAACAAAAGAGTTACAAATAAAGATGGACTTTTATGCCACAGAATTTAACAAATAACGAGTGTGAATTTTTCTTATTAACCGAGTGAGAGAGTGAGATCGTAAAAAGACATGTGACACCCTTGCGAGGGTAATTATTTCATCATTTCCGTTTTCAATGTAAAACACATGGAAATATTCAGAAAACGGTCTGCTTTCTTTGCGACGGCCCGATACAGTGACATCACGAACAATGGTTTTATGACGTCACAAATGACGAAATACGGTAACTCGCGCTTAAACGATCGTTGCTAGGTAAAAGTGATATGTGTACATGTGCTCATATTGAAAATATGTCATCACTTATAAATTAATAAATATATATCGTCCTTATTTATGACGCTTGATACTAGATTATAAGAGTCCTTATATAACTTGAGGTAAAGTTGAATTTCGTTTAATGGTTTAACTTTACTGATTATTTTCGAATGTTCAAATGTTTGAATGGGGAATGCTCTAATAGCCTCAGGTATTTCAACACTTACCAACAACAACACAATAAACTTCATGCAATACAACCTCATTTAGGTTATAAATCTTCTTTTACCCGTCAGGAAGCATATGTTTTGCGACGATGTCGCATTGGACACAGCCATCTCACTCATTCCTATCTTTTAAAGGGGGAAGACCCTCCTGTGTGTATTCCCTGTCAGTGTCCACTCACAGTTAAGCACATCCTGTGCGAATGCTGGGACACTGCACAAGTAAGGGAAACATTTTACACAAATGTTTCAATTTCACAACTTTTTAATCAAATCGGTGAACACCGTATTTTATCCTATCTAAAGGAAATCAAACTATTTGATAAGTTGTAAAATTATATACAAAGTATTTCAGCTTTTAACCAACTCTGTGATATTTTGCTGATGTGTTTACAGCCTTCGTGCTGTATCATGTTTTTGCTTTTGCAATCAATTACATTTCATTAAATCTCACGCCGCTAATGGCTGAAATATTGCCCAAGCGGCGTTAAACAATAACTCACTCACTCACTAGTTCAACACTTACAAGGGCAGAGCACGTTTTATGAAAGATTTATTTCTTCAAATTTTCACCAAAAACAAACCATAGTTTATGCCAAATGTATTATCTTAGAGGGTCGAAATATCTCATTACTCAACTAGATCATCTGAAGACAAAAAATAAATAATGTAAGGACACCGTTTAATCCTTTGAGGTAGATAAAAGCATTCTCACCAACCATGTTATGTATAAAACTGAGTCTATTGATTAAAAAAGTGACAATGCCTTGCAATTGAAAACACTATCTTTTCGAGATGATTTTTTTAATCTGGAAAATGTGTTACTGCCAATTAAAAACGCATTTTTCCATTAAAAGTTGATTCTCCTTTTAGGAAATATGACATGGTTTTAGATTTTGTAAAGAGTTTCAAGGTCACGTGATAAAGAACGTTTTCCTGTATTCCTATTCTAAAAATAATTTGATTTGTATATTCATCATTGGCCAATGTACTAAACAAGCAGCAGCAGATACTCCAAAGGACGATTTCTATAACCAGTTATAAACTATAAGATTCATTCATATGGAGGAGATTTGTGAAGTCGAAGCTAAAAGGAAATTGCATCAAGCACTATCATGTTTGTGCTACGTCTGCGCAACTAATGGAATCCTTAACAGGTCAAGAGATGGTTGAGTGGTCAAATAGCAGAGCTCAAGATTGATCAACAGGGTGCAGTCATAGATCAGCTTTGATTCATCTCTGTCACGTAGCCTTGTTGTACACCAATAAGGTGTGATAAGGTACGTACGACCCTGAACTTGGACACAGACACATGCATTATGTAAGTCATATGAATTTGTGCTTCACAATGTGAATTTACCTTAAATCATACGTTTTGAATCAAATTGAAACGAAACTTCTATAGAAATATAAAAATAACCCGCGGACAATGACTTCCATATTTCATTTAAATTTATTTTAAATCTAGAATTAAAAATTGAATATCAAAAACATGTACATGGTTTACTAATCAAATAAAGAATGAATGTCATAAAAAAGTTGATAAGAACTAACATGCGTGAAATTCCAGTCAAAAGCAATTTGAGGCTTCAATGAAATTGGAAAGTTAACATTGTGTTCTAATGGTTAAACGTTTCCATGAAAATGAATCGTGTAATGCTTTAATGCAATGGAGGTTTGGAATGAACCATACAATTGTATATCAAGACATGAGATTCAAATGAAATTATACCAAACGTTGTGATGGCATTTGAACTCGCATTCTTACGTCTTCGCGTACACAGCTGGATGAGTGTTGTATTCCTTTTTGGCAAATAATAACTTAAATAACACAGCGTGATGAATTGAGGAAATCTACTGGTTTTCGATTCTCCTTAAAACGAACAAAATGTATAGAACACCGAAGTAAATGAACACCTGAATCCAACTTCCTTGGTGATTCTCGAATGAAGTAGATTTCACATTGCGAATAAAGTGTTTCGGCATCGTTTGATCGTGAAGTTAAGAAAATTCAAACGAAATTCTATTATTTTGATTAAGCTACCCAGTATTCACAATTTAAACTTATTTCTTAAACAGGTTTACCTTTGCATCACCCGAATGAATATAACAAAATAACTATTGGCTTTATTATGACGAGAACTAATAAATGATAGATTACACTATTATTCATTTATTTAATCGCCGTTTACATCGAATTACCGTCACCAATATATAAGTTTACGATTTTGTTCATTATGCACCAATTTGACTAAGAATACCTCAAAACATCATCAAGTGCAAAATCAGTGTGTATAACCAGAGTTTGCTATGTATGAACGTAATGAATTCAATGAATTCCTGTCAGGATTCCAAATGCGTCAGCTAACGCATGAGACCACATATGAACCTATTTCCAGTTGCAAATTTGGAATATAAACACTTAAAAGAATCTAAGTGTTGAATCATGATGCAAAGATGACATTTATAGAGTCTTTCAAGTACTGAAGTTCAGGAAATCAAGTTTCTGCTCAAGCATATTATGTAAGGGAATTGCTTGGTGAACTCTTGGAAGAGCAGTAATAAAGAGATAAAACTGATTTCAGAACTGCAGCCACGATGTTCTATTTTTAGATATTATAGGCAACTGACTAAAATAAGATTGTTTATGTTATCATTGATTTGAATTTAAAGTTACCTCCAGAGATTTTAAAGGATCATAGATGTACATGAAGAATGAAATCTATCAGTTGTGCATTTGGAATGTGAAACTTGAATCGTTCAATAATTTACTTGTATCAGCTCTGGAAACCATTAAGTACCAGTTCTATGTTTCAACTAATAGACTTGCATATCTAAAACATAAACTTCTGGATAAGCAAAGATTCCATTCACAACTTTTTTCTAAATCTATAGAATAACTGCAATTGATTAGAAGACACCACTAATCTTCATGTCCTCTTATAATTGTTATCTACTTGTCAAAAATTTGCACATCAAATTGTTTTCTGAGTGTTTGTAACACATGTTTCTCGTATTTTAAATTTTGATATAAAAATACAAATCTGAGAAAGATAAATATTGATCACTTAGAATACAGCCCTGAGCGTCTCATGAATCCTAGTGACCACCCTGTAGTCGAAACATATCAGACCCTAGTTAGGAAATATGTGTCATCTGTTGTTCAAATTCATGTTGTCCTTTCCTATCCTTAAAAAACAAATTCATGATCTTTCTGGGGTTATCATTCAGAACAACAGATTACCATCACGTGTAGTCAGAACTGCATGATATACGTTTACTGGCATTGGCTGATGAAGTGAAGATTATTGGGTTTTTTTCCCAGAAAAAATAATAACTGAGTGTATGTCTCAGATCATCAGTTGCCGGTCATCAGTTGCTGGTCATCAGTTGCCAGTCATCAGTTCATGGTCATCAGTTCATGGTCATCAGTTGCCAGTCATCAGTTGCCGGTCATCAGTTGCCGGTCATCAGTTGCCGGTCATCAGTTGCATGGGTGTTGGGTTACCATTCAGATTACATTGTTTGCTAACAAATATTTTGCCATCCATTGCATAATTATGGCTAACCATATAAATAACCAAGCACCTTCAAATGATAGAACACAAGTTCACATTCAAAGATAAACAATGACCAAATTATCATCTGATTGGTTAACGGTATCAGAATTGGATTACTCTCTACCTCCTTCAATTGATTAAGTATATTGTGACAGAGATCGCTTTTATCTAAAAGTACCAAGCAAATTCGGAAATAAAGAGAACAATAAACATGACACTACTTATCTCATTTATAATATCTGTATATACAGAATTATTGCAGAGATATCTTATTGATTAAAAACTGATGTAATGGTATATGTAATATGTTTATCTATTTATTTATGCAACACATTGGTGCTTATAAAGATTGAGCTTAAAGTCATAGTCTCATTTTTGCAAAGCAAATTGTAATGCACGCCGGAAAAATAGTTCATCACTCACGGAAATATTTCCCCTGACGTTTGCAAATATTATCAGAAATTTGCATGCATTCTAGCCCTTAATAATGAAGTTCAAAACACCCTACCCTATATGTTTTGCGAGCGTTAGTCCTTACCATGTGCATTTCGCTTAGGCCATGACGTGGAACACATGAAATTTCTCAGCTAAATATCCAATGAATCTAGCCATGGCTTACCTTTATTCAAATACAGAAATAACAAAAAGGTGGTATACTCAATGAAGAATGCGTCTTTCATAAGTATCGGCGCTGCAATTACTATATTTCAGGTATTTCGTACTCACGATGGGATTGCACTTGATTCGGTAACTCTTCGGTCTGAAACGGCATACGCCAATAAGCAGCGTCTTCCTAAACTTTAAAACGGGCTTAAAAATGAAAATTTTTGCAGACGCGACAGAAAATATTGGTGTAAGTGATTGGATTTTTGCTCGTGAAGAATAATTAGCCCAGTTTGGTTGCTTTACAAAATTGTGACTATGACTTTAATTAAACAATCAAACTATAACAATCTATCAAATATCGTGAAACCTACTGCAAAAACTGTATGTGTTTTGTTGCACCTGCGGTAGTTGAACTTTATATCATGTCATATTTCAAATGTCTTTGTTCACTCCATTCATGTAGAATTTCAATTAAACAGTATTTGTTTCTGTGAATCTTTGTAGGAAATGCTGGTCTATGATCGATCTCATCAAAATACACTGACTCGATTCACATTGTAAATTGATTTTGTGAAATGAAAAATGAGTTTCAACCAAATGTAGTGATTAGGTATTCCCTGTGAGTTGTTAATAACTACAAAAAGATCTTATCAACACACTTTGCAAAGTTTGACCTGACTAGTTTTTTTGTGTATTAATACATGATATTTTATCATCCATTTTCCAGGTCAGGTCAAAGTTATCAATTATCAAGTATTATTTATTATTTATTCATGTATTCAAACTTTATACATCAACAAGAAAACTCGCTTACAATTCAACTATCAAGAATGAATAATTATAAAAAAATACCCGATTCTTATAGTGATTTATTGTGACATTTCAGGGAAACAATAAAGATTATAAAACCCAGGAAGTTGTGATTGCACCGATTACAAAGGCAATTGTAACAATAAAATAGAATGTGATGAACATTTATCGCAAAATGCTTGAAATTTGATTAGTTTGAATCGTATGCGAGAGCTTGAAAACATTATGCTTGTAATTTCTGGCGCCAACGGTTTTGTTTATTCATTTTATATTGTTGTATTATTGAGGCATACGAACTAACAGATATTAACATCAACGCCAACAAACATGATTTTTATAAAGGGTGTGTTGAATAATGTTATGTATTCGAGCACCATACAAGATGTCAAGTGCTTTTTTAATTCCATTTAGAACATTCTTTTATTGATTTTCGGTTTATAGTATTTCCTGAATAATTGATCGTCATTTATTTACATTTATAGTTACATAAACTTGGTAGTTAATCATTATGCGAGGATTTGGAACTTTTTAAACTTTCATAATGTTTTGAACAAAATTTCAGTAAATCATTCTAGTGTGTCACATTGCTTGATACATTCGGGTAAGAAGTGTATTCTTAAAGAAGAGTTTAAATATCTTGCAATGATTCTTTATCATATTAGCCCAACTAGAATTACTAATAATATCATGTCAAACTAAATGCAAACGAATCTGGTTTTCCGTGTGTTTTTATTTTACTTAATGGCATACTGAATCAAAATTCATACATAGACTTTCCGAATAAAACAATATATTCCCTGATAATGTAATGGAAAAGAATTGACGTTAAAACAGTTTTATTTTGTATTCCCTTTCCATTAATAATTTACAGATATTTGTTTATGAAGAATTGTAGTATGTAACATAATCAATTCTGACGAACTTGTAATACGTTTAAGGCACCTGCTGAAAACGGTTTTGAATTTACAATTGAAACGAGTGCCGCGAAACGTAAAACTGTACAAACATTCTGTTATTTGTTCTCGAAATGTAATATCAGACTAATTTAATCTGTCAATGATCAGGCATGGATATCTAAACCAGGCAATTTAGAATGAAGGTTCAATTTGCACGACCAATTGCCGACATAAACAATTTTATTTACAAATGGACTACCGTTTAATGAAGCACAGCACTTCCCACTTGAGATCATAGTCAGAACATGTTTGTCATTGCACAAATCTACACTTTGTGTAAAATATTAAAGATGTAACAATATCAGACTCCAAAAGTTACATTTTAGTCTTATATATCGCCATGCTAAAATCTCGCCATTTTAATATTGTCGAGACGAGATGGCAAAGACAATGGAGAGAAATTCGTCTATGAGTAGACTACGCATTTTGCACTTCTCATTGGATTGTGAGGTCAATGGTGCCAAGTTTTTTGAAGTTTTTACATGAAAAATTAGCAATATCTTTTCAAAGGATTTCAACAGATATTAAGTAAAAAGTAAAAAAGACATTGTCCAATATTGACAGTGAAAAAACATTTAGCGCACGTGCTTTAACAACTATGAAAGGAAGGACATGACTAATGTCTCCAGATGTAGATCGCTTTCTCAAGATTTAATCGAGAAAATATAAGCTGGAGTTTCGATAATTAGTACCAATATAGGTACCAAGATTTTTACAGTTACTGTTACGTGAGAAAAAAAATGATAGTACATAGTACTTTTTTTAAATTAAAACACAATATTGGCTGTTTCGTGCATGGCATTTAGACTTGCGTACACTGGTCTATTTGATTTTGTATGAAGAGTTCAAAATCCATTTAATTGGATTTGATTCCATCTAATTTCACTCAGAGGTGTGCCTACAGTGTCATTTATTCATTGACATGACTTAAACTGGAATTTCACACACGAGGCTGACAGAGGAAATTCTGTACTAGTGGTTAAGGAGTGTTTCAGAAGTTGTAGAAATTTTCATTCTTATTTGTAAAGCTTTGGAAGTTCATTTGCACTTATTGAAGTTACGATTGCTCATTAAGTTCAGAAATGTAATTATTTCTTAATTATAAAGGAGTTAAAGATTTGATTGTTTATATAAAAAAACCATAAGTTGTAAGTACCTGATACCCTCATATGAGATATTGCTTTAATAATTGAGACATTTTCAATAATGTTTTTAAACGGCTTACAAATCATAAACAAAATCTCTGTTAAATAAATATCATCGGAAATTACCCCAAGGTAAATTTTCTACAGCTGACATGGTGGGGGTAAAACCCACAAACATAGGCTCCTTGTTCTGAACATTCTATCGCACAATCACGTAGACAATAAGAACATCGCTGAAATATGTTATTTATACTCACAAAGGTTAATCCTCAGAGTAAAAAATCATTAGTACTATCCAGCTCAACGCATGGGCTTGAGTCGGGCGCGCAACCCATTGTACCTTCCTACTCCTGGCGTCCAGGATCTATTCGGGCATCGATCACGTTATACCCAAATATATTTATTTTGTTTTAAACATTTAATTTTACATCTTTAATTGTTGTTTATTTAAGGTAAATTGTGTTTTTTTAAAAGATATCTAATCTTTGACGGTTGATAATTTTTTTTTACTGAAGATGATATATCGTGTGTGAAACCCCTTCCTAAAACAATGTCAGCCGAATTCTCTAAAGGAATAACTGACTAATTGCTTAAAAAACAACATGTTATTCTAATAGTTTGAGAAATATTTACATTCTCTATATAGGACATTGTACAAACGTTGAGTACTTTAATATAAATATATCTTTTTTCTATTCCAGGACTTGTGACAATGTGTTAACGGAATTTCAAATTCTAATATTTAATTTGTTCCGTGCTCAAGTTAAGTACACTAAAAAAGACATAGACAATTAATCTATTTCAGGTGTGAAACAGGTGATTTTACAACATCAATCGTCAGTGCAATGTACAAAGAGTGAGGTTTCTATGTGGGAGGTATGTATCAGGATATCTCTAAGCAATTGTGTTGAAATGTTTAAATTTAGCTTATAAGAACTGAAAGGTGCGCTATAGGTGGTATACACAAGGTCATTGTAACTTCGTTTATTGGTTGTGATGGTAACGGACGAAGACGGGTTTTATTGAAAGTATCAAACATCCCTTAAACATATAACAGAAACTACTTAAATGATATCTCAGATACCAAGTCAATACTAGTGAATTTGATTTGGTAGAGCTCTCTCCACTCGGTGAACTTACAACTCTCATTGCTTTATTTCCCCGCCTCCCCGTAAGTTTCGCCTCCTAAATCGCAAAACGTATAGGTTTCATCATGTTGTTGTCTAATTAACTGTGGAACAAGTATGATATCGTGTTCTACAAGTTTGTGTGCACAATAAAAATGTAACCTTTAACAACTTTGTTAAGGATGAGGTAAATGTTCACGCCAGAAATTATTCTCTCTACTTAAAACCTATTCAATGATTTTGATAGATGCGTAAATGCTTTTCGAAAAAATTATAACAGGATTGAACTAATCAAGAGTGAAACAATGATTACTCATTTTCCTCAAAGTGATCGGTAATTTTCTCTCAAAGAATTACATGAGACCCTATCATTGTACTTCAACGATAATGTGTTTGCCTTGAAATGTAATATGACAAACTTTTTATTATCATGTCAATAACAAAAGAAAATTTTTATAACATAATATATTCTGCTCAATTAAGACAATCAAGAACAAGTTAACACATTGATGTAGTATTGAACAATTTATTTCACTTTATTGCTAACCTGAGGGCACCGTACACAATTATACATTTTCAACATTGACATTACGTTACAAAAGAAAATGGAAGAGGTGATTGTTATTGGTCCTTTGCTCAACTTTAATAGTTAAGACAAGTAAAATCTATGTTATGATTAATTGTTATAATGGTGTTGACAAATTACATTTAAATACTTTGCCACATATCCAAGTAATTACCGAAAACAGGAAATTATTGAAAAATTAACTGTGTAAACTATGAGTGTAACTAAAAGTATAACTCAATTTACTTAAGAAATATAGCCTGCAATAAGAATTCCTACTTGTTCAGGATCGCCAATCATGTCAGTGTTTGGTAAGTATCATGATCACAATTTTTACTGGGACTTTTCAGCTTCATCATCACTGCTCTAAATACCAGCCCGTCAGGATTGATTTCATTTTCGTAACTTAAAAGTTGAATTCTCAAGAGAAAGTCAACATTGTGTTTGACATTCACTCCTTAATAACACTTTGCTGTTTCTCAACCATGGCTGAAGTATAAAGATCAGTCACTAGTAATTGTGATTATACTATGTTATATATCGGAAGTGAAAACTTGTCCAACTGTTCAGTATTATCATAACTACCAACATCAGGGTTTTTAAATGCATTGTAAGTGTTGTTTTCACCAGTTTTTGTCGTCCGAAGTTTTTATCAGATGCAGTATCTGACTTGGTTAGGGTATTTAAACTTCGTCAGTACAAACATGTGGCCTCTTTCAACGGTAGACTTTTACATCACATATTAACCGAGAAATATAGAAATCTTATAAAACTGAAAAATATATCCTCCAATAAATATTTCAAGTAATAGAAAAATGTTTCGTCCAAATTCTATGGATTAAGTAACTGTAACATTTCTTGAACGCAATCTGCCACATCACAAAGTCATCTGAAATACATGGAAGCAGAAAAATGAGTTGGTACACCAATTTTCGATCAAAATGATTCATTATTTTCCTGTCTGGACAAGAATAAAAGGTTTACTTGCAATCAAATAGTTGACGCATTAAATTCAGGTATTGAAGGAGTTCAGCTGCATTAATCTTATATACGTTCACGGAGATATTAAAACCCCTTTTAATTTATTCTGAAAGCAAACATTTCACATATTGATGTCAAACTATATTTGCTCGACTTTCTGAAGTGTTTTCCTTTAATTCGTGAAATAATCTTTACGTGTATTTACAGATCACATGGTGTATAATCCAAGCATGGCTTTCCACTCAAGTTTTATTATCGACGATTTATATGAATTGTGTGACAACATGAATTAGTGAATGAAACAGCTCAGAATCCTTTATAAGACATTTTTTATTGTTTTTTCTTTTGCAGTATTATTTTTAGAAAAAACATCTTACCTATTATAAACCACTATTTCAAAGTTGTTTATTTCGAAACTAGGTAATGAAATAAACTTAAAAAATAGAGCCATGGGCTCTGTAGCTCATCAGACTTTTGATAGAAATAGGTGTTGTGGTTTAGACCATGGGGTCATGGGCAGTGTAGGAAAGATAGCCTGTCCCAACGTCCGAGTTATTCACAATCAAATAAAAAAAGGCCCATTGCCCATTTGGGGTCAAGGGGTCACCGAACCTACAATTCAGAATCCCCATTGTCCAAGGAGTCTAAACACAACTATTAAGCTATCAAGCCCTTTTGGAACTGGAGAAGAAGATGAAAGTAGGATTTTAAGGTTTTGACCCCTGTGACCTCTCTAGACCTTTTGGAACTAGGGAAAAAGATGAAATTAGTTTTTTTAGGTTTTGACCCCTGTGACCCCATTTGGGGTCATGGGGTCACCAAACCTACAATTTAGAATCCCCGTTGGCCAAGGAGTCTACACACACCTTTTCAGCTCTCTAGACCTTTTGGAACTAGGGAAAAAGATTAAATTAGGTGTTTTAGGTTTTGACCCCTGTGACCCCATTTGGGGTCATGGGGTCACCAAACCTACAATTTAGAATCCCCGTTGGCCAAGGAGTATACACACACCTTTTCAGCTCTCTAGACCTTTTGGAACTAGGGAAAAAGATTAAATTAGGTTTTTCAGGTTTTGACCCCTGTGACCCCATTTAGGGTCATGGGGTCACCAAACCTACAATTTAGAATCTCCAGTGCCCAAGGAGTCTACACACAACTATTCAGCTCTCTGGACCTTTTGGAACTGGAGAAGAAGATGAAAATAGGTTTTTCATGTTTTGACCCCTCTGACCTCATTTGGGGTCATGGGGTCACAAAATCTACAATTTAGAATCTCCAGTGCCCAAGGAGTCTACACACAACTTTTCAGCTCTCTAGATCTTTTGGAACTAGGGAAAAAGATGAAATTAGGTTTTTCAGGTTTTGACCCCTGTGACCCCATTTAGGGTCATGGGGTCACCAAACCTACAATTTAGAATCTCCAGTGCCCAAGGAGTCTACACACAACTATTCAGCTCTCTGGACCTTTTGGAACTGGAGAAGAAGATGAAAATAGGTTTTTCATGTTTTGACCCCTATGACCTCATTTGGGGTCATGGGGTCACAAAATCTACAATTTAGAATTTCCAGTGCCCAAGGAATCTACACATAACTTTTCAGCTCTCTAGACCTTTTGGAACTAGGGAAAAAGATGAAATTAGGTTTTTAAGGTTTTGACCCCTGTGACCCCATTTGGGGTCATGGGGTCACCAAACCTACAATTTAGAATCCCCGTTGGCCAAGGAGTCTACACACACCTTTTCAGCTCTCTAGACCTTTTGGAACTAGGGAAAAAGATTAAATTAGGTTTTTCAGGTTTTGACCCCTGTGACCCCATTTAGGGTCATGGGGTCACCAAACCTACAATTTAGAATCTCCAGTGCCCAAGGAGTCTACACACAACTATTCAGCTCTCTGGACCTTTTGGAACTGGAGAAGAAGATGAAAATAGGTTTTTCATGTTTTGACCCCTCTGACCTCATTTGGGGTCATGGGGTCACAAAATCTACAATTTAGAATCTCCAGTGCCCAAGGAGTCTACACACAACTTTTCAGCTCTCTAGATCTTTTGGAACTAGGGAAAAAGATGAAATTAGGTTTTTCAGGTTTTGACCCCTGTGACCCCATTTAGGGTCATGGGGTCACCAAACCTACAATTTAGAATCTCCAGTGCCCAAGGAGTCTACACACAACTATTCAGCTCTCTGGACCTTTTGGAACTGGAGAAGAAGATGAAAATAGGTTTTTCATGTTTTGACCCCTATGACCTCATTTGGGGTCATGGGGTCACAAAATCTACAATTTAGAATTTCCAGTGCCCAAGGAATCTACACATAACTTTTCAGCTCTCTAGACCTTTTGGAACTAGGGAAAAAGATGAAATTAGGTTTTTAAGGTTTTGACCCCTGTGACCCCATTTGGGGTCATGGGGTCACCAAACCTACAATTTAGAATCCCCGTTGGCCAAGGAGTCTACACACACCTTTTCAGCTCTCTAGACCTTTTGGAACTAGGGAAAAATATTAAATTAGGTTTTTTAGGTTTTGACCCCTGTGACCCCATTTGGGGTCATGGGGTCACCAAACCTACAATTTAGAATCCCCGTTGGCCAAGGAGTCTACACACACCTTTTCAGCTCTCTAGACCTTTTGGAACTAGGGAAAAAGATTAAATTAGTTTTTTTAGGTTTTGACCCCTGTGACCCCATTTTGGGTCATGGGGTCACCAAACCTACAATTTAGAATCCCCGTTGGCCAAGGAGTCTACACACACCTTTTCAGCTCTCTGGACCTTTTGGAACTGGAGAAGAAGATGAAAATAGGTTTTTCATGTTTTGACCCCTCTGACCTCATTTGGGGCCATGGGGTCACAAAATCTACAATTTAGAATCTCCAGTGCCCAAGGAGTCTACACACAACTTTTCAGCTCTTTGGACCTTTTGGAACTAGAGAAGAAGATTAAAATAGATTTTTAAGGTTTTGACCCTTGTGACCCCATTTGGGGTCATGGGGTCACGAAATCTACAATTTAGAATCCCCATTTGCCAAGGAGTATGCACATAAAATGTCAGCTCTCTAGAGTCATTGGTTCTGGAGAAGATGTCGAAAAAGTGAAAAGTTTATGGACGGATGGACGGATGGACGGACGCCGGACGCCTTGCCATGCCATAAGCCCATCGGGTCTTTCAGACCTGATGAGCTAAAAATGAAGAATTCTCAGTGGAAGGACATGTTCTTTTCAAAATGTTTTTTCGGAAATTATTCCTTTTTCGCATATTTTGTTATAAAAGTGCCAACTCGTAATGTTTCTTTGCTGCACGGATTCAAAAGTTTAATTTTTAAGATCAATTATGATTTATAGACATTAAAACAACACAGATACCAGATATGGATTATTTGTCATTGCTATTCGATTATTTTAACTATGATTGAAAGACAACTTCAAAATTCATATTTTAATGAGAGCATCGTTTTACTTTGGAGATTCTTTGGCGACATTACGAGTATTCAATTATGAAAATATAAATTTGGTTCCTGACAATACTGTTAAAGATATAACTCATATATTATGCTCTTCTTTATGTCTGTAGTGATAATTGAAACTCTTAACTACCCAACAATAAATTAGATTAAAACGCTTCAAAGCTGGTTATAGAGGGCAACCTAAAGTTTTGCTACTCTTAACATCAAAGCAGTCAAAGCATAATTGATCAATCTAGGCATTCATTTCTATCTGGAATTAAATCAAGTTCATTGTTGATTAAGTAATGTATTTCCTATGCTTTTTGAGACCTAAAAGATAATCTTTTCACCACAATGTGGATCGTTCACCTTAATTTTGATTGAGCAATTGAAGAGATCCAGGGATTAATTAACAAGACATTTGAGTGAAATCAGCTTTTGCAATCACATTCGTTTCTCATCATTCTAAAGGAGAAACAAAGATGACTTAACAGCTTCCAAGGATCGGTTTATGCAAGTGCCTTAAGGTTTTACAAACGTTTAGCTCCTGTTCAACGCTGCACTGAAAACGATCCCAGTGTTACATCTTTTTTTGATCGTAAAGTTCAATGGATTTGAAGTAGTTTTACTATATAGTTTGAGCTAGGGCATTTTATACATGAATTACCATCTAAGTATTAGTTTTTAGTTAAATATTTTAGTAAGCACATTCAAAGGGAAATAAAATGTATAACTTTCAGCGGAAGGGGGATACTTTAAATTTTATTTAACAGTATGCTCTAGAAGGTTTTGATTTAAGTGGATTCGTAGATTTAACTTTACTTTTAAGCCAAATCATATTCGTATAATTTTGCAGACGTTGTTTAAACCAGTACTTTCTGAAGTGAGAATTTTTCATATATTTTGCTTGAAACCATTGAGGATAAAATAAGTATTTTACCATTTGAGACGATAATAACAAATAATTTTGAACATGAAGTGACAATTATTTATAAATTTGTTAAGTCATTAAAAATATATGGAATATTTATTCATTCGAGACGATGAATGTTTTCGGTTGTCCCTCGCTATTATGTAAAACCATTTCTTAATGCCATGCAGGTTATGTAATTACCCTGGATGACAAAGGAGTGGAAAACCACGTTTATATTTTAAAGGATATTGTTTTAAATGGCATTTAGACCTTGGTTAGTTAAATTGCTAAAATTGATTTTCATGGCATTGTTGCAAAGCAGTCAACAAGGACTAACGCAACAGACTTGATGCGTTTTTATTTATGAATTAATATTTAGGTTAGTGGTCATTGAAATTCATTCAAATTATCCAAAAACAGTCAGCTAAGTTCGCAAAATAAGCATTTCGTTGGAAAGGGTAAACGGTTAAGTTTATAATTTTTTGGCCAACACGTAGGAATTCATTATGTTAAAATGAATAAATAATAATCTACATTTTACATTTTATATATTGAAATTCATAATCGTTGTTTGAATACTAATTTGTAAAAGCGTAGAAGTGAAAGATAACTGTAGACTTCTCTGCCTGTAAAATGATAATTCCAAAACGAAACTCGCATTGCCAGATGTACAAACAAAATAAGGCACGTCAAAGGTTTACCGTTAGAGGCAGTACAATAGAAATAATTTGTGGAAATGAAATAAAAGTAAAAGGGTAACTTTGACCACTTTAGACTATACTTCATGAAATTTAAAACATCTTTTTTTTACGCGTTTTCACATACTGTCTCCTTTACTATCTAGTCAAGAACATGAATAAATAAGAAACGAATGTTACATAATCTACTTAACTTATTGCATTTAGGACGCAGTTCGCCAGTCTAGAATAGTTTGGTATTAGAATTTAGTTTGGTTTTCACTTCATGCTGAGAATCGTTAATAAAGTTTCATTTACGACTTGACTTTGGAGATGGGTAAACACGCACAAGGATTCGGAGCGAATTTCTATCGACTTCTGTGCTAAGGAGTGTTTAAGAAGTTCATAAAGTAGTTGAAATCTTTTGACAAAGAATTGTACTTTTAAAATGTTTTATCTTCAGGTCGGGAATGTGACATATGTGTTATACAGAAGATAAGAAAACATAATTCAAAGTAAACTTTTAAAAATGTTAATAGTCAATTGATATAGTGCTTTTATTCATTTATATACCGTAGTTAAACACTGACATATGAACTCTTGTCAACAAGCAAAATGCTATCCATATGAGGAAAACAAACATCTTACATACAAGCATATTATTGTTCAACTTCGCATAAACATCGTAATCAAGGTACTACATTAACTTTTGGGTGATGTCATATTCTTTCAATTGATGTTGAACCCGATGAAACCCCTTTTTATTTGGATGAACATCACTGCTTGTAATGAAAAACCACCCTAAACAGAAACCCCCACAAGGCCTTCATAATAACCGAATTTTATCCTTTGCTTTTAATTATAGCAGAGGATGGTTGTCATTCAAAGAAGTGCCTTTTTCCAAAAAAATTTTGCGGGTATTATAGACGTCATATTGATTGTTAAATGTTCATTTATGTCCCTAATGTAAAACTTTGTTTGAACATTAATTTATTCTATACCTGGTATATCAAGTGTGGTATATCAACAGCTAACCAGAGAATTATCTACTTATTTCAGGATGAAAAAAGCTGAGGCATTTACATTTTTCGACAATTTGTCTTTCTTCAAGTGAAACATGACACTCTGTAACTGCCACGCGTGCTTAACCGTAGATACCATACATAGATATAAAAACTAAATCTATTTCAGGGCTGAAAAGACAGGCGTTTGTTTTGCGTTAATAAATAAATCTACAAATCTTTGTACAAAACAGTGACACTTCAACAAAGGTAATATATATCAGCATATCTGCTACCAAGTACGTTGAAGTGTCGTCTAAATGTGGCTTAGAAGAACTGAATTTTTTTCGAACCTATTGTTTGCTGCAAGTTATTTACGACGAAGTTTTAATTCGTTTGAAGGTTGCAATTTCCACGTACCGAGGAGGACTATGTCGAAATTGTTAATCAACCCTGAAAAATACTATATTAATGCATGAAACCAAACATAAAATTTTTTTATTTTATATGATTTATATTTTTGACAACCGAAAGCAAACTATATTTTTATTTGCTTTCTCATTGAATGTTGTAGAGCATCTCTTTGCAACAACTCTGTTTGCACTACCATTATAATGATTATTTTTCCTGATATTGGCGGTTTTAGTTTTTGAATATTCATAAAACTGAAATAACTACTAGGCAATGAATTCCCGTGAAGCTATCTGTAAAACAATAACCCTTTTCATACTTCATGATGAAATGATAATACCGAAATGATAGTTTGCAGGAAGTGTTGTAAAGGCAGGGAATTTCATAACATAAGCAATTTTCCCATGACTTTTTAGTATGTTCTTAGAATTTGTAAGTACTTTGAAAAACAACATCCTCGTACTAAATCAGTCCTTATCTTTGTTAGGATATAAACCATATACTCTCAAATACAAAGAATGATGCTCCTACATTTGCCTTCTTTTTTAAAACTTTCCCCATTGAATATCAGTTGATATAATTTCTTCAGAGGATAAGATATCTTACTTAACCCCATAATCTGAGTCATTTGGTGATACATGTGAAGCGGAAACTGCACACGGCCATTTTAGCTTGAAAACCTTTAATTAACCCCTTCATAACGGTGAAAGAAATCCTTATATTGAATAAAAGGAATTCTCTTACATAATGAAACATTTGCTTTCATTTTAATAAGATTTCTTTTTGTAAAGGAAAAGGTACTACAGTGCCTTAAATACATGTTTTCCACCCTCGTAATTGATACTCACTGTTGTTCCTGGTCTGGGTATAATCCACGGAAGCACAAGAAGATAATCCTATCATAACTTTAGCAGGACAACGGTTGATTTGTAGACAACCTTCTTTGATTTTTCATGCTTTTCAATATACAAATTTATCATATACACTATGTTGGTCATTTCTCATTTCCATCACATAAATTCGACAATGTTAAAAACTGGGTTAATAACTTGAGATGTCACTCAAAACCTATTTCAAGAGTTTCATAGGCGGGTAATTGCTTTTCTAAAAGCAATAACGGAACTAAACTACTGGAAGTGAGACAATAATTCTCATTTCCAAAGTAATTGTGCAATTTTCTAACAAAGCAGAACATGAAATGCTTCAAATGAACTAGAAACAACAAGTAAATTAACAACACGCGATACGCTAACGACAGTTTGTTTGCTTTGGAATAAGAGAACATATCTGTATAGACAGAAATTATGAATAAACATTTTGATTTGAAAACAAGTTAATAAAAGCTTTGAAGACTTAATTTGTATGGTCCTTCCTTTAAAGTAATGATAAGTAAAATCAGAACAGTTTCCGACTTTCATATTTTGTCTTAATACCTTAACAACATGCATGAATATATGAAGATTAATAAAGGCATTCAAGACAAAGTATTTATATTATTATTGAACTTGTATTCAAAGGTTAAATCTGTTGTTAATAGTTCAAATAGTTGCATATCTCATTATTTTGATACATTAAGTGAAGTGGTGTTAAACAGGGCTGTACGTTGGATGCTTTGCTTTTCTCTTACTTTGTTATTGAGTTGGGTACAAAGGTGCAGGAATCGAACGGTCGATGTACACTTTTAGGTCAAGAAGTTCTTGATATTTTTGCTTAAGATGGATAAACAAGAGAACCTCTTTGTAACACGTTAATAAAACTTACAAAGTCATTAAAATAATCTCTTATCAATGTTTCAATGCCCTAGTGTATACAATCATCAATTGGTCATCTGCCTAAACGTTTCACTTTTTGTAAATGTCCCTTACACCACTTGCAATTTTAAAATAAAAGTAACAATGATTATGGGAGGAGTATTACACTTGGTTTTGTTCATGAGGGTCATTGGTTTGTGATGTAAATGATATGCTTATGCAATGATAAGAAACATTTAAAACTGATCGAATTAAGATTTCCATTCTTCATATGCACTCTGTCAATACACAATTTAACCTGACAATGAACCCGCTTACAGTTAATATGTTTTTGCATTTGCTCTTTGGAGAATCGATTCTTTCTCTTCGGTAACAACAGAGAGTATAAACGTTGTGATTAAAACGCACTACATGCAGGCGTTGCAGGATATGTATTCAAATCGTTTGTAAACCCGCATTTAGAGTGTAACAAATAAAAAACCTTTACACAAAGAAGTTAATGAGCCATGATATCATATTCCTAGAGCAAACAGTTCACATTGGTATTGAAGGTTCCATCACCTGATTTCAACTGTTTAGTGCTTAAACTCATTTCCATTTCCTCTACGAGTTGAAATAAAAGGAAAATTATGTTAAGCTATATTTGTTCAGTTGAAATGTGACTCGTGTATCGATATCTCGTTTGACATATTATGACCGTGCTTTACTTTGATTCATGTAATCAATCCATTTACGTGTGTTTACAGAGCACAGACTGCATAATTCCAAACATGCCCTTCCACTCAAGGTCATTATAACAAATAGAATGGACTTTGTGACATCAGAAATTTGTGATTGAAAAGCAGCATGGGATCGATGTGAAGAGATTTGAAATAATTGATTAGTTTTCTCTTCAAATCTCGAAACCGTTTGGACAAAATTATCGGTGACATCATTTAACTTTTGGAATTACATTTTCCGAAAAGCAAACTTATATTTTTGTTAAAAAGAATTTTTTTTATTGGTATTTATTCAATTTTGAAACTTTTCCCTTAAGTTTCTTGTGAAGCAATAAAAAAAGCACTCTAAAAAGCAGATATTGATTCAGGACAACAATAAATACCTCATTTGAACTAGAAGTAAGAAATCTTCAAAATGGTTGAATAATATGCATAATATCTCAATAACGTTCACCGAAGGTCTATTGCACTGTCATTATATTAAAGGTAAACCTTTGGAACTATTAAAAATGATTGACACCATACCAAAGAGGTTTTATATATATAAACGAAAACGCTCAGTGAACACAATTTCACATGTCTTGTTTCAATAGATCATTAGGAACATCTTTAATTTATTAACTATATCAAAAACGTAACGTAAAATCATATAAATATTAAAACGAATAACTTCCAGCACAAAAGAGTGACACATTGCATGGAATAACTAAACTCAGACACAAGCAATTGGAAAACTCATGCCACCACGAATCATTTACAAATGAAACTTAGGTTTATCTCAAATAGTAATGTACTGTGTATTGTTATGAGTTGTATTCTGATGTTTGAACGTTTACATTCACAGATGACGAGTTTTTAAAAACAGGAATGGAAAGGCCGTTACCATTTTTGCTTATTTCTAATGAATCTCTTTTCGAGCACATTATTTTATCCGTGAAAGGCCTGGTAATGTAAAAGTAATTGTATTGTTACATCCATTGCCTGTATTCTGATCTATGTATGTTTCAATTACCAGTTCACCATTTGGTACAAGGTATCAACGCAAACTTTTACCTTTTCGGTAACTACTGTTTAAATCAAACAATGATGTGAAAATGAAGCATTGTCAAGTATTGATTTGTATTAGAGCAAAATGTTTTCAATTAACCGGTTGGTGCAGTACAAGCAATCGTTAACGGATTTAATTCGCATATTTCTGAAATTACTTTTTCCATTTGCAATAAAACTGTAATTGCATTTTTTTCAATGAACTCGTAATCCTTCATTTTCTGTAGACGGTAGATGTTAAATAATACATTTTGAGTGTCATGATTGAAAAATTAAACCTGAGTTTTGTTAATTTCATAAAGTAAACAACAGTGTTGTTTTTGTATACAATAAAAAAGTTGACTACAAAGACAATCATATCGCGGCATGATGTTTCCATATGATGGTCCTGATCAAAATATTTCTTTGTCATGGTGATGTAACGTCCTGAACAATGTAATGACGTCATACGTCGTCTTTGACATTGCTTCAAAGTACCGGAACGGATAAAAGCCTGTTTGAACGTATATTTGCATACGTTACTAATACTCTAATTTCACACCAAAATGATATACCATATATACCAAAATAATATATATATAAAGAGAGCATTATATGCATATTCGTGTTCATGTTTATGTCATACAACAAGGTATGTTTACGACACATGTGTTTGAATGCCAGGGTGCGCATTATTCTTAAATGATATTTAGACACTTGTGTCATAAACACTGTATGACAGACAGATTAATGAACTTTATGATTTCTTAAATAAAAAATGATTCAAATGTTTTGTACGTTTTAGATAGCCATGTTGTTTGCCACAGCAAGTTAATCTCCGTAAGAAATCAGTCATAACATAATATTATACAGACAGACAGACAGATTCTTTATTAGACAATTCAGTCAAAAAGTACATTTTTCAAACAACAAAAGTTTGCAGCACGGTGGAGAACGGTCTTATCTAATGCTTGTTAATTATCAACAGAGGAAAAAGTCTAAGAAATACTATAATTAGGCCTGTTAATTAAATGACTTTAGTACAAGATACACATATTTCGCTAAATTGAAATTCAGTTTTTTACAGTTACTATTTAGAAGTTCTTGAAATGTAAACAAACTTGGACGTCTATAGTAATAGCTAGGTATGTAAATGTTCCTAATATTATTGAAAGTTGGACATATGAGTAATACATGAAACTCGTCCTCTACGTTAGTCGAGCAATATCTACATGTTCGTTGAGTAAGTTCTAATCTTTTCTGGGCCCATCTTCCTTTTTCTATCATTAACGAATGGGAACTCAACCTAAACCTTGTAAGAGCAATTCTAAATTTATTATTAGTAATATCATCTAAATACATTTCAAACTTGAGACAGTTTTTAATATTAAGATAGCAACGAGTATCACTTAAACTGCTAAGCTGGTGATGCCACTGTTGTGAGTGTGTATCATTAACTCTTTGCTTAAATTCACTTAAGAAACCATTCACATTACTTAAAAACTGGTTCAGCCAAACATGTCCAAATCCATAATTAAAGAGTAGTTTCTTTACAAGTGTTACCCATGTCTCTATATGTGGCTTTGTCTATATTGTTTCAAAAAGTTCATACTGTAAACTAACTGATAAGTGAGGATTGTTATTAAATATCTTATATAAGGAATACAAAGCTTTTGTGCCTTGTTCTGATAGAGTCTTAATACCTTCTGAAAAGCTACCAGAACTACTAAAAACAAATCCCAAATACTTAAAACAATTAACTACTTCAACTTCAACTCCTTTATAAAACCAAAATTCTTTCTTAGATCGTCGACTCCATTTCCTGAATATAATTTCCTTAGTCTTATCAACATTAACTTCTAGACCCCATTTGTCACAATAATCTGACAAAGCAGACAATCCGTCCTGTAAACCACCTACACTTTCACTGAACAAAACCATATCGTCTGCAAATAGTAACAAAAACACATGAACATGTGAAATATACACTCCAAGATCGGACAAGTGTGACAAGTCCTTGATAACATCATTTATAAATAATGCAAAAAGAAGAGGTGAAAGATTTTCACCTTGACGGACTCCAAAATTAGAATTAAAAAACCCTGAGTATGTTTTATCAGGCAATCTTACACATGACTTAACCTCTTCATACATACTTTGTTTGTCATACATGTTTAAACTAATTCCAACATGTAATAACTTAAACCACAAAGCTTGTCTGTTAATTAAATCAAAGGCTTTACGAAAATCAATGAAACTACAATATAACTTATTCCCATTCGCAAGGGCCATAATAATCAAGTTATGCAATACAAATAAACAATCAACAGTACTATAGCCGGCACTAAATCCCGCTTGCTTTTCAATGATAACATCATATTTACTGCACCAAGAATGTAATCTACTATTCAAAATACTGGTAAATAGTTTACTGAAACACGATAAAAGAGTGACGCCCCTATAATTATCAGCTATTGTTAAACCTCCTTTTTTATGAATTGGTATTATAATACCATTTGTCCATCCTCGAGGGAAATATCCACAATCAAGTATTTTGGTGAGTAATATAGATAACGTCTTCGGCAACCTTTCGCCCCCAAACTTAAAAAAATCATTTATAAGAGAGTCGAATCCCGCAGATTTATCTTTTTTTAACTTGTCAATATGATATCGCACTTCCTTAATTGAAATCGCCTTATCTAATTCCTGGACATAATTTGAGATACCGTCAATATCAACATTTAAAACTTCTACTTCACATTCGGGACTTAAAGGAGGGACGTTACACGGCGCGTCAAGATCACGAAAATGATTTTCAAAATCACAATTCCCAACGACTTGATTCTTTTTGTTGTATGACCAAATCTTTTTCCAAATTTGCTAGGGTTATGTTTACTTAAATCAACTAATGATTTGGCCTCGTTAATTAGAAATTGTTTGGATTTCAGTTTACAAAATTTCCGATAGCGAGATCTAGTATCGATCATTTTGGATCGATCCAAAGAATTATCAGCCGTCTTAAACTCTGACCTCAATCTTCATTAAACCACGGTTTTGAGCGTGGCGCACGTGCGGCTGCAGATTTAGTTACCAGGTGTGCCCTACCGGATCTCTGTAACAGTTCAGTGATTGACGTAACGCACTTGTCGATTACATCAGGACCTACATCTACATGGAGTCGATGCTGTTTAGTAAATCTAATCCTTTACCCATTCTTGGACTGTTCGGTTCTAAGTACATATACGAATTTAGTAGGTTATTAAATGAGTTTTTCCCAAGAATATATCTGCCAATATTCAGGATTGGTTTTTAAAGTGGAATTCCTTAATTTAATACAGTTATTGCAAGTATAATATTAATATTTTATTTATGTCCCTTGAATGAATAGAAAATATTGTAATGAGTAGTTTTCTCATACCACTTGTAACAAATGGAGTTTGTGTACGCAGCATGTGAATATCAGAGAGTGCCGTCAAATAAATCCCCGTAAAATTACAACTTGAACAAAACATGTTGTTATTGAAGGTGAAATCATAAGACTCATCGTGAAGCCATAGTTTCCTTAGTTAAATGGGATTCTTGCATTAGCGTCTTAGTTGAATGGTTTAGAAAGTGCTTGTCTCTGATGACATCTTTACATTATGTTTGAAGAGCCCGTCCGAATAATCCCAAACATGACCTTCTACTATAAAGGTCATTATCAACATAACACATGAAATACGTGACAAATGGAAAAGTGTTTGTAAACCCGCATCGTCTTTGCTGACAAAGATCTATCTATATGAATAGTGTTTTGGATTTGTTAACACACTCTCTCTGCTCTAAGCAGTTATGATTTTTTAAAGTAAAAATGTCTTTGCCATGTAGCAGGAATAATAGTACCGGTATACGACATTCATAGTATTCGAAATGTAATAACTTAAGAACCCTTTGGATGTGCTCTCTTATATAAATAAACTGACGAGCCAAAGTAATGATACCAAGTATCATTGGCCTAGAAATGACAAAAACTAAAGGATATTTTGTGTATTTCATTTCCTTTCTGAAAAAAAGATGATCAGTTTATCAAACAATCAGATATTTATCTGTTGTCGATCAATGTGTTAAAAGGTAGAACTCGTTGAACTTTCATCCGAAAAGATGACCCTACACCAGAAATGGCCTGCTATTGGGGAACACTACGAGACGTGACGGCGATGTTGACGTGTCAGCTGCATGTCATAGAGCCTGTAGAGTCTGTTACATGTACCATGTTATTTCAGACGTCTGGCCACTGTTCTTTGACTGATAACATGTTCAAGATCATGGGTCGCTGATTTGTTCAATGTCAAAAACCGGTTCCTCAGGTGAAGAATTCGTAAGCGATTGTCCCAGTTGGTGGTTGGCCTCTCTACTGTCCTTCTCGTACGCGTTTGCCTGCGGCGTCTCATCAGCCTCATCAGTGTTAAGTTAGTTAATAAGTTAAGTTAATACGGCTGCGGCCAAGCGTCGTAGGTACGTGTGCATGGTTGCACGCATGTGTATCATTCTGGTCATAATCTTGCCATGTTTCCTGATGCAGTTATGGAGTGATTTTTATACCGTAATTATGCACAGTCAACGGGTGATTAATTTGATTTAAAAAAAATAATTTGAGTAAAACACTTTCCAAGGGTGTTTGTTTTCGAGTATATTTGCATTATTGTATTGCATTAACTCTCTAACTTAATTCACTAATAAACATCATTAGTGTGCTGGCATACCAGTAACCATCATCCTCTCAATACTCTTAATACACCATTAAAAAAGGTAAAAGGTAATCGAAAACTTAGGAATCCAAAAGCATTCTTTTAATTTTTTGAATACAAAACAACATATTTTAAAGAAATAAAGTGATACACAGGACAGTAATTAATCAAGGTTCTTGTTAACTTGATACTTTGAACACGATGAACGCTATACATTGTAGATCAAAGCCACATACCAACCTTTATCTTAGTGTGTGACATATATAATAGTTCAACAAATAACTACAATTTATACAAAACACAACCATTTTATCAACAGTCAGATTTTTAATATTCAACATTCCAATAACTGAATTTTCAGATAAAATATGTATTCACCAAGAGACCAAACGATCAACTATTTAACAATTTATCAATAAAAATAATGTGATTGTGATATCTGAGCACTGTAGCAATTGCTATACTTCGGGATTAGCTCAACAAGTATATGAACCAACCACCTTAATTTTTCATTCTTATTTTTCATTCAGACATTTTAACTGCACCTATGAAATAGAGGGATTAAAATTTCCACAAATTCTTACTCACACCAAATTCAATTATTCAGATACACTAAATAATATGTTACATAGGTTTACTTCCTTCTCAGTTACTACTAGGTATAGATATGTGCTTGAAAACCCACTATTGTGTAAATTTACATTTGTAAACCATATATGTTTTAGCTGGTCGTTTGATAAATGTATTGTCCTTATTCATTCTGTCTTCTGATGTTAAAATCTAAAGAACAGGAAATCTGCATTGTGTTAAGGTTAAATGAAAAAATGACATCTTTCAAATAATTCGAATGAGCCTAAAGAAGGATTAAAGAACTCTTTGACTTCAATGACAGTAACGTTAAGCATGTGTAGTAATTTTCTCAATGAAAGTAATATTTTCTACTTAATGGTTGTATTTTTTGAAAACAACAACTGAAGGATTAATCAGATGATCCATTTTAACTGTAATTATTGGAGACAGTTGATATCGTTTCAAAGACATTTTGAAGGAACTACCATGATCGTTTACGTTACAATTGCTGCAAAATACAATGTTAAACGTTTTCACTTGATATGATTTTACACGGGTTTTATCACTGACACCAGTGAATCAAGGAAGATAGACGGTAAAATACTCACAGGGATATATCATCAATGACTGTATGTTACGTATCACGTTATTTTCTAAAAACAAAATTGTGATTTCATTTAAGAATACAAAAGCATACATGTAAAAAATGTCATAATGAATTAGAATATAAAGAAAAAACCAATTAAATAGATAATGCATAAGTATACTATGATCTGGCATGGGTTTTATTGTCATCTATGTTATAAATCACATGGCTGAAATAACTTCTGTAACATTGGTTTGAAGATTTTCTTATTGATATGTTGATGATGTTTAACAATGATTATAGGAAATATTAGAAATTGGTATCCAAAAGACTTATTCCTTGTATCTATTGCACGTCAAAACCTTTTGCTTTTCCTTAACGGCAGGGGTTGCCAGGGCGCAATTTCCAATGTGCTAAAATAAAAATGAAATTAAACGAATAACTGTAATCAGGAAATAGTTTCCCTTAAGTATGACATTGATTTTGAACCACAATTCACGCCCACATTAACAACAAATAACACTTTTATGACATTCAATTTCAAGAAAAATTAGTTTGATGAATAAGTTATTTCGGATCATTGATTACTTAGTAAAAGGCATGTATGACCCTGAGATAAATATTTTTGTTTTTGATCGAATATCTCAGAATAAATGATTTTGTGCCCCTCTGAAGAGTGTGTGATAAGAATACCAAAGCATATAAACAAAATTTAATTCACATGCTTAAACAACAACCCTAAACGCTTAGTTTATAAAGAAAAAAGAAGTTTTCTCAAAATGTTCAAATTTTAAGTGCTGCCTATTATTTATCAGTAAGTCGGATAGAGTAAATGTAAATAGAGTGCTAATAATAATAATAATTTTCTTTATTACGTACTTTTAAAGATGTACATATAACCTCAATACCGACGAAATTGTATGATATATATTACAGCACCCCCTTTGGTGTCAAATTTTAAGGTCTTTTTTTATGAACATCGTACATGTATTTTGAAGATCTCAATATTCTGGGTCGATAAAATTATATTGCATTATCCCTTATTAAGTGTTTGTCCTCATGAACGAATGAACGAATGAATCTCTTTATTTCCTCCAGCTTTAGTCCGAAGATCATCATACATGTATATATACACTTACATCAAGTAATTACAATACGGTCACAACAAGGAATATTAACAAAGACGAGACAAAAATATGTCGAATGTACACTTGAATGAGGAGAGTAGGGTATAATATTATGGTTGATAATTGTATATTCTATCATGTTTTGATTTTGGTTCCACCGACATATGCTTCAACCTCACGCAAAAACTTTAACACATCCAAATATATTTTAGGTAATGGGTGTTTTCAATACAGAGCTTTAGTTTGAAACACATTAATAATCTTCTCATCCATATACTTTAAGAAGAACATTTAGGGGAAGTGAAAACCGTAAGTTACTTTAAAAACATTAGTTTACGGCAAAAACATATTTGTATACGGATTAGGTTTAGGTGATTGTCTTACATTTGAAGTTTGACACATTTATTAACGTTTTCGTGAGGTCACTTTATTCATATAAAACAATGTGCATCTGTCCCTTTAAAGTTGGATACACCGAAGGGCGTCAGTGCATGTTAAAAAAAGATTTGTCAGGGAAGTGACATCTAAGGACTGACGGAAAAATAAAGTGTCATCTAGCTGCATGGCTGATTCTTAACGCTAATTAAATGTTAATATGCTCTTGATTATGATGCTAATGATGATGACGATAATGGTGAAGAAAAATAAATTAAAAGTTTCTTTGAAATAAAATGTATATATGCCGGGTGAACACAACAGATTTAGATCCCCCAGAGGATGTTCGAGGAAAATTTCTTTTATTAGATAAGAGTACCATTTATATTTTTTTATTTTATCTATCCGATTGAAGTAAAATAATAATTATGACTTTATCGATAGGTTTTGAATCATAAACACAATCTTACATATCGTTCGTGATGGATCAAGGAAAATAATAATCAAAGAATTAGGATGGAAATATTAGCTTTGGAATTCTGAATTGAATTGGGTTAGCCTCATCATTTTCGTTGATTCAAAGTAATAATGAGAAATGATTTTGTCTGAAAGATGTCACAAAAACCGAGGATATTAATGAAATACTGAAATGTCTTCATTTGATGCATTGACAACATATCAACCCCTATTTTGAATAACAGTAAACTCTTTGAAGCAGACAGTGCATTTAAAGGTATTAAATCATGTAGTTAACAGCAAATGTTTCCTTTCATCTCATTCTTGCCAAAGCTCTGTGATAGTTATAATATAAAGAACTCTAGCTATTGTACATCTTCCCGGAGTGGGAGGTCGTGTTTGCAATTAAACCCTAGTCCCATGGTAAACAGAAATAAAAAGGTTCCAATTCCAGCATTTGGTGAATTGCACCTTCTATTTTCACTAAAATCATTTAAGATATCAATTTCATCTCGTTCAGAAAACAAACTGCAGTGGCAATATTTTGCAAGAGCAAATAGTTTCATATTTGGAGAGGCTAATGCACAGACATTAGATTACAAATCTTAGCTTATAAAGGTTTAACATCAATATATTGAGAAAATGCAGACAAAGAAGATGCATCCATTCTCTCAAATTCAACTTCAAAAATATGTTTTCGATAATGATTTTAAGATATTGACAAATAGTGAAATTTGAAATAGGTGTTTTGATATATACACATATCTTATATAAGAAAACACTGCCTCTTTTGGATATTCGGTAAAAGTTTCACATCTAAACAGGTAATTGTAGTGACACTCGTTTCTAACAGCATTGGACACTTTCGGTCTTCACGCGGAATGCTCAACCATCGACCTGTCTCAATTGGTAGCGTATGACTAGTTGTACTGAATTTTAAGATTTTTTTCGAAGGAGGAGATATTTGTTTAAGTTAGGTTCGGTTTTTCTTTATTTACAAAGATCTCCTTTGGAATTTCAGTAATCTTTGTCTCTCCAATTTTGAAGGAACTGTGACCCGTTATATTTCAACCATTGAGACAAGCCAAGGCGTCGAACATACTGACAGGTTTAGAAAGACAAAGAATAGACGGCAGTTAACTGAGATATGTTTTACAAAACATAGCCATGGGATTTTAGTTGTACTCTCAGTGATGTGGGTAACACAGTAATATATCAGCTGAGATCGTTAATAATGTGTTTTACAAGAGGTAAATTTATGCCAGTGTGAAATAGATAGTTTGTATATTTTGATATACAGCGATTATCTTCCGAATTCACCATACAGCTACAATTTTGAGTGCTATTTTAAACCCGAAACAAGTTAAAGGAATTTCAAGTGGATTTTGTCTACGATTTTTAACTTCTCGTTTAAGCACATAAGAGAGTCGGAACAACCATAACATCAAAAGCATCTAAAAGGCAATTGAATGGTAAATTGGCCTTTCTCCTTCTTTCATGGAATCAGAGACCTTATATCCAGATTATGTTAAGAAGTTCTATAAAACATATCAAAACAAGCTCAAGATTTTATTCAAGGCTGAGGTGGTACTCTTAGAGTGCAGAAAAGAATATCAAAGCTGTCGAGCTGAAAAAGGTATTTTGTATACAAATTGAGGCAATTCTATGGTTTTCAAAAATCTAGATTACACAAAGCTGCCTGCTATAATTTGATTTCTTTTTACAGATATAACATTGTTAACATTCTGTCACAAAACGTGTTAATAAAGTGAAAATGAATCGGAAAAAATGACCATTAATCGCAGAATGCATGATCTGTATTGTTGAACAATTTATTTGGCTACTTGAATACAGTCAATAAATCTGAATCTGACAAATGTCTTTAAACCATTGTGATAAGACATTATTGATATTTGGAGATAATTTCTATCTGAAAAGGAAAAGCATTGATGAACACTGTTTCACTCTCTACTCATTGTTATTTCTGCGCTGGGTAGTTTGTTTGACATTGTGAATTTTATTGCCCTTTGGCATGCAATTTTCGTATTCACACTGATAAAATTGATTGAGAAGGGGCAAAGCAATTTGTAGCCAACTTTTTAAAAAGCATTTTATGCGATCAAGTGGCAACTCCTGACATTTAATGATTTCTGTTAATTTAGTATTGGACAGGTTAATAGGAGCTACCTTGTGGTTGTTGACTCTCAAAGTCACACTTATCTACAGATTTGACAAAGGAAAATGGGTTTTTTGAATTGTTAGGTTTTATATTGGGAGAATTGCCATGTAGTCATGTCATTCTGCCAATGATGTTAAAGGTTAAAATGATAAATGTTTTGATTGAATGTTTTCTTAACTTTCTCAGAATTATTTGATTTTTCCCCCTTCAAATCTCACATCCTCATAGATTATGGACTCTCATATTCAAAGTGTTTAAATTATAATAAGCATAAATCCAAAGGGAAGTTGAAATTCAAATTTATTCAAATGTCTTTTATTGTCGTTTTAAAAAAACACTGAACATATGATAAGATAGCCAACACTTTTTAGTATAATAATATTTGTGTTACTGGTTTAAGTACAACATAGATACTAACGTCTTAGATATATTTTTATTCACACTATTGAATCTGTGATATGTTGTGTTCTGTCAATGATGTCATTCTCAGTAAACGGTTTGTTGATGTTAAAGTTTAATGATTTTGTTAACACAAGACAAAACGATTTATTAGATATATTGACCACAGCATTGTCTTGAAAGATTTTTTATTTGATTTTTGTCCTCTGATTTTTTTCAGCGTTAATGTACGTGTTAGTTCTGTATAGTATTGTGTGTATGAATTTGCAGGTGTTCATACAGCTGTATGTTTTCTGAAATCCAGCTCATAAATTTGTTTTTATAAAGCTGTACACTCTCTTATATTTTCACCTCATTTTCAACAGTTTCTTAAATCTTTTGATGATTTATCAATGGCAAAGTGGAGTAAATGTTTGTAGATGTCTTATCAGGGTACCTTGAAAATCATAAATAACAATGATAAATTTAAACGTTAACATTAAAAACATTACAAGAAAAGTTGTCCCATTCAAAACTACAAACTGTCTTGTTGTCACTGTCTGATTACACTTTTACAAAAATCATTTAAGAGCTGTAGTTTAACATTTTCGAAAGGGATATGTGATTACAAACTATCACTAGATGTCCGTCGTCAAACGTAGTTGCACTTCGATTAATAACATGCTTTCAACAAAATGTGTTCAAGTTCCTCGTCGTCTCTTCCAAAAAAAAAAAACCCCGACCAACTATTCTAAAATCCAACAAGACAGCCACAAATTGTTACCATGTATGCCTTTCAAATTCATTTTCGTGAGAAGGTATATGAAATTAACTTTCATTTTCAAGTACAAGTTATGTCGAATTGTTCTTACATTTGCAAACGTTTTTATATTACATTAACCGTCGTTACTGAGAAACCTCGACTAAATTTGGGAAGCAATTTGGAACACAGTTGGTTAATCCTTAGATCATTAGTTTCTCTTACTACTTCTTTCTTGTCCTGTAAAGATTGAACTGATTGATTTTTAAAAATCAATTTCACAAGACGTGACACCAATATGGCAATATCTTTGCTGCAATTTTAAAGTTACGTTGAATGTTAATAAGATTACTAAGGACCATTGGTTTATTATAGCCTTTAGAAAATATTCAGGTAATTTTCAGTGTATTTAAAAACTGATATAGAAATTAATGTGGTTAATTGTTTAGTCCACATGAACTACTTTGCAATTAAGTCGAAATTACCTGTATATTTGAATAATTCAAATGACAAGGGTTTAGATATTATATTTCTGTTATGTAAATGATAATTCAATAAGTAATCTGTAAGTGTATTGTATATGTCACACACTTTATAAAGGATACTAAACGCGTACGATCATCCATTTTATACTATTTTCATTAAACAAGTTAATGATTTTGTGTGAAAGGAGCGAGAGAGATAGTGTTATATGGAAGTACGTTTAGTGTTCTGTTTTTTACTCGCCCTCACAAATTTAGCAATTTCACTGACACTCTGCTGAAACTAAATTTCCATGGCTTAGCTGCCATTGTGACGGCGGTGCTTACATTGTGACGTCACAACTACACACTATTGTGACACACGATCACAGGCATTACACTAGGTTATTTCACAGCAGTAACTTATAGGGGCGAGTGATAACATTTACATATACCATAGGGTAGTGATAGTTCAATAAATGATGCAGGCAACACACATTACCATTTCATCCATTTCATATTTAGTTAACATGTCAAATGAACCAATTTCATAGCCGTAGTAGTTTTTATTTCCTCTTTTCATGTCAATGCTTTGTCAAACATATTTCACAAAGTGCATGTGATTTGTACATTATCTCCAAGTGGGAGGTCATGTTTGCATTTACACTCCAGTCGCTTTGTAAACAAGGTTTCAATTTCACTGTAAGCTGAAATGCGCCTTCGATTTTCTCAAACAACACTTTTTTAAATACCCCTTTCAATTCGATTTGAAACTCAAACCAAGGTGGAAATATTTAGCTAGAGCAAATATCAGTTTATTGGAATGTTATTCTCTTGCACCTGTCATTATTGAAAGTTATTTTACAGACTTTTTTTAAAAGGGGAAACAGACTTAGTTTTTTCGTTTGCTGTGCAAATCTTACGGTAGTGATTTTCACGCAAAAAGATAACATGTGACAAAATAAGTCACGCACATTAGCTCAGTAACGATGGGCTATTCTGAATAAACTGGAATTAATAATTGAGTATCTGATACAAACTCCTACATCATGTAAATATCATTATGAATCGTCCATTAACATCAATGATTCTTCTCTGTAAAAGCAAAACTAGCGTATGAAATGTTTACATATTTTTAGATTTGACAATAGTGGTATTTCAATAAGAAGTCTTTATGTACAACAAAGAGTGGATTTTGTTATTTGATTCTTCTCCACAAATTGTCGACTATCCATTTTGGCACAACATTACCTTTCTACATATGACTGAAAGGCAGGATAGATGTTCAGTCTTTTTATACATTGAAGTAGGATATCTAGATCTGTTTACCAATTGTAATTGTAAATGTAAGAATTGACAGATGTTCCAACCGTAGGCTGTTATTTGAACAGATGGCAAATATATCATTACTCATGCTTCTGTTCAATGATTATGGTTGGTTTGTGGTAATTGGCTTGATGTTTCCAAGATAACTATTTATCACGGAGATAATTACATGTACCAACTGACAATAAGAACAATCTCTGTCCTTGTTATGTATTTCCATCAGCTTTCTTCTTAACAAGAAAATATTACCTTACCCTCCTTTATACTATAATCCAATGTACGATATACATCGCTTCTGTTTCGGCAACACATATTGTTGTTTAAATTTCTTTTCACAGTAACGTGATGTATTGTTCTTTCCTAAGCGTTATGACATTAAACGTTTTTGTATTACAAACCAACCGGAGGACAGTTCACTGCCAATTCATTTTCATCACAACAGATGAAAAGAAAAACTCCAGATTATTGTTTATTTATTGCAATGGTATCTCATTTTCGATTGTTATTCGTAATCATTCATCTTATCTTGAGAAAGAGAAGCTTGAAATATGTAGGTATGATGCTATACGAGAATCTGAGTAAATTGAACAAAAGGGTTGAATATTTCAATTCACTGAAAGATTGTTCATGCTGATAACTAACCAAATGACAAAATAGTGTTTATTCATTAAAGACAGTTTGTATCATATTCTACGATTGAGATATACTATACATTAATCTTTAAGATCATTTTTTTGCTGGAATAGTTACATTTTGTCACACTTACGTATACAGTATTTGTGGAGAAAAGGTTAAACGAAAAACACTCATAACATAAGAGAGAGGTTTATTTCGGTAAAGGGACCACAGGCCCATTATACAAGGCATACAATGTGCACATTTATAGCGCCAATAAAATCATTCAAACAATTGGCAATGTTTACATGAAAGTGGTAGGTGTATTCAAGTCGTTTTTGTTGTTGATTATAATCTCACTCTGTGACATGAACAACTGGAATAACTTTTCATGACTTTGAAAATTATAAAAATATTCGGGGATTGTATTTTTTCTTAAGTCACTATAAAATGGACACTTAAGACAAAAGTGGAATTCATCTTCAACAGTAGGAATAATGCAGAGGACACAGCCGATCACTGCGCTTGAGACCAAGTCGTCTACCGTATTCAATGACAGCAAAAGGTTCCGACATTAATCATATTTAGAATAAATTTAATTAGGAAAGACAAAACCTATAAGCTAGAATATTTTCCCGTTCTTGTTTTTAATCGAAAATAAAAAAAGATTTTTCGATTGAATTAACACATTATTTTTACTTAATTTATAGCGTTTGAAGGAACGCCTTATATGATAAGGATAAAACAATATCACCCAAAGGCGTATAAGTACAATTAGATATTGTCCATATCTTGTATCTGTACGTTCTGACTATTGTCAACTGTCATTTAGTCTATATGTAGATAGTGTGTCCATTATCCATATCATGTATGTCAGAACTCACCTTTGTTCATGAAGAGGCAAGGTTGGTAACAGCCGGAAATGAGCTTGATAGCAACAAAAACATTACGCTGACATATAGCTGGAAAAAGATGTGAAACAATGGCAAAATACAGAATGACAGTATCAACAACACATATCCCATCAGGCAAAGTGAACCTGTTACCAACAGTAAACAGATATTATTTCCTCTCTTCATATCTCATCTTCACGTCGACGATCCGTCATGGACTGTCGACTTCATTTGCAATTGTACATAATCTCAGAGGGGGTGTTTTGTTTAGAACTTATGGAATATCAAACTTGTACTTTGAACCAAACTTAATGTAAATGAGGTCACGGATTAATTAATCAATTTAATCAAATAGATTGTTGGTAAGTCGAATCCGGAACACACGTAACACAAGTTTGCAAATTTTATGCAAAGAAAGATGCATGTCGAGAGCAAACTCTTGATACGTTGATTTTTTTAATTCATAATAGATTTTATGTGATTGTCACGTGTTAATTTAGAATCAAACATGTCCATAGTCAAAACCATCAAAATATGACAAACAATCAAATATATTTATTCCATTTGACAAACAAAGAGTTTGATGTCACAATATACATTTTTGACTAATACAAATAGGTAATACAATATTAAATGAAACAAAAAATATTATAAACCTAGTTAAGTATATTTCCGAAGGTCCTTAGTCAGCACTGTATTCGATAAGATGAGCCTAGATGGTATTTCCTAGATGTACCCAAAATGGATGGAAAACAATCCTCAGCATATTGATCCCGAAGTTATAAAGTACAAGATAGTAAGCTGAATGTACCACTTTCTCATCGCTTAACTTCTAAATATCTAACTTCTGGAAACTTCTGGAAAGTAGACTCCTGGTTGACATAATCAGTAAACTCGGCAACTGTATAGAATAAGTATTGACAAGAATCAGATTCTTAAAAAAACGCCGAATGTTTCGTCCTAAATTATAATTTTGTAATAGATAAAACACACAAAATGAAACTCTGTCACATGTACAATGTGTGCATTTAAATACATAATTTATTAAACTTTTACAAAGAAACAAAACCTCCATTTGTATTTTATCACAGCTGATCAACAAAAGTTTGTTTCGCTGCTTTCAAACTCATTGCAAATATCATGTCAAATGGTCTTCACTTTGGATCGACTTCATCTACAAATGAACATGAACAAATATTGATTCACACCAATGAATCTGTCAGATGTTGTGTTCAGTCAGGAAACGATCTCAATCAATATTATACTAATTATCTATTGATGTCAAGGTTCATTGATTCCAATAAGACTAAACTAAACATTAAAACATCTGTCATAAAACGGTTCTGATTCAATTTACCTAGAAGATACCATTGAATTGGAAGATAGATAATAAAATAGGAGAGTTCTGACGTTTAGAATTAGAATACTGATCAGTAGCGTATGCTGTCGGATTATATTTTTTCTAACCCTACACAGTACTTTAAAATGCTTTTTTTGCAACATATTTGATGAATTAAAGTCTCACGTGTAGTTTCTTAATTACAATCCCCCTCATTCGGTGACTAACGAAATCGGTTAAGTGCGATTCCGGGAAAAACGGTTTAATATGTATCGCTCCACTAAACATTAACATTGATTACGGCAATTCTATTCACTATGTATTTGCCTTTCATTTGTCATATCAAGGCTTGAATAAAATCTACAGATTACAGGGAAATGGGACAATATAAATTTGTATTTGCGTGAAGGTGAACAAACTTTTGAGATGCACATGAATTGAAAATAATTTGGTCCATGCAGTTGAAGTTATTAGGTATCCATGTATATATCTAAACCAAATAGCCAAAACAGATACTGACCTAGTTATCATATAAACATGTATATGAATTTGCAATAAAAATACAGAAAAAATTACATTGAGAAACTATCACATCACAATAAACACACCCAAACATTTATAAGTAGTTACATCCCATTTATTACCAGGTTTTATCAATTTCTTTTGTATTGTGCTTACATCGATGCATAAACTGTAAAGGGAATAAACCCAATTTTAAGATGTTGTGTTCTTTCTGGAATCTGCAATGATTTCCCATGTGAGAAATAAAAAGCAACGAGACGATAAAAGAAATGGCATTTTGACACATGGACAGCAATAAATAAAACTTAGCAGATTAACAGATTGTATCAAGGACTTCTGAGGAGGTGTGTTTAGGAACAATGAATGTATGGTATTACATCATTCAAGCTGTTTCTTGAAATAAAACACAAATCCAGATTTAAGGAAGCTGTTGGACTATGTTTTAAAAGAACACTTCATGCTAAACCTGAAAGTGCATGCCAGTTTAACTACAACTCTGTTTAGAGGGTGTTTACTTTTCTGATACACATCTGCTTGCGTTGAATTAGGACCAATGTGACTGTTTACCCTGAAGAAAATGTCAGGGTTGCGAATTATATGAAGAATGATGCAACACCTTCTAGAACATATGTTTGATGCCCAGTTCAATTGGCAAGAATATCTACAACGTTTCATCACATGGGAAATTCAGGCTTCGCAGGCATGAATACAAGGCCCTGACGTTATTACAACATAGTTTCAAATGATAACTCAGCTCTATCTGACTTAAACATTTTAGAATCCATTAAGAAGAGTTTGGAGAGTTCAAGGGTCAACATAGAGATATACTGAAATAGACATGGATGAAAATGCCAACGAGAAAGTTTTTGTATGCATTCTGATCAAAAGTGAAATAAATATGTATCTCATTTGGTGGAGTTTCTAATCTCGAAAATACGTAAGGCTTGTGTTCTAACATTTTATTTTGCATGGCAACTTTGCAAAAATGTGTATGGCTCATGCTGTTACACAAAAATGCGCCACATGTTTCAGCATTTATAATTTTCTCCGTCCACTCAATCATACGATGAAAAACCTTATAAAAGTATTGAATTGTGACAATAGAAATGTCAGACCAAATGATCAAAGCGGAAATGAAAATTGATTACTATTCCATAAATTGTTTGGAATGTCAAAGATCAACAAAGTCATTTATACCACGCGATGCATCGAACAAATTTTCACTCGAGTAGTTTAATGACAACACATTCATGATCGATCCTGCGAGGGATTTGATTCAATGCTGTAAATTTGTTTTCACAATTTAAATTGAAATAAAGGCATTACATTCATTGTGTGTTCCTGCATCATAATATATATTTTTGCACATATGCAAAATTTATATTCCTTGTTTTCCATAAAAATATCTTTTAAAATAAATAAACATAATGTGCACTAGCGCACGCCAAGATAGTCTGATTAAAATCGACCGTGTTCCGAGGAATAAAAGTTTATTAAACAGTAACTCTAGCGGGATTCGAACGTATTCTATAAGGGGCTATCCTCTCCACAACACCCTTCATAGAATACGTTCGAATCCCTCTAGAGTCAATACTTAAAACAACTCCTATTTATTCCTCGGAACACGGTCGATTTTAATCAGACTGCACACCAAGATTTCGTAAAAACAATGAATGCATATTTCATATAGAAATAACATGATACATATCTCTCGACATTACCAACGATCCGCACTCAGGTGATCTGCCATGTAAGTCATTTAGCAAATATGTACGCATTCAGGTTTCAAGGTTAGGATATCAGAAATAATCAAATGTTGCTTACAGCCTGCAAAGCAAAAGCAGCAGTTATTATAGTTAAGCGTATAACAGTGGTAATACTATGATAAGTTACAAAGTTGATTTGATAGACAATATTTCAGGCTTAGGTCTAATTTCAGAGTTTAGCTAATATCAAAGTCTTCACACATCCATGTTTAGCCGTTTTCAGCTGTCAATATGTCCATTATGTGCACAGCTGACCATCGTTTTTTTCATATCTCTCAGCCGACATCGATTACAGGTCAATTGGAAAGAAAAACAAGTAGTTAATTGCATCGGTAGAAAACTAAAGAGAGTGCCTAGGGCCTAATATGCCATAAAATGGCCAATTCGAAGCGAAAAAGCGTGATATATTGATTATTTATTCAATTTCTTTTTAATTTGTAATGTGAAGCTGATATATTTGATGGGTTCCTTTAAATAATTCGGTAAGATAAATTCGCAACCTTTCATAAAACCTGACGCGGGACTAATATAACCCTTTGTTCCCATGGACGGAACTTATAATAATAACATTTAAATGTACAAAGTTTTTAAAAAATACTTCCACCAAAAATGCCCAACAATTTACTTCTTTCCTGAAAGTACCATCATCACATTCATGCAATAATAAGTTATATGTACTTGAAGTTATCTGCTCCATAAAGAAAAGGTTGTGCAACCAGATTCCCTATAAGCAAACCTCAATCGCATGAATAATGACTCAGCAGATTATAGCTGTGATGTATACGATTGAATTGTCAAATGCTCAGCCGATAATAAAAATTGTCTGAACAATAGATTATTATTGTGGAATGGTCGAAATAGCAAATCATATAACAAATAAAACAGAACACTTGCATGTAAATTAATCGCAAGAGTAATACAAACAGTTATAATATTATTATCTCATATATAATCTTAGTTTCGAACCATATAAGTTAAAGCTGTTAGGTTTCGATGCATTATTACTTAGATATATATAGTAAACTTCTTCCAATGTTAAAGTTAAGTCCAACCTTCACATTTTGAATCCATTGTAGAGGCACAATGGCATTGCAAAGTTCTTCCGGTAGCATTTTTAGACGATTGTATGTCAATGCATTGTTTAATAATATACAACAGGTCGCACTGGAAGACAATATTAATACACTTTTATGCAGTTATATACAATATAATCTTCTGACTAAAACAACTAGCAAAGATTTACAAATCTTCAAGCAAAATGTATATTCAAAGACAAACGTATACGTACTGTCAGAAGTAAAGTTAGTTTTATCGTTGAAAGGCATGAGTAGACATACGCATAACGTTTTATTCAAACAAAAGTCTGAGACAAAATCATCAAACATCACCAACATATATCACAAATCTTTGGGAGGAAGCATTATACATGCTTTACAAATACAACTAATAACAATGACATTATTATCAATATTTGAAGTGACTGTATCTGAGGCTCATGATCTAATTACAAGGATAATATCTACTTACAAAGGGAATTATCTAATCAGCGAGCACGCTTAATGATATTAAGCTATAATGTTATCTGGAGTTCCCTCTCAACGGAGTAACAAAGGCAACGTTTTTACGTGACCTTGTAATCTCTGAAATGCGTGGTGGATTGGTGGAATAGATTTATTCATGCTTTGGGAAATACTAGCGAGTGCTGTAATGCAGAATTTAGATCTTTTCCAAAATTGATAGTATTCCTTCAATAACTTTGGCCGCTTTTAAAAGATTAAAATGAATTTTTATTTACAGTTATTACATTTGTCTAAACTAAAAAGCAGGTAACCGTATAAGCAGTTTCAATAAAAAGAAACTGTTTGGGGATTTTTCAAATCAGATCATTTTATAGGCACTGTTTTAGATGTTAAAAGTCGGTCATTCCTCTTTGCAGAAATAATCTTTAATACTCAATTTCATGCTGGTGTACTCATATGTTGTGACAAAAAGAGAGAAATTTAAGTATCATATAACCTAACATTGTCCAAAAATGATTTAAGCTATATGACATCATCGTGAGAATTGCACTCTTTATTGATAAGAACTTGGTCCGTTAAGTTCTTTGTTCTTACCTTGTCAGAATAGAGGTTGATAAACATAATTTGAATTTTCCTCAGATATTGACTATGTTGCTCTCTCCATTATTTTCTTCCTCTTCAATTTTCGAAAATGAGCATTAGAAATGTTTTAATGAAACCTCATCTGAGGAGGATATTTTGATAATTAACGATATTCATGTTATCATTAATAAGTGTTCTTTTGCTTTTTCTACCCCTCAAGTTGACTTACTCTGAGGAATACATCTCAGAGATGTTTTTCTGTTTTCAAGAATATTTCTATCATTCAGTTTGCGGTTAGTTTAATTTCCCCACATTTATTCCAAGTAGTCCCCATTCTGAGGGGGAAAACCACGATCCAATACAATATTTTCTGGTTCAAGCGTATTGCAAACGTCTTTCGAAATTGTGAACAGGTGATATCATCGTATGATGAAAGAAATATAGAAACTGTCAATATTGATTTTCTTGCAAAAAATACAAAATTCTACAATCGTAGAATTCTCACGCTGCTTCAAGAATCAATATTTCAAAGAATCAATCAAAACTTGTTTAGTAAATCCAGACACTCCCTCTCATAAACACCTTTAGTAGGGAATGAATATCCTAATTTAAAAGCACTTTTGCAGGTAAACACAAAATGTCATCAAAACCATTAGGATTTAACCAACTCCAAATGTTTTAATGTCCAAAGCACACGGAAGACTTAAAATAAAGGTTATTGAGTTTACTGTTCTACATCTAGTAACAATGTTTTTCTTCTTACGAAAATCGCTCTCCTTATATTAATGTTTGATAAATACTTGATGATTAATTAATTTTCAAAATAAAATCATCTTCTGGATCAAATTAATTTGAACAACCGAAAATAACAATTATGTGAAGGATTCTTGTCACTGACGCAAAATATATACTTATATTTAGAAATGATTATTTTCTAAGTTCAAATGTTTAACAGTGTTTAACATTAACTAACAGTTTATCATTACGATATTCTAGGAGACGCCACTGAAATAGAACAGTCATAACAAGGTGCTTCAAAAGTAGCAATATGTCTCGATAAACATATATCTTAAAATCGGTAAAGAGATAAAGATTTTGGAAAATACCTGGAGAGGATACTCCAGTTGCTGAAAATAGATTTTTAAAAAACCCGGACATATCCGACTATGTACAATCAGTAGAGGTTTGAATTGCTGACTTGCTAACGTGTTGTTAAATTAAAACCAACTTTTAAAAAGACAATTGCATTGAGATCGTAGATCATTCCTTTAAATTATGCACTTCTTGCCAGACATTTTAACTTCATCTCACTTTTGACCACTGTCATTAGAAAGGGGGAGGGAGATTAAAATTTACACATATATGTTTTATTTATATATAATTTATATGTATGCAGTATGTTTATATTATTTTGTCTCTTAAAAGAGAAACGGGAAATTATTCTTAATAGTTTAAACCCAGTGTTTAATCTAATTACATGATGCATGCAAATTCACTGGATCATCAAAGCAGTATTACAGGATGTTTTAAGCAGGACAAGTAAATCAAATAACAAAATGGTATATAATGGATAAGGTCTCAAATATATATGTATGTTGAAGTTAATCTATAACAATTGCGTTGTACAATGTACCAAAAGTTGAGTACATTTGTGTCACATATCATATTTTGCTTCATTGTGTGTTCTATAGGCACAATTAATTGAACTTCATGACAGTAATCACATCTCAATATCCACATTAAAACATCCCAGTGTTTTTGCATTCGTTATGGACGACTGTTTGTTTCAAGTACTGATATCATTGCTTGAAGTGTAAAGGGAACATATCCAATTTGAGAATGCTTTGCTCTTTCAAAATATGCAATGATTTCCTGAGGGAGAAGTATAGATACTCGAAAAGATAACATAAACGTTGCTCCAATTTGCAACACATGTGCAGCATTAAAAGAATACAGCTGGGCAACAGATGGTATATAAAGGATTGTTTACAGTAAAGTCATGTAGACAAACGGGACAATCTACGGTATTATATCATATTTGTTGTTAAAATGTATTTGATACATGTGTTTATAAATTGTTTTATAAGGAAAATAAAAACAATCTCTGCTGATTAAGGTCTTCTTTATTGTGAAAAATGCACAAAATGTTTTGATATCCAAATGTTTTTTCAACATTTAATAATTCATTCATGTAATGTATTCTTATAACTTTATAAATATTTCCTTCTGAGTATATTCCGAGAGAACATTTTGGTTATTTTTATTAGAAATGAAGTCGACTGAAAACTACCATGGACTGTAATACAAGATGTAAATTTTTTAAAAATGACAAAATATTCATGTTATTGACTAACATAGACAACGATTGTAAAGGATTTAAGGTTCATCCTGACCATTTGCATAAGGAGAGGTGAGGTGAGGTGATTTCACTCGCTGTATTTCACTTATATCACGACCTCTCTCGATCGAGATGATTGAAGAAAAGACTAGTGTTTGATGGCTCAATTGACCTTTTATTTTCTCAAAGGATGAGATGAATAAATGGATTATGTGCTTTTTGTTTGTGTTTGTGCTTTTTAGCATATATGTTTATGCGTCTCGTGCCTATACATTTTGTACTTCTATTCGGTTCGGGGTTCGTACGCAGTTCATGTTGATGTTTTCGTAGGATTGGCATTTTAAATGTTCTATAGGAATCCAGTCACGAGGTAAATGAACTTAATATTCCATATCATCAAAGAGATATAGAAAAATCTTAGTTAGAAGCTGTGAGTCTTTACAAGTAAAGTTATCCTTGCTTCACCAAGAGTCAGTCTCTCTCTCTCTCTCTCTCTCTCTCTCTCTCTCTCTCTCTCTCTCTCTCTCTCTCTCTCTCTCTCTCTCCATCTCTCCGTCTCTCTGTCTCTGTCTCTGTCTCTCTCTCTCTCTCTCTCTCTCTCTCTCTCTCTCTCTCTCTCTCTCTCTCTCTCTCTCTCTCTCTCTCTCTCTCTCTCTCTCTCTCTGTCTCTCTCCATCTCTCTGTCTTTCTCTTCTCTCTGTCTTTCCCTTAACCCCCCCTTCTTTTTAGCTAGCATAGAATTAATAATGTACTTTTGCAGAATATATGATATCCTCGATAACCAAGAGTCTTCTCCCAAATAACTTGTATATTTTACACTATCTTGTGTTTAAGCCAATAGCCGGTTCAGCTTGACAGTTAACCATACAAATAAAATGGCTGCTTTATACCCGACTCTACTGGTATTTCCTTGTATCGCTACTGGCTGATTACCCGTAATATTTATCCGGGAACTACCTATCCCTTTATTCCAGACTGGTTAATACATTTAGATGCGAGGAAATGCAAGGGAAGACAATCAGGGGTTTTGGGTGTCACGTGAATTAAAAGTACCGAACGGAGATGGATGGTCTCACTACATCTGCATCACTGCAACATAAACATGCTTCTAAAGAACAAACTGAGTAGCAACTGTCAAGAGCCATAATTAGGGATCCATCATTATTTTGACAGATTTTCAGTAAAGGCCAAGGATGTATCCAGGTTTTAAGTAGAGATTTATCAGAAGGTATACCCTAGGTTACCGAAGAGGATTACACATGTAATCATAATAACCAATCAAAATCATAAACCTCATTTTGCGTGACGGATAATATTTTTTCTGAGTAATCATTTTGACTGACGACAGCGCAAACTATCATATTGCACAGTCTGTCACCGTGTGATTTTGTATTTATTTTGTCCTTCGTCCACTTAATATGTGGTGTACAACCAAGTAATGTATACAATATTGATTTGTAAGAATTGAAATGTCAAGCCATATGTTCATGGCGGAAATAAGATTAATTACTTTTCTCAAAATCGTTTGGTAATGTCAAAGATCACCAAAGACATTCGTACGACACGAAACATCGATAAATTTCTCACTTGAGTTGTTTAGTGAGAAATATTCGTGATTGAATTCACAAGCGATTTTGTCAGATTGTCGTCAATTTTCGTTGATTTAAAATATTCCTCTCTATACATATGTATTCAAATTCTGTCATTAATTTACAAAATACATGATTAAATGATGAACAATACTTTTGCACCGTTTTTACTGTGTGTCCATATGAATCAAGAATAATGCATCAATAACAATTACAGCTTTTTCAACAACTTTAAAATATTGACCTCAAAACTTAATTTTTTTTAAGAACAGTTCCCCATGTCTCAACCAGTCCCTCCCTTTTGAATGGGACAAAAGTGAGGCCTTTTAATAAGAACCAAATTATTGAGGTCATTTTCATAGCAGAACCAGCACATACTATATTTTATGGATTTATATTTCATAGTTTAAAATCAATCATACAGAGTTATCAGCAGAGCCATTCATTTGCACTTCCATTGTAAGTAAAAGGGGCACTTGCTCCTCTTTCTCACTGCCTTATAAATTATCTTATGTCAATGCCAAGCCTTTGATATTTATTTTACACATACAAACGGCCAAGTATCGTCAATGAACTTACTTTACATGGTACAATCAGCAAACCCGGCATTTTGATAGATACACACACATCGTTAGCTTTATGCTTAATTGTAAAAAAATATTTTATCAGCAAGATGAACGAAAACAATTTGGCAGGACACATTTCTCATACTTCACGAATACAACTACAAATTTGAGCTGAAGCGTTTATACTAACCAGTAGTCACAGAGCATTATTTCAACTCACAAGAGAGTAATTTAATAAATGTCCACTCTGAATGATAGTATTCCAAAAATCTGAATCTTCCTCATGATAGAATTACTTGATCAATCCTCAAATGCTCTGAATTGTTTAAAGGTCGTTTTTAATCCAACTATGGGAAATGACTGGCGAACGTTCAATTAAAGAAGTTGAATTAAAATTGAAATATAATGTATTACCTTTATTCACGTCTTTCTTAGCATATTTTAAATACATTTTAAATTTGGGTTTATACTTTGGGTCCAGGTGACACCTAAACCTCGAAGAGTAAATTTAGATGTTTGACAAGCTGCAATGCTTTGGTATGAACTTCGATACTAAAATCACTAAACATAAGTTCAAATTCCCTGACACGTCCGATCATTTAATCTTGATTACCCTACAGATAGAAAACACACACTGACATGTATCAGTTTCTTATAAGATGTGTTTTTGCTACAGGCTTAAATATTGAGTACAGCGACTAACCACCGCGCCTGATTCATGACTGACAAAGACAACGTGGAAGGAGTGTTTAGTCTTCATTAGAGTCTGTAACAGGGAATCAAGGTCCTTATTTCACTGTCAATAAGGACTGAGGGGTTTATTTGACTTGAAGAAAGTTGTGGATTTCAGAAAGTCTTCAGTATAGAAAAAGTATGATCTCGTTTGACATTTTTGGAGAGTTGCTAAATTATATTTTGCGATCTGTTATGAAGCTGTTAATTTAATCAAATCAAAACACTTATCACCATGCTTTAAACCTGAATTAAATTATTATTTCTTTATTTGGTCTTGTCATTTGAAGACATTTCCTTTGTAAAATCAACTTTACCTTTTTATTCTGTTAACTTGACGTCGTTAAAAATGAGTCTTACACAAATGTAGCATGATTTCCTTTGAAACAATTTCATTTTTGGTTAAGACAAAATCATTTATTGGATGAAAAACTTGAAGTATTTTGACAACGCTGACATTTATTGTGTTCAATCCTTGAGGACATAATATTTCTTGGTTAAAACAAACATTGCAGTGACTTCTAACAATCTAAACACCAAATAAAACTTGTGTAATGATCTTGTGTCCTTGACCAAAGAAGGTACACTTGACTGTTTGGAATAAACGGCAATCATTAATAATGATAACACAATTAAGATCAAAATCAATTTTGCCACCCTTTAATTATCCTGCAGTGTGTGAGCATGTTCAAATGACAGGTGACGAGTTCAGACAAGGGTCATTATTGACTGACCAATCAATTACAACATGGATTTAAAGCACGAACACCTATAAATCAACATTGTGTATTCATTCGGATGCTCTCATGGCTGCAATCTTTATCGAGAGAGATTTAATACGATGATTACAGCCAAATATTTTTTTTCGTAAATTGCATTTATAAATTGAAATTCTTTGAAATAAGTACCCGTATTGTCCAAATTAATGAATACTGGATCTATTAAGCCAATAGTTTAAACCTGATTTTTTAAAAACAAATATCCAAGAACAATATCCGAGGAAAACTATGTCATGACAATTAAAATCTTAAAACTGTTTAAGCTATTTATGGGATAGAGTTTTTGCATAATCCAATCAGAAATATTTGATGGCTGCAATGAATTGTATTTTGGTTCGATTGATAGTGATTGTTCAATCTTTGGACAAAACCAACCTGGCAAAGAGAGTCTTGTACAAATATAACTATCTGAAGTGAAATATTACTTTTACTGCAAAAGGAATGTTCAACCTATGAAAATGTCCTAAAACTTCATTGCGAACATTTATCAAACTCTATGACTCACAGTTGAAAGAAAAATGTTTGGATTATTGTTAAGAAAAAGATCAACTATTGGCAAAGCTGAATGGAGCCTCACTTTGATCTATTCTAAAATGAAAGCGAAATAATTAATTCAGCATTTCAATCCCTCAGATATCAAATATTAACAATTTGATTTAAATAAATTAAACATAAATAATATCTTCCAATCAGAAATTAACAGACTAAACCTGAATTTCTTTCATTAAGCGATTATTATTTACATGATTAATTTTAATTGATTAGGAACAAAAACTGAAATCACAACTAGATGAAATATATAGCTAATATTAGCTATTAATGATTTTGCATCTCTTTAAAACTCTTAACGCTGTTCTGATCATACAATCGTTGATTATAGGTGTAGTATATCTTGAAAAATTGCGGAATGGTTTCCAAAATTTAGTTAAGATTTGAGGAGATGTTGTGTCTAAAAGTCATACCAATTTGGTGATTTACCATGGCATGCATCTATTGTGAACATTACACTATACTCAATAACTTCTTTAGGGAAATACCTTTTGTTGATTAGATCTAGTTCGGCATATTCAACTGTCCAATATTTATCAACTGTTATGCTCTTTGCCAAACACAACCTAACATTTTGAAGAAAACTGTATTGATAAAGCTTGAACTTACAAAATCATTATTCCTGATTTACAACTCTTGATAGAAATGGTTTAAGAATCGCGAATATTAAAAGTAAAGTCAATAGTAACATGTTTTTAAAAATCTTTTAAGCTCGCGTCAACATTTTCCAAGGAGTCGCTGAATGTACAAGTTTATTCTAAATATTTCATCGTTAAGATTTTCTTCTTTTATATGTTAGAGTAAAAAAAATATTGTCTATTACAGCTGGAGTTTGATGAAGTTTAGGTTTATCATCTATGGTACATGTACAAACTTGTCAACGCCACAAAGAGTACCTCTTTCAAATGACTCTTTTTCAAATATCATTGGGGCTGTATTACAAATAATTACTATCTTAATGATAACAAATGTAACATTATTGTTTTGTCAAATGATTTCAAATGATCTATTCTTGACTTCAAATCCTAGTGTTCGTCTCGGTCAATATTTGTTGTTACGGTCAATGGTGGCGGTGTTGCTTCATTATGGGGGGTACCGTATAATAATAATATGTCCATTTATATAGCGCTAAACGCCACTATGACGTGCTCATAGCGCATACAAGCGTCATGGATCATTATTACCCTGGTCAAACCCGTATGGGTTCGAATCCAACAAAAAGTGAATAAGCTAGCGTGCGAAGGAAGATCCAAGAACTAAAGATGCTTGCTAATTTTAATATTTGTATTATATTATAAGATAATGTTGTATCTTGCTATCGAATTTGAAATGATAGAAAATTGGATATATAAGGATAGTTGATAGTCGGTCTCTTGTTAAATTCTTGATATATATTAAACTTGTAATAATGTGTGTAATATGAGATTTTTCTAAAAGAATTAAATTCATTCATTGGCATTGTTTTGGTAAAGAAAATAACCTATTAAATGGGAAAATGGAAAAGGGGAAATTTCCATCCAAAAAGTACCATACACATAAAACAGCAGAAACTATGTGATTTTTTAATATTTATGACAATGAATGGTATCTATATCTATAGTATTGTGGTACTAATTGTAAAGCTGATTTACAGTCTTAACAATGCACCAACATAGACTCTACGAGCTCGAATTCTAGTGTATCGCCGAATCAATGGCAATGGACTTGTTGAACTCTGGTCTGAGGTTAAATGAAATCAGGTTATGGACAATAACATGATAAATGAGGAATTAGTCTACTGATAACTTAGCCCAGGCAATCTGTCGCCCTTATTTTATGTAAATATTCTAGATATCCTAAAGGGACCAGTAATATCCTGCTTGGTGCTGTTTGAGCACTGTTATATCCTCAGTGTGTATCCATTATGTGTTTAATGTCTACTTAGTGAAGTGAAGTGAACGCAAGTGACCTTCAACTCCCTTATAATATTAAACTGATTCCATGAATTGTTTTAACTAGAAAATATGGTAATACTTATGAAATATTTCTTTCAAGAAACAAGAAATATTTTCTGAATCTCATTTAGAAAAACTATCCTCTGTCATAAATAATGTATCCAATTATATTTCCATAATATGAAAACAGAAAAGACCACTTTTTATAGTTCAGTGATTTAAAGGTGTGATTTATCTTCGTTTAAGCATAAAGTAAACTCAAATAATGTTGTAATTAAGGTTCATTATGTTCACTTGTATTTATATAGTTGTAGCCCTGCCCTGGACACGTAGGTGCCTCTCTCTTGTCTTTTTCTCCTTTAAAGCAAGTGAAGTTAACTACAAGTGTTATTATTGATTTAAATCAAGTGGTACAAACCAGCGTTCGAAACATGGACACCAAACTACGAATGTAACATACTGAATGCACTAGTTAGTAGTTACCTGTTATCTATGAAATAAGGTGTGAGTTGCGAGTTACATTTAAAAAAAGATAAACAGGATAAACCACAGTTAGCTAAACTTATAATCAAATCAAATACACAGCACATTATTTCTTTTATATTCATTAAATAGATCAAACATTGTCATTATTTTGCAATGACGAAATTTTTTTTATATGTTTTAATAAAAAGACATTAAATCACATGCGACTTGAATAAAGTGGAAATTATCCTGTTATTGTTGGATTAATAATTAAACCCTTGAATTAGTTATAGGAAAGATATTCTAATATAAAACCAATACATTTCTTCTTCCTCTTCCTCTGCATCCCGATTGGATACCGTTATCTGGCGTCATGGATATGATTAAGTACCAACAAACAATCCTAACAACTAATTATGTCTCTGAATTAATGGAGCAAAACTTCTTAAATAGAAAAACAAGTTCCCAGTCAACCTAATCAGTCTAAGGCGTAATGGGATAATCAGGCAAATTAAGTCCTTTACTGACTGTGTTTCAGACTTTTTGTCGCCTAAATAGCTGAATTAGTCCTTGGACTTCATTTTGGACTTTAGCTTTAAGGAAGTGATAAAGCTTCAAACCTACTTGTACGGCTATATCTGGATTCGAAATTATTTGAACTTCATGGAAATGGGTTATGGTTGCAACAAATGGAGTTGAATCAATAAAAGGATTAATACTAGTGTCTAATGTTGGTGAATTAGTAGGAAAAGGTTCTTGATTCTTTGAATTTTGATTAATATGGAGAGACGTCATATGACATCAGGATAAAGTTTGTGATAACAGAAATTCTTATTTTCTTAAGGAAACATGTTTAATACATATTTTAATTGTTTAAAATCGATAGCACAAACTTTGAAAAGAATGAATGATAGATTTTAAGATATAATCAAATCAAATATATCAACTGTGTTTAATTAACAAATAACCAGTAACATTATTTGCTGGCCTCCCTCGCAAACTCGAATCCCTTGTTTCATACACTATGTTGTGGCATGGCACGTCATCAACATTAAACTCTTAAATTTCACCCAGCTGTGGACATGGGTACCAGAGCACAATTAAAGTACGGATCTATATGGTCGATCGATTTAAGCGCCGTCATTTATAAACTAAATTTTCGGATGTTGAATAACAATGAATCCTGGAAATTTTACAAACGCAAGTGTTAATCTTCTTATTTCACCATTGCACACGATTCATAGTGATGATGTTTCCATTCAAGCACTATATTTGCAAATGTACACAGCGTAATCATATTGATAACAGAGTGCTCTTCACACTTGAATTCCTCAAATGAAAAGATTCCTCGCGTAGAAAAATGATTCTCTCAGATGCATTCTTTATTAAGTACCTAAGGAAATTTGTCGGATGAGCATTAGTGCCATCCAATACCATTAAGCATCCATACTTAATCCAAGCAAAAACACATTGGTCTTAACTGTACAAAACTAATAATTTAAAAACAGTTAATGTCAATCTTATCAAATGAAATGCGAATAAAGATCTTTGACGGATTTTGGAAAGCAATACAACTTCGAGGAAAAAAGGAGTGAGATAAAATCAAGTTGCAAAACGTCTCTGTAATATTGAAGATTGTGTTAAAATTACAGTAACATTTTCAAGCATTTCCATTATTTGTATTCCATTTTAGTAACTATTATCATTTGTTTAGTTTTAGACTCTAAGATGTAAACTATCTTCTAATAATCATACCTTAAGAAGGAGAAAATTGTGGTCATAATTCAGCGATTAATCGAAAATTCATATTCATAAAAGTCACAATATTCGAGATGAAGAAAGATATACCAAATTAATTACATATGATATCTTCAATGAATAAAAATGTTGTTCTTCAAGAAAGTCAATAATTTTCAGTCAGAAAAATGTTTTGAGTGGGGAGAATAAATTAAGTGTGTTTATATGAATATTCCCTTAACGTGTGCCCCAGTTATATCTTATGAAATAAAACAACAAGAAAGAGTTAGAATTTCAAATTAAGCATTCAAAGATAATACTTTTGAGACTGGATGACCGCTAGGTTAAAGAATTTTAAGGAAGTTATTTTTCAACACAGTGTGATGATAATGATTTGTTTTATTTATTAAAAACCGTTACTTTGTTTTGCTTAGATATCTTCGTCATTGAAATGTATATGGACCTCATATGTAGGTACAATCATTAATTACTGTATTTTCGTAAATATCTTGTTTTGTTTATTGATCTAGTGTGCCCTTTTTCAGCCTTGATAATATAGATTCGATATTTTCATACAGTGAAGGGTCAATAATTGAAATAATCGTATAGATTTGGCAACCACAAAATGAAGAGAGGGACACACATTTCACAGTATACATTCTGGTAAAAACCTCATTGAATGAGCAAAGGAGACACAAACACTGAACCAGTCAAAATGTTCATCTATTTAAAGAGACCGCTGGCGTGTTACAATATCAGTTTTAAAACAGGAAATACAGCCATAATGTGATCATGCAGCTTATGTTGTTATGTTATTCTTAGCGAAAATTCCCTAAAGAGATTATCTGTCACACGTATCATCGACTGTTTTACTCTGAATCTGGATGCCGATGGCTTTCGTATGTATATACTTCCATCTTATTCAAAGTGTTACACAAAGAAGTTATAATTACATTCTGTTACTTTTTTAATAGAATTATTGCACTTGTGATATGCAATGACCATGGAATTGGTTATGAGTTTATAATAACAATCAAATTTTCGAACAAATAATAATGAGCAAATAATATAATGAGCACCTGATGAACCTGCAGAATTACTGGTAAAGATTGTTTGCTAATATATACCTTGCTTTTAACACGGACAGTCTTGTGCGAAATCAGCTATGCTGGAAGCGCTTGTAAAATCTCCAACCAATGGACAGTCACTGACACAACTTGATAACGATCAAATCCACCCTCACGGAAAAGCTGTACACACTTCATAATCTTTATGTCGTGTGATACATTTTTTACCAGCAAGTACAAATGTTACCTACATCAGGCCCAAACTTTTGCATGTAAAACATAAACCACTCAGCCTCGGCCCAATAGCCTCGGTCTTCATGTGCCTTTTGATTTATCAAGCTTGGGCAGCTAAGATTAAGTTACTAACTATCACAACACTCTAGAACACCTGTACTGAGTACAAATGTCACAATATACCCCATGTCAAATTGACCCCACAGATTTTCTTCACAGTGAAAGGAAGAATCTTATTCATTGTCACTAACGCTAATGGAAACTTTCCTTCAGATTGTCATTGGCAGTCATGAATCAGGCGTGATTGTTAGTCGCTGTACTCAATACTCAAGCTTGTAGTTACGCACATCTAAGAGGGAAATGATGTAAATTTTCAGTGTTTATCCGTCTAGCTCTTGGGGTTTCAAACGTTTTGCCGAGTGTCAGTTGATGTGGACTTGCGTGTATTGATTAAGAGGCAAGGAGCAAACGGCAAATCCTTTCAGTATTACCAGGTTGCTTATATTTTAACATTGACATTGGATGCAGTGAAATCTAGTTGAGCATTTATAATGTTAAAATAAAGTCTTATTCCTCTTGAACTTGCAAATTCTGAAAACAATAAATATTGTACATGCCAACCTTTCACATCAGGGCACTTTAGAAACAATAATTTTCAGTCATTCAGTAAAAGTTATTGCTCCCAGTAAATAATATCAGTTTGTTCTTCAATACAATTTTTCTGTTAAACTTAATGTCATCATTGATGAGACTGTGTAAAATGACAATCATGAAAACGCTTTGACTTTGTTTTATGTTTATACGTAACCTAAAATCTTTATCAGGAACGCGTGTCAGTTGTACACTAAAACGACAATTAAACAGTAACAGTCAAATACTTTGGTTTACCACCAGTAGGATTTGTTAGATAAATGCTATGAAAAAATGTTTTGAAATTATTTGAAATTATTCAAGCGATTACTACATTACATCAGTTTTGTTAACTTATTTTAATTGTTAAATTATGTTAATTGTTAATTTATACCTCTTTTCCAATACAGCAGTGGGAGTTAACTACATGTATAAATCATTAGATTGCCACAGATAAATAAAGATAGATAAATATTGAGCCAATGCAGAAAAATCAAGAAGCACCTTAAGTGTAATTACTTCAATTGTAACATCCATCTTATTATCACTTTTATATAAATTAGGTGATAATTTTTACATAGCTCGTAACGATGAAATATCACATTAAAACATGTATTATAACATACTTTTAAAACTGTTAAGTCGTTGTTCTATATATGAATTATGTGAGAAATACAATTTTGTACTGTACTAAACATTTCATTAACAAAAGAGATTAGATTCAACTATCTTCAAACTTAATTATCATTCATAATCTTACATTAGCAAATATTCTAATGGTTGATATCCATCCACTTTCAATAACATAATGACGTACGTTAAGTTTTTATCTTTCTCTGGCTATCCGTTCTAAAATCTGACTTCAAATGTCTCTGCCATGGAAATGATCAAATATTAATAAACAATCCTAAAAACTGATTATGATTATGAAACATTGGAACTAAACGTCTTGAACAGAGAAATATGTTTTCGGTACATCCCATCAAATTATCACAAAATGGGATTGTTAGGATAATTAAGTCTTTTATTTACTCCGTTTGTCTCCAAAATGACTTAAATGGCTTAAATTGTTTGAATGGAAGTGTTTTTACTCTTTCTTCAACGGTTTAACTTTATCAGTAACTGTTGGTTTCAGGAAGTGATCAGTTTAATACCACTTTTAGTATTTTATAAAGGGTACGAAAATTCTTTGAACTTGATTGGAGTGTGGTAATGGTTCGCATTAAGAAATCAATAACAGGATTACCACTAATGTTTGTTGATATTGGATTATTTGGAAACAGTTCTTTGTGCATATGAAAAATATATCAGTGACATATCACATGACGATCATGATACTGCTTTTTATCTGACAAAAAATAGTGAGAATGAAGCATACTGACGTATTTTGTTAATGAACATATGTACTGAAATAAATAATGTGAAATTTATAAGGCTTGTGATGACAGAAATGCCTACTTTCAAATATAAGTTTAATTATTATTGAATCATATTGTAAAAAGCTTGACCTCTTTCCCTATTATCCATATCGTGATAAATATTATTTATTCGGTAAATTATATGAAACAACATCAGTATCATCTCTGCATCATTAAAGAGTGTAAAATGTTGTTTTAAGAGACATGGTAAGTGAAATTGACATTCTCCTCCCACATTTTGGAGAAAATGTGCAAAACTATCATGGCCAGATAGTGCTAGGTTACATGATGACTAATGTATTTAATGGTCCTTGTTCAAAAGTCATGAAATATTTGGTTATAAAGAAAATTACGACAAACATGACGAGTATGAATGGATGATCTCATAACCATTTATAAATGGTAAAAAGAGAGAGATCAAAACTCATCTGTCATAAAAAAAATTGAAAAGAAAACTAAAATAATAAAAATTCAAATTTAATCCCCTTTTTTCAAAAGACATGCTTTTATTTTTTCAAACACACAATTAATACAATTCGTATGTGTATCAATAAATCTTCGGTTATCAGCTGCATTTCCTGGATTAGGAAATGGTCTTTGTACAGTCGTACATAAATAAACCAACCGTGTTTCGAATGACAAATCTCTAATCACTTTTAGTTTCTTTATTGTTGAGTATCACAGAATCAATAATACTTAACTGCAGTCAACAAAATCATGGTAACGAAAAACGGTATAATTAGGAGAATTAAGTGTTTTAATTTCTTCTTCTAGCCAATATGTCGCCAGCTAGTGCCTGAAAATAGTATTTGCATGTACTCTTAAGCAACTACGAAATATAAACCAGCTACAAAGATTGCAGAATCACTTTGAACCAGTCATTAAGAAGTGAACATAGTCCACCGATGCCATTTTTGTCTTATCTATTGGTGTTACGTCATATTATGTTACGTGAAATTATAAATGCTCTTAATTTAGTTCATTTTGTAACATGAAAATTCTGAGAGAAAAAACCATCTTAAAGATAAATATGAAAATACATGTTCATTTTCCAAAAATAACATATGGGTTTGAGTTTACACATAAAGACATAGTTCATTTCTATCCACTTACGACAAAGCACAACTATTTCGTAATGAATTAAAAGCAAGTGATCTGGTCGTATAATTACATTGAGAAAGTAAGAGATATTAACGCGGATTGAAAATGTCACTTCGCACTATGTTTTCGTCCTACCGTAGCAGGTGTATCAAAGTGTAGCAGTTAGATAAAGAGATCTTCTTGTTTTAAAATGAGATTATTTTATTACACATGGAACATCCAAGACATAAGTACAAGAACCTGTCCGGCATCTTCTTGTACTGGTAATATTTTGTTCGTTCATCCGATGACTTTTACACATGCTCTAACATATATACAGCCGCTAAACAAATGTTTGTTTAATTTTGTTAGAATTCCTATGTAAAATCCTCATTTTTGGACTAGTTTAAGTCATAACCATTTGTCAATCAACACTTTAAAGTTAAAATATACGGATGTAGAATATGAATCTTTGACTTAATTTTCATCGTATCCAACCTCTCCCAGCGCCCCTTATATTTGCAAATGAACGTGATGAATGTCTCAACATAATATTATTCAATACCAATATTTGCTAATTGATAAAAGTAACGTTAAGTTAATGCTCTAGAATCTACAGAGAAATTGAAATATGTATGGCCGGAGTTATGGATTAAAGTCATAGTCTCAATTTTGTAAGGCAACCAAACTGGGCTAATTATTCTTCACGAGCAAACGTCCGATCACTTACACCAATATTTCCTGTCGCGTCTGCAAAGATTTTAATTTTTAAGTCCGTTTTAAAGTTTAGGATGACGCTGCTTATTGGCGTATGCCGTTTCAGACTGAATAATTACCGAATCAATTGCAAGTGCAATCCCATCGCGAGCAAGAAATACTGGAAATATAATAATTGCAGCGCCGATACTTATGACTTACGCATTCTTCATTGACTTTACCACCTTTTTGTTATTTCTGTATTTGAAAAAAGGTATGCTATTGGATATTTTCATTGGATATTTAGCTGGGAAATTTAAGGCAAGGACTAACGTGGTAAGGACTAACGCTCGCCAAAAACATACATGTAGGGTAGGGTGTTTTGAACTTCATTCTTGAGGGCTAGAATGCACGCAGATTTCTGAAAATTGTTGCAAACGCCAGGGGAAAGATTTTCTGTGAGTGATGAACTATTTTTCCGGCGTGCATTACAATTTACCTTGCAAAAATGAGACTATGACTTTAAGATCAAGAAAAGTTAAATACCATTTGTGCGTCAGGTTAATGTCGTTTTTTGTAATATAATTTGATAATACTTCAAAAGGCCTGTTTAGCAATTTTGTGCTACTTCATTGCATTTCTTCATTCAACTTATTACTTAAAATATGATTTCTTCACAAATCTATTACATATATGCCGTAACTTTTGTTACTATGACATCTTATAAAATAAAGTTTAACCTTAATTTGATTTTGTTTAAGGACACGTTGGTTTAGACGTATGACATATTGCTATTTCCTGCATTTCCAGTTCCTTATATAAATAAATAATAATGAAATGTAATAATGTACTAATATAAAGTGAATGTTTAAATTGCGCTTTTTACACGCACGATACATGCTCAAAGCCCTACCATGTAGGTCTGTTTAACCTATTTTCAGGTAGCCATTTTAACAGCTGGGCATCCTGCTACATCAGCATATATGAATCCGCTCTCACTCCTTACTATACCCTGATCGCTTTCAAGCCAAAGGCCTCGTACGGCTGGATCGGCTTGATATTCGTGGCTTAGTTAACCTGTTATTAGTTCAGCCAATGGAATGTCGTTATGCGAGGAGAGTGAAGCTGCCGTCTTGAAACTGAACGGATTTTCCATCCGGGTGGTACCGTGGTTGCTGGATGCGAATCGTCTCATTGGCTGGTTCGAAAGCTACGACTACACTACTGTGCTCGAAATGTGAATGAGTTTGATCATCTGTGTCAAATTCCTGTTTGCACATTTGTGGGCCCATTAAGTAAGCTCGTTGAAGTGTGTAGGCGAATTCATATATCAATTATGCATTCATTACTCATTTCTAGAATAGGACCATAGATAAAATCAAGTATTCATACATCTAACCACCCATGAATAACCCATGCAGGTACATATGAGTCTATCACACAAAACATAAAGTGGTAGGAAAGGGTCGGAATAATAATTCAAAGATAGCTGGAAAAAGTCTTTGTATTATTGATGAAAGTGATACAATAACATGCACAATTCCATATCAACCTTTCCGCTGTTATTTTTAGTTTGACAGAGAGTGCATTAGGTCTAATATGCTTTTATTTTTCACGATCAAACCAAAGGAGGAAGATAATTATATACTTTGGTAACAAATGACTGATGAATTTAACGTCGTAAATGCAAAACCAGTAGATTTATATTTCACATCCATGATTTCTCTGTAACGTTTTTGACAACAATGTTTCTTGATTCGTTTTCAGATTGCAAATTATGTTTTTTAAGCAACACAATAATTTATTTAAGCTACTAAAATTGTACAGTATGTTAACACAAAATTGTAATTTCTAATGAGAACACAGTAATTATTTCGAATTTATTGAATTGTAATGAATACAGATGTCTTGTGATTCTATAAATAGATCATAATGCAATTTGGAAAATACATGATTAACCAGCAATGCTCGAACACAGGACAACAGAAGTTCCACCGAATCACAAGATCACATCAAATTATTGAAAATTTATATTGGAGTTAATAAATAATTATTTATTTTAAAAAATGACATCCGCGCAACTTTTGAATGATGTCTTGGTGGTTCAAAAGTATCGTTAAATGTAGCTTTCAAGTGCTCATAGTTTTAACTTTAACTTTTCATTCTTTACCACAAATTTGTTTATCTAAATGTTCTATTTATCACTTTCAACTAACTATCGTTTTAAAGAAGTTAAGCTCTCTGCATTACTGTAAAAATCGTTTTTAGAGAAATAAAGAGGTGGACGAAATCGCTATGCTTGATTCGTTTAAGCGACGCATCTGTGACCAGGTAACTGAAATAGACAAGTAAATCAGCTATATGAAACTGTGAATCATGTCAATCTAATTTGTCATCAATCTTTCTACACCATACACTGGGCCGCAGAGGTAATGAGAGTTAAGAAACAAAATGTTTCAAAGAATGTTTGTTCGATTTGTCTCGTGAATGTAGAAGCACATTTGTTAAGGTTGTGTAAAGTTGTGAATATCATATCAGCGAGGGCATTGGCACTGAGATTGACATGTGTTTGACATTAAAGATTTCAACCAGTTATACAATGTACTAAGCATGTACATTCCTTTATTTAACAATGATCTAACAATATTTTAAAAGCATCGTGAAATAAGACGAACCGACTTTAATGATGAATCACACAGTGAAAGCTTAAACATAAAATTACAATTTACGAAAACCACTGCGGCATTCACATTAGTTGTTCTTGGAGTCACAAAGAGTAAATTTCCTAAAATCTTATTTGGCTTTGATACGTGGAAAACTACTGTCCTGATCAAATCTACTTAATTGTCTTGTATTTGCGCCCCCATGCATTTCATTTTATTGTTTAAACATTCATCTAGAAACCGTTTGCCCTTTCTAATAAGCAAATTTATATGAGCTTTCGTAAATACCTTTTTTTTCTGGTATGAAGACGTATAAAGCATGCTTGAATGAATTTCATCATGAAAGAAAGAAATTAAAATAATGTTTATTTGTCAAGTCATAAGATATTTTCTGTGGCAAATCAGTCAAAAAAAAGCTTACGTGGTTGAAAATAAACATGATTCCGTTCATTATAACAATAAAGTTCTTTAAGTACGTCGAAAATTACATTGGCAATATCCAAGTGACATGTATTCATTGGATTGTGGGGAAAGGTAAATACGGATGAGGCAGAAAGTCTCAACACTGTTTACACTTATGGTTTACAAGTGTTTTACAGTCCATTGGGAGTGGACTTGCTTCTCAAATATCGATTTTACTCCTTGTATGAAATTCAAAGTATGCCATTGTAACAGAACTTTTATTTAGGTTTCTCAGGATCATCGATTATATCTAAAGCTGCAATAGAGGTTCATCAATGTCCCAATTGAAATCGTCTATGCTCTTATAAGTACTTTAATTGAGCTTTTGTCAAAACAGATACCAAGAATTATCAAAACAAATACATTAAGTAGATGCGAATACGCCCTAACGTTATAATTTGTCTTTTAGTTTTGTTGATTTTGAAAAATACAAGGGGTAAGATAATGTTCTAAACAGATCATCTCATACAATATATCAACTCATGATTGTTACATGAAAAAACGTCAATTGGCAAGATGTTTCTGACACTGACCCAGGATAACTTGATGATCGTAGCTTAAAATATTCCACAACGGGTAGGGAGTAAGGCGTTATTCAGGTGGGCTTAATTATTGTCAATGCATCATATCTTCATCACATTTTCCCGCTCATGGCCTATTCTTACGCCAGCCCAAATGACTTATTAGGATAAGCCTTGACGCATTCCCCGTACATTTCTGTGCTTGTCGCCAAGGTTGCTGCGACGGATCGCGATAGTCAATTGAGAAATCATATGAGAATTGAAACTTATCGCTGAAGAAGACGCATAATTTATGATTTTAACTGAAATATGTTATCACCACTGTAATTGCAACATTTGCTAAAGACACGAAATGACGGAATTGTGGCTTTTAAGTAACTGTCGGATTTACTTTTCAAAGATTTATATATGGACATTGTCCGAGTGACAATCCATGCATTATGTAAGCTAAGAACAATTTGATCATAGATGTGGTTATATCAAAATTGTCTAAAGGCATTTATAACATTTTGGCTGCAAAAATAATCACTGCTAAATGTACATTGGTGTTTATTACTCATTTTATGTGCAATGATGAGAAACGATATTTATTCGTAAAATAACATTTGTAATTCCATTGACTGATATACATGCAATTCTTATCAATGAAATCACACTAACGTTAATAAAACGTCATCGTTGACATGACAAAACAATTGAATGACGCCATGAAATGATAGCAATTGGCTACATCATTCTTTAAATGAACGTCAATCGCAACCTTCCGGGAAGTTCATAGATATAAATCTGGCATTTCTCGTCGACACACTCTCAGCGTCGATGCATGCCCCAGTAATGATTGCATATACTCTGGTGAATCGTCATCAACATCAGAGTAATAATTCGATTTAAATATTTGAACTTTAATGAATGAAGAAAAATATTACACAGACATATATAACTTAAAATGATGCTCCACAATTCAACAATTACCATTACTTTCATTTTACACATTATTTTTTAAATTAACCAACAAGATTTGTGACAATGTGCAAAAACTAAATGTATGATGCATCAACACAAATTAAACAGAATCCCAATGTTTCATCATTATTTCCTGTGGTAGATTTGAAACTCATACACAGCCACTTCGGCTCAAATCTATCATAAATGTTTTCTCACCAAACAACAAGTGAGAAATCTATCAATGCTTCGTGTTGAATGAATGTCTTTGTTGATCTTTGAACCTAAGAACGATTTAAGAACAGTAATTCATGTTATTTCCGCAATAAGCATGTCGTCTGACATTTCCATTGTGAAAAATCAATATTTTATACAAGGTTTGTTCGCCAAATGATTAAGTTGACAGAGATTATAAATGCTAAAACATGTGGTGCATGTTCTGTAACAGCAGGTGCAATAACGTTGATATCATGCAACGTTTTTTGAAGCTATTACAATGTAGATTTGATTTGATAAAGTGAATACATGCCAGTTTTTATTTGTACCACCAGATTCTAGATTAGAATATTTGTTCTTATAGAGCTTTTCCTTGCAATTCAGCCAAAGAATATCATTTCCATTCATATATGTTTTGGCATAAAATTTCACACTATAAACATGTTCCCCGCTTAAACTTGGCAGATAATGTTTTGTTGGAAAAAGCTTTTCCCAAATTACCCTGCTAAGATATTTTCCTCTTTCATGTACTATACAATGTACATGTAGATTCTGTAATTTATCATTGTAAACATCATTATTCACTCAAACTGGGCACCTCCTGAATCATGTGCTCCGAGAACGTGTTGTATCATTTTTTTATGAACCACAACTGTGATATTTTCAGCAAAATATCTTGCAGTAAACAAAATTGTCAGGTACCAGGACCAGAAATATAAATATCCTGAATTTACAGAAACAATACTTTTAAACTGTTTACTATAATTGATCATAAAGTTTCAATGTCAGATGTTCAACTCAACCATATGCATAGTGCAGTCGTGTAGCTTTTGTTTATATAATGACAATATTTGATCATCTTATAATTTTTCAATTACATCTACTCACAGGAATGAACGTATGACAATATCTACACGGTAGTATTAAACTAGTGTAATACCGCTGCATTTATGACGTCAGAAACAAGTCTAGTTGTGATGTAACAATGTAGTAAGAAAATCACATTCAAATTTGCTTCTCTCGTTTTGGAGAAATCATTAACTCGTTAAATGACAATAGCATTTATGGAGAGTCGTTTTGTATCCTCTTTCTCTCACTTCGTTTATCTTCTAAATTATCAATTCAACAAGGTAGCATGTTGAAAGAGTTCGTTTTTTGTAAACAAAATCAATTACAGTTAACGATAGTTTTGATTAGATCGTATTTTTCAGTATTCAGTACCGGTATTCGACCTGGGAATATGCATGCATTTTGTTAATATGTTAATAGGTACACTGTACATGTGTGAGGTGATATAATAAATTCATATCTCCAAATGATATCTCAACGGGGTTACTTTAAACAAACCTTGATATGATCTGTCGTCAAGCTGTTGCTGTGCATGTGTCATGACATTCATTTTATCGTTTCCATTTTTTTTATTTCTCCTTTGGGAAATCATTGCAAATTTTGGAGAATAAAACATAGTAAAATCTGATTGATTCTTTTTGAATAATTACAGTGTCACAAATACGAAAGCAGTAACATCTAACGAGTTAAATAAATGTGCTCGTTTTTATGTGGTTATTGTAATGTGATTATTTTCCAAAGCAGGTCTCTTTAAAGTAATTTTCTGTTCTTGGTTGTCTACATGAATAAAGGTTGATATATAACGGTCATGTGTAATGAAAGAAAAATATGAACATGGTCTCCATGTACTCAGCTTTTATTGTGTTATTTCACTATCATAACGGATGTATTAACATTTCATATATACATAAACACCATCCTTGTATGATTAATATATGCAATTGTTTGCTAATATGACAATTTCTCATGTTCATGACACAAATGAAGTATAACAGTGCACATTAATGACCAACTGATTCAGATAAGATTTCGTAACAGATGTTTAAATATTTCATTTCCTAATATTACAATCATTAAACTTTGATATCATCAACATGTCATAACATGTTAATCATATTCTCTTATATGGAACAATTCCCTTAAGCAATGCACTAGTTTATCATATAATAAGTGGTACTACCAACAGTCATATCACAAGTAGGACACACACTGTACACGTTCTCATATTTTGGAAAATTCTGTAATTTATTTAATATACTATAATTACTGTTTCAGCAGTGTGTCGCCAGACAAAATTCTTAAATTTCAATTAATTTCAGCTTACAAAATAATATGTAAAAATCAAGGTTGGAATAAGGTTCAAATATTTCTTTGATGTTTGGTCGGTGTGACGTATACAAAGAAGAAACAAATAGGTCATTCTGAGAATTTATAAATTTTGTAAAACGGTAAAAACAATGGAACCATTATATTTCCATCCAAAAGGTTATTGTTTTAAGATTCTTAAAAGCTTTAGTGAAATACACAGTAAATATTTCCCATTTTGTTTCTTAAAAAAGCATTTGCAGGAGTTTTTGCAAAATTTTCACAAAGAAAATAAGAAGTGTAAAATTCACGAGAGAATAAATGTAAAAGCATATGGTATAGATAACCAAAGAAAGGCAATCATGCTTTCAAATTTTGTTATAGGTATTTGCATGGATAAGATAGTATCAGCAAGCAAAGAATAAATGTCCAAAATGGAACGTCACTGTATATACGTAGGATTCAAAGCGTATAGTAACAATTTGCATTTCCCTGACAACTGAACATTCATCATAGTGCCATATACTGCCTTTTTGATATTTGTCCCCTGTTTTGAGAAACCTGAAAGTGCGTAATTTCCATCAATCTGAACCTTAGAATTTTAGTCGACAGATCTGGTTAAAACCAATGCAAACCATATTGAGTTTTGAACGTGGCTTGCAACAATGGTTTGAGCTCATTCAGTCTGAAGTGAAGCTTATGAATGTTATAACCATTTTGACAGTCCAAAATGGCAATAGCCTGTCACCTGTCATTTTCTCACTGCATAAGAAAGAACTTGATAAATAGGAGATATACATTCAGTGTTTACTTGTCTTTATTTGTACCAAACAGCAATTTATTATTTGTCCATACTGACGTGGCGTTGCTGTGTTATCAATACCCACACACGCTTTTTGCAGACTGAAATTCATACAGAAAAGACGTATTTGGTAATCCCGAATGATGTTTATGTAGTAGGCCTCGGAGGATAAAAGGAAGCACACTCTTTTAAGTAGACGTTAATATTTTGTAACGGCCATGTGCATCCGGAATAAACTCTGTAGCATTTAAAAATTGAAGTCAGTATATTTGCAATGATGTTGATAATATAGTGTGTGGTAACTGCAGCCTGTATCTTGGAGTTTTGGTATGATATGCTGTAGGGTTTAACTATTTAAAGACCATTTAGAAGTCCTACTGTAGACTAGCGGTTGCCATGTCATTAGTCAATAATTACAAAATGATGTGGTTACACGTTTTTCGGGGATTCCGACGAGAGCTCTCAAAAAATTACAACCATTTCTTAATCAATGCAGACAATTTTTGCAATTATACCTCGTGCATTCATACTTTATGACGTCACAATCTGACAGAACAAATTGACGCAACGGCTAGTCCGGTTATGATAACATCGCGTTACTTTTTTTTTTAAAATAAAAAATGTACGCATGTCACCTTCTTCATAACTGAGTGGATAACTAGACAATACATTCCTCCCCCAAAAGAAACAATTACCTTCACCGAAACTACGAGTCCTGAAGTTTGATAGCTCGAATCGTTTCACAGACGGTAGACATTTTGAATGTCACGTGATATATTAATTAGGGTTATCAAAAAAATGCGGATTCGAGTTAAGACGAACTTTGATTGCATGAGCGTCAAATCTGAAATGCTGAAATTAAATCATCTTCCGTTTTAGTTCATACATTTCTCAATTTGAATTCCACCAAGAATAGTCGTGTGTAACAAACTGCAAACAAACGTAATGTTGACGACAATTATTCAAGATTTGTTTAAATCATTCAGCAAATCTAATTCCAGTTGAGTTGATTGTGTAATTGTGTATAACAGCAACAAATTGTAAAACATCGCGTAGCGTAGCAACAAATTGTATTACATCGCGTATATATATACATCGATAGAGGCACAAAAATGTAAAACAATCCTTAATTAACTGTTAAAAGATTGCCAACATGAAATATAAACGGTCGGGTTTTAATTCATACGTGTTCAGCATTTCTTTGATTAAATCTAATTCATCTCATGCAGTTTTAATTGAAAAATTACTTAATTTATGAAAATGTCCCGCATTCAAACATCACAAAACAAGTCGATTCCTGCGCATTAAATGAACACTATTTGATTTTTCACATAAGCAAATCAGAAATGAATATGGTTATTGTTATTGTTTTTTTAATACGTTTTAATAATCATAACAACGGAAAGTTAATGAAAAATGTTCATTTAATTCACTTCATTTTTATCTATAATTCCGTTCCTGTAATTTTTCTACAATGGAAGAATTGTTTTTACAAGGAAGACGATTCACGAAACAAGAGACAAACACGGAAAAAGCAATCAATACACAATAAAGAATCAGTGGGTTGGAATGATAGAAATTAATCATAATAATGGGTGAAAAAACTTGTGGTTGATGTTCAGCCTGATTGGCTTCTTTTGGCTTTTTAATTGTTTTTTTTTTGTAGTTACCAACATAATTGCAGTGGTCTGAACATGTACATTTCTCCTTTACGTAAGTTTTAAATATTTTCAATCTCTGCAGTCAACAATCTAAATGTCATGAGTGAAGCTAGCATAGCTTATACAGAATCATGCAGAAGATTTTTCAAGATTTTGAAGCTTAGCAAGTCCTTAGACAATATCTGTTGATTGACTTACGGTAATGTCATTCCTGACTTGTATCTGGCCCGCTATCGACTATTCTCATTATTACCATATAGTCAAGCAAATAAAATGGTGATTCCTGGCTACTGATTTCATGTTTAAGCCTCACTTTCTTCATTCAATACCAACTCTTTCTTCAATTTCAAAATGAGCGGTTCTTGTCAAACAAACACCCAGCCAAGCATAACATCGAAGAAATCAATATATATTATAAATTACTGAGTGCTTTTTCAGAATTATGAAAGCAAAGTAGATTCAAATTGTTCGGTGTCTAAATATGATTGTATGGTTGATTTCGATGAACTATCATACATGGTTTAAGGCTATGGCTTTTTTCACAAAATTTGTACCATTGATATAATTTAATTTCAGCTCGGTTCCATCCATGGTATGCTAGTTCCAGATGATGCTTGCAGGTTTCACCACATTGCAAAGGCGCCATCGTTTTGCGGGCTTGCTCCCTACAATAACACTAGCTGCCATGACATATATTTAGTAAATTACCATTGAAAGCATAAAACCCTTCATCTCCTCACCACAATTTAAATCGATTCTAAAGAAAGTATCTAAAATGATGGCAATACTCATAAGAACGTTTGCTATAAACTGATTATTTGAAAATGAAACAAAGCATTAATCGCTAGGGTTTTCCGTCACCAACACTGCTTGTTTTTCTTGAGATGTCAATGATAGTTTACGAACAATAAAAAACTCTTGATTGTGATCACGATTGACAAATGCCCAAGTAATCCAATTCATGCACATGCACTCTGTGGTTAACCCTTACAGATCAATGACATACAGTGTATGTTTTTCTTGCTGAACAACCTATGAGCAATCTGTCGATTCTTCGTGAGGTTAAACTTTCTTTGTTGATCTCTAACACTAACAGCAGGTGCAGTGACGTTTTTTGCATGGTTATCATGCAATCGTATTTTAGGGGCCTACAATGTATGCAAAATGACTCCGCCATCAAAATATCCTATTAATTCACGTCTGTTTATGGATTGTAATTTCACAATGTAAACCCTGGCTTGTTTGTGAATCCATGCTGAATAATCTGATATGTGTGTCACAAGGGACATTTCGTATAATTTAATTAAATATATATATTTTTTCATTTTCATAATAAACACGTTTTATGTTTTTTAGTTAAAGCTTTACTGATGACTTTTTTCAAATGTAGAATTATCTAACTTACGACAGTTTTACAACACATGACCCCTTTTGGTTTGTTTTCCTGAAAAGAGTGATTTTCCATACATTTTGTGAAAGTTTGTTTATGTATATACTTTAAATTGTTATGTTTCCAATGGAAAAACAAGTAAAACTCGGCTGAGAAAGGCCTAAAAACGAATATTACTGATATTTACAAAATGAAATTAGAGGTCGGGACAATCATGAACATTACCATCATACACAGTTGTAACTCAAGATACCATCAAACCGTAACCCTTATAACTTAACATGATCTGATGACAGGACACGAGTTCACACAAGAGCCATTATCGACCAAGGTGTCACAAGATTGATCATTTCTGTTTGTCAAGGGAAGCAAATGGATGGTTATGCTTACTCGATTGAGTACAATGTAGACATGCAGATGTTTTATCCAGAAGTAATGCACGTATTGTAAATTTATCTAAAAGTAGACCTTTTGAGTCTTTCTTTGAAAAATACTTATTTTACTATTTACATGCTGATGAAAATATCTTCCATTCTCATTCTGTAAAAAGATACACAATTTCAAATGAATCCGTTTTTATGCTAGTAGTCCGTATAGCTTTAACACATCCTATATTTAGCGTCACTATTCTATTCTCTGGAAAGCCTCTAGCTTATTTAGCCAATAGGGTCAACAAATAGTGTAAGAAAACTTCACGGGTCGGGACTGCACTATCGGCATCTTAACGGATGTCTAGAGATTTAAAGAATATTTTTACAAATAAAAAATGATGGAAATATAGTTATTCTGTCTGTACTCTTAAAGGGCGGCCTCAATGTTACAAGAAAAAAATTTACACACTTCTTAACATAAAGACAAATTTCTGTATCTTTATTAAGTAGAGTATTTTTTGGATATTTACATAAGCATTATACATTATGTGCATAAGTGTTTGAAGTATTTCCGTCGAGCCGATGTAGTACAGTAGGCGTCATGGGTTGTCTTATTATCAATAAACATGAAAATATACATATTGTCATACAGTAGGCGTCATAGGTTGTCTCATTATCAATAAACATGAAAATATACACATTGTCATACAGTAGGCGTCATAGGTTGTCTCATCATCAATAAACATGAAAATATACACATTGTCATACAGTAGGTATCATAGGTTGTCACATTATCAATAAACATGAAAATATACACATTGTCATACAGTAGGCGTCATGGGTTGCCACATTATCAATAAACATGAAAATATACACAATGTCATACAGTAGGTGTCATAGGTTGTCACATTATCAATAAACATGAAAATATACACACTGTCATACAGTAGGCGTCATGGGTTGTCACATTATCAATAAACATGAAAATATACACACTGTCATACAGTAGGGGTCATAGGTTGTCACATTATCAATAAACATGAAAATATACACACTGTCATACAGTAGGGGTCATGGGTTGTCACATTATCAATAAACATGAAAATATACACATTGTCATACAGTAGGGGTCATGGGTTGTCACATTATCAATAAACATGAAAATATACACACTGTCATACAGTAGGCGTCATGGGTTGTCACATTATCAATAAACGTGAAAATATACACATTGTCATACAGTAGGCGTCATGGGTTGTCACATTATCAATAAACATGAAAATATACACATTGTCATACAGTAGGCGTCATATGTTGTTACTTTAGTACTTAACAAAAAAAAAATAAATCTCCACACTGAAGTTACTACGTGTTATGCATATCCACCAAAAACGTGTTTGTTCAGAAAGATCTGCAAAAAATAACGTTTTACAGTGCCGTGTCCAAGCAGAGAAAAATAATCTTATGCTAACAAGATGATGTTTGCTCTAGCAAAATATTTCCATCACAGTTCTCATTCGAATTGAAATTGGTATAAAAAATTTATCTTTGTGAAAATCGAAGGCAACTAACAGTGAAATTAAAACCTTGTTATTTCTGTTTGCAGAGCGAATAGGGTTTAATTGCAAACATGACCTCCCACTCCGAGATCATGTTCAAAGCAACTGATCTTTGTAGAATGTCTTTGACAGTTCATTGACATGAAAAGAAAAAATAATAACTTTAACGGTCGTTATCCTGGTTTCATTGGTGATGGAATATGTGATGCTTGTATTATAGATGGTTAAATTATTTCCACATTATGTATTCCATGTGAGCTAATATAAACGTCAGACATTAAATGTTTTCAAATGCAAATACATTTATGTTCTTCAGTTTTCATGGACGTGAAAGGTTTATCCATGAGTAAATACTATTGTTTTACCAGTAATCTTCTACAGTTGACAGAAAAAATTGAAAAGGAATATGCCAATCTATCTTAAATTGCATCAAGTACTTTCCTGATCGTGCTAGGTTTTATGCAAACCATCTTATCAATGGAATCAACAACAGACAAAGAAATTGGTTTTGTTGTCAATATTAATAGGTCAGAACTAAAAAAGTCATAAAAGTATTACCCAACGTCTTCTGGTTCATATCAGTCTTTAATGACTTTTTGTACAAGAAGCAATGTGTACATTATGTACTCTTTTTTACTTTTAGCACCAAGGAATATTCAAATCAAGTAAAAATGAATTTGTAACAATATGAAAAGCTTCTGAAATTACGTGTTAAAATTAGATTTTAAGTTTACTCATTACATAGGATATGGCAAAACAATTGCATTAAGCAATCATGCTAAGTGCTCGGTCAAATCCGCTATGATTAGCAATTTTCGTGCTGGCACTGTAAGAATAGAAATGTAATTCAATAGGTATAATGAGCCAAGGGGCAATAAATATCACCATTACTTTTGATTTGATCGTCATGATGCAAACAATCTAATAATCATCATCAGGTCACTAATAATTCTAAAGATGAAACTTCTCTCTATCTATACTAATATAAAAACTGAAATCTCAAAACATATAACAGTAAACTATTTAATATTTCTTACAACTGATGTTTAAAAGAACAACTATTTGTTCTTTACAAATACTACATTAAACAAATTTCATTTCAGTGATTGAAAGTTAAATACCCAAGTTCATTGTTGTAGTTTGATTTATAAACATTATGACAAACGTAGGTTAATACTCTTTATCATGAAGTTCGGTTCTCTCCGTGTATTATAAAAATGTCATCGCACAATGGCTGATGATCATGTAATTATTTAAATACATTTCTGTTGTTAAAATACGGATTATGAAATAAAATTTGCATGTTTATCTTCATTATTATAGAATTACAATTCATTTGTGACGCAATATTGCAAATTATAGTTTTGCATTTCCTGTCACAATGAAGAGAGTGTCAGATCTACTAAAGAAACCATTTCACATAAAATATAACTAACAACCTCAAAGAATAACTGAAAGAAAAAAAACCCTCTATGAACGTCTTGAAAAGACTCGCGTACGAGGACTACAGCTTTCATTTGATAAGCTTATATGGTTAGGTTTATCAACTGTAAAAACTTGCTAGAGGTAATGCATGCCATATCGATCATAAAAATAACAAAGGGCAAAATGATTTCGTTTCATCTTCTAAGCATTCATCTTATTACATTTATAAGTTAATATCTTTGTTACCATTGCATAGTAAACTTGTTGCAATCATTTCATGATATCATTTTTCAAACAGTAAATGTATGCTCCACATGTATCAAGAATAATCATCATAATAATAATAATCAACAACCATGATGAAAACGTATGGCATTAACAATAACACAGAGTATGGACCTTACCCTAATGAACTTGGATAAAGATGACACACCTTTAATCCCTTTGATCAGTAATCATCTATTTCGATTTCATTGTATGATTCGAAATTCAACAGACAGGAATCAAGAAAAGTAAGAGTCTGGCAACAACGTCCCAAACCAAAATATTGCACAACTAGACCATAAATGTTATCATATCATTTTAATTTCTGTAAATGATTTGATAAACTCTTTAATAAAACTGCAGCGCGTCGCCACATAAAAATCTTAATGATTAATTCATATCAGCTTAAAGACCAAAATGGAAAACAATTATCACATCTCATGGCTTGTGTGGATGTGACATATGTTTAGGCTTCACACATCGTTGCAAATAAATTGAACCGTAGTATTTGTCAAAACAGCATTAGCTATTTAACTACTTAGCTTGTAGATTTTGGTTTGTTCTTATTGGCTAGAACTCATTTTGGTCTGATGTGACAACTTATGAATGTAATCATTTGGAAAATCAAAAATCATCTTTACCGAGTTTGTCAACTGTCATTTCAACATGTTCCCACTGCTAACGATAGAACTGTATGATTAGGAGATAAGTGTGCTATTCCATCTCTATTCTACCATAACAACTATTTGATATCAAAATATATTTGTTCGCATTGACGTGGCTGTGCTATTTTATTAATACGTATTCTTGCAACGATGTTGTAGACATATCGTGAGGTAAGTGCATACTGTATTTTTTTGAGATATTAATGCACGGTTTAATTATTTAGAGACCATTTACCTACTTTAGGCTTACAAAATAAAATATAAAGAAATTCGTGTGGACAGTTTGGTTGTATTGTAAATTTTGTGGTTCATGTCCTACCCACGTGAACCACGAACATTTCCTTGTATGCGGTACCGTATTTTTATTTATATTTATACTTTTAATGTCTTGCACTTTATGATTGACATGTAGACATATAACATGTATGTCATTTCAGAACACGTATGAACAATCACTAAATGACGATTATCATAATTTATACTTATTGAAGAACGACAAAATAGCATGATTTATTTATGTGAAGGTTGTGTATTGAGATGCTCAAATGAGATATTATGCTTCTTACTTGCCAGTGAGGCTGCAATGTCTGTTTTAAGATATATCACATAAACTATCATTTGGCAAATGAAAAAAAAGGATATTCAATGCTTTTGTTTTTGCTTAAAGAAAAATGCAAATTAAAATATTTGTTTAAGATAAATAACCATAGGAAGTATTTGATTCACCACCTGAGACAAAAAAGAAGAAAAGTTAGAAGTTTAAACATCCTAGATATGTGAAGACGTGAGTGCTTTGTCTTTTTGTAGGTCGCAATTAAACTTTATACTGAATCATATTCACCAACAGCATTTACACTCAGCATCGTTAGGTTATATTAATTAACTGTTTCAACTTATTCAGCCAGTTGGTAAAACGACATAATACACAGTTCACACGGCATTTCCCGGCTGAATTTTAGAAGATGTGTGTGATGTCTGTATAAAAATGCATTGGCTATCAGATATCAGTTTTATAAAGAAGGACGTACGTTTCTAGATATCATAATGTTTAAAGCAACGAAATTTTCCGACATCATTATGTCACTTTTATTAATGACAAAAAAGCATTTAAATAATAGGCCGTATAACTCCTTCTCTTATCAGTTTAGGGTAAGGTATGGTAGGTGATTAGGTATGTCATCTGGCTTGTTGCACTATCGAAAATTTGCTGCCCAAATACTACACAAATGAATACGCTGTAGCAAATTTTAAGTACGACAAATAATACTAACAGCTAACTAAAACTTGTTTGGAATGATGAACAGTGAACACGAATGAAATTTAAGGATTAAACATTAAACTTAACTACGTCATTGAACATTTACCATTATGACAATGGAATAAAATGTCTATACCACCTTAACCAATTCAATTTAACCAGTCGATCCATTAGCTTGTTTTTCTAAATGCCAACATTTTTAAAAAAACCAATTCTTCAGTGATGACTTTCTGACACAATGGTATGAGCACTACAACCACAGTCCGCCCCAAGTCAAATAAACTCCTCGGTCCATATTGACAGTGAAATGAGGACCTTGATTCCCTGTTACAGACTCTAATGGAGACATATCATTTCCTCCACGCTGTCAATGACAGTCATGAATCAGGCGTGATGGTTAGTCTCTGTACCCAATATTCAAGCCCGTGGCTATACAACTCTTAAGAGCGAAATGATGTAAATTTGTCAGTATTTTTTCTTTTAGCTGTGGGGTCCTCAAAGGTTTTGCTGATCACACGTGTCAGGGAATTCGGATAGTGTATTGATTAAGCAGCCCAGACCAAACGGAATGAACCTAAAGTGTGATCATCATGCCACATTACAGCATGCTGCTCGTGATCCTCAAACATCTGATTGAATATTAAATCAAATTAATCAAACAATTATTTCAACATATATCATTAAGTAATGCTATGTCATCATTGAACACAATCTTTGTTCCTAATGGTTTCACTTTATTATTTAGGTTGACTGCTAGATTCATTGAACCACCATTTCAGCACTCAGTCAGCAGACATTTACGCTATTAATTTTTGAACATGTGACAGTGGGATATTTGCAATACTGAGAAGGTAACACAAGTACTTGAGCTGAAATAATTAATCAGGGTTTTTATGTTAAAGATCGGTGCAATGATATACATGAATTACGATGTAATGTTTATTTTAGTTGTCAACAAAGACGAGGTTTATATTTCAGACAGACGTCCAGATTTCATGGTTTGTGTGGACAAAAACCTATGTAAATCAATAAAGTGCTATCATATTAGTGCATTTTATTGTTATATTAAAGTAAAATATCAAGCAATTTTTTTACAAATAATTGTTTAAAGTGATAAATTTTCAGGAATTAAACCTACGACGAAAGTACATATTATAGTTAGATTTGGCAAGTGCAAGTGTGTACCATTTGATAAAAAAAAAATAGTTCAGATATTTGAAAAGTTGTTGACCTCTTCCTTTGAATAACCTAAGAATTATATATATAGTAAGTGTAAAATCTCTTTTTTACTTCAAAATTTATCCATCTAAGCTTAATTGATATGTTTCTTATCTGTTTAAATACTATTATTTCTTGAATTATGGGGAAAATTATTTATTTCATGTGACACTAATAAATTATTGTATTATTTCTTATCGCAAACCGTAATGCTATTTGTTGAAAATGAACAAGTATTGTGTCTATATTATGCATAATGTTTCGTTCTAAAAAATGGTCGGGATAACGCAGTGGTTAGCATGTTCGGCTTCGGATCAGGAGGTTCGTGGTTCGAATCCCGCCAGGGGCTCGGCAACTTTGTCTGCAGTAGAGAACTGTTCTACACGCAGTAAGGTTTGGGTGCAATGCTACACTGAATTTCAGCGCACTACGACCCATGGTTAGCTAGTTCCAGCCGATGCTCGCAGGTTTCACCGCAATGCATAGCCACAACAGTATTGCGGGCTTTCTCCCTGCAATTATACTAGCAGCCGCGATATAAGTGAAATACTCTTGAAAGCGGCGTTAAACCGCAGTTCACTCACTCACTCACTCAATCTCAAATAACTATGTTTATCTCAAATTTCCGAGTGTGTGATTGATAACAGATCGAAATAAATATCATAGACAATTGCACCAAAAGACACATTTAATAAAAAAAATCTCTAAATAAAAGTTTTGGTTTAATAAACTCTTATAACTCGTTTGGCAGCGCGTCACCTGAGGAAGATCTAAATGATAATTTTATTTCTACTTATTAGAAAATTTGGAAAATTCTAACAAGGAGATAAAAAGCGTCAAATATTTTCATTGATGTTAGGTCGATGTGACATATTTCTAGGTTAATCAAATTAGTTTCAGATACAATGACCATATTAATTGTTTATACAGCATTATGGAACAATAGTCACAGATACCAAGAACTAATGACGTTCAAATCCACTTGAAAAGGCTTCCTTTATTTGATATATTTGAAGATGATTGACATAAACATATTGTTAACAAGAATATATATTATTTTTATTTCCTTCTATAAGTATAAAGGTAGTTCAACAGAAATAAGATTGTAGTTTGTGATAGTTTTATTCATGGTATACTTAATATTACATATACAATTGGTTTCATCCTTACACTTATTTGCGAGAGGAGCTTAACAAATAAAGTGGTTCTTGATTGCTATTCTAGTTTTAAGACCATAATAAGTTGTTGAACGTAGCTTGGAAAATGTTTTGCTTTTAACAATGACTAGAACTCATTCACTCTGACGTGACAACGTATGAATGTTATCACCATTTCGAAAGTCAATAATTATCTTTCCCGAGCTTATCACCTGTCATTTTAACATATTCTCCCTTTTAATGAAAGAACTGGATAATAAGGAGATATGTTTGTTATATTTGTCTCTATTCTACAATGCGAAAATTAAATACTGAACTACATTCGTACGCATTGACGTGTCTGTCCTGTGTTATCTATACCCATTCATGATTTCCGCAGACTGACATTCATACAGATAAGACAAATTTTATGTTTATGTAGTAGGCCTCAGAAATCACCGACAATTGCCAAATGGAATCAAGGGAGCTCACTCTTTTCAGTAGACGTTAGCATTTTGCAACGGGCGTGTGTATTTGGAATAAACTCTGTAACATTTTAAAACTTGTAGATATGTGAGGTATGTGTATCCTGTATGTTGCAGTTAAGGTATATCCTGCTATTGAAATATTTAAAACCCAACCATCTAGGCACACTGCAGCCAAATATAGTTGAACGTGTTAAGCATTTGCATAGTTTCGATAAAATTTTAAAATGGTAATGACTCATGTAAAATGACTTGCATTCAAGGATTTCAGATACTTTTGCTTCTTAGCAACAAATGGATCCTTGCGCATTAATTAGGTAGACAAAGCACATTTAACCAGATTACACACTCATTGCTTTGTCTCTGTAGCCAATCTAGAAATGAGTCTTTCGCACAGCTATGGTGGAATAATATCTATATAATCATAAAAAAAATAATGTTTATAAACAATTGTCATTTTATGTGGTTTTTTTATGATTCCAGTGTTTTTATCATTTTACAATTGAATAATTGTTTTTACAAAGTTGATTTTCATGAAACCAACAAACACATAATCAGGAATGAAACAATCAATTATCATTTCAGAATCATTGGAGTAGAATTATAAAACTATATAACGATGAAACATTATAATGGGTGGATAAAACTGTGTTGCTGATGTGTAGTCGATGTGAAGCTGATCGGCTTATTTTATCTTTTTAAACCAAAATGGAGCACCATCAACATCATTGCATTGATCTGAACTGTAAATCTTTTCATCTTAAATTTACATAAGTTTGTTTCTATTCAATGTGGACAATCAACATAATATTATTTGATTTAGGTTTAATAGGCATAGTAAGCCCTGCGACAATATCTTGTAAATGACTTACAGACGATGTGATGCCTGACCGGTAGGTCAGAAACTTAATGGTCATTCCGAACTACTTATTTTATATTAAAGTGTTATGTTCTTCATTATCTACTAAGCTTTCCTGCCACAGTCTAGTTATTTTCGATGAGCGGTCGTGATCAAACAAATACCTAAACAAGTTAGTCTTTCAGAATTATTCAAGCATATAAGATTCTATTCGGTGTTAACGTTTTTTATCATATATATCACAATCTTTTTTATGTTTGACCAATCAAATTTATTGTAAATCAACTTTCTTTTTTTTCAACCGCTTTCTTTTAGTATAAGCAATAGAAACAAATCTTAAAAAGATTTTCTTGAGATAAATGGTAATAGGATGTATTAAGAAGATTGATAGTTTTTATAGAAAATTTTAGCGATTTATTGTTTTTTAACACCCACAAATTTAGTTTAAAACCGCATGAGGTTTTGTAACATGACCTTTAGTTATTAGAAGTTTCAGAGCAAACTCTATTTAACGTACTTACTTCTGTGTGGAAAGGACTTTGCGACTGTGCTCTTTTTGTAAGGATGGATAAGGACTAGCTAAATGTGACTTGCAGACAAAAGTACATTAAATCAGCATACAACAAATGATACAACACCAAACAGTGAAATTCGTAACAGCGAGATCTTACAACAAACATGACTATTTAAATGAAGAAGCTGTAGAATAATTTACACTGAATGAATTATTCTTATATGTTACTGAAATTATTTGAATGGTTCAGTGAAAGGTGAATACGAAATAATAACTTAGCCTTTAACATTAGTGGTATCACCTTATTTTGCATTTGATATTACGTCTGTAAAAGAAATGGGTGAATTCCAGATTAAGTTACTCTTGTTCCACCAGTCGATTCATTAGCTGTGTTTTTCTATATGCCAACACTGTAAGTCAAATTCTTCTGTGATGACTTTCTGACACAATGCCATGAGCACTCTAACCACAGTCCGCCCCAAGTCAAATAAACTCCTCGGTCCATATTGACAGTGAAATGAGGACCTTGATTCCCTGTAACAGACTTATGGAGGTTATCATTCCCTCCACGTTGTCAAGGACAGTCATGAATCAGGCGTGATGGTTAGTCTCTGTACTACATAGACATTATTAGAGTCGATGAGAGTTAATTAGGGCATTGTTTCAACGAATGTGTGTACGACTTCTCTCATGAATATAAAAGCGCAAAAACATATTTTAAGAAGTACTGGGTTTATAATGAGGAAGTTGTGAATATTATATCACTCAGGATATTTACAATGATATAGACATTACACATCAATTACACAATAAAATAACCAAAAACGTTCCTTTAAAATAACTCATGTTATTCAACGGATTAAAATTATCCTTCAACTTTTTTTTTTCCTTTGATAAAATACAATTTACGGCCCATTGTTAATTTTTCGATCATAAATCATGATTTTAATATTAATATTCTTATTACAGTTAACAGTTTGGCACAAAAATAACTATATGTTGCAACTGTCAGTACTTTCATTATAATGTCACTATTGAAAACGTTTGCCATATATAAACCTAACAACACATTCTGTATCCATCAACAATTAAATGTCCTTCAAACCTCTATGTTTACCCTCACTAGGGATTATAGATGTTGCTTGATTTCTGATGATCATCACTTTTTACTTCACATCTTTATTGACTGAAACCTCAACACTGAAAGATGATGAGAATTCTACTGTTTATTTGCACCCGAATGCCTTTCAATGTATTGTACTGTTAAAAAACCGTTACCCTTCTTCTAAGCTTTAACTCTATATTAGAGTTATTGTAAATATCATGTTTTTGTGTACAACGATTTAATAAAGCTTGTTTGAAAGAATTTTATCATGGAAGAAATAAATAAATTAATGCTTATTTGTGAAGTTATAAAATATTTTGAATGACAAATCAGTCGAAAAAAGCTAATGTAGTTCCAAATAAACATAATTTCGTTCGTTATAACCATATATTTCCTTTAAGTACGGCAAAATTACACAGGCAATATCCAAGTGACGTTTATTCATTGGATTGTTGGGAAAGGTAAATACGGATCAGGCAGAAAGTCTCAACACTGTTTACAAGTGCTTTGCAGTCCATTATGAGTGGGTTTGCTTCTGACATATCGATTTTTACCACTTTTTTAAAAATTCAAAATCTGCCATTTGTTAGAGTTCATAATATTGGAAGTCTGATGATCTAAAGCTGCAAAATATATTCTACAATGTTCCATCCTCGCTCTTAGAATTACTGCGTGAATGGAGAGGTTGACTTTCATCATCACAAATTCAAAGAACAACTAAAACCTAAACATTCAGTAGAAGATAAAAACATCCATAACATTAAAGCAGTTTCAGTTAATTCAAGAATAAATTTTTCTAACGTTTACGTTCTTGAACAGATCAATCACATATGATAAATTAACTAGTGAAGATCATATAAAATTGCTTGTTGTTTTTTAAACAGTATACTCAACAAAGGTATGGTATTTAAGCACAAACTCCTGTTTAAGAATTAAACTATCAGGTAAGATCACTTGAGAAATCTGCTAACCAACAAGTGAGAAATTAGACGATGATCCTTGACACTACCAAACGATTTCACAATTCATCTTATTTCCGCAATGAACATATGGTCTGACATCTATCATTGTCGCAAATCAATATATCATGTAAGGTTTTTCTGTCAAATGATTAAGTTGACAAAGAGATATAAATGCTAAAACATGTGGCGCATGTTCTGTAACAGCAGGTGCGATGTCTTTGTTTGCATAGTTATAATGCAATGTTATTTGAAGCACTTACAATGTATGCGAAATGACAGATTTGATTTATTACACCGAATACCCGTCATTTTTCATTTCAAATTTTCAGATACTGGTAACAAGCTATTAAGTATTGCAAATATAAAAAAACCTTTGTTTATTCAAACCATTGCAATCAAAAACTCTTGATTCAAATTGTTTTTTTACGATAATTACATATCTCGATTATGAAAACAAGAGACTATCATGATAATATCAATATATTTTCATTTGCAATGGTTTCATATGATAACTCAATGATCAAAGGGATGAGATAGCGTAGCGCATTCGACATAGGATCAAGAGGTCTGTCGTTCGAATCCCCTCAGGGGCTCGGCAATGATTTTCATCGCAGTATAACACATGATTTGCTAGTTTCAGCCGATGCTCGTAGGTTTCATTTACTTAGCCACATTGGTGTTGCAGGCAATTATATTAGCAGCTGTGATATAAGTGAAATAACTTTGAAAGCGGCTTTGAATCCCAGATCACCTCACTTCACCTAGAGGATAAAAATGCATACATTTCCAAGTCACCATTAAAGCCCTTGGCTCAACATGTTAAAATGATGATCAAACAATGTTTATCATAAATGGTAAACAGAGGCTCAAATATCCGTAATCGTAGACTACATCTAGCAAAAACTGCTGACAGTCATTTTAGTGTGAACACCTTTTACTCATAATGCTCACTGAATATGATACATTCGTTTTAGAATTGCCACTTTTTATTTATTTTTTTACTTTAAAAACAACCTTGCTACTGCACCTTTAGACGTAACGTTATACTATCTGAATCTGGATCTCAATATCCCAGGGCACTATTCTTTCTTATAGAGCTTTTCCTTGCAATCAAATACTCGGTTATGTTAACATGAAATGTTTGTTGTTGACATGTAATTATTCACTGTAACCTTGGTTGTTTGTTGAATGTGCATTGCACCATCTTATACGTGTCATCAAAATGCGAATTTAAAAAAGGTTACATATAGACCTGTGTATCCTGGCCTTTGTGGCGATACGATATATCCCGATTCTATTTTTATTAGGCGAGACGATATATCATGGAATTATTGCAAAGGAACCTGCGAGACGATTATCATCGCGATACAGTGGTTGCGATACAATACGTATCCCGATTCACTACTTATGAAAGAACTATAGATAGGACATAGAACAGTAACGTTATTTCTTAGATACCAAATTGTCATAGATATTACATGAAGGGAAATCACAAAATTAGAGTGACTGTGAAATTACATATAGAATATCAGAAATATCATATGATTTCTCTTTCTGTTTCTGTTCTAATCACTGTTATCTCTGAAATAGAAGAAAAACCTTTTCAGCTTTTATAGTTATTTGTTTGAAACAAATTATGTAACAGTATCGTGATATATTGTCTCTTATGGCGATACATCGATGTATTGTAGACCCTCACGGTATAAGTATCCTGATGTATTGTCTAAACATGTTTTGTATCGATGCACTCGTATCGCGTAGTAGACGATGCAAACATCGATACTATCGATGAATCGTTACATCACTAGTAAGATATGATGTTGAGCCCCATGTAAATGTACAAAGTTCATCTGTTTACTTTGATAATATGTGTAGCTGTCAGATGCAACTATAAAAAGTGTCTTTCATTGAAAGTTTAAACCTAAAACTACCCAAACCCTTGGACGAAACAAAAACATTCCATAGTGAATGTTCCATTGACAGCACTTTATCCACTAACCCTGGTAAGATATTTTCCTCTTTCATGTATACATCACGATTCTGTTGTGTCCATGTAATTTACCATTGTCACTCGAATTGGGCATTTCTTGACTCATGTGCTTTATGAACGGTTTTTTTTTGGAGAACCTCAACCGTCATATTACCAGGAAAATATCTTCGACTCTTTCAAATGCCAGGTAGTGGGATCAGAATGTAAATTTCCTGAAACTACAGATACATTCCTTTTGAACTGCATACATTAACTGAAAATTACGTGTAAATTTCGGATGTTCATTTAATGTAACTGACTATTGTGCTAACCTGACAATATCTAGTGATCTTACATTTTATTAAATCATCTATACTATGAAACGATCGTATGTATTACAAATCGTGGTTACATTAATCATAATCACCTATTTCAAGTGTTTGTTTATTTCACAACCATTTGATTCAGTTAATCGTTTTAAAAATTAAATTAGCAAATTAAAAGTGAGAATAGTGCATAATTACTTGCCTGTGTAAGATACTACAGTGTAATATTTATATGTCATCATTAAACTAGCGTCATACCGCTACACATATGCGGTCAGAAAACAGTTTAGTTGTGATGTCATAATGTTAGAAACGCCATCATAATGAAATGTTCTCTCATTTCATATAAAGTCATTAACTCTTTTAATATTTATAGCATGAATTGAAAGGTCGTTTTGTATCCTCTTTCTCTCTCTCCACTGATTTTCTTTCAAATTATTCAATGAATTAACAAGTATTGAGGTTACCAAAAACCAACCAGAACATGTCAAGAATCAAAGTGAAAAACATCTTATATCATTGTTAAGTGCATAATGCAATGTACCCACATTTTGGCATGTTTTCAGAAACACAATGCAACTGAAATGTATGCCTATGACCATTTCCGCACTAAACAAAGACTGTTTTTTTCGAAAACATTCTTTATTTAAAATATTAAAATTTCTAACATTCATTTTTAATCAATAATAATAGAAAACAGTATTAACATCTAAAACCTTCTTACAAAATCCACATCTTGAAAACGAGAACAATGTATCAAATTTTAAAACATTAATGTTGAAAACCTGATTAATTTAAACAAAGACTGACTTACTTGAGAGAAGATACTCATTATTATTGTCTCTAATAACCAATTCTGTCTATTCTCTCAGTTTTGTTGAACAAGTTTCATTCTAAAAACAATAACAGTAAACACATTTTTTGCTTAAAGAATTTTATTCACATTACTCAGTCAAATGCATGCTGTTAATATGTTAACACGTATATGTATATATGTGTGTGTCATACCATAAATTCATGCCAAACAATATCTCACCAAGAGTACTTTCATCGAATCTTGATTGGATCTGCTATTGCTGTGTGTGTGTCAATCGACATTAATTTTATCATTTTGATTCTTTTTATTTCCCCCATGGGAAATCATTGCAGATTCGAAAGGAGCAAAACATAGTAAAATCAGATTTATTCTCTTTACAGCTACTGCATTGATGCCAATAGTTGACACAAATACCAAAGAACTGAGTAACTCCTTAACGAGTACAATACAATATGTTTGGTTTGATGTGGTTTTTGTTATGGATTAATTCAAAGGCGGTCTCTCTAAAGAAATATTCTGTTCTTGAGTGTCTAATTGAATAAAAGTTTATAAATAACGGCAATATGCAATAGATAAAAATTAGAAAAATGACCTACATGTACTCAGCTTTTCACTTTTATAATGTTAGAATTAAAATATATAATTAATATGAACAAATGTTTGCTAACATTGTTATTGATATAAATAAAGTATTTCAGTGCAAATACATATGCAAGGGTCATGTCATTCGATTAAAGCTTTACCAAATATGTATTTTTCAAATAAAATAAAATAACTTATAAATGTTATAAAGTAACTTCTGTTTGGATCAGACTAAACCGTTTTAATGTTTACTTTCCTTATACTGAAATGACTGATGTTTTACAACATCAAAGATCCAATGATAAACTGACCAAAGATTTTTACATGATGTCAATCAATATTTGGGGTTTTTTTCAGATAAGAGTTTTTTTTCCATATTTTTTTAAAAGAAATTCAAAAATCGAATGAGAAGGGAAAAAACGAAATTTTGTAAAATATTCAAAACAAATTCAAGGTAAGGACAATCTTGATCGTTATTATCATATACAATTACAACTCATCACATCACCAAACTATAGCCAATCATAAGTAGTTACGATCAAATAACAAAGCAAAAGTTCATACAAGCGTCATTATTGACGTGGTGTCACAAGATTTAATTATTTCTAGGGAAGCAAATGGTTGCTTCTGCTCAAGTGATTAAGTACAATGTTAACATATAGCGGTTTAATCTAGAGGTAATGTAGTAATAAAGCAGACTTTCTCAAACTTTCAAACAATATACTGATTACACTACTTATATACTGAAAAGTATTTTATTTATTCTGTAAAGTAGGATATCGTTATTTCATATGGGTCAATGTTTAATGCTATTACTCCAATAATTCTTGACATCCTTTGTTTAGCTTCATCATTCTATTATCTGCCAAGCCCTCTAGTTTAATTAGCCAGTAAATTTCAGCGATATGATTTAACAGAATGTAGTAGAACTACACAGATTGGGACTTTGCTGTCAGCTTTAAAAAAGGAGTCATCATCAAAACAATGTTGGATAGAATCAATAATTACTGAATAATTATAGAATCAGGTTAAGCTATGGAAGTCAGCAATAGAATATCTCGAAAATCAACTTCTTCCTTCCAATAAGGCAAACGTTTTAGGTTGAAACAAAAATTGCATTAAAAATTTCTTACCCAAAATTGAATTACATGTAGGGCGTTCTTCGAATCATCCCCAGTTCGAGAATAAAGAATATAATGGTCTCAAGTAACAAATGTGTAATTAATAATATCCTCAAGAAATGTAGGTGTGATTGTTTTAGGTCATGATTGAATTTCACCTGAGAGATGTGAGTTTGAAGTCAGCATAGTTTGGTCAATGCATTGTCACAACCAGTTCATTCATCTCTGCAAGAGATGACTTTGTTCCATGCGAATGCATCATTATTACGATAGTTATAAGTGAATTAAGAATGTCCATGTACTATTTTCATAAGGAATAAACTTCAAACACATTCAAGTATCATCGTAACAGGGTAATATGACTGGAAGCATCTAAAGGACAAGACTCACAACTTGATATTGGAGATCAATGATCAAGTGTTGATGTCCGCCCTCAACAAAGGAAATCATTTGTGTGTTATGTTTGTTTGATTCCCAGTTCTCCATTCATTAATGGTTTGACTATATGTTCACTATCAACATTGAATTATAGCATTGGCGTCTCCCTGCTCGATTCAAAAGTGTGAGTGTAAAAATGTATCTGCTATATCTTAGCAGTCTGATGAAGTAGAACGTATGTTTCTCAATATTATGATAAGAAAATATGAATTTTGCAATTTGGAAATGGAATTTTCAGACATCATTATGTCACGCTTATGTATGACAAAAAGACAGGTGAGGTAAAATCCTGCTTGTTCCAGCTTTGGAGTACAGCGTTTTGGTGACCGAGGATGTCCTCTGGCATGGACACAACTTCATATTTGTGACATATTTTGCGATATTCCGAAATGAAACCAAAATGTCCTAAGGCTTAAGAACTGAATATGCTGTAGCAGATTTTAAGTAAAGCAGATTATCCTTACACCAAACCTAGACTGTTTTAAAAAATCAGTGAATAGTAAAGAGTTATGATTAAGCATCAAACATTAAGCTTACTAAAACCAATAACTCTAATGTAAGGGCTCGATCCAGCTTAACTTGTTTTTCTAAATGCCAATATTTAAAATCATATTCTTACACAATGGAATGAGAACTACAACCACAGTTCGCCCCAGTCAAATAAATCCCTCGATGGAAGAGTGTGAAATGAGGACCTTGATTCCCTGTTACAGACTCTAATGGAGACTTATCATTTCCTCCACGCTGTCATTGACAGTCATGAATCAGGTGTGATGGTTAGTCTCTGTACCAAATATTAAAGCCCCTGCCCATACAACTCTAAGAGGGGAATAGTGTATAGTTGTCATCATTTTTTCTTGTGGGGTTAGCAAAAGCTTTGCTGATGAGACGTATCAGGGAATTTTACAGTGTATTGATTAAGCAGCACGGAGCAAACGGCAAGAACCTTAAGTGTTATCACCATGCCATTTTTCAACATGGACTTTTGTTAAATCTCGTTTTAGTATTTAGAACATTCTACGTCGCGATCCTCAAAAAATGGGATGCAATATGAATTGAAATGAATCAAACAATTATTTGAAATGTTTTTCAATAACACATGGTATGTCATCATTGAACACAATCTTTGTTCCTTATGTTGTCACTTCATTCTTTAGGTTGCCTGCTAGACTGACTGAACCCTCACTTGGGCACTATTGAGCGAGAAATTTGCAGTACTGATAAAGTAAAACGCGTATGTGAGCTAGAAGATAGAACGGAATTAAAGCAGCCAGTCAGTTTATTTGATGTTCTCTTCTAACCATAGTCTTTCTTAGTTTTTTAATATGTAAACTGCAAACAACTAACATCATTCAAATTTCATGTTCAGGAAAGTATAATTTAAACAAATAGTTAAACAGCCTCTAGTTCAAATGGAGGACTTTGATTTCATTAAACGAATCGTTTTCATGAGTATGTTTTAAGTAACAGTTTCTCCTGTAAACTTGATAAAGATAACATACTTGAACTACGATTGATCAATGAAGTGAACTGATAAAATCGATATAGCTTCAGAAAATCTACTTTACATGGTTGTTTTCTTGTTTTGTTTTAAGAATTATCTATGATCTAGAGATATGCATTATCCCTGCATTCGTTATAAGAAATATTGGTGCGCATTGGTGCCTTAAAGGATAGCGCATACTTTTTTTGATTCAATGATACATACTTAAGCACTGAAGCAGTGTTAATTCTCCAAAGTAATTTTCATCAAGTCATGGTATTTTAAGTTATTGTTTATCTAAGCTTTATTAACATTATCCATGAAATACATTCAATAAACTCATGATAATTTGATTTTAAAGAGTTCTTAATGATAAGACTTTTTTAATAACAACATTTTTAATTACTTGCTTCTCCAACTAATCAGCATGTAACACTCATCTAGTTAACTTGAGGAATGTGGTCTTTAAGTATTCAAAATAAAACTCTAGTAGTAACAAGGATCTAATTTAGTCTAACATGACACTGAGTGCATGTTATCACCACGTGGAGAGTCAATAATGACCCTTGTCCGAACCCGTCACATGTCATTTGAACATGTTCTCAGTGTAGGATAATTACAGCGTGACCAATGATCTCAGGTCAGCAGTTACTGAACAATAATCCTGGAAATATCATTATTGTACTTCATTATCAACAACTGATAATTAATCGTAATGAGAGAATCATACACCGCATTATAGTTTAGAAAAGGAATGTATTTGCTCCTTACAACTTAAACAGGTGCCTAGGAAAATGAGTTAGGTGGGGTCTAGGTGATCTTAACTATCTTTTACAATCCTGCACTTTTCAGCACGACTAAATAACTGTAAACGCATAATTCATCACAGATGGAAACGTTGCTGGTGTTCCGTTTCATTTAGTTCTGGTGTAAATGCAGCATTATAGAGTTGTTTCCCTGCTTTCTGAACTTATTACTTTTCAGTAATGTTACATGTAGTCATGTCAAAACATTCATGTATAGATCAGTTACAAGTCAAAAATAGAAAGTCTGTTTTGTCAAGAAGGTAGATTACAATAATGCCAATTAACTAGATAAAAAGAATAATTTGGGATTCATTAGTGTAGGGAGAGGATATAAAGTAGCCAAGAATTTGAATATATAGCACCCCTGTCTAACCATATTCCATGTTTCATTAAAAACAATGCTTGCACATTTTGAGAGTATATATTCAACAGGCCTCTTTTAGAGCCAAATGTTATCAGTCTAGCTGTGTCAAACAATATGAGTAACTACAGAATCTTGCCTTTGTTTCTTTTAATTTATTATCATTATAAGCGAATATATGTTAAAATGTTAAATTAAATACAATTACAACACTTCATTCAGTTTATATAAGGATTTCTTGCAAACTTATGGAAGCGTTAATTTATTAACGAGATTTCACTTCACTATCAATTATTAGTTGATACCAAACATTAATTATTCTGTTAAAAGTATACTTGTAATTTTAAAACGTAAATTATAATAAGTTGCATTAACACTTATAATCAACATTCATGGTTATTTATGAAGAAATAGATTGGTGTTCTTAGAGTACTAATGTTTACAACAGATCTTCCAAATTTAAAAAATCCTGGATTCGGAGTTAAATCATTGAAATAAGACGTCAAGTGATAATAAGATATCTGAAAGGCTCTTGTATACGTTTTAAGAAGTAGGGAAAATAAATCTTCAAAATGGAAACTATGGAAACCCAAGTGCACAGATTGATCGAATTAGCATTCAATCACGTATGGATGTTTTATGTAGACGTGAAATAACAGAGATAGATTTTCACTTTACTGTGAGAATAATCTTTAGGAAATGAATTTTGTTTCAACTTGCAGTTTATGCCACAAATTGGACCAATAGACACCTTAATCATAAAAGTGGATGAACAGAAACATGCACATTACCTATTGAACTAATATTTCTATTTCTGTTTCAAGAACGTTTAACATACATACATTTAACAATGAAAGATAATGAAGAATTTGTAATAAATTGAAACAAATCTATTGTTTTTAAATTTTGTTATCAGTCTATAAGTAAATTTTCTATATCATGTTTTCTGTATCATGTTTTCTCTTTGTGTATAATTATTTGTGAACCCAAAGACAAGTGCCGATAATGGACACATATACCAGAATCTTTGCAGTAGAATGAAAACATAATCTGATGATTAAGCATACTAAATTATTATAAAGGCGTTTTGGTTGACTTTCAGTCTATTTTATCAAAGTTCTTTGGTTGTGTAAAAAGAATGAGTTACAGTTATCCAAAAGTCTGAAATGACAATTGCTTTATTTCATATTATCTTGACATGTGTATGCATTTTATTCCATGCGAGTCTCATCAATAAGTTCTCATCAACAAACAATCAAATTGATCCAACTTTAGCCATATGTGCACAATAGTACAGTGAGCTTACAAAGCTCTGAATTGAGTTAAGTGTCAAATCCTTAGATTAGTTTTTTGTTTTGAACTATACTAAATATATACTATAACCTCAATCATGAATTTAATGAATAAAGGTTTTTCCTTGACGTATGTTTATAAATGTCATAAAGTATCCAAGGTTTCTTCTATTACCTAATTATTTGTTTTTGAGTAGTCGTGAACCAATGAATATTTAACCAAACATTTCATTGATGAAAACAAAACGGCAATCATTACCACAGGCTTGTGGAGGCCCTGATTGAGTATTGTAAAGTACATCAGATTAAGAATATTAACTCTAAACTGAACAAAAGTTGTTACTCTTTCTCCATATGTTGATTTTTTTGAAGACTTGTTAAATACATCAGTAAGGTCTGAACAACAAAACAACCAATACTTATTTAATGATATAAGATCAGACTGTCATAATTGAATCATGCCATGATTAAGAATGTAGATGAATAGATATGGTTCTTGCTTGTGATACCATATAAACCATTAATTAGTATAATTTGTTGAACATTGGAATTTATGGGAAAACAACCTATTAAAATATGTCGGTGATATAAAGATGGTTTAAAGTAATTCATTAAGATGTCACTTTTACGAGAATGTAGATGTAAAATTATAACAGCTGTAAGTTTACTCTAGATTCTTTGATATTTGATTGAAATTCATTGCAAAAGGACATGGGCGTTGGATTCAGCATTTTAAGTTACCAAGCTTTGTAAGGTTTCTATATATTAGTTATATTTCGAGAGGAAAATGCTTTTAAAGCTCAAATGATATGTATTATCATGACCAAAAAGAGTATTTGAAGGACATACCCCAAGGACAAGGCTCATGAGTTGCTGTTGGTGCTGAACGATTGAGTGTTTATATCCTTTTTCAACAAAGGAAGTCACTGATGGTTTGCTCGTGTGACTGCAAGATTCATTCAAGCTATTCATTGGTGTTTCATCAGTCTTTTCATGATTAGAAGTAAGAAAAACACCATTCACCATGAAAGCATCAGCATCTCTTTGATTGTCTATTCGAATTATCGTTCAAACTCAGTTTGGCACTTTCTCTCTCAAGGATCTATGAATTTCGATTCATTCCAAAGTGAAGAGATTTTTTCACATAAAAACTTCGAAGAATTAGCTTTATTTTAAAGAATTATGATGATATCAGCTATTAAAATAATAATAATAATAATAATAATAATAATAATAATAATAATAATAATAATGAGGATGATGATGATGATGATGATGATGATGATGATTGATGATGATGATGATGATGATAATAATATGCAATCCAGGACTGCTCAGTGGCGGTTCTCTGAGGCAACTGTTCTTTCGAGACAGCTACTTAGCGCGACTATGTAGATCCGTACATCCGTAATCAGGTTATTGAGGATAAACGTGAAAAGCCAATGCAAGAAAAGGGTAGAGTGAAGCTCTCACTCAAAAATGCAAACCATCACAAGCCTATCGTTAAAGGTTAGCATGTTTCTTAACTACGATTTTGCTGAGAACGACATAATGAATTATGTACAATACATTTTCCCTTACCGTTTCTTAAAGGATGAATTATTACGAAATTGGAGGAAAAGTTCATGCCTCAACGAATCAAATTAAACTAATTACGGTATTAACAAGTAATTGAGTCACCAAAGCTTAAGTTATGGACGAAATTCATCAATGATGACTTTCCCACACCAAGCAATAAGCACTGCAACTACAGGTCGCCCAAAGTCAAATAAACTCCTCGGTCCATATTGACAGTGAAATGAGGACCTTGATTCCCCGTTACAGACTCTAATGGAGACTTATCATTCTCTCCACGCTGTCATTGACAGTCATGAATCAGGCGTGATGGTTCGTCGCAGTACTCAATATTTAAGCCCGTAGTCACACATTTCTAAGAGGGAAATGATGTAAATTTGTCAGTATTTTTTCGTCTAGCTATGGAGTTATCAATGGTTTTGCTGATCAGACGTGTCAGTGAATTTGGTCATGAGTGTATTGATTAAGAGGCAAGGAGCAAACGGCACGACCTTAAAAGGTGATCAGTATACTTACTTTAACATGGATATTTGAGAATACAGTGAAATAATGTTATGCATTGAAAACATGCTTAATGTTTCACTTACAGGAAGATGAGACTTCAGAAGAAAAAAAAGAATTTAGGATTTGTTGTTGAAAGTGTTCCATTGAAAATTGTAACCTTTAAACATGCACATTAACGATTCTAGTTGAAAACTTTGAATATGCTTAACGTTGCACCCATCATTGGCGATAAATTTCAAAGTTCAATTTACTGTTACACTTTATTCAGATAACATACTTCAACTGTAAGTTACGACAAAGATTAGGTAACGTCACTATTGCACACACTATCTATAGGTTTAATGCTTTTCATTCATAAATTATTGAACGACCACTTGAACACTCAGTCATCACATTATTACAATATTTGTTAAGCATTTAAGCATAAGAAAACGAGGACGAAGACAGTGGCTAAAACATCACTTCCGCTGATGTAAAGCCCCACATGATGTAGTCGAATAAACTTCAAAATGTATAAAATGTACAACTAAATTAAATCAATTTCATTGAATTAAGATCTATTATTGATGCACTATGTTACGCAAATTATATACACGTAACGTTGTGATGCAATTTAGAGATCATTTTAAGTTATGATTAAATTACACACAAAAAACTAATAATACCACTGTATTAATAGTGTCCTCTATTGAGTGCAAATACAGTAGTCGATTTTGAAAGTTTTATGTGATTTTACTGACGACTCATTGATGTACATTAAAAACTTAGGTTCTCAAATTTCTCAAACTTAGTTTCAATAAAAATATTTTTCAAAAAGAATTGAAACATCTGTATCAGTCAAACTCAAAGACAACGAGGTAACAAGGTAATAAACTGTGCAATGCCCTTGACTAACAGCCTTCCATTGATGCACATGGTACATATGCTAATTATGAGCCCCAACATCAAGATAACATGTTTATCCAAACCTTGGTTTGTCGTGCACTAGCATTTCGTCAGGAGCAATCAAAGCAGATTGCCAAATGTACTACTTCAGCCTCGGTACAATACAGTAGGCCTACATTAATGCAACATTCACAGGTCCATCAAATCGAACTCGTCAAATCGCTTCTATTAATTCTGCAAGAGCGCAAAGCAAAGATGCTCATAAGCCTCTTGGGCGAGGAGGGATGAAAACAAGCCAAGACTACCACTCCTCGTCACTGCTTTCACGGTTCTTGACTGGAACCTTCAGAAAACCGTTATTCAGTCGTACACAGACTATATAAACGCCGTCATCAAGTCAAATTAGTTAAGATTGAGTCTGAGGGAAACATATTGAAACTTTCTACCCAGGACAGCCCGTCACAAAAGCCCATTCCCCTCTATTCGGATCGATTTGCGCTTGATCTCGTTGAATATTGTGAACAAGCCATTAGGGGCGAAAGCTGAGAAGAGTAACTGGTTTATTCCTATCGTCCGCTCACTCACGGCAGCTTTCAAATTGAATGTTGCACGCTTTGTGGAGCCCGTGCTGAATGCAGAGCGGTTTTGGGAACATTTGTTGATTTTTCATTCACAAGAGCGGCAATTAATGTCTGATTTATAGACTTTTCTGTTCCATCTTCCAGTTGTATTGGCCCGGGACCATATGTTTAATGGAAACATACGTGAATGGTCAAAGGAGGATTCGGCGAAGCAGCGACGAATTTATCAAGTTTCCCTGCTGTTCAATGGAATTTCATTTAAAACCATCACCATGCTAAGCACAAGCGAATGTGCACCGGATGAGACGTTGCTTTAAAGTGGCGCGTAACTGGATATTACCCTTACAAGGTAATTCAATTTTCCTAATGTCGTTTGTCGGTTTATACCTCTGATAAACGTATTTATGATGCTCAAGTATCAACATGGAATTAGACCAAATTACATGTAATTTCCTCTTTCTATGCGGCTCCTTTAGAAAGAAAATATTATCATTTGTTCTGGTGAATGGTCGTTTGTTCCATTATGTTGTCAACAGAATATTTAGAAAATGAAATCGATTATTATCATATGAAACTTAATGAAAGATCAAATCATTTAAAAAAGGATAAGATGTCTTTGTTTTAGATAGATGCATGCGTTCCTTTGAAATGTTTGACCATGTGACTATTTTTATTAACAAAACGAACTATGCGTACAATACACAACTTTTTGGAATGTAAGCAGTTTTAATTTGTTCATCCACTTGTGAAGATTAGAGTCTTAGATAATATTTGTTGTCCAATAACGAATATTTACATCACTGTATTGTTAATTATACTTTATCATTTGTTTGATAAAAAGTTAGAATATGAATGTCCGTGAAACGTTCAGTTATGTTTCGATCAAAAACAAATATCCACAGGAGTTATATAAAAATTACAAGATTGCATCAAAACCCCTCTCATTCCTGAAAATATATATTATGTTAAGATATATCATACAAATCCCTGTTAAAAAATACTATGAACAAAAATAAGTGCACATTAGTTTCACGTGAGAGAAGAACGTTGATGTTCATGTAATAATCCTTGAACAGAATGCAACAGCAGTATAAGCAATTGGAGAAAAAGCTCTGGCGGCTTAATACACTAAACATACATGAATATATATCGAGGGGAACCTCCCCTGGGGAGAAAACGCGTTCATGAAGATTACATTTTTGCATTGTGCTTTTGGCTTGGAAGTTTATTCTCTGGTTATATAATACTGTAATCATTTTCAAATCCTTTTCATCTGCGTGATTTCTTTTACTGCATTTACATATGCAATTTTACTTTTGTGTACTGAAGTCGTCATTTACATATTTACTTTTAACTTGGATGAAAACCGATTTATCTTAGCATCGTAAAACAATATGCACATCTGATTTCATGTTATACATTGTTGTATTAGGTACTTTCTTTAATTGTTAGACTGCAGATGATTTCTGCATTTTCTGATACTTTTTATACGTTTAAGAGTTTGATGTGTTTATTCTTACTTACTTTCATCAAAATTTTCAAAATATTCTTTTTTATAAGATCGTTCTACACATTAATGAAAATATATGAAATTTCTCAACTTATTTTTACAATTCACACAATAGAGAAACACTGATTTCAAAATCTTTCATCTTAACATTTCACAATACTAATCAAAAGTGTCAATTTGATTTTACAACTTTCCGATGAAATCATTCTACTTTTAACTCTTAGTGAAAAATCCAATTTAAAATAATTCATATTTTAGGTTTTTAAAAAAATATATATTAACCTTTCAATAATGTTTTGGAGGTTTTAAACTCGAGAATGGTGCAAACTTCAACAAGGATTGAATTTGATTAAACTGGAGCTTTTTCCTATCCAGCTGAAGGTGATTGATAGATTTCCCCGTATGTGCGTAATATTAGATTTCTTAAGCTTTTGTTTTTCCAAACCAGAGACCAGTGGGTGTATAATTAATGACTGATTAGTGTTTTATCACAAACAACAGATGGTGAGTGCAGGTGCCTTGGCATATGGTGCGCCATAAATAACAGAAACCTTAGTAATTCAATCCATGATAACTGGCTTTCTTTTAACATTGAGATTAATTTGACCAACGAAATATAACAAACTGATATCAGAGTAAATCATCGATTGTTATTTTAAGATTTGTTTGTAAATCAACAAAATATCTTTCAAGGATTTTAAGTGTCTTATGAGTATATACCATTTTCTCATACTTTGTATATAGTGTATTTATATATATTTCTGCCGCATTGAGCATGTGCCTTGCATGTGGATTTCTGCGGGGTAAAAGTACCCTTATCATTATTATTATTATTATTATTATAACAGGAGTACATATACTGTACCACCGGTAAAACTATTCAAGATGTTTTATATTGATCTCAAGGTGTATATATGTACATTTGGTCTCTTTTCTTGCCACAAAGCTTGAATATTACTATCCGAAAAAGTTTTGGTGTCAAAGGCATTAGTGTTATTGAGTGTTTATTTAATATCTTCGTAAAAAATACATAAACATAACAGTATATTTTCCAAAAAAGTGTTTGATGTTGTAGGTGATGGCCTTGGTGGTACTTCTTAAATGTTTCTTCTGAAAATATCGATGTGTTTATTCAATTAATGTTAATTATTTATTCGCGGTTTTTGAAAAAGGATTATCATCTTGTGTCTTCTTTATGATTTATTACAATCCTAAAACATGTTAAGCATCGTGATAACAATTATTTTTTAATCACGTTTTTATGTTAAGGAATTATTGACCTGAATGTTGAATTCAATGCTCTTAAAAGTGGTTTTGTAACATCTGTGTCACTTTAAAACTTAAATCAAATATTTGTCTTGCATCCAGTTTTACTCAGTTCACATAATATGGTAGGTTATTTGAAGTGGGTACATGCTTATCTTTAACTTTGAGAATAATATGTTGCAGGTATTGTTTCCCTTTTGAGTCTCATGATATTAAGCTAAATACACTTTTGATTTCATGGATAACATGATTAATCCATGCATTATAAACACGAATGCTCCTGGGGATAATCATTCTTTAAAAAGAAAAATGCACTGGTCCATTGTAATATATTGAATCACTTTGAATCATTATGTCTTAGTGAGATTTTAATGCCTTATGGTAAACGACCATCTGCAGAACGTGATTGCTGAGAAGATGGCATAATCCATAGGTAGATTGAAATATTTTCGTATGTCCAATAAGTTCTACGATAAGTAGGATCAAGACTTAGATTTATTCCGATAATCGTTCAGTATAGATATAAAGAGGATATATCTCTCTCCTTGATCAATCAATGAGAGTTAGAATGTCCGATATTTCTCCAGGTAAGGTATTATTTTTGTTTGTCGAGGAAAAGCGTATAATTCATTTGTTAAATCAAATCGCCATATACTGATTGTAAATGTTGTAGTGGAGGGATTTTCAAAAGTACCTGATTTGACCGCTGCTATCAAGATCTCTTTGATCTCCAATGACAACCTTAGCTACTGTTAACCTTATCTTCTTTATCATCAAAATCACATTTAGTAGTAATTCCTCAGTAATTTGAATTCAATGTGTCGGACTTGATACCTGACTTCAACCATTTAAATGTGAAAGTGAGAAAAGGAGATTTTTATTTTCTTGTCATTTTCTATAAATCTGATATGTAAATAAGCAACGATTAGGTAAATCTAACACCTATTTAATAGTCACTGTTTAAGTCTGATTTCGTATTCGTACTATTACATTAAATGGTTGCGTGAAAGGAAATAGAACACTGGAGGCTAGAAGTGATGTGTGTTGATAATAAGTAGTCAAATAGTGAAAGGCTTAAATACAGATACCCTGTAGACTAAAGCTACCTAATTCCATCCCCGACAAGCTTTATGTATACAATGATGGGTCCATAATGTACGTCTGTGACTTCCTAACAGCTGATAGTGCGATTTATTACTAGTTTGTATCAGTACTGATGTCTGCAAATCACGTTACCAAGCGCTGACCATTCCCTCAGGGACAATTATATACTGCTCTCTGTGGCACTTATCACGGCTTTGCAAAACCGGCTTCTGTATAACCTTCGAATAGTCAGACAGAAGGTGGTATGTTTTTTACGATCGTGACAGATTATTGAGGTTATCAAGCGACACCCTTTTGAATGTCATAGGTCACTTATGAGAAAGTGTTTCATTATTTGAGCAAGGACGTCTGATAGCAACAATATGGGTTTACATATCTGCTTGTTACGGATATTCTTTAGAGATGCATAGTTTCCCCTTTCTGAATATTGATGGTAAAATATTTACAATTAACCTATTAATCTGTCAAAAATGTTGCATGGAAAGAAAAAAATATGTTTGCCTTTCCACCTATAACGTATGTGGGAGGTTAAATGATAGAACAATTCATAGTCTCACTTTTTAATGTCAAATACCACCTGTGAAAAACTATTAAACTAATTTAGCACGGAAGTCATCAAAGTTTAAAAAAGGGTTGCTCACCTTATTTTGATGTCAGAGATCAAATATTTAAATGATTGTAACACGGACTTTGGACAATCAGCCATGATACCTTATGTTTTGTAGTTTTGACAGATGAAGTAAGTCATTTAGCGAGACATATTAATTCTCCACTAATCAAATGGCACAGTTCTTTTTCTTTTTTTCTAAAAAGGTGTTGATCGTCTCTTCCTCAAGATTTGAAATGTTATATTTGGGTTTATGAATGGACCCTCATAATAATCTATGTAGGACTTTTCTTTAAGGGATCTTGAGTGTAAAATTGATATAAAGTTATAAGAGATTGTGGACATTGACCTTATCTAAAATATTTTAAGTTTTTGTTCAGGCCAAGCGATTTGTAAGTCCATTACTGCTATTGAAGTCGGGCCTCAGTATAAAAAAAACTCTCCTTGTATTTCCCAATACAACTAGGAAACTATATAACAACTATTATATACTGTCAGAGAAATTATTTAGAAATTAATGTAAGTTATATTTAAACTATCACTCTTGCAATAACACAATCGTGAATTATGTTTCCATCTTATTTGCTTTCGCTCGTTAGATGTTTAACTATTCATTCGTTTGATAACAGCGAATTGGAATGATTTTGTATTCATTTTATCACTCAATTCGATTGCTGTTACAACTCCTTCCTGATAATCTATAATGTAAATGAGTTATACCTTTGTTGATATTTACAACTTCTCAATCTTAAAAAACGCCTACAGATACAATGGCTTCGTAGAATGCAGTGTGCATAAGTCTACATGAAAGCTTTTGTATATTACCAATGTACCATATCTATCAGACAAACATATTTTGCTATTGATATTGTAGCAACTTATCCCTTAAGAAACATCTGTGTCATTAAAGATTCATCCCTTTTGCCTTGAAAATGGAAAAAATGGGCTGATATAACCACGGGCTACAGACTGCGGTTTGTAAAAATTCATGTTACCATAATCCGTTCTTTCTTATCGACCAATTGGCCTCAGTTCACTTTAGAAGTTTAAGTTCATTCAAAATATTTGATAAATTTCAAACTTATTCATCTGAAGTCCAACATTTGAATGGAAAGCTCTTTAGTTTCGTGGCTTTGGTGCGCCATTTCGGTCGATTGTTTTCTTGGGAGCCTTTCAGAGTTTATTGATTTCTTAAACAGTTTCTCTAATGACTTTTTTTTTTATCTGAAACGCCGATTTTCATTTTGAGAAAAGCGATTTTAATTTCATATTTTACCATAAGTTTTTTCTTTCCATATTTACATATTTTATTTAAATTGAAAGAAGTTCTTTTTGACCTAGGTTTGTCATATATTGAATTACTCTGTTGATTAAATTCTAATTAATCGTAGGGTCATCTAGTATTCTCGTATTTATATCAAAATCTGATATAGCTTGACTTTTAATTTCTAGTTTCAAAATCATTATAGTAAAAACGAGTCATAAAGTTCACTCTCAGATAAGTAAGCCATTCCCCAAATCATATTAAGATAAAAATAAATGACAATTATTGCTCCCTTTTCACCCTCAAATCCTTAGCAGTTACAGCCGATTGAAGTTTCTTTTTAAATTTCCAATTTGAATATTTGAGCATGCGCTGAAAGAAACTGTTTAACAATCTGCGTTACCAAGATATTTTTTCTCAAGTGCTGTCAAACTGTTTCAATGGGTTATTGTTTGTTTATAAGATTTAAGAATGTGTCATGTGAGTACACAATTTTCTGGTGAAGAGTCCCAGGGGTGATTGTGAAGAGTATCGTTACATAAAGCCTCGGTGACCGAGGGTCATGTATGTGAACAAATAACCGTATTTTATTTTCATTGTTTTTAATATTTTGCCCACTGTATCACAAAGCATTATTTTTTAAATTCCTGATATTTCGGGATATTATCACTAATGGGATGCCATATAAAAATATGATCTTGAAGGAAGGCACACAAGTCAGAGACTATTATCAGTTTTTCATTCCAAAATATCATTTTAACCTACAAATCTTTTAGAAAAAAAGTGGCATGTCAACAAGATACAGAAAGTTCAAGAGTTTAAAAGCAAGAAGTGTTATCAACAATTAGCTTCTAATTGTAGTTAGAGAGAAGCCGATACTATGAGGGCAAGCTTACAAAATTTTGAACCTTCATGATGGTGATGTGATAGGTGTCAGTGCCTGAGAAGAAAAGATTGGAAACACTTGTTTTTAAAACTCACCAAGGAATGTTGGAGAGCAATTGTGTGCTAGCAGCGATAACAGGCAGGGTTGGAGGATTTCGTTACGCTTCCAGATAGAACTGACTCCAGTGATTACGTAGTTTTTCATCAACGCTGGTAAGAAATAGTTCGGGAAGAGAATTTGATTAGAGCTTACAGCTATTTGACACCTCTCACAGATGATAAGGGAATTGCTTACTGGTGCATGTTTTTGTTTTTATGTCTATACAAAAAGGATTTACATATTCATTTCATTGTCTCAAATGTGAGTTTTGTCTATTTGGAAAAATATAATTTGGGTTTTTATGGAGTCATCTGCATTTGCATCTACTTTTATCGGGTTTCATTCGTTAAACAGATGTAGTATAATGCCCTTCTTGCAAAATAACATAATCATGACATCACTTACAATACTAATTAAGATACTTTTATCAGTACAGAAACAACCATTATGGGCAATGTACAAAACTTCCAAGCATTCACAATAAATAGATATCTACATTAGCATAATATTCTTTCATTGAAAGACAGTCAAAGCAAAACATCATGACACAACTAACCATTGTGGCGTAGGGAATTCTTCTGTGACACACCACCATGAGACCGGTAGAAGATGTGAAAACTGAACAAATTTAACTCTTTATCTACTTCGTTTTGATAACAATGTCAACAAAGACTGTCATCTGGGATGTGGGTGTATCCCCCCATCTCAATGTTAATGTTTTTAATATTTTAGTTGTTAAAGGTTAGTCTCTATATTCGTATTATTAACTATCATTTCAAATAAAGTTTTCTTAACTAAGGTGGCACCACAAGTTTTCAAGTTATGGCTTAGTGTGAGGTAGTGAATCAACTATCCCAATGCAAATCATCCATTCAGAGGGTAAGCCATGCTGTAAGAAACCAAGGAAATTTGCGCTGATATCGAATACTGAGCATTGGACAGAACTGCCTGTTTCCATTAACCAATTCCCTTTATATTACAAACTATTCCTGTAAGACACAGACATTGATAATTCCTGATATCAGAAGACACTTAGAGGATATTCTCTTTGTATCCTATGTCTTGACTCCCCTTCATCTACTGTTTTTATTAGATGCAGTTCATTAACAGTATGACAGTTCTTTAACTACGTGGAGGCCTATTTGAAATTTACGATTTCCCTCTCGTGTCATTTAACGAAATAATACATGAGAAATGGTTAAAGGGTCAGTTGCAAAATTTCAAAATTTCCAAAAAACTATGTTTGTGCAAAATGCATTATCATCAGTAGGCCAAACATCTCATGACTCAATTCAATTATCCGTAGTTGTAGAAGATAGTTTCAAATATCAAGCTAAAACTACTGGCGGCCATTTTATTAAGAACACCTTGAAGACATTCAATGTAGGGAAATGGATTTGTGTAGCAACCATTTTCAGTGCATTTGAGAACTGCCTGTTTTGATTAAAACACAATGCCTTGCAATTTGTACATTATTTTCCCGAGATCACTTTGTTTACTTACAAAATACATGCTTCGGCACCTTTAACAAGAATGGTACATTACTCCTAAAATTACTACTTAATTGACACAGAATTGCATCTTTATTTTATGGCAGTTGTAAAGCACTATAAGAGACACTTTACACACTTGTGTTTATAACCCACCGTAGAATGTAGGAAAGGGACTGTCTACTGGCAACGATAATAGGCAAGGCTGGGTGATTTTGTTACTCTACCAAATGGAATTGAGTTCAGAGAATCCGCAGCTTTTTCATCAACGTGGGTAAGAAATAGTGGCGAAAGAGAATTTGATTAGAACCGAAAGCTAGTTGAAACATTTCACATGTGATGGGGAAATTCGTTACTGCAGTTACATGTACATATCTATGTAAACAACGTTGCTGTGGGTTATCTACCATACTATATTTCAAGGAGATTTAGCAGTCATGCATATTTCATGAGAGCGGTGTGTATAGAAGTCGCATAAGATAAAAAGAACAAGGCATAACATAAGCTATTGTTATCAAAACAAATATATTAATACTGTCGTTTATGGAAATACATGAGATGTAAATAAATAAAGATTGTCAAAATAAACTAAAGAATTTCGTTAAAGGCAGTATCACAAAGTCGTTGCTTCATGATTTATCGGTGGTAAATGTCAGTACTTTATATCATTGCCAAGGTTTGCTCGACGTCTGGTAACAAAATGTGGACGAAGGTGATTCATGGAGCCATAGAAAGTTGATCTCACTGTGTTTTGTCTTCGAATTAGCAGTGCAAGACTAAATAACGTTATTCCTCACTGAATTAAAAAGATATCAACATGCTGTCTTTCCATTTCGTGTTAACAAGATTGGTGAATATAAAAACGTTGATTGTTAAATGTCACGGAATTGTACCTTAAATTCATTATAGACCTCAATGGCTATAAGAAACACAGTAAAGGACTTGTTTTTAAACCCACTAAGGAGCGTCAGCAGCAACAGGAAAGGTTGAAGGATTGCTTAACGCTTCCAGATAGAACCGTGATTACGTCAGTTTTTCATCCACATTTGCAAGAAATAGTTCTGAAGGGAGCTTGATTAGACCCCATAGCTATTTGATACATCTCACAGGTGATGAGGAAAAGAGTTACTGGGTAGATACCTGCATCTCTGGAAATAAAATGATCAAGTATTAAGATCCAAAAGATCTTTAAAGATACCAAAAAGCCGATTTTTATACATTTTAATGACAGCTATAAACTATAATGGTGTGTTCAGCAAGTTTGTATGTTTCTGACGGAATACATCACAAATTTTCTAAACACTTTTAGTGCAAAAAGTTGAAGTTTCTGACGGGGTTTTTACGTATTAGTATTATTGTGTTATTTATATATTAGCAAGGTTAATAACTCGAATCATGTAGATAACTTCATATTGGTATGCTTAGACGACGGGAAACTATATATTTTATTGTCAATGGGGATCATTTAATACTTCAAACCTCTAGATTTGAAAGCTATGCGTCTGAAAATATTCTCACTTTAAGTGTTCTTTACATATGTACGAGATAACTTACTTGCATGACCATAGATGTTTAGATGTTCATCATGTTTATTTTCAACGAAGGAATTGTTTTCAAAGCTGAATACACAGAATATGGTCATTGCTAAGTCTTCGTAACTTAATTGTCTGCACGTTTGCCAGTGATTCGCACACATGTTTATTTATTTTGTATCTGCCTACCATTCATAAGAAGTTGTGTTTTGAAAGATTTGTTCTTCATAGTGTTTTGAAAGATTTGTTCTTCATATCAGTTAGAGAAAAAGGATTTCCTTCATTTTATATTAGTCTATAATCAACGATGGAATTAAGACAAGCAGGAATGCTGATACATCAAAGACAAATATCAAGCTGAAGGAAATTCTCCTACATTATGTGTACCATATTGACCGAACCAATTTGCCAGTTCAATATAGAAAATATGGAAATCGGAGCAATATGCTAATGCCTTTTTCATAAGGAAAGAAGTACACAAAATAATCCAAGCTGTCTGGCGAGCGGAATAACGTCTTCTGAAGTTATTGTATTTTCTAAAAGCTACTGAGGAAAACGTTTCTTCGCATTGGACATCCATTTGAAGGTTACAGCAGAGATTTCTCCACAGACTCGTAAACTTGTCTATTTTTGTATAGTCATTTTAAGGGCTTGTCTCAATACGAAGCATACTCCGAGGCTAATGCGAGGTATTGGCGAAGTGAAGCGCATAGTGCAAAGCGTCGTTCGTTAATGTTTCTACCACAGGCCTTAAGTCAACAGTCTCAACGTTAGCGTGTATGTATTCGATGCTGCAGTGGAACGTGTCTCGGGCGCTCAATCGTATTTGGTAAAAACTTGCAACAGCGGGATATGTGGTTATTTCCCTTGTGAATAGCGAGATCTCGTGGATTCTCGGAGGGAATAGAGCATGCAAGGCACGTTGTGAGGGGGAAGACGGATAAAAGCTTGGAGTGGTCCTTGGATTTACAGATAATTATACCGCTTTAGGAGGATTAACCAATTTCAACCAGGTAAGTGTTATTGACCTTGTTAAAAGATCGATACATTGATGACATGTATAAATGTTTGTCAAACAAAGAAAGTTTTCATTCTTGTTTGTAGAGTTATATCCGTTTTTTAAATAAGTCATTTAAAAGTTTCTCAATGTTAATTTTGTAATTAAAAATCTCAACAAAAATGCATGTCTATCGGTTCTAGTTAACTATGCCCTTAAACTAAGGATGCTATGGTTTGAAGTGCGAAGGTCCTTCATGAATTAGCCTTCTGAAACTGCGTTTCTAACTGCTAAATACCACCATGACTTGTAGTGCAATACAGTTGTTAGAAATTTCCTCATTTAACGACTTTCAAATATGTTTTTGGCTTTGAGGGGCCGCAGCATGTTTGGGACTTTTCAAATTAATTTCTTAAAATGTTTATCAATAGATAAATGTTTATGTTTATTATCTTCAGAGGGTCTGACTTTTTAATATTCAACCTGATCATAAAAAGTCGTGTGAACACTTTTTAATCATTTAAGGTAGGGTAATGGATTCGTGAAGCTTACCGGAACACGTTACGTTCTATTTACACCAGTTTCTTTTAAAATGATTTCATTGGATTGCTAACATTCATTTTCGTTTTCGTGGTATCCGATTGGTTAGCTTAAACAAAGTGATACTGCCCCTTTAATTACTTCAGTGTGATTAATAGATCTTTTAAAAAGCCTGGTTCGTTATAAAATTTACTGATTTAAACACTAGATATGTTCACACTTTGATACATGATTTAAGTAAGAAATAGTTATAGAAATCCTTGTCAAACATTCCAATATATAAAATATTTATGCATGTACATCAATTCAGTGATGCCATTATTGGGTTTGTTGTCAATTAATGCGAATTTGCACAAACGTTTTTTGCATACTTTGGCACCATAAATGCTGTGTCAAAATTATTGTTCTATTCAAGTAGCACCTGAGGATGTACAAATATGTAATACTAAATGTGATAGATTAATTTTCACAAACATACTTATCACATAAAACGTATCAACATTGAAATGCGTTTGTGTTATTTTGATTGAGTTGTCCTATTATGATTGTATTTTATATCAACCAGTTTCTTCTATAGAAATAGACTTTGTGTTGACAAATCTATGTTAACAAAAGTAAAGAACATAGAACATTACAAATTGGCTTGATTGTCATATAATTTCCTTTCAGATCATTTTGATGAAATATATGTTTATGTAAGACTTGCTCTATTTTAAAAAAAAATGAATCATGAATATTTCCGTTAAAAATTTGTTTTCAGAAGATGAAAATAATTCATCTGATACCTTTTCCTTGCAAAAAGCTCATTCGGGAACTACGTATCAATTTCTTCAAAATATTCAAGATCAAAGGTGTATTTAAATATTTTTGTGTGTCCTACTTTAAAACAACCATCGGTAGATTACTTTGTCAGGTCTAAGAGTAAAAATGTGTAAGATTATCACGAGAACATGTTTTCGCTACATCATATTGATATATGGAATCATTTGATTTTATGTAGCTGTATGTAGTGATAATTCCTCAAATACCTCTTTTCTTCATGAAAGTGTAAAAAAATTGAGGGGGTTGAAATTTACAGATTGAGAACAGCTTGATTTTAAAGTACTTTAGATGTCATATTACAGTTTACTTTACAAATCTATTGGACTCGATTTTAAACATTTTTGCAATGATATTTTGAAAGGAAATTTGATCTGTTTTGAAAAGATAATAAAATAATGTATTTCCCGAAACGTTGCAAATCTAAGATTTTCATTCTTTGCGAGATATATGTAAAATCTTTCTAATCTTACGATGTTTTTCGTTTCTTGTTACTTGATTCGTATCGCTCTCAATATTTAACGCAATTCATTTGATGTGCATATAGAATTATATCTGTGGTATAAATCGTTTTGGTTAAGAGGTTTTGCTTCACAAAAATATCTTAGATGATGTTAAGGTTTGTTAGAACGATGTTAATGTCAATATCAATAAATAAGTTTCTATACGGACGAATTATGTTTCGGATGCCATTCGGCCGGTTCAAAACATATGCGAATTCTGGTACTTACTAGCATAGTAGTCAAGAATTGACATCCCCGGCTGATGTAATTTCTGAAAAGAACTTTCGAGCACATCGATAAAATGTCATAAAGTCCGCAAAGGGGAGTGAATGAACTTTAAGTCATAAGAAATGGGCATTAAGTAAAAACTATGGCTTCGACTTATGACCTTTTCTGATACCTAAACATATATATAACCGAGATAAAAGATATGTAATAGATTATTGTATATATGATGTTTTTGTGTCGACCATCACCAATTATGTATTCTAAATCCGATTCAATTTTTACCAAATGAATAGTTCATATTGACCATCTTGTAAACGAATTCATTTGATTTGCTTATATCGTAAACAAACATGCAAATAGTATTAACATCATTAATCATGCCAAGAAATATTTTCGATCATCAATCAGAAAGTAATTTTATTTTTCCTTTCTATTCTGTTTTATGATGTATAACTATATAAGATGAAATCCTAACTCATTTTCAAGTCAATTCCTAGAAACGAATAACGTTGAATTAATCTATATTATTTTATTATACAAAATTCATCAAAAGAGGAACTCAATGTCAGTCACCAGAAAATAATTAGGAATCATATTCATATTCTTTTTTCCCCTCTCTTGCAAAAGAAGTATATCTTTAAAGCAATCCTAACCCAATTCCACCTTAATCATCTGAGGACGATGACAAATGTTCACAAAGTATGCCATTAAACTTTTTCCAGTTCAAAACGTTGTTACGATCAGAGGCGTGTTGGTGGAGAAAGAGAGGAACTAGATAACGTTTCTCATTTGTACCGAACCTGTGTTTTTTGGACTTCCGGTTTCCGAAATCTTAATGAACCTCTGTGTTGTTATTCCGTTTTTTCGTGACCATCAAATGGGCCCCAACACAGCCTCCCTTTCAGAAACGTATAATCAGCTATGATGTACGCTAATGTAGTTTGTCATTTAAAGTACTGTGTACCCAAACGCTGCCTGATAATAACATAGCTCGCCAGGAGGAAGCGCTTCTATTTTTGCAAAGCCTGGAGATCACACGAAGAGGACAAAAAACCTGATTAACACAACATATTGCTTTTGGAAATCCAGTTTATCAGCATTCCTCTCCTCCATTATGTTATGTCGGACGCAAAGTGCTGGTTTTACGATACGTCCATCCGTAATAAGAAGTTATGTCATTTGTCGTATCATAAATTACTAAATAACTGTGTAGATATATCCTCTACATTATTATCACAATAGGCTTTTTTGATGCTGGTACATTACATATATGATTGAACTAGTTGAAAAACCCTATCTTGTGTCGCCTAGTATTGTCCCAAAATATTGATGCACCATATAATGATATTTTTAATTGATTGATTAATAACGATGGTTCTAATCTAATATATTGCTCTAGTTAGCAGACACGTTATGGTTTGTAATACGCTTCGCAAGCTGAAAATGATGTTTTGATGCAGTTACTAAGAAAGAGTTTCAAGCACAATGTACTCTGATTTTAGGAACATCACTATTTTGGAACATATAGAGACTATTTAATTGTTTTTTATTTTGTCACGTCGCGTGAAGGGAGATAACTGTGTTTGAAAGGGAGATAATAGGTTGTCCAAATTTTGTCCTTCTTTGATATTGTAACTTTGTATAGCTTTTGTGGAGATATGTATTAGAGGTTATTGATTAATTACATTTTTCATTCCTATGTATATGATAATTTTCTAAGTATTTATGAAAATGATGAATTATTTCCTTTAATGACATACTGATGAGTTTCACTTGATTATAAAATGATTATGATTTCGATCCTCAAAGTTATTTTTCAAATTTAGTGTTGGCATGTCGATTTATGTTATCAAGGATTTTAAATACGATACTTGACGGTCAAAGTTGAAACATTCATTGAAATATAATTGTTTCGAATCAAGTGATATTTTCATTCATCTGTTTATATTCATGTTAAACTTATACATGTCATAAACTTGAAACAGCATGACCGCCGCCTTCAAGGTACCCAGGTAGTAGACCTGAAGCTTTTATTGCTTGGTATTTATTCAGAAGCGATATTGGCAGCTTCAATTTTAAAAAAACCCAGCTTGAAATAATTTACCTGCCAAAACAGACTGACATGACGTAACAAAACCAAAATATGTGAACGAATAAGTGAATATCAGTGACAGCAATTGATATTCTCGAAAATTGTTAATGTGCCGGCCAACGTATATTGCTTGTGAGTTTTAATTCAGTGTTAAAACGATACACCACTATGTAACTGATACCACAATACTGTCTTGGTTTGTAGAAGGGTTTAAAAAGGATTCTCTTCTGAAATAAACTGCTTGCCAGGTGCCAGGATATGGATGGTTTAAACTCGTACCATAGAAATGCGTTGAAGAAGTGCTGATATAATTGTGTTGATACGTGTGGAAATATTTTTCCTTCAAGGTGGGCGTGGAAAGAATAACTAAGATCTTTCGAGTAAGACAATGTATAAACACAATTCATCAGAACAAGCCCAGAGTGTTTAGACAGTACACATTCGAGAGATGTTGATGACGTTGTTCAAGATATAATGACTGTATCTTAAGGAGTTTTTGAGACAGATATTAAGTGTCAGTGAAAGTTGCTTTCGCTAAAAGTCCATCCATCAAGGCACTCGGCTCTTACTTAAATTGGTACAGATGCACACAGTGTGAGATATCTGTTTGATCCTTCATATAATGATATATATGTATTAAAACGGTCACTTCGTGGAGAACATTTTGGATGTATTTCACTTCATATACCTACAACCTAATGATGTGGTTTCGTCTTTCATTTTGTAATGAAAAGAACTTTGGTGCAGTTAATGACTGGGCTGTCGATTTTGTCTAACTCTAAAAGTGTGTTTTCGAAGCTTTCGATGAATTTTGTCCATTCAAATGCCGAATTTAACCTTTCCAGTTCACGTATCAAATGATAGATTATGGTTCAAGGATTCAATAAGTCCATCACTGAGGGTTTCTCATGAGGAAACTCACTTAGTTCGGTACTGAAGCAGAAAGGGTGATCCAAAATCTTACGATTTATACAATGTATCTCGAAGATCCGTTATTTGAAATACCGAAAATAATCTTCTGTGGGTGACGATCCAAAGCTACCTGGTGACTTGTTAGCTGGTACCTGGCTAAAATGGGTGTTGAAAATACCATCTTGCAGTTATCAGTTGAAATTAGTTGAAATGTTTGAAATTAAAATATTTATTTCATGTAACTAACTTATGACTAAGTTTAGGATATAATGGGTGTATGTTATACCATCGTGCAGTTGTCAGTGTAAACTAGATTAAATGTTTTTATTTGAAATTCAATATTTATTTCATATAAGTTGCTTATGATTTAGTTTCGGATATAATGGGTTCATCTTCTACCACTGTGCAGTTAGAAGCTGAAATCAGTTGAAATGTTTTTAAATCAAAGTCAATATTTAAATATTACATATGAAGAACGATACAAGATTTGAGATATGAATGAAGATCTTGAGCAGCTCTGACTCTTTGATGCTTGATGACGAATCTAATATTCCTGTCTTCGAGCTTTATTTTTTTATATCTCATCGTTAAGATATTTTCATCTCATTGAAATGTTCTTCTTTGAGATATCTTTTCAAAATAATACATTTGATCATGTTAGAGGCAAAGCTTCAAGGCTTAAAATATTGTGATGTTACAGTTATTTTCGTGACAAAGATTTCATTAAGCTTTTGTAATGGAATATCATTAATGAAAAGAGAAAGATTTTTAATATTCGCATGTGGAAGTTTATTTCATGTGTTTTTCATTGTTATTCGTGTGAATGTGTTTGTGTTTGTGCCGCTGGAGACTTTTAATGTTGTCTTCAGATATTCTGTTTCAATATTTTATGTGTATTTCTGAAGTGTTTGTATCCCTTGATTCTAATTCATCGTAAAGAACACTGTTTGACCTCACGTTAACATTTTATGGTCTAGTTCACCCGTTTGCTATTTTAAGTATTTATGAAAGCGTTATTACATAGTCAAGACTTGTTTACGTTTTGAAAGGTAGATTACTCTTGATTTTTTTTATCCTTTGGCTATCTGTCTTAATTTCAGAATTGTTGAAAATGCTCCAGGTTTCCAGAAAATTACTGAAGTGAACGTGTGTCAATTCAGTTATCTATTTTCGAATGAGCTTCAAGGAAAATTGTCATGTTGTTGTATAGTATATTTGTATCAAAGGATATTTCTGTCTTTTTTGCATTACGACGGTATACGCTGAATAGTTAAAAAAATCAGTTTCGGGAGTAAGTAGGAACTACAAAATCCTGTTTAGTGGCAATGCAAAGTGCATAATATTGAATTGGGGTGGATTTCAGGAAACCTATTCTCGATAGGATTATGAATGTAAGAGATAGTTACCATTTTTCTAGAACTCACCTTCTTACCACGAGTGCCAACAACGTTTCAAAGTCCCCTACAACACTATCATCAATGTCGTCGTCCTTGTAAACGTCATCATCATCATCACATTGTTTATCATTATAATAATCATAGACACTAATGCATGCCATCAAAATTAGGTTGACAACAAACAATCTGTGCTTTCTTGAAACATAATAGATTAAACAGTCCCATTGTTCTTTGTTATTGCAAATCCTTTAACAAATAACCTTGGTCTTGGTGTTACGTTTCATTTTCGACTGACAATTAATCACAGGAACCATTCCTCGTGTAGAGAATGTTTCCATTTCTTGCAAGGAGTCTCATTCTTTGTATCGATGAACTGATTGACCAATGTCCACATCGTTTCAAATTAAGTTATTCTTTTGGACCATGCTATTGATGATCTGGCATCAATGATTTCGATGATGTGTTAAATATTAACCAAGTGGGTTTAAAATTTTACTGATAGGTCGCTTGTGGGTCAAGTTTGGAATCGAGTTATCGTAAGCGTGTTTTATGTTTGTATAATCACATAGTGTTAAATACCTGCATTCACGTCAAATATTTGCTTGCAGATGTGCGTGACAGAATTGCATTGCCACCACAGATATTCTACGGCATCACTTTGCGGTAAGACAGGCTATCATCATAAAGATTTCTCTGCATCGAGTCGTGTGAAAATCGGCCATCAATGCAAATATTATACAGCATGGAATCACGCTAAGACGGCCCATCATCGTAAAGATTCTGTTGCATGGGATCGTGTGAAAACCGGTGATCATAACAAATATTTAGCAAAGCTCAAATGACAGCAGTAATCACTGCCCATTTAAGGTGATATCACTGAGTCAACAGACAGTCGAGAAGAGTACACATTAAGATGCTGAACTCGGTATCACGAGACAAACAATTCTTAATTACTGATAGCTAGAGGGCAGGAATAGCAAATTAGAGTACTTGACACCAATGAAAACATACACACAAACCACTAACGAGTAATCCATTACTCGTTCAGGCATCGATCCGTTTGTAGGTCAATGGTCACCTTAGGGTTAAATCGTTTTTACTAGCTTTACATAAACTAAAACGGGATAATTGCCAAATAACAATTTAATCTCTTTTTGGCAATAATCATTTTTGTAATCATAAATGAGTTATTATAGGAATATTTTTCTGGTTAACTAAAACCATATATATTATTCTATCACCCAAAGTAAAAGTGGTTGGTATTACAAGTCAATGACTGAGAAGTGTACTGTGAAATCTGCAGCTTATATTAATAGTAATCAGGAAAACTTCAATTTCTAAATATCAATCGAAGCCATTCATCGAAGCTTTAATTTTTGTCTCTGTTGGATAGAAACTCGGATGTATCGAGAGCATTAACGTGTAATGTAGTATTCATCCTTGATCCCTAGCCAATAACGCCTATCCGATCTAACAAGCGTGTAACTAACTTATAGTGTCAGGGCTGGGTCTTGGGCTGCGTCATTCTCTCTCTCTCTGTGCCTTGCTTGGTTCTTCACATGCTAAGGTGAGAACAATGGTTTACTGACGATAGACTGCACAATGTACATCTTAAGTTTCCAAATGTTCTTGCCTCTATTTCTATAGACCACTTCTTTCTCACTTTAACAACCCTTAACATTCTTGATCATGCTTTCACGAATTCCTGAACCGCAAAAATACTCGATTCTGATGACAGGGTGTAATTTTTATGATCTGATGTCCATATAATTTGATTAATACAAAATCTGACCATCTGACCATATAATTTTAAATTGCATACCTTGATATTACATATAAAATGTTGTAATTGTTGATACTCATGGGGTTTGTTTTCATACGTTTCACACATGACCTAAAACCAAACAATGTACTAAACGATAATCAAAAGTGTGTCTGGTACATAGCTCAGAAGTACCAGCTAAGGATGCACTGCAAAGTACAAATTAATAGTACAAAAGCAGGATGTTTTTGTCTATTAACCATGCATTTGGGAAACGGATTGTTAAAGCACCAACAAGACCTTTAAAAAGAGAAGTTAACAAATGTACGATTGTTGTAGAATAGATTAACCCTAATAAAGACAAAAACATGAAATTTGGAGCAATAGACGCTGGTTGACCGATTATCAAAGGATTTCGGTAAAGGTTAATTACACTTTACTGTCCGTTTTATTGAAGTGAGGTTATATGTTTCTTTGATGCACGACTTACTACGGTAATGCGTTAGTGTTCATTGCTTTAAACTGGCAAGCATGGAATTAACAACTCATCTCTTGTCATTTTGTTGTTCTAAAAGGGCCGGGTTCAAACTACTGAACTGTTGAACTGACACTTGGTAAACGAGCAATGAGTCAAATGAGCGATGCAGGAATGTATGAGGTTTTTTTCAACAAAATAGTTGATGGATTGACTGGTAAGCATGAATAAGCATATTTGTGCCCTTTTTTTATTTAATCAATTCTTCATTTTGCCTGTAACACAAAATATGGAAAAAAATTTTAAAAATTGAAAATGTGCATATATGAGAACTATGACACAGCATACCTTTTCCTAATTTCAAAGAAAGCATGTTATTCAAAACAATGAACTAGGGGGAATCAAAAAAGTAATTACATAGACTGTAAAGACTGAACAAAACATTTTCATTGGACCAGTTCATTGGTGTTTTGGCAGCAGACGGGTAAAAAGCAATCTTTGAAGGATAACTTGATTGCTTCAACCCACTTTGTACCAAGGTACAACAATTTTCATGGGTCAAAGATAGTCTAAAGTGAAAGATGTGTTTGCCTGTGGGACACTATGTGCACTTTCAGGAATTCCCCTCGTGTATTTCAGTTGGTTGGAAAAACTTTTGTTGAAGTTGAATGTTCTCTTAACGAGTTCATGTTGGTTGCATCAGAGCAAATTGTTCTCCATGGATTTTGCACATGTTAGTGCTTTAATGACATTAGTTGCAAACCGGTCTCTATTTGTTCTGAGCCTTTTACTTTATTGTTATGTGTAACTTTGCATTAATACAAAGCCATCGATAGTTTATTTTGTTGACTACATGAAACAATTCCTTTGATGTCCTTCAAAATATCATATAATAAAACTGAGAGGTTGATAGAAATTGTTGAAGACTGAAGTCTTTATTTCTAAAAATGTATGCAAAACACAATTTGATAAATAATATAGAACACGAAATAAACCAAAGGGAAGCGAGGTAAAAATAAAAGCGGGTCTAAATATTAGGTACTGATGGCGAGGAAATATAACTACATTCAGATTGGATTGTCCATGACGTCATACCAGTTGACGTCATAAACATGTTGACGTCTGGCTTCATGTATTTCACATTTTTTGTTTCACTAAAGTGAAATCGGAATTTCGAAAATGTGACCCATTCTGTCTATTTGACATTCGAATTTTGTTACTAGATAAACGACAATCCCACAATAAGTTAAAGAATGGCGATTTCACACATTGACAATGAGAGATCCCTTGTCAGTTCTCCTGAAGTTATTTTATTGACGTTCAAACTAAATCCAAATTACATGATATATGCACTGAGATACAGCAGTAGGTGAACAAACTTTTGATATGCATCTGTACATACCCCTCAGATTCTCCATTTTCAAACAAGTCGGATTTTATCTTTTTCTATGTTTTTTCTATGCGTACTTTATATCAAAGTAAAAAGGCAGCCCTGTCTCTAAATTCGACATATACCTGCACTAAAGCAGACAAAGCTAAAAGCCATGATAATATTTCAATTCGATGTTGTCGTCTCCGATTTTACAATCCGATTAGAGACATTTCATGCAGTAAGTAATTTTATGGTTAATCGATTTTAATCAATACAGATATAACCTGTTTTGACATCAGAAAATGTGATTCGATTCAGATAAGAACGTGAGACGCTTTCTTAAAGTGGCATTTTCAACAGTTCTAAAAATCTAAATGTTATTAATTGTGTTAAGTTATCAAGAAGCACAAAAATTATGAAAGATATCATGGTCATCAATTTAGTTCAGTTTAGTGACAATATGAAAATTAATAATCCTTATTTAGCATTAAGGGTGAATAGTTATGAATATAAATTTGTGAACGTAGTTGGAAACCGCAAATTGAATGTCAGTGTAAAATTCAACGTTCCGCTAGGGAATCTGATGTTTAAGAGTTCATCAAATTCGTACAGCATCTAAAATTGTATACAAACATGCAAGATGCAAAGATGATTTTTGGCATATAAAGTAGTCTAGTTAAATGTTAAAAGCTTTCCGATAGTAGTATTTTAGTAATAATAATAAGGATATTTAATTGCACTAATCCACGTCACTGAGGGATATGCTCTAAGCGCATAACATATTTACAGTCAAAATATACAAGAAGTGAGTAGATCATCATCAGTTCAAAGGTATCTCTTGAAAAGATGGGTTTTTAGTCTCTTTTTAAACAATGGTACAGACGGTGATGTTTTAAGATCTAACGGCAGTGAGTTCCAGATCGTGGCAGCAGCACACGTGAAAGAGCTTGCACCGAATGTTAACAAATTCACTGAATATCAATAAAAAAACACACCTTTAATTATTAACAAAATAGGTTCAATGAATCAATATCTCTAATGTAAAAGATTTTTCAAATATTTTTTTAATACGACTACTTATATCAGTATATCAATTGCAGAAGATTAAGATCTTTTCACAACAAATTGCCTTCACCTTCATGCATTGAACTATTATCAAATTCTAAAAAATTGAAAAATATCGATTACCACTCTTAGCATTGGAGTGATTTACAACCGTTAAGCCCATGTTCCCAAAAGACAAAGTTGATATTGTTTTTCTGCCTCAAACGATTAACACCTTGTCGATGATGGTCGAATATGGAAAACAGGATTGCTATGGAAGATGAATTATATCAACATGGAGCATTTAAGCTCATTTCTATTCTGGTCGTTATGGCAAAGTGGTTTTAGGTATTTTGGAAATTGTTTCTGAACACAACTGTTCGTTCTCCTAACGAAACATGCTTTTCATTTCTAACGTTCGCCTTTATGAATACAAATATCTTATCAAAAGCAATAGTCTTACATACGTGACATTCATGTATTTGAAATATATGTATATCAGTTTCACAAAGGTTTTTCTATGAACATATTATATTGCTGTAATTTCGTTATTTTACTTACGAATAAACAAATATTCACGATAATTAGTAGTTTAAAATCAATTTTGAAAATATAAGAGTAAAAATTTAAGCGCATAAGAGTAAAACATGATCCCATAGTTGGCAATGATTGTATTTTTTACACACAAAAGTTTTCATTTTAAAGAAATTGTTACATATTTCAGATTAGGTCTTTATGAATAAAATGTGTGTTCATTCATAAACAAATCTAATAAAACAAATAGATAGCGAGTTTCAATTGAAAATTGAAAACAATTTCGAAAAACTATTTTGCCTTCATTTTTTTTAATTGTTTGTTATTGTTTTAAGTAAAGGTTTTTATGCTCGTTACAAATTTCATTAGATTTGAATTGTGAAATAACGTTCAGTCAAATATTTCCTCCAGTTATCGACTATTATAATAATCCAGACAGTTTTATCACCCTGAGAAATAATTTTGCCCTATTAAAGTTTTTAACGATGGGTAATTTTTATAGTTATTGACATAATAAACTTGACGGCAAAGGAAAGCATGGATACCCCTCATTTATTATGTAATGTCCTAAGACAATTGAATTTGACTTTCAGTGTAGCTGTCTTCCGACCCCCTAGTCCCCCCCCCCCCCCCCCCCCCCCCCCCCAAAAAAATAGATTAGATATCTTTCCCTATAAATGTGTGCATTGAGCGTGTGGAAATGTACACTTGTGTTATGCGAGGTCAGTGGACGCCCAATCAGTGTCATGGGTTTCTTAAGCCACCCATTCTCCTATCCACCCATTGTACATCAATCCTATTTATTGTATAAACAACTCAAGTATATAATATCTCCACTTTTTAAATATATTACTTGCTTGAAAACGACATTATAGCCTATGTCGAAATATCGCTTTCACAGAATAAAGAAGTTGCTTATTCATAAAAGTTGTCCTAATTGTCCATCTCATCAACTTCTAGAATGTTTATCAAAGAGGATAATATAATGTGGCATTTTATTATGAAAATGGAGCGCCTTCTTCAAGCAATGTGCAAGCATTTCATTGGCGATTTCGAGATTAATAAGGGTGCACAATTTTTCAACTTACACAATCAGTAGCGTTTCTAATAAAGAACTATAGTGATGGAGAATCAAGGGATGTTCACTTCTCACGAAATATGTATCACGTGATTCAACACTTTCAATTTGAAGTGTATTCTTCAAGCAAAAGATAACCATTTGATCTACGATTTCGTGATACACGTGGTTCACAATTTATCGAATTACAAAATCGGTCCTTTCTTCAAATAAAGACTTTGGTAATAGAGAATCAAGTGACTTTTCCCTTCTTGAAGCTACTGTAAGTCCATCATCCGGGTCGTGACGTGAAGCAGGCAGGATATTGCGCCGTTCTACTTCATCTACTCAGACGCGTGTTCTAATTTCGGGATGTTTTATGAAGTTGACGATGGACTGAATAGTCCCTTGATTGTTTGAGAAATCATTTCCTTATAGGAGTCTTGGTCATTTGGTAAATATTCGATCAAGAAAGTTTTCAAAACTGATTTTAGAGAAGCTTTGAGTGTTACAATTGAATAAATGAAGAAATTATGTATGACATCTTAGATGTTATATAATACGAAGTAATATTATATGAAATTATAAAAAAAATGAGTTCAGAAAAGTTCTAACACTTTGGTAGGTAATCGGTAAATTTGTTTTAACAGACTGAAAAGGAAATTATTTGGTAATAAAAAATAGATTTTTAAATTAACGACCATAATTGATTGTGAATACTCAAACTGGGGGATGAAAGTAAATCGACTCATCTTATTGTCTCCTTGATACTGTATCGTCTAGATCTCAGACGCAATTAAATTCAAGATCTATCACATATTGCCAGACATCCATTGCTTAGTTTCAAGACACCTCCATGCTTCCTTTCGTTTCACCATACTTACTCGTATTTCCTCTCTAGAAATTATGATTCTTTCATTGTGTTTTTCCTTTGACATTATGTTCTCATGCTCGATTTTTAACGACTTTGAAGGACTGATAAGTTCTTTGTTTTAGTGTCTAAGTGATACCATGTTCTGGAATTCATTAATGCTCATTGTGGCTTTTTATTTGAAATATTTATCTCTATTCTTCTTCTCATTTTGAGCACGCATATAAAATGGACACTGCACAGTCCATAGCATTTTGTCAGTCTAGGGCATGCATTCATATATTAGACACTGCAAAGTATTGAACGTTTCGTCCCTTTAGGGACATGCATTTGTATATTGGACACTGCATAGTCTGCAGCGTTTTGTCCGTTTGGGGCATGCATTTATATAGTTGACACTGCATAGTCTACAGAAGATCGTCTCTTTTGATTCATGCATTTATATATTGAACACTACATAGTCTTCAGCAGTTTGTCTGTTTTGAATCATTTACTTATCTATTGGACACTGCTTGGTTTGCGGCATTTTTTCCGTTAGGGGCATGCATTTATATATTGGACTCAGCATAGTTTACAGCAGTGTGTCTCTTACGAGTCATGCATTCATATATTGGACACTGCATAGTCGTCAGCGTTTTGTCCCCTTGAATCATGCATTCATATATTGGATGCTGCATAGTCTGCAGCGTTTTGTCCCTTTTGGGGCGTGCATTTATATATATAGTTGACACTGCATAGTCTACAGAAGATCGTCTCTTTTGATTCATGCAATTTAATATTGAACACTACATAGTTTACAGCAGTGTGTCTCTTACGAGTCATGCATTCATATATTGGACACTGCATAGTCGTCAGCGTTTTGTCCCCTTGAATCATGCATTCATATATTGGATGCTGCATAGTCTGCAGCGTTTTGTCCCTTTTGGGGCGTGCATTTATATATATAGTTGACACTGCATAGTCTACAGAAGATCGTCTCTTTTGATTCATGCAATTTAATATTGAACACTACATAGTCTTCAGCAGTTTGTCTGTTTTGAATCATTTACTTATATATTGGACACTACATAGTCTGCAGCGTTTTGTCCCTTTTGGAGCATGCATTTATATATTGTAAACTGCATAGTCTGCAGCGTTTTGTCTCTTTTAGAGCGTGCATAAATGCATTAACCCTGCTTAATCTGCAGCGTTTTATCCCCTTTGGAAGCCGCATTTATGGAACAAAAAACAACAACAGAAAAGAAGCACATTGTCCCTTTAATAGAATGTTTATATGAAGTCAAATCTACGAATCTGTTATACAAAATACAAGAATCTGTTAATTTGTTGTCCTTTCTGGGACAGCCTTATGTCAGGCCCAACAAAATGTGCAGCATTTCAGTTCTTATGTTCAAATCACGACATTAGGGCACAATAGCCTTAAATAATTGAACACAGTACTTCATCAGACGTCGAGTTCGTTCCTAGAATATAGTGTTCCATTGTAAGGCTCCAAGACAGGAAGTGACCCCTGACCTTTGAGTTCAAAAGCGTCCAGACAGACTAATGAAGCAGCAGAAAACTATGTCGATTACAACAAGGTCGATGGAGGACGTCTTCTTTCATCTGAAGGTGGCAAGTTTTTTCCTGGAAGAAGAACAGGCTGAGTTTTCGATCTTCCTGTGGTGATTGCCGACCCATCGACTTTCATGCCGTATACTCATCCGGTGAATCTGGTGTTGGCTTTTAAAGGCTATGTTTACACTAATGAATTCGGATGTTAGGACGAAATCAAACATTTTGAAAGGTTCGTATTTATGCCAGTACATCTGATTTCTGAATTTGTCGATAGTTAGTGCAGTTAGAGATTTGTATTCAATTGGAGTTTGTAAATTGATATAAAGGAACGGCTTTATTTTACCTGTGAGGGTTGTAATAAGTAAGGCTGTTACTTAACATTGAATCGAAAAGTCGGTTCTTTGTATAAACTCCTGAAAACTGTTTTATTTTATTAACATAGATATGCCGTTACTGTTGCCAGCAGCAAATGCATTATATTAAGTGCAATATATTTCATGATTTTATAAAAAGATGATGCTGTTATATCTATCCAATTAAAATGTCTAGAATTTGTAGTAAATATGTGTGTCGCACAGATAAAGGAACTATATTCTTCTCTGAGATAAAAGAACTGGTCAGTTTCGAACATCGTCGTACTTTGATTCTATGCTTAGGTTCTAACATTGACTTACTTTGATTCAATCCAAACAGAGTTCTATAGTTTTATACCTGAAATCCCCTCACTTGTAACATGTTCCTTGAGAAAAAAATGACTGTGTGGGGAGTTTGTTCCGACAGAACCATTAACGCTCGATTAATTCCTTGAGAATTCCTTATAACCATTATTTTGTCACGCCAGTCCGTATAAGAATCATATTTTTTAGAACATTTCATAACCCTCATTTGTAAACTGAAGTTTGGCTACAATATTTGAATTTTCGAAACACGATGAGTATACTAAGCCTGAGTTGCCAGACTTGTTTCATCATGGCACCTTTCACAACACTGAAAACTTTCTGAATTTTTCATTTTAATATTAAAATAATGATGAATATCCTACTGAATTCAGCCAGACACGGTGCGTCTATTGGGATTATGGTGACATATCAAAGAGAATTTTCATATTGAATCTATTTTCCATGTCTATGATCTTGTTGACTTCACATTCATAACGTCACCTCGTTCCATAATAGAGAAGAGGATTAAGTCGGGTCTTTATTAATAATGGAAACAAAATAGGGTTTGGTATGTGTAATTTTCAAAAAATTTCAAAGTCCATACATACGTAGTGAAACCAATAAATCGTTGAGTTGACATCTTTTGAAAACATTACTTTTTTTAAAGCAACTACTTTGATCCTAAATATAAAAATGCTACACTTTTCCATCGTCAAAACATGAAAATTAATGTTTCTGTATTTAGTATTTGGAGACCAGTACTAAAGGGAAGCAGTCCATTTTTACTTACATGTACTTTCGTTAATCTCTTCTAATAACCTTTATAATTTATTCACACTCTGTGAATAATTTTGTCACTTCTAGCACTATGGAATGCTCCTCTTACTAATACTCGATAGTGTACAATGGATTCCTGACCACCGTTAAACTTAGGTGAGGTGAGGTGAGGTGAGTTGGTGTTTAACGCCGCTTTCAAGATTATGTCACTTATATCGCGGCTGCTAGTATTATTGCACGGAGAAAGCCCGCAACACCATTGTGGCTATGCATTGCGGTGAAACCTGCGAGCATCGGCTGGAACTAGCGAACCATGGGTGATACTACGCTGAATTTCAGTGTAGCATTGCACCCAAACCTGACTGCGTGTGGAACAGTTCTCTACTGCAGACAAAGTTGCCGAGCCCCTGGCCCGTAAAACTTAAAATTTCATTCTTTATTATCATTTTGAACGAAAAATCGTCTGACTTTGTTTCGAAGGTTAGGCCTTCATATTTGGTGAAGTGTTAAGTATTTTAGTAATTATTGTCGGAACTCTGAAGAGCACCTAACGGACTAAACGGCTGGAAACAATTTGTCCGAATGAACAACTTTGTTAAGCTTTAACGCGGATGAATTATCAAGTACCATAAACCCAGCTTAAGCTTCCTTAAGCAGAAGCAACCACGTATTCATGCGAATTCACGTAAGCATGATAGGGAGATAAGAGCGACATATGGTAAAACGGTCGAAAATTGGCAGCTAATTCTTTGAGATCTGAAAGCTATTAATTCAGTTGATACTTATGAGACCGCCTCTTGTTAATTATATTTTTAACTGATTGGTTTGTCGTGTAATTCCCAAAGGGAAATGAAATACATGGTGAGGTTCTTTTGTGGAAAAAACTTGTATAGACGATAGATTTTAGTGTAATGGATATTAACAGACTAGACAATAACTCTTTCATAAAGAAGATGTCTTTATACTTACCTTCATCTGTTTTCAAATGTCTCTAACATGACGTAAAATGGCAATAAACGATGTGAATGTGTAGAAATTAAATAATTTTTATTATTGCCTTGAGATGTTTTGCAAATTTAGTCTTGATTAATGAAAATCCGAGTAGGTGCTTTGGTTCAAAACGAAGTAAATGTAAAACGAACATTCCGCAGCGTTCCCGAATGTTCTTTTTGCAAGAAAAACAATAAAGTATCTGTCAAACAACTTAAATCTTATCGCTCACTCTTGGCACCGTGTTTCCCCGACAGTACATAACAGCATGAATAAAGTGTGCAGCGCGTGAAACTCGTGCAAGTCGGGCTGTCGATTTCACCACGTGTGGCGCGTGCAGAGCACATGCGGAGCGTGCCCCGGTCTTTAAGCTGTCAATCAAGACAGACTTAATAAACAGCATATGGCGAATTTGCACGCTGTATTTAGTACACCCGATGAACGAAAGATGTAGCAGTTTTAGTGGCTGTTTTCACACACTATCGCGGCAGGATAATAACAACATTAACATAGAGAGAAGTCATTAAGGTCTACTAGTCGTTGCCTACCTTCAGGTAATTTCTGAAAATTGTGGAAAGTTGTCTCGTCACAGGTTAGGTAGTAATCGACATACAACATGGCAAAATATGAACGTTGCTTCACAGCTTTGGCGTCAAGCTGCATTGTGTTTTGAACTCAATTTTACTTATAAGTTGGCTATAATGCTATTTTTGGCGATTTTTTGTCGCATATACGTAAATATGTAACAAAAAGCTAACAATAAATAGAATTTAAATTATAAACTTATATTATGTTTTGTTTAATATCAAACCTAGTTTTATCTTGATTGTTTATCATAGTTCTCATTTTACTTGAAATAACTGAAATAAAACCTTTATCAAACCTGTACTCCTTCACTTCATAAATGTTGTAATTGAACATTAAATCAATATATAATAATTCTCTGATGAATAAACTTTGATAACGCATATGATGAGTTATGATGCAAGAACTAGTATCTTTCCAAGAACATGATAAACTGATATAACATGAATTGTTATAGGTATTCGATATAAATTTGATATGGCTATTCAAATTGTAATGGAGATATTTTAGTATGGTTATTTGTGAATATAAAGAAGTGATTTGAGATAAATTATTAACTTCTTGAATACTTCACCATCCTAGGATACTTTGAAAATTCATCTTCAACATAACAAAGTTCACAATGTTGTTCAGATTGTTGAGGATATTTGATTAAAATATGGTAAAACTTTTAAGAAGTAAGTCCGCAAAAACATCAAAAGTAGCGTATAAATAAGCAATTATTATAAAATCAATAAACTTTTCCTTCAATAAATACTCTTTAACACGATACGGCACCTCCAAGTTGGTGGTTAGAAAAACAACGCTTTATGTTTTTACAGTATAAATGTTGAGAATATGTTGTGATAGGTTATATGGCGAATAATATGCTTGCAACGCCAAAAAGGCAATATAACTTACACAAGCGTTTACCCATGAATGTTGTTGGCTGTTTGATGTTTATAGTACCCTAATGAATACAACATTTCATGTTTGTGATGATAATTTTACGCTCGTAGGCATTTGCGTATGGCGTTTGATTAGAAGGAACTTGAGGAATTTGAGTGTTAAGATCAGTTTATAGGAAATGGGTCATTGTACGTTGTTTTTTTGGCGAATCTTATGTGTCTAAATATGATTTAAGTGTAAAGGATTGTTGAATCTCAAGTATCTAAACATGTTGCAAGTTGAACAGATGGACAGTTTGATTGCTAATTTTAGACTCTTTCAAGCTCATCAGCCTGTAAGGCCGGATTGGCCTTTGCAATGGTACCAAGGCGCACGTCGTTCATGCGTCCTAGCGTCGGCTTTTTGCAGTTTTCACTTCTCCTCAAAAACGACATGCTATAAAAACAGAAATCTTGAGAAAAGCTTGCTTGGCCAAAGTGAATTGAATTTTTTTTTAGGAATGCACTAAATAGTCTGGCGCTTGTATTCAGACACCTCAGTTCAGGTCAGAACGAATGAATTCAAAGTTGAGTATATTTTAGATTAAGGCCTCAACGGGCAACGCCTAAAACTTAGCAGTGAGTTCATTTAGCCATTGACGATTAAAAAGTTGGATTTGTTAAGACTCTAACGCTACTCTTAGAAAACATCAAAATATAATGTCCAATCATAAGTAATCAGTCATTTAAAATTCAATTATCATCGTGGCCAATTAATCTTTTCAAGTGAATCCCCCAGTTTTACATGTAAAATTACCAATGTTTTATGTTAGACTGTCAAATCTCTTTCATAATTATATTTTCTGGAAGCATTTAACGTTTCTGACTAAATCATAGGGAATATTATTGTTAATGTTCGCAACGTTTTGAAAGTGGAGAGTTAATATTTCCATGAGACCGATCCCATGTCTTCACACCGAATAGTCATTGTATTCATTCGACAATCAACTTCTAAACAAAAAGGGATTTATCTCACAGGTCCACATTTTTTCGCGTTTTCATTAATGTTCTGACATTAATGAAGTCAAAATATTGTCACCAAAATTGATTTAAAAAAATCACAATTTGTATTTAAAAAATACAAAAAAAAAACGTAAATTAACATCGCGCTCTGTATTCAATGTCCTTGGGGGCCACTCTTTTACACAAAAAACAGTTGTAATGTCTTATTTACTCAATACAATCATGCAAATGGAGAGAATTCGCTCTTGGAGGGGCAGTGGCACACTTTTTGAAAGATTTATTTTTTCAAATCTTCCCCAATAAACATTAGCTTATGTCAAATGTATTATAATGAGAGGACCCTGATCATCCGCAGTTGCAGGGGAATTTATCATGTATAAGTCAAAAACCACCGACGGCCGTTTTTGTGTGAACACCTATTAATCATTAGCGACAGAGAAATGGATTCACATAGTTTAACCTATCTTGGGACTTTCCATTTAAAACTGCGGGTTTTTTTTCATTTTAGGTATGCAATTCTAAACTGCGTAAAACAATTTTACCTGGGAAAAACCTTGTAAATGAATATATCTCAAATATCAAATGTAATTCTCTTAAAATAAGCTTTGCTAAATGAACTTCTAAAACTTTTGCTTAAGTTATATTTGTTGTAGACGTGATCCAACTTCAAACAATGGCTTTTTGAGAATAAAATATCTTTTATTACTTCTAACTGAAATGTAACACTCAACATTATACTCAGTAGTTGTCTTACACGTATTCATTTCTGTCATGAAATGTCATGAATGCCATACATCGTTCCAAAGTCTGCCCATGTTTTTATTTTATTTGTATGATGTCATTGTAAATGTCATTATTATGATACAAAAGAAGAAGAAATAAGGTCATGCGAGCGTATTAAAATGCAATAGATTAAAATTAAAAAATGTTATTATTCAGTCATGTGGAAATTTGATATCACAATATGTACTGCAGTGTTCCCTGTGTGATTTATAAATAATTTTCAATTCTTTTTAAAAAGACTTATTTTGTTTATGTTGACATCTAATCTACTCTATCTTCTTACATCAATATACACACAAATTACTTTAATTTTTCATGTATATCGTGAGAGAGAGAGAGAGAGAGAGAGAGAGAGAGAGAGAGAGAGAGAGAGAGAGAGAGAGAGAGAGAGAGAGACTCTTGGTGAAGCAAGGATAACTTTACTTGAAAAGACTCACAGTTTCTTACTAAGATTTGTTTTTATATCTCTTCGATGATATGGAATATTAAGTTCATTTACCTCGTGACTGGATTCCTATAGAACATTTAAAATGCAAATCCTACGAAAACATCAACATGAACTGCGTACGAACCCCGAACCGAATAGAAGTACAAAATGTATAGGCACGAGACGCATAAACATATATGCTAAAAAGCACAAACACAAACAAAAAGCACATAATCCATTTATTCATCTCATCCTTTGAGAAAATAAAAGGTCAATTGAGCCATCAAACACTAGTCTTTTCTTCAATCATCTCGATCGCAGCTTCAAGCTTATTTTATGAGAATTTAATAGATATGAAAAGCATAAGATAAGACGGATGCATGATGGGGAATACGGCAATCTACTCTTCTTAGGATAAGTTTTGGCTGAGGGTGAAAACAGCTCTTGATCCGTGGTCGATTCATTTCAGGATCCGCGACTCTTCATGAAGTTAGGCGACCTTTAATCTTCATTTAGTTGAAGATGCAAATCAGCCGGTCGCAAAGAGTCCGGAAATTTGAAATGAAAGTATTTCGTGTGACTCGTATTAATGAGCGCCGACCAGAGGCCAAAGGCTGTAGAGAGTTTGAATTAGATAGAGTTACTTGCCAGGAAAGTCGATCGCAGTTTATCGATTAATACTGTCTATCATTTAGTTTGTGAGCCTATTTCGCTATTCACCAAATGCTAGCCTCGCTTGACGACATCCCTGCTTCCTCCTTGTGCCACGTTGCTTTAATGGCAAGCAGTTAGAGGCGATGTTAACTTTGTGTTTGACCAAAGCGTGGCAAATTATCATCAATTGCTTGGAAGGGCATTTCGAGCACCATGCCTTAAGGCTTTTCAACACCATGAGAATCAAGAAGCACTGCAAATTAAAGTTTGGCCTCAATAGAAGAATTTACAACTAATGTTGGGCGTCGACACTTCTTTAAATTCGATTTTCCTCAATTCAGGTCCGCTGAAAACATATTTAATGATGAAGAGATTAGGTAAATTGGGCAAATTTCTAAGATTAAGATTCTCTATCCTAAAGGTGTGAGTGCCTGGTAAAAGCAAATTAGTCAATTTCCCCTAGCTAGTGGACACTTTGCATTATTGATTTCATTGTGCAAGAGCAAAGATCTTTCATAAACGAGATCAAAAGATGCTCTATTGCGCAAATGTCTCAAAAGCTCTAGAGTATCTTCTTGGCACCGTACTTAGCACAACCAGATCTTCCCATCGGGTCCTCGAATGTTTATGGAATAGTCCGTCCTTTTCTTCTTAAGAGTACGTATTGCATAGTCGTTTGATCTTCAAGAAGGATTATGGTGGAAATATTTGGTTTTCTCACCAAAGATAATGCCATCACACTTTTCATAGCATCAAGAATGCATACAGGTTCCTCTGTCACGAACAAGAAGTTTGGTATCTTAATTATATAAATTTCGGTGATTTGTCTACAGTGAATGATTCAGTTAATATAATTGACGATGTAATAGGGAACATTAATTTGTAATATGTTGGTTTGTTTTGGGGGCATTCACAAATGATTTAATTATTAGAACCACATTATCAACGATTATATGGAGGGCATTTTATAACAATCAGCTGCGTGTATGAATCTTTTCTGTATTTTGTCTCTTTGCTAACAAGAATGATTTTACAAAAAAGATTAATTTTGCAATTAATCGGATAAGTCAGCGACATTCATTACAACGCATTTAAATGAGTGATTCTACAAGTAGAAAGACATACAACGCCATCATGTATATTCTCATGTATTAACCATAAATTTATTTGATGTTCTATGAAAAACCGACATTTTGAAACACAACCATGTTTTATTTATACAAAATATGTTCGAGGTGTGTAGTTTATGAGAAGCACTTTACAAGATGTACTCTCTGGCGTGGTGAGTTGCCAAACAGCTGCTAATATCTTAGTAAGTTTGATTTATGTCTGACAGAAATGCTGAATTGGTTGGGTAACTATATAAGCTTCTTTATCGCCGTTATGAAATGAACATTTCATCGCATGTGTTGAACATCTTAATGAAAGTAACACAGGGGAAAGAAATGGAAATATGCAAACACATATTTCAAAGTAAATAAGTAAAACTTGCAATATGATATTCCCCGATGGATGGAGGATTCCGTGATGGAAAGATTTGTTAAAGAGTTTTGTTTAAGTAAGACTCAAACGTCAAACTATCATGTAAGTAAATAACCCAAAGCTTAATGTTTTACGTTGATAGATTCCCCCAAGAAAAGATTCTGTTTGGCAAGATCAGACTCTATTGAGTGGAGTTTGAAGGAAGTAGATTATATATAAGTCTGACATTTGGACGTACATGAATCATCCCATTCAAGAACCAAGTTGCAGCAAAGATTACAGCAAACAAACGCTAGATGGCAATTGTCTCTGCCCGGTCTTTTAAGTTGACTGTAATCCCAAGGCAAACTAGGACACGATGAAGAGGCTCTCAAAAGTAATTACACAAATTATCGATTTGAAAACCCCGAGCAACCAAACGATTAGGACGGAAATCCCTTGGACAGTTTCTGAAGTGACCACTTTGACCAGTGCAAATCCGTGACTGATTTGAATGATTCGGCTTCCCCCACGTTTATTGGCTTAACAGTCTCATGGGAACATACTCTGGAACAATTTTAATTTGCTCTTTTGTGTTTGGGAACATTGACAAGTCATGTCTTTGGATGTTTTCAAAGAGTAGTGATCGACATTCCAGTATTTCTGGGTATTTGAGTGAGATATTTGAGATGGTTTGATTATGTTGTTATGTTTCATTTTAATTGGATATATAGTATGTGGCAATAAAAGGATTGAAATTACTTTCTGCCTTTTGTTTTATACATCTTTGCGATTTGAATCACATTATACTGTGATGAGAGTCTATTCAAAACAATTATCAACTTTCGTGATGGTCGCGGGTGCGGAATAGCGCGTTCGGCTTCGTATCAGGAGGTCCATGGTTCGAATCCCGCCAGGGGTTCGGCAACCTTGTCTGCAGTAGAGAACTGTTCTACACGCAGTCAGGTTTGCGTGCAATGCTACACTGAAATTCAGCGCAGTACCACCCATGGTTCGCTAGTTCCGGCCGATGCTCGCAGGTAACACCGCAATGCATAGCCACAATGGTGTTGCGGGCTTTATCCGTGCAATAATACTAACAGCCGCGATATAAGTGAAATAATCTTGAAAGTCTGATGAATAACATTCAAGACATTAATAATCCCCCTTGAACCAGAAACAATATTGCTGATGTAAAATTTAAAATCTTAATGTAAATTTGTTGTATCCTCATATCAATCTGCCGAACAATTAACTTGCCAAACATTTTAATCAGAATGATGTCAAAGCGAAAGCACGCTTTTGCAACTGCCATAAAGGGGCTGTATAACCTTTTTCTTAGAAAAATGATACTATCTCACGAAAATGAAAACACGTTTTACTAATTGCAAGGCAATCTTTTTTTAATCAAAAAATGTAGTTTTCAAAGAACATAGCAACTTGCATTACACTATGCGAATTCATAAATCTAACTTGTATTAGTGCATGATGTTAAAATGATATGGCCACATTCTGTTTATCGCCTGATACTTTAGACCTTATTTTACAACTACTCGGTCGTAGTGAGCAATGATACGTTTCACCCTCTGACGAATTTTGTTTTGCAGAAACTAATGTTTGATGTTAGAAACTTTAAGAATGAGACTGTCCCAAAACGTGTTACAGCACATCTTATTGCCTTTTCAACAACTTATTTCAGCGGCTTATAGATCCGTTGGTGGATTTACGTCTGTTACATTTCTGAAACGGTTCTCAGGATGTAACGTTTGCAGCATTAAACTTCTGAATGTTTCCAAAGCTTATTACTTCATCCTTATCCAATAACTTCGTCTGCAAAATTACTGAGAAGTCGACCTCAACTTGGTTCGGAAATTTTTAAAAAATCAGTTATGAAACATCATCTTTAAAGGTTGTAAACTGATAAGTGCAAGATGACGAACTTTCCAGATATATATGTTTCATCAAGATGAAATGAAAATATTTGATGTTTTTTAAAAAGTTTTATAGGAGGCTGCGAAAGCAGCAGATGTAAGAGGCCCGATAACTATTGAATCTTTTTCTTGTCCTCATATATTTCCCCAAATCATTTTGAACCAAATCCCATGTTATGCCTGAAACAGTAGTGTGAACACTCTTGGAAGATATCATAACGATGATAAGACCTATAAGAACTATTTTGAGATAAAGGATAAGCATAAAATAATACATGCTTATCATCTGTAGTCTGTCCCCGTAAATAACCCAATTTGTTTTGAACTGGATCCAAAATTTACAGGATGATGATAAAATTACACCATCCTAACACTTCGAACAAACCAAACATGAAAATTATACATAGTTCACAAACTAGGTTTTCCATCATTTTCATAGAATACATTTTTAAGATCTACTTTTAACAGGTATATGAGCCTTAGCTTTAAACTTCAGATTATAAAGTTTAAACTTTGCCAGAAATATTGAAAATAGAGAAATGTTAACACATGAAAATTCAATAATAATTATATCATTTTCAATGAAAAACATCATCTTAAATTTGTTTTGGAGAAGGTACTGAAGTGACTGAAAAGAACAAACAATATCAAAAGTTATAAAGAAAATTAACATGAAAGAGTTTACTAGTAAATTCAGTACATTGGAGTTAATAAATGAAAAGCATGTATCCGCATCACTGACGGATATCAGAAAGCCCGTTTAACTTTATCCAAATTGGTCCGGAAGAAGAAAAAATACTCTACGTTAAAAATTGTACAAGACAATTTACATGGAAATTGATGAGTACAGGATTTTATTTTCAATTTACGATATTACCAAATGTCAGAACTCGTCACGGCTTAGCGAAACTGTCAGTTCACAGATGTTGAGCCTGGCATCATTAAAACACTGGATTCCTTTCGTGATAACTCTGGATTGAGAGTCGATGCATTCATGATTTATTCTGAGATAGTGTCCAAAATGAATAGATGTTTCGGTCCAAATGAAATTGGATTGGAATGGCAGTGGTGCATGTAATAGATACGCACTGGGCGATGCCTCCAAAATAAGCCATAAATAATGACTGTTAACTTTTTAAAGAATTCTTTTCCTTTTAGATTTCATTAAATGTGAACGATAAGACCTCAATGAATAACCCTCTAGTTGCTTATAACATTTCATAGAAAAATTATATAGATTGTTCTGTGCACTTAAGATTTATTATGCTTGATAAATATCTTTGAATGGTGTATGTATGAGTTTTAGGAGTGGATTTCAATGGATGAGATAATAACTACAAAAGCAATTCTTCCGTCTCCAAGATGTAACAGATGCCTTTCTCTAAATCTTTCTTGAAAGAAAGTCATGGCTTTGTTCCCAATTTAAAGATAAAATGTTTTGGTAACTATTTTCAGGTTGTTTCCTGGGTTGGAAACGATTGTCAGACAATCTTGTGTACTAAACACTGCAAGTAAAATCTCATTAAATTTTTTTTTAAAGTGTGTTTAAAAATTAAATGTGCACCATTTGAAACGGTTTTAATTTCCATTGAAACACGAAGATGAATATGTACTCAGATTGAATGCAGCAATTAGAAAAGGATTTGATACAAAAATCATATCTGGTAGATGTTGAAGATGACAGTTTTTATAGTTTGCTTTTGAAAGGAAATGATACATAAATTAGTTTGAGAAGCCTAGATTATAATATTTTAATGGTATACGGTTGATAACGATATCACCATATGATTAATATTAAATCTTTTTAGCAACACGTATTTATGTTTGATAACTTTGTAACCAAAAATATGACCATAAAGCATAAATGGGTATCCGTATGAATACAATTTGAATAGGGACAAAATATGTATTTAAACGGTTGATTTGGTTTGAGTACAGTTAGTTGATAACATGGAATCAGATGATACATTTCATCAAAAAAGGATTTTAATAAAAGAACACTGCTAATGGCTGAAATATTTCTAATGCGGCCCTAAACCCAAACTCTTTTTCAGAAGACGTATATGCCATGTTGATCAATTTAATCTATCCTTTAAATCAAAATGTCAAAACAAACGTTTGATTTATAAAACCTTTTTGTGTTTACAAATGTTATTCATATCTATTGCTTTTAAAAGTTAAATGAGTTTTTGAAACTGTTCCAAAATTGTTTTGAAAAAGAAAAAATCAGACAAATGTTAACTTCTTTTGACAATGTTTAATGTTCATTTTGACATTCACTTCAAAATATTTCATAAACCTTGTCATGTTTTCCCACTCGCGTTGAAATCAAGCAAAAACTTTACAGTATATATAACGACGTTGCCTTCAAGCCAAATGCCAATAAACATTTGTCAACAGTCTTTAGGTGATATTTAGCGTCTCTTTCTCTTTGGCGTATTGATTTTCTCTTCAAGTCAGTCAATGTAGATGTCCTCAGCTTTTCTGGAGTGAGGGATACGTTGAACGTTGCGTAACACGGATAATTCCGGGACCAAATTGACGTGAGAGGTTTAGCACACGTGTAAGTAGACATATGTAATGCCCTGCAATCCGATTACTATATCTGTAATTGAATAATTGAGTCTCATTTGGATTTTGGAGTCGCCGTGGCGTACGTTTTTCCGATACCTGTCTTCCCTAGTGTTTTATGTTGATGGATGCTGGTTGTGACGTGTGATGCTTAGAAATGTATTTTTGTTATTTCTATACGTGTATTGGTGGGAAAAGGTATGTGCATGTTTTGCTTATACTTGACATGTTCAAACGATCATATTGTTTGATGGAGATAGTTTGTAATTTGTGCATGCAATTGCAAGTACATGTCATGAAAATGTATTTTTAGTATTTTGGTACGAAAAGATAATTGTATTACTTTTTTTAACTTTATATTTTGAATAATAAGAAAGTATTACTATCATTCCACATTTTTTATAGCATTTGATATAATCATAGCCTTGTCTGTCCGTTTGTACGTCCGTAATCATTCGTTTCCAAACTTCAAAACCAATGTTTTCTGAAAATAGATAATATGTACAAAACCTTTCATGATATCCAAAACACTACATTGATTCATATGAATATACCACCTACTGAAGTTACTAAGTGCCTTTTGGTATTTGAAATTTCTAAAAATTTATTCATTTTCCGATGAAAATAAGTTTGATTTGGACACAACACAGAGAAAGTAAATTTCCCGGGCAGAATTTCTAAATATTCATTCCTTTAGAGAAGGTAACATGTATTTCTTTTTATTCTATGTATGTCAAAATGTCTACATTATGTGATGATGTCATTTGTTCTTAATTCATGTATGAAGTGCTGACCTGTTGTTAAAAGTTTTGAATAATTTGTATGTAATATATCATTTACGTAAGGTAATGTTGACTTTATGTGATGAAAAGTTAGTTTTATGTATTTAGTATTTCAAGAATGAAGATATATCAATATATTATATTGTTGAGATAAAAAATTTTTATCGTGGTTTATCATGCAGTCTTGAACATGCATAAAAGGTATGAGAGTGTAAAAGGTAACCTTTATTGTAGATTGAAATTCTTCAATTCCCCTTGTTATTCCGTAGCTGTCATTTCATTCCATTCTCTTCCGTTATCATCATTCAACAACGGGTAATACGGTTTGCAGGACTTAATGAGAAAACAACGTATCGATGATATATTTAACATTATCTAACATCATGAATAAGAGGATACATTTTCTTTGTTGAAGGGGCAGTTGCACGTTCTTTGAAAGATTTATGTCTAAGACTTTTTCCAAATGAAATAAGTTTATTAAAAACATTGTCTTTTAATTGGAAACATTTGATTTTGTTTTCGTGAGATCACTTTATCTGTATTATGTTACCTTATTAATGAACTTATCATCTAGTAGATTGATGTTTTACTTGCTGTACATTGAAATTCATGTTTTTAAAACAAATTGTCGATTGTAACTCAATTGGAAAAAAGTTTTGAACTGATTTCTCCCATTATGAATAATTATGAAATATTGCATTATTTATCATCATTTAACGGCTTTGATGACAGATGATGACATTTAACGAGATCATCTATAATTTAGACAGCAGAAAATGTAATTAGATTTGTGATATTGTGTCTTGCTAACCGAAATAGAACTTCCTATTGATATATCTAGGCTTTGAAAGGAAATGACATTTAATTTAGTCGTGTGAGTCTACAAATAGCATGTTCTGCCTTGGGTTTTAAGAATGACGTTTCTAAGACATTGATGCATGTGTCGTTAACACAGTCTATTTTCAGTTACTTTAAAAATTCCTTTTGTGAAATGAATCTATATAAAATTCCTTTGGAATCATATCGATGAATTTGCAGGATAATATGAGCACATCGTACTTCATTCTTTAAATCTACAATTAGTCATGGCAATTACTTCTTAAGCAATTTTTGATATTTACAGCTTCTTTGAATTTTTTTTATGATGATATTGACTTTTTTATGTTATATTCTGATATCCGAGGAATATGTGTGGGAAAATATTTTAGAAAACAGCATTTGTGGACAAAGCATATGTCTCAAAGTTTTGTTTACATTTCTTTTATAAATGCTTTGAGATGCCATATGTTCTATTTTCGGAGAATATTTTGAGCTTATTGGCCTGGGAAGTGTACTGACGAAATTATCTGTTAGATTTGTAATGTTTACTTTTCAGACAATATAGTTGAATAATCCCTTTGAATTTCTGTAATGTGTTTTGTTCTGACTCTTCTAACTGGCGGTGTATTATTGTTTGAAATGAATACAAGCTGCAATTCTATTTTAAATATTTTCATTAGTATATTTCATAGAATTTAAAGTTTCCCATTTTGGTTTATAGGTCGATTTGTTAAACTGAACATTCGTATAGAATTAAGTGTAGAACATTATTCTACACATCTAAATATTCTTTACACTTATAAATTTATGAAATTAGACGAGTGTGGTAGCTATATCTATAATTGAATACAAATGCACAACATCATTATAAGATCAGCATATTGAAATTGTAAACAAATTTAACATACTTATATAAGGGAACATACTTTCTCCAAATATACAACCATGTCCTTTTACGACGCTGTCTGGAGTCGAAGTGTTTGTTTTAAGGTATTGATTATGTTCGTAGTGAGAATAAATTCTCGACTTTTGTAAAGTTAATACTAGATAAGGACCTACCGCAGACTCATACATCATGGCTATTTCGGACATATTGAATGCAGTGATTCATGTGTGTGCAAATGATTATGTTTAGGAACACGCTTTGGAAAATACCTTGGACTGATAGTTGTTCTCAATCAAAGCAGATAGTCTGATTAAAATCAAACGCGTATCGAGTATGTGCGAGTGATCGGGGTACCCACAGACTGTTGTGGAAACGAAAGCCCCTAATAGAACGAGTTCGAATCCCGTATAGTCATAATTTGTAATATTACTCCTTGAAAGACGTTTTGATTTATAAGATTGACAAAACTGGTGAGCAATCTAAACCATCTCATCACAGTTACCTAATAAACAGAATCTGGATAAGTTTCATTTTATAGCAGAATAAGTTTAGAATGTACTTCGAAACGCCGTGTATTTTCACAGTACAGAAGTTCCGTTCTGAAAATCGTAAGTCTTTTGGAATTATTAAAAGAGCTTGCTGTAGTTATGTTTTCATATTTGACAAAAAATTCCTTCTTTTGATTCGAATATTATATGTATATATGGGTCAATTCATGATGACATGGGGATAAGTCATGCATCGTTATCTAAATATGGAAATTGCTAAAAAAAGTTGGACTTATTGTTTCTTTCAAGATGTATTCATAGTCTTTCCCAAATTGAATTGTTCAAGTGCAATCATCCCTAGTATATATTCTATTTCTAGATCAGTGTTTTTAATCGGCTCGTTCGAATCCTGCCAGGCCTTTTTACTCAACTGCCTTTTTTTCTCATGTGAACGTCAACATGTGTTAGGAAAAGATAGCTGATTATCGTTTGGCCTTGAAAGGTCGGGATAACACAGTGCTCATCAATTCTAATAACGGATAAAGAGCCCACGGGTTGGAATCCTAACAGGCCTTTGACAATTTGGTTGAGCCTCTGGGCGTAACGCCTAATCTAAATTTATACATTCGTGATCCGAAATGTATTTCATTTTTTTTCTAATAATACTAATCTTTTGATATACTAAACACCACAGAGGTAGCGTAGGTGATAAAATGCTGACCTAATCTCTGTTTGAATACGAGCACTTGACAGAATTCCGCCGGGTATCCGGAGCGTTGAAACATTGTAGCACAACCTGCACAATCTGAGAAATTTCAGCCAATAAAAACAATCCTTGCATTCGAAGCTTGGTTGTTGTCACTGGGGCCTTTGAGATGATTCAGTCGCTATATTACATGACGATGTTCTGTCAAGTACTGAAAGTACTAAGTGCTTGGTCGAATAAATTCAGTTTTTATAGGGATACAGAAATGACTCTTCGAAAGATTATTTTTGATATGGAGTTGCTAAATTGCAGAACTAATTTTTGATTATTGAGTTTGATACATTAAAGCCGGTAAATGCTTTTCTTCAACAGAAGTTAGTGTGAATTTTTGACAGAACTACTTCTTTTGGGAGAGAATGAATATACTCTTGAAGACGGTGTTAAACCAAAGTTACTTCATTGTTTTGGCAAAACGCATGTTTCTTCTATATAGGGTACATTTGTTTCAGAATGATATTGTTCTATTAAAACACGTGAACTCTTTGTATTTTGCTGTCTGTCAACAACCAAGGGCATTTTTAAGGCACTTTATTATCTTTCTGAGAAACTAGCGCTTCCATCGACTCTCGCCTACTTGCTTATGCCAATCACCAGTCAGGGAATAGGAAGTTCGATTTTCAAAGACATCGTTTGAAAGCAATGGCAAAGATCGACAGTGTGCATTAGGGTCACAAATTAATAAATTCAAAGTCGGGTCAAAGTGTGCATTGGGAAATGACTCATACGAACCAAAGCAACTTTGACATGTCAAAATTGATATCAGTCTTATTAAAGAGGAAGATCGCTCATCAGAAATCAAGCGTTAAGTCTGGTTGTGCTTTTACATGATTTTGACGATTGTTTGTCATCATTTAGTGTTGCTTCAAAATAACTGAAAGTTATTAGTTTGGTGTTTTGTTGATTTATATAAAGATATTTTTCATTCTTCCAGTCTGAGCATGTTTTTTTATTATCAAAGAGCAATCATGTCGGAAATAAGTGTATGTGATTGTTAGTGAAACTTGAAAATGTGTTTTCTTGTTTATTGTTTGGATGGTATTTCTAGTGATTGGGCTGAAATAACAAATAGACTTGTATCATTTTCATGTTTCCTTGGTCTCATTTCTAACAAAACAAGTGTACTTTCAAATATTTTATTGCAGAATTGTAAAGTGATGTTTTCAAGGATCAAGGCAATTGACAACTTTATTATAAATTTGAGAAGTGTAATCTTTATTCTCAAATTATCCTGGACTAGATATTCTCAAATAAAGAATCACTTCTCAAACCAAATGGCAACTTACATACTCACCACGTAGTGGAATATCCCTTCAGCTTGGTTATTTGAGCAGATGACACTCATTCGGTTTTAATCCAACCGTTGGTTTTGACTTTCACTTCTGTAACATATCATACGCACGTGTGGTTTCTTTAAAAAGTAACAATTCAGTTATATATACATGTATTGGTACGTAATAGTGACCCGTCCGAATCACCTTTGAATGACAGGTACGTTTTCCAAGAAGTTACCTATAATTTGGAAACACATAGGTTACTGGGTTTCATTTGAATAGAGAACTATTAACCTATATGCGGTTTGTAATTGTCAAACAGGATTCTTTACTTCAGCTGCCAGTGACTTCGTGAAGTTTCTTTCTCACGTCTGTTCACAATAATGAATTATTGAAACATGCATTGTTATGCTTAATATTTCTATTAGGAATCAACATCACCAGTACTTGGTGCATTTTCATTGTTAGTGGTTTTACTTAAGATCAACTTCAACAGGAACAATTGTTATTTCATTGTTAGTGGTTTTATTCATGGTCCATTTCACCAGTAAAAGGTTCATTTTCAGTGTTGGTGGTTTTATATATGCTGCACTGCACTGCACTGGTTTCAGGCGCGTTTTCATTGTTAGTAGTTGCACTTATCATCAAATTCACAAGTAAAAGGTGCATCTTACTTGTAAATGGTATCGATTGTGGTCAAATCAGCAGCAACAAGTGTATTTTGATTGTTAATGGTTTTACCTTGGATCGACTTTACAAGTATAAAGTGAATTTTCATTATTCATGGTTTTACTTGGTATTCCATTATCCCTTTGTTTTATTACATCATATATCATGTGATATTATATCATTTATCATGTGATATTATATCATATATCATCTGATATTATATCATATATCATGTGAAATAATATTATCTTATCGTTTGACATAACAATTATTTATAAAAAGTTTACATGTCTTTCAGTTTGAACTATACCACTATAGTAAGGTTGAAGGTATATTAGGATAGTTTTTTTCTAATATTAAATACAATATATGGATTATTTTGACATCTTAGCGCAAACGGTTGTTGGAAATCCTATGGAAAAAATAACATTCATTTCCTGACTGGCATTGTCGAAAATAATGATATGAATTGTTAGAGATGAGACCAGGAATTGTCCAAAATAATGACTTGTGATGATATGAAATTATTAGACGTGTTTGAAAAATATTTGATTGTATTTTGAATTGGATATTAAATTACATGTCAATCACAAACGAACGTGTGACAGTCAAGAGTTGGATTTTGGCTTGAAAGTTGATTGAATTAAAAGTGGATCAGATTACTGTGACATCAACATCATACGCTGAATGAAACAGAGGAAAGAAATGATTCCGTTATCTCAGATATTTGATTAAATTCCCAATACATTGTTTCATTGATATCGTGTATGTTGCTCGATCATCATGTCATGTATGCTCAAATATATATTCGTGTTTTCTTGGAGCACTGTATGCACATATTTGGCCAAATACTTTTATATTCCCTTTACATGCAAATAGTATGAAAAATGATGTTTGTAACAACTAAATTCGGTTCAAAATTCCATTGAACAAATGATTATCATAATTTATTTATGTTTGAATTTGGTTATTGATACAAGTAAATATATGTTTTTGGTCAAGGTAATTCGGTAACACGAAAAATTTGACCTGGCATTTCCCAAATTCATTTTGTATTATAACTTTGGAAATCATTGTCATGTTGTTTCATCCATTTGAACGTATATGAACACTTCAATCACACGAACAGTTAGATAGATAAGACAATTGCTCATCCGTTTGAAGTTGTAACGAAGGATAGTAGTAATTTCACCTAAATTTGACGCAATACCTAAACTGTTATTATAAATGACAATTGAGACCTATGAAAGTGCAGATTATTCTTCCATGACTTTGACTACGGGGCTTCAGTGAAAAAGAAGCATTTAAAATATTTTTTTACTTAGGTACACCAGTAGACGAAGAAACATTGGATCAGTTTTAACAGTATGCTAGGTAAAAGTATAGTCAAATTCGTCGGAATGTTATTTTGAAAGAACTTTCAACAGTATAAATCCATAAACGAGAACACTCCGTCGAGTATATGACATAACTTTTTTCTTTCATATCTATAGAAACTCTTTCTTATAGACAAAGATGTAATTTTGTGAATTTATAATCAATGAATCTTTTTAAGACTTGAAAATAACCAATAAAGAGCAACGGCCTAATATTTAACTCAGTATTTATGATCTAAATCGAGTGCCTCCGGCGTGTGATCGCAGGTAGCTTTATTCAATACTGTGTTAAATTGATTGATGTCACTTCCTTTCAATATTATTCAAATTACTCGAACGTTTTAATGTTTAAAAAGCAAAAGCACATGTCTTCTGGAAGAATCGATACCCCCTTCTAAGATCCGAAGTGGTTTCTTATGTGGACTGCTAACCTTCAACAATTTATTTTCATTTGGAAAACACTTTTTAACTAAAAGCAAATGAAAGTGCTAAAAGTCTGTAAATAATTCATCCTACATCAACTTAACAAAGTGGATTTCTGTAAAAGTACGATCTTCAAAGAAAACGTCATGACGTCCTGCCTTGCGCATCTCGTAAAATTCTTAAAAGAGACAAGGGGAGATAACTGCTGCGCAATTTGAACGCCTGAGTCGTCTCATTGATCCTGAACATGAAGTTACAGGCGACAATTACGTTCTTAACCTTGGGTTAACAGTCACCGGTGTTGGTAAAGTTACTTTATTATACCTCTCGCCAGGCAACCTCCTGTCAGTGGCGTGCTCTCATTAGCTTTGAAACCTCGGCAGCGGTATCAAACGGTTACTATCACACAATTTTAAACCGCCCGATGAGGTGATTTCAAACCTGAACAGTTCAAATTGTACACTGTCGCTCTAAGTTTATGAAGCTACCCAGATTATACTCGCTTCGTTAAAGCCTTTGCCTTTTTAAGCAATCTGAAGACCATCTTTTATCAATATTGTTATAGTGGATTCAATTTTGGAATGAGAGCATTAAAGGGGGTATTATCACCCTCTGTTTGGCAATCAATAAACAGAAAGGTCAAATGTGAGTGTTCCGTTGAAGGAGTATTGGTTTTATTGAAGAAACGATGGCTAGGGGAAATATTGTCCATAAATGAGAATTTTTTATATTTTTTTTTAAATTGACTCCTAGTTCACAGATGATAAACATAGATCCATGCTATCGCTAAGGATTTTGATTTATTTCCTTTGCATAAAAAATCATTCTATCTTGTCGGAAAAGACTTGTGATCGCGACATGATCTGTGGCGGGATTTGAATATCGAAACTTTGGGTAAGATATCGATGCTCTTACAACTTAACTAAGGGATATACAGTTATCTTAAACCAATTTCAACAATTTCTACACCCAGAAGAACTAGAAAATTGAAAGTCAAAGTAGTGGTTTGAAAACTTAAAATGTAACAGTATGGACCACTGGACTTGTTTTACTCGTATTTTGTTATTTCTAATTTCATTAATTTAAGTCATTTTCAGCTTCCATTTACGTGTACACAAACAAGAAAATGTGAATAATATACAAATGCTTTATATCTCAATATTCTGTTACGGGGCAGACAAAAAGAACAAACCAGATCTCGCGAGAACCTGCGCCAAGATGAGCTAACGTCAAATTCTCGTTATCAGTTGAGGGCAAGTTGCGAGACCTGTCATACAAACTTGAGTCGTGTTGGATGGTCAATAATTGTTCACTCGTTGCTAATGATTGACGATGGGCTTGTTCAATAGGTGGTCGACTCGTGCGGGCGTAGATGGTGTCGATCGGAGCACATTGAGTGACATCGGAGGTTAAAAGATTTCAGACTAATCTCACTCGCCCCCATGCGCGTTATTATCGTCCATGGCGTGAAGAAATTTTATTTTTCCCTGGAGAACATTATGATTTTGAACATGAGCTAAGATTTTATAGCATGGTAGAGTCTTGGCATTTTCAAGATGGATAACTTGCTTCTATTCGTGTAAGGCATCAACGTGAATATTTTCTTTTCTTTCGAGCACAGTGATTTTATAAGGTTAGAAAGTTTATGACCCCGTGGTTTAGGGTGGTGAAGTCTTGAATTCAAATTTATATCAGGGTTGATGTTTTTCCTAACTATGGTTTAGGGTGAAGGTCGTTATTAGCTGCCGCACATTTTCTTTTGGCTTTAACGTTTCCCCAACATGAATGTCAAAAATCATAATATATGATATATATAATCATACAAAACTTTCTACTTATACTCCTGGGGAAATGGTTTTGACATGTTGGTATTTGACCTAAAACGTTAAGGTAGCGAGTTATAAAATCCGTTGTAAAATAAATGTCAACGCCATAATTGAAATTTGTTGGTGCTATGAAGATTTTTTTATGTCAACTATGAATAAGTACCAAGATATGAAACGGTTTTCGCTTCAAATGGTCAAAGTGTGGTATCGACTTAAGCATGGTTTTGTGAAAATGCTTCATTTCAACTATTAACACTTAAATCTATGACATGATGCTTATACCCAATTGAAAAGTGATCATTGGTTTTATGACCTTGAATGTCAAAGGACAAGGGTCGGTTATATAGGTAATGGTCATGTTCATCTTTAAGTCAATTTTTGATTAATCCTTTATTTATTTTACACTGTGTAATTCTCTTGACATGTTCACATTCATGGTCAAAGGTGAAGGTCACTAGATCAAAAGTCAGTGAAAACATATGATCAAAATTGTGTGAAGTCAATCCAGTGATAGTCATGACATCCGAATTCTGTTAAAACCTTTGTCAGTCGCTACAAATGCTTCATTTGGCATTACTCTACATGATGATGAATGTGCTCAAAAACTCCCAAAACAACGTCACAGCACCAATTTCCTCGTAATCAAATTTCAAATTTTTTTATGGACTGTGCCTGTAGCCCTGAAATTCATTCTAAAATATGTGATGCTAATAGCCTAATAGTGCATCAATTATGCTGTAACAAATTGTACGTGTATGATGACCGCGACTTTCTAGTTCTGTAGCACTTCTGATTGGAATAAAAATTGTGGGTTTTGATTCCGTGTCGTGATATGGGCGTTCCCCAACATGCAACGTGCAACAGATGAAGGTCACTTTCAGATTTGTAAATGTTTATTTTTGATATTTTTGTATTTTGAAAACAATATCGAAATTGTAATTCTGTTCACACGTAAAATGCAAAATAAATACAGGACGATAGATTTTCTTTGCATTGCTGATATTTGGGAATAACGCCCAAATCAAAAGGTGTGATATGATCATCTTCTAGTTATTGCTTAGATAATAAATATCATGGGGTGCTTATACATCATATACACGTATTGTATGAGTGCGATGTGTAAACTTTAATTTGCTTCTTTTCTTTTGTGAAAACTGATTTTTTTGGTGTTCTGTAAATTCCATTTCTGTTGGTGTTTCATAATGTAGCGTTTGAGATGTGTTAGTTTTGTTAAAACTTTCTGATTTGATGGAATCTTCTCCTTCATTTCTAGTTCTAAAATATTGGAGTTTGGTACGTCAAATGTTTGCAATGATTACAATCCGCTTTAGGATTTTGAGATCATGTTTAATGGCATGTTTTGTGAAATTAAGAAATATATTTTTATTTCAGTAGGTTTATTAAGAGTTTGATGTCTGGTATCACAAAACTTCAAAGGCAAGATTATATAGATAGAATTCGACTAGTTTTCATTTCATAACTAGTTTAATCTAATAAGAAATAGCTCCTTTAACGATATGTAAGAACTTAATTCAATGTAACTCTCTATCAGAAACTCTAATAACCAAATATTACTTAAATATTACTCAAAACGATCTCAATTAAATTTGTATTTACGTTGTCACGATTTGTGATATTCGTTAAATATGATATCCTTGTTATTCATATAAATTAAGCTGCTTGTTGTGAATCATAAACTTACTGTTGACCTTTTAACTACTTAAGTATCATGGTGTATTGCAGCGCAATAAGATGTAAATAATATAACCCTCGCGATTCCGATGTCTTTAAGGCCACGAGTTTATGTTTGTTTAGTATGTAGAATGAATAAGTATATATTTGATAAAAATATGAACTTAAATTTCATTTTAAGCTAATATTTTTATTGCTTAGTAAGACGTTACGAACAGACTATCATTATTCGTCATATAAAACCTTTTTTCTTATTTTACTCTTCAGTCACGATTTTATGTAACCATTTATTCTGAAAAGGTAATGTTTGTTGACATCGATGTTCTAGAATAAGAGAAAGTAACGAGAATAAAGCAAGGAAACTTGTATACAAAATGATGCAAATAATCATAAAAAGAATTAGTTTATAAATATTTAACATATACGTATTGTGAATTGTACTAGGTAAACTTTTCTCAAGGAAAAAGGTAACGGTAGAAGTGTAAAACTTTCTATTACCCTGACATAAATATAGAAACACGGATAAAGGTACGTAATCGTTTTATGTCAAGCATCACTTAACCGATATGTTGTGACATTCAAGATAATTGTTTTACACAGAATTGCCATATCAGAGCTGTCAAATGTCAACGTTTGCCCTGGTGCTAACCTGCTCTCTTCATCACATCAATGATTAATCATATTAACTCAATCATTAATAGGAACGCATTATACATTTATACTTGGAACGTATGACGTGTGGAGCACAGTGGTGTAGTGGTTGGCGACGACTCGGGTTCGAATCCCGGTGGAGACACCAAAAATTTGTGACCTGGGTCCAAAACTGTGTTGTGTCCTTGGGCAAGGCACTTCATCCACATTGCACTCAGTCGACCCAGCTGTTAAAATGGGTACCTGAATATAGATTTTACGGACCTATACGGTCGCGCTTAGCGCTCAGTAGCAGCTTTGAAAGTACCCTCAGGGTAATGATGTAGGTAGCGCTTTGAGCATGTCTTAAGACGTGGAAAAGGCGCCATATAAATTTCCACATTATTATTATGACATTTCACTAAATTAGATTCATTGCCACTAAGTATTATGTCTCATCATAAGTGTTCAATTCATAAATGCTTTAGGGTAAACGGAATAACGTATGTATGGTCAGAACTTTTTTCTTAGAGTAAATTTTCCTTGACATATCAATATTCGATATTGACGTGTTAAATGGGCAATTATGAGTGTATTGCTTCTCGTTTTTGTTTAGTATTAATAAACATATTGATATAAGATTCACCAGCATTTTTTAATCACTTATAAAACTTGAAACCATTCAGACTGGATATGAAGATGTCTGTTTACATTTGTAGTATTTTTATTTACTATTGATATGTTGGACAGATGCTTCACATCAATCACATTAATGTTCATCTACGGCAGTGCACTACGGATTCGTTGTTTTGCCTCCTCGTTATCTCCCAGCTTTGAAAATAGATAATTAATACTTCTTATACACATATCATAGACATTCTTCCATTCTGCCTTGCTTCCTCTTAAGCCTCGAAACATAGAATATATGTTATAATCAACAGTGTATTAGTGCTATGTTTTACGTCATCCTATTGAAGGTATATTAGAACTAATGTTATGTAGAAAATAATAATTCATTATTTGGGGTTATTGTGAAAAAAATTAAATCTAACACTTTTTATTGTAGTAATCAGGTTTGGGGTCAAGTACTTTTGAATTTACTAAATACAAGTACATTCTAAAGTACTCAAGTACAAGTATAAGTACTTTTTAATCATTTAACAAGTGAAATCTAAAATGATACAAAAATGACAACAATAATCATCCTCATTCACAAACAAAAAGATTTCACATTCATTTTATTTTATTTCCTCAGGTAGAACAAAACAGAGCAGTCATTATAGCATAAATTGCATGAAAAACATAAGATTCATGTTATCTAATGTGAAAGAACTAATGATTTTAACGTTATGTGACCTAATTACAATGTGATCATTCAGCCGTTTCAGCCTTTACACACCAAATTTGTAATCCCCCTATTGTTTGGTTCTAGGGCTAACTATGTGGTAAGCAGGTGTATCCTCTTAGATCAAGTTCTTGAAGTTCTTTAAGACATTCGCTGTTTTTTCAAAGACCATATACTAGTATTTGTTTTAAAAATGATTGTGAAATCATGGTAAGAACAAGCAGTTCAAACAAACTTACATGAAATTTACTTTTTTACAATGGATGATAACCAATTTTAAAAAATGCAATGCCGAATTTAGTTTTCTTAAATAAAAATTGTTTAACTTAGTAAACTACTTGAAATTTCAAGCACGTTAATTGTTTTCTCAAGTACAAGTAGAAGTACATTGTTTTAAAAAAATTAAGAGTACTTAAATACATCAAGTACAATGAAAATTGTACTTGACCCCAAAACTGGTAGTAATCCTAAAGTTATCACTTGACCTCGGTTTCTTGATAAGATTGAAAGGCAATAGGATATAATGTTTTTGTGTAGATTTTTCATCTATTACCTCCCATCTAGAAATTTTTCGATAACATTGTATAGAGGATTTCTTTTCGCCAGGAATTTTGTGACGAGGTTTTGTTATCAAGAAATTTAGTAAATAGATTTTTACTCAAGACATTGTTTATCATTACTATATATGCGATTTCAATGATTTAAGGCACAATATATTTCAACCAGAAAAAGTCTGTTGTTTGATGGAATCGAGTTAAAAGAAAAATCCCTGATAGTCAAACGAGAGACTGCACTGGTTTTGTAACTCAGAAAAAAACTAATATATCTATTTCAATTACCGCATTGACAACTGTCTGATTTCTAATTCTTTTCCATTTCGTTGAGTAATTCCCATTCAATGGATAAGACATGTTGCCAATGGGGCTTTATACTTAGAAGACATACGCAATTACGTTTGTATGTTAAGGATCGTTCAACATCGTTCATTTTTGTTGTTATCGTTGTCTTTAACAATATCAAATACCGTCAAACTTTTGCATATTAAAGGTCAAATATACATAACGAACACTAAACAATGCTTCAAGTAGAGTTTGATTTTAATTACATCGAGTCCTCATTCACGTTTGGAAATGGGATGTTGGTATTACATTTCCAATAACAGATAACGTTGATTATCTTGTAACCATGGCAACATGCTCGAATGTAACAAGATTTTAGCAGTGTCAAATTCGAAGTCTAAACTTTTATTCAATAACAAAATATCGTTCAGAACAGTCATTATTCGTGTTCTAGACGAGGATTATTTATCACCATAGTAACCAGACTTTCAAGAAATGGTCTTGCTTTATAATATGGAATAAGATCGTATGTATGAGAATGTATCACTTGTTGTCAGAGTGCCAGTTTTGGTTAATTGGTTTTAAGCATTTGATAACAAAATGTTACAAACGTATGGTTTCTCCTAATTCATAATATAGTGAATTATTTCATGTTTGTTATCTGCACATCATACAATCATGCTTACAAATGACTGTATACTATGGTGTGAATGTCAGACTGTGAATGACTTATCTTTTAAAGAAAGTATACTTTGGTATGAAAAGAAAAGTAATAAAATTGTCTAACTTTTAAGTAATTTTCAATATTTTATAGATTGGATACATATCATGTAAATTATGAATTGCGTACTATTCTCTAAATATGTCTGGATTTTGAATAGTAAGTGATATGCTCCTTTCTGATTGAAGTATTAAGGTCATGTGACCGGTATACATTCCAGTAAACCCTAAACTGCAGTTTACAAATAATCGTTGTATTTTGGCGTTAACATAAAAGACTGTTCTCCAATGGGCAAAAGAAGGTCATGTGAACGTCAGGACTACTTCAGTGATGAAACCATGATAACATGCTGTTTTCATAGATGTCGTGTTGAAAGTGCTTGAATGAGACTAAATATTCATATGTTAACAGTTAACAGTTATGAGTTAACAGTTTTATTTAGACGATTTGATTTGAAAGTGGATTGAATACTTTGTATATCAACCTTCAATCGGAAACATTCATATTCGTTTTCGTAAGTTCTCTTTTTTCTCTAAAAAACCTGCTACGGTCCCTTTAAACCGTTAATAAGCCAGTGAACAAAAAACTTATGAAATCTATTTTATAAATCTTTCATCATAATTAATAATGACTTATTTTGGTGTTTGTTGGGAAGTATAATCTGTGTTATATTATTTTTCACATTTAAATTTTGTGTGTTTGTGGTGAAAAATAAAACAAAACATGTCTTTCTTGCTTGACTGAATACAAATTGATACAACAACACGCTAGCTAAAGAAAACATTTCATTAATGTTTGGTATTTATTTTCAAAGACTCTCACGATGAATCAAATAAAGATACATTTTTACATTGGAAGTTGTTAAATTAGATAAGTTATAAAACATATAATTTTATGGTCAATCATAATTTTTTGGGGTGCAAAACGAATGTTTATGGTTGATGATGACTGTCTATGATTATGATTAAATGTTTGTGGTGAGACATGAATTCATGTTGGGAAACATCGATGTTTGTGAGGAAACATTGATTTTTTGGAAGCATGAATGTTAACGGTAAGACGTAATTTATGGTGAAACATGAGTTGGTCATATGACAAATGGTGATTAATATTCCTTTCTTGTCTATTCAGACTGGATCTAACACAAAAGGATGTTCGTTCTGAAGTATGACGGCGTCTTGACCAGAAGTCTACTTCCGGTCATCGTCATCAGTGCTACATTGTTTGGTAAGATACTTTAAACTGTATAAGTCGAGTAACAGGTTTTACCATCACGTAGAGCTAACAAGCAACTATCGTCATCAAACACTGTTTACCATTATGGATTTTCTCCTCTATTTTTTTTCTTATCTTAAACTAAAATATTTTAAAAGGTTTTTAACATGATTTGAGTATACTCTTAGCAATTAATTTGTATGATATGTGCATATCCCCCAACTTTTGAGATCCAAAAAATGAACAGTGAACTTTGTCTTACATTATTGGAAATATATATAATATGTTTCGGATGCAAATATCATAATTGTTTTATATGCATTTTGACATCTATGGAAGCCAAATTAAATACTAAGATATTTGATACATATTTCTTTTTTCATATTTTGGACGTATGATAATAACATGGAATTCAAAAGAAACCCAAGTTTATTCCAACAGTCAAACAGTTGTTGCCTTTGTGTCAAATACTTTTGCCAATTGAGGTTCCATATTTTAGGCGTAAAATACAAGTTGTTCTTTTTTGGCAAATTAATTCAAATCTCCTGTAGTTTGTCGCACAGGAAAAGGGGTTTTATTATGTATAATTTAAGCGCCATCATATTGCATAATTTCTTAGAGTGACTGATTTTAATTTCAATTCATTAATCGCTCCTACACGTTTTCAGCCAGGGGTAGTTAACGAAGGTAATTTAACTTAACATTTCAACGGCATCATATTTTAGTTTTGAAATAGAATCTTTCCTAATCAATATCTACGTGAACATGGAGGACATACATCACTAACTAGTGTGGCCCATCGATATGTCAAAAGATTTAAAGCCAAAGAACTTTGTTAGAATTATTTTATCACCGCCGGCCAAGTAGTTATAATGTAAATTTTAAAACATTACTTTATTACCTAATTATATCCTCAACAATAACACGAATACCCAAAACTGTTTTATTTTCAATAATTACTTTCATAGTGCAGTGGATTGTAATATATATTGGAATTCAAATCTCGAAACTTATTGTGCACTGATGAATCATATACAAGTTAGCGATTACCAAGGTTTGCTGTGTCCAATTAGCACTGAACGCTATCTTATACACTGAAATCACTATATAGCACATCATTCCATGGCTGAGCATGTAAAAAGTACACCAACTTGTATCATTACACTGCAATAAATGTATCCTAGATGGCATTGATGAAACGCTTTGGCCAAGGACACCACATAGTATGGCCCAGGTCACAACTATATTATATCTCCATCAGGATTCGAACCCGGACATTTGGCACATACTGACTCCTACACTACCGTGCTCCACTTCTCGAATGCCATTAATCTCTTAAAATCAGGTTTCACGCTAAAGTAGTCTCATCATCAGGTAAAATCAAAGATCTCGACGTGGAACTTTTGAGATTAACTTATATATGTGAGATTATCTTGAAATGTAGTTCACATCGTCCTTACGCCATATCTCCTTTGTTAAAATGTCTATCTATGTTCATTAGAAATTGGCCAGTATGACTGAAAATCTCAGGAAGTAGATTAATTATTTCTTTGTTTCAGTGCTGGCATCGTCGTCCGACTATGAGTACCGCCTAGTTAGGGATCTACTGACTGGGTATGACAAAAGAGTCAAACCATCCCAAAACAGTTCCAAAGTTCTCAATGTCACGATGGGTGTGGCACTTGCTCAAATTATTGATATCGTAAGTATATCTTAAATGTGTTTCAACACTGTGGCTAATGACTAGACACATAAGAAATATAAGTATGAATTTTACTGATATGACTAATTATGGTGTTTATTTCGTTTGTTTGAAATATAAACAAGTCGTGAAAGACTGATAGTAACATTAATTCTCTTTTGGCTAGATTCACCCTGCTACTTCAGAGTAACTGGATCTGCAAATTTACTTCATATCTATCAATGCAACACTCCATATCGCTGACAGCTAGTTATTCATGGCTCTTTATGGAATGGATTTGTTCAGCAAATGTAATGGTTTGCAAATTAAGAGCCGGAATCAAAATATCTCGAACCTCTCTTCCTCTCATTCGGGGACTGTCGGAAAGCAAGTGTTACTCAAGTCGTATAGTTCTGCCATTTATCTACAGGTTAATCTACATTTATGCACTGGTCATTCAATATGTGCACTCTCAACTGTTTATATGACAACACTAAAACGAATTTAGATAAAATTTGGCATCTTGTCGTTCAATTGGAGAGTTTTATTGTTTCTACTTCAATAATTCTTTCATGATTGGCGAACTCGCTGAAAGAAAATTCAATAGCAGAGTCCCTAAAACAGATTTAAAATAGAGAATTCTTTTCACATATTGACGTACAAACGGAAGCTTTTCGTCTAAATTTAGAATCAGTAGTCATTTAATCAAAGTGCTTTATGGTATGCCTTAAAAGCAATCGTCGCTCAATGGTAGCCCGATTCCTTGCTGATTAAAACCGACACATTTTGTAACTACCATTTAGAGTCGGACAGGGGACTGGGAAAGAGTTTTGTCAATTAAGTCGTCTGTAATCTATCACAAACCGTGGAGTCACGAGTTGTGGAAATGAAAGTTCCGCGGGATTTTCTCTCTCAAATATAGATTGAGTATCTTGTTAAACAATGATGTTTGGCCTCTGGTCTCGCATTGGACATCAGAATGAACTCGAGTTGTAGGAATATCATATTCCTAATTGTAATTGTTCACGTTTGACCATAAGCTGACCTTTTGGCATTGTCGGACACTACCAATCTCCAACAAAATTGTCCCATGAAATGCATCTCCTCTGAATAAAACAACGGTGTGTTTGATCCTTTTTAACATATTGTTTTGTGTCGTGTATCATTATATGTTTTATTAGTCCAATCGAAGGCTAATATTGCTCATTAAACGATATTCATTCATTCATTCAGTGGCATATTAGTTTATTATGATAGTTTTCAAATGTATATATGCATATTGTATTGATTGCAAATGTTGAATGCAAGAACTGCAATTGTTGTTTTGTTCATGTTCTGACATACATTCACAAAATAACTCTGGACATTTGTTTATATTTTCAGGACGAAAAGAACCAGATTATGACTTCTAATTGTTGGATTAATCAGGTAAAACTCAAACGTTGATTCTTTTTGCTATACATCATGTCTGATGGCCTATGCATCTACGCCCTAATGTTTCTGATTTTAGACACTGATATAAATGTGACGAAAAATTAGTTACAAATGTTAATCTTACCCATTAAGTGATGACTTAATTTAAATGGTTCCTTTCAATAGATGATGTTGAATTTTAGAGATCTTTCTAAAATATTATTTAATCATTTTCTTGCAGGGATGGTTGGATCCAAAATTAGCCTGGGTTCCAGAAAAATACGGCAACATCAGCGTAATCAGGATTCCTTACGATACAATATGGCTTCCTGATATCGTCTTGTATAACACGTAAGCATAATCTTTAAATATTTGTACCACTTGTATGAAGCTGTATACAAAAAAATTGTCCATTGCTGGAATCGACCATATGCTTTGTGTTAACGACTAAAGAAAAACATTTTTATCTGAATAACATTAATGACAATTTGAATTATGTAAATTAATCCAGAGGTCAAAGGATGTTTTGGAAAAAACTCGAACAATAGGACAATTGCAAGTACAAAGAAAAACTGAAATCACGCCCTTTGCATGTGATACGTGATGAGAAAAAATACTGTCTGTATGTGCCCATACATATCAGGTACTAAATGTAGTCATTCGATTTAACTTCATCGCCAAACACCATGTATGACATTTATGTCAGAATTTCGCCCATTTTCGATCCAATTTCAAATCGTACGTATTTATAGGATGTGAAAAGTCTTGATGTATCGAAAGTTAGTGATAGAGGTAAGTTAATGCCTACGTCAAACTTATAGTTCTTCGGAAATGATATTTATTAATTGATTATTATGTTTACCTCATAATTTGATTCCTGCGGGAATTTATGTTCTGAATTTCAATGGCTTTAAAATGGTCAGTCACGAATCAGGATTTAAGGATTTCTGTCTGCTGTTATCACAAATAGATATTTTCACAGATCGATACTTTCACAAGAGTGTCTTCTGATTCAAATTATATATCAACGATTTGATAAAAGTTTCGCCTAGCACAGATGTGCCTTGAATATTGTCCTTTTGTCAACGAAACTTTAGATCTAATTTATATTGTCATTTGAAAACAGGATAAACCAGGGTGTGTTTTTATTCACTTTCCAAAGTCTCGCATATTATGTCTTGTACACTGAATATCTCTCAACGAAGCGCATGAGCAGTAACGTAAGGCCGTAGTATTTCGGAGCCCTTCCGTGTGTGACGTCATAGCATTGGGATGGGCTTTGAACATACAGAGCTATGATAGATGACGTAGAAAATCTAACCCAAGTGTCTCCTCATATCAAATAGAGTTGATTAAAGTAAGAAATATCCAAGGCTTGTCGAGGATATCTTTATTTGGATCAGCATGATATGATATCAAAAGATACATCTGATGCGCAATGCCAGTGTGATATTTCATCCAAAGTTATTCAACAGTTCTCAGTACAAAAATAAATATCTGACCATAAAATTGCCATTAGGCATCTTTAATAGTGAGGTAATAGCATTCTGAAATCCACAGCATTATGACGCCCCGGCATTGTTATGTCATCAACATTGTGACGCCATAGCAATGCTATCAGAGTTCCCAGCGATGCCAAGCATTGTGAGGTCAATAAAGATGTGTTAAAGATTGTGACGATTTGAGTGTTGCTTTGCTACAATGAAGGTATCGCTCGCATTTATAAATTGATCTAAAACAAATTATATCTACTGTTAAGTGCAGTTTTGGATGATAAAATGATGATAATTATATGTAATGATAGTATTCATAATTACAATACCACATGTATACAATCATTAACAGATTGTCTTTAAAATATTGTATAAAAAGGCACATTTACGGTTCACAATTAACAACACATTTTGTCGTAAATAAAACTATATACACTGGCCTAACATAACATCCGTAAACTCTAATGCACACATGACAGATTTTTCTTTCCCACTTAACCCTTTACCTAATTAAAATGTATTTCTGCTTTCGTTTCAGAGCGGAAGTGACGAGTCCAGAAATGTCCAGCGTGAGTACCAACGTCATAGTGACGGCTGACGGGAACGTCACATGGTTATCCATGGTTATCTTCAAAAGCTCGTGTTCAATTGACGTCAAATACTTTCCATTTGACGAACAAAATTGCACAATGGAGTTTTCCTCATGGACTTACGATGCCTACCAGCTAAATATAATGAACGTTGGTGAGGAAGGGGATATATCCAACTACATCAACAGCACGGAATGGCATTTGGTGAAGTACATCCAGAAGAGGGAGAAGACGTTTTTCTCCTGTTGTCCGGAGCCATATATATTTATGAAATATTTTGTGTTGATAAAAAGACGTCCCCTATTTTACCTGTTCAATATGGTTATGCCATGTTTACTGATAACTATGGTCGCTCTTCTTGGCTTCTATATGCCGAATGACTCCGGAGAGAAAATTTCAATGGGGATTACAACCTTGCTATCTATGACAGTGTTTCTCATGATCGTGGCGGAGCAGATGCCGCCCACGTCGGATTTATTACCGCTTATAGGTGAGTCAAATGTAATGTTGTTTTGTAGAGATTTGCAAGTGATATATAAATGGTGTTATATTTTCAATTTTATAAAACTAGAATCTGATTAATAGATCTGTATTAACAGTAATTGAGGTCAAACTTTCCATCGGTAGATGGACCTCATGTATCTTTGATGCAGAAACAAATGCGCCACATGCTATTCCAGAGAGATTGGAAGGCAAGGGAATATAATCATGTCAATTCTGAGGGATATATTAACCCTGTGTGAATGAACACACAAAAACTCCTAGTAGTGGTATTAGTTATATCATTCAAGAAAGTGAAAGTTGTTATCATTATGCATCATCTGAAGCAATTTCATTAGTCGATTCCTATTTCATTATATCACACCGGGTATACAGTAGTAGTATTGATGATATTCATATTGAAATGCATACTACCATGCAAAATAAACAAATAAAATCCAAATTATATCAACATTTTCTGTCTAGAATAAAGTTCATGATTCTTCTGGGAAAGCTTAACATAAAAACTCCAGTAATGGCTTCAAATGCATTTAAGCCTACTCTTCTGTATGTATTTTAATAGATTTATCTATCAGTCGAGTCACTTGTTCTGAAAAAGTATTTTCTTTAAATGCATATCTCAATCTGACCGATATCGGCTGCTTAGAATGCAAACTCCAGACAAGGAAGTGGTGACTCACCAAAACCTCATCTACTTTCAATTGCATTCAGTCAATAAAGCATTTGTTGGCTCTGGCATATATTTTAGCATTAAATCGATTTTGACGAGCTTGGCTTAGTAGATGTAGATGGAATATCAGATTTTGATGAACCTGCCAAGAACAAGATATTCACTTATAGATTAATCCGTTTCTTAGCAATCTTCATATTCAAACTATCACTGCAAACTATATTTACTTATATAGTTTATGAAAGCATTTGATCTGCAATATGCGTCCAGTTGAGTTGGTTGGTTTTATCATCCAAAACTGTCTTTTAACGTCAATATCGCTTGTGGCAGATCGAACGCTTTTTACAGTAGATTATTAGCACTGCCCCTGTTATCACCAAGTGCATGGCATCATACTTCTTCAACATCATCAAGTAATGACATCAAAATGCTATGACGTCATGAGACCTCGTCACCGAATTGAGATCCTAAGGGCAGGTCTGAGTTCAGGGAAGTGTATTTCATGGATATGAAAAGAATAATGCAGGATTTAGAATTAGAATCTCACCTTCGTGTCTTCTGATATCAATTATATTAACACTAGTTGATAAAAAAAAATAATTCTCGGCAGACCGGCACGTTATTTGTAATTATACCAACTTCTATAGATCTATTTATGAAAGAATATCCTTGTGAGAAATTCTATTTCAACGCTGTTTTACGGAGTATTTTACTTTTCTCTTTGAGGCACAAGGAGGCAAGCAATGGTAAGCGACTATATGCATATCGCTTATTCTGCGACCATATACCGGTTCTAGCAAACCATGAGTGACATTACACGAAATGCCACCACGAAACTCAGCAACAAAACCTTATTGCTTAAATAATTGTAGACACCTCATTTGCATTGGGATCTACACAGATCCCTTTTTTAACAGTCCTTGTCAGGTGAGGATGCAACAAACGTCGTGTGTCTGTTACAATATACATCCACCTACTCTTTTTAAATATCTCGTGGGTCATAAATCCATCGATATTACCTACGACACACAAAAATAGTATTTTAATCTCTTTCTGAAATAACACCCTACATCAAAGAGTGTCGTAGGTCCCCTTCGAAATTCAAAATGTCTCAGAAACCTAAAAGATCCCGGTTAATCAAGTTAGGTTGTTAGATTTGTCTAAAGGGAAAAAGCCTTCAAAAATGGCTGTTTTTATATTATTTATACCTCATTTGCTATCACTGAGGCATATGATGAATTGGCACTCGTATAGACATTGGTCTTTCCCCACCACTGGGTTCGAAAGATTAGTGCTATGACATTTGAAACACGAATTATTCTCTGTTTGTAAGTAAATTGCCCATATACAAATCTACTTCTACGATTTATCGCTCCATTATTCAATTTGATATTGCTAACTGTAAGTAATATTGGTGATCTACCAAAATTCTCTGGTAATCATCAGTTTTATCATGAATGACATCAAGTCAAAGTACGTAATCGATATGTTCGGTTACATAGTGGAACACAAGTTTACTTGAATGAACATATATGTGCTACTATAAAATTCTGCACAGTTGATATTTATAAAAGTTTATTTCATGGCTTTTTTACTACTAGGATTTCATTCTTGTATCAAAATTTTGATTTTTAATTGTAATTTTGTTTATACAGCTTTCATCGAATAACTTCCTTTTTCCTTTTCTGTTCTCATCTTTTTGCTTCGTCTACGAGACCGGGCTGTATATAATTTTAATTTTGATTCAGTCAGTTTTAAATCAATTCTCCAATGGTTACCTTTGCGAGCCGGTATACAAGCTTAGTTGAAATGGTAATACGGTTCACAATAAAATGATAAATATTTTTGTTTTCATCATTCACTAACGTAAAACGGCGTTAATATACAATTCTGTTTTTATGAATTAGACTTTCATGGTGACAGATCTGATCAAAATAAAATGAGATGTGAAAATATATGTGTTTTCTCGAATCTTAATCCGAGGTCTTGAATTGATAATTGATAGTTTTCATTAGTCTAAGAACTCAACGGCGAAAAAACTATGTTTGTGTTCTCACTGAGACAATCGGTGCTACACGAGTATAAAAGAATTCACTCTTATCATTATTGGTAAAGATCGTGTGTAATTAAAATCATATGAAATAATCATTAACAACATTGACGTATGCAGTGTACATATATCTTTGTTTTAACTTTTCATTTTCGTCTTCACCATACAATGCTTGATTGAACATTGCACTAAAGAATGGTGCGATGTGACTTACCAGCACTCATTAATATTTTTACATAGCGGCTTCCTATGGTGATTAATTTCTTCATTCGAGTACTTCGTTCGGTAAATATATTTTCTGAATATTTTTCTAAATTTCCAGTAACAATACCCTTTACTTTTACTAATAAAACATAATAATTCATGTCAGCGGGATACATTTATCTATTTTCATCACTGATTGTTTTTAAGATTTTTGGTCAATATTTCATGCAATTTTCTGACTTTCTCGCGTTGGCGTGAAACCATTTTTCTGATTATCGGCGAAAATTGCTCAAATTCCGGGCAATCAAGCAGTCCTCGATTGGCCCAGTTTTTAAATTCTTGATGATAATGACCCAACTCTCTCTCATTCATCATAATCAAAATCTCGCTTAAAGCTGCATTGATTCAATAACGATTTTGCTGTTGGTAATATTCACGCATTTTGAGGTATTAAATTCTGTCAGCTCTGAAATCAACTTCAAATGAAACACGCCTTTGTGGGGTCATTATAGTCAAATGTTGAGAGAAATTAGGGTCAAGGCAACTTAATCAAATGCAATCAAGTTAGGATGTTTTGATTAGGTTCAGGATATGGGTCATAATACTCGCGTCAAAATACCTTTCAACGTCGATTTTAATTGGAAGTGACCTTAACGTATTCAGTTTCGATTTTTGAAACAAATTATCCTTTTAAAAGTCAGACACAATTATGAAAGAGATGAAATAATAAATACATAATGTGCTGATGAATGGTCTTAAATCACAAGTAGTAAAAACAATAAATTCTTCAGATATTAATTTGCAAAGTGTCTTTTGAGATTGAATAATCCTCTTCTTATTTAAATTCAAAGCATGTAATAAGTGCATAAAATAACTTCTTCTATAAGTATGCTAGTATATCTGAGGCAAATTAAATCTTAAAATCGGTGATTAACAAAGTTTACCTTTATGATATGTTCCAGTTACAATTAATGACATAATTTATTGTCCAAAAACTTGAAATACTAGTGCAACAAGTGCAACAAGTGCAACAATTGCAAAAATTGCCCCGTTAAGTACTGAAAGTGTCAGTTAAGATACCTTTCTATCCTTATGATGATGAACGCCGACATGGGAGGAGAAGCTCCCATTTTGATCGGTCTTCTTTGTGCTGTGCGCACGCGCCACATACTGAAGTAATTTCATAACATTTATAAAACTCTTCTCCATAAAAACGGCAATTCATTTCCTTAAAAACCGCTAAATAGAACCACTCAAAATCATATAACACACACTCGAAACGACATAAAATGGAAAAAGAGTGTTTTGTGTCGTTTTTTTATGTTTTGAAGTAATGCTGCGCTGAAGATTATCACTTGTCAATTTCAAAAACTTTATAACAGACTAGCAACAAAGACACCATAAAAGATATAACATGTTGTAAGGCAATATCTTAGTCATAGTTTCTGAGACTCACGCGATGTTGCTTTAAACGTAACCAGACGTTATTGTTTAGAGGAACCCTAAAACGTTTAGCAGGTGCGGCATAACTGCACTGGAGGCGGTGCATGTGAAAATTAAACTACACGCGAACAGAAGAGGCTTGTAATTTGTTACAAGATATAAACTATACCTGGTGGTACACTCATTCTAATATCTCTTGCCTGTTTCAAACTATATATTTTGCTATAGATGTTTTATGTTGCTGTAATATGAAATATTAACAACTATATTTCAAAGGAATAACCCCACGACAAAGTCCCCCTAATTGTGAGAAGTATATGCAAAATGTTGTAAGGCATTTGCTCTTTACATTAGATAAATGTTTGACTGTTTTCGAATGAAAATGTTTATAAATGACATATTTTAGATACAAGAAGTAATGATGTTTTGCACATTTCATTTTATACATATACACAGAATGAATGTGTTGTATATGCTAGCTTATCCGATGTTATTCTGTTGGACCTTTCTTGTCTATTTCAGTTTATATCATGTACAAACAGCATCAGTAGGTTGTTAATTTCAGCTTATTCATGTCTTAACAATGTACATTACCGGTGTCTTCAAGGTCATATACTGTCAAACGGCATCAATGTGTTGTAGCGTATCCACTTTTATACTCTTGTACATGGCTTGTACATTTCAGTCTACACCATGTTATAACGTCATGATTGTATTGTATGTTTCAGGTCTGTACTATGGGATAACTATAGCAATTGTATCTTTTGCAACCGGGATGTCAGTGCTGACCCTCAACATTCATCATAAGGGGTCAAGAGGTCACGAGATTCCTGGAATAGTCAAGAAAATATGCTTCAATTATCTTGCTAGAATGATGTTTATAAAGATAGATTTGCCAGACGAGCCCGCGCCTGTACCGGGAATGGTGAGTTACCTCACCTTAGTACAAAGTTTCATATAGAAAGCTCATTGTTTGACTTTTTTATGTTTTGAAAGTCAAACATAAGGTGGATTAGTCGGTGAAATTGTAATATGTGGTCGAGTAAAATTTGAAACAAATCTAATATCAAGGTTGATTGAACAGTGATATCTTTCATTGTAGATTGATAAATTGATAATACTAACCTTGATATCGAAACTTGGTTCTTACTGAAACAATTGTTTTCATTTAAAGGCTATGTTTAAATATCTATGTCATTCATAATCTTGACATGGTTCGTTGGTACCGGCATAAGAAGCATTTCATTTCGAAACAATTAAATATACAGAATAAAGAAGTTGTTTAGTCATAAACAAAGTCTTCATTATTCATGGTGCGTGCTGTTTACTATTGAATTACATTTTATATGTCATATAGGGATAAGAACACTTTTAATGATTCGATTTATGATTTTATTCTATTTCGAGATGTGTTTTTGATAGTGTTGAGGATCGAAACTATACTTCGATTAAGTAAATTGATAAGACTACTTCCTCGTTCCTGTGGGCGCCTGTTTTTGGACTTATTGTTGTTGATTTTACTTTTGTTACTAATTAATCATCAGAAGTCATGACCTGTCTTCGTTTCCAAATCATCACTCATGTCATGTATGATTGATTGGGGATATGGTAGCAGATACTCGCATATGTTTAGTCCCAATCACGTTCTAAGGGTATGTTTGTTTACTTACAGGGTCAATTAAAATCATTTGAATTCGTTAGTCGAGGTCTTGTCAAGACTGAAATACGTTCACGGTTTTGTTTTCAGGAATAAATTATTTCACATAATCTTTATCTCAAATCGACGCTCCTTTCAAGTAACATAGAGTACGTAGTAATTTGTATCTGGTTTAATATGAGCCAAAATACCTTATGAACTTGGTTAAGTTCAAATCACCAATCTTACGATGAATCTTCATCTCTTGGATTCGAAAATTATGATATATTTTATTTGTTTTCAATTTTAAATGAAAAACGACTGTATCTGTGTCGAGAAGACGAAACTCTTTGCCCCATTTACATGTATATAACTTAAACGACCTACTTCGCATATACTACTTTATCATCCAAAACTCTGTTCCACAGGAGATATCTTTTTGGCATTAGATTTTGAACAATGTCTCTCTGACGTCAAGTATATGACATCACAGTTGTTTTACATCATCAAGTAATGACACCACAATGCTATGACGTCATAAAAACTACGGCGTCACAATGCTATGACATCACCGCACTTGGAGTCTTAGGTCAGCACGGTGTTCAGTAATGTTCATTTGTCATTCAAATCTAATGAAAAATGATTTTGGATGATAAATAGAATGTCACCCTCGTGTCTTCTGATATCAAATATATCAACACTCGTTCATAAAAGTAAAAATATCCTCGGCAAGCCTCGGATATTTGTAACATTTATCAACTCGTGTTGATATATTTGATATCAGAAGACACTTGAATGAGATTCTCTATGTATTTGTTGTTTGCTGTTTGCTGTAAATAAGTTTCCAAATATTCCGTTTCAGTCATTCACTCGCGCCTTTGTCCGGTTTCTTATTTCAAATCTGGACTCTAACCTGTTTGTTGTCACTTTACTGGAATAATGAGCATGGAGACATTCATTTTCAGAAACAATATCTCCTTCTCGATAAAATAACACCGTTTGTGAAGTTCGACAGATTTGACCTCAACATCATACTCTTTGCCCATTTAACAGAGAGGAATATTTCTTTAATTTATATGTCAGTTCTTGAACTCAAACGCTATTTGACATCAATATATCAAATTTGATGGAAAAAAACCATTTGACATACTTGAAGTAAGAACATTTTTAAATGATGCGATACCTGGTATGATATATTAAACATCCATTTCGCTTATACAGAAAAATAAAATCAAACTTTAAAACTAATTGCGGAGCATAGAAAGAGGTAGTTCTATCGTTACCTGCTATCCGATCTGAATGTTTAACGTTAATCGACATCCATGTATATTTTTCACCATCTGTCATCGGAAACACCTTTCTAAGAAAGACTGTACAAATAAATCAACTCGCGTTTGTATTTCCCGAGACGCCTTACAAGTTTTATGCCTCATATTTGAAACTTCCATCACATGGCAAATCTCCTCCGAGATAAGATAGTTGTACAAACAGAAAATGTGTTATTCTGGTTCTGTTGGGATGTCCCTTATGTCTCACATCTGTTTAAGGTTAAGAATTTCATAACAAACGAGGTGAAAATGAGACAATTTCTGTTTATGTGTTCATGGTGGTCTTAAAGCACTTTGTTAAGTATAGGCTGGTCTACTATTTATAAAATTGGAGTATTTATAATATGTTCATATTAGACTTATAATACAGATAATTTATCATCATATTTTTCTGATAAACGAGACGGTGTCTTAAAGTCCACACCTCATCCAAGATAAATTATCATTCTCTTGATCCTTTACTTTTTACCTAAATTGCTGTGTCTCTAGTAAGTACACCCATCCCAAAAAGGACCGCCCCACCCCTCAACACACACACGCACTCACAAACACACTTTGTAAAAATTCCTTGGTCCACCACTTATAATAACAGTCTTGATGACATTATCATTCTTTATTTTCATGTCCTTGTGTCCGAGCTCACCGAACAGTTTTGGTGGTTGAAATTACAGATACTATAGTTTTCTTTCCTTAGTTTTAACCATGCGCTGACATCTGTTTATGGTTCAAAGGACAGGAAACTCCTTTCATAATAACCATGGGGAAAATTGTTAATAGTTTATTTATTTTGTCTTGGAAGTCCCAACTCAACGAACTGTTTAATGGAAGGTTGATGAAATACGATGATTATTATTTTCTTTTAAGTTTTACCCTAAAGGCTGACACCTGTTCAATTTCAAAACAGAGATGTATATTCATATTACACTCGGAGAAAATACTTTCTTTTTCTAAGATCTTAAAGAGGGTTACCCATTTCGTTTTTCAAAATAACGTAGTTGCAATAACATATTGTACTTCTTTTCTTCTCTAAAGCTTACTTCGATGTCAGACATGTGTTATAGGTTGATAGTCGTGGCATTAGATCTTCCGTTTCTTAAGTTCACCCATTAGTTGACATATATTTGTTTAAGATGCAAAGTACAAAGACCTTTTTCATGATGATAAACAAAACGAAAGTAAAACAACATCCATCTCTTTGTGGGTCGTTTTAGTCATTGTAGTGTACTGTTGGAAATCAGATTGCATGTAGTAGGTGAATTTCTAACTAAATCTGAGGAAAACTGAAATTAATGAATTGCATAGGTATTAATTCACTACATAAAAGAAAACAGCAACTGTGACAACAAGATCCTATCTACAAAATGGAAATATTGCAACGCCATCAAGCTGATTATTGGTCACGTACTTCCGTTCTCGAAAGTCAAAGAGTGTATCGTATTAAGGGTCTCCGGTCCACATATAAGGTCTTTTAAAGCTTATAAAAATGTTGTCATTATCTCCATACTATTGTGTTCAGAAGTAAACCAGTCGAATACAATAGTTCTGTCCCTGTATATCGACATCTTATAAAAACGAGACGATAGGATGAATCATGTAACTAACCAACGTTTATATTGAGATGTGAGTTCCACAAGAATGCAGATGACACGGAGCTTTCCCAGAGTGCACCAGCAAGTGACTTCTTTTCTACAAAGACCAACATCCAGTCTTGTGTCACAGATGTACTTGGGTGGATGACTAGTAAGAAGTTGAAGCTAAACACTGACAAGACGGAGTTGATGCTAGTTGGTGTTCCGTCTCGTCTGAAAGCTATTGAGGATGAGTCGGCAAACATTGGTGGCATAGAAATAGCGTATAAAACATCAGTAAAATATCTTGGCGTTTACATGGATCAATCACTCACCATGAAGGATCAAGTTGGGAAGATTTGTCAAGCATGCTTCCTTGAACTTAGACGTTTGTCATCTATCAGGAAATCCCTGACACAAGACACCACAGCAAAGCTAGTCACCTCTTTTATAACACCAAGGTTTGACTACTGCAACTCTGTGCTATTTGGACTTCCAACTGAACAAATAGCCCGTCTACAGCGAATACAAAACCATGCTGCACGTCTTGTCATGAAGAAACGCAAATTTCACCATGCTTCACCTCTGCTGATGGAACTACACTGGTTACCATTAAAGTTCCGGATAAAGTATAAACTTGCGACTCTCGCTTATCGACATTTCGATGGATCACTGCCCACCTATCTTTCAGATACCCTTACAACCTACCAGCCTCAAAGAACACTTCGTTCATCAACTCAAAACCTTCTTAAAATTCCAAAATGCAATCTGAAGTCAATAGGGGAGCGCTCATTTATGTTTTCAGCGCCGACTGTTTGGAATTCTCTTCCTGAGACATTGCGAGGTGTACCAACATTAGAACTGTTTAAGACCAAATTGAAGACATATCTGTTTAAAGAAGCCTTTTCACTAGCCTGATTTAACTTGAAATATTTTCCATTTGTGTTTAAATGTCATCTTAGCAGTGAGCGCTTTGAGTCCATTACGTGGAGATTTTAAGCGCTATATAAATGCTATTCATTATTATTATTATTATTATTATTATATACGAAACCAATTTGTTTTCATGTTTAGATGCACCCCAAAAGTCCATACCACTGATTCAACAAATTGCATGATGTCTTCGAGGGAAAACTATCATTTAGAGTGAAAACATTCTTTATTGTTGTTCTAATACCTAATATGTCACTTTACATTCTGTGGCTAGATGTGTTAATAGGGATGAAACCCCAGTTCAGTTATAAGGTGGGATTTATAAGACCTTTTCATAATGGCAGATTTGTATGTATTCTATTTTAGGCCTACTTTTGTGTGTGCTTAAATGGTACTTATGTTTATTTTGTAATTGGTAATTGACCTATAAGAAATAAAACCTTTCATGTTTGTCTTTTCAAAATGAAGATGGTATTCAATGGTATTTTAGAAGCATTCAGTAAACCCTTCTCTACTTTCAGACTCAAGTTCCAACCTCGGACTACTACGATGTGTACGACAGTGACAAACTGCCTAAAAATGGAGGTCTTTCTCCGAGGTTCGCCCGAAAGATCCCAACAGGCGTGACAGGGGTGACCGGCGGAAGTACAGGGGATAGCACGGAGAGACAGTTCATCCGGGTGCTACAAAAAGTGTACCAGACAATCGAGAAAAATGAAATGAGATTAGCGGATCAAGATCGCAAAGATCAACTGAAGCACGAATGGCAACAGTTGGCTCTTGTTCTTGATCGAGTTCTGATGACCGTGTTTGTTTTTGTTACCCTGTGTGTAACTCTGGGAATCTTTCTGCCATCGCCTCATTCTACTGCTTTTGGTGAGGCGTATTAGTTCTGGCGAGAACTCTCTTATGGAATGGTTTAACCATAGCACAGCGGGACTGTGCATCATGGTTACTGGATTTGGTATAGGGTTGCTAGTCTTCAGAGGAATCTGGATTGTTTTGGATATCAATGATTTTCCAGCATTATGGAACCAATGGAAATGGAGTGTGGAAACCGAAAATGTGTTAAAATTGATGGAAGTGGTGGCAAAACCTGAACTACCTTTCGAATATCCATTTTTTTCAATCACTATGAAACAATCAAATTGGATCGTAAAAATGGAGATGTTGGAATATAGATGTCATTTGGGAAATTCAGATTTGTTTTTCGTATATCTATTCGATTTCAAAGCCATGGATCGATGATGACCGAGGAAACAAAACGATCGAATATTGCAGATAATGATAGGTTGATCCAGATTTGCCTTTCGATTGATATTTCCTTAAGCATTGTGACATGGATCGTTTTTGGAAACCACTAGATGATGGAGATTTCTGATCGAAAGGAACAAAACATGATTTGTCTCTGTGAAGTCCGTTCTTTTCAAGTATTAAAGGTATGGGATCGAAGTGTGTCAAGTTTCTGTGAGGACATATATATCTCTTCCATCGAAATGAAGAAAAAGCCAAAATTTCAAGTCTAGCCAGCTGATGATATTGTTATTGTACACAGTGCAAATGCTGCTAACTCTTTTCGAGACTCTTCAATTTAATCAATTATATACTTGTAAATATGTTTGAATCAAGTTTAAGAAGTAACTGTTCAACAACCTTTTCACCCTTATCTTTTTTTATCCCTTTAATGATTGTTCCGTTTTGGTTCCTTTTTTTTCAGGAAAAAAATTTGAATGTAATGTTGTTTCGGCACAATAACTGTCGTGCAAATTTGAATTTTAAAAAAGTAAGGAATTGCACACGATGTTATATCCAACGACGTTTGAAAATAGCAAAAAATCTTCTTTGTCCCCTTCATTCAAACAAACCAACGACATTAAAATAAAGAAATTCTTTGAGGCCCAGATGTCCTCCATCTTGCTCTTTCATTAGACACAGTTGTCAAAGGGAGGTAACTCTCTTAAGAACTAATCTAATTGACTTCTTCACTTTTGAAAATTCAGCATATACCTTTAACTGATATGTAACTGGTAACCATCATTTACATCCAAATGAATAATAAAGGAAATACAAATCTCAAAGATTTTACAAAAAGGACTTTATGTCACCAGTGTGCAAATATAGAAGACAATTTAAAAGGTACACTTAGACAAGAAAATAGTGTATGAATAGTTTGTTTTAAATGTTGTAAATGTTATTACGGAGAGAAAATAACCCATAAAATAACTCATATTACATGTACAAAAATTGGGAAATAATATTTGTTCTGCATATCCTTGAAATAGGATAATATTTTCTTGAAAACTAATCATAATTATACAAACTTCTGAGGAATGTAATCACGTATCATCACTTGCCATATAAATGTGCCGTCACTGGCAAGGGTAAATCCTGGCAAGACAGTCGGGAATCATTTTCTGATTGTCAACAGAGGATGCTAGTTGGAAATTTCATTGAGATTTTTGAAGATAAATACTGTTTTTATAGACAAAAAGGTAACTTTATTGAAACAGTTCATTGTCACTATCGTTGTCAATGGTTTCGAATTTTATGTTCCGTGTGACATTAATTTTTCAAGGATATTTATTAAAATTAAATCCATTTTTGATGATAGAACGTTCTGTTTTCCCTACCAATATATTCGTTAAGTGTTGTATTTGTTATAAAATTAACTTGGTGATATCATTTTCTCCTTTGTATATTGTAAAAATACTTAAACATTTTCGTATTTTGCCAGTCTGCTTAAATGGAGATCTAACATACTTCATTTTGAATATATATTTTCCATGAGAACTTTTTCTGATTTCAAAGAAATGCCATGTCGGAGACGTACCATCTTTGTTGATTTGAATTACATGAATTACACATTCAAGTCCGTGGGTAATCTGGAATTACCTTTTCAATTATGCACTTAATGTTGTTTGTTGATCCCTTTCGTAAATTGTTGAAGCATCGGTGTATGCTTATTTAACCTCATCAATGAATATGCTTTCCAAAGGTTTGTTACTTAGTTAAAAGTGTAGATATCATCAACACCTTTCGTCTATTTTATCATCAAGATATTTTAAACGGTTTTTGAAATAAGTACATTCCGGTTTTGTGCACTGGGCAGTTATCTTATAAAGTAGCAAATATGATCCAATCTTTAAAACGTAAAACGTTATTATCAAATCAGTCAACGTTTTTTTACTCAGAAGCGCAAACAAACCAATTATTATTCTTAGTTATGGAAAAAATTGGCCTGCGGGCATAATTAGGATTTTGATTGTTATGTTGATAATAACACATAACAGATGGATTTTTCTCTAAGAACACTCTTGCCCTGTCAGGAATACGAAAATACAATACCCTTGTGAAGAATATATTTATTCGCTAAATGTTGATAACTGATAGCATATACAACACTCATGACCTGCGGAAGATTCGAGAACTAAGTATGAACAAACTTTTGGAATGTTTGATATTCATGTCAGCTGTAAATTCGTTTTTGATTATTGAATACTTTTGTATGATGTTTCTTTTCATGAAGAGAATCCAACATGAAACATTTCGCACAATTGTGTATAGAAAATATTTCTTCCTTTCATTAACATTCATATTTCCATCGTGATATACCTGCATGTAAAGCACAAGTGTAAATAGTGTACATTTGATGATATATAGGTCATTCTTAATTTGTAGTATGGTTAATGTTACCGTAACCTTTCTTTTAGGGTTGTATGTTGTATCACCCTATATTCCTTGTGTCGATGAGGATATAAATGTAGAGTATTTTGTGACAGAATAACATTTCATATTCTTATATCAATATTATCTGTATCGACATCGAATTATTACTCAATTTTCGATTGATTTTGTTTTTGATGGTTTATTAGCGTATTGTCGATTTGTAAAAACCTGCCCTAGAAGTAAAAGAATATTATAAAATTTCGTGATTTTCCCTTTCCCTTTTCACATTAACTTTCAACAGTAAAAGACAAGGTTAGTATGTATCTACTTCATAACCAAAGTTCTAAGATTTTGTTCTGCTTAAAACATAAATATCAATATATATATATATATTAGCATTGACAGCAGTTCAACATGTTAATTGTATATGCAATGATTAAACAAATCCCCCCTTTGGTTGTTAACTATTTTGACTTTTTTGTATATATTGACAGCTGTTTAAAGAAGATGCAATTGATGTTTATTTTGTAAATATTTATTAGTGAATATAGTTTTCTTACCAAAAATATTAATTGGTTGATTTCATGTTCTCAGACATTTTTGACTTCGGTCACCTGGAATAGGACAAGGATGTTCCTTCTTCCGTTTGTTATTTGATATTATGTTCTAATTTCCCTGTAATCGAACATTTGAAAGAAAATTGCTACGGAATCGTTGCCCGTGGTATAGAATGAGGTATTGGGTATTGACGACCGGTTATGTTTTCCTTTTTTGTGTGAATTCCGCTGTTTTTATGACATTTTTTGTCATATTTGTGAACCCAAAACTAAGTATACTTTGTAAAATACATTGAGTAATAAAGAACGATCACTCATGTTATACTTTGTAGTTCGTCGTTATCATTTGTGTACATTCTTCTCTCAATATGTTTTAAGGTTTACTTTAAAAAATACCAAGCGATGAAATCTAGGTTGACACGTTATGTAAAGACATCACCAACAACACTAAACAAGTATACGATCGGGAGTATGTGATTACCATCCACTTCTTAGAGTAGGCTTGAAATCGAGAGAAACGGGAGGAGAGATGGGCAAAAAACACAGTCTCAGACAGTGATAGAACGATGAGGGAGAAACGGGAGGAGAGATGGGCAAAACACAGCCTTAGACAGTGATAGAACGATGAGGGAGAAACGGGAGAAGAGATGTGCAAAAACACAGTCTCAGACAGTGATAACAAGATGAGAGAGATGGGCAGAAACACAGTCTCAGACAGTGATAGAAAGATGAGAGAGATGGACAGAAACACAGTCTCAGACAGTGATAGAACGATGAGGGAGAAACGGGAGGAGAGATGGACAGAAACACAGTCTCAGATAGTTATAGAAAGATGAGAGAGAGATGGGCAGAAACACAGTCTCACACTGTAATAGAACGATGAGGGAGAAACGGGAGGAGAGATGGGCAAAAACACAGTCATATACAGTGATAACAAGATGAGAGAGAAACGGGAGGAGAGATGGGCAGAAACACAGTCTCAGACAGTGATAGAACGATGAGGGAGAAACGGGAGGAGAGATGGGCAGAAACACAGTCTCAGACAGTGATAGAATAAAGAGAGTAAGAGGAGCGATAGACAGACATGGAAAAACAGCATTCATAGAGACAGAGATAGACGCAATCAGAGAGAGATAAATGATTGGCATGCACAGACAAAGGGAATTCATACAGTGAGACAGAGATACGAATGATTGACAAAGACAAAGAGAATTTTTAGAGAGAGAGAGAGAGAGAGAGAGAGAGAGAGAGAGAGAGAGAGAGAGAGAGAGAGAGAGAGAGAGAGAGAGAGAGAGAGAGAGAGAGAGAGAGAGAGAGAGAGAGAGAGAGAGTTGAGAGATCGACACACACAAAGAGAATTCTTAGGGAGAGATGAATGATTGACAGATGCAGACACGAAGACGTCATAAATGAATTCGTTACTGACACAGAAAACAAAAGAATTCACATACAAAGATGAGAGATCGACACACATAAATATGAGAGATCGACACACACACAATGAGAATTCACAGAGATGAGTGAAAGACAGAGAGAGAAAGGCAGAGATGGCGAAAATACAAAGAGAGAAAATAAGCGTAAAAAAGAATATTTTAAGAAAAAAAGAAATATGTATATTTGTTCATAACGTTAACATACACTATCAAAATATTGTGCAATAGTTATTTTAAAAGTCAGACAAGTACCTGTCATTTGAAGAACATTTTCGTACAGATTTCAGATAAACACACTAATAAAGATAAGGGATGAAAAGTAGTAGATAAATTCATAGTATACTCTTCATGACATTTAAATAATGATATGAAATATCCAATCAATTTTTTTATATAGAAAAATCAATAACATAACTATGTATACATTGATTCAAAAATAAAATATGAGGTCTTTTCTCCATCTGATATGTTAATGATAAATGAAACAAAAAAGATACACTGATAATAAGGACTCGCTTTCCAATAGCGTATACATGCACCTTATTTTATTTAAGAAATAAAGTTCGCTCTACCCCAATGTGTTTTGTAATAAAGTATAGTTTTGCCCTGAACTATTATAGTTAAAGCACGAGGACGGTAGTACAAAACACATTGGGGTAGAGCGAACTTTATTTCTTTTCTAAGATGCTAAAATGATCTTTACAGGGACCACTCTGATTTTAATAATCTCGAAATAAAATATAGTGTTTACGTCGCTCACATTAATAATCCATGAACACGGCTAACTGTTGGCTATTCCAAGTATAGAACCCAACCCCTAGTTTAAAACGACATTTAGTTGGTTAAAGCTCTGATTGTTGCAGTTTTGCACTTTAACTTTTTCCTTTATTCAATTTTGAATTATATTTTCTGCTTTTCTTTTTCTTCAAAAACTTAAACAAACAAATTAACACCTCTTGGTTTTTAAAAAACCTTTACTTTTACAAACTCTTGTCGTGCGATTATGCAGCGCTGGCCACATTGCCCATATAAGGCTTGTCACGTGGTCAACATTCCACAAAGAATTATGGGTAATGTTTGTTTTGGAAGCGTGATGGCGGACTGAATCCTGACATCTATTTTTTGCTGCTGTCATAAACGTTGAAGGTGATGCTTTAATCTCTTATATAAGCAGACTGTTCGGGCTGTACACCCAGAATTATATAATTATTAGGTTGACCTGGTAGAGACGGTTGACGTGAACCAACGTCACAGTCACACGGGGCGCCGTGACCTGACGCGAAACAACAGTCGACTGTCGACAAGCATTTGCTTTCCTTTCTTATTTCCGGTAGATAGAACTAAATGATTCGAAACTAGTCACCATTATAAGAAATATTATCGACAAAAGCGCCAATACGATAGACATAAAGGGACAAGCCATGTTGATCGAAAGAACCGAGATGAAAGGTTACCATGGCCGCGTGATCACGAGGGGGCAGCGGGGAAGAGCGGATATAACGTCATTCAATTGTTACGTCATGAAAAAACTATACCTTTATTGTCTGATAAAGTACTTTTTTTCGATTGTTCTAACCGCTAGGCATCTTAGAATCAGCGGTAATTTTTAGTTAACCCAAAACTGAACAGAATTCCCTTTACACTAACATTGGTTACATGACAATATTAACTTTAAAACGCTTCCTTCTTGTTTCAAAGTAGAAGAAATTCTAATTGGTTTCACAAAAACTATTTCGTACTATAAATCATCATAGTTATTCAGCATTTAGCATGTAAGTGAATTAATTGACATGAATACTATTATTTGCATGAAAATATGAAAATTTACTATCTATGGATTTGATGACGTGACTTTTCATTGAAGGCAAATATTCACATCAATTTTATCTAAATAAACAATTTGAAATACTTGGGCATTTAAAGAGGATGAGGAATTCATATTCATCCAAACGATTCTAAGACAGAGATACTTGTTGAATGAAAATTCATTTCAATTACCTTGTTGGTACAAGAGCATAATTACATAAGTATAATAATTGAAATTTGAAACATCTAATGTGGTAGGTTGTATGATAATGGTTAGTATTCCTTTATGTCAGTGTATCATATTTAGATTTTTAAGGGAGAGATGTATAGTACAGGATGAATATGTCTTTAAAACGATAAAAAATCTAAATGACAGATTGATAGCTCCTTTACTCATTACAACTCCTCACAATACACATTTCAACGGTAGATAGTGCATAGGGAATATTTCCGAAAACCACTGTGTCTAAATGTTTACTTTAAATTATTATTTGTTTTACTAAAATTTGTTCATAGATTAAAGGTCGTATCAAGGTAGTTTACAAGCAACTTTGTATGACTAAAGGCTTTCAACTCCATACTTTTCTTATTAAGCAGTTGCATTGAGAAATATTATTTTCCATTAAATTACTGAGGTTACTGTTCGATGAAATTGAATTATATTCTTCCTGTTATCTCGTAATTTCCCAAATAAATTGCAACGAACTCTGTCACTATTATTTCAATTATGAGACTGGCAATTTTGTGTACTTTTTGTACTTTCTCTGCATGGGCTATCAAATATTGTAATTATCAATCTTGATCGTTCTGAAATCATTTAATAGACGTAAATAGAGGATATAACATGAGCTCCCATGTCAGAAAATTTAGGATATTACATTAGCTCCAATCTCAGAAAAAAATACTATACGAGTTTAAATGATATTGGCTTAGGCGACACATAAACAGTATTTAATCATGGTTTTAATTTATGAATATGATAATTTGGCCACGGATTACCGTTCTAGTTATTTTTGAAGTAGAGAAGTAAATATAAAAGGCAACAACTAACGTAGACTGGCTACCAAATTGATACGTACCTAGGACATTACGTCATAGAATAAATGTGACGTCATGATATTGTTAGTGACCCAAAATCACCATGACAACTAATATTGTAAAGTAAGGTATCGTATGATGTTTTTTCTCAATAACTTTGAATAATACACACAATAAGTGAACATTTCCTAGTTTCAGGTGAAATTACTCCCAAATGTGACAATCCGATCACAATATCTAACATATTTTTTTATTCATACATATGATGGGAATTTTAGAAACATATTCACAATTAGCTATTAATGTGTTAAATCAAAAGTTGATAAGAATTAGAAACAAACCATATACATGTACACTGATAGTACATGAAAATCAGTAACAAATGAGATATACCAGACTACACGAGTCAAATCTAATAGCTAAAAATTATACTAGACCAACGCTAGTAAAAACAGGCTAGATCAAAGCTAGTCTCAAAACAAAGAGGCAGTTTCATTACAATACAAATTAGCAGCTAATGCACATTACCGAAGAAATTAAACATCAGTGTTAAGTCTGTATATAGCCGCAAAACCTTAAACTGCTGATCAAAATGTCTCAACTAAATGTTCAAGGGACTTTATCCCAGGTTCTATCTCACATATCTCTCATCAGTTCAGTGACAACTTTCAATAAAGCGTGCATAAAATATGAAATTAACGTTTGCATAAATGATGAAAACTACCGAAAATAATTAGCGTTTAACGTTCGTGTGTTGTACTGCTAATCAACCGGAATTAAACTTTTGGCAAACTTGAGGCATGCAGAATGCAACCTCTCAGGCTTCTGTAGAGTTTGTAATTGCCTTCTTCTGACAAGTGAACGCCATCAACACTGAAAATATCATGGGAAGAATTGAACATTTTTTTATGCTGCCAAAAGTACAAACCTGTCTCCGGGAGCATTACCTTCAGGTACTGATTAAATTGAACCCGTTTTGTCTCATAGTCGACCGCTACAGCACTATCAGACAACCTAGGGAATTCTTCACAAATATATAACTTCAAAATATTGAAATCATCCTTCATTTTAGCATTAAATCCAATTTCAAAGACCTACTCGGTCGAGTGCCAAAATAGAAGTGAGGAAATAATATCTCCGCGTTTACAGCAGATTGATATGACGTCATTAAATTACGTCATGTCCGTTAAAGCCCAAATATTTTGCGGGAAATAAAGGACCGGTTCCCTAGGCACGCTTCGCTGCGCTGCGCGACTCGGGGCCCCGTCTAAGTGGTTTTCGTATAAAAACATTTTAAGTTTTAAAATTGCATATATTTACCTACAGCCTTCAATATAAGAACACGACCACCATCGATTCCATTTTAATCAAGCGGCTTTAAAAAGACACTCCGTGATTGTTTTAGTCACCTATTGACCTTATGCTTAAAAGTATCATTTTAATGTTAATCGGTTAAATAGGACGATATATAAAGGTAAAATCGGTATTCTGATCAAATACAGGATATAGACTTGCGGGAATTAATCAAACGTAATCTTGGAAACATATCTAAAGCAGATAGAAGATTAACTATGATGTATTAGTGTTTGACGGGTTATAAAACGTGTACATTCATGAAAATGGTACTTGTGATATTGCTTCATATACATCATAGTGTTGTTCATTTTCCATTAACATTAATTTTCGTCATGTATTCTGAGGAAGGTGTGAATGAATAACATCATAATTTGTGTTTCAACTCAATAAAAGGCTATGAAATTGAGGGGTGTCTCTTTAAAGGCATATTTAAGCTGCAAAGCACATCGGTGAGAGGTCTTCAATCTGACATAAATTGGGGTATGACAATAATGAATAACCGATAAGGTCAGAAATAAACATGCTTCGCAGAGTTTTTAAAACAATGATATTTTGACTAATTGATAAACAATTTTATATTTCGAAATTTTGTTTCCTTTATAGAGACAGGTTAAAATGTAAAACGCGTAATAAAAAAATATGTTGAGAAAAAATTAAACTTACCCATTTTATAGGATTAAATTTGGATGATTCAATGTTATCGTGTATTTGTAATGAAAACAAACGCTTAGCCAGAGGTGATGAGATTGTAATGCTCTGTAGTGAGAAACGATGGAAACAGGCGTGCATACAGGTCACTTTTAGGGATTTTACGTACGCTTTACATTACATCTGTCTCAGCTGGTACCGAAGCTACACTACGGTTGGATCAAGCAGGCAATATGGGGATTTATTGCTATAGTTATTCAGACATTGTTGTTTACCTGTTGACAAATGGTAGAAAAAAATGTTAGATAAGATGGATGTAATGTAATGTAATTATTCCATTTCATGTTATATACAAAAGTGACACAGAGTATGTTTCATGATTTTAATGTTGCTTTAGTAAGAGCCAAAATACCTTAAGACCTGAGTTAAGTCAAAATCGCTTTCCTAAACTTGCATCTTAATCTCTAAAATACAAAATTATAATACTTTTTGTTTTCAATAATAATCGGAAAACTGTCCTATACATGTCCACTTTACGTCTTTTTTTAGTTAAACAACCTACTTAACACTATAAACCAATGTTTTTTAACAACAAGTAACGCTCGATAAGATGACACCATTTAAGAAGTATCCATTAAATCTTGTACTTCATTACTACTACAACTTCTAGAATGCTACTATAAGAGTTCATTTAGCAAACACGTTGTACGTCGCCTAGTCATCTATCATCATATCTATGTTTATAATAATGAGTAAACATAGGTATCATTAGCCTACATCGTCGGCATATCTGAGCCGTATCAGCCCGAGACAGCGAGAGCTTACTGATGGTACAAAGTGCGAGGTTGAGTGTGCTTCGGTTGTGTTTAGTTGCACGCTTTTTGTAATGCTCACTGAGAAATGTTCCCGACGTTAGCGTAAATTAGCAACCAAATATTCGCTGAAACGCAATTCTTATCATTTGATAAGCCATCGTGACACAAGATGGCGTCTATGTAAATTATCCTGTAACTGGTAAGTATAATGTTATTTTTATGACTTATTTACATAGTTTTAATTATCATTAGAATCATAAATTTTTTTCAACTCATATGGATAAAGTCTTATACCCGGTAAGTATGATTTCCACTGATAGGAAAAAGCATTGTCCCATGTTTAACCACTATAGGTGTATGTCTTGATGAGGTTTAAAATCACAAACGATTGGTTATCTCGGTATTTACGATACCATTCTTTCCATAAATTCACTTTTTCACTTTTACTGACTATTTGAAATGAGCAATTGCAAAGTTAACTATATTATTATGGTAGGACATCACAATTGATAATATATATATCATCGAAACATTAAAAACTATACCGGTTTTGACAAATTGATATATTTGGCTGAATAAAGTTTTAATTTGAATCGCTGGTAACGTTTATTGTGTCTGGTTGTTTTCATTGATTATGACCACAAACAATTCGCCGTGAGTTTAAACTATTGTTTATGTACTTTCTGGATATTCTTCTTAGTGATTCCCAAATTGGTTGATTTACAAAACATATCACCAAAAGATTGTTGTTTTGCTTTTAATAAATGTCACATCTTAATTCCTTTCAAAGACGTTGTGTGACCATAAACATTTTTTTTTCAGATCAGTAATGTCTTCAACAGTTAGGATAGACGAGAATTTCTTCACCTGTAGTATCTGCAATGACGACTACAACGATCCTCGGTCCCTACCCTGCCTCCACAGCTTCTGCCGGGTCTGCCTCTGCCAACACATCAGCTTCTCTGCCCAGCGAGCACCGCCATCTTTTCTCTGCCCAGTTTGCCGGCAGACGACTCCGGTTCCCGCAGAGAATAGGCCAATAGATTGCTGGGCTGACTTATTCCCTGCAAACTTCTGGTTAAAGGATTTGATGAGTCAAGCATCAGGTTCCAGAGAAGCATCAGAAGGTTCTGCAGAAGCATCAACAGAAAAACGAAAATGTCCAAACCATCCTGAGCAAGAGCTATGTATGTTCTGTACGTCCTGCAGAGTTCTAGTTTGCAATGTTTGTATGGTATCTAAGCATATTCATTGTCAGTTCGTCAATTTGGATAAGAAGACTGAATGGGAGAATCGGGACTTGAAGACGTGTGTTGAGAGATTAAGAAAAGAGATTGTTTCAACTCAAAGGGTTAACAATGAGCTCGAAAATGAGCTGACATATTTATCACGTCAGAGAGAAAAGGCAAGAGTTGCTATTGAGAGCCATGCTGGCAAGTTCAGTTTGATGTTGGAGAGAGCTAAAAGAAAGCTATTCAGTCGACTCGATGAGGACTACCATGAATTAAAGAAAGATATGGACAAACAACTTTCAGCAGATAGTGTTCGTCTTCAATTTCTGAAACGGCTGAATATTGATTCAAGAGAGTTCATCCAATCAGTATCACGACCGGAAACTTCAAGTCAAGCGGGGGAAATTACAAAGAAGATAAACGAGGCTATGCTATCTTCCAGGTTAGAAAAGAGGCCAACGTTTGAAAGAATGAGAGCATCATTTGCTCCGGACTTTGCCTGCCTGGAGAAGGACCTCAGCCTTGGGACAGTGGCTTTCTACAACTCGAAGGTCCTTGCTACAGAAGATGCTACACCTACACTGACTAGATCACAATCCACAGTCCAGCTCAGAAGAAAAATATCAAGAGACTCTCTTTTCAAACGTGCCTCTGTTCCCGAAGGATTAGCAAGAAATCCTACCCAGGGAGAAGTGAACTCACATCAGAATGAAACAGATGATAGCCAAAATTCGTCTCGAAATGAATCTATCAATGCAAATCTTCATGATTATGTCACTCAACCCGACTCACGTTTAAGAGCTGTGGCAAGCATGAGATCAGAAGTGGGTCTGAATTCGAACAAAGGATCGGCTATGTCACAGTCCATGGAGGAGAATTACACGAGGCCAAATTTCTTTGTTGAAGAGACGGAGTCTGGGGACGAAGAACCAGTGGGAGAGGACGGGAGCAGTGATGCAATCAACTCTCAAATGAACCCACCTAATGATGGGACGCCTCTGATTCCGTCTCGTGTTGTCAGTAGAATATCCTTGATATCAGCCGAGGATGGGCAAGTCCCTGATATCACCAGCGTGACAGCGCTACCGGATGGTCAGTTCATGGTTACAGATTCTGCAAACATGTCTATCAAGGTCGTGAGAAACAGGTCAGTTTGTTTCACGGTTTGCTTGGATGATAGACCCTTTGGTATTGCTGCAGCATCTCCTGATAGAGTTTTGGCAAGTCTTCCCGTTTCAAAAAGACTTGTCGTCGTTTCTACCGGAAGTATACCAAAGGTTGTCACGAAGCTTCAGGTTCAGAGGAGTTACCGTACTTTGATGCCATATCGCTCTGGAATCGTAGCTGCAGCTTGTGCTGTTACGTGTTGCATTGACCTGGTGACCCTCCAGGGCAAGGTCATGAAACAGTTCTGCGTTGGGAATCATCCTGTGAAATCCATAGCATTTTGCGTTGATGCTAAACAAGAAATAACGCTTTGGGAGTCCATGACGTCATCACTGGTTTCCGTCTCAAAAACTGGATGTCGAGCTACAGAAGGAAAATGTGATGTTTTGAAAGGAAAAGAAGTCACATGTCTCGCTTATGAGACTTCCGGTCTCTATTATGCATTACATGACGGAAGGGTCGCCATGGTAACGAGGAAAGGAGATCATTGCGGTTTGCTTGCCAATGTTTTCTCGTGTCAATGTATGTGTGAAAAAGGTTCCGGTTCTTTATTGGTTGTAGAAACTGGAGGGGAATGCAAAGAACTTGGGTTTTAAAACCACCATCTTTAGATATGACATATGGTCAAAACAACAGTGTGAAAAAGATTAACTTTTCAACATCGAAAGTCTTCAACAAGAAAAAAAATTTATAACTTCGACATGCATTGTACATAACATCCTAGAGACGTATGGTTAATAGTAGATTTTTACATATAAAGTAAACCGTGATTATTTTCTAAAGGTTATGCTTGAAGCATTGTAATATAACATTGTGTTCAGGAAATCCAATTTAAATTTAAGATGTGTTTAATAAATAAAATCGACAGATTATTTTCATTAAGTGTTTAATCATTTAGTCTGAAAGTATAATAACGTTCCCACAGGGATCATAAGGAAGAGTACCGGTACATACGTGAATGAGCATTTTTGTGTCAATGTTCTTAGTGTCAACTAAATGAATACACGCTTCCACATTTCAAAAGGGCATAAGTGGCCTGAAATATTTTCTCCTCAGATAATGTTTTAGATAAGGCGCTTTAAAATCACATTGATTTTCTGTCGTTAACGTTGTGAAACAGTCAATTGATAAATCATTATGGAAGCGGAATTGAAGCGGAAGCTCAATCATTTTGAAGAGAAATTAGCTTGAAATTTGACCTTGAGAAAATGACTTAATTATGATAAAAAAAAACACAACAAAGATACTGGCCGCGGTTTCCTGAATTTGTTTTTATGTTTTGTCGACAAACAATAGAAAAAGTTTCAGTGCCTTCCCTCATCGGTATCCATTCAAACATTACCCATTCCCTTGAAGAGACACTCGTGAGATGATTGAGTCAATTTATCTAGGTTTTCATTGAATACAAGTAACGAACATAATAAAGAATATATATATATATATATATATATATATATATATATATATATATATATATATATTAAAAAGAAGAAGATGAAGTTGAATTACATTTGGCAAACGTTTTTAATATATATATCATTTGGGATAAATATGGAGGTGTATTGAATTGAGTCATTATACAGCATTTAGACTTGTATCAAAGCAAAACAATATGTCATGAAAACCATATCAGAGTGTCTCTTTAAGAGAGGATATATATTACAGCTACAGCTAAATAATGTTTACCGTAAGAAACATAAAGAGCTGCTGGCTCGTCTATCAAGTTGAAGGAGGAAAGCAAGCGAAACCACATTCACTTTAATTTTCATTGGGATGAGCAAAACCCTCTATCTTGAACTTATCTTGGGCACGGTACTCACTCGGCTAGATCGACATTGCCTCTAATGCACGAAACAGATGACAAAAATTTGATTAAAGACATTATAGAACGTCTTGATACGCTCCGATTTTAAAAATATCTTCAGCTTCACACGTAATCTTGCTTTCTTGATTCGGGAACGAATTGGAATCAGATTAACTAAATATCATCATATCAAAGGCTTTATTTATTACGGGCTGGGTACATCAAAATGTAAGAGAGAACATCGTCATCAATAGCAAGACTTAAATACACAGCTGATTTCAGGTATATTTTATGAATGCTTCAATCATTTCTTTATCGATTCTACTGCAGGTCAGTATCGTTTCTACTTAATGTCATATGAGAAAATAGATTTTTTTTTTCATTTTACGTGTTTGTTTCATTTTCTGCAAAGTTAATTATCAAAATGAATACGCAAAAACAGTATTATAGGCCCTACTACTTAAAAGGGAACAGTGTATTATGTTATACTACAATGTTTGATCGATATCTGTCATACTGAACAACTGCGAAACGAATTTTATTAGTGTTACTGGGGGTTTTTTTTAAAAAGGAATAAAGTACTTGAAAATCCAGATTCGAACCATTGAACAATGTCTCGCGTTTAGCAATTTTCGTGATGACAGTACTCTCCAGCGAAGGAGATTTCAGAGTCTATTCTCCGTACAGGGAAGTGAGGACTCGCTGCTGTAAAATTTAACGGTAATCTTTGATAAGTAATGCACGGAGTATGATGTCGGCGGGATATTATGAAACAAATTGCGGGAACTGGATTAGGATGGGTTGTTTACCTGAGAATGGATTATACGTATCATTTATAAACACCTGCAATGACAACTAATCGCATACAAGGTGTTTTGGGATCAATTTCTAAGCTATTAGAATGTGCGATATGGTAAGTAAACATCCAAAATACTGTAAACAAAATATCAGTTAGTCTCTGTAGGTGTCACGGTGACAGTGTCGGAATCGCGATTTATAGTGACAACATAAACAAACCTAACACATTCTTAATTATCTTTTAGTGATTGATTCATTAATCGTTCCTGATAATGTCTTTCATAATGTAACACTGAACATTATATTTTGGATTCGGAAATTATACTATCTGACCAAATCATTGTGTAAGCCTAAATAAAAAAGGGATAGAACATCCTTTTTTCTTACTTAAGGCTGACATGTAGAAATTGTTTGAGAAATTTTCATTCTGATGTGTTTTCAGATCAATAGTGTTTCAGAATTTGAATTTAGTTTTATATAACTAATATACTTTTCATTTGGTTTAAACATATTTTATTAAAGAAAATTTAATTGGGATTGGTGAACAAGCCGAAGGGCTTATTTTAACACCGCTCCCATACAACATGTGATACAAAATGAAAGAAAATGCGACATCATCGATGTTGATCCTTATGTAAACAATATAAATATACATTCATCAATTACAAGATTAATATTATAGTTTAAGTAGACAGTAATGGTTTGGTGTGTCTAGCAACCCATTTGTATACATATGAATAAATACTTTTCATTTCAGCCTTGATTTACTGAAAAACCCTGTCACAACAAAATGTAACCATAGCTTTTGTAGGTGAGAAAGAAATTCTTTATTATACAGATAAATGCTATGCAGAAAGTTCTGATAATTTCATAAACTCATTTATATGTAAATTGAATTCATCTAAAATTTTAATGTATATATCTATGGGTTTCGCTTATATTATTTTGATTAAAACAATATCCTGAATTGTTCTTTAAAGTTATCTTTTTATAGGCCTATTGTTCAATTAGAATAAATTAGCACTTTGCATGGTGTACTTTGTGCTACAAGATTTTCAAAGCTTTAGCAATGCAAGGGAAGCAACTATTTTTAAAATGTTCTGCTAAAAATATATCATGATTTTTTATCCATCCGTTTTTAGATTCTGCCTCACAGAGTTTCTTAAGAACAAGAAATCCGTCCCCTGTCCACTCTGCAATGTAGCTGTCACTAAAAGGTGAGCGGTATAATTGGCAGTGATAGATATCTCAATTTCACTTTGTTTTGTTGATCAATTAATTTTTGAGAGGTGATGGTGGATTCTATATTATAAACATCATGATACATATCATATCTTTAGGTACAGGTATCATGACATCACTAATATCGCATTGTATTGGGAATCAAGATTCTTGATCTAAAAAAGAATAAATTGTCCACTTTCTGCATCGTGATACAAAGTTGACTTTAGAAATGTTAATTTCTTTAAAATGAAGGTATCCAAAAAAAGCTCATACATCTTTATTCATATGAATAAAAGACTCAAAATAGGGTATCGAGAAATAAGTTGTATTGAATGGTATCCTTCTTACATATTTTGATGTGTATCCCATCGTCCAATATCTGTATTGTCAGGACACTATCAGATTATCTATCAGCCTGTAAGCTTCGAATAAGGGGTGTGACAATACATTGAACTGTCGATGTATTGCAATTATCATCTTTGCAATAGTACTCAATGGATAGAGAACACAAAAACTGCATTGAAAGAAAGGTAAACTATCGATAGTATCAAAAGTGTGTTTTTTCCAGGTTTATGAGGATAAGAATATGATATGTATGGTCAGATGTACAAGTATTCAAGCAGGTTCAGTTAAATTCATTTCACATCAAAAAGGCTCCAGTAGAGAAATATGTTAAAGAGTGGTAAACCCTAGTTTCAACGGAGTTAATGGCTGAAATTTGTTTCAACAATCAGATGTTCCTAATCAACTCTTGGAATCGCTGATGAAATATGCTTTTGTTTAGACCCAAAGCAATCGCAATAGTTGGTCACAATAGTCTATCGCTCTTTCAATGGTAAGTTGCAAGAAACTATCGCTATCCCTATAGTCCAATGAGGTCAATAATAGAAAATAAAGGTTTCAAAAATACCTTGTAGAAGGAGAGTTATAAATATTATTTCAGATACAAGTTTTTTATCATTTTTTTATTAATCATAATATTTTTACTACATGCAGGAGTCTACAGGACCAAGATCAATTGAACGAAATCGTAACACATGTCCGCACACTGATTGCAGGCTATCAACAAGATACTGGCGAGTTTTGTAAGTACAAATCTAGTAGAAAGTAATGTATGTATGTAGATTATATATATTCATATATGTGTCAAACCATAAATATTGAGTAACAGTCCATTTTTCTATATAAGGTGTTTAATAATTTATATATCAATAAAAACTTTCATCAACTTTGTGAGTACCAGTTTTATAAGAATTCCTTTCTTTAGGGATGAAGAAGTGTATGACTGTTCATTTGAAACCATGTACATTATTTGACACAATTAAGTCCTCTCCCATATGTATGAGCACCTGTTAACCATGTTTTCAATTTATGAACTTCTTGTCACTTTCAGTTATCGCTTCACAGTGATAACCTAGGCAGATTCTCACTGAAAACACATTTTGAGTCCCTCTCTTCCATAAGTTACATTAAAAGTTTACCTTTGGCATTTACACTATTGTCTTTTATTCCAAACAGCAACTAAAACCTATAAATGCTTTTGAAAAAAGTTTATTTAGGTGGCAGGATGTGTATTTATTTTGCATCTATAATATCAAGACATTTAACTCATTCCATTGAATTTTGTAAATGGTAAGCCATTTTAATAATCGCCATACTTTTTAATTTTCTACGCATACAGGGAAAGAAATTCAACTTAATCATGAATGGTTTCATAATTGCAGTCAGTCCACCGAGAGTAAACCATGATGTGAATGCATTCTTCCCGTCTACCCCAGAAGCAATCTTTTCACAGAGGGAGCAAGCTTCAAACAGAAGACAGGTTGGTATTTTACTGGTGGTTTGTGTGTTCGGCTTCGGATGGAGAGGTCCGTGGTTCGTATCCCACCAGGGGCTTGTCTGCTTTGTCTGTAGTAGAGAACTGTTCTACATGCAGTAAGGTTTGGGTGCAATGATACACTGAATGTCAGCGCAGTACCACCCATGGTGTGCTAGTTCTAGCCGATGCTCGCAGGTTTCCCTGCAATAATACTAGCAGCCCTGACATAAGTGAAATACTCTTGAAAGCGCCGTTAAACCCCAAATCACCTCACCTATTTTACTTGTATTACATAAAGCCTTGTGAATTTCAGGATAGCTTCAACAATCAGCCATTTTTTGTAAGAGTGAGAAGGTTGGGGTAAGGGTCTGGAAGTCAAAGGTTTTTTACTTATCCAAGTTTACATTTCACTTACTAAAACAATCACTAAGAATCAACAACTTGCTTCTTTTTCAAAACAACCTTAGTTGGTTGACTTTTTGACAAAATTCTGTAACATGATTTTGGTTAAAAAAGTACTTTAAGTTCATTTTTGATTCTCAAAATTGTTTTTGTAACCTCGTTGGTAGCGTAATAAAAGGTTTTCAAGAGGGAATATATTTCCTATTTCCGGCATGTTTTTCAGTCTAGTTGTGGTTCTTAAAATTTTATTCAATCTGAGAATTTAAAGTTATTTCATGAGAAAATATGGTCACTGTGTGCTAGTTACAAATATCCCTCCCGATAATCTTATTTCAAAACCAAAAGCAGATATGCTGATAATCTCAATAAATGTACTGAAAGTACAATTGTTTATAGTTAGTCATGATTAATTGCATCTCAAAATTCTTCATATTTCATCAACCTTAATAATCATAATAATGATAAATTATGCTTGTTATTAGAAGAAATAGCTTATTCTTAACATAATCATGATTAACTGCACAATATGACACCAGTTCATAAAATAATCTACGTTTCAGACGAGGAAAAATGGTAAGAACCACACACAGTCTTCAGGTCATAAGGAGGAAAGAAAGAGGTTAGTTGCCTAAATATTTTTCTAAATTATGACATCAAAAGATTACCTAAAAAATTGTTAATTTTAACTGAAATTCTGGTTCTGAGTCCCATTTTCTATTTTTAAAAATCCTTCTGTAATATAAGAATAATCAACAAGATGCGAGGAATTACGGTTTATCTGTCCTGAGTGGATTATTGAGCTTTAGCGAGGAATTTATCAAAATAATTGACGAGATAAACCGTATTTCCGAGTATTTAATTGGTTATTCTTTTTCTTACCCAAGTCAAATCTAAGAATATTTACGGTACTTTTGGAAAATACCTTTGTGAAGGGAGTAAACTCGGTCATTGAATTCATGCACGACGAACAACGATTATGTTATGGCGCAGTTAAATGTAGTCTCTGCAATTAACTACATGTTTGTGGATCATACATTAAGCAAGACAATCCTAGATGAACAAAATAGTAAAACATTTTACATTGACATACGAAATTAAAAATAATGTTTGTTTTGAAGTCTCTGTGACACGGGTACGCTCGACTCACTGAAGGAATGAATAGAAGTAGTTCTGTCAGCCAATCAGATCTCAAGTTATTTTTAAAAAAACTGTAATTCTGTAACTGTAATGACCATTATGAAAACTTTAATACCCGGCATATTTGTGCCCGCTTGGGTATGAAAATATCATAATTGATACAACATAAGATAACTATAAGAACGCTAATCAAAGATTCCTGAGTCTGATCATGAATATCAGAGGATTGTCTTTAAGTTTGGCTTTTCAGATTCTGTAACTTAGTATTAAGGGCCTAAGTGCAGTTGTTGCAATGAATGTAATTAAATTTCCAGTTATTGGCCAGCTCAAGTCTGCCGTAATTCATGATACCTGAAATATCCCTCCTCAGAATGACCAATCAGTAGATAATTTATCACCTTTGTATCAACACTTTCTTCATGTCTTATTCCAGAACCATTGGAGAAAATGGGGACGCACCTTCAGAGGTTGAAGAACCCAAAGAGCAGCAAACAATACGTAGAGGCAACAAGACAGAGACAATTACAAGAACTAATTCTAGAAGACAAAGAACACGATCGGGAACAAAGTTTGCAAGTGGGGCAAATGAGGAAACCGCATCTAATGAGGAGTTACCTGCCCTTGAATCAAGAACTAGTGAGAAGTCAAAAGAGGAGGTTGAGAAAGAAGAAGCTTTGTTGCGGTACCTTGACCAGGGTTCTTGTGGAGTAGCCAGCGAGGATGGAGATGATTTGCCAAGTCATGGGTCTGCAGCCGGAATTGCAGAGAATGATCTTAAAATTCAAAAGTCTCCTGGAAGGAGGAATAGAGATAAAAACTGTCCAAGGAACCAAGGGTCTCCAGGAGATGACAGGAATCAAGCTGAAGATGGGGATGAGAATCATGAAAGAATGGAAGTGGATGATTATTCATCTGTCAGAGAAATTGCAGGAAATGGGGATTTGACTCCTGTTTGTGTTCTAGAGCAGTTGAGAGATGAAGTTATGAGGCCGGAAGTAAATTCTCGATTTCCAGCTGCAAAAGGGCAAAATTCTGCAAAAGAAGAGTACAATGGTCACAAATGTGATGTTTTGACTGTACAGGTCGACAATGATGTTCCAAAGCACCAAAATATTCTTGAATTGACACCTGAAATGGAATACGAAGGAGAAGAATGTGATTTGGGAGGTGATCTTCCTCTTTTTCAGTCCCAGGAAGTGAAGCTGAAAGAAAAAAGTTCAAAAGTAAAACTTAATATCTACTCTGGCAAGAAACTCGAGTCTGTTGGAACAAGAAATCGGAGAATACAGAAATCTAAGAATCACTGCGAAGAAAATTTTGATGATGAGAGTATGTTGAGCTTCTCAGAATCACCTGTTGAACGTCCTCAAGAATTTCGATCTCTCAGTCATGTGAAGACGTACAGTAAGACTGCTGTACAGAAGAACCGAAAGTGTAACATGGTGAAACAATGGGTCCAGAAGGCTCAAACAGCTACAGACAACAACAGTTTCTCGGAAAGCGACTCCCAATTTAGCAGTGGGGAACTACGATCAAAAGGAAGACATAAGGACAACAAAGGCACAGACTTTGACAACTTTGGTTTCAATGCCATTGAAGACTCAACACAAAGTTCCAAGACTGACATTCCTGACCATGTTGTTCCAAAAAGAAAGAAAATCTTTAAAACCAAAGTCAGAGAAGTACCTCCAGAGTCTCCTGATCCAAACAAAGATGAACAGCAGAATTCCGATCCATATGAATTTAAGAGTAGTGGAACTGCTCCAAACACCAAACAGAAGAGAGGAAAGAAGAAGGATAAGCAGAAGAAGGCTGTGGTATCAAAACCTGACCCAGGTCAAAAGTTTGTCCAAAGGGAAGCTATAGAAGCTGTTGTTGAAGATGTTGAGGAACTGGATGATATTGAGGCAGATGTTCCCAAAAGGACAAAATCAAAGAAGGAAAAGCATGTTCATTTTGCTGTGAAGAGCCCAGAGCAAGAACTGAATCACTTGATGAAGAAGATTGGAGAAGCAGAGGATCATGACTTCCTCTTCTCCACCCAGGAAGCAAAGTCTAGTATTGCAGAACCAGAAGAAGAAGAAGAAGAATCTGGACTTCCTGAGGTAGACATAGAACCTATGGACAATGATTCCCAGGTTACTGCTGGTTCAGCATCAGAGAAATCTCAGTCACTTTCAATTGTACGGCCAACACCACTGATGCCAACGAGTACCAGAAAGTTTCAGTCTCCCCCAAAGATTTCTAAAAAGCAGGGTAGTTCTAGAAAGACGCTGTCAGAGCAGGGGCAATCATCAACGCCTTTGCCACAAACTGAGGAAGCCCAGAATACACAGTCTCTATCCATGATACCACCAACACCTCTTCTTCCAATTGAGGTCTTGGCAAAGGATCTGACAAAAAAACAGGATCAAATATCTGAAAAGGAACACTCAAATAAAGAGAAATCATCAATGCCTTTACCATCAATGGAGGAAACTGAGTCTCTGCCCATGATACCACCAAAACATCTTCCAAAGGTGGTTTTGCCAAAGGTGTCAACAAACCAAATGCAGTCTTCTAAGGAGACTGACATCATTTCTGTGCCACAGACTCCTTTGGTGGAGATGGAGGATATTCACCTGACAGACTCTGAATCCTGCAGCCAGATGCCTCTTCCTATTCCTCGAAGGAAGAAGGATAACAAGGATCACAAATCTCCTGGTAAGTGTTCAGGACCATCTCAAACATCACAAACACCAATTGCACAGAAAAGTTTCAAGAAACTCCTGACTGAAGATATTTTAAAATTCATAGCAAATATTAATGGATGACATAATATGAAATTGTTACAACCTCTAAATATCATTATCTTTATGTATCATGGCTGCTTTTAATGTATTGTGGACATGATCAGAAATATTTTAAGAATTTGAAAAAATGCCAAAACATTATAGTTTAAAAAATGTCTCATCAAAATGCAAATGATGTAAACATTGTTTGATAAATATCAGTTGACTTCATTTATCACAATTTCTGTGAATCCTTGGTGGTTGGGTATTTTGACTTTTTATTCTATTTGATTTATCGCACCATGTCATTGGATTTGTAATTCATTTGTTGGTTTTAAAGTTGGTTTGATAAAGAGTCTAAAGGTTTGTTCTGTTTAGATGGAAGTGAATGTCCGCAGCCCAGTTCTGATGATAGTTCCTCAACTGAAGACCTCAACATCACATCGGACCACACCCAGTTTGAGGAAGCTGATTTGGGTGAGAAAGGATCCACATTTATATCTGTATGAAATATTTGGAAAAAAATTTAATTGTATTTGTCTCCAGCTCAAATGCATTTAAATTCCCCCGAAATGGCAAAACTCTTTGCAGTTTCAATCACTGGCTATTTTAAGCTTGATTCAGCACCAAATTGTTTATTGATTCCAGTTTGGCTCGCCATCTATTGGTAGTCCCTCTAAGTTCAGGTGCAAAATGCTGAAGAGCTGGCACAGAAAAAGTGTTATAGCATAACTTGAATCATCCAGTGACAGAACCAGGCTGGAGGGGCCATAACAGAGGATCTTGCCTTTCAGGGAAATAACCTTTTGCATGATGTCCACTCTTTCTTACTTCTTGTGTTTTATTAGGAAGGAATATTTTTACTTTGATACACATGGTTCCAATGAAACAGTATTGAATGAAGTACAAGTGGTTTCACACTTTCTAAGTTTAGCTTCGGATTATGCCTGTTTTTAACATATTTTCTTTTTATTCATCAGAAATTCAACCAGAGGAAATTAGGAAACAGCTGTCACAGATGTCTCAAGACTCTGTGAATAAGGCATCCCAGAGCAATGCAGATTCAGGAAGACATTTGGAAGACAAGAATGCTCCTACAAACAACAAAAAAGCAATGAAAAATATCACAGGAACCAAAGTGCCTTCAGAAGCACCTGGAAATCATCCTATGGGTGATGATGAACTCATGGTTGTTCCGGGAACTCTTGAAAGTATTGAATCTCATAACAATCTGAAACAATCTAGAAAAAGTATTCCAAATGGAGTTTATGAACAGGAATGTACAGATTTAACAACTCAATCCTCTCTCGATATCATTGGAGATACCTTACAATGTTCTGGAAGATCTACCAGATCAAATAGAAGTCAAGCAAGGCCAAAAGCAAAGGCTTTGGGAAGAAGGCAACGAGCTACAAAAAAGATTTCAAGAAAGACTTCGATTGAAGATGACCCGATTGAAATTAAGGACTCTGATGAAGAAAATGTTGGCGAGGTTGAGACTCTTGAGACTAAAAACAATAGAATTAAATCTCCAGCTAAGTTTCCTGGATCAGAGGCATCCACTTGTCCCGAAATACAAACAAACTTGTCAGAGAAGATAAAATCTAGTACTCAAACACAGACTTCAATGAATGCCAGAAGGAATTCAACAGTTCAGGTTGATAGCCAGGCTTCAACACAACCAACCTCTCTGGAGAACCTCCAGGATGTCCAGACTCTGCCTCCAGAGGATGCCATGGAAGATGAGGATGTCATAGACAATGATGATAATCCACATTCAGATTCTTTGGATGCCAAGAAGGACCTTCAAGAAGAACAAGAGAACACTGCTTCTAACATTCCAGAAACAATAACCCAGTCAGTTAGCCTTTTGGAACCTCTTTGTGAAGAGCAAGATGAGACTGAAGTTAACATCCTTTCAGGACAATCAGTGGAAGCCTCCACCCTGGAGAGTGTATCAATCCTGCATGATGGAGAACCTTTGAAGGAAGGATTTCAGGATGAGGCTTCAGTTAAAGATTCCTGTGGAGCTTCAAAAGACCTCATGAGAGGCAGTGCCAATAGAAGACAACAGAAGAGTTTTGAAAGAGATTCAAATGAGCCTCGTGTACTGTCAAAAGACAAAAATTTGAAAGTAGATAAAGGAAGACAGAAGAGAAAAAGGGAGGAAGATGCAGAAGATGCTTCAGAACCTACAACAGTGTCCATGGATGAATCTCTCACAGTGGTCAGTAGTGCTCCAGTCACCTTCAATCTTGATGATTCTGACGAGGAGATTCTTGTGGTCAGAAGACCAAAAAGAAAGTGCTTCTCACTTGAAGGAAGTCCTTTGAAGGCTAAGGCTAAGTCAGCTCGAGCTAAGTTGTCAAGGAAGGTCAAACCATCACCGAAAAAGTTGAACCAAGAAATTTGTCCTGAAAGAGAAACAGAAACTATGGAGGTTGATAATGGAGGTTCGAATAAAGATCAGCTAATATTGGAGAAATCTGTAGAAACTGTTGCCCAAGAACATCAAAGTGACCTCCAGCTTGTTAACACTCTGCCAGAGGAAACAATGGAGCAGTCGATGGAAGACATCTTCAATAAGAACACTGGAGATGTTGCACCTTCAAATGATAAAAGTGTCAAAGATGCGGATGAGAACAGTGATGATGATGTGATGATTGTGTCCAATGAAACATCAACCATAACGCCCCAGCGCTCTTCAAAACTTAAGAAACTTTCAAAATATTTGGATTCTGACTCTGATTCTGACGACAGTGTCAACACAGGCTCAGTTAGAAAAGGTGTAAGGGCTGCCAGGGGACTTGCATCTCATAAGAAGAAATTGGGTAAATCTCCCATGGGCACCTCTGCAGAAGCTTCACCAGGACTAACTGGATCAGGAAAAAAGACTTCAGAGAAGCTAGTGGAACTAAACACAGTTGAATCTCAAAATAAGAAATTTGGCAGATCTCCAATTGTTACTCCTTCAATAGCTTCACACAGAATTGCCAGTTCAGGAAGATCAAAAAGGTCTGTCAAGAATACGGAAAATGTTGAGAAAGACAATGCTGTCCTTTCAGGAGATTCAAAAATCTTGATATCCAGCTCCAAGTCTGGAACACAGAATTCAAGGAGAAAGCTTTCCCTGGATGATTCTGAATTTGTTGGACCAACACCAACACCTCGAAGATCAACTTCAGTTGAAGAAGAGAAGACTTCAGGAACATCCAAGGATGCAGATCTGACTGTTGTCCTTCAGTCCCCTGGAAGTGAAATGTCAGGACGGTCTCAGAAGAAAATTAAAGGGCAATCAAAGGGAGGTAACTATGATACTGACTGTCATGTCGGTTTATCGCCTAGCGTGGAGGTCATTGAAGAGGATGACGTGCAGATTTTGCCTGATGACCTTGAACTTCAAGATTCTAGTTCGGATGAAGAGTTTGTTCTAAGGGATGATGATGAGGTTATTAGAAAAGCTGAAATGCCAACAGTTAATGACATATACTCTGAGCTGCCCAAATCCAGTCCTCCAGCTTGTGCCAGCAGTCCTCGCCAACAAGGTTCGAGTGGGGTGAGTTATCTCCCTTGATGTTTAGATCATTTCCATGTTTACAAGCAAATCCCTTTAAGACCATAAGCAGACCATTACAATACATCATAAATTCATTATGGTATTATAAGCAGAAAGCTGCTATGGTGAATCGTGTTTATTATTATGGTGTTTGATAAGGCTTATATTTTCTACAAGCAGAATTTGCATTTAAAATTACCTAAACGATATGTGAATAACAACATATGAGTGCTCCCGAGAACTGAACTTCCTCCGAAAGGCATGAATCACTCCATTCTCTGTTGTTTAATTTAAGCCTTGTTTTATTTGATCAACTCTTTGGCCTTTTGCACAAGAATTTTGTGTTTTGGAAATCTTATTTCTATAGATCTCTGTAGGAGAGCAAACTTAAAGCATGAATTCTCATGCAATACAGAAAGGCTTAAATCAACCAGTGATTTAGACTGTCCCAAATTGTACCTTGCAGTGAGACATACACAGTTGCAAAGAACCGACAAAACTGCAATAGAAAAGAATGTGAAAAGGGCTTCGTTTCAATACTCACAAGCACAATATTTTTTTAACTACAGAGTGATGTGGCAACTACAAAGACATCCTCAAGAAAACATTCTCGCTGCCCTGTCATCTCTGACAGTGATGATGAGGATAATGATAGTGATGACGAGAGTATCCATAGTAACCAGGATGAACAGATGAACTGTACATCGTCCAGTGCCTTCTCTAGTCAGAGTGAAATGTTGACGACACAGGTATCTTTACATTGTAAATTTGAATTGAAGTATTCAGTTGTGACGGCGACAATTTGAATGGGTGATTGACCCTCTGTATTAGTTCTGGTTATTCATTTTTCCCTAAATATAAATTCGTGACCCGTGATGAGCATTTAGCTGCTATGAAAAGAAAGCAATCCAATTACTACCAAAAGCATATTACTGACAACAGCAGCATTGCAAGTATAAACATTTACACTAAAAAGAGTTGACTTCAACATGTCATACAGTATTTTTGCCTCTTAACAAAATATTTGCATTTCATGTTCGAAATCATATTACACATTTACTCATATAATATCTGCTTCTTTTCTCCAGTCACGACAGCAATAAGGTCAACTCGATCTAGAATTGTGTAAGATGAAAGAGCAGTCAATTTTCGCCGCCTAATAGAACAATTTCCATATTATTCACAAATCATATGACACACTTGCTTAAATAATAACCTCTGTCCAATCACAACAGCAGCAGGGTCAACTGGAGTAGGTTGTGGAGAAGGCAAGAGATCAGTTTGTTTTTAATAAAACAATTTGCATACTCACAAAGAATATGACACTCTTACTCATGAAATAATCTCTGTCCTATAAAAACAGCAGTAGGGTCGGCTGGAGCAGGATTTGAAGAAGATGATCAGCTTATTTTCCCCCCTGATAGATTGTTAACAATATGTACTTCACAATGACAAACCATATGACCCACTTGCTCCTGTAATAATCTCTGTCAAATCACTACAGCAACAGGGTCGGCTGGAGCAGGATGTTGAGAAGATGAGAGAGAAGATCAGACACCTGGAGGCGCTCAAAGATGCAGCAGGCGGTCCAGATGGTCCCGAGCAGGAGCAGGTGCTTGATACAGGAGGTGAGACTCGTCAGTAATCATTTTGAAGGTTGATGACTCTCAATATTCTAAGTTTGATTGCAAACTTTGATGGTGATCTACAGCACAACTTGCATGCTACACAGGGCTCCAGATAAGATGCATATCTGCTTAAAATACGCACGGGTAATTCAGATATACGCATTAAAAATGAAATCAATGAGTAACAGATACGCATAATTGTTCCACATTACGAGCCATTTATTCTTTACATTCCTGATCAAATCAAAGTTTAAGGCTACTTGAAGGCAACCTGTGTGGAAACGAAGATTATCGAGTTTATCTAAATGATCTCTTTTTTAATCATACTTCATGTTTCGTTTAATGCAAGCCCTTATACAGCGAACTTGTAATGAGGATCTGAAAACAATAAACCTTGAAATACGCCCAGTCTAATTAAATCGACCGTGTTCCGAGGAATAAAAGTTTCAAGACAGATAGAGTTCGAATCTCGGTAGAGTCAATATTATGAAACTTTTATTCCTCGGAACATGGTCGATTTTAATCAGACTGAAATACGCCTAGTTTATTTTCACAGGGCAATTTTACTCCTCAATTTTTATTTGGAGGAGTGAAATACCCCTGGGTTCAAATAATTATCTGGAGCCCTGCTACAGTTACTCTAAAGCCTTAGTTGTATTCATGAGTCACCTTGTGTTTTAGTCCTTATATTACACACGTATGAAATGTATAGATATAGATATAGAAAAAGTAGCAGAATAAAATATCATTTAATGCTTTTTATGAATGAAGTTAAACATATAATTATCATTGAAATACAAATTCATAAAAAAAAATGTTCACAAATATTTTTCGACTTCCAATGACCAATGACCAATGACTCTAGAGAGCTGAAATTGTATGTGCATACTCCTTGGCAAATGTGGATTCTAAATTGTAGATTTTGTGACCCCATGACCCCAAATGGGGTCACAAGTGTCAAAACCTTAAAAATCTATTTTAATCTTCTTCTCCCGTTCCAAAAGGTCCAGAGAGCTGAAAAGTTGTGTGTAGACTTCTTGGCCAATGGGGATTCTAAATTGTAGATTTTGTGACCCCATGACCCCAAATGAGGTCAGAGGGGTCAAAACATGAAAAACCTATTTTCATTTTCTTCTCCAGTTCCAAAAGGTCCAGAGAGCTGAATAGTTGTGTGTAGACTCCTTGGGCACTGGAGATTCTAAATTGTAGGTTTGGTGACCCCATGACCCCAAATGGGGTCACAGGGGTCAAAACCTAAAAAACCTATTTTCATCTTCTTGTCCAGTTCCAAAAGGTCTAGAGAGCTGAAAAGGTGTGTGTAGACTCCTTGGCCAACGGGGATTCTAAATTGTAGGTTTGGTGACCCCATGACCCAAAAAGGGGTCAAAACCTAAAAAACCTAATTTCATCTTTTTCCCTAGTTCCAAAAGGTCTAGAGAGCTGAAAAATTGTGTGAAGACTCCTTGGACACTGGGGATTCTAATTTGTAGGTTTGGTGACCACTTGACCCCAAATGGGGTCACAGGGGTCAAAACCTTAAAATCCTACTTTCATCTTCTTCTCCAGTTCCAAAAGGTCTTGATAGCTTAATAGTTGTATGTAGACTCCTTGGACAATGGGGATTCTGAATTGTAGGTTCGGTGACCCCTTGACCCCAAATGGGCAATGGGCCTTTTTTATTTGATTGTGAATATGTTTTAAGAAATACATTGTTGTTTTCTTTCCTCAACATAACAATTTGCAATGTCCCAATGTGCCCTAGTTCAAGCCCAAGTTACCCCTGGTTTGGAAAGCATTTTTTTTATTTTGATATCTCTGTTTTTTTACCAAAAAGAAATGTTGACATATTGTTTTGTTTCAGTTTCTCTTTTCTTCATAGTAAAGGCTGCTTTAATTTATCCAAATAAATATCCAAAGTATCATTTTTCTTGTGTTCATATATATATATATATATATATATATATATATATATATATATATATATGTGTGTGTATTATATTTGGTCCCATTCTAAACCCAAACACCTATTTCTATCAAAAGTCTGATGAGCTACAGAGCCCATGGCTCTATTTTTTTTATCATATTTCATGAAATAAACATTTTCTACACTTTGTTGGATGTGAAACTAGTCCATACTTTTATACACTCTAGATATCTTCTGAGTTGACTTTCAGCTAATTATTGTAAATAAAATATGCCCTTCAAAATGTTTCTTTGAATTTAAATCAACCAGCCTGTTCACTCAATAGCCTTTTTAAAAAGCCAGGTTATTAATTTTGATTATTGCCCATTTTTAAGGGCTGGTTTAAAGGAGTTCAAAAGGCTATTGCCAGTAGATCATTCAATTCCTTATGAATGACAAATTTTTCTTCTCTTTCAGAATGTAGCAAAGAGACCCCTAACACCATTCCTCCTTCAAACAAAACAAAATCTGGTGATGATGATGATGATGAATCTTCAAGTGATGGGGAACTATTTCTAAGCCCCCTCTCTCCCTCCCCTCCCCCTCCAAAGTCACCGACCCCTGAAAGTTCAAAACAAGATCTGAAATCGCAACAGGTTGCAGAAGCATTCGAAATCATTGAGAAATATAGATCACCAAATCTTTCAAAGTCCAAAGAAATGCTTAAAAAGTTGTGTGAAAATGCACAAAAGAAGACAAAAGGAGGCAAAGTCAAGAAAAATGTTGATGGACAAAGGGAGGTCACTCCCAAAACTATGGAAGTAAATCAGAGTGATCTCCCCTCAGGAAAAACCACTTTGACACCAAGACAGATCAAAACAGAAAAGGCAGATCATGGAAGAAAAGTATTGAGTCCCCTTGTGTTTGAAAACAAGGATAAAAAACAATCTAAGACGATTGTTTTGATTACAAGCGGTCTTGCTCGTGAACAGATGGTAAGACTACTAAAAACATTTCAGGTCTAAAATCACTCTCTACCCACAGAGGTAGCTCTGTCTAATAACTACAACCTCTGTTCTAATAGGAGCTCTTTTGAGCTTCCAGCAGGTTCCCCATTGTCAAAATATTGTAACATTAACTAACTTGCAATATTTCAGACAATGGAAACAGCATGCATAGATAACATATTTGTTGTGATGCAGGCCACTGCAATGATGCAGTTGCTAAATGAGGCATAATATGTGCTGTGTAAAGAAGACTCAAAGTGTATATTCGAATAAAGTTAAGCTTTTCAAAAGCATACAGAAATATTTGAAGCATTTTAAATGATAGCTGATTGTACAACTAACTATTAATGCATCCAATCAGAGTTTTACATTTCTAGACCGAGAAATGCTTGTGTTCGGAAGGGGGTTGTAAAGGAATTTCTAACAGAGCTTACTTCTGTCAGTAGAAAATGGTGTCAAATTAGGATTTGAAATGCCCATATAACAAAACTGATCATCTCCAAGCTTTTGTTACCAGGGTTTAAAGTTTGAATTATAATCAAATTTTGTAATACAATATATACATGTTTTATGATATTGACTAAGTAGCACCTTCACAAAAAACACAAATATTATTTCACCTCCCTCCACACAATCCTTTTTTAAAAAATCTTATCACTCCCAATGTCTTAAAGTTTTTAGACATTCTATCAATAAATATATAATTTAAAGTTCTTATACTAGTAAAATTAGCATTGAAACCAATTTCATATTTCATTTTCTTATACACCTGATATCCAGTTCATACAAAATGGGGATACTAGACCAACAGGGGCAAATTAAAACTGAAGAAATATGTTTGGCCTCCGTTGGTCCAGAACCCCCATTTATACCTACATATCCAATATAAATGACATTGCACAAGAGCATCTAATGAAACTAATATATGATCTGATTTGTTGCAGATGTCGGTGCAAGAGTTTGTATCAAAAACTGGATCTAAATTCTTCCCAAAATTCAACAAGACTGTTACCCATGTGATTCTTCGGAAAGGTGAGCGGTAAAGCTGTTTAGTCAATCTTAAACTTTTCAAAATGAGTGTGCACATTTTTGACAAAGTAAAATATTCCTACAAGAGAAAACAGTCATATATTTGATAAAATATAAACATCTTTTTCACAAACAAGGGCACATTTACCTTTATCTACTCTTTGACATGTTAGTGTTGCAACATCAGTTTTACTTTTTAGGATCACCTCTATTTTTGCCCCTTTATTTTTTCTTGAAAATCATTGTATAATTTGTTGCTAAATATTGATGACTTTATTGTTATAAATAAACTTGTTAAAACCACCTAAACATTGCAGTTTACCTTTCTTTGGTCAGTGTATGATCCCCTTGCTTAGTGAACTTTAAGAGATGGAATGTTAAACTTTAGCTTTTGCTAGAGACACTTCTTTTATGTACATTTTAGGTTTGGTACAGAACCAAGAAATTTTTAATACGTCATAAAAATTTCAAAACAAAAATACATGTAAAATTCAATCATATAAATAGCTTGAAATATGATAATTTGAATAACGCTTTGAATGCACGGTTCACAGAACAGAAAAGAAACTTGTTCAACGGATGGAGTTGTAAGCAGTGAACTAAATAGTCCCCCAAACTATCTATTAGTTCAGTCGATCTCCCTTTGTACAAAATAGCTCGATTTAACATTGTTATGTTTTTGGTTTTATGGTTCAGCTCCTGGCCATCAAGAACAGATCTGTGACAGAACTCTGAAGTTCTTCCTCGGGGTAGTGGCCAAGTGCTGGGTTCTATCCTTCGACTGGGTTCGTGATTCTCTGCTGGCTGGAAAACCGGTGCCCGAGGTTTGTAATGTGTATGTCAAATCTGATGATACAAATAACAACAAAACTCATCAAAATTTCCTTTAACAACATCCCCAAAAGGCATAATTCCTGCACATCAGTGGTTATTTCAAGCCTTCCTGCACTTGTCACAAATTGTAGTTTGACTGCAGTTTCTCAAAAGTCATGGTTTCCAAACTACAATAGCCATTTGACCATCAAGTTTGGGTGTATCACGCGTAAGAGCTGTCACAGGAAAGATTAAATGACAGCAAGGTTTGAATAAACCAGTGACAGAAACTGCCAGTAATACCTTGCCATATAAGTTGCACATAAATATAACATTCTCAAAGCTCAATATTTCCATTCACACTTATTTTAATAAAGTGGGAGTCCGTACTAGTATACATGGTGCTTCAGTCAAGGGAGATAACTCATTCCACTTGAAAGTGTTGTAGCACTCCTGGCACAAGATGGAGCACTAGTTGCTCGGGGCATAAACTTTTTTTACCTTGAGATTGTTGTTGATAGTTGTGTTGCCATGGTAACCAAATATTCATTTAATTTTCTGTTCACAGGAGAGTTATGAGATGGTTGGAGACACTGTAAGTGTTGAGAATCACTACGGACCCAAACGCTCTCGACTCACAAAGAAGAAACTCTTCTCTGGATTTGCTTTTGCTTGTATTGGAGTCAGCAATGAAATGACAAAAGGTCAGTGTCTTCCTTAAACTGTTTATCAAAAATCTAGAGATAAAACAAGGAAAGAATTAATTCTTTTTCAGAAGGGATCCTCCTTGGGGTACTATTGCATAAAATCTGTTTATTTTTGCTATATGACAGGTTGTGACTATTTTTAGAATAAAAAATATACAAAAACCACATTAAAAACGTGTTTCTCATATATGACCACCCTAACAGAGCCCCAAACCCTAGCGGTTGCCATAGCACCAAGGGCAGTAACTCTATTCTCACCACTTATCAATCTGTCATTGAAGAGAGAGGACGTGGTTTTCGACTTCAGAAGTTTGCTAAGTTTTTTCAAGAAGTGCGTTGACTGTGGGTCGTCCATCCCACAAACAGATGGACACCCTAGCTGCCTTCCGTGTCTAGTGACACAAGGGCACGACGACTCGGACTGTGCTGTGTGCAAGGCCTTTTGCAATAAGACCCGTAAGAGGAGGCAGGCAGACACCATTTTCTACAAAGGGATGCTGGAGGCAGGCGAGAGTCTGCAGGGAGTGACCCCCCCATCTAAAGCTAAGGGTGGTAAGAAGAAGGCAGTCGTGTCCCCTCCGATCCCCTCTGAAGAGAGCTCGGACTCGGAGGTGGGCACCCGGCTGTTTTCCGCTAGGGCCCTCCCAATCACCCCTACACTTGACACAATTAACTCTCTAATTAAGGGGCAAATGAAGGGCCTGATGGGGGATCTGATGTCGGAGCTCCGCAAGGAGATTCGGGCGTCAGTTCCCCCGGCGGGTCCGGATGCCAGACCGACCGGGTCCTTCGGGACCGGGGCCGGTCCCGGGGCTGGGGCTAACCTGGGCAGGGGCCCGGGTGATGCCTTGAGCTTGCCGGAGCTGAGGGCCGGACCTAGCCGGACCCCTACCAGCACCATAACACGGGACCCCCCGAATGATCTCGAGACCGTCGAGAGGTCGGGGGGAACCGGCAACCCCAAGAGCCAGGACCCGGGCGCTGCTGCGTCCGGGTCCGCGTCTGGACCAGCTCTTCCGGGTCCTTCTCGGGAACGACCGGAGGCCGGCGGGTCTCGGTTCCGGATCCCCTTGCTTCCTTCGTTTGCTCCTCCAAGCCATTCCTCAGAAACCTCGTCCGTGCAGGGCTCGGAGGTGACGGGGGATGACTCGGAGGAGGAGATGGAGGTCGGTGGGGGTGCGGAATCGGATCCTTCCGACCGCCCAATTTCCGAAGCCTTGAGGGGGGTCCGCGACAAGTTCGCGGTAGCCTTCCCTCAGGTGGTCGTTCAAGAGAAGGAATCGGATGAGGCTGAGTTCCGTCTACCTGGTGGGGCCTTTGCCAAGCGCAAGGTCGCACAGACGCGGCTCCGCATAGTCGACAGCTTACGCACTGATGCGATCACGCCTCTTCTGTCGGGTACCCGTACACGGTTCGATCTCCCCGAACTCAACAGGAGGTACCCGATAGGGGAGGTGGGGTTTCTGGATGTGCCGGTGGTTGACGACGATGTGTTATCCTCGGTCAACCCGGACGCCATTGGGCTTCCGGGCCGGCGGGTGCCCCCCTTTAAGTACCAGGACCAGCTTCTGAAGCGCGCGTTCCGCTCCTTCGAGGAGACCTATCGGAATGCGGCGCAACAGTTGCGGGTCTCGGTTCACTCGGCATACCTGGCCTCCTTGCAGGCTCAGAGTATGGTTGAGGCGAAGGGGAAGGAGCAGACCGAACAGGTTCTGCTCCAAAGGCAATTGGCCGAGGTGTCGAGTTACCTGGCTCGCGACTCTATTAGGAGCGCGTCGAGCCAGGTGATGACCGCAGTGATGGGGCTGCGGAGGCTGTGGTTGAGTTGCTCATCACTCCCACAGCCGACTCAGAATGCACTGCTCGCCCTCCCCTATGAACTGGGTCAAGCCCTGTTCCCGGGATCGGCGACAGTCATCAAGGACTTTGCCGAACGGCTAGAGAGGGCCAAAGCCGCCAAAGGCGGCTCGGGTCCTGCCGGGAAGCGAAAGTCCCCCTTGGAGAATCTCCCGAGTGGTCCGCCGGCCAAAGTCAAGCAATGGTGGGAGTCTTCTCTCTACCAGGGCTCTGGCAAGGGAGGTAATCCAGGGAAGAAGGGCAAGAGCAGGAAGGGCAAGCAGCCTAAGGGCCAGCAGCCTTTTCGGGGGAAAGGGGGCTCCAACCAGGGCTCCTAATCCCTCGCCTGCTAGAGCCGGAGACCTGCCAGGGGGCCGGAGTGCCGCCGGTAGCAGGGATCCGATGCCCTTGTCCAGAGTTGGAGACCTGCCAGGGGGCCAGAGCGCCGCCGGTAGCAGGGATCCAGTGTCTCTGTCCAGAGCTCCCAGTGGGGGGCAGACTGTCCAACTTCCTGTCGGAATGGGAGAGAGTCACGTCCAACCCCTGGGTCCTGTCCACACTCAGGGAAGGGCATTTGCCTCTTTGGAAGCTTGGGCCACCTTCTTTTACCGGAGTGAGGCGCACCCCGGTGCCATCCTCCCCGGAGAAGGCAGAAGTCCTCCGTGCCGAGGTCGCAGCACTGCTCGACAAAGCGGCTATAGAGGTTGTTCCATTGGGCCAGGAAGAGAACGGGTATTACTCGACTTACTTCCTGGTGACCAAGAAGGACGGAGGTTACAGGCCCATTTTGAATCTGAAGTATCTGAACAAAATGTTGGAGGTACCATCGTTCAAGATGGAGACTCTGAGGTCAGTGATAGCGTCTGTAGAGGCGGGGGATTGGCTGTCGTCAATCGACCTCAAGGATGCGTACCTCCATGTCCCAATGCACCCCCAGTTCAAGCAATACCTCAGGTTTGCTTTCGACGGGGTGTGCTTTCAGTTTCGTGTGCTCCCCTTCGGCATCGCCACTGCGCCAAGGGTGTTCACCAAGCTGATGCTGATTCCAGCGCAAGTCGCAAGGTCGCAGGGCAGGTGTTGTCACCCATACCTGGACGACTGGTTGATCAGGGCTCTGACCAGGGCGCTGAATCAGGAAGCCACCCAGGACATTTTGAATATTCTTGTCAGACTGGGTTGGATAATAAACCTGAAGAAGTCAGACTTGGACCCCACGCAAGACCTAGTGTTCTTGGGGGCTCGGTTCGACACGGCACGGGGCACGGTTTCGTTGGCCCCAGACCGTGTGGGCAAGGTGGTTCAGACCACACAGCACTTCCTGCAGTCACCAGACCACTCCGCGCGGACTTGGCTCCGTTTGCTGGGGAATATGGCGGCGACTGTGGATGTGGTCTGGAGAGCTCGGCTGAGAATGAGACCAGTCCAACAGGCTTTGGCGGGATTGTGGTCTCATGCCGAGAGTCTGGAGCGGTCAGTGTCCATTCCGGGGTGGCTTACCACTCATCTGGAATGGTGGCTGAAAGAGGACAACCTGTCGAGGGGTCTACCTCTGGAGGCCCCGTTGCCGACGGTGACAGTTCAGACGGACGCTTCCCTCTCAGGTTGGGGGGGAGTCCTGGGGGACCACTCAGCTTCGGGCCTGTGGTCCCTGGACGAGTCCAGGATGCACATCAATGTGCTGGAACTGAGGGCGGTGAGGAATGTGTTCAAGCACTTCCTACGTCTGATACAGGGTCAGGCGGTACGTCTAGAAATGGACAATCAGACCGCCATGACGTATATTGCGAAACAGGGAGGAACGGTGTCCCCAGCTCTCCTCCAGGAGGCGTGGCAGTTCCTGCTCTGGTGCGATCAGTACAACGTACGGGTGACGCCAGTGTACCTTCCGGGAGTGGACAATGTCCGAGCGGACGCCTTGTCCCGGCGCATCTTGGCACCGTACGAATGGATGCTCCACCGGGAGATATTCGGGCTTATCTCCCAGTTGTACGGGTCGTTCCAGGTGGATCTGTTTGCGTCCGGAGTGACGAATCAGACACCGGTGTTCTGTTCCAGGATACCAGACCCAAAAGCTCTGGCCTCAGACGCCTTCGCAATAGACTGGACCGGCAGGGTGCTGTGGGCGTTTCCGCCTACGCCCCTGATTCCCAGGGTCCTGTTGCAGTTAGGCAGGCAGCCTCCACAGCTGTTGGTCCTCATGACACCGCTGTGGACGGCCCAGAGTTGGTTCCCGTCGGTTCTCAGATATCTGGTACAGCCTCCTTTACTGTTACCATGTCTGCCAGATCTGCTGACGCAGGAGGGGGCGCCACACCCGAACCCCAGGGTTCAGTGGGTGGCTTGGCCTCTGTCCGGAATCGCCTCCAGGAGAGCGGTATTCCTGCACGAGTTGCAGACACAATACTGGCTTCGAGGAGGGATTCAACGAACGTTCAATACGAGGATAGATGGGCCTGCTATGCGCGCTGGTGTGGCAATAGAGGGCTACTCGATCCCTTTTCTGCGGGTTTAGTGCCGGTACTCGAGTTTTTACAGTCCAGACTGGACGATGGCTTAGCCGCCTCGACGGTCAGGGGGTACTCGACGGCCATTGCCGCATTCCACATACCGGTGGATGGAGCCCTGTTGGGTAGTCATCCGATGGTCCAGCGTTTCCTAGCAGGTGTGGACATGATCCGACCGACGGTGCGGAGGATCAGCCCTACTTGGGAACTAGCAAAAGTGCTTGATTGGCTGTCAGGTCCGTCCTTTAGAGACCTTAGTACAGTTTCACTGCAGTTGCTCACATGGAAGACGGCTTTCTTGGTGGCGGTTACGTCAGGCAGGCGGGTAGGGGATATTCACGCAATGTCCTCGGATCCCGAGCTGACTGTCTTTCATAAGGACAGAGTCAGCATTAGACTGCCTGACTCGTACCGACCGAAGGTGGATCATTCCTTCCATGTGTCGGCCCCTATTGAGCTACCGGCGATGCTTCAGCCGGCAGCGTCGGGGGCGAGGTCGGCGCAGCCCCACATCCTTGATGTGCGTCGCACCCTCAAACAATATCTTAAGAGAACAAAGGAAATCCGTAAGGATAAGCAATTGTTCTGTTGCTATGGCGGCAATAAAGCCGGTCTCGCAGCTACGAAACAGACCATCTCCAGATGGATCGTTTCGGCAATTTGTCTGGGCTACATCCATAAGGGGTTACAGCCCCCTGAAGGTTTAAAAGCTCATTCGGTCAGGGCGGTAGCGACCTCTAAGGCGTATACTGCGGCACTGCCCATTGAAGAGATCTGCTCCGCAGCTGTCTGGAGTCGGCCTAGCACGTTCATCAGACATTATCAGCTTGACAAGCACTCAAGTGAGCGTGCTCGGTTTGGCAAGGTGGTTCTCTCCAGTGGGCAGAGTCGTACACCCTCTAACTGATTGAGTTTTTATGGGTTACGATGATCATGTTGGTTGTGGTACTAACGTACTAATTTTAACAACACTGCATTTTTTGGGCTCTGGCGGAAGACACCCGGTGGGTGATTCTGCGCTGGGGTTAATTACTAGACTTAAAAGAACGTCCCTAGTCCCTTCTTTTGAAAGAAAGGGGGGGGGGGGGGGGGGGGGGGCGGGTATTTGGCTTAAAGTCTGTATTTGGGCGTCTTTAGCCCTAATCAGTAGATTCCCAGGTCATCACTGCGCTCTCAAGAGCTACGATGTGACAAGTCACGTGATGTGGTGAGTGTTTCTGATTATATTCCTTGTACGATGTGTGTTGCAGACAGAATACCACTTCCAGGATATTGATCTCTGGGAGTCTGTTTTTATGCAATAGTACCCCAAGGAGGATCCCTTCTGAAAAAGAATCGAACAAACCTGCAGAGGTTTCAGATTCTTTGAAGAGGATCCTCCTTGGGGTAGGGCCACCCACCTCCCCTTATTCTGTCTGGTATGCTAGATTGATAAGTGGTGAGAATAGAGTTACTGCCCTTGGTGCTATGGCAACCGCTAGGGTTTGGGGCTCTGTTAGGGTGGTCATATATGAGAAACACGTTTTTAATGTGGTTTTTGTATATTTTTTATTCTAAAAATAGTCACAACCTGTCATATAGCAAAAATAAACAGATTTTATGCAATAGTACCCCAAGGAGGATCCTCTTCAAAGAATCTGAAACCTCTGCAGGTTTGTTCGAATTTTTTAATCGTTTCTGATGAAGGAGAGCTAAGGCTCCCCGAAACATAACTAAACTTTGCTATTGAAGCTTGTGCCTCCTGTCTTTTATATGTTTGGCTTTCCCCCCCCCCCCCCCCTTTGTATTTTTCTAGTGCTTAACCGCATTAGCCGTGATTGCCCGCATCCTTTAGTAGATCCATGTAATTTACAGTTAACCACTTCTTCATAACCCCCGTGGATAAGCGCCGCCCCATGTAGTAATATAAACTTAAATCTAATTCTTCAGGTTACCTGTTCCCTTTATCAATCATAACCTTTATTAAAGCTTCGCAAATATTTCAATAATTTGCCTTAGAGCTTTTGGTACACATATGACATTTAGTTTTGGTTCCGAGAACCATGCATTTATATATAAATGTGTAATTTTTTTATATACTACCTACCATATTTGATTATTATTATTCAATTTCAGTTTTTGGAAATTTCTACATTTATTGGTAAATAATGTTTTTGTGTGTTTTAGTTTTTATGTATTCTCAGTTCTTAGTTCTCTATCTAATGAAAATGTGTCGAATGGAGGAGCTACCCAAAGCTTGGCCAGGTTGTTGATGGATCCATGGTGTACACCCAATGGCTTAGAATATCCAACTGATTCTCAGTTCTAACATTCTCTCCCAACAGAATTAGCTCCGTCATAAATTTCTATACAACCTCTGTCTTAATTCGAAGGTTTCTCGGTCTTCTGGCACATTCCCCTAGCGGGACAATATTGCAACTTAAACTACCTGGCTATATTTCAGCCAATGAAAACAACGAATGCATGAATAACATATTTGATGTCACACAGGCCTGTGCAATGAAACAGTCGGAAAATGAGGCGTTAGTGTTCTGTAAAGACGACTCAAAGTGCAAGGTGCATATTCAAATAAAGTTTAGCTTTTGGGAAGCTTACGGAAATAACTTAGGCAATTTGAATGATAACTTTTGAAACGGCCCCGCTGATTGCACTACTAACTTTGATTGCATCCAATCAGTGTTCTACATTGAGTTCTAAGGGTTCTTAAACATCCTTCTACATCAGCATATTTGTCTCCGCATAGCTCCAACATATACCCTGATATCCTTTGGCCTAAAACGCTCGTATCGCTAAATATAGCAAGCCAATGAAATGACTCGCATTTAGCAATAGCGGCACAAACCCAGATGAAAATTCAAACAAATGTCAATGTAGGCTATAAATAGCAATGAGTAACCAGCCGTAAGCGATACAAGCGTTTTAGACCAAAGGATATCAGGGTATATGATGGAGCTAGGGGGAGACAAATATGCTGATGTAGCAGGATGGTTCTTGAGTAACTGCAAAAATTCTTTGAACGTTGCAATGGTTACAGATGACATGCAACTACTGCTGGAGTTGGGTGGGGCCCAGGTAGCTGAAGACCCCTGGGAGTTAGGGGCTATGAAGGCGGACGTCCCCCTCATCATTAGATGTCTCGACTTCGAGGAGCGACCAAATCAGTCAGAGCTAGAGAGTTTGAATAGTTAGTAGGGTATCGTTTGCAAATATTTAAGAAATTTGCTTTTGAAGGATTTAGAAATGCATAATTTATAAAGAGCTTTATAAATGAATGCATAGGTCTTTCCTGAGTTGAGTGGCCTTTGTTAATTAAAAAAAAAGACGTATGCTGTCATAGCGTTTGTTAGAAAAAAAGACTTATGCTGTCATATTATTCATATGACAGCATATATATTTTTTTATTAACAAACGCCGCTCAACTCAGGAAAGACATATGCATTCATAAATAGAGCCCTTTTAGTATTAATACTGTCTCAATATTTGCTTAAAGGAACCATCCCTTTTGGCCTCCATTCAAATCAGCTATTTTTTGGGGGCACTTTGTGCAGAAAAACAACTATTTTTTTGTACTAGTGTTAGAACTTTGTAATGTTTGAATATATGGCTGTTTTGAAATTATCTACCAACTTGCAAATAATTATTATTGCAAATAAACTGTAAAAAAAGTAATAATCCCTTATCATACCTTATCTTTGTTCTTAACACTAGTAGAGCCAATGATTCGCTTTTGTAGGTTTGGTTTTTGATGAATACTAGTAGCATGAACATTTTACTGCCATCAAACATCATTTGATGGGCTATATTTAAGCAGGCTACTGCTGTTTATGAACTCCACTGACCCATCAAATGTTTGACACATTTGGTAATCTCTACAGATCTATTTTATATGTGGCTTTGAGTGAAAACAAAAGATTTTAACATTGATATTAACTTGACACTCGCTTTTTGTTTGAAACTGTTTTATTTGGAATAACATATTTTCTGCAATAAGCTAAGCAAGGGAGTCTGATTTCACATAAACCCTTTCTGTTACAGATTTCTACAAACATTTCCGGCTGGTGACAATATCTCGAGAGTGGGTTCTTGACAGTATCAGCTCATACAGGATTCAACCCCTGAAAGAGGAATACATCATTAACACAAACAAGAACATTGTCTTACCATTTTGATTATATTATTGTTTATCATTTTGAAAACTTCTTAACAGACAAAACTTCATTAGATGTATTTCCAAAATTAGCAATGAACATCAAGTGTAATCATTTTTGTATTATATAATAACCATATGGAATATGGAAATTTTTTTTTTCATTATAAATTGTTTCTAAAGGTAATTGATAGGTAATGGAAACAAAGGTATGGTAATAATTTATGATACTAAGTAGGTTATATTTCATTCTATTATTTTATGTACAAAGAGTAAAATTGTACAGAAAGATTTGAGTATATATTTCAAAAGTAAAGTATCATTTTGAACATAACATTCAGGATTATTTTAGATTTGATTTAAATTTGTTGCTTTATGGGTTATAAAGATTGAAGAATGTTATTATTATGTGTATTTCTAAAAATATGTAGGGCCAAATCTTTATGAAAATTTTTTCATGTTTTGTAAAAGAAATAATTTTATTAAGGTTGTGCATGAAAAAATTTAATGATTATGATAGGATTATTCATGCCTTCTTTTAATTGTATATGAATTATTGATAAATGTAAACAACAGGTACAAAAATAATGTATTGCAAAATTGTAATATATTGTTTTATTTTGATGTTTTTTACTTGCTTACTTACATACCAAAAGGATTTTCTACACTTGAATTATTGGAAAGCTTTAAAGAGCTATTGCAAATATTGCAAATGCTAACTGATTGCAGGGGAAAAAATTATGTTTAACATTTATGTTATTATTTTGAAAAAAGCCAATGGCTCTATTTCTTAAGATTTAAACCCATATGACGTCCAGGTACAAAAATAATGTATTGCAAAATTTTAATATATTGTTTTGATTGTGTTTTTCTTATAAACTTTACCATAAGTTTATTGTTATGGTCCGGAATGTCAGAATCAGTGGTCAAAATTCATTTTCTGCTGGTTTAAATTACAAAATATAAATGAATTATGTTTTTTATTTTAACCAAGATCATCTTATATATATATGCAAGAAAAAATATGATACACCAAGAAAAAACTAATAAAATGCTGATCAACAATATCTTTTGTTGTAAATGGATGAGGATTTTATGTCAGATGAAACTTCAAAGTTATCCCCCTTGGACCACAACTTCCTTTGCTTTTCAGAGGAAAATAACTAATGAGCGACTATATGTCGCCTAATGGAGAGCTTTTGCACGTGCAGCACGCTTATCATGTTGCTTCCAGTAAACGGTAGAAAGAATACATATCTTACGCTTTGCACGTGCATTACACTTTCCGCCGCACGCAATTCACGTGCAACATGCTTCCCACGAAGCTTTAACTTCAGTCGGTTTTTAGAGAATTATCAAGGGAGGGGTTTGTACGACGGAAAGAATTTCTTTATCGCACGCTATGCACGTGCATAATTTTTCCGACAGTATTTCTGCAAGTTTGATTCAAAGAAATAAATCGCTAGCACAAATATATGAATATCAATTTCCTTACCGGTTTTGTAAAACAGCTACAAATTCTTAATGGTAATTTACCTTGAAGTAACTGTAGAGTACTTGTTTTTTGCCAAATATACAACTAATATTAGTAATGTTCGAATCCTTTTCATGTTAAATCTTTTGGTTCAGGTTAAACCCAATCTCATTGAAATCAGCTCGAAACTTGTCCCACTTACCTCGCTGAAAAAACGCAGCGAGGTACGAGGGACAAGTTTCAACCGATTTCAATGAGATTGAGGATAAACCATATCTGAAGGCATAGCCAACAACATCTTATGTAAGTTAAACAGTCACGGACGTAAACCTTGTAAAACAAATTCACAGTCGAAATGGATGTAGTGTAACAGCAATGTTGGATTATTAGAGGTTGATATCGACATTGATTGACTGAGTCTGATTACTGAAGACACCTCCCCACACACACAGAGGCCGTTAGCAATGCATTTGTCAGAATAGCTCTGACTTTAACAAGCAAACCCACGTGTCCAGATTGGTTGTAGATCAAAGAAAGTAATCAAGAAAAATTTATGATGCAATACTTTTATCAAAGTGGGTCTTGATAATTCTATAAATCTGATTTGGTAACTTTCATAAGTTGAAAAGATGGACATGCACTTGAGTGGGAGGTTTTGATGTAAAGCCCTAAATCCCCCTTGTCCTATATCCGCTACTGTTGTCTGTTAAGCCTTGGAACGTACTTGGCACTTTAATATAATACGACACTTGTGAAACACTAGTAGATCGATGTGAAATGGTCCGAGAAGTTATTTATGCGGGTTTTTTTAATCTAATATTAGAGTGATAAAACATCAAAATTAAACTCCGTAAAATAATGTTTGTCTCATTGGTATCAACCTTGTAAATCGATTGATATGAAATCATCAACTTTCTGATAAAATGGTATTACACGTGAGATCGTTTGATATCCTCTATTACTGACCCCGGATGCCGACTCTACCTCTCTCGAACTTTCGTGGCTGTTGTCTTTCGCCCTACATACTACTAATCGTTTTCTGAATAACTTAATCGCCCAAAAGACCTATCCCAGATGCGGGACTTAACATCAGAGAGCCTAAACAGACCGAGAGTTATCTCCCTTGATGACCTTGTCTGCTGCAGCCCGCATTTAATGTTATCACAAAATGGCGCCCTATCGAGTCGTTTGACACCAGATAGGCTAAAATGCATTACCCTCGGTCTGGTTTTACTAACTCCGAGCACACATTGTTGGAGCTTCCTGTCGCTTGCTGATACAAGCAGTGCTTGGAGCTTAAGATACACGAGAAATATCACCAACTGATTAAAACTTTATACTCGATGGTTTCTTTTACACGAAAAAGACGTTAGAGATTCATAATGCTGTCATTGCTATCGTCTTTCATGTGAAAATACGCAAATATAATCCTTAAATGTTGTAACTGATTGTACTTGGTGGGGTTTATTTTGATAATTTAGACGTGTTGTCTCAATTGACACTGGGAAACGGCAAAAAGTTTAGATATAAACACAAATACCAAGGAATACCATTAGGTTACTTATTTATATCTGTTGACCGTGACAGATTTCGTGATGCTGAAATATGGCGTGCCCTTGGGCTCTGTTCTAGGACCTCAATTATTCTCACTGTTCTTGAAACCTTTGGGATGTCATATAGACAAACTCAACGTGCTTCGTCACTTTCACGCCAACTAATATAGATGCAAAAGATGCAGTCAACACAACCGCTAACTGTTGCAAGAGTGTTAAAACCTGGATTAATACTAATATGCTGAGACTTAACGAGGATAAAACAGAATCAATTCTTATCGGTTCGAAGATCAGACGCCAGACGATGCAACATCAGAGTCGGAAGCAACGAGATCGCCTCCGTTCTTCAGTGAAAGATTTGGGTGTTAAGCTAGACTATAAACTGTCAAGAAGCATGTTACTCATATTGTCAAGACCTGTTACTTGCACATCCGTTACATCAGCAACATCCGCAAGATGATATCTAGAGAAGTCACAATACAGCTTGTTAGGTCATTGATGCTATCCCGTCTTGACTATTGTAACGTACTAATAACAGGATATCACAAGGGATTAATAAACAAATTGCAGCGTGTACAAAACACAGCGGCAAGATTTGTAGACAGATTTGATCAAAACGAGAAATGAAACCCGTACTCCAGAAACTACATTGGCTTCCTATACAGGAGAGAATAAAGTACAAGATTATGTGCATAACATTCCAATGCACCAATGGTACAGCACCAGTCTACCTACAAGAGCTTCTGAAGCCATATAATTTTTATTCCAACAAGACCCCTGAGATCACAGACCAAGAACCTGCTGCCAATACCTAGAACAACGAAGGCCTACGGCGAGCGGTCCTTCTCTTACACTGCAGCAGTCTAATAGAACCTACTGCCAGAATATCTAAAAACATGTGACATTTTAAAAACTTTTTAAAGTCTTCAAAAGGCCCAACTATTTAGGGTTGCTTACCCTTAGAACTCTCTCCTCTGTCTACTTTAAGCGGTTCGAGCATGACATTTGACGTGGATATAGCGCTATAGAAATTGACTTCATTATATTATTATAATAATATCTTATACCATTGCAGATCCAAGAAAATGAAAAAAAATATATGTTGAATTTAATTGACCTTTTCTTAGAGTTATGTTTGTACACTTGGATCTCAACAACTAATAAGATTTGGTTCACGTACAGTAACAATGTAGTTGCAAATATATAATCGAATACTGTAATAGCGGTTTTATTGCGAGAAAGCTGTGGAATATAGTGAAGTGACAAAGTTTGTCGTACAGCCAAACATGCCAAACCTTAAAGATGGTGTTGTCTATTGAAGAAGCACTGGCTGTTGCGGAAAATTACCATTTTGATAATAATATGGATATCCATAAGGCGCACGTTTCCATCCTCTAGTGCATGCTCAAGGCGCTACCTACATTCTATCTGGAACGCATATATTTCTAGGTGAACAGAGTCTGCAGTCTCAAGTCTAAAGCTGAGAAGACCTGAACTAAATGAGCTGATACGGTATTTTTGCAGGATAAAATCCATGTAACATTTTATGAAAGACACTGAATTTTTTAAGATAATTTGAATTTGATAAATAAGCAATTTGATAAAAGAATGAAAGACGCAAGAGATGTCAACTTCATTTTATTGAAAGCTGTCATCGAAATTACTATTCCAAATAGTCAGAAAATTAATGTTTACTTTTAAAGGGACTTTTACTACGACATTCTTGACATCCTCATGGGAGTTTATAAGATCTGCCCGGACATTGATCTGACCTGATAACCAATCTAAAACCACTTAGTTAAATGCTTTTCGAAGGTTCAATCAATATTTCTAATTGATTTAATTCTTCTCGCGATCTGGTACAGATGTTGCGCGAGTTGTGTCATTACTCACTTCGTGTATTAATGCTATCTAAAACCTCGTCTAGACGGGAAATGAATTATTAATTCAAAACGTCATGTACTAGCTCAGCAAACATATTTTTTCAAAGGTCCAATCAGAGTTCTTTATTAAATAATGTATTACGGCACTTTGATCGTTGCTATCGTCACAATCCTGTAGCCATGTACAAATATCTGATCTAGCTCATGCCGCCATAACAGATATTATCACCAGACAGAACCTAGTTTTTGGGAAGTGGTTGTCACATCTTTAAAGCGCTGCGCTTTGGATCCCGAGCCAATCGTTTCTCATCTCAACTATTACCCATTATTTCTTATCAGAAGTTATTATGTACGTAACAGGGGAAAGGATTTGAAAGATAGGCTTTATGCCGAGGCAGTTGTTTGCATAATTACTTAATAGTTTAAGTAACGATTGAATCTGGTACTTTTATCTACCAGTATGCTGTGATTACATCAAGAGTTAAATTAATACCCACTGTCGCCTCTGCGATGTTCCTCTGATATGAAATGGAGATGTATGTGCTCAATAAAGGCGCTCGGCTTAATTGACTCATCTTTTACTTAGTGTGGAGGTTTAGATAACAGGCTACTTTAACCCTTATGCGACCAAGTGCACAGTTTGGTCCTACTATACGTTATCCTGAAAGAGCAACTGATATTTCTTTATTTTACAGGTAACGTGGACTTGACACAATTTGATAGACTTGCTCAGACTTTGAATACGCCTTGTGGTCTTGATCATAGACTAGCTTTGTTGAAAGATTACATCGTAGCCGTCAGTATCCAATCTCATTACAATAACGATCATCTAGTTACATTCAGTAACGGTAAATATCGTATCTCACAGGTCAATAATTTAAAGCTTCAAATTGAAATGTACTTAACACCTGCTTGAAATACGTTTACGTTATAGAATATTTATTACTTTTTTATTTCTGAAACTGTAAACTATATGTATATTAGGCTATGATTGTTCATTTCAGCACTGACAAGGTCGTATCGTTTGTCGTTGGGCATTCGGAACGACTCGGATCTGTTTCAGAATATCACAAGACGAGCTTTATAAACGTCCAATTTATGAGAGGCTGTGATACATGGCACAAAGAGCGCTCTCAGTGTTGAGTTGCAAATCTGCAAATCGGACCCAAAGTCTTTTCATGGACTATTCATCATCGTCGAATATTTCGGCATAAAAGTCGTCAGTTGATTTGCCGCCGCAACAGAGACCAGGTTTAAAACTGATAAGGAGTTTTGAGAGCTGTAATCGCTGCCTGCTTTTGCAAACTCCAGACATCGCGTCGCTTGCAACAGATCAGCATTGTATGCAAGCAGACGACAGTTGTTGCTATCACGCGCCATCTTGAATCCTATCTGATGGCTCGTTGGCGGAGTACTTTCAGCGAACAGAAATTGAAAAACTAAGTCGGTTGTGACTCCGATAACTTCTCTATTGGTCATTGTTTTCAAAGGGTCCGGGTAAACACCAAGTAATTTAGAGTTTTTCACCTCTGTAAACATTTCAACACTAGTCGTCGCTGCCATATCGCCATGCATTAGGGCATTCAAAGATAGTTTCAGTAGATAATCGGCGTGCAATGAAAAGCCAATTCTTTGCTCGGTCTTACTCGTTCAAACTCGCCTTTATTCTGAAGGAAGTGCAATTTTCATGATATAAGCAAAGTTTATTTAAACCCTCTTGACTTTTCCTCAAGAAGGGTGACCATTGTGTACGCAACAGAGGGCTTTTAACCGTTTAAGAAATAACCAATAGCGTTTAATCATAAGGCACTTTAAATCTCGTTTATTAATTTTTAATATTTTTAGATGGTGGACATGATATGTTTGTTATCCAAGTTCGCTTTTAACCTGACAACAGAATTAATTCAAGTTCTTATTCTCAAAATTTCGGGTTTCAATAATGTATTGACTTTAAAGGTTGTAGATTTGATAGGCTTGGTATCCGATAAAAATACACCTGACTTGTCTTAAAACTTTTTTAGTATCTGTTTGTTTTTTTCTTCTAATTTTTCATAATTGTCTGCAGTCTACGTTTTTTCATCTTTCCTAAATCCCAATAGCGAACTGCCTTTCGAAAGGCCTACAACATAAACTGTTTGTTGAGGTAAACATTTGAGGATATTATCATAATTAAACCGTTTTTAGAATATTCGTTTTACACTGACCAAGTAATGAAAAGATACTCACACGGGACGATCTTTCATTGTCTAGATTACGTTTTGTCAGTCTATAATATCCGGCAACTAGCTTTGCTTACTCTTTGTATAAAGGTAGAAAATGCTAACTGTTCTGTTATTTAATTAGCATCAGAGCAAATGTCGAAATTAAATCCATCTATCATATGATTATCTGCTATCGCAGTGGTTAAACTCTTTTGAGAAGATGGACGGACAATCGAACACTACGTATAACGATGAATTGAGAACGAGTTATATGGATTTACAACTTCTTTTTTGCAGGATTGCGACGTTTCGGCGTGCTTGATAACGGCGTTGGTATCTACACCGAAACGTCGCAACGCTGGAATAAAGATGTTGTAAATCCATCGAACTTGTTCTCTATTCATCTCACCAACTTCTAAATGCCACTCAAAGGAGTCGTACGTATAGCGACGTTGAACAAATATCTCTCGTAGACTTGCATATGTCATGTAAATGGTATTTTGGCAGCAATAGGGTTAATGAAAGGGGCGTGGAACTAAACATAAAGATTGAAGTATTAATGAAAAACATCAAAACTTATGTTAGAGTAACGTTCAATGGGGTTAATGAAAGGGGCGTGGAACTAAACATAAAGACTGAAGTATTAATGAAACGTAACGTTTGTACTACAAACCAACAGACGACAAAGTGAACTTATTATTCAGATTATAAGTTATCCTAAAATGCGCAAATTAACGAACATACAAATGTAGCAATGGTACCATTATTTGTTATCAGTTCATCCGTAGAATAGAGTTAATTTCAATCTATATAATTTGTTGTTAATTAATGACGTTTTTTTTTCAAATGTCAATATCGTGTTCTTGTGTCTTAATTTTATATCAATATAATATAATGGAGAACTAGACTGTATTAAAGTCTCCTATTCTTTCACGATATTTGAGCAGAACTCTTCTCCGGAATTTAGGTCCCTACACCAGTTTAACGTGCACGCTCTAGACCGTGTTAGGTCATTGAACAAACACATTGTAAAATAGATTTCTTTAGAACATATCGGGGTTTTGCCAATGCGTCTTGTTTTTTCCAAAACCCGTTTAGTCTGACGTAAGTCATTGAGTTACAAGGCTAGTCTAATAAAAAGACATAACCTCCTAAAACGCAAGTCTAGATCAGAATTTCTTGAAGGCTTTATATTTCTTACATTTATAAGATAATCGTTTTTAAGAAATATTTAATAGAGACGGAATTTAAGTTTATTTCAAGCCATCTGAAACGCTTTGACAAGCTAGGGGCAAGTAACTCCTATGAAACATTCATTCTACATGATCATCCTTCAAGAGCCACTCCGTGATTTTCATAAAATATTATTTTCCTTTGATACGAACCTAAATGTCATATGTGGTGATATAAAATCAAAACATCTTAACTTTTCATGTCCAAAAGACATATATATGACAAATACTGGTTTTCCATGAAAATCTAAAAACAGCCTTATAATGCACAGATGTGTAGATATCACGTCCAATATACATGGATACTAGTTATATAACCTAACAAACACTATCAACTCCTAACTGCCCTCCTGGCTGTTTAAGATAAGTCTCCAAAATTACGTTTGACTATTTGACGCGCGCCACTGTCCGGTTTTCGATCATGATTGCGACGTTCTTCCTTCATATTGTCACTGTAAACAACCAATAAGCTTTAAAATGTGTCTTTTTGGTAACAGTCGATACTTCGCGATCAAATGAAACCATTGATTAAGTTTGGCATATATGACTCCATATAACTCACGGAGTGGCTCTTTAACGCATGGATGTGATTAATGCGCTAATCTAACAGCAATTGCACTTGTTCAGGCTGTAATCAGACCGTATGGAGATGAAATTACCGAATTTGTAAGAATGCTTTAGGGAGACGTAATATTTTTTATTTGAATTTGAAACAAAGTACTTGAAGTAAACTTTTAAGAACTGTATTATGCTCATCATGTAGCTGATGCGTCACAATTGAAGGCGATTGAGAGTTTTTTTCTAAACCACAATTTTCCTATCCTTTTCAATATAATCGTAATATTAACCGATTACAACCTAAATGGCAAAGATTGAGTCTATAAGAAAATTGAAGTGTTTTGTTCAGTGGCATATTAACGGTTCAATAGTGCGAATTGCCTTATTTAATATGTCCTTGAAAATCCCTACAGATACTAACATTGTATCCATGTATGTTTTTATCATTGTACTGATCAATTTTTTTTAAATTGGAACTTCTTAATATCAACATCATAATATTTGTTTTGTAAGTTAAATACATACGTGAACGAGGAGAGACTGTACTCAAGAATTCTATTTTATTCAATATCTGTAATTTACACCACTTCTACTTGCACGTTTCAGGCCGTTTTAAAGTTAGTGAACAAAGATATTGTAACATCAACGTATATATATATCAACATTTTACCAGTGCGTCACAACTTTTTCGTGCTTTTTATCTCAGATTTAGGTTTTACAGTTTGAAAGGAAAGCAGGTGCGACGAACCAATAATACTAACAGGAAAGGGTTAAAGGTTTGTATATATCATTTATCGTGCTTTTCATGCCAAATTCAGTTAATCAATATCTAAAGTAACCCGTGCAAGTTACAAATGCCAATACGTACAAATGACTAGATTAAGCATTGTACCTGTCATCTTGATGCACGTGCATCATGACTTTACCGTTCTTATCATGCCAAATTCAGTTAACCAATTTTTAAAGTTTGCACGTGCAATTTACAAACTTACATTTCATCTTGATGCACACGCATAATAACTTTATCGTGCTTTTCGTGCCAACTTAAGTGTCAATTTCAAAAGTTGTCATGTTCAAATTACAAAAGTTGAAACTTTCAGATGACCGGTTTAAAAATTGTACATTTCATCTTGGTGCACCATGACCTCATCGTGCTTTTCGTGCCAAATTAATTTCAAAAGTTGGCATGCGCAACTAACAAATGATGACACTTACATAAGACTGGTTTCACGCTTCATCTCGATGCGCGTGCATCATGACTTTGTCGTGCTTTTCGTGCGAATGGTTTTGTTTGACAAAACAAGACAAGTCTCCATGTGCAAACTGTCAAGAGATACTTGTAAGAACACCTTGCACGTGTTTCACGCGCATATTGACTTCTCGTGAGTTCCAAATTATCACTTTGCACATTGAAAAAAAAAGGAAAGGAATTATAAAATTGTCAAAACCCCTAGAAACAATCGAGTTTAAAGTAGTTATGGATTATTAACAGATATGATGATTAATCATTCACCTTCAAGTAATAAACCAAATCAACTGATTTATCAGCGGGGTGTTTGTAGATTGTGTTGCAGTTAACATGTATACCAGTGTCTAGAACAATGTTTACTCTTTTTTACTCAATTTTATAAATAAATGCCATTTATAAAGTGACTAAATTTAACATTGTTAAATTTGGAATCGAACTATTTGCAATAGTACAAATACACGAAACTGTACCATTGCAATTCAAAATATAGCAAAGTTACACTTACATTTTAAACAAAACACAGCTGGCATTTTCAGTCATGAATGTATACGTATTGATTCCGATAAACAGCATGGGAAAGCCATTCTCAAAGCAGAAATGTCAAATCATTTAAAAGACATTCGTTTTGAAAATTTCGTCTCCATTATCATGATAGGACTTCAAAACCTCTCCTCTTTATCTAAATGGCTAGTCATATTGTCTTTCCCGCTGTTTATAGTTTGAGTATTTCATTGAATAAGACTATGAGACAGAAATCATTATATTGGAGAACCTCCACTCAAGTATGAGCGACAAAATACTTGCTTAAAAGTATAGTGGAGATTAAGTTATAATTAATGACTTTCCATTTAAATAATTAAAAGTTTTGTTTGAAAGGGGTTAAAAAAATCTTTATTGAAATTTGAATCCACGTTTAAGCTGATGTTTTATGTTATCTTTGTCAGACTATGACAGCAAGGTCATAAGTCATCTAAAATAAGTTTTGAATAATTTTTAATGTTATCATAATTTGAGATAAATATTTCATTTATGTTTCACCGTTTTGACCGTCATCCATTAATCTGCCTGGATATTTTTAATTTATTTAACATTTTTATTCGTAAGGCTATCAACACTTAGGAGTGCCCTACGAAACAAAATATGTCTTCTTTGACGAATATATTCTGGGCCGTAGTTTTCCTTTGGTCGCTTTGGAGGCCTATAGCTTTGTTTTGACTTGTGGTTAATGTTTTGGCATAGCGGCCCACGTTTATTCGGTGTTTTAGATGAATCTGCCCCAGTCCGAGGTTTTATAACGACTTATATAAATAATTACTCGGCTGACGTTGACACACAGTCTAAACTACTTGTAAAGCGGTCTGGTGCGGCTATCAGTTTCAAATCAACACCTGTCAATCAAATTTGACTGACAGTCCTAGCCCCGCCCTCTGGCGGAACGTGCTTTTTTGCTCTATTCAGAGTTACCCCCCTTCGACTACTTTATGTTCATGTGTGTTTTAAAAGTTCACGTATTGTTGAAAGACCCGCAAACTTTACACTGAAACGCTTCTTCTTTTTTTCCTTTGAACAAATATATTGTTTACAAAATCATCCTTTTCGCTTGCCCTATTCGAGTCGCTTGCGGAGAAAAGTAAATAAAGCCTTTGGTCGGGTCGCGAGTAAGAAAATCTCGTTTTGCCCGTGCAAAGCATGCTACGGACACGACAATGATATTCTAATTTCGTGTTTGTCTTACGTATCAGCCGAACACCATTGACAGTTGACGCGAGACTTGAGAGCGAAATTTACATGATTTGGTGTCGGATTTCAGGGATTGGGGACAAACCTTGAGTTTGTCAGTATACTCAAATCGAAGAAAGTGGATTTTGTGTGTGTATGTCCGGTTTGAAAGGCCTCTGTTTATTTTCTGTAGATTCGGTATGACAGTTATTTCATGAAAACAAGACTAAATCGCTTACAGTTGGTGTACATTTCAGCTTGAAATGGACAACCCCATTGTTGTTTGAAGGACAGGTTTAAGTGAAGAAAAGAAGCGATATTGATATAGTTTGCCATGTTTGTAAATATTACTTCTGACTCCGCAACCAGTCCATTATAAACTTGAAGATTCCATTTAAACCAATATCACTTAAGCATTTGACATTAGGATCTCTGATATAAAGATGTCCATTTCTGTTTAAACTTCTTACAGCAACCACCAGTCTTAATTAAGGATGTTCGCTCCTCTGTCACAGTTACAAAACTCAAATAACTTTAAATCATAATGTTCTTATATGATAAACCAAAATGAAGCGGTAGTTTCTCAATTTTGATGATTTCTGATTAAATATTCATCAAAATAAAGAAACGTAGTGATTTCATTTTGAAATAATTCTCAATTTTGCTGACTCAGCAATTTTTAATTGTAACTATTATTTGAGCAAGTTCTATTATCTGTTTTACCTAGAAAGTAGATGTTGTCTAATTGATATGATTTGTATGTATGCGTTCAGGTATATTTTTAGATAATGAGTGGGAGAATGCATGTTTTAGTACAAAAATAGCTTGAATGTTGATAATTTAATTGAAATGTTTGAGTACTTGTTGTGCCATAGCGGCTAAAAACCCACAGTACCATATATATTTTTTACTTTTTTTTGGAAGAAAATTATGTTTCCTCAAACATGTTTTCATATTAAAAAAGTTTAATACAGGAGCTAATTTAAATTTAAGATTTCTCAAAAAAGGTTATCATTTCCCCATTGACTCCCATGTTAAATCTCTCACTGACAAAGGGATCTTTGTATTAAAATATTTCGAAAAAACCCACCCTAACCCCCATTTTTTTTGGGTTTATATTTCAAGCAAATACAGCACACAAAAAAACCAAGTTAGATAAAAAGTTTAATACTTAAAATTTGAGGAACGGACATCCTTAAGTATACACGTAAATCAAGGAAGATTGTTTTCAAGCCTTGTTAAGTGGAAAGATATTTTTTGTCTACCGCGTTTGTGCCTTGACTTAATCGTTAGAAAATATTTACTTATCGGATAAACGTAACCTCCATTTTTCGTGTCTGATCTATTCTTTCAAACTTTTTATTCCCTTTTACTTCAGCTACATACATTTTTTCAATCTCGTTATTTTGTACTTCATTTCCTTCAATTCTATCATAATTTCACTTTGTATTCAGTTGTTACTCCCTCTTCTGCCTATCTCCATTTTATATGTTTTCTGTTCATTTCAAACAAATTGTTCATAATTTTTTTATTTCTCTGCCATTGTATTGCCTTTGATAAGGTTTCTCTCTTTGTACCATTTTGTTCATTTTTAATCGATTTCAAATCATATTTCCCTTCCATTCCATTCAAATCACCTTCATTTCCATTTCATTTCACTTCAGCATTCTGTTTTCCCCCATGTAACTAATTTCTTTCCATTTCCTTGCCATGTTAAAAAATTGCATTTCCATTTACTTCCCTTATCCATCTTAAAGTCTGATGCTTTCATTCTTTTCCGTTTACATTCTACTTCATTTCTGATTGTATGTTTTAAATTGTCTTTCTTACCATTTATTTTTCATTTTTTTCCATTTCAGATTCTTTCCTTATTTCCATTTCTATTTCATTCTGTTTCTGTTCATATCTTTTCAATTGTTCTCCTTAACATTTCTATTTCATTTTGTATCTGTTCATATCTCACCATTGTTTCTCTTACCATTTCTATTTCATTTTCAGTCTGTTCATATCTCACCATTGTTTCTCTTATCAATTCTATTTCATTTTGTGTCTGTTCATATCTCACCATTATTCTCTTACCATTTCTATTTTATTTTGTTTCTGTTCATATCTCACCATTATTCTCTTACCATTTCTATTTCATTCTGTTTCTGTTCATATCTTTTCAATTGTTCTCCTTACCATTTCTATTTCATTTTGTTTCTGTTCATATCTCACCATTATTCTCTTACCATTTCTATTTCATTTTGTGTCTGTTCATATCTCACCATTATTCTCTTACCATTTCTATTTCATTTTGTGTCTGTTCATATCTCACCATTGTTTCTCTTACCATTTCTATTTCATATCGTGTCTGTTCATATCTCACCATTATTCTCTTACCATTTCTATTTCATTTTGTGTCTGTTCATATCTAACCATTGTTTCTCTTATCATTCCTATTTCATTTTGTTTCTGTTCATATCTCACCATTATTCTCTTACCATTTTTATTTCATATCGTGTCTGTTCATATCTTTTCAATTGGTATCCTTACCATTTCTATTTCATTTTGTTTCTGTTCATATCTCACCATTGTTTCTCTTACCATTTCTATTTCATTTTGTGTCTGTTCATATCTCACCATTGTTTCTCTTACCATTTCTATTTCATTTTCAGTCTGTTCATATCTCACCATTATTCTCTTACTATTTCTATTTCATTCTGTTTCTGTTCATATCTTTTCAATTGTTCTCCTTACCATTTCTATTTCATTTTGTGTCTGTTCATATCTCACCATTGTTTCTCTTACCATTTCTATTTCATATCGTGTCTGTTCATATCTCACCATTATTCTCTTATCATTTCTGTTTCATTTTGTGTCTGTTCATATCTCACCATTATTCTCTTACCATTTCTATTTCATTTTTTTTTTGTTCATATCTTTTCAATTGTTATCCATACCATTTCTATTTCATTTTGTGTCTCTTCATATCCACCATTGTTTCTCTTACTAATGCTATGTCATTTTGATTCTGTTCACATCTTATCAATTGTTTTCCTAACCATTCCCATTCCCGCGTTTCATTCCATTTCTGTTGAGTTGTATTTTATTTGATTTCCATTCAATTATTTTCATTCGATGTCTGTCCGTCCGTTTTGTTTTATTAGATTTCTATCCTATCTTGTTATTTCGATTTGTATTCCATTTTGTTTAATTCGATTTCTATTCAAGTATTTCATTGTTTCATTCGATTTCTATTTCATTTTGTTTTATTTAATCTCTATTCCATTTTGGTTTCATTCGACCTTTTGGATTGCCATTTCAATGTTTGCCATTTCAATATCAGTTCTTTTAAACCCAAATAATTGCCATTGTTTCCAATTTCTATTCCACTATTTCTATCCATTCTATACGCAACCCATTGAGGCATCTCTTACTTTAATTTCTAAACCATTGGTTTTAGTTCCGATATGTTCCACTTAATTGCTTCGTTAATCCTTTTTTTTATTTCATTACAAACTTTAATTTACCATTCCTCCAGTACCACGCCTTCCATCTCTCCTCTAAGCCTTTTCTATTCATTTGGAACCCTTTCCCCTGTGTTGTTCTGTTAACAATTTCTTAAAAAATTATTATTAGAAAACTTGGCAAGTCAATATCTTAACATCGAAGCAATTAACATGTATTTGTGTTTTCATAATTTGTTAAGTCCAAATTTAATGCAAATACAGTTTTCAAACATTTATGAGAACAACAAATGAACTTTGAAATGAATCTCACTTATGAACTTTGAATTTCATTCATTATACCATGTTCTCTGTTTCTTGAAACCCATCGTTTCAATAAAATTATTAATGATGAACTTTCAAAACGATGACAGCCCACTTTTATCATTTTTTGACAACGGTGTCACGCTGGTCACTTATAACACACACTAACGATGGGACACGTCAGATATCATTAAACATTATATTCCATAAACGTTCACCCATGACCGGACCAGTCCTAAATGGTCGCTAAATCCCTCCCCTCTCCCCTTTAACACAGTTGCAGTCTGCGGTTTAAAAACTCGCTATTAATATTCCGTGCCAAATCTGTTTTTCAGAGAGATAATAATTCATATATGACAGACTCTCATAAAGTATCGCTGTTTTGGCGGCGACGATTCGCTATTCGATACATAACCTATTCGTCAATGTTGTCGCTACGGCGGGGATTGGCCATTATCCGTTTCAAATTGCTTTTAATGAAATGATATTTTCTAAAACATCATGCACATTTTGGTAAAAATGTGAATCCGAAAGTCACGTTGTTATAAATGATTGGATCAACATTATGGACACGACATTTTCACTTCGTCCATGGTGAATTCAGATATGGATACATTGCTTTAATGAAAAATATGGAATATATTTGGCATTTTCAATTCATCAAAAACTTGTCACATAAATAACAAATACATTCACATGTAAAAATAACCATATTAATACAATATGATATTTAGGAAATTGGAAAAAGCTATGACATTTCTAATTCGTTAATATCCTGAAACATCATCTTATTGAATTTCTTGTTACAGAATTCAATACATGAGAAATAAATGATAAAAATGACAAACAAACTTGCATTTAAGGCAATACAATCTACATTTGAAATGTGTTGAATGAGACAATCACGCAGTAGAACACCAGTCCCAGTGTTTCTATCCTCATAATTGATAACGCCAAGGAAGGAAGCGAACCCATCTCTTACATACTTCGGTATCATGTACATATGTGCTTAAGATGATGAGCAGAAAGATTTACATCTTAACGATTTTCGAATAAATTAAATGCAATGTATCAAGCAAAAAACAAATGCATAAGGACCATAATAATATAAAAGTTTTAAAGAAACACGCATGCGCATAAAAGAATTGTGACAATAGATCATATTTACAATAAACAGCTAGAAGCATACTTAAACTTTTGAAAGATTATATTGGCATGAGACGTTCTCGAGGACAAATACAACAGACAAGTACGGAATGAAATACTTAATTGATACTATTACCTAACCTCGGAGTATCATACTCTGTGAAGAGTTAATTTCAATCAACAACTAGATTATTAATGAAATTTTTGAACTGATATAATTGATCAGAGTGTTTTATAGAGATCATGTTTATTCTGTACTGGCCAAATTGCCCCGTATTGGCCCAAAAGACAAATCATAAGCCGTAAATGGTGTATTAATACAATGCGATTTACAGTCAATTGATAATACCAATTTAAGATATAAGAACAATAAATTTCTATTGTAAAAGTAGGCTTGGGACGTTTAGAATTCGAGCTGCAGTAAAGACGCTAGATGAACTTTCATGCTGTCCCAGGAGGACTAAATATAAATTTAGCTACTGGGTGAAATGATATACATTCTGAATAAAGTCTCTTTATGCTAACATTAAACTACACGTTATATCTCTTTTTTTTAAGTCCTTGACGTTCTGGGGAAAATAACGTATCTGAAAATATTAATCATTTCAATGTGTGACAGGTGGTTTGGAAATGGGTGTATGATTCTTTTTTCTATTTTGTTATGAACTTTATGTATTCCTGTTTGGTTATACCTTTAAGCCTATGCTTTGGTTTTGATTGTTGCAATATTTTATGTACAGTGTTTTACATGTTAATAGAATATTAACCATCTTATTATTCTTCTTTCTAAGGTTACGTTACACGTTTCAGAACTCTACATCGGGGGGAATTACAAACATTCTGAATAAAATCTCATATTGCTAAGGTGACGTTACAATAGTCATAACTCTACTTGGTACAACAATGAATATTCTTGATAAATGTTCTTATTGCTTAAATGACAATAGAAGTCTCCGAACCGCATCGAGGCTGTGCACGGAATCAACCTTGAAACCAAAGAGCTCCAGTGTTGGGGGTCATCTGTCCGGTGATGGACAACTGCTAATATTGCTTATATCTTATAGTGGTCAATTCACCAATATGTAAATATATATAAATGACAACATGCGACCTCACGAGAATGTAAATAGAATATTTGTATTGCTTTAAAGCATGAAATATTTCTTTACAATTTTTCGAATGATGAATATTCCAATTGGAATAAGGTTTTCTAACTCATATCATCGTTCAAGACCTTAAATGTTACATTAAATTTCTTCATTATTGTACGTACATGTTGAAATTGACCCATTGCCAATACCCTACTAGTTACTGATAAAGTTCCGTTTCGCAATCAAAACATATTGTGCGGCAAAAATATTTCTTCTTAGTCCTTTCCTGTATCTTCATTGATAGCCGTTAAAGGAACACAGCCTCGCTGTACGATGCATTGCAGGTAATTGCTTGTCAGTTAACTCTACAGACAAAGGTGTTATTTCATCGAGAAGTACTGACTGTTGATGAAAAGTATCATCGACTCAGCAGAATAACAATATCAAGGTTTAGTATCGCGATTCTGATCGAAAACCGGACAATGTCTCGCAATTGCTCAAACGCTTCCTGTCTTTGTAAACGTATACGCTCCATGCAGCTCAGTGGAGCGCAGCGAATACGTTTTAACCTGAGACAGGATGAGTCTAACGTAATTATGAAGCTTATCTAAAGAAGGTAGAATTTTAGATTGTAGTTGATAGTGTTTGGAAGGCTATAATTCTAGTGTTCGTGTATATGGCACGTGTAATTTCAGCTTCAGCACTATGTATGTTCATTATTCGATTTTCATTTAGAACAAACAATTCTCTATTCTCTATTTGGCATTAATATGGCATAATCGATGTTTTGCCACGCACGGGAGTAAAATAGAAGACCATTGATATGAGAGTTGCTTTAAATTGCAGATCGTACACCTTCGAAGACGCACTGTACTCAATTTCTTCTATTCAGTAGATTTTGAGTGGAAAGGGTTGTGTGTACAAGCTGAACTATTTCAGGAATGTCTTGTAAATATTGAGTACGTCACGTTACTAAGAATCCTTTACCGGTTAAAAACAACTTCAAATGTTCAAGATGTTTTATGAAGCTCAAAAGTATACAATAAATTCAGATTTAAATAGATTTGCAGTTTTTCAGGGTATGACCACTTAACCAAGTTATTTTCAGATTTTCAGGTCTTCCATTAGTTCTTTGAAATAGGCGTTTTAAAACATCCTAAAAGTTATTTGCTTGGACAACACTCACCTCCAAAGAACTGTGAACGTTTTAAATCTGTTTTCTACTATTAAAGGAAACAACGTTTCTTTCTCGGAATACGGAAAAAGTTGGAAACAATTTGATAAAAAATTACCAAAGAAATAATTTAATTGTGTCAAAGATCTAAATCGACGGTGCTATAATTTGCACGACCGTGCTTCATTCAGAAGAATTTAAATGATTGGCTTAAACACAAGGGCATGTAACTCTATAACCTTCTGATGAAACTCTGACAGAAAATGTTTTCTTTCACTTTCTTCACAAAGGCAAATCATCTGGGTAAAGACTGACTATGAATGATATCTCTGTGCGCTGAGGGTTTCAACTTTCATTAATTTCTTCTTTCTGTTCAATTCTCGATTATTTTTTTAATGCCCACCCTTTGATCTAGGAGAAATAGTAATTCGTTATATGCCACATTTCTTTAGCATTTAAGATCGGAAGATTTAATTGAAATATTGTTCTAAAACGCTACAACGACAAGTTGATATTGTGAATAGATTTGATATTTCCCAGCTTCTACAATTAATGACAGAAGCAAACAATATAAATTTTGATATTAGGTTATCCTTCGTAATATCTAAGGGATTCCACCTTTGACCTGTAGGCACGTCAAGCCAATAAGAATTGTTTTCTTACATTCATTCTGATCAGATATTTCGGGGAAATGAACTTAGGGTCTTTCAAAATGAACGATATATACTAATTGGAAATATTGGATAGACTGTAATCTAATGTGAAATTGAAACCCCTGTAATGATGAATGAATGATACAATATATGATAATGGTTGCGACTTTTTTCTTGTCATATATAACTATAACCAAACTCGAAAACTTTTAATCGCAACAGTAATCTTTTCAAAATCAAAAGGCTTCTCGTTATACTTATAACAACCAACTTGCATTGAATAGTCATTGAATATACCCATCATTTAGCTTTCTCAGTTTCCGTGATTTTATCTCATGTCTAATCTTTTAAAACATTTTTTGAAGAAGTAATGTTTTGAATCCGAAGCTGAAATGTTAAGATGTAGTCGGACCTTGCGATGGGTCACAAAAAAACTTGCATCAAGAAGTTAATGATGCGATAACACCTGCCAGAGTCGATGTAGGCTTGGTATAATTCATGGATATGCTACTGGTCTTCCAGTTTAACATTTAACATGAAATTTTACTAAAAGTTAACTTGTCTTTACCTTGGGAACCATACCGAGAACTCTTTGGGATTCGAACTCTGACCCAGTCGTTCTCAAGCTAACACGCTAACCACTGTTCTACCTCGCACCTATAGGTGTCTGAACTCTTGATTTACTAATATATTGTGTAGAATAACATCTCATATTCCATATATTATTTACGTATAATATACGAGTGTGTCCGGACGTGTCGTCATGGTCGCAGAATCCAGACAGTAAGATTGTAAAACTTAATCCCGTGCACTTAAAATTGAGGGTTAGCACATGCCTCGCTGAATAATGTCATGTTTATGAACGTAATGGGATATAAAAATAATTACAGTGTGCATTTTGCATGTATTTGTCATTTCAAGAAAGAACTTATGGTATTTTAATACAAAATTGCTCTGAATCACTATTAATCATTGGTGGGTTACTTATGTGATTACAATTTTGCTAGGGAACAAAATATTCAAAAAGTTACATAGCTTATGAGACATTGGATTAGGATATGAAGTTTTCCCATACCAGAAGCATAGTGACAGGTAAATACGATTTAAAAATCGATGAAATTTTGAAATGAGTAAGTAGTGAAAAATGACATAAAGATTCCAACGCTTCAGTTCTTCAGCAACAAACTCCTCTTAACAGATTCATACACGTACTGCAAATATTACGAAATTCGATTTGAAAGTTTAAATAGTTAGCTAATTTTTAAAGCTACTGATTTATCAGCAACAGGAACCCATGATTCTCCTTTCAAGAATGTTTTTAAAATTTTCAAAGAGAAACGCGGGACAAAAAGAAGACATTGATGGAAGATTTCGGTTAAAGAGAAGGTTTAAAAATCTCTGAAGGCAGGTCCCTCTGGCGAAACGTCGTGTACAGTGCGTGCAATATCCGGTGCAGTCAATCTTACATCAGAGAGAATCTAAACGTCAAGATAAAACGTTGTAGCATTTACATGAGATCATTCTATCAGGTGTCCTTAAAAGCACAGTCGCACTAATGACTAATATTAGACTAATTATTAGCATTGCATTTAAAATACGAACTAAGCATATCTGCCTGCAATTTCCATTTTCAGAGAAACATGGGCCAGTGTGCCTTCAATTGTAATAATTGATGTGAGTGTTCATGATAAAGTGTTAACGGAATTACATGCATTTGGCTACAACCAATAGTGCCCCTAGGCGCTTCGAGTTGATTGTGCTTACTCTTCATTACGTATTATGCACTTATATTATGACTCAGTGGAAATATACAACTAAGATTTAATGGCACTAGAAGTGGTGACTGAATGTTTTTCATTGTATAATAAAATATATATTTGACGTGTCACTTTTATACATGTATGTTTAACGTGAACCGGACTTCCAGTTTCAATGTCCCATTCGAATTTCCTTCGTTTGATTTAATTTTTGAAACATTAAATATTTTTTGCTAACCGCAGTGTATTTCTATCACTTAAATAATGGCCAATCCCCGCCATAACTTTAACATTGACGAATAGGTTATGTATCGAATAGCGAATCCTCGCCGCCAAAACAGCGATACTTTATGAGATTCTGTCATTTATGAATTACCGTAGCCAAGAAAAACAGTTAGCACGGAATATTACTTTTAATCCACAGACTGCGACTGTAGAAAGTGGAGCTGGGCCAATTTTAACGTCCAATTAACACAAGGGCACATCGGTCTGATAAACTCAGCACTGGGTAAACAAACATGAAAAGCACGAGTAACACATGATGCACGATGAAATTAACATCGTTTTAGGCAGTCATCCTTCACGTCATGTCAATATCACTTAAGTTTTCACGTGAAATCTGCTCAAACGGATTCAAATGAAAAAGTTGGTAGGGATATACCAAAACAGCGTGTTTCAAGTACGTGGCGAAGTTTAATAAGCTTTCAGTCCTCAGCGAACATGTCATTGTCGATGTCAATGTCATCAGTCCTAATTAAACTTTTCATTTTTCTAGAAATGGGAAAAACTGGGTCAAGGATTAAAAAAATGTTCACTTTATAATCCAGTTAGACTGAAATTAATCCATATTTAAAAAAATGATGAAACTCTTTTCTTATGTTAATTTCTTGGTCTTCTTGTTTCATATTGATGACCTAGACCTAGGCTTCTGTTTTATACGTGGTCTGGGGCACGACTATTATCAGAACCGTATTGCCTTGAATACAACCCGGGTCTCTAATACAAACCGGGTTTCTTGAAGCGTTATATAAATCTAACCCGGGTTTAACATTTATAAAAGTGACATTTGAATAGAACCCGGCGGTAAGGGGGTGCTTAGCGAATAAAACCCCGGGGTTGTATTCGAGGATTGCGGTATTCTTCAAATCTTCATTTTTATCGGCTACAAAACATTATCAATAGTTCACAATATCAACCTTTCAACGCTCACTCATATTTTCAGATATACACATTTGTGAGTAGGAATTCAATTGAATCATTCAAGAAATCAGCTGGGAAGTCAACAATAATCAGTGACTAACACTTAATACGGAGCCTGCCATGTGCCGCCATCACTGCCCAAGGCTGTAGACGTGAGTAATGATACATGCCCAGTACGGCGACTAACAGCGGTATCTATTTTACCTGCAGCTATATGGGTTCACCTGTCCTCCATCCCTCTTTGAACCCCCCCCCCCCCCCTTTACCATTCGCCTGCAACCGACAATACCCACTTTTTGTAGAGTGATACAATGAACGCTTTTGGGATAAAACGATTTTGTTAAAGTCGAGGAGTACTGATTGTTGATGAAACATTTAATGCTTAGAGATTTTGTAAAGTGAAAATATAATGGTAAAAGTTGAGACTTGTATCAAAAACAAGAATCTTATGATGATGGAGGACAATATGAACTCGTAGAGTTCGTTCTATTCGAATGAAAACCTGCCTGTTATTTCTATTGGGAAAACCAAGCATGCTATCTACTGTTTGGAGGAATTAAAGACTCTCACCCACTCAATATCTCATTCACTCGCTGACTTGTATCACTTTCTCACTCAATATCCAACTGGATATTTAGCTGACTCAAAATCTCACTGAATCAATATCTCACTCTCTCACTCACTCAATATCTCTCTATCACTCACTCAATATCTCTCTATCACTTACTCAATATCTCTCTATCACTTACTCAATATATCTCTATCACTCACTAAATCTCCCTATCACTCACTCAATATCTCTCAATCACTTACTCAATATCTCTCTACCACTTATTCAATATCTCTCTATCACTTACTCAATATATCTCTATCACTCACTCAATATCTCTCTATCACTCACTCAATATCTCTCTATCACTTACTCGATATCTCTCTATAACTGAATCAATATCTCACTCTCTCACTCACTCAATATCTCTCTATCACTTACTCAATATCTCTCTATCACTCACTCACTCAATATCTCTCTCTCACTCACTCAATAGCTCTCTATCACTCACTCAATATCTCTCTATCACTTACTCAATATCTCTCTATCACTTACTCAATATCTCTCTATCACTTACTCAATATATCTCTATCACTCACTCAATAATTCTCTCTCACTCACTCAATAGCTCTCTATCACTTACTCGATATATATCTCTATCACTTACTCAATATCTCTCTATCACTTACTAAATATCGTACTCACTCACTCATCTTGGTCATAAAATAAGCGAGTTTTAGTTTGAGGAAATAGATAATATATCTAGCATATATGTCATTTCAATATAGAACTCTGTCTTCTGAAAATGTAAAAGGTCAGGGTTAGACCGAGTTTATATAGTATTTCAGCACGTACCAGGCCATTTAGATTTTATCAGATATACACTGTAACTGTAAAAGAATAAAAGTTATCATAAAGAGCTAAATCAGTATGCGAACAAGGTTTCAATCAAACTGACACATGCTAATCAAAAAGAGTTAGACCTTCACTACTATATTTTGGCAGGAAAAGGGAAGATAAAAGTCACATCGCATTTAATTCGCTGATACCTTTTGAGATGGTCCCTCGTCGTTGCTCTGTATTCATTCATGCGTACGCGATATGAAAACGTCACCCCAGAAAATGTAGGCTTGACATTTTAAGGAGGTTCTTTTGTCTTTCTGCTTCTATTTAATAGCTTCATATATTGTTTATGATCTTTGGGGAAGTAATTCGTTTCTTTCATGCGTATTTTATATTCATTTGCCTTTTTGTTTTTCATGGGAGCTGGTGCAATGTATCGGGGATACAGACATGATGATATGTGTAAATCATACCAGTTTGAATTGAGTTCAAAGCAGAAATTAATTTAACCCAAACCTAGGCTTGTGTTCTACTATTAATCGAAAAGTTCGACATTTTCTGCGTACAGGAACATATAAAGAACAATAGATTTTTTGCAAAAGTTTGTCAATGGACAATATGGTTTTCCCTAGCATGTAACCATGCCCTAAGAATAAATATGTCATTACTTCTGACTGATAGATAGCTAAGATATACCTATGTATCTTTTTCGTGTCTTAATGATACACAATTGATGAGCGTTTCGTCACCTCGTGTTTGTACGTGGTTTGTGTATATGGTTTGTAAACCATATTGATACGATAACACATGCATCGTATGGGCATGGCAAGATTTAGTTGTTTGTCTTAAGTACCTGTTATCATGTCATCTTTTAAATTGATAGTTAATACGATTAATAAATGTAATATTGGTGACAATTAATAGATTCTGGGTAATGTTTATCGGAGAACTTTATAGTTCTATGGAGGTTGTTTTAGGGGTAATTCTGCGGAGAACCTGAACCGTAATAGTTATTTTTCTTATTTAAACAGTTTTTAGGATTATGATGTGAAAACTTCGTTTACCATGCTCAACGAGGCTTTGTTTGCCCTCGACCACTGGATGCCAATATCTTTTCGGTTTATATAACCAATGTTTCCACTTGGCGCAGATTCAAGTTTCTTTATCATTCATTGATAAACCCACCCAGACCCGAAAACTACCTCTTGTTCAGTTTAAGTGGTTAAACGCATACATTATATCTATCAAGAACAAACGGGAGTAGAGAAGCTCATGTTGTCCCAAGAGTAACCGCGATGGTGCCGTCCCTTTAAAAGCTATGTCCTTCGGTGCTGATGCTCCGCCATTGATTGAGGGGTGATTGTAGAAAGGGATTTTTATTTTTGCTAGAATGATCACTAGATGGCGCTTGTGTTAAAAACTAAGGTTTCGGGTTTACATTCAAAGTATCCCAACCGCAGCATCCTTAAAACTCCCCTTACGTCGCTCACTGTCTTTAACCCTGACGATGCCATCGCACCAGCACTGTTGATCACAAACGGGTTTACGACAGACAGGGGGTTAAAAAGCCGATTCAGCTATCTCGCATCTATGTGTGATAGAGACGAGCGCCTCATGGCGACAAGGGGGATAAAAAGGGGAGATCTGGCAGTCGATAACTGTTGGTCGCTTAATGAAGTCTTGGTCAGTTCATGAGAAGTGTCCAGTGATAATAATCTGGACTCCCATATCAAGGGAACTTGATAGAGTTAGCCATATCAAGGGACGGTGTCTATACGTGGGGGAGATAGGTATCTATCTATGTTTGGGGGTTAGACTACCGCTTATTCTTGCTACCCTTACGCCGATGTTATCTTGAGTTGGGGGTATTTCACACTTAGAGCTGACAATGGTTCATCGAATATGATACGACGCGTAATTAGAGTTTTGGAATACGACTTGTTCGAGTACTATGAGAGACCATCTAGATGGCCCTTGACATTTCTCCGATGGACTTTTATTTCGGTGTGAAGGTGTCTTGGTCTTGTGATCTCATGATCTTGGGTCTGATGGTGCATTGCGTTATGGTTTGACGGTGAGGAGTTTGAATTTCTGATGTGATTGTCTGATGGTCATGGGATATGATCTGAAGGTCTAGTATGGGAGGTCTAATGGTCTGATGTTCTTGAAGCGCAAGGGTGATGTACTAGTGCCCGACATTCTGATGAGGAGCTGATGGTATATTGATTGTTCTTTAGTGGTCTGAATATCTGGTGGTCTGACTATAATATCGTCCAATTTTCTTTAAGATTTATATCTTATTGTCTGATGGTAATACTTTAATTTCATTTTTAATTATTTTCTACTCTGGTGGTCAAGCTCTTATCACCGTTTTCATAATCGAGACGCGACTATTGTCTGTCGTCTATACCATGGTGTGTTATTAAAGTCAATTTATGTCTATCATGTGTTGTCTACTGACACAGAAAGGCTTGTTAGGTTGAACATTAACAATGTTTGAAGCTTTCAGTATCTGAATATGTCATTTCTTGAAACCAAGAAAAAAAAACGAAACGAAAGAAAATGCATTATCTCATAATCAATTCCTGCTGAAATTTAGTTCAATAATATTAGGTTTTCCACTTTTTACTTTCTTGGACTTTTTATTGAGTGTCAAGATTGATTTGAAAAAAATAATCTAAACTTTGAGTAGAGAAAAGTTTGATAACTTCTGACATTCGGATCTTTGATCATCCCTTTTTCTAGGGTTTAGACTTTCTTAAACATGATCTTTTTTTCAAAAATGGACATCGGGACGCTCACATGGTCAATTTAGTGTGTTCAAAAGCAACTTTAAACTCAAACACATTTTAACAACAAACGACTATCAATAATCTCTCACAATCTTAAGACTCCCGAGAAAAGTCCTAGCTGGTTGATTTGACATCGCCTAAAACAAGATGGCGTCTTGCCCAGACGAGCAGACGATTAATGAGATGACGTCACAGACTGGTTTTGTCAAGCTGTTGCTCGGGGCTAATACGGCGCCAGGTTTGCAAATACGTCCTTTCACTATGTTGATATAATTTCTTACGTTTCTTTCTCTCTGATAAGGTCATGACCCTGTTATACCGATTTCATTTCCAATCGATCGCCTTTAAACCAATTGTTTATGATAAAATTATAAACAACGATGTCTGTTCAACTCAAGGGAGATAAGGCGGCCATTACTAGTCGCCGGTCGAGAATGTTATCTTCCCCTTGGCGAATGATTGCTGTTTTCTCGGCGCCTGTAGTCCGTCTGCTGCATAGTCTAATTATGATAGGTGGGAATTCGCCAAGAATAAATTAAATTATGGGGGAAACTGATACCCAAATCGACGAATACGTACGCTGACAACCAATTTGAGTAAGCATTTCATAGTTGGATGCAAATTAGAAAATTTCTTGGTGGAGAGCAGATTTTTTTATTTTAGCAGATTTATCAAATGCTTTGGATAAGAAATGTCAAAACAATGAACGCTTTCTTAGATTGGTTTGATGTGACTAATAAAGGAACTTTCCATTAAAGTAGATAGTCTCTCATTTAATGTTAAATTAAAAATAGTCTATCATTTAATGCTAAATTAAAAAAATAGTCTATCATTTAATGCTAACTTAAAAAATAAATAAAAGTATTTAACAATTTTCAATTGGATCTACAAGAGCCGTCTGGGGAAAAAAGTAACGATACTGCTCTGATTCGGATTCCAGACCTTACCATAAAGTGTTGTATACTGAACAAAATAAGTTAGGGATATTGAGATATCTATGATTTATGTTTCATCAGGTGATCAATAAACAAACATCATTATTCAAAATTTAAAAATCATAAAATATTCCTTATTAATATTGTTTAGTATAGAACACTTTTCAACGACAAAGGGGCGTTGATTTGAATAGGGATTCGAACCACGGTCATATTTATCTGCGGTCGCGTTCGACCACTTAATATCTCTCCATATCAAAGATAACTTCCCTTCTTTGTGTCACTGACAATTATCAAATGCTAATATATTAACAATTTCAGTGCATTTACAGTAGCAACTCAATAAAAAAAATTGTAACATAATTTATGTTTGATAAGTATAAATGTTGGATTAGACCTATTTGTTCATGGTCCCGTGGAATATTTTAAAAAAACATTAAATATGAAGATAGTTTGTTGTAGTTTAAGCTTCACTGTTGAAAATTGATTTTATAATTATTTTATGTTGATCATTATACAGATAAATTGACATATAGACTCAACGATGTGAACGATTGGCTATTGGTAAACGATAGTTTATTCGAATCTGCATGTTGCTTTAACTGACATTAAAGGCGAACTTCAGCCATTATGAAAACGGTTAGTGATAAAGTAGTTTGACGTGTAACACACGGAAGTCGTCTGCCTTTGTCGTTTTTCACGCGTGCCGATAGACCATTCGTCCATTATTTGAACGAACTGAAATTCCTTGTGATCAAATTTACACTGGCTATCATAGATGGTTATTGTTTATGAGACATGGTTTTTGTTTGTAGCTCAGATGGAAAGGTGTCCGTTCATCAGCCCGAAAGACCGGGGTTCGCTTTCTGGTTGTGTCACGATAAAAGACGTTAAATGTTGGTAGTTGTTGCTTCCTTGCTTTACACTCCAGTATTCAAAGGACAGAACAATTCATTAACTGGATAAAAATATTTATGGATGACAGCTTCTTTATTCTGAGGTTTGCGACGTTTCGATACAGATTCTTGTATCCTTGCCAACGATAATGTTTAGAAAATGGCCATAACCAGACGATTTTGGAATAAAGGTGGTCTTCTTTAACTTTAATTCAGTAAACCTATACTTCTTTTTATTTCATAGTCGTTGTTACGGTTAAAACTGCCCAATTTAGTCCCTTTTTATGAACGGGTCAATTTCCAAAAAATGAGACTTTGGAGGTCCATACTGCTGTAACTAGTGACTTTTGCTTAAGAGATCCATAATAAAGTTTGATCAGTGGAATAGGAATATTGGAATAATACACATTAAAACAAAAAATATTGACTTTCTGAACATATTCACCTTTTGATGTCAAAGTTACCAATTTGTGTAACTGCAATTATTCAAAATATCCGAAATGATATCTTAATGAAATTACGTTCTTAAATTGCAAAATTATGATTCTATCATATCATACAATTACTTTTACTGCAATGTGGTCCTCTTTATTTTCAGACAAAAATTATTGGTGAAAAACTTGGGGGTGCTTAACTTTTTTCCTTATGTATACCTTACACGTTTCATTAAGATGGTCCTGGAAATGTCTGTAAAGTTTCTATTTGCATTCTTTAAATGTTGAGTTCCGAAAACTATGTAACAAACTTTAATCAAAATCACTTTCCAAAAGATCGCATATTTTAGTGAAGATTTCCCAAAACTATACAAGACACTCTTATCAAATCTTGTCGAAACAGAAACCGGCCCTCAAATTCAAAATAAGACTGGGTTGATGGACGATTTGCAATAAAAACCGGAAAAGATTCTGCTATGACTGTAATTATAGAGGATCCAGAAACCAACTTAAACTTTTATCCTATGTCCAACTGAAACGGCTATTCAAAACTGGTGAACAATAAAAAAAATTCTATTGAGACCTCATTGTTAAAATGGCATCTAATAATTTGGAAACGAAAAGTCTTTGATGAAATGAAGAAATTGATGGTCTTGTAGCGTTATTTTCGCGATTATCAATATTATACATTTGCGGGATATAACATAATTATAGAAACTGCACACATGTTAACATATCTGCGTAAATTATTTCCAACGCTACACTTGATCAAAAGAATTTAAACCAGTGGAAATCTCTTTTTGATGTAACAGGTGTATAACTAATTGCTTTTACACTTCTGTCTGTTATTATTGTTCATTTGCAGGCCGTTATTGCCTCAAAGGCCAGTCATCAAAGCCTCGTTTTCAAATCAAATCTCGCCCAAAAAGCACAGATGTGAATTCGAATCAATATGCCCACGATCCGTAAACCTCATTCCGAATTCGTTTCAGTGATCCCGTTTGATCAAATCCGCATATTTCCAATTCCGGGTTGGTTAACGCTTAAGCGATGAGGTTGGGACCTTTGTAGAGCAAATTGAAACAAATAACATTGCCGGAGACAATAATCTATCACCAGACATCTGCATGCGTGCTGATTCGGAGACCAATTTCGGGCAAACCTTCTAGGCCCGGGTCCAAAAATGCTTCCGAGGCGATTTAACCAATCAGACGGTACCAATCAGACTGAATATTTATCGAGTTATTCCCCATCTAATTTGACAGTTTATCGCTGTTGAAAAACGGCGATCAATTCGTGAAATGAAACATGGCGCCTAGCTACTTCAGCCACAATGCACGTGCGCCGCAAGACCCGTGTAACTCACTTTGCACGGACTGTATTACTTAAGTGAATTTGGCTTAATTTCGTGATTAATGTGAACGAACCCAATTCCCGCCATTTGTCTGGTGCATCTTGCTGGGTTATATTTGTCAGCTATAAAATTACGTCCAAACATTTGAATTTTGTATTTAATCGTTCCTTTGGCATGAGAAATGTTAATTTTACTTTGGCGTGATATTATGCGTGTTTTGAAGCTTTCATTTTATAGTTGAATAAATGAATATGAAATAGTTTTGATATTCAATCGGACATGTATTCACGTTTTTGTACAAACATTTTGAATACCAAATCGTTTTAAAGCAAAACTAATCAATGAATAAAGCATAAAGCACTGATCGTTTTTTTAGATTAAAGAAAGGTAGGCAAAAAAACTGAAGAAGTAAGATATTTTTAAAGCCAGAATCATTTTATACTAAAACCGAATATTTGTACACACATTCAGCGTGCATTTCAACACCTTTCTACAAAAAGTACTTTGACTTTTAAACGTTATACAGGATAATGGGAGCTTTAGTGTGATCCATAACAAGTTAACACATTATCTAACAACTACAATAATATACATGTACACTTCATTATAACAATTTGTGTTACAATGAAATTTTGTTCATTAGGGTTTCATATACCATATTTGGAGAATTCTTTTCTTGATTTTGTTTATGATTGGCTATTACCACTTCAGGATAGAACGATATTGTAATTAAATGTGTAAGTTACGCTCTCAATGAATTAAGAGACTCAAAGATTAGTTATAAAATAAAAATGAAACTACCAAGCAAATAAAAGACATGAAAGCTAAGAGATCTTAAGATATATTTTTTATGCCACTATAAGTATGATATCTTAAACTTGAAATTCTTTTGCAAAGTTTTATTCAAAGTTAAGGTGAAAGCAATTTTAATTTAAAACACGTACATGTACAAACATAAATACATACAAACGCGCACGCTCATGTGCATTTGATTAGATACAATCCATTTGCGAAATATTAATAACAAGATTTAAAAAAAGAATACTAAAGCTAACAAGAGAAGACTAGTTTTGTTAATAACCATAATTATCTCCCATTTTAGCATATCCACCATAACTCGTGATATCTAATCAAAGACTAAAAAACATCATGACATGTGATTATTACTATAATCAGAGTCATTTCCTACTCGCTATTTGCAGTCTCGTCTGTATAGAAATCTCCCGAGACCTGCGTATTATGTGATGTCGGGCATTGAAGCTCGGTGCCAGAGCCATATTAACTTCGAGACAGTTACTATCAGATATTGATGCATTAGAAAAATGATATGTGTCCAAAAAAAGACACCTGTAATTTGTTTCTATGTTTGGACTCATGAATATTAACCCCCTTAATACCAAAGGCCGATACAACAGTTATTGTGCTGTATCGTGACATTGTACATTTACAACCAGGGTAGGGTACGTTTGTAATTTTTACATTTTAAAAAAGGTTTACCTTCCGCTAATGTAGCGTTCTTCTTCTTGAACTGTTAATGTTCAAAATGACGTAATAGGGTTAAAAAGAGAAAGAAGGAAGCCTTAACAATTCAGTCGCGGTATATGTTCCTTGAAAATATCTCGTATAGATATGATCTTAATGGGACTTTTTTTTATATAGCGATATAGGGTTAATATAAATGCCGGTGATAATATTGGTTACCATTGTTTGACCCGACGCCATGTCGACATTAAATTGTCATCGGCGCTACACGTTCAAGCCACTGTGATTATCTGTTGAACGCCGGAAAATTGGAAATGAGATCATATTTTCTTTTTTAATGTCATACGGATTTTTTTGTTGAAAGGTTGTGTTTATTCAAATTCAATTGTTGCAGGAGACGGAAAGTCTGTTCGGTTTTTTATTATCATAATATTAGTATATTATATAAGTATTTATAGTAGTATTCCCATTTGGTGTTTGTTACACCTACTTACTTCGATTGATGATTTGAAGTTTGAAATTTATTTCAGTTTGAAGTGACGATGAGTTTGGTTGCACTTTAACAGCTGATTGCAAAGGTTAGCACGGAATTATAATTTTACTATCGTTGAATTACTTCCAACACATTTTCACATTTAACTTTTAGACGGTCACGACACTGTTTTCAAATGACCAAATTTTCTAATAATGATATCCTGAACATATATTCAATATCTATTTTCAATGAATTTGAATTTGAGATTTACCTTTTAAGAAGGTACAAGATTGGAGTTGTTACGTCCTTGCTTGGCGTTCAACACTAAAGTGATATTTATAATCATCATATATTATTCCCGACACTTGTTTCAGATATTTGTTTTTTTTTCTATTAATGATATCTTTATTTTCAGCACCAAAGATGATTAAGCTTAGCTAAATGGCCTAAATGAAGTTAAAAGACGGAAGCTTCCTCGGTCAGTACTAAAGGGATAGTTATTATTTTTATTATTGAACAGTTGAAGGAAACCCAATCAAGATTAAATCAAGTCCGAATTTTAAAATGAAACGAATGATTAATGATAATAGCACGTGTGATTGCAGTAGTCAGTAGCAGTATATATATATGAGAGACACGTGTAGTCAGTCCCATGCTTTTATTCATCACCATTACAAACCATGCCGTTTCCGGTCACCCGGATCATCTAGCTCCAGACAGCGAGTATCCGCTCCGTGACGTCACTAATATACTCGCTGCCATCAGAAGGCGTCAAGGTGAAAAAGCTCTAACACAGCGCGTGCAACCGACAATTGATGTCACGCTCTAAAAGTGAAGCTCTTAACTCATAGGATTCACAATGCAACTCCGAACAACAACTCAAGAAATGAGTACGGCAAACGAAACTTTTTGTTATTTTATTAAGTTGTCTTTGAATTTTTGAAACGTAACAAATTGTACACCATATACTCATCAAATAGGAAATTATATTTGAAGCAAATTCTACAAACTTTTGTAATATTCATAGACTTTCACACGCCTAACGTTTAAAACATACTCTCGAACCAAATTATTTGTATGAAAAATAACAATTTGGTTCGAGATTATCGATGACGTCAATTCCCATTGTTGTCAAGAATCCTGACAACAATGCCCCCGCAAGTGAAGGCAGGGCTACTACCGTAGAGGTACTCGAAGGGAAGGCGCCCTGACTTGGAGGTTGCCGGATCATGATAGTCCATAATACTTACCATACAACATATGTCATCTTATCACCAATACACTACACGTTGTTACAGTTTCGCCTTTCCCCTAAGTTTGAGTTCATGTGTATTTAATATGTACTAACGGATTAACGTATTTTGAAAACAAAACTGGATTTTTGGAATTTAAGAAAACCGAAAATGACTGAACCCATTTCTTCTAATTTCTTTCACGTCGAATGTCGAGATTAAAAATCTCAGCATCTGATCTCTTGTGTTTATTATTTTGGTAGTCTTATAACGTTCATTTAAACCTTCAATTTCGATTTCGGTTTTCGGAGGGTAAAACAAGTTTTCACAGAATCGTGACAAATAACGCAATTATTTTTAATCATTTAAAATTTTTGAAAAAAATATCGAATTACAACTTATCGTCTGGCACCTAGAGCGAGCATTCAAACATTTGGGAGTGAATTGCATTAACGGGTCTAGACGCGTTTCGTTACGCGCTCAGTACGACACGAGTTCCCGCCATTTTCACAGCGACACCTGGTGAGATGTCATTCCGCTCTGAAATTGATTACATTATGCAATGCGGGGGTTTCAAATGGATAATGTTGAAATGTCGTTTGTATCATTTCAATTAAACGTGATGTCTTTAGATGTTTATGTTCATGATATGTTCATGATAAAATGTTTTACTTTTAAGCTAAAAGGCCCGACGGAATTTTATCATGCCATCCGGCGACCGACCTTCCATCAATCCATCCATCCGTTTGTTTCATTTTGCTTCTGTCCTTTACATTAAACTTTCATCTCTCAAAAGTTCAAATCTTGGGTATGGGCACTTTGACCACTGAATCGTAGTGCAATAATCATGTAATTTGAGTTTAGTTTGGACGATCAGCAAAACTGACAACGGGTCACCCATTGTCCATGTGTGAGATAGCCATTCTTGAATTTATTCATTTATTTTCGGTCAACGCGGATTTCACATTTACTAACATCTGCTTCTGAAAAAAATCATAGTCTGATGATCTACAGAGCAAATAATGGTCAAATGTAGTTTACCAAATTTCTTACCATTTCCCAAAATGTTGCATTTTGGGTTGCATTTTGGGGGGCAACATTTTGGGGGCACAATTGTGAATGTTGCATTGTTTGACCACAAGTGTTCTTCTTAATACAGTTTCATCAGCTCTTTGCTAGAAAATATTTTATAGCATCGAATTAACTAAGAAATGACTGGATTATTAAAAATGGCTATTTTATTCGCAAAACTTGACGATAGGTATTCAACTTAAAGGCATCAAGCGCCATATAAATCTTTCCAAAATCCCTAATTCCCTGATTAACACAAAATGTCACGAGCAGACGACAAACGGATTAAAATCTTAAATAAGCTGACATTATGAGAAATATTTAATTTCGGCCTGGCGCGCAATATTTGCATTACATAATGAGATATGTCAAAGATGGCGAACACTTTTGCAGAGGGGGCAGTTTTTTAATCACCCTTCATTACATCACGTTTTCAAGACAATGAAATATGACCTCAATCACTGTGAATTATTACATTTAGGTAGCGCCAAACCCAGACAATTAGGTTCGTGATAATGATTTCGGTCATATTTTACGTGATTATTATCGACTAGAGTTCGTCTGGTAACGTTGTTCATTATGTTGGTGGCGCCGCGTAGATATAATACCAGTTTTATATTTCTCTTGTGCAGCGCCGCTCTCTAATTATGCTTGTTTGACGCAAGCGTATTCGGAAATATTATTTTAAAATGTTATAGTTCTTTAATATACTTTAATATTCTATCAGAAACAACTTATATAGTGCATACTGTTCATTATGAAATGAAATTATTCAATAAGATAAGAGGCTTTGTCTGAAGAATCCGATTGTGACACTTAAAGATCAATGCTGATGAAATGTACAACCGTCCGTGCAATGCATGCATTCCGTGAAATGCGCTCCAACACTTTGAAATAGCACATGTCAGTAGAAAAATCCTCTTATGTCGTGCATATCGCAATTTTTAAGCATGTGCGTTACTTGCGACTTGCTTATGCATGAGACGAAGTTTTTTTATATCCAGTATGAATAAAACGGCTTTCAGTTTCCGATAATTATAGTTTTACTGTGATTACACTTTTCAACATGTAATAAAGATTAACAAAGTTTAGAAGAAAAACATCGACGTCTGAGATTTTGGTCCAAACCATTAGTAAAAAGAATACAGACGCCATTTGGTGACAAACAAACTGATGTTTTTCATGAAGAATGATTGTGAAATGCATCACAAGACATTAAACCCTCTCCGACGTCCTTTTACAAAGGTTTAGATTCTACACAAAGAAATCCCTTAAAAGGAACATGCATTTTATGTGTAGTTGGATTAAAAGGGCCATGTTTGGAAAGGAAAAAGCGAAAGTGAGAACTAGACGTGATAATAAGTTTTTTCATCTCATATGAAATGTAAAAGTAATAGCTATAGGGTTTTTATCAAGATTTTTAAGGGTCAGTTGCATGTTTATGAGTTTAAAAAAAGTGATATCACGTTATCAACTGCAAGGCAATATCAAAAGAAGAGGTTCTCAAACGAACAAACGAACATGTTGATTTAGGCAAAGCGAAACAATGTCCCCACCGTAAACGATGAAGAGATCTTCAAACTAAAATGGTCGTCAGTAGTTTCCCTTGTTGCTTGTTAATTTCTTCTACGATGCAGACAGGCAGTTTTAATAAAGAGATGTTTAATCCTCTAAGATATTTAATTTGTTATAAACAATTATGGGGGATATTTAAAGAAATTAAATTTTTAAAAAGCATATGCTGCTGCCCCTTTGACTGTTTTAAGGAGCTGCGACTTTTTTTGTGACACAATCTCTTGTTTGCAGGAAATATGTTGATATCCTTTTGATTGTTGCCGTTTTCCCTCGTAAGATACCAATATCAGTCAGGAATTGCACAAAGTTTGTACAAAGCCATAAGGTGTTCAGTTATATGCAGGAAACAAGAATCTGAAATGACGCACCTTTTTGTAAAACACAATTGACGTCACACATTTAAAAATCTAGAGCAGGCGATACTATAACATAATATGTAAAAACGTAAAGGGTTTTTCCCATCGTGACTCAAATGAAACATTTTGTTAACTTAAATGCAATATGAACATCTCTAATTAAGAAGAGTTAAACATAACTAATTCAGTAGTGTTGAAAATGACCTACTTCATATGATTATTAATAATACTTCATTGAACAGATAGTATTTGAACTATCATAGTGGACAATACGTGGAAGATGAAACCCATAACAAGACTTCTAAACGGCTAATCAGGCCCTGTAAATCAATTATCTGACGCTATCACCAAACTGGCGTCACTGTATGGATTTCTTATCAACTGTGAATGTTTGGACACGTTTCCGACACCTGGAACTAACAGAAAGACACGTTTCCATGGTAGCGAAGCATTTAATCCATATGCAAGGCTCATCTCCCTGACGTAACCTCGTAACGCCATGCCCGCCATTACGTAAGATGGCGTCTCGCTATCTATAGACCTCATGTTTAAGGCTTTCCCCGTGACGGAATGACGTAACCTTGTCATAAACGTTTCGCGATCACTCGTCAAGGCTGTTAACGTTGCTGGAGCATGAGTGTGTGGACATATTGTGGTCAGATTAAGTGGACCCTATCTTGACCAGATCTTTCTTGATCAGAAATAACAATTGTAGATCATTCATTCATTCATCAAAGATATGTAAAGCGCCAATATTAAGAGCTATGCTTCTGTTTGAAATTATAATATGCATTCATTATTTGTTTATTTTTTACACTTAAATTCAGTACACCAAAGGAATGGTAATAAATGAGTTCTTCTTGTTCGCTTATTCTAGAGGATGATGATGCTGTCTCTGTGTGTCTCTCTGTGTGTCTCTGTTCGTGTGTCTCTCTTTCTCTCTGTGCCTGTTTCTATCCCTCTGTCTCTGTCTCTGATACAAAATTGTATTTGAATGTACAGTTGCAAACCCTATTGTTAACAAACCCCTAACTCCTCACACCACCTGCTCGTCGTTCGCAGTGTTGAGAGCTCCTGTCACCCATTGCTCAATCCCTCCCGGGGGTCAAACATCATGTATCACGCTCACTATTACGTCCCCCGCCCCCTCATCCATCAAAAATCACCTCCCACCCCCAAACTACGATTAGTTTACCCATTATCTCCAGGTTTAACATTACCTCGGCCTAAGACTGTGTACACCCTTGCTCTGCCTTATACCGTATTGTTGTTCGTAAGGCCAGACTTCTTTTTTTTTATTGGTTTACGGATCCGCCGACCTTAAAAAGTGGAAATGTGGAAAAAAATATAGTTAAAATAACTGTATTATTTTTTAACCGCCGACTCGAAAGCGTGTAAAAAAATAAATATAATATATCATATAAATCCAAATCCAATTTCACGATCTGTATCTGTAAAAAAACCAGATAGAAATATACAATATATCGAAACGCGTCCGATTCGTTTCAGAATATCCCCCGTTCCGAGAATTAGGGAAGGGAGGTAACTCTAAATTTGTTGGACTGTAACCACGCGGTAATGTAAAAATACATGTTTGACAATTTATTAGGATGGTGAGCAGTGTGCCATTATGAATAAAAACAATTGAAAAAAATTTTTTTTTTTTTTGCCTACCGACCTTCACTTAATACATACTGTAAAAAATAATTTGAAAACTAAATTCGCCCCCCCCCCCCCCCCCACCTACCGAACTTTTTTTTTTACTCTAAATTCCGTAAACCAGAAGAAAAAAAAGTCTGGCCTAACCGAAATTGGTGTCGGGGAAATCCTTTTTCGTTCCTTTAGTTAGTAGATTTGTACTCTGTCCTTACCTTGGCCAGTAATCCTGACCCTAAACGAAGATGTAAGTCTGAGAAAGTCTATATGAAGGCTATCCTTCACTCAGGAAATGTAACAAACGCCTTTTCATTTTTCCCTCTAAGTTCTAGATTTTAATCAATCTTTGTTTCATATTAAACAGGCAACAGACCTATTGCACATACTTTGACGTTGGCTACATGTATATACATACATAAATACACACGACACATAACATATGAGCTCATTACATAACAATTGAAAATGGTTATATTTAGTAACATGATGTGATTCTTACTTCTCACGGAATTGAATTTCTTTTTATGAACGTTGACAGGTGTAGTAGGATATTTTACTATAATTAAAACGTAGTGAATGATACGAAAGGCACATGAGAAGTGAATGGTAATCATCTTATATTTAATTTGAATCACACAAGTAACATATTTTGTGGTGGTTATACGTAAGTTACTTATATCGAATTAAAGACAATTTCAAACCCTTTATAATGGTATTTTCATATTTCATATATCGTGAATGTGGCAAAAGTTATGAGGCCCGAAAAATGACACGAAGAGCCGATTTCGACTATGATACTTGTTTTTGGACTTTGTATATCGTCCGCTTTCAATCGACAGATCATGAGATGCTTTATGACGATAAATAATTCGATCTCATTTACGCAGCATTAATACATTCAAATGAAATTATTTGATTGTTGGTCCAAATTTAAAAACAAATTTACACCCTGAAGATAAGCCACTCAGAGGCACATCAACATCCTTTTAATAACATTCTTACAGTATTTTAAGCTTCAAAGAAAGAAAATAACGATTTCGACTACAGGGCTACGTCGAAGCAGGGGTATAGTGTTATTTTTGAACTTTGAATGATTTGATTAATTTGTTTTGAAATTTTCACACTATGATTTTAGATATACATCTGTGAGCTTTGTTGTCATCGAATTAATATTCTATGTAAATCTGCGTATTCTGCATTCCAAACGTTAGGGGAAAATACTTTTTTTACTTTAGAAACCCTCTGTTTTTGTCAATTTTTGTCTCATTTTTAAAAACCATTCTATTTGGTTATTCAATACTTTCTAGATTTTTTGCGAAATTTACAGTTCAGATATTAAATGAAAGTTTTTATGTATAATTAAAAAGGATGCCAATTTTTTCCAGATTTCTATCTCGTAACTTTGTTGACTAGACTTGCTAAATGACAGCAATCATATACTTATAAAAAGTCATCTTTTATTTATAGTTATGTTATTAGTTATAGTTATATTTATGTAATTGGGGTGAGGATGACGGTACAACCTGTACATGGCAGTATTCAGGCGAACGATACTTTAAAGTGTGCTTTGACTATTTGTTTTACAGCTAACGTTTAGTTGGCAACGATTTAATGTATAACGAGGTGACAATCCAACACCATCTTTAGTGTTGAATTAATGACCGTGTAGAAAAACACATTTAAAACTAGCTTTGTATTTACCATAATCCCTCCTCCCATATTCAGGGTACAATATCTAAACAAATAATGGTCCCTATTTATTGCTTCAAGATTCCTTTACGAAATCTGAATATTGGCATTAATTAAAAAATTTGTGAACATGATAATCCATTTGTTCATTTTAGATCCATTGACTCCTTCATTCATGAAAATTTTCTTCATAACGAAATCGAAATGAGTAAATTTTCTGAACATCTCAACCCCTTTCCTCTCAGAGTAAATCAATGATTATGTAAATGTAGTTGTAAATCATTTATCTGGTTGTCTAATTGCTGAAGCAATGGTTAACACCAACTGTCTCTCATCAGTTTCAATTTCATTGCACATCTATTCTTAATTATATTCACATATTGCTCTACTCACATTCTCTTAAATATTCAGTACGGGAGTTACCTCTTTTGAAAAAGACTGCTACCAATGATTATATTTAATAATGAAATAAACCGTATTCGTTAGAAAATGTAATGGGTCAAAGACTAATTTGGCCAATCTGAAAACAAATCTCAAATTGGCCTTCTGTCGTATTTACACTGGTTCAAACATTTGCAAGAAAAATCTCAATCACTTTCTATCCCCTATTCTATCTATTCTATTTTATATGTGTAACCTCTTTGCAATATACAACATTGGCCAGTAAGATGTTAAACCCCAAATCTGTTCTCCTTTTTCTCAACGCAAATCTCTGCTTATTTCGTCCCCATCTCTGTTTTTGTCAGTTTCGACTAGCGTATCATTCCTCCGTCCTCTCTTCTATCCATCTTCCCCCGATAAAGTGACAGGCCTATCCCCCTCACCTCGGGAGGGTCTGATTAGAAGGGGGGTAATCTCGCCCCTACAGCGGCCAACTAGTTACATATATCATTATGTGTTCAAAGTTGTGGGAATAAACGGGGACCATGATAACACGCAAAAACTCTCTGTCAACGAGGTGAAATATATGTTTTTCTTGAAAATATTTAAGTGATTTAGATACATCTATGGGACTGAATATTTGACTTGGTTTCAATATATCCTACGAAACTTTTTCGAATTATAAAAGTCAAGTTTTCTTTAAACAGTATTTTATACTTGAATATTCAGCTTTAACAAGATTCTGGTGAGGTACCACAGCCACATTTCAGGAACACATGCTTTGTGGATTTCGAACGACCAAAAAAGTTAGATTTAAAAAGTATAGTTCACTAGAAATTGTTCACAAAGAAAAAAGTTTTATTTTGTACACGTTTTATTCGACAATGGCTCTAACATTAGAATGTTAACTCTGTAAAGGCTGTTTTTGATGAATATAAGCATGGTATAAACTGATAATTGAACATGTTCTTGTCAACAAAAACATTCTTAAACTAATTGCAGACATATTAAATGGGGCTTCAGCGTGAGTGAAATATGTCATTTGCTGTAAAATAATGTGTCACATCCTAGCGGCCATTTCAGTGTGAACAACATTTAATCATTGAAGTAAGGTTAATGGATTCCCACAGCTTCATCGAACTTATGTTCGTATAGAAAAATCCTAGTATTAATAAGATATGCTTGTCTTGCATATGGTAACCTTTTAAAATCCTTTATATGAGCTCATTCTAATTTCTCATTTCTAAGGAAACGTGTTACAGTGCCTTTAAAAGCAATAGTTTCGTGCATATGAACCCAACGAATGTTATATTAATTCCCATCATTCTCAACTGGCATTCAGAGACAAATTGTATAATAAACAACACACTTTAAACACCATTTACACACATAATCATAACCTTCTCATTCAAATATCAACATAGGTCATTTTATGACACATATTCTTCTGAAAGTAGGTCAAACTCTCAATTGTTGTTAACAAGAAAATTATGGCACTACCCATGTTATTTCCTTTTCCTTCTCAAATGTACATCTGTATATAAGAACTCTCTAGTCGCCTATTCCCTCCCACTTTGCATTGGCGTCAGACAGGGAAATCGTTTTGGCCCGTACCTTTTTCTCTCTATTAATCAATTATAATGCTTTTGACATCAAACGGCCGTTTTGCTTCCAGAAATTGTACATTTAGGTTTAAGTTCTTGCTCGTGATAGTTTAAAGAAGACCGTTAATATATTAAGGATCTCTTACTAGCTATAACCGATATGCTCTGTGCGGCGGATTTTTCTAATAATTACGTTAATTTTGTGTGGTGGATTTTACTAATTACTATAATCTGTCTGACAGATTTTTACTAAAAACTATGTTTAGAATGACGCCAAACAAACTTTTTGGATTTATAATTTATGTTTCTTCTACTTTGTTATCATACAAAGACGTTTACAGAATCATCGTCCAAAAACAAATTTCTTATTGAGCAAAAACTTATTGCCATCGTCTGATGAAATTCAATGTTTATCTCAATTTCAAAATCCTACATTTAATTCTGTTATCTTATACGCTTATAACTGATCGGTAAATAATGATGTTTTGAATTACTACAATTTTCTTAAGTAACTAAAATGACCTCATTTGTGACTCTAACTTCTTAAATGCTCCCTTCTTGAATAAAAAAGGCAAATAACTAAATTAGTATTTCACAATATGTGATCCTTGCCTGAAAAAAAAGCAACTTCGAATTTAAACTTTATATTTAAAAGAGTGTTTCAATGCGTGTTTTCTTTTGGATAGAGAAAAAAGTAAAATGAATGGGCTCCAAGATTGACAATATATGTGTCATGAATCAAACTTAACAATAAAATAACTTTCATGTCCGATTTTTCAAAGATTTTTTATTTGAACGTACAAAGATGAAGCAAAATGCTTTTCAATTTATGTTAAGTGTCGTGTTGTAAAACAAAGGAAATGGCAAGTGTTTATTGGCACTGCTCTCTCTTCAGTGGATTATACAAGTTGAAAGTTGTTTCAACGGAAGGTCTTACAGAAGTGGATCTAATAGAGAAATTAATATGAGTCTAAAGCCTTAAAGAGACACTCCGTGATTTTCATAACATATTATTCACCTTTGATACAAACCTAAATTTCCTATGTGGTGATATAAAATAAAAAAATCTTAATTTTTCATGTCCAAAAGACATATATATGTGAAATACTGGTTTTCAATGAAAATATAAAAACAGCCTTATAAATACACAGAGGCGGGGATCAAACGTTCAATTTACATGGATACTAGTTATATAACCTAACAAAGACTATCAACTCCAAACTGACCTCCTGGCGGCTTTAAATATGTCTCCAAATTTACGTTTGGCTGTTTGACGCACGCCACTGTCCGGTTTTCGATCATAATTGCGACTTTCTACCCTCGTATTGTCACTGTACAAAACCAATTAGCTTTAAAATGATTCTTTTTGGTAAGAGTCGATACTTTGCGATCAAATGACACCATTGATTAAGTTTGACATACATGGACTCCAACAACTCACGGAGTGGCTCTTTAAGGACAGATCAACATTACTAGTCAAAGTGAGCCTTTGTTACAAATCAATATGTATTGATCATTAAGACAAATCAACATGAGTCTACTCGTAGAATCAACATCAATGTAGACCATTAAGGCATTTACTTCAAATCAACATGAGTTTTGTCAAAGTGAACCTTCATAAAACAAACCATGACTCTTATGCAAAAGTAAACTCTATGAAGTCAAAGAAGATCTTAGTATGAACCAACGCGGATCTTTTCAGAGCGAAATGATGACTCTTTTAGCCAAAGTGCGCCTTTAAAAGGTCTCCAAGATTACAGTACAATCTACGGAATGCGTCCCCCTCTAGCGGAACTGTTGCCAATTCCACAGTCTCTGTGCATCAGCCTCAATCGTCTTGATGTGATCATAACTCGACTCTGGGGACGCCGCTGTAATGAAGGGGCTGTCAGAGAGAGATAGTGTAAACGAATAGGTCTGTATAGCTACATGATAACTCCTCGGCGCTATTAGAAGCTACTCCCCAGAGCTATTGAAGTAGACATCGGTATCTTCAACGATCGCAACGGCAGGGAGAGCTTTGCTGTCAAGGAGGGGGGTCGTCTCAGGAAGCAGCGATTTAAGAAGGGGTTCGAGATGTAAAGGAGAAGGGTCAGGAAAGAAACTAAGGTTAGGATTGAGGCGAGGCCAAGAATGTTAAAGTTGAGATAGATTTTTTTAAAAGTGTGTCGGAATTGACTATCCATTCCCAAAGACTTTGGTACTTGGTTACTTAATCATCTTCCTGTTACAATTGTGCTTATTAATTTGATTGAAACCTCCAGCGACATATTCGCAATATCGCCCTTACCTATCATGGTTATCACGAAAGAAATGTGCGTATCGCAAGAGTGAACGTTCTCCAAAGGTGTATAGCAGAAGTCCGTTTGCACACTCTCCTATTATTTTAAAAGGTGAGTCTCCCCTTCCTGAATCTGCTTCTGATGTCTGACTTAATCATTTATGCAACCAATCAGAATCCTATAAAGCCGCCACATTGGCACAAGGGACACAAGGTGTTTGGGAGTCTTCTTGAGATCCCCCAATTTCGAAATTGTAATACATAAGTACCATTGCGGTGGTCAGTTGGTTTACAGAATGTGATTGGCCATAACCAGGTTGGTTGGGCTGAGAGTTTTTTTAAGGGAGTGGAGAAAACTTTTGAAAAGGGTCAGAAAACTTTGTAGCATTAAAGTTTGAATGATAGTCACTTTAACGACATACTTCACATTCGCATTGTATAAGATTGTAAACATTTAACTGATAACCATATTGAAGCGGTTAAGCAATTAGGGACATCGTACAGAACCATACAGACACATCAGGTGAGACTGGAAAAAAACAAAAACGTTAACATTGTCAGTTTTTGGACGTTTTAACTAGCAAAACAACTCGATCAACAAAGAATTATCTTGTAAACATGCGTTCAATAAGTTACGAGAAGTCAAGTTGCAGTTATTATTATGTTTTCTGGTGTTGACGCTCATATCTAAGTTCAAGCGTGTTTGCTTCATTATTGCAGAATTGTTAAATGGCTACGAGTTAAAAATCAGTTGAAGTGAGTAAGGGGTTGGGGGAGGTTTTGATTGCCCTTTACCGTTCCACTTCAAACCATAAAAACAAGATAACTTAATCTTGACTTGAAAAGCGGAATGCTTGAAACCAAGATGGTGCTGATGTATAGCCAAGGGAGATAATTAGGTTGTTTTGAAAAGCAACCCACAAAAGAATTTCGAATGTTCATTGACATTTGGAAACCTACATGTATCAACTGAGGGGTAGGCGGAGATTTATAGTGAAGGGAGACAATAAAGTTGTATCGAAAATACACCACACAAAACATTAATGGTATGTATAATGAATATTAACAAAGATTCAGTCACATCGATTTATAGATACAATCATCAGTGGTTTTCTGGCAAATCTAATTTTGTTTAATAGATATTTATAAATTTTTATGAATTCGTGGATGGGGTACTTTGAATCACGTTGATAAGATTAAGCAAGAAAGATTAGAAATGTTCAAAATTATAGATGCTTAATTTCAATCGTATTTTTAAAAAAACCCAATTACTTAGTAAGATCAAGTTATTCTTAATTAAATTTCTTAATAAGTATGAATTGATCATATGGGAACGTTGAATCATACAGAGGCAGCTGTTTAAAAAAGTAATTTTTATAAATTCATACCAAAATATTATATTGAGAACTTGTGAATTTAAGAGGCAGTAATCCTGAGTTTCAATCATATTTCCATTAAACATAACTACTTAATGAAGATTGCATATTCTTCAATGGTTATTAATCGTTAAACGTGACTTGAATTAAATATTATTAAGATTATATTCGCTCTTGAAATCGTATGTTACAACTCAACTCATTATGAACGTTGACCTATTATGCAATTCTAAATGCGATAATTGAAAACTGTGAGACTGTTGCGTTTAGGCTTTATTAGATTAGTGTCTGTCTTAAAGATCCACATGGTTCCTGCGATAGTTGAGGCACGTTTTAGACTAAGAAACATATTTATCAAGTAAATGGCTTGATAAAACTCCCCACCGTTTAAATGGATACTTAACGTCTACGAATAAAACGCATGTTCCCGTATAAGGCCGAGTTCGTCTGAACCATAGTTAACGATAGATAGAAATGCAGGATTAGTCGCGCATGTGTAGAAGCTAGTCGTATGGTTACCTTAATTTGGAGAGGAGTCCATTTTTCGAATGATTGAAAGTTACCTAAAAAAACTTGTAAAATGTGGAATTATATTATCTGCAATGGTACATATCAGAATATTCTTTCGGTCAAGTACTTTACTACTTTTTCTACTAGACTACCAGAATCAGTAACTTCCGAGAATCGAACCCACACCCTCAACTGGCCGATCAGTTGGTTATAGTTAATTTTCAGGTTAATGCTGGCAATGTTGCGTGACTCTGACATTATCAGTTCGATTGGAACGAAACAAAATTCCTTTGACGTACATAGCTTCAAGTTGCAGGTGTATTTTGTAGTTACGTTATCAATCGTTAACGATATGAAACGTACGAACCTGACCCGAGGGCAACGTATTATGCATGAGGAACATTGAAAGCCAATTTGATGCTTCCTCTTAAAATAGCCCCGAGAGATGTTGCAGTTACAAGAGTCTTGTACGAATTGTAACGACAACCTTTAAAGACTTTGAAAACATTTCATTAAGGAGAGTTTCATGTAAGACTATGATTCACGCAGTTGAAAACATTTAATATGCTTTAAGCTTGTATCTTGGGATATTGGGAAATGTGTTTGTCTTGTGTTTTGTGCTTCATCTTAAATTTTTGTGCTTGTCTCTTACCCTAAGAATAGCTGAAATAATGTAAATTCTAAGAGACATATCATGTTTTTACTTTATAAGAAGCTTTTCCCATGTCCTATTACTACTTGTTATAAAACTTGTGTGTTGTAAAGAACTCATAAGAGTGATTTAAGCATTCATTTGATTGATAAAATGTTTTTTTCATCCCGATTAAAAAAACGAAAGGAAGAAGGATTCTTACGTATGGTTTATATATTTTTTATATACTTAATTAAGTTTTCCCTGAGAGCTTTTTTCTTTTGTTGTGGATAATTGTGCTGTTAGTTCACAATAGTTCATCTTCTCGTGTATCTTGGTGCAAGTATCGTCGTTATTTGTGAAGCATTCGTTATATTCTAGAAAAACAAAAGTTAAATTCTTGAAAACTGTTGTTGAGATATATCAATCTTAAGCTAACTTCCATTAGCTATTTCATCGAATTGTAACATTTGACGTGTTTTGTATATTAAATCGAGCCTTGTATCACAGGAATAATAAAATGAAATTTGAGTTATAATTACACTATAAGTATAATTATACTATTATAATAAGGTAAACTAAATCTCAAAGATAGTTGTACGTGGATACAAAAGAAGGTGAAGAAACTCGTCGTTGATTTCGAGAAGTATGTAAAGGAAAATGTATTTACCTCCACTGATAGTTTTAGATGTGTTTTATTTGAATAATGCCATCTTTTCAGCTTACTTTTACTGGGAGCCGAAAAATCGATGTTGTTTGTTATCACCAATACATAATAATGTGAGATGCGAATGCGCTATCTTGATCTTTCAACGACTTTGTGGTTGTCTTAGTGGAGGATGTTTTCAGAAATGTCATCATCCACATCCAAGTGTAAACGTTCCCATAATTTCCCATTATTTTCTGGGTCCAAGGTAGGTTATTTTATTAACTCCTTTATCTGACGTTTAATCAAATCAGCTGTATACGTCCAGCGGACCAATCAACTATTCTGATTTACGATTATAGTGCGCTCGATCGGCTGATGAAGAACGGCAGGGTCAACAAAGGGAGGTAATAACATTATCGGGTCGAGCCTACCTTGGATCCAGGGTAAAGCGGAGAATCATCGTGGATTTTATGGTAGACGCCAAGATGTTTTGACAAAAGTTGTTGACCATCCATTCAAAATCCACAATCGATAGAAGTGGAATTTCATTACCGTAACCCTCCTCGCCCATATCGCGTTTGACATAAATCAATAAAGACTTACAGAAAAGAGCATCAATTTCATTTTCTTAAAATTCAGAAACGCCATTTACATGGTCGTTTATAAGAACAAGTGATTCAATGTCGAACTCATTTCCTTTTACGACTTTATGTCTTCTTGTCTTTAAAAACCAAAGCGTACATGAAATGGAATTAAACATCCAAACACGCACTTCCATAATGGTTTAACGCACATTAACGCAGTGATAAATCTTCACTCTTCAAACAAGGGTCCAAATGCCACAGGGAACAGAGCTTTGACAACACCGTTTGTTATGTCTAGCCTTTGTATGTTATGGATTCATGTCTGGGTTCAAGTATCGTTCTAAACGCAGCAATCAAACCTTGCTATAGTTGTATATTCCCATTATGTCAATCAATTCCACCTCGGATCAAGTATAGTGAGATCTCGAGACAGACGAGACTTGAGGCGATGGTCATACGACCTCGTCATGACGCCACGACATCTGGCGGTGGGTGTGGAACCAGACATGACATTAATAACACTCAAACATGGACGCCAACAAAACGGTGTATAGTCACATGGATACCACTCGAACGAGGATTCAGACAAACCGGTGTTAAGTCACGAAGAATATCACTCTTAAGGCAGACGACGGTCCTGTGATGTATAAACATGTTGAAATCGAGTAGTGATATAAGGGGATTGTTATCGGCGTACTGTACATCTGGGGTTATCTTCAAAGAGATATAATGGTTTTAAAATATAACAGATATTCCTTGAGAATGGCCACTTGACTTTTGATATAAATCTTAAATAAAATATAACTCTTGTTTAATCTACTTTTAATTTATATCATTGTTCATTTCTATCTAGAATCGCTTTGGATAATCTGGTACATTTTGAAGTTTAAGGTAGAGAAGTTTCACTAAAATGCGTTAGCAAAGAATTAAAGTTCTTTCATATAATGAACAGATACAAAGGTTATCACTGTATCGGTGAAGATTTGGGTTTCCAACCACGAACATTTCAGTATACACAGTTATTTACCACGGTATACTGTGCTACAAAAACTATTGAACACATTTTTAAAAGCTTTACATTATTTTAATTGAATTGGATAATAATGTTTAGATTGATAAACAAATAAAACCTGACATGTCTTTTTATTCATTCATCCGGCAGGACGATGAATTTCTTCAATGGGTCAAAGATGAACAGATCAGCAACAATAACTCGTCGAATAAACTTAATTGAAGATCAATCTTCATTCACCAGAGCATGTAGGCCTAATTTATACATTGCAAAACTTCTATAAAGCAATGTTTCCATCTTTTTTTTTTTTTTTCGCTTTTGTCTTATTATCTATATTGATAGCATAGTCATTCTCCACCAATTAGTAACCTAGCAACATGATTAAAAAAACATGTACATATAAAAATCATTATCTGTATAACTTGTCACTTGGCCACGCATGAGCGGTTAGCAAATTACCGTACTCACATTTGAGGTGTTTTCATTCAAGCAGCATTGGAAAGCGACAGTTTAATTAATCATTTAAAAGAAAAGGTAATCTGCTGACCAATATCTTTCTGAAGAAGATACAGTTTTGTTTGAATGAAGTAAAAGTTCGGTATTCTGCAGCATACCGCGGTGCGTACCGTCTCAATAAGAAACCAATGGTTAACCTGTATACCTGTAAAACCGCACATCGCTACCGAAGAGTACAGAATCTGCTACCTTTAAGGGAAGGTTTCTCTTTCGGTGTATAAGTCTAAAAGTTAGGAAACGTATAGTACATATGAAACGAAATATAAAATCGTAGGCCTAATGGAACGATGAAATAATTTGAGAAATTGAGTTATGGGTAAACGTTTAGTACTAATCATGATGTGTCCGTCACGCAAGCGATTTTTTTACTTTTAACATTTAAGCTATTTCAAAACGTGATTCTATCTCAAATGCATTCAACAATCGCCATGTGCTTCCGCTTCAATACAAGAGCCGCTCTTTTCTGTTCTTGCATCCAATGATATCGTGTTATTTAAGAGCATGGTTGTATGCAAGAAACCTAATTCACGTAACGACACTTTTGGATTCGTTGAAAAACTGCTGCAAAAAGGTCCTAGAAAACAGGCCCATTCGACAATAAAAGTAATGATTTAAAAACAATATTTTCAATAAAACTAATAATGAGACAAAAGAAATGGTATTGATAGTTTTTTGATATTTTTGATAACATGTATCGTAGAGTAGAGATTAAAGACTAAAAAACGCCAATTCTACAATGTTCACATTTTCAAGGATATCAAATGAACAAATGTGGTTAAACAAGAAATCAATACATAGTTATCTAAACGGATCTGATATGATCAGCCAAGTGGTATACACGAAACAAACATACTACTTTGACATGAAACAAGTATTAAATAGTAAATTATTACCAATTTCATATCACCAATTATTGACATTACGCACATAACAAAATGTTATATTACAACGTTTATTTATTACATTTTGGCTCCAGGAAGTCCAGTTACAGATATTTGATTGACGAATATCAGTATCTGAGAGTTATCATGATATTAAAAAGTTATACAGGTAAATCGATAAACGGTGCAACAGATTAATGTTGGTTGTTGATAAATTGTCAAAATATAATATGCTTATATGCCGACTAAAAATAAAAAATAAAAAGCAAATAATAAAAAACATTATTCACAAGGAAACAGCCACTAATTCGGAGCGCTAAATGATAGTCAAAGGGAGGCAACCGCTGCAGGTTTGATAGTAGATTTCAAAGGGAGGTAACCACTGAAGGCGGGCCAGACTTGTGACATAGGCGCCACCTAACGTACGCTTGACGCTTTCCGGTGTTTTTCATTACAACACAACTCTCACGGGAAGGAACTTGAAAGACAGGGACCTCGACCAGTGTAGACAATGAAATTAATATTTCATAACTGGCTCAAAGTATGTCTGAACCGTGCTTTGATATTTCGACTAGTCACTATATTATTTGAAAGGAGCCCGACGGGAGGTAAAAGATTGGAATTAATTAGAGAAACTCGAATCATAAATATATCCCCAAGCCATGGCGGCTCTCTGCATGTCCCCAAGAAGAGGAGTCCTTTTGATGTATGTAGTCGCCAAAGCTCTTCAGTATATTATGAAACCCCGGGGTAAGTTGATAAAGAATATAATCGAATCAATATTTATGGAGGAAATAATATTTGGCGCCTTAATAAAAAAGAGGAAAAAATGTAAAAGAATGACTATGATCATGAAAGTGTTATAATGATGATGATGAAGATGGTGATGATGATGGTTGAGGTGGTGACCATGAAGATGAAGATTTTGATGATGATAATGATGATAATGATGACCCTCGCTTCATCATGGTCAAGTGTTGGTCAGGGAAGACTTCAAACATTCTAAATTGGCTCGGGTCACCCATTCGGCGGAAAATGCCCGTAACGTTGCTGAACTTCACTAAGAGCTGTCAACGGAGTAATTGACAGGACCACATGTCACTTACCAATATGTACGATGAGCAGATTACATGTGTAACGTTTGTTAAACGAAACCATTGTGTGTACTAATGCAATTCCACTTCACAAACTGACTACTGTTTCCAAATCGGTTTGTTGTACAATACTAAAATGGACAGGAAGAGGTTGTACATTTGTGGAAACGACAGCTAAAAGACGTCCGAGTTTATACAATTAGGTTATCATTAAATAATCATACACAAGCTAAAATACTTTGGTGACCATTTGGAAGAAGACTCAATATAATGATTGATATAATGTCAATTGATGGTTATTACATCAAAATATATTATTCGTCGTTGTCATGTTGTAACCTTAATCAAATACAGAAATGCTTTTACACTTCAAATATAGCAATAAAGGTAAATGGCAGGTATCCTTCCAACTCTAATTTTAACGTATTTTGTGGTAGCACAAGCTTCACGTGCGATTTCTTCTGTGGATTGATAAAATAAATGTCACGGTTAATCAGACTCACAAAAGAGAGATTTGTCGTATCAATACTAAAATCCAAATAAGGAACTTGAAATAATTCAAGATCTAATACGAGAACCTGCATCTGTGTACACAGCAACCATTATGAACAATATTTCGAACCATTTCACTTCTAGGTAAATGTTTACGCCAACAAAAACATCAAAAATATGACACACAAAGAAAACAACTATGGTACGCAATAACAGAGATATTTCTTCTTTACTCTGTTCTTTTATTCTTTTTCAAGGTAAAAAAGAACGAGACACTGCCGACATAAAGAACGCACTCTTTCACAGAAAGATCACTATCACTGGCAGCCGTGCTTATATCAGTAATTAACTGTGTCTACAATACCACATCACTAAACTTCGCTCCAGACACTTTAGCAACTGCACCAATCTGATCCAAAGATGCACGAGATAAATCTCTTTTTCTTTAAAGATGTAATTTATCGATGGTTAGCTGCTTTGTTATACACTCGCAGCCTGTCGTCAAGATGGCGCCCGCCATTGTTGCCAACATGCGCGGTAGGCGATATCTGGTTCTTTTTGCGCATATAACTGTCCGATCTGAATAACGTATTGTTTTGATCCCGAAAAGGTGATTATTTTTCCCTCATGAATTATATGAAGTTTATTTTAGAAATGTTTTTTGTTGAAATTCTTTGAATTCAAAGAATATCATTGTTTTTACTACATATATTCTTTTTGAAATAGAAGATGATAGATATGTAACTTGTTTTAAGATTTTTCGAAACATGAGATATTAATATCAAATTCTAAATAATTAATGGAGAGTCAACAATTTGTATTAATCTACATCAACCACCGAAACAGATATCATCAATGTCATCAACTTTACAGAGATTGCATTAAAATAATTGGCGTTTAATGTTTTATACAATGGATTTAACGACACACTATTAGTTGTTATATGTATAAATTATATTTGAATTATGAAACTGACCAATGTTATGGATATCAACCATTTCATTACTAGTATGAAGTTCGTGAATGACATGTTTTGGCTGTGAACATATCAAACTTGATTTACCTGTCCAAAAACGTAAGGAGGGATTCAGATATTTCTAAGTCAGTCGGTTAATTGATATATAACCATAGACGGAGTTCATGTCCTATTTTTGTCGATTTTAACGCCATTTGACATTAGATGCTGACGTTCCGTAGCAGGCTTTCTCAAGGTCACTTTTAAAACCAATATTTCGTGATTAAGATGGCGTAAAATGGGAAATTCAAAATATTACACTAAAATGTTTTACCTAACTTTTATACTTAAGAGTAGCACTTGCTTTCGCTCGGGTATTCAACTTTCTTTTTTTCCGTAAAAGTCACACGATACATTTGTTTTAGTATATTGTTACTATCTGTTTCATAACAATAGATTTTTCTTGTACAGGGATAGTTAAAACAGCATACTATACATCATTATCAAAGAGTCTGACCATTGTATCAGAGGAGACCAATCGTATATACTCGGAATGATAATCACATCTTTAGTATTATATATTCCTTTGGGAGCACGTCGCTATATTCCAGAGAGTCACGATTTCTCATCATATGAATGATATCAGAGAACCACAAATCGTAACGTTACTGGACAAATGGACGTTACTCATAATCGCAATGGTCATCTATCACGGACACTGACCATTGTGTTTAACAGACCAGACAATTCACGAGACTCAAGATAAAATGGAAATCAATACTGTTGGTGCCACTGACCATTCTGCGTGTACATAAACCCTATCTTAGTGACCAGGGGTCAAGACCTAATGACCGCAGGATCGCCACACTGGCGACCAGATTCTGCTCAGTAAGTATCATGGGTTATTAAACAGGCTTCGGACGAGACGCAAGAGAACCGTGTGGATTAAAGAAATCCACTTTAAGGGCCAGTGAGACGCCCTCAGGTAATGAAATGGGAATATGTAACACTGTTAATAAAAAAGTTATGGACAAACGTTTATTTCAACAACATATTCCTATGACATTTTTTAAAGAATGATCACTTCAGATGCTAGGCGAAGAAAGTTTTTATATATAATATTTCATTTTTAATAACCACTTCATCAAATTCTTCTGATCGGTGCAGCAAATATATCAAGCAAAGAGAGACATTTCAAATATGGTAATGTAGGCAGGCTTGTATGAAGCGTTTAAAGACATATGTGTCTAAAAGATCCTGTTATGTTGTAAAAGTTTAGGGTAGGATCGATTAGCAATGTCACTCAAACGATAAATTAATCTGAAAGATATTAGCAGTTCTTTGTATATTGTCTTGAAATACGTGTGTATTAAAGTCGACATATAACTTAAATGAAATCAACATGAACGGGGAGATGCCGTCATCAATTGATTGGTTTCATACGCTATTACTCTGTTACATATATCCCAAATATGACACTAAAGGCTTTTGCGTTTTCATTAACCAACGTCTCAAAACTCAAACCCGAGTCTTCCCTATGTATATCTAAACGTATACTTTCCATTGCAATTACCTATATGTTTCACGAGGCTTTTGACTTTCAGACTTTGTGTCGACTTGGTAAGAATTGTATCCTTCCGCTGAACTATTTTCAGCATACAAGTCGCGACTGATCAGAATTTTTTTCGCATACAAAATCTCAATGGTCGTTAGTTTTATCTAGTAAGGAAATGGTGTTTGTCGCAGTTTCGTTCCTTAATTGGTCTGTGGCGTTCAAAAACTACATATTTGTTTAATAGAAGGTTATAGAAATGGTAACCAAAAACAAAATTATTGATGAAGAGAGCCAATCTATGCTGTTTACTGTTGCTTATAGTCTTACCGGCGAATTCGTCTGCAGTCGAGAGATATTGTCCTCATACAACCGATGGCGGATCCAGATGTAAAAAAAAAGCAATTTAAAAAAGGGTTCCCACCGAGTGAACCCATCCCATCTTCCCCAAACCCTTTCAATAAGAGAACTCTTTTCCCCTTTAATTATTCCCGATTCCAATAAAATCAGTACTTCAAACTATGGGTCGTTTGTTCAAGCCAGATTTTCGCAGGTTTCACTGCGGCGTCTAGTCATAACGGTATTGGGAGATTTCCCCCTGCAATAATACTGCGATATAATTTCATATAAATGAAGCATTATTGAAAACGACAAGAAACTCCGAATTGCCTTACTGCTAGTTTTAACATAAGATCGTTTGACCGAGCGTGGAAGTCATTCTTCACGTGCAACACGATGAAATGTACAACCTTTCCTGAAGGAATTCATCCACCCGAGGCACGATAAACTAAAAAAGAACTCATGTCCTTTGGTTTTAACTTTTATACTCTTATCAACAATTATGAAAAAGAAATTCATCTGCCTCAAACGTTTATTTGCCCTACCATTTGTCATGATTTGCAGGCGGTAATTTAGACAACCAGCGACCATTTTAAGTCCTTGATAATTGATTGAATCATGTAACCTTGCGTTTTCTACACGATGTTTCTATATCACAAGACGATATCATTTCTCATTGATCTGTTTTCAAGATGAGCAAAACGCTATGATCAGTATTATTTACACATATTGTTGAACAAATCTTAGAAGCATCTCATTTTGAAATCTTTTTCAAGAAAATGGATCGATTTTGTTCAACTTCTCACCGCATCTGAAAAACTTTAAGTTCCATTCCAGATAAAAGATGCTTCAAAAGCTAACTGTTCAAAAGCCTTAAAAGAAATAGCTTTTCCTTTGTTGTGCCGTTCTCCCACAGCCTACGTCGGCAGTTTTCAAATCAAGCACGTTCTGCCAATACGTTTCTTAAACAGCGCAAATCAAATGCGTCTGTGTATACTCCAACGTCTGCAAGCTCCGCGCAGCGTCGTCAACAGCAGCTTCGATCAATGAAGCGGTGCCGTGTCGACCTAGTAGTGTGGACCTTTCGGAGACACACGACTTGTTCCGAATGACTCTGGTAAATTTACGATATTTTCCGGATGCATTCTGTCTGCGAAATGTTTATACGACCCTAAACGTAATTGGGTATTTTTTGTATGGATTTACGACATAACGAACGGTTGACGGCAGATGTCGACATTGTGACGACATAGTATCGGTTTTCGGCTCCTTCGATTCCCATATGTCTCCGAGACCAGCCTCGCCTTACATTTATCACTATACAGGTAGGAAACTTGTCTCTTGGGCTGCCGTGGGACTCCCAATGGAATTGGTAGATTTCTGTTGGTTCTGAGAACAGTTGGAACACACAAATCTTGATAAATGTAACTATCTTGTCAAGATAAACATTTATAATATAAATTCATTATCAAAGTTATACATTAACCATTCATTCTTATAGCACATTTGGAAATGACAAAAGAAATATTTTTATGGATGACAACTTCTGTTTTGCTTCTGAGCATATGTTTATTCCTTCATCAGCTGTAATGGTATATATCCACGCGAACACTTTTGGTATAGAGAAAGGATATTCGATCCAGTGGATTCGAAGCACCGACAGCGACTTCGTTTTACTTTTCTTACGGGATGTAGTTTTGCTGAAAACCAAATTCACGAATTTTACAAAAGTATTGAAGACATATCCATTAAAATGTAAAACAACGAAGGATGAACCTCATCAACTGAATAATGCTACTCGAACGATGTTGAATTACAAAGTTATGGAGCTACAATTTATAAGTCTTTTTTCGATATAACGTCCAAACATGTTAGTCATAATTTAATACATTACAGTTACGAATGGTTCGAAGGCAAGAAGTTGCGATCTCCCAGTAACTGCGTATGTCAAGAGTAATTTTGTTTCTGTTTTCCTTTTAAAGGCTAGTTTTCCGGAGTCTAACTCTCTACCAGTTTGTACCATTTGCCCGGCGGGCCATCATAACGAAGGAAGAAGTAGTTACTTTTGTGTAAAAACGTTTTTTTTATAAACTGTAGCTGGTTCAAAAAAATAAATGTAGGTTGACTTCGGATTAAAAGATTTCGGTCCCGCACTTTTAATTGTCTGCTGTATATCGGTATTATAAAACATTAGCAACTTTTGTAGAATTATTATGCACATTTTAAAATCTTCCGGCTAATTATCTATCCGCTTGTAAAAGGTATATAACTGTCATTTTGTACCTCATGTGCCGAGGATCTCGGCCTGAGTGTAATTAAGTTCTGTTCTTTCTGTTCTGTAAACGATTTTTCTGTTCGTATTTACATATAGGTATTGTGTAAGGTATATAGTTCTTTGTTATAAGGAAAGTATTTTTGGCCAACACGTCACACGCCTCAGATTGAAATCGAGGTTTCTCATGCAGTACATATATGAAAATAACGTGTACTTTAAATGAATACTGTCACAGATCAGAACACATGAAAGGTTTCAAAAGTTTATTTAAACCCCACCTTGCAGAATACAACACAAACACACTATCACACATACATTCATTCAATACGAAACACTGATAAATATTTACCTCTCGTGCGCATGCATCTCACTTGCACCCACACGTGCATATATCAAGGCTTCCCTTTCCTCACCCAGATACACTCATTATTCCTTACATCTACTTATCACACAGTAAATGACATTTACACTAATATAAACAAAGGGTCACGGGTCAGTCATAACTATAACTGTTATAACAGTGTAATTATCTATACCGATAAAAGTGCAGTGGTTTGGGAGAGACTTGCTTTTGCTTTTGTACCAAATAAAGGATAATTAAGTCAATATTTGAATATTTGTGTTGATCCTTTCATGAAATTTCATAGAATTAATGATGGTCTTTTACTTTTTGTGTTTAGTATTTAGAGATAATGGTCTTGGTGACAAACTAGCCTTAGTTTATGATTTGACTGTCGATGGCACTCACAGATCACGAAAGTTGATCGCTGCACTCGGCTCCAATGGCAATTTCCTTACCATCGGTGTGTCAAGCGTACGGATGGTTACTATGACGGTAGCTTTTAATCAAGCTGCAATATAATATCCACTTTGAAAAAAAAGATTAATATTTATAATAACTTTTACAACAAATGTCTTTAGCGACATCAATCTTTTTAATTTTCTTAACGCATTTGAAATGATATAATCTAAAGCAAAAAAGCACTTACAGAATTTGTGCTGAAGGTACGGAAGGCATATCCATATAATTTTCCGTATGGGTAGTTAAATCATTAACAAATGAGTTTTTCTTCTCAGATTTCAATAATTCGCGACGGTTATGAAATAAACCAAGATTTGTCATTTAGCGGGAATCTGAAAATGAACACAAAATCACGATCGGCTGATGAAAAGCCATAACAGATGAATTTCAAATTCCGACAATCTCGATCAATGAATTAATAATTCCGGACGCCGGGAGATTAAGAAAATTGAATTTTCTTACTTTTATTGCCATATCGAGACAATGAATTCGTGAAATGTCTCAAGTCCTGGTAACGAAATTGCTCTCTATTCCTCAGTACATTTCAAAATCTAATAGAAGCACGGTTTCTGGCGTCTGAAAAGTTCAGGGGAACCATCCCCCATTCAATGAATGCCATTACCTATATATCATCCCGATGTTTTTGTTTTATATATTTTAAGCCACGGGAGCATTTGAGTTTTATTGCGACGACCTTGATCGATAAGGCCACACGAAATTGTCTAAAACAGACACGTTAAGTAAAAAAATAATTAACTATACGCATAGGCTTTTCTTTCCATCTAAACTTGACGCCAAATTGCAACATGGGAATAACGGGTTGAAGTTGTAAATAAACATTTCTTTGTTTTGTTTTTCAATACACTTGCATCTTTTCGAGGTTCAAACTATGAAAAATAATTTATTTCTTTTTCAATTTTTTTTAGCTATCTCGAGAATAAATAAATAAATTAACATTCAACGATAAAAAATCGTTTCCACAATGACATGCAAGCTTATGAAGTTATCTTAAATTCAACCATTGCTTATAAAGTAATTTATCATTCCATCAGCGAGACTAGTTACCACACGTCATGCAAATTCAAGATTCAACCATCCAAATTGTTACCACATTCAATCATGTTTGCTGATGTCGTGACCTCACAAAATGTGTAATGGGTATTTGTTTGTCTGAATTTTCTTATATAAATTGAAAGTAAGATCCTCGTTATAACATTTACGCCTTTTTTGAACATTATAATGGAAACATGAGCACAGTGTTCCCATTGGACAGTCTATGTATTGACTGAAAATAAGTCTTTGAAAATTTTAATATGAAAAAAATATTAACTCATCATAAATACAGTTAAAGCAACAGATATTCGTTCAACATATAAAGACGAGTCCTAAAGAGATAAATTTAGGGATATATTAAATTGGACTGATATGCATAATAGCAATTGTATACACGAACAGGAATACGTGATAGAATTTCGATTCCACAAAAAAATTATCATGTCGTAGAGTTCCTGTAACCTTGACCTTTACATCTCCAAACTTGTCGCACTGGCAAACGATGCAGCGGAGTTTTGACCAATGGTTCCGGCGTTTTAATCACGCCATAAACTCCTCAACCTTTATGTGAACGAATTGACGGAAGTCATCCTCTTCAGGAGCAGACAGAACCCAGTTATGGCTCGCCAAAGTAGCCTCGATTCCATGTCCGGAAGTCAACACCATGCAATCTGATCGTTTATCAAACGGGCAGTGATTTCTCAGGCAGTTAGGATTTCAAATTTCCTAGACTCGTCGCCATTTTGAGTAGCCATTACCACAACGAATGTGACGAATTAGTAGAAACGTAAAGAACCTTGAAATGAAAATAAATTTGCACAAGGGAAATGATTTGTGATATTCTTCCAGTCTGTCACGTGCAATTGCGATCATACGGAGCTAGGCGCCGTTTCGTAGACGCACTGTCGCCTTATTCAGAAAATGGCTGCTGGCTCGCAACGAGACGGTGGTTCCGTATTTAGAGGGTAACGTATCAATATTGATGAACCTCTCTCATTAGACGCGGAAACATGAAACGGAAACGTCTGCGATTCCTGGAAATCAATGAGACGCCAGAAATATGATTCCTGTTAATGAAAAATACGGCTTAGTTTCAAACCCGAGTTGATATCATGCTTTGAGTCACGTTGAGATCTTTTGAAAAGAGCTAAAAGGTTCCGAAGGCGGGGTAATGCAGATGTCACCGTATTAACTTCGGATAAAGAGAACCCGGATTCGATGTAATCAAGAGCTATGACAATACCCCGGATGACGTCGACAATGTTGTATCAAAATATAGTTTTGAATCATTTTGATATTGTAGTACTATGATTTATGGAGAATTAGGTAGATATCCCTTATTTATATATTCCTCTATTAGAGCCTTAAAATACTGGTTAAAATTACAGAAAATGCCTGGTCATAGATTCCCAAAAATGTGTTATGAAATGATGAAAATGTACGACGAAAATGGGAAACGAAATTGGGTGACGGACATAAAAGAATTGCTGAACAAAACGGGATATGGTTATGTATGGAACGATGATGATATTCAATTCCCTACCCAATTTATTTCATCATTTACCCAAAGATTGAAAGATATGTATTTACAATCATGGTCCGAATCATTGCATCTGTCAACTAAATGTTTATTCTACAATCAATGGAAATCAGATATAAGTTTTGAAAACTACTTATCAAAAGTTAATGTAAAAAAATTTCGAGTAGCCTTAACCCGATTTCGTTGCTCATCCCATGATTTATACATTGAAACTTATTAGATATTCAGGTGTACCAAGAGAAAAAAGAATATGTCAACTTTTAACAGAAATAATATAGAAAATGAATTACATTTCCTACTTATATGCCCTGTCTATACAGATCTAAGAAAAATGTATCTCAACCCATATTATTATAGAAATCCTAGTGAGCGAAATTTAATTTCATTGTTAACAGCTAATAACACATTAGTATTACAGAATTTGGCGATGTATATATATTTTGCAATGTCGTTAAGAAGAAAGATTGTATTAGAAAATAACTGAAAAGTGACTTAATGCTCATTATACATGTAATGTACTACAGGCCTGTGGCCTCTTCAGTACTGAATAAAGATTGATATGATATGTAGAATTCGTTATATTTCAGTCCATTTTTATATGAGAAATTTGAACGTAGCAGGATTTCTGATTAAATTACTACTGTAACATGTTTTTTTGCGACTGAAAAATGAAAACTTATAAGTTTATTAGAAATTAAAAGTGTGATTTACACTGCAAACACATCTTTAAACGTCAGTTTGAATCAAAATAATGTGATGACGGAAACCGTTTTGTTCATTCTTGAGCTTTATGTTTGAAACTACAATAAACTATGACATTCATGCTGTAACATATGTATCATTATTCAGTAACATAACACAAGTATTTAAGCAGATTCAAATTTCAACTTAAAGTTAACTACTGTTTATAATAAAAGTTCTTTAGGTACTGTTCATAGCAATAAACATACATATAAATATTATTTTGATATGAGTTCTCGATTAGGGCTGCTAACGAAAGATACCAATAAAAAGTTTGGATATATATATATATCTTATTATGACAATGCATGGTTAGGGCCAGAGGTATATAAGTTGCGCAATAAACATGGATGCCTATATAAAATCTCGCTGTTTCTCGTGACAGGCGCAGCGCCACAAATAGACCTGCACCAGCATAACTTTATCGTGCACCCGTTTAACCAGTCGGAGATGATTATCAGAAATCTTAGTACGTCATGCCACTTGAAATTCAGTGTAGATAATCGCTATAATAACTTCACTGTCTAGTCGCTAATTGGAAAATAACTGTTTACAAATTACGATACGTTAGATTTGGCGTCAGGATTTTTTTGTTGCCTAGCTTAAGAATAATCCTGTTTTGTTTAAACAATTTATGGCCCAGTTATCACTAAAAGTTATGAATACGCCTTGAAATAAATTATGCGACACATTTAAACTTGTTGATAGTCTTTTAGGGTTTAAAAGGTTATTTTTAACTTTGTATATGGGACAAAATGCCACTATTTTTTACAATGAGCATTGGCGATTAAGCCTTAGGGGGTAAGGATGTGAATGTTGCTTTGGTGAAATAATTTATATACTGTAGCAAAATGATAATATTAATACTAAAATTGTATCATTTCTGACAGCTTACATTGAAAATTAAGTTTCAAACACGATATATGTGTTTTGGAATATGCCAGTTTTGTTTATTCATTGATTTGTTGAAACGTGAAGTGCAGTAAATTACATGTATATCTTTATATGAATTATTATATCTATATGTCTCTATAGGTAGGGTTGGAATTTGGCGGGTTGGGATGGGGGATACGTATGGAAGTTAGGGCATGTGTACTGGAAAATGTTTATAAAGTATTCATATTTACATTTATTTTAATTTATTTAATTTTCAAAATGGCGAAAACTCTTAAACGGTTCCATTCTGTTTGTTTTTACATGTATATTGAAAAGTAGAATTAGCAGTTTATATGACTTAAAAGAACAAGTTTGTCATATCTGTATGTTCGATAGTATCTTATAAACCAATAAACTGTTCGTCTTTCTCGTTTAACGATGTGCATTTATAATTTGATAGTTGCACAAGACTAAAAATTAATGAAATCAATTAAAGTAATTATATAATAATATATGATCATATCATTTAACAACACAAGGCGAAGTTCCTCTATAAACATTCTGAGATTAGCGATGGAGATGAATAAGGAACTTTATATGACTAAGTCCTTTATACAATAAATTCACATTCTTTCTAAACGCATTTGATGTTTTTCAAAACCCCATTATATGAATCTTAAATCTTAAGGTCAAAATCAATATTTCAAGGGATCAAAACCGCTGATACACAAAAGCAAAACCTTAATCTAGATTCTTGAAATACAAGCATCTAATAGAAAATTATAACTTTACTTTATGGTAAAAGTTATAAAAAACAACAACAAATTTAAAACAACAATGAAATACAAATCAAATCTGTAAAATTCAAAGATTACTGTTTAGTACAAATATATCAAATTGTAAACTTTCTCCGTTTCGTCGAAGTTCAAAAATCTTAAAAAGCCATAGAGAAGAAAACGGCTAAATAAGCAGAGTTTGTGTGAAGGGTTCGCCGAGAACTATGCGAGTGAACTACAATAACCGAAGTAAATCCCATTTTGTGACAGTTATGATGATGTTGATATATATTCGGTGTAAGGGAGGGGATATATCTCCAAACACGGCAAGGTTAGGACCATAGATCATTTAGGGCACAGACGCACCGTGTCACCTTTATACCATAGCGTTTGTGCACCCCGTTTGTACATTAGTTTTGTTAAACCGACATGGTTTATCTTTCATAATTTAGTTTGTCTTTAATATCCCCATCAAATGCCAAATATATGACTCTTGTTTTCAATGATAATTCAGTAAGGCCTGCAAATTATGTCCATAGCACTTTCACACATAATTCCTAGGTTCTTTTATGCAAACCCTTCTCAAACTACTGGGACAGTATCTATCTATCTAGCTGCAGTTATCTATCCTCCGTTGCCCAGGTCATCGCTTTAAGCCTCACCAGTCTCTAATTTAAACCTTGCTACCAACCCGCAAAATTCCTGTTTCGAGTGCAGCTCCCTCGGCGAAAAGTTGCAATTCTCATATGATTTCTCATTGGACAATGCGGCAAGGCCTATCTTGGTGTTGGGGCTGGCGCAAGTAAAGGTCATGCGTGAAAAGATGAACACTTCATTACCCTCGGGACTTTTCTTCAAGAAAATCTTCATTGAAATTTCTCACCATTTATTGGTGAATGCCAATGGAACTTCTACGTAGACTAGACATACTGAAAAAACATGTATCAAAACTATAAGATATTGCAGTGAGGAAAGTTGCATTCAATCCAGCTCTGGTGGCAAGGTCTGCTTTGAAATTTTCTCTGAGCATGCGCGAAGTTCGACTGTTCAACACAAAGATACCAAGACAAGCTTTTCTTACTTCTAGAATCGAGACCTTTAATTGGCTGTTTCTGTCATAACGAGATCCAGTGGCAAACCTAATTACAAAATGTCCAAATGGAAGTTTCCAGGGCTGAAATGTGAAGAGTATCGGAACGTTGAGCCATGCATGACAGAGAATGCCAGTTATCCTGTCGACTCCAGATACTTTTTTGCTTATTATCCCCGCCGCGGGCTTAGCGCTAAGTAGGGGATATTGTACATGTATAACGCAGTGTATATGGACACTGTTAAAACTCGTTTGATTGATTCTTCTTATGATTTGCATGTTTGTAGATTTTCAGTCAATTATGGTGACTTTCGCATTATGTTCAAGGTCACAACGAGGCCTTGAAAGGTTGAGCAACAAAGCTGGCGTGTTAAGCTATGAGTAACAACAATAACTTCACAGAAGGGTCAACTGGCATTTTCAAGGATACGGCGGAATTTAAGTTAAGTTTGTCAGCACCATATTTCAATAACAAATTTATAGATTCTCTTCATATTTTGTACAAAGGTTCTTTTTGGCGAGTTGCAACGCCAAGTCTATTTTGGTGACCTTTAATTTTTTTTCAAAGTCGAAGCGAAGATTTGACACATTCACTATAACAACATGCATTTAAGGCCTATTAGTAGAATATCTTGAGAAACATTTGATGAAAAATTTCATCAAAACTACTATAAAAAACTATGAAAAATTTCATCAAAACTACTATAAAGACATATGGTAATTTCTATTTTGTGAAATTGATCTTTTTAATAATTATTATTATTATTATTATTATTATTATTATTATTATTATTATTATTATTATTATTATTATATTTATTATATTTTGAAATATTTGCAGACTTCAGCAACCACAACAAACTATTTCAAAGATAGAAGCACAAATATTACATATCTGTATATTAAGATATTAATGATAACATTTTAAACTTATTTTGTCCATGGCCCGGGCCTTCTCCTCAGCGATTAATTCGGGTTTATGGTTTAACGAGTCAGTAGCACATTTCTTTCCTTACATATTAATTCTTCAAATGTTCCCCAGTATATACTTGATATAAATCATTTAACCTCAGAGGGTCAAGCACCTCAGTACTCAACCCGATTGTCCGCAGTCATAGATGAAAGTGTCAAGTATCAAAGAAAGTGCTGGCGGCCATTTTAGTGTGAACACCTTGTAAGGCAGAGAACTGGATTGGCATAGCTTAAACGAAAATTATACGTGTTACGTTACATTGATTTAAAAAGACTGCCTGCAACTCGCACTTTTTAGTTTTCCTTTTCGTAAGAACAACTTTCTTTAGCTAAGAACGTACTATTGTCTCTTTTAAGTTTGATTGGCAATTCTGCTTGTTTCAATTGTCACTGCTTGTAATATAATATTCAATTGTATTTATTTCTTAAAAGTTATCCTCAAACTCTTTAAAATAAAAAAAGTCTTTTATAAGATGCTGGAAAACAATACAATAAGTATGATAAATGAAATGTTTAAAATCCACAATGCACAACCATATTTTTCAATATTTTGAGGAAACTTTTCTACCAAACGCCAATAGAATAACAACACTTTATTTTAAGGAAATGATCTTCTTAAATGCTCTGCAAACAGAAAAGGTCTTTTATGACTTTTTTCACGGAAAAATGCAATTGTGAGCGAACCTTGTGCTCATAACATTCGTTTGCACGGAGCAATTTCGGGTAATATTTACGATGTGGTTTATGACATAACTCACTGCAATACGCGCATGGGGTGTGAAATGAGTTCAGTGGCCGTTACGAAGTCATCGTAAATCTTCGACTTCGTAATCAAATCGCAGTGAAAAGTGTTACCAGAGCAACGCGGTTAACTTCGGTAGCACAGTAGCACGAACTTGCAGTTTTACGCCAATTGGAGTAAGTGGTTAAATGAATCAAAAACCTTTCAATCAATATCAAACGAATAAAGCCGTTAAATAGCGGTGAAATTTTGCTACAGGCTGTTCAAGTTAAATCTTTTGATCAATCCGATCAGCCTTTATAAACCATATATGAATGATTATATACTCCAGGTGATAAAGAAGTCTTTCTTGAAGGATGGCCAGTAGGTTTACTTATTTTCAGGATCACGAAAGATTTTATTTCACCTTGGTGCACTTGCTGCACGATATTCCGGTGCGTTGGTGCTGCGTGATATTTACGTGTTTTTTGTCCGTTGTCATGTATACTGTCAAACTGTTCGATTATTTTATTTCAATGCAATTGGAGTTTTTGTGAAGTTAATGAGAAAATGCGAACGAAATAAGACAGGATAATTGGCCTTTTATCAACTGCCAGGCGAGTAATATGTGCAATTCTATGGTTGTTGACTTTCAAATTGTCTAACAAAATTCATCGATTTTCTGATTACCTAGACTTTCTGAAAATATCAGGTAAACAGATAATTTCTCCCAAGTGTCTTCTGATATCAAATATATCAACATATATATTGATGTAAGTTGTTAATATTCGCCTTGCCGAGGATGTTTTTATTATTATACTCGATATTATGATGTAAGAAGAAACGAGGTTCATATTCAATTTATCATCAGTAATCATTCATATTACGTAACAAAGTAAAATATACTGAACACCAAAGTACCCATGGACTTCTTCTGCGGTGATGTCATGTCAGCTTGTTTATAATCTCTGTGCTTTAATTAATTGATGATGTCAATGACAGCGCATTGTTTAAAAACTATTAGCAAACCTTTGTCTCTTAGCATATATCGCAATATCTCCTGAAAACAGTTTTGCTTGATAGAGTCGTCTCAGTCTAAACACTTGTGTAATGATGAAAAGGATTATACTTTGTTAAGGAACAAATACACAGAGATTAATACACGAGAAAATGAGTCTTTGTACAAAAGCCTTTTTCTCAATTCATTCGTACAAATATACTGACAATTAATAACTGAAGTGAATGCTCTGTTAACGAGCTGTTGCCATTGACAAATCTTGCGGCATTGCTAAGAAATACAGAAATGTCAAGAAAAGCATGCCGCACGTGAATAGTGATGAAATATACAACTGATCACGGGGAAATCATGCCAACGAACCTTCCCTCAGCTTTAGCATAAGAATAAGGTTGAAGCCGGCGGTCTTCCATATTGAAAGGAGACCATTCATGTCAAAGACTTTTCTGCCACTTTATCTCCTTAAGTTCTGAAATCAGTTTTATTTTACATTTTTAGATAGAAAAGGTCTTCACTTTTTGAAATTTTGATAAATCTAAGTTCGTTATGATGAAGATAAACAAAAACGAAAACAGTAAACACAAGAATCAAATGTGATATTAAGATAAGATCATGAGTGACAACGTTGAAGAAACTTAGAAAGAAAGAAATGACAGGAAAGAAGGAATGACAGATAAAGATTGTAGGAAAAAGCAAACAGGTGGCCTTGAAGACTCGATGACAGGGGCAGATAACTCTAGATATCTAAACTTGAAAACAATATTTTTTCAACACATTTTCAAATCGGCTGAGCATTTAGTTTGTTTGTTTGTTTGATTCGTTACTGACAAATATGACAATAGAAAAACGCCTCGAATGTTCTCAAAATTTTTATTAGACATGCATTTCCTCACAAGAACACCGACACACATTAAAACACCAATGAAAATAAATCACATTATATATTTTGATATTCAACTTTGTAACGATCTTTAATAATTTATGAACACTTTAAAAAAAACTTAGAATATATTTCATCAAGGTTTGTTGATATTGTTATCGAACCTGTTGAATAGAATAGGGAATTCAATTAAATTGAAATCTACTTCATTTAGTGTCAGGGATATAATTTTGTTTAAACATATTTTATTCCCTGATTATTGATGTTGGTCAAACTGGATATGAAACTGACAATATGCAATTATTATAATCGCAATATTACCAGTGTTGTTTTTTAAATTAGAAAAACTTCCTGGCTTGTACATCTATGCTATAAAGAATCAACAAAATAGTTAAGGACCAGCTCAATATAGATTATTAAAGCATTATATGGATCTTATATGAACTATAATATATTCTAATAATCAAAATCAGGGTGGCTCTTAACTTATTTTGTTGAGTATATTATTGAAATACTGAAAACAGCAAGAACAACCATCGTCGAACGAACGGATTATCATCAAATTCTCAACGTCTTTAATATTACAAAACCTTAATTAATGTACCAATAACGGAAATTTAGAGTAAAATGTTGTCCACGAGTCACATTTCGTTTGTCAATGAAAGCCTTTTTCCTAACTTGCTATTTTTAATATTCAGATAAATGTAACCACCTAGTTAAAATGGTAGTAAGACCGCACATAATGATAATGCTCCTGTGATATGTGATTATGATAAAGTTACGTTGCTAGACCAGCAACAACACTATGGTTTCTTTAGCTCGCAAAACTAATCCGGCATATCACCATACCGAAAGGTCTAAATGAACGAACAAATGAAAGCTGCTTTATATAATCAGATAACCTTTCAAAAGGTGATCATAGCTCAACTAAAATTACATATTATAAGAACTATTCTTTTCAACACTGAAGTTAGCGAAGTTTGCATTCATACCCTTAAAGAACCCAAATGCAGGGGTAAATCGTTTGACTTTCAGTGTTCATTTTAAGGAGTTTCCGATTAAGATTTTCAACTTTTAAGATATGATATATTAGTAAAAAGTAAAAGTGGTCAACTCGTGTCTCAACAAATCTCAAAACCAACCGCCTGGTCGGAAGTGTAATACAGTTTTATGACGTCATCTGACGATTGCTTTAGATCGCATGTAAAACATACGACATACATGTTTATAAAACGTCTAACGGCGCGTTCACACTGTGCAACTTGTAGCAAAAGACTTGTGGCTTACAACAAATTTCATCATGTGAACCCCAACGTCTGTCCATTTTTTGCTGCTACAACATGTCGCAAGCGAGTTGCAAGGTATTGGACTTACTATTTTTCCCTTCAACAAGTTGCATGAACGTTGCAAATCAGAACGCCTACACTTGTCACGTGACGTTTTCACCTCATGTGTCGGCTTTTCTTTGACAAAAATAATGGCGACGCCGGTACGATCACAGAAAAAAAAAAGTCTTACGAAATAGTAATTGTATGCAACTATTGTAGCGTGTGAACGGCGAATCTCATGCAACATTTATGTAATCGGTGACACGCAACCTGTTTTATGCCACAGATTGCACCATTCAAACACTCGACACCAACTGGATGTTTCCACAATCAAATGTTATTGGCAAAATGATAAAGTTCAATTATCAGTAAATGTCCACTGAGCGGAGTCTACCAGGACACCAGGACAAGATGTTCTAGTGCATAAAAAAGGTTCATATGCCGGCCAATGGAAAATGTTTAGTAAAACACCGCATTAACGTTTGTCTTAAGCCGTTCTGCTAAATCCGCGTGCTTGTATTCCCAGAGTTCCTACAATTCCCCGGCACTTGCTCTGATAGAGACCAGGAGAATGTAGGATATCTGCAGATACATATACGCTGATGTAGCAGGATGTTAGATAAGTTTGAGAATAGAAGCGAAGAACAAGAGTTTTCTACTGTTCAATATCCCTCCATTTAGTCTGTATCATTTCTTTCGTCGGGGCGGGATAGGGCAGTGGTTAATGCGCTCGTCTACGCATCAAGAGTTCCGAGGTTCGTATCATGGGGTCGGGAAGTTCTTCAGTCGAGAACTGTTCTACATTGAGTAGGGTTTGTGTGCAATGCTACAATGAATTTCAGCGCAGTACCACCCATAGTTTTCTGGTTCCAGTGGATTTCTCGCAGGTTTCACCGCAATGCATAGACACAATTGTGTTGCGGACTTGTTCCCGGTAATAACTGAAAAATGATGTAGGTCTTCTCTTAAAAGCGGCATCCCCGTGAGGTGGGAGTTTGACTCTGTATATAAAGTTTTATGCCAAGATCCATAAAATTATTAAAAAAGTTAAAGGTTAAAACAAGAAGACAATGAGGTTCCAACGCAAATCTTATTTTCTATTCTTTGGTGTTTTTTTTCAAGTTTGTGTAGTCGATTCGTATTTTATAGTTTGTGATGTTTTGCATTATTTTGAAATACCTTGGGAATGCGTTATCAAAACGAAATGAGACGTATCTTTCGCCTAAAGATATCGCCTCTATTTATGTAACAGGTTTATTTCTACAATTTTCGCATCTTCGTCTCACAATATATTTTATTCATTCCGGTTTCAGTTTACTTTACATAAATGACTTACTAATTTGAATAATTCTGAATTTGTTAATACTTTGAAAATTTAAAGAAGTAAATGTAGAAAATTTATTCGAAAACCACAATTCGATAAAAAAAAATCAAATTCATACATATACAGCGATTAGACATTAAACTTTATACATTATTAAAGACGCTGTCAATTTCTCAAAAGGAATTCAGTAACTGAAACGTTACTGGTAAATGTGATTTCCGATCAATCAAAAACGTGTCGTGCAAATCGTGCTGCACGTGAAAAGCGTGTTTGCACGGGAAATGACAAATTGACAAGACATCAATTCTAATCACCGATACGTTAAACCGTCAACTCGTCTATTCCACGTGTCAAAAATGCATGTCACAAGACTGGCGGGCATATCATGACAGGTGATTGATATCCATATATAGTTGTCCAAAAGTGTAAGTCAGTTTTATCAAAAACGTAAGCCTTACCCACAATTTGTTGAAAAGTTCTTGAAATTCCTATGTATTTGGACGAAAACCATAAAAAAATGGAGTAAAGATACTTTATATTTAAGTAGCTTTAGACTTGCTTATTGAAAATTATCAACTGTAAAAAGGTCTTCAATTAATATATTGCGAATTTGAAATTATGTCAAAAGATTACCTTCTGTTTTGAAGCGCCGTATAATTCTTATTCATGAGTAGACTGAATTTGGTTGTCGATAAACAATATTTCAACTTTAAATTACAGAATTTAATAATTCTCCGAATTAAACCAATGCAATAAACTTTAAAACAAATCTCAAAACGTTAATCGTCATGGATAATCGTTTAACTTCCCTTCAGTTTGAAAACAAGATATTCATAATAGTAACATTGTTTCATGGCATTTATATTTAGATATGACCGAATGTATGCAAATGAAATTGGTATGATATAAATTTCTATGAAATATAAGTTTTTGGGAGAAATGTTTAACCTTTCCAAATTGACCCTGCATCAAGGTGAATAGGACATCTTCATTTTTGGTGTTGATGTTTCTAGACTTGATAAATCTTTATATTTGCTTTTGTCGACAGAAAGAACATGGATCTGAACATAAATGTAACCCCGCAAAATTTAAATAAGATTTCACATACATTTCTTCTTTCAAACGTTTTATTTGATAATAAACGTATTTGTCTGTAAGTCCATTTTTCCCATTGACCTGCCGACTAAACAATTGCTTGTTTGTATGCAATAAAAGCCTCAGCAAGACTATACCGCTTTGACTTGATTAAGACCATGAAAGGAAAAAGATCTCTAACATCATTTTTTAAAATTTTAAACTATAGATATCCCCCAGCATTTTCATCTGAGGAACTTGGAATTAGCTTAATAATCTTGTGAACAATGAAACTTATGTGATACAATATTCTCCTATCAACTTGCTTCAAGATTCCGTAATATGCCTCGCAATCTAGAAAGGAGCTCTGATAGTGAAGATTTATTAGAACTCATAAGGGGTGACTCACACAGGGGGACTGCGAGGGTAAATATTATGTTATGACTCGTTACGCAAGACGTTTTTACGTACATCATAAAGCATGTCAATTTCAGATATATAAATTATGTTGTCTTTTGTTTTCTAAAGGAATAATTGCTTTTGCAGGTAAGGATTCATTCTAATATCGGATTTCATTTTTGGATAATGATTTAATTGGAGCGATGAAGCATATTTTCATGGCTATACAACTTCTTTATTCCGTTTTAGCGACGACTGGACTTATATCATATATACTTAAATACAATATTTACATTCTAATCCGATCTGATATGTGTCATATCTTTTCCTATGACGTGTCCGTTTTATTGCTTGCAAGTTGCATATTTGTGCATTAACAAATATAATTTGGCAAGATTTATGGGTTGTATAAAATATCAGAGAAATGACGCCTTTTGAATCATATCTCTTGTGCGTTGGGATTATTTGTCTTCGTGATTCATAATTGTAAACATCATCAATTCAATTGAAAATATGGTCAAATATAGTGACTGTACTACAGAAAATTCGAGAAAATTAACAACCTGTGATGATAGTGGTATCACATTCGTCAAGTAAACCGTATATTAAAGTTTTGAAAATGTATCCCATCAGCGTATTTGTGCCTGCAAACCTTGTACAAAACCCTGATATCCATCACGGCTCATGCCTCGTTTTACTGAAGATTGTTATTCATATAGTTATTCATGACACGTTTCTTCAACGTTACTCACGAAATCGGAAACAACCTTTTTTCCTTTCATCCGGTCTGCATCCTTGCATCGAGGAAAGTCATTTAATTGATTGGTTATAAAAACTACGAGACATTTGTAAAGATAGATATCAGGTCATTGTATAAGCTCTTCGGATAGAATTAGGCCGATGTAGTAGGGTGAACTTATCCTAGATGTGCAATTTAATTTCCTGAGGGTATGTAACGGTGTTCACAGTGACGTGTACTGTACAAAACAGGAGACATGGTATCAATTATGTCAATACCCTTAAATTACTTTTGAAAATTGGGGTTGAATTTTAAGAAAAGAATGATAATAATAGGTCGCAATATATCTAGATTTCTTACGAAAATTTAGCTGAACTTTTTTGAGGATATCTTGTTCAAAGAGGACTTCATACTGCTAATCTGACATCTGGAATGTAGGTTCGAAACCCGTTCTCTTTGCGACCATATAAAGGATATCGCATTTCTTAGAGTAAGAGTTCCTAAGTTATATCTGATAAGAGTGATTTTGAAAGTGTTTTAATCCTCTGTCACCAGGATAGTCTGCGGTTCGAATCCTTTGTTTTTATTAAAAGACAGAATGTTGCCGATTCTAGGAAGTTTCTTCGAATGTATCGCACAATAGAGATTTCTTAATAAACATTCAAGGGCATCCATGTTGCCCTTTTTGGGATTTGATCCAATTATGAAAAGATTAGCAATATCCTTTTCCACATTATTATTGTTTATGTACTTATACAAAAAATTGCTGATACTGATATTTGTTTATCATATCGACTTGTGATGTGATGTGTACAGTACCGTTGATTTAATGCCGGTGAATATTAAGCAGTGAACGATAACAGACAAATATGAACATTTCACAGAAATCGTCTCTCCTGTGTTTATTTCACATCAATAAATAAGTCATTTGTATAAAATAAAATAATGACATTTGATGAAAGTAATTTCGCTCATTCATTTCACTTATCATTCATAATGTGTCAATTCCGCATGCGCAGAATCTTCCTTCCGTTCAGGCATGTCCATGTCAAATTCAGGTTCATCACATAATAATCACGTGATCGTCACGTGTTCAATAATCTCATTCACACAATTCCCCATTTACACGAATAGCACGAGATTTTTGCACACAGCATGTGCATTTGAAGTCAAGTGACAATTATCACACAACCGTTGGCATATCCTTTTTCGACGGCTTTCCCCACATAATTATTGACGACGGGTGAGAATGTCTGTGAATTTTTTTATCACCAACTCTTTCGTAAATTTTGCCATCTCTGTCCATTTTTATATTGATATCACGACAAATGTGGGTCTTTTTGTCCGGGAAAAGGGTACAAGAGTTATCGGACTTGTCACTGAAGTGGTCCGTCACATAAAGTTGAGCCTTTGTCAAACTTCGCTCCCTTCGAACTTGTATAAGACGCCTATGACGTCGAGAGTCTGTTCTGAGCATGCGCACTGCCAAGAGCACGAGCAGAATGAGTATAAATCCTCCAGCGATTGGCACGGCTATCACGGCGGCCTTGAACCAGAGATCCCTTTCCGGGTCATGCCGGAAGTAGTATTCTGGGCGCTTGCGCGTCGGATCTGGAATGACAAGAACAGACGATAAGTAAAACATTATCATAAACATTCCATTTAGTGCGTATGGATTTTTAAATACACATGATGTTGGATTATTAACAGTCGTGGAGTAAAGGACGTTCACTATAGCCTTTAGTCTTAAAATTGACCTAATGGCCTATAGATTTTTGAAATTGTAAATAAGGAAGTATTTTGTATACTCTCACGATTATTAAGTTTCACAAATCTTTATAGAAATGAAAAATAATAAATAAAATAAAAAATGATCTAGTGTTATTTAAGAAAACATATACATTTATCTGACAAAATGCTCTTGTGTATAACTTAACATTGAAATATAATAACGAAAAAAACACAAAACATGAGCTTAAAGCAAAAGCCGTAATTTGCAGGTACCTATATTCAAATTCAATTCAGAAAGTAGATATATAAGTAGTATCATCATGACAAAGCACAGGCAAAACGCCGCAAAACATATATATGAAGTAAGCTACACCCCTCTCCCTCAACTCCCCACCTATATCCCAAGGTTATAAGGTCAATTCTAAGGTCCCTGGTTATAAAGCCCCATGTTGCTATAAAACCCCGGGAAGCTATACAAAGTATATCAGCTTTATGGTGATAGTGAAAATGAGGTAAACTGTTTACGACAAAATTTAACGGTCATAACATATACATTTATATACCATTTCAAAGGATTTTAAAGCATTAAATCAGGTGGAATTTAAATGCTCATTTGCATTTTAAGAAAAAGTTTTTTAAAAAGTATTGTGCTAAGTTGACTATTGTGTGAATGAATATTTGATTATAAGAAATTACACCCCTTTCTGTGAGTGTTGTCTTAATTCTTGTTATAACATTTATAGACCAATATATCTATATGGCATTTATACACTGTGACTATCCTTTTCTGTATTATTATTTTAAACACAATGGAAGAACAAATTTTTCAAATTATTTTTCTGTCACATATCCTGCGTGAAAATAACCTCGCGAAATTCGGTTATGGAGCGTCTGAATATTAAAGATGCATGCTAGCATAAAACAGCGGGTGACGTCATAAAATTTCCCATAACTCCCCGCGCGGCGTCGGCGTAACGTCAGAATAGGCATAGACACAGCGCTCGAGTCGGTATCCTATAGCGACGCCGCGTCCGAAATACGCCATAATATATTATTGTTCAGTTTGATATTTATCAAATGTCAAGCTTACAAGACACACAGAGAAGTGTTGATGGTAAACTTGTGTTTATTACCTTCCTTATGGTCCCGTACTTAATTTGCTATTCCTAACTCGTTGACTTCATAAATATTATTCCATCTTTTTTCGGTATTGAGGCGCCGATTTCTTTTTCAGAAGTTTACGTTTATCGTAAACCCCTTGGTATACCGGCTAGAGGTATTTGTCGCGTCGTTTCTGATAATGTGTATCTGCTCCCTAAGGTTATATATGTGTTTAAACTTAATATGAACACTAAACAATAGATTTTGTGATTTATAAATTGATTTTCGTTGAGTGTAAAAGGGTTAAACTAATTTCCATCTGCGGTACATATGTAATTGATAAATTCAGGAAAATATAATCCAAGTAGTGTCTATTTCGTCTTCTACATTGTTTTCGTATTTCGAAAAACTGTTCCATCGCCAAATATAAAATCGTATCAAATCTTCCTTTTTACATACCGCTGCGGGTAAAGTTAACGTTTAAGTTTTTGCACAAACCACTTTAGGTATATTCTAACGTTTAATTTTATACGAAGAAAACATCTAAAGACTTAGAAATTTATGATTAATTATAGAACCGTCTATTAATACTTTCTTGACTTTTAACTTATTACAATAATAAAATGTCCCCAATCTCTCTGATATTTACTATACAAAAACTACAATATCGTTCATTCATACATTACACCATTCATACACCAACACTAACCACGATCCAAATATAACCCGTCATTTATAACATCTTCTTAACACTACATTATGTTACAACTTTTTATTGTTTCAATTTTTTAGCTTTTCACAATTCTATTCTAAGTGAAACTTGCACTAGGGGACTAAATTCAATGTGTACATACGGAGGGGGCTGTGAACCAGTAGAAATGCTTGTCCTCCAATATTTGCTCTATTTGCCGGAGATGTAACTTTGTTGACACTTCCCCCGTTTTAACATTGCGGGCCAAAACATGCAAATGTTTGGGTCTACGATTGTACTGCGAAGGTTGCTGCAGCTTTTGTGACGAAATTTAATCGAATATTTTCAATTCCGTTGATTGAGGTAATATTTGGTTTAATATATGATTTATCAATTTTATTCGCATGTAAATTATGTCTATATGGCACTGAATATGGTCCAACCTTACAGTTAACTTGGCAAACATGAATTTCAGAATTCTGTAAATCTTGTTTTAATAGTTCTTTCATAAATATCACAATTCATAATGGTATCACCGTGTCTGGTACCATTATTCATAAAACAAAACAGACCATGTTATTAATTATTTTCTAAAACCAATTAAAAATTCCATTAAACATGAATGTAGATGTTATCTTCCATAAAACATATTTCATTCCATTTAATGAATTAATCGATATCGACTTTATGATATATAATCAGAAGTTGAAGCAATAATATTTCGGGATGCCAACTTATTAAATATGGGAGAGACGCATTATGTTAAGATCCCGTACCGTGTTCAAGCCAGAGTGTGGATATGCATTGGTTTTTGAAAAAATATTATATGATTATTTTAGGAATCATTTTTATTTCTTATTCCCAATTATGCACTTTTACAAAAATCAAATGCTTGGTTGTATATCGGGGAGGTCTGGAAATGTTAATATTGACTGCAGACAAGCTTGAGGCATGCTACAATATTTACAATCACTTCGCTGTCATTGGGAACAACAAACAACGAGCTTCAACCAACCTCGAACATTACATTCGGATCTCATCGGTTCTTTCCGTCGCGTCAACGTGGCGACGTTGATAGCGGAAATCAGCGACGGTATCGACCGCGTTTGGAGACTACTTCTATCATTAGTCGCTCTAATTAGACAGAAAATTCCTCCTCGGAGACCACAAAGCCAGCAGGTGCCACGGAAACTATTTGACTATACATCGATTCCAAACTGGCGTGTAGAAGGAACTGAGTATAGATAAACGGCTACAACCTGGCGACGTGGAAGAAAAGGCTGAGCGAGGTATACGTCAAAGCAACTACTTCAGTTCCCTTGTTTCATCTTAGGATCCGCACTGTCGCGTTTGGAGGCGTATACGAATGAAAACAAGCGCTGAAGGACAGAACGGCGACTAGACACGACTTCGTAATAGAGTAAACTTGTAAGGATGGTGCATTATTACATTGATCAGCATTGCTCTCTGTATAACAACCCGAAGTAATGGCGTTTTCTGCTGCCTCTTCCGACCTAGTGTCTCCAAGAGTATTACGAGTTGACAGCTTCCGCCATTTTGACGAGTTACGCGCCAGAAAAGTCGATACACTGTCGTCCTAGAATGTTTAGACGAATAAATGAATTTCTCTGCTCTTTGAATTACCTTGATATATATTTATACTAGATAAAAGACTACATAGTTGAGTCTATGTTCCACAAAGACACTGGTAGATAGTGGTTGACATGGTACATATACATTTCCCGAAATAAGATTTGATGCAATTGTTGATAAATAAATATCAAATTTTTCGAGTTTTTGTTATTAAGTTGTTGAGACGACACATGGTCCTTCAAAAGGTCACAGATATTTGTTAATACGGTTAACAGACATATTTTTTTCTCCCTTCTGTATATAAGTCAATATTTCATATATATGGATTAAAAGAACCCATATGGTTAATTGAGAAATTCTACGGGTGTCAGTGATTCTGTCAATTCTGATGAACAATTTAAAAAAAAAATTAATTGAAAATCAACCATAATCGTTCCTCGATATAAATGCACACGTGCGAATTTATAAGAGAAATAGTTAAGTGGCTTTTACCTTTAGAAATTGTTTAAATATTATGAATATGATTAAAATATTGATTCCTCAAAGATGACCGAACTGTGACGCCTTTCGCCCCCTTATGTTATGAATATCAACTACGTAATAAAGTGTTACGATAGTCTACTCTTCCTTGTGCAACATATTCTTTCTCGTTGGCGTTCCTTCTTGATTTGGAAACATTAAGTCGCTGTAAAACGGCTCTACCTCTTGAATTAACTGTTATTGTTTCCTGTGTTTTTTGCTCTAAATAAACCAATAACATTTAACACAAACGTTCTGGTTTCGGCGGAGCAGCGAAAACCCTACCGCAGTCATTTTGCTTATCCTGTTGTAACATAAACAAACGTTGCGTGAGATCATCTTGCGTGTATATTTTCTTACACAGCGTGTTTCTACCACACAAGCAAGATTTTGGAAGCATGTTTTCTTTTTTTTTCTTTTTGAAAAAATAATGGAGTGATCTTACAATCGACAATGTCAATTCAAGTAATATTCATCATTTTGAGTACTTTTTGAAATACTTAGTAAGTCATGATTTACATGCATACATACATACATACATACATACATACATACATGCCGAGTGCTTCTTGTGAAGTACGTCATTCCAACAAAAAGGCAATTAAATCCTCGTATATCAACTGATTTAACGATTTCAAGCACTGAATCAGATTTGATCGATTTGGCGGAAACAAAAAAATCGACGACTCAAAAACTAGTTTTTCTAATCATTGGTTCATTTCTCACCAGTCAGTGCGAAACACAAACTGTCAACTCTTATTAGCCAATCGGGTGCAAGGACGCTAAACTGGTTAGACGCAAAAGAGCACGGTGTACTAAACGCACTTCGTTGAAGGAAGAGTGAATTAGGTAAAGCTGACAAGCGAAAAGAACGATGTCAGATTTCTAAGATGAAGCTTCAAGTTTTTTAAAGGGAGAAAAAGGACATATATGTTCAGATTGCTTAGAATACGCCAGTCACGTGACTTTGTCGGTATCTGCTGCGGCCGAGGTATGCCGTACTTGTCAAATCGAGTTTTCCGCTGCATCGGTCTGACATGCGCATTGGCAATGTGATGGAACATTGAATGCGGCAGAAAATGTCGTATCTTCTCTCAAATCGAAACTATGCGGCCTTCAGAAGCAGATTTAGTATGATAAAGACGTATTTTTTCATGAGTGATGGAATATTGAAAACAGATTGACGTCTAAGCGTAACCTTTATCTACGTATTTGATTGGTGCTGGCGTCCTTGTCGTTGATATGGGTGTATCGGAGCGAGTAGAAATTAGGAGCCTGATTTCACGTAATGACGTATAACCTAATAACGTAAAAACGTCATAGCGATAAACAGTACCTGCTGTCAAGAGCGTGGCATTAATACACATGCCTCCAACATTCGCAATCGTGCAAACCTCGAACATGACTTACTGATAGATTAGCTGCCATAAAGTAATGGTGTATGCACGACCTTGAATGAAATATATGTCCATCTGATAGGTGACAGTGAACTGATGTTTTGGTGAGTGAAAACCTTTATGAAGAAAGTGGTTCCCAATATAAGTATCTTTATGTCAGTCGATAATAATAAGACTAAAATGTTACCGATGGTGGTTTTTAATTGCTTTATCGAAGGCTGTCATGAAGGCGACTACATCTAATCTTGAAGCATTCATGACTGCCGTCACTTAATTATTCACACAATCGTTAAATTTGTACTTGGTCAATCCAACACAAAATGGCGGCCTTGACTGATCAGTTCGCACGTTAAAATGGACAGTATTTTCATCACAGTACCCACACGGTTTAGTTGTCGCCCTGTCCAAGACACCACGGCGCCTACCTACCATAAATCCTCGTATTGGTGGTGGAAATTAAGCCCTGATATGATTGAAAACGTTGACAAATGTCAACGTCGCATGCCGTGACGACGTTAAGCTCCTCTGGACGTGTGAATCCCGTCAAAAAGACAAAGATTGCTCGCAAACAAAAGGCTCGGTCACTATTTCTAGTACGAGGGTTACTCACAATTGTTATATCGCGTGTTCTGATGGGTCACATGGACACCCTATACACTGTTAAGGGAGCGTGTTTACGCGATGAGAAACCATGAATGATACTGCTCGTATTCAAACGTAATGTTTTTATACTAATGACTTCAACGTTTCGAAGCTTTGAGATCGTGTGTCTGTTCGTGACGCATCCAAGGACAGAGAAGTGATCACGTTATAGACAGAAGTATTTAATTTGTTTTACAGTTTTTTTAATGAGAAAATGCTTAGAGGATTCTTTCAGAGACTAAGGAAGATGAGGATGGACATGCGAAAGAAGAGCAAATTTCATTATTAAATTTTGATTTAGTGTTTATGATAAAGAGAACCATATTGGTAATACACATTCGGTCGATTGTAACTGTAAAATCTCTTTCAAGTAAGTTCAAGCTTATTTTGTTGTAACTAAATAGTGAAGATTTCGAGATAAAGTATGCCAGCTTAAACGGAGAATGTCGACTGAGGTTGACGAATTAACGAAGTAAATGAACTCTTGTTGGTTTTGAATTGGACTAGAATAGGAAGAGGTGGGTACAAGAGTTTGGATCAAGGCTAAAATCCCATGCTTCGAAAAACCCTATTGTGTACGAAATCGTTTGGTCAGATTTTCACGTGTGAGATATCACAAACAGGACTTACTGAATATTCTCGACCTATCTTTAGGGTGACATACTTCGATAACACAATGATGTTGGATTTTTTCCTGCTTTGCAAATCGGAACAATAAGAATACGAAGTAATACGATTCCTTGTCTTAGAGTCTAATACACGATTGATGAGTTGTAGAGATTGAGTCCAGGACTAATTGATGAGGACAAACAAATACCGATCTGACGTAATAATGCTCCTGTCGATTACCAAACGTTCATTTGATGTTAAAGGAACTGAAGCCATTGCTTATTTATAAACGCAAACGGATTAGTAACGCTCATTGTCTGTGATACAGTCATAACGAAGCTTTAGACCAAGTCAGAATGAAACAAAAATGAAAAAGCGTTTTAAACGTTCCTCGAACGTACATTTCGTATCGTAGGTAGTGTAGCAACACTTGCGACAAGAACTTATCGCAAATGCTAAATTTCAGTTGTACGAAGCACTGAAACTCCTCACATCGTACGTGTACAATTAGACTTGTGATGTCCTTGTTACAGTTGTCTGGGAAGACCATTTCACAAAGGAACAATTTACAATTAGAGTTGTACGGAGTATTGCAACTCCTTTCAGCGTTTGTGTACAATTAGAGTTGTAATGTAACTCCATGCAGCGGTTGTCTGACAAGAACATAACGAGAAGGTAGAGCTGTAGAGCTTGAAGGAAGCCCTCCTGAACTCGTTGGCTGTGCTGCGCTGCATTTCAAAGAGCCTGTACTTAAAAATCTTTGATGATACGATCAGTCTATTCGTGTAAGCCGAGTATCGAGATATGGATCTTGGTTGAGTAAGACGATAGCCTCTTCAGCCTTGACTTACAGAGAAGTCAGACGAACGGCAGAGAAAGTCCCTTTTATGAAAAAGTCTTCGTATCAGTCCAATCTTAACCACGGACACGGTATCGTCTTCGCGCACGCTGCATTCAATGAACATATTGCATGTCAAACTCTGCTCAAATACTAACATCATTTTTTGAGCTTGCACGCTGGGCAAATACAAATTCAAAACTTTAAACATTTGTTCATGAAATTTGTCCTCTAAAAACTTAGGTAGTCTTTCATCCGGTCTCTAGAACAAAACTATAAAATACCATTCTAAAACCTTACACAATTTTGACAAGATATTGCTAGATTCAGCTCTGACTTTTTATATTTCGTTTAATGTCGTCCCAATTATAAAACCGTAAACTTAAATTTCAATTTAAACAAAATAATATATATTTTACTACCCACACTGAATTATTTTATGTACAAAGTAAAAAATCCACATTATTTCATTGAAATCTCTTCTGATTCTTAATCTCCATGAACTTTCAACAATAATCTGCTGGTATCAGTTTAGAATACTTCCGTAAAAAATACTTTCGTAAACTTTATGTTTTTCTTGAACTTCCACAGTGGCCTGTTCGAAAGGGCATATCCATAAATATGTCTTGACTAAGAATACCTAGAGTTAGACAGGTTGAGCGCTTGTGACGCCATTTTAAAATCTTGCGCTTAGATCGAATCTGGCTGCAAGTTACGAGTATGTTGCTACCGTCGGAAAATTATCTTCCAAGAAAAAAGATCCCTCTCTGATAAGATGAAGAACTGCAGACGCCAAGCCGTATTGTCGTCTGCTATTCGGTTGAAGTAAGTATACTTCGCCTTGCAAAAATTACAAACATACAAGCCGACATTAACCTACGGCTTGAAGGATGGAAGTCTCGAGATTTCCAGATAATGCCGTCTGCTTTTAGTTCAAAGGGAGGTAACTCGTGATGTGTACGCCTTGAGCAGAGAACAGAGATCGTAACGCAGCAAGTCATATTTCGCGTACTTGTCAATTTTTCCAAGAAAAAGATGGCGATACAAAAGAGAGTTGGTGATAAGTGAGAATATATGTTAGGGAATTGTTCGGAATCCGACTTCGGCGCTTCAACAGCCTCCCCTGTCGGAGAACAATATAATCTTGGCTCCTTCGGATAAGAATTAAATTATTCACAAAGGTTAAAGAGACCGAGCGACATTTGAAAGGAATTAAGTCGCCACCGGTGTGACGCCAATGGTTCCATAAGGCTCTTAAGGGAAGAATCATAATTGCTTACGTCTCCCAATTCTTCGCAAAAATGTTATTTGTTATTTTATAGAGGGTACGTTCCTTTTCGACATTTTCCTCCTCGGCAGCTAGTATAATAACGATTATAGACGCCGTTTCCCCAATAAAGCATAAGCTATTCTAGTTCCTCAGAATATAAAATCCATTACATCTGACATGAAAAACAGGAAGTTGAAAGCCAATGAATCTTTTCTAATCATAGCCCTTGAGACAAAAAAAAGACCATAATGTTTATTCACCATGTAAGTTTTACTTGTGTAATAGTAGACTCCGAAGCTATTTACTCTATTATCAACCAAGTCTTATAAGCTTATGTTATATTCTATTCAGATTACTCAAATCAAGTTTATCTTCGATTTATAGCATTGCAACATTTCATTTAATACAATGATTTTATTTTTCTTTATGTTGACAACATTCAATTGATCTATACTTATTGGATTATAAGATTGGAATGTTTTTTGGTCTTTGACAAAATTTCAGACATCAGGTTCAATTTCAATAAAATCATTAAAAGACGACATGGTAGAAGAAAAAGGAGTATGAAGATCACCTATTCATATTTGCATTAGTGCGTCTTATAGAACATATTAACTCCGATATTTTTGTCTCATATAATTTTTCAATACATACCTTTTTGAGAACTCCCATTTGACGTCGGATTTTGCACAATAGGGATTAACTTTTGTCCATAGTTACACATATCGTCTTTACAACACTTAAAAACAACTGTTAATGTTGACTGGGGTTCGCGTGGTTCAATGATCGCCTCCCCCTCTCCACACATAGTCCTCATGTTTTCTGGTAGGTTGTCATAGCAACCGTGTCTCGTGCGAGTTATCTCCCCTTCTGTTTCCATGGCTGTGTAACATTTGCCCAACGTCGATTTGCACATGTAGGCCGTACTCACGCAGCCCGACTCGTTACAATAACATCGGATTTCACCTGCAAAAGAGCAACAAAATATTGAAAATATTACTTTAAATTTGAAAAACAAATTTAAGCAACGTGAGTTTCTGCTGGGGGGTTAAATCTTGTTGTTAGTCCGGGGAGGGGTGTTGGCAACCGTGCTTGGTCAATTGACACCCGTGGAGCGGTAATTTGCCGAGGGCGGTAGTACAGGACATTGCATTCGTATGCCGTAGTGAAGTGATACGATGTGATGTGAAACAGATCTTAGATATATACTAATGTATGCGGATAGTTGGAGACATGTGGAGTCTTTATTTGACCGGCTGTCTTGGTAAAAGTTAATGTACCGCTATTGATGATAACTCTTCCTGAGGAAAGTTAATATATTGTAATCATATACATATTTTAGGGGCGGGGGGAGTAAATATATTTAAATCGTCAACAAACAATTTCTCATTCAAGATGATTTCATGAAGCATTTCCTGCAAATAGTGACATTTATATCTTACATATAAATCTCTTCTCTTTATACTTTCAGCAATGTTTTCCTATAAACTGCTTTGATCATGTTGTTGGTTTAAGTGTATCAAGCGGGCAAACTAACGAGGGAGGAACATTTCTCGTCTGAAAATCTCATTATCATTTTATTGCGAATATTTCCGAGTAAATATTGGGTTAACAAATACATCCAAGCGGAGTTTTATTTCTGTTTTATGCCGCCCTACAATCTCGCATGATAAGGGAGCTGGTGATCTTTGAGTGATACAAGTCGATCTAGGAAATAAAAGATATATCGGGAACTACTTAGCCCAAACACCAAAGAGGCACTTAGGTTGGTTTTGTGTCATCTATCCTACCCTCCAGGCCGACCGGAAAACAAAACAATCCGATAGGTGGCGCGCAAACGGCCACTTGAAAAGTCGTCTGCTGTTTCTCAGAATGGCGAAGTGGAACCAAAATGGCGGATCCGTAGTACCGAGCAAGGAGGCCATTTGATAAGCGGTCGCCTTTCATCATTAATAATCGTTTAACAACCTAAACAAATACCAGACATGTCGGATAATAGCTTCATTTCAACCTCTCTACCTACGAAGACGTCGAATAGGGGCCGATTCGGGAATGCTTGTAACAGATAACCCATTTATCTTGGTAGGACTGTACCAGAAAGCTAGAGAACTGGTTGTATACTGGAGCGGCGCAATGTCGCCCCAAATCCACGTGTTTTAAATGAGGATTGCCCCGTTGCTACCTACAGAGGGTATTGCTCTAAGTGCCCCTCAAATAAGTTGTCAGTTAAATGTTTTCAGCTATTTATCACTGAGCCTACTGGCGAAATCTTCGTGTCGGCTTGACACTCATTACTGACCTTTGAACCCTGAGAAATCCTGATAAGTTTTATGGAGAAGAAAGATATATTATCTGGGGTTGAGTACGATAGGAAGTGAAAAGAATTTTAATGATCACTATCCAAATATTGATAGTATCTAATTAAGCATCCAACAGAATCGTGTCAAGACTGAATTATACTCAAGACGAATTTCTAGATTAAGCACAATACACGACATAGGATCCCAAGGGTGTTAAACTATAGCTAAAGTGAAATAGCAAAGAATTACTTTGTTAATTTAACATATAAGATGGAAATGTGCTGAGGAACGAGGAAGTCGTAATCATCAAAAGTTTTTAATCAACTCACTCGGAAGAATGCGACAAGGAAAATGGTAATATGGTAATATTTTTGCATTAACTCACTTTTGAATATTCATTTACATATGTATTTGGGGTACGTAATAGTAAACATTTTCATCGATTACAATGTAACAATACACTTAAGCTTCAATTAGCTCATTGGCAAGGATAAAATTATTTCAGTCTCAGATCCTGCCGAATTACAATGCACATTTTGAAATTTTGGGCTCCGTAGAAGTTTGTTTCAGATAACAAGTTTTCAGAAAGTTGTTACTTTTAAATTTATGCACTGTAATAGATGATGCACACGTCATTAACGTAGACATTAGTTAATTTCTTTAATTAATCTGGAAGTAAAATATATCATATTTCGGTAGTATAGACGACTGTAGCGTTAAAATGAGGTCCCTTGACGTTATATTGAAAATAACATGTTGCCAGTTTCACTTGTCACTTGTGACGAGGGTATTTTTAGATACGCTAAAATATCTCATGTTGATGCGAAACTGCATCTCTTGCGAGCAGGCATAATTTGTACCCCGGGGTCAAATCCCCACCCCACCCCCACCATTATTTGCATGTCAACCTTTGTCCGAAATGAACATGTGAAATTGACATCGTGACAATTCGAAAGATATGACCAACTTTACCAGTCTACAGAGATTGCATGTATCAGAATTTAACTTACAACTTATAAGGTTATTGATTTAGATTATATTGTATATTTCATCATTTCGGCTTATGTTATTATTTTTTATCAATACAATCCATTTATGATATGATCATATTTCAAGTTTAGTTCTTGATTTTACTAAAACCAAACGATTATCATGAGTGTTTGATGATTCAAATGTAAGTTCATCTGTAAAACATACAGATTTATTTGTTCTCTACATAGCTTGTGATGCCTTTCCCTCACAACATTTGACAGTATCGTAAATCCTCGAGTAACTGACAAAATATTTCTGGCAATGATTAAACAAACACATTCCATGACAACAACTGAACTTAGGAAACAAATGAACATATGACTGCTGCTATACCCAAATATGAAAAACAGATTTATGATAGTCTAATTACAATCCTAATGCAGCATGTAATAAAACTCCTACAATAAAAACAGTAAAATACAAAACAAAACACGGGCATCGCTGAATGAACTACGTCGACAGCGTGTGTAGAATTTATAGACCTGCGTTCTAATCTCTCTACCTATTATCTAGGTTCATAAACATGTGGAAAGGTTTGCGAGCAATTGCATTTAGCTACTATTTTGTTGGTTAAACTGTAGGAAGCGACTCTAACTAAGTATGACAAATGGCTTTATAACTACAGTTGGCAAACATCGAACGACCCCGGCCGTACAAGGGTTATCACAGGCCCTGTAACTCTGTTATCTTAACGAGTAGCGGGGTCTAGGGCTTGCACGGAGAAATTCAACTCCGTTTAGATACGAGGATAGACGTTTAGCCTTAGTCGAACGTTTGGTTCGTGAACTAAGGCTTAAAATGAATAACGCATAACCATATCTATCATTTTTATGAGTCAAGAGACAAAAGGCACCCGATAGCAAGTCTATATCTTGCTAAATTAAAAAAACGGAGACTGTAAAATTGTAAATACTCATCTCGTACGTCATTTAACCCTGAAATTTCGTCATTAGAATGCTCTCTAACAGGAATTATATTGGCGGTAGATTGTTAGGATTTTAAGACAGAATATTGCAACTAACAGCACAGAAAGGCCATACTTTTGCTGTACAAACTGGAAACGACTAAAAATGTCAGATTCTTCTTCAAAATGTCACAAAACCATAATCAGTATTCATTATGATTCAATACATACGAATAAGGGATGCTTACATTGGCGGGCGTGTCTCTCTCGAATATCCCGATCATACAAATATCGTGTATATGATATTAATAATGTATGATTCACTCAAGCCTTCTGACTGTGACACATTAATATATTTCAATTCCGAACTAGTACATACTCATCGCAATAAACAACTTTCATTGTATGAGAGGCGTCTCTAAGCCATAAACAAGAATTTAGAGGTCTTTAGTCTCCGTATTTCAATGGTAGGAGAGAAGTTGGTGCAGGTCGAAAATTTAATTTAACACTTGGAGCCTACTACAATCAAATATCATCAGCACTGCCGCCATTATACGAAATCAGGACTGGGTGATTTTGACACTATTGTCAAATCTGACACATTTTCTGATAATTTCGATTGCACAACGGCTCCCTACGGCGATAAATTGTGCAGACTGGGCTCCTACTAGACAAAGAGTTGTTACAATCGCTGAAGAAGAGCAGCGCATCGGTAACACGAGACCAAAATTGTGTAACCTGTTAACCCCTATGGGGCCGTGTGCCGACTTCACTCAGCTCTAATTATCGCCCTTTGGAGCACAGGGTTCAAAGAGTGCATAAACTGACTTCATTTACAGCGGAAGCTAATTTGACCTGATGTTACGTCAGTTTAGATGGTCATTTATTTCGTTTGATGTATGGTAATGATGAAGTGAGGTAATGAGATTGGGGTGTGTGTACTGGTCACATATGGTCAAGTTTCTTTGACCATTATTCTAATTAAACCACGGGCATTTATCTTCTTTGTCATTTGGTTTTGTTGGATGAGCGTTCTAGAGTGAATGAAGGTGCTATAGAGTGAATGAAGGATGTATTAAAGGTGTTATAATGGTGTGATAGAGACTGGTACTGGAAATATGTTCATGATTTTTGCCTTTGTGAGGCATGAATCCGGCGACAGACTTATTAGAATAACAATAATTATTTACAACTGCAGATAGGATCTTCTTTTCATAATTCATTGGATTAGGTTTTTTTTACCTCAGGTTAGCTACAAAAACTTTTGATACAAGAAGAATGATGACGTTTAATGTTATGTACATCTTTGGATGATAAGGAACCTAACAAAAGGATAATAATATCAAGCGTGAATGAAATGACAACTACTATGGAAACAATATTAATATCTACTCAGCACACATATTTAAGCATTCATCCAGAAAGATAGGACCTATACCCTTTAGTATGTTTCAGTTGATAAAGACCATTGCAAAGGATATCATACGGTGTAGATATTTTACTTGATCATCCTCCCATGTACTTCTAACAAGGTTATCACTTCGGTCATCATTTCCGGTCATCTCTTGTAATTACGCCCTTTGATTTCGCCCACTTCAAAGCAATGTTTAACGTTTGCCTACGTAATGACATTAATACAATTATTACCCCTTGCGTAACAACAGTTTAATATAATGATTGACGGCATTCAACATCGTCCACTGAAACTTCAAAGAAGACAGATATATCAGATTTCAAGTATTTCCGAATTTTACAAAAACAGTATTACTTTAAACACCAGGAAATTTATATTTTTTGCAATTTATAAGTCGTGGAAATGTAAAAATATCCATATATACACAAGTATGATATCATTCTTCAAAACTTACAATTCTCATTTAGTGTTTATATAAAAGATATTCCGGAAGTGGTGACAAATCAAGGCTCGTGGTAACGTAACAAAGGTTTAGATCAAATGATAGTTTGACAGATAAAGTGTTCAAACAATTCACTGTGTTTAATTCCTGTACGTCAACAATTGTTACATTAACATACTACCGAAACGTGTCTTTAATCTCCTTAAATATATATTTTGATAGACATATCTTAACAAGTATTGTCACATTTCTGAGCGGTGTCACTAATGTTATTAAACGTTGCAGTTATGTCCCCTGGGTTTATCAAATAGTACCGCTAGAGGCGTTACTAAGACTGACGCCATTTTGGTGCGCCATCAACACCCCGAAGGCGACTGACGTGTCACATAAAGTCCCTTGGGTTGGAAATGACTACGTCATGAGTTCGTCTGTCTGGCTTAAACATACAAGGGCGATGTGAGATGATAGATAGCCCAATTTATCATGTGTAAGTAATGAAGACGGCGTAGAGACAGCAACGCTCTCCACATCAAGGTCAAAGTTGCCTCAGGGTAACATTTAGTCACTACATATTGAACGTCGTACACACGAATGGGAAGGGCGTTTCTGTACCTACATCAGAGCGATGTCGGAAAAGACGTTAAAACATGCGATAGTTTCAATTATCGAAAACAATATACCTTATTTAAATGGTTTAAAGCAATACACACATCTTTGCAACAGAATGGTAAAAGTAGGTCGAAGAATAGCAGAAAAATAACACACAAGGGATCTATTGATCTAAAATCTTTTGCTTGGGAACACTGTAAATCATCACATTCGAGATTCTCACATTATTATTTTTATTTTGATTGTTGACGTTTTGCGAGTCCCTCGATCGTATGCATAATATCACTTTCGACTAACTTTATCCTATGCCCTGATGTGAAATACGCTAAAGTAAGCAAATGGACCTCGATTTCAGATGCTTCCCAAACTGAATATAGACTTGCTCTGCCTCTTTATGATTGTATGAGTATTGTGATTATATACGTGCACCCTGCCTCCTAACACCAATGTACAAAAGTAACGAGTGCGAAAGTAGTCCGACAGGTTAATGTGCCACACCAGGGGTCATTGATGTGCCATTCAAACTGGAAGCGTTGTGTGCGTCTTGTCTGAATCAAATGTTGGGACGTCCTGGGGTCTTATGGCCGAAATGAAACCTTTATAGGACTTTCTCTCTTGAATATCCTTAAATATACATATATCTGGTGTGGCCTCGGGTTTTTAACACTACAGCATGACTGAGAGACTGTGAAATTAAACAATGCATATATGATTGTTATAAATTAGCATAAGCAAAGTTGTCAAAGATGTATAAGTCTGTATGAGTGTTACCATATTTGTATGGAAGTTAGCTTGAATATTATCCCAATACTAATGTTCTTATTCCGACTATTAGTAAAAATACTAAAATAGAACGTAATTTATAAAATTATTCCTGTTGCTAAGGTTGCAATGACTATGTGTGGTCAATTTCTAAACGGTCTTTCTCAAATGTTACTTTTTACACATTACTAAGAGATGCTGACGATGTGAAAATCAGACCGAAATGTCCATAACTGAGTCGAAAGGTAGGAAGTAAATGTAGGATTATGTGTCATACTCTCAGTCTGGCATTTGTGTTAATACTCCGAAAAGCCTGAGCATAAAACAAAGCATAATGACAGAGGCGAATGGGACATATAAAAAGTGCTATGCGGGAAACAGTGCGTGACTGTCAACGATATGTTCTCCTTCAGGATTTAACCTAAAGACACAACTGCATGCATCGACTAGCGGCCTGCGGCGTGTAGATAGTTAACGAAACAAAAACGATGGATAATAGTTGAATAAATGGAAATGGTATTATCAATTGCTTACAATAAAATATTGACAAATTGGGCTATAAGGATGAAATATGTTGCTTCGCGTTGATGATTCAGAGGATAAACTTTTTTATTTAAGTTTATTGGTGTTCTTAACACGAGCTTCTGTGGTTGAATACCTAAATTTCAATAGACTTAACATATTGTATCACAGATGTTCAGAGATACCGGTACAGTAGCAAATAACAAAATAACGAAATACAAATAACTTGATAAAAAAATTGTGAAACGTTACGTTTACGAACGTTACTATGACAATATACGATCATATTGTCACACGGGACAACAGCGATGAGATAAAAAAAAAGAATAAAAGTTTAAGTGACTATATCAGCCTTGGTTTTGTGTAGAATGGTAGAGCTCCTAGCCTATCTCAAAGGCTTTTATATCAAACAAAAACCTCGATTTAGGGCTTTTTCTCCAAAAATTGCATTTCAATGATAACCTACTTTTCACATTGATGAAATATATATTTCCCCTCTTATTTTTCGTCCTGAAACGACTGGTCATGTTGTCGTCAAAAAGTAATTGGTAAAGGATACAGTTTGATACGAGAAAAACTTGAGAACTATAAATATTACTTAAACCATACACTTGAGGACAGAAAGTTAATGTAAAGACGACGAGCAAGTTCACCCCGTCCTTTGGACACTAAAATAGCTGAGCTACTGTGAGGACCGAGGTTTATCTTGTGAACGTCTCTAATGCATCTGAAGTGAAGGGTTTGAAAATTTATTGCACTTCACTCTTGACGTTACAAAAAGACACTAGGCAGCTCTATTAAAACCTGACTCGACTTTCAAGTATCTTTACTATGACGCTCTACCTACTCGAAACTCTCCCACTCGAAAACCTAGATATGTCCTAACTGAGTAACATTTAATGACAGGTAACAATATAGATAGATTTGCTGCTGGGATATCAGGAACTTGAAAGATGAAATTTCAGTTTTTAGGCTGTGCCTGTATCACTAAAATGCTTGGACTTGATTTTGGCGTCTGAGATGTCAAGTTATTTTACTAGGATGTGCCATGTGCCGTGGGTTTGATAAAATTCTCAGAAGTCTCGCCGAATCAGATTGAATTGCTTATAAAAGTGGCACTATAAACGGTAAGATAACATTTCGAAGTCTTATTGCGTGTGAAGAAAGATTCTTGAGGAATGGTTTTAAAAAAAGCAAATGTAAATCCTTTGTCTTTCTTTTCGATTGGAAAAAAACAAGAACCTTTTACTTAAGTGTCTAAGGGTTTGTTCTTCTGAAAAAAATGAGGATTTAGTAGTCCTTAGGAGTGATCATTGACCTCTGTTTTCATATTCCAATGGCTTCATTTTTCGAAATGAATGTTTTCATAATGGATTTGAAATCTTAGAAACTTAACGAGTAGTATACGAGGTGATAATATTATGTAATCCCCAAACAATGTTCACACGACCAGTGAGCGAGTTTATTACTCTCTGAAGAGTTAATAGCCAATAACAACCTCTCTTGCTTGGTCATCGTCATTGATATTCTAACAATTTGCTACCTCTTGAGCATAATCAACTCCAAGCTGGATGTTTTACGAGTACTCTGCTTACAGAGAGGCAACCGACGAGTGAAATCCACCCTCCTGGTACCAGACAATAGTCTTCACTCACAGACATTCCTGTCCGCAGCGGTGACCTCCCTTGGTAGAAAATTGACATTAATAATTGTCTCTAAATCCTGATATCACGGTTTGGATTGCATGACCCGGGAGTCGAATAACGACGTGCGAATGAGCGTGGGTGATTCGGGTTCACAGATGACGCTTTTTGGTCGTCTCAAATAACTGAAAATTACCACGGCTAGCTCATTTTCCCCACTGCTAAATGCCCATCTTTCGTTGTCGCATGTAATCATATTACACCCTTTGTACCAAGCCCATTCAAATCGAGTCAGTGATGTATACGGACGGGAGTATGTTAACAGACGCATAATGCCGTGCTTATTTTCGGCTATGTATGTCCATTATTCTTGCCGACCGGAGCGAGACCATGTCCTCTTCGTCTGACGGTCCCCCCAAACCCCCTTGCAGATCCTGAGCAGATAATACAAAACATCGCGGTATCCTGGCATCGAATTGTGGCCTTAGCCTAGCCGCGACTCTTATTCCAAGACCTTTGTTAGCCTTTAAGTGCCGGGTTTAACTTTGCTTGAAATGAAATAAGAAGGTTGAAGTTAGAAAAGTTATAATTTTGAATATCAAATGTCCAACGTGGCCATCTGCCATAAACTAGAATGATGCGGCGAAGTTGGGAGGAACACTGGTGACATGTATGGGAGACGAAAATGAGCTGTTTTGGCCGACACGCCGGTGATAAATAATAGTTAACACGTTTTTAGGGTCCTTGTCGAGCAATCCATCTCATGTGCAAGGTTTTACGCCTTTCAGCGGTCAGCTATGAATATAGTGTTAAAATTCCATGAAATTGAAGAAAATTGTCAGGTACCGTAAATAGAAAAGGACAAAGAAAGCCACCCTGGATCATCCAGTGGTATTTCTTAATTAGTAAATTACATTTCAAAGAGCAAACAAAGCCATCGTCTATGGATGTTTTGAACTGTGTTTTTTTCAACTACAAATGTTCTAAGATTATCTCCTATTGCTATAACATTCACCGGTTATAATGCATTTAGATACCGAAACAATACCGAAATTAGAGTTTGTATGGGCTAATTTCCTATTCTTTCCTAACTTCCTTTAAAAAAGGTAATCCATGTCACGTAATCAAGAACAATTTGGATTGAGCTCATACATGATCGCCAGTCGCATACTTAGTTTATAACAGAGAAGTAAAGGATTGGTTTATATTTTTTAAATCACAATCCAATTAGAGAATGAACAACAGACATTTACGATCTTCATTTATGCACGACTGATGAAAGCCCCACCCCTAATTTACAACCCCCTCCCCCCTGCAGAAAACTTCATACCCCATTCGAAACAAAAAACACCCAATCTCCCTCCGGTAGTCTAACACGAAAGGAAAACTCCTACCCACAGAGTGACCTTACCCCCTCCCCCTCATATGAATCTAGTGTGATTATTTCGACACCAATCATCTCTGGGCGAGTATGAGACCAGATGTTTCCTCCTTTGAATATTTCAGGTGGAAATCGAGATAGTATCAACTGTGCTCAGCTTTCTGTCGCCAACAGCTTCTGGTCCACATGACAGTTTCAATTCCCATTGTCTACCATATCATGAAGTTATGTCTCATCTAGGACGAATAATGAATTATTAATTTAGAACTGTCACTTTTTGTAGACAACGCTAGACATACTTCCCCGTTTTTTGACAATTAGGAAGTTTGTGTCACACAAGGATGTTATTTTTTCTCCTCTCCTTTTTACAACCTCAGTCACAAAGAACGCAATTTCGATTTGGGAAATATGTTTACAAGTTTTACAACGTATATTTATTGATTAGCCATAAGTCATTCTTTTTATAACAATGAGAAACAATTCATTTTGCTTTAAGTGAAAAAATAATTCTTGTTGGCTATGTTTCGATTTTCCTGAGGATTATGAAATGAAAATATCAATGTAGATAATGATAAATATTTAACAAGTTTATGACTCTACTCCCTGAATCGATACCAAATTTAAAGAAATTTATGGATGTCGAAAACTTTAGCACATGAGCAAAAATGAGTTGTATGACATGTTTCAATTTCAAGTAATGATAACGTTAAATTCACAAATTTCATTTAGCTTGTAACACTGTTCAGGGATCAAGTTTTTTTTTACGTTCTAATCCTGGCAACAACAGAAAGAAATCTCACCACAAAGACAGAAAATTTGAAGTCGAATCGACGATGATTACTTGTTAAAGTGTCACCAAACGACTAACATCCCATCTAAACATGAATTTGGTCGAAGAACATGCTTGCATGCGACATATTAAATCAGTATTTTCTGTATATGTCAATGAACAGAGTTTGGAAATGGATGGACATGACACACATTTCCGGATGTTGTACATTTCAGGATACAGTGACGTAATGACACTGTCAGAGAACGACTGAAATCAATGTCCCGATATTCATATTCGCGCTGTTATTTCCTGTACACCTAATAAGTAGCCTGTCGCTTCGAAAACATGCCATATCTATTTATTTTAAGAAACCAAGGGCAACTAAGCGACTAATAGAGCCCTGCAAGTTTTTAATTTCGAAAGGACAAAATCCCATCTCATATATCCGTCAAACTCAATTTTTAACCAAACAAAATCATTCAACCTCTTACACACAGTAATTCATTTGCTCTTACGAATTACCTTTTGGTTGTATGATAGGAGAAGAGGTATGTTTGAGATACAGAGTGAGCTGGTTTCTGTACAACTTCAAGATCATAAGAATTGGCACATATGACGTGCATACGTGGCAAGAATAGGAGCCACATATGACATAATGCAACAATACCGCATCTTTCTCAACTTTTATACAAAGCCTTAATAAGATCTCCCCCCCCCCCCAAAAAAAAAAAAAACAAACAAACAAAAAAACACCTAGTAACTCTGTTACAAACGACAGTAAGGTTTGGAAATATCACGTCGATCTAGCATGCAGTCGATCATACACTGTTGCTCAACGCCATGGCAATCATACATTCTAAAACCAGGTAACTTCATATTTGCATTAACAGCTACTCTTTATTCAAGTTTCTAGCCTTAAGTGTAAGAATCGATCTAAGATTCATCTTGGCAACGTTTCATGTTTTTACAATTGTGCATTGCTAGACAAGAAGGTCGAACTATTTTTCTCAACGCCATTAGAGTTATGCATATTTTCCAATAAGGCCTATATAGAACTATATAGTTTTAAATTCAATTCAGAAACGCAAATTCCATTATCATTTCCTGTGACCTTATGATAAGAAGTCGCTTAAACGAATTATTAAATTCATGTCATTTGATACACAAAATCGGATTAGGAATACGAAGAACTACTTTCGTTTGTCTAGCTACCCTCTAAATCTACCCGGTGTACCCGCACGCGTTCTAAATACCCCCTTCTCTATCAACCCCCCCCCCCCCCCCCTCTCTCATTTGATCCACCCGCGTTTCTCGACTACCCGAGTAAACAAAAACGACTTAAAAGCATTTTAAAATTATCGATAAACGAGGCCGGGCAATTTCCCCAAACCATTACAGTCCTTAGCGATCCATCCACTCTAAACAAACAGCCCGACCCAGATTTGACGGTCGTTGTAACAGGGAAAGTTGTTCCACGTGCGTACACCTTGCCGTGGTTCGCCTGTAGAAAGAGCTATCAACGTCGACGGTTTTGCCGCTGCGAAGCGTAAGCGAAACTCGCGTTTACATAGGACAACCCTAAGACCCACAAACAAGTCCGAGATGAATTACTTAGTTCACTCTGCTTTGTTAACTCGCCATAACCTAAACATACTTTCCCGTAACCGTTTAACTCAGGTTTTTTGAGACACGAGGCCAAATCTTGATCTTGGCTTCCGTTTATCAACGAGGTTGCATTGTTCAGATGAAATTTCAGCACTATATCATATCCACTAATAAATTTGATGATTCGAAAAGTATTCTTAGAGTATTGATTTGATTCGGCATTTATCAGTTATAAAATCCCTCTCGTCTGGGATAAGATATAATTACATGTAAATCAAACTCAAAAAGCAAAGTTGACATGTGATGTCACAGAATCTGACGTCACATATGGATATTTATAATAAGGACTAAATGTCTTTTTACAACGTCAGATGTTCCCGATGTATCAAGCGGAATGAACTTAATAATTTCATATCATGATATACCATTATATTCTGATATATACCTTCATACAACATCAAAACGTGAAAATATTAATTTTTTTTACATATATAGCTAGTAAAACTTATCTTTTCCTGTATTGAGCTCGAGGAAAATTAAATGAACGTGCTAACAAAAGCATAGTAGTATCAACGATCGATAATTTTACCCAAAAAACCATTTCTGTTGCTAGAAACTCAATCCCTGTGTTTTAACTTTACCAGGGTCATTGGAAACAAATATTTACCATCTCGACATCCTCAGATTTGAAACAAGCTCAATACGCGCCCCGACCAAGAAAGAGAACAGTTTTGTCACCGTATTTGCAGAGCATTGCGGCTATGTTTAAACGCCAAGGAATGACAATATAGAGAATGTTTAGCAACATGGGGCTTTGAAGTACGGTGCCAAAACTTTGTCAGGTTTTCGTTTTGCCGTTTAGCACCGGTCAGAGAGATTTTAACTTGAATTTGCTGTTACGTTTTCGAATGGAATACTTTTTTTTTTATTCTGAGGCCTGATTCTCAGTGGTTGCCTTTAGAGATCAGTAGTTTGTGAGGTATATTTTGTAAGTGATTCGATAATAATTCATGGATAATTTTAAAATGCTATTTTTACTTTTGAAAATTAATGATTGATTTTAATATATGGTCCTACATCGATTATGAATTTGGATTTTGCAAAAGGTAATTTTTTGCATGACATTTATCAGTTAAAAATTTACTATTCTGTCTAATATTTGTTATTTTCTTCTTATGATTTTGGCATTTTCTATCATCCTTTGCTTTGAAAAGTATTTAAAATAGATATCACAATTGATAATGAATGTTTTCAACGATGTTAACATTTTGTGACAGTTTTAACTTTTAGTATTTAAATTGCATATTCATCTTAATATAAACTCAGTCACACAAAACAGAGAGATAAACCATTCTTGTTTAATGTCATTTTTCAGAATGTGTCAAATGAATATATCTTTTTCCGAAATAAGCATATTTTACTTATTAATACCCAATTTCTTCGATAGACAGATAAATCACCCCTGTCTACAGACCATGTGTTGAATCGGGATTTTATCAAATAAATATATCAAGGTAGACAAACGAGAATTTACGAGGGGTTCCTAGTCAAACTGGCTCCATAATGGAGTCCGGACGATCGATAAAGTAGAGGAAAATTCTCACGAAGCGTTACCATGGAAAAGCGACAACAGTTACAGATCGTTTCGTCTGTTGTACCAGAAATGGTAGGAATTCGCTCTACTTGCGTTCTTAACAAAACAATGTGTAACAGTATTCTTAGTTGTCGTGACGATTTAATTAAACACAGAAGGTTTTCCTAGTTTTGATTTGTAGTTTGAGTAACGAGTTTTGTTTTAGGACATCAAAGACTTTTATTTCTTACAGTTTTAAGGAGACCTAAGACACACTTGTCAATGTGTTGTTTTTTAGTTTAATGTCGTTATGTGTTCTATAGCGTAGCTCATTAAACGTATTAATCGGTGAAGGGGTCAACGATGTAGAAGTTTTGTAGACGTTATATATGTTTACCTTATCTGGTTTAAAGAACATCACATATTTAGATCTAATTGAAAGGATATATTATTTTTAAGTCATTAATTTGTTACAATAATTTTTGTTAACCATATTTGCTACATTTTCCCATTGGTTTAAAAACAACGTAGTTTATCAATATATCATACGAAGACAGATGTTTACTTATATTTACATCCATGAACATGAAATCATTACATTTAATTAATTAAAATAATTTGAGGACTAGCAATGCTCTTTGCTAAACGTATAAAACATCTACACAGTATTTGTCATCCATCCACTGTACCCGTTTGCATCCTGGCAAAGACACTGTCAATGGTATGTTTCAATTTTCGTGTCATAGCTTTTATTGAATGCCAAATATCCCTGTCATAATGATATGTTAGTTATGAAATGATAGGTATTTCTGTATATGGAGTCAAACCTAATCTATGTGTCATAACAATACTGTCTGGTCGCATCAATTATGAATATTATAGAAAGCTGATAAAATCTGTATGCACTGAAAACGACTGTTATATGTACATCGGCGATGTGTAAGCGACGTTCTGTTCCACTGCTGAGAACTGGGAAAGAATTGGACACCCCGTGGGGCGATACAAAGCGAATACATCCTTCAGTGCACTTCAAGTCGGTCTATTCACTGCCATTATGTTACCTCGATGCTCGGAGAATAGATACCAGTTAAAGAGATCATATTCGCATTGCTGGACGGGCAAATGATGAACTCGAGGCAGTGTTAGTCTTTTCTGTGATCGTTCATTCTATTCATAAAAATTCTTCATGGGTACATTAATTACCTAATTATTAGGATCAACAATACGCTTGCTTGAAAGTTGATGTTACAACACAGTATTGGACCAGTAAAAAGTTTTACTATTTTCTATATACCGGTAAGTCTATCTGAGTTGATGTTACGACATAGTTTTTGAACAGTGAAGAGTTTGACGATTTTCCATCTACGGGTAAGTCTATCTGAATTACTACCTGATAAAAGTATACGTTCAAGGTGTTGAGATATCATAATCAACAAAACATTTTGTAGTTTTTCTTCATTATCTAATTTGGATAGTGTTAAAACGTTACCTCTCGAATGTGTTTCAATTAATAACATAATGACTGCGGGTCAATAACACAAGCTTGATAGTGGACATTTCGAATTCAAAATCTTTGACACAAGAAGTCTTAGTTTGACAGTTTGTCCTCAGATTTTGATTTGGACGACGTTTTCGAGCCATTCTCTTTGCAATTTGTTTTGCAAGCTTGTCGTCTGCTGGTGCTACACGCGTTGGGAAATAGGCGACAACTCATAGCGGGCAGACGACATGTTAGCGACCGGGGTCTATCTTTCCTCAAACAGGTGTTACTAGCAAGAGTTTACGCGAACTGATGTCGGGGCAGACGACACGTCGGAAGCGAATAGAGTGTCATTTGTAGAAAATGCGTTCGTGAATCCTCACAGAGACAAGAGGGTAATGAAATTAGTTGTATTGGGAATGTTATACGGTGCTGTTATCGATTTTTGGGAAATACTGGAGTCAGCGAAGACAAACTGGGATATTCCGTGGGAATCAAGCAGACGACACGTGAAGACTAGCAGACGTTATATCTTATAACGGCTCCTGGACGTGACATTTCTATGAATATTTGTTCTTATGTTTTCGAGAAATTGTTAACGAAGTTAAGATAGGTGATTGATGATGATTTGAGGAATTGAAAATGAACTTACCTTCTATCAAAGCAAAACAGTAGCCGAGAAACAGCAGAATCAAGGCTAACGTTGAATCCATTGGGCTTGTGCCCAGGGGCAAACTTCACACAAGGTACTCCAAGTGAAGTTTGTAGCAATGTCCGATGGAGCAAAATCCGTGGTTCCCGAATCAGAAAGACACAAGACAGAAATGAGAACGCTGTTCGGAGTTGTCAGATATCTTCCAACAAACTGTCAAGCCGAGAAGTGAGGGCTCTAACATTTGCCAACACTGCACGGAGTTTGCAAACTTTGTGGAAGGTCCTGCGGTGTAGTCTAACTCCGGCATCAAATGCTCAACAACTGAGGATACACACTAACGTTCCATTCTAATATCCACCTCAGGACTCTCTCAAAACATGGCTAATCACAAGGAAAACAACGAGGCACTAAGTCCGTCTCAACTCATGCTACTGACAAGGCGAGACGGCCATGCTTGTAGACACAACTATACCACCATACCGTCCCGTAAACTTCACTACTCTCTGATTGGCTGTGGTTTCAAAGTAGGCGGAGATATGGGCGGAGTTACACGGCTAATGGCTATTAACAGTTGTGTGTTAGCAGGCGCCATAGAGGCGGCCTACAGATGATAGTACATAAAACACTGTCAGCCCGTATGGTCTGTTGATTTTAGGCTTGATGTTGATATACTGATAGCTAAACGATTATACTATCGGTCGGTGTTTAAGGAGCGGGCTCGCCAGAGTTATTATGTCATAACTAAGCGCTTTATAGCCCGGATGAGTTATGTAAATATACGAGGTAAAATATCCACATTGTCCGGTACTTGGACAGATGCTAAAACTTATTGCGTAACTTATTTAAAGTAAAACTCGTCCCGCCAAGATTCATTATCTCAGAATCAATCGGTACTTATCCTTTGGCAGACACATATGCATGTAGAAGTATTTCTTAATCTTTATGAATTTACCCAAAACTTGAATACACATTGTATAAACTATAATGCAAAATAATAAGTACTTAAAACTTCTATCAGATTGGAAGAAATTTGCATACCAAAAGACGTATTATCTTTTAGCCGATAAGCCTTTCTTTATGCTAAATTAAAGAATATGAAAGATGTTTAAATAGAAAAAACACAGATAAAATAGCCATAACTTAAAATCAATGTCTCAAACATGATGATGAGAATAGTTTTTTATGTGAGACAAATTGTATATAAGTGTTCCACCGTATGTAGATTGAAAGAAATAAAATTAATAAAATTATATAAGCAAATGAAAACATGCCACCCCGATAGAATTTTGGAGACGATTAATATGTATACAAGACATATAAAAGAAACATAAGATATAACCAAGTCGACCTTTTGGATTAAACAATATTAGTACATAAAGGAATGGAAGTACAAATTATAATCTTATTAAGCCCAGTTGTGTTAGTCAAATTTTCGGCAACATCTTCGGCTCGCAGCACTGAGAGCTTTAATTAAGATATTCGTTAACTACGAATCGAATAGAAACTAAAGAATAAGCCTAATGTTTCAAAAAGCTAGAATGTCCACTACGATTTAGTTCTATCAACTAAACTCGTAAAATGTAGAAATCGATAAACACGTCTCGAAATTTCAAACATGTTTGTTTTAAAGGAATTTACTACTTAACAGGTTCTTTTTAATATGAATGCTCCTGTAATAAAGTGTACTATCAGTAGGTGATCACTTCTTGACTCCAGACTTTTAAATAAATGATTCAAACATAACTTATGAGCAGTTATTACGTGTTTTAAACAAGACTGATTTTAAATCATTTTGCAGTTTTTAGTTTTCCATTCCCTGTTAAAAGACAACATCTAATATCATTTTCCATCAATACCAAACTCGTTTCTTTTCAAAAAGAACACATACCTATAGTAAATATTTCTTTTCAAAGATAAATACTAATCACTATGAAATGTTATTAGTTATTAAGCGTAGTTACTCTAATAATGCATCTATTGTTGGTTACACCTATCAGACGCACTGCGCATCTTTGTAGACAGACACCAGTTGGCGCCATTGGACATCAGATGTGCTCCAAAATTCAAAATTCGATTCAATGTCCATTTTAATACTCGGCACCAAACAATTTCCTAATCAATTTTCTTACTTTGATACATTTTTATAAGCACGGACGTTTTATTTCATTTGTCCTTAAATTAAGTTTTCACTGTAATGAAATCTAGAAGTCGCCAACATTCAACATATATTCGATTTGGCCTATATTGAATTTAATGTCATCAGAGCTTTCAACAGTTAAGTTAATTTTGAAATATTGAATTATCATAATATTTCAATTTACAATACAACTCAATCTTTGATGCAGTTTAACAAATATCAGAATACTACATTTATTTGATTTACAAGTACATCGAATCTTCACATTTCGATAATTTAAACAGGCGTCTATGCAATACTATTATTAGGTTTGCTACCAAATAAAATTTTCACATATTAAATACAAGAGACTCCATGTTTACAATTATCACAGTAAAACTGACAATTTTTGCATCATCACCAATATATTATATCAATTTAGTCGTCATTATTTTCGAGGGTGCCAAAGATATTTGCCAACTGTGGTTGAATAAGCTTTTCTCGACATGGACTGTTGTAAATAAGCATTAAACAAATTAATGCAAATTATTGGTGTCGTTAATACAAGAATAAACAATTATCTAATCTTCTGCATGTAATAATGACAGTGCGTCAAAGTGTCTCTATTGTGAACCAATAAAACGAGAGAGAGAGAGAGAGAGAGAGAGAGAGAGAGAGAGAGAGAGAGAGAGAGAGAGAGAGAGAGAGAGAGAGAGAGAGAGAGAGAGAGAGAGAGAGAGAGAGAGAGAGAGAGAGAGAGACAGAGAGAGAGACAGAGAGAGACAGAGAGACAGAGAGAGAGAGAGAGAGAGACAGAGAGACAGACTACAATACGGTAGAAAAGTAAGAGAAGAAAAGTTAGACAATTACTGAGAGGATTCTCAAAAAGAGAAGGAAGAGAGTGTAGGAAGAGAAATGCAGAGGTAGAATAAAAGACAGAGTTGAAAGAAAAATAGACGGACAGTAAATCATACGTCATTTTTTAAAGGCTGGTCGACTAAGAGAAACATACCATTTATATACGGTTGCATGGATGTATACAGAAAAACACAGAAAGTTTTATGTCACACAAGTACGATTTCGGTTCCCAACTTTCCTTGTTTGACAAACTCGCCTTGACAGGTACTCACAGGGTTACCTGAGGCGTTGAGGTAATTGCATTAACTACCTCGCTGAGTGTATTACGTAATCCAGGTATTATATACGAAGTCAAGAAGTCTGGACGTTATCCAGGAGAAAATCTCGCTGAGATAAGGATCTACTATGATGTAGTTGAGAGAAAGGTTAAGGGAAAGATTGAATGAGAGAATCCCTTGAGAAAGTTGAGTGAGGAGAGGCGGAAGGGTGACAATAGTATCATGCGCACTTTGGATAGAAAGACAAGGAGGAATTAAGAGAGAGAAACTGAAAAAGGGCGACCAGGAGAGATGACTATGTGATAAAGAAAATAGAAAGAAAGGAGGGAAGGGAACATACTGATGATGTAGGCCTTTGTAAAAGGAACGCAGAAGGTAGAGACAGCTATAAAAACAAGCAGAGAAGTGAAAGTAGGGGAGACAGATACAAACAGTTTAAGATACAGAGACAGAGACACAAAGAACAAAAAGTAATACGAATGAAATAGGGATGGAAACAGAGAGAGAGAGAATGACAGAGATACGGAAACAGAGACAGAGACACAAAGAACAGAAACTAATACGAATGAATGAGGGATGGAGACAGAGAGAATGATATAGTGCAGACGGCAGAATGGTGGACAAAGACACGGAGTGACACGGTGACACAGAGAGGCAGAAGGGAGGAACAACTCAAGAAAAGTGAGAAGAAAAAAACACTATAGATAGAAGCAAAAGCAGCGGTAAAGAAACAGGTCCAACGATTGTACGTTAGGATTTTTTAATTGCAAATGACACAAATTGAAACGATTTAATGCGAAGAGAGCATGGTGGACATTGTAGCGAAATGAAATAAAGAAATATTCAAACATATAGGCCCTTTTGTAAATAATTTAGAGATACAGAGAATAAGCATAATTACACGCTATACATGCATATACATATTACGAGGGACGTTCATAAAATATTTCCCTTTTGCAGTGGACTTAGCGGAACAAAGCTCGACACAGTTGTTAGTCCTTCTCTACAAAGCAACCATCGTGTTATAAACTATGAAGACCTTTTTTTAAAAAGCTCTATTTGCCTAAAACCACGACTTGACTTAGAAAACGCGTTCCATTCAAACATTATTTTATGGTTGGAAAGAGATGGACATCGGATGGTGCAAGGTCAGGAGAGTAAGGAGGATGAGGAAACCCGTGCCTTGGATTGAGTAACGGGAGAGTTGTGCACGAGAGCGTTATCGTGTAGGAGACGTCATCTTTGATCAGCAATCAACATATTTTAAGCTTTATAGTTTCTATCAATTTCCGCAGCAGTGAAGAATCGTGAGTCCCTGTAATTGTGGTATCCTTTGCTAGCCATTTCGTCATCAAAACATATTGCTGGTCCCAAAAGTCGCTGATCATGGCCTTGCCTACAGATGAGTCGAACTCGCACCTTCTTTGGGGATGGAAACTCCATGTGCTTCCATTTCATCGACTGCACTCATCGACTTAGGATTACAGTGATGAATCCTTGCCTCATCCCGTGCAAGAAGTCTGTCGAAAACGTTTGCCTGGTTTTCTTTTGAGGAGGTGACTCGTTCCTGCTTTTGTCAAATTGTCACGGATGACATTGGCTTATTGGCGAACAATTAAACATCGATCTTCCAAAATGGTCGTTTCCACTTGACTGATACTGTTATGAATGGCTGAATGAGGTCGACCGGGAATAGGAGAAGTCTTCATACGCTTCCGGTTACATTCTAACTGCCGATTCCAGTGTTCAACTACGTCATTTTATGGAACATTCTCCCAAGAAAGTTTCTTTCATCGAAAGTCTTCTGTGGAGTACGACCTTTCAAGAACAAAAACTTGATCACTGCTCGGTACTCAACTGACTCCATTGTCACCCCTTACTTCAATGTATCTCTTGTCAAAGACACAACTTTAATCGGGTAGTACCAGAAATCATAAAGTAGATCCCTAGAGATAGCTGCCATTACTGACATAAAGTTTCACCCTAATGAGAAACCAAAAATGGATCAAGGGAAATCGTTAAGGAACGCCCCTCGTTCATATATTCTTTAGAATTAATCTAAATGGCTCATTTTAGTATGAGATAAATTTCCTTCGGATTTTATGGACATTTTTATAACCATTTTTATTATTAAAAAGTATTTATTCCATGAACGGAAAATGAATTGGATTGATGAACAAGGTCAGATAAGCGAATGTTTAAATAAAATATTGGTTTATTGATTACATTGCAAAAGAAGATCTTGTTGTGGACTATATGGATTTTCAAAAAACATGTAAAAGAAATATGTGAAAATCAAGTATAAAGAAAACATGGAAATATTTTTTTCTAGACTTGCTTGATTCCGGCACGCTTTCCTTTTATTCATAATAATTTACGAGTCTGACCGACAGATTGCTTTTACTTTATCTCTATATCAACTATTTACATCTAATCTGACTTTGAAGGGATATAACAGAACGATCCATCATCTCCTAATGTATCCTTGCGTGATATATTACAGTCATTCAAACACAAGCAACACGTAAATTATAGACGATATACATTAATTAAAGTTCCATCATTAATAATAAAAGTCATGAGCAGCGTTCTGGGGATTACAATCCCTTTAAGATATCCCTTTATTGCTGAATCAGCGAATTTCGTCATAAGTAATATATCAATGTGACAATTACTGTCAAAAGGACGTACGAATGTTGAACCTCTCGATGCCACGATATCATTTTTATGATTTATTTATGAGGGTAACATATTTTCTCTTATAATTCCAAGTATTAATTAGAGAGGAATTGAGTTTATGGTCCACATCTTGCTACTGTCGACATAATATCTAAGGAAACTGCCGTTGTGACTTCTAATACTGTGAACTGTAGTAGAGTCTGTAATCCCTGAATGGGGTAAACAAATCAATGACGGAACGTTTTAAAATTACGACGTTTTGTTGATAAACTATAACTTGTATGTTTCTTATTCAATAGTTTCTTCCCTTGGTGTCGTCTCTCAAAGCAACTTAACACTAAGTAACACTAAGGTTACTAACTTCCATTCTTTAACATTGCACCAAGGCTACCTTAGGGACTTACGGTTACCTTAGTGTTTTGTGCAATGGGATCCTGACCATGTGTTTGGCCACCTTGACACACTCCAATGAACTTGACCAATACGAGACAAACTAGGTCAATACGACTTATCAGACAGACAGATTCTTTATCATAGTCTCACCTCGCATTTATAAAATACAAATATACAAACAAATACATATTTTTAAAAAGAAACAGCATGAACAATTACATACATGTGGCGGTGAAAGAAAGGCATAAGACTAGGCTTGTTTGTCTATTCGGTTCCATTCTTTGGAAATATTTTTTTTTAAATCAAGGAAAGTCTATTGATCCAAACCCCGTAACAGGAATATTTGGCTATCCATCTATAATTTTGATAACGGTAAAAATCAACTCTTACATTTGGTGCAAAAAAATACAAACGGGGTCAACAATAACAGTGTGATGTATTGAGTATTTTTGTCATTGGTCCTTGGTCTATTGGATTGGCTCTCGACGTCTCGTGCCACGGGTATCGTCCCATATGTAGACATCCCAAAAAACACCCAAAAGCTTGAATCAACACATTAGGGGGGACTTATTAAGGGTAAAAAAGTTGTACAGACAGAAAGTTGTTTGTCTCAGCACGAACAATGAAAATAACATTACACTGAAATTACATTACCGAGCCAACCATTCAGGGTTACGAGAGACAACAATTAAGATGTATAAGAAAATAAGATGTACCCTCGGTGTAAAGGTACAATAAAGATCATCAGAAGAAATAAATGTCTTTTATAATTAAAGGTTATTGACATCTTTTTTGGAAAAACCCGGTACAGTATGTGAGGAAAATTACTTGAAAGTATTACTTTTACTGCTTTTATGTTGAGTAACATTTTTCGAGAGAGTACCGGAAATAAAATAGGGTTATAATTATACCATGGGGGGTTTCGGGTAAGCACACTGATTCGAATTCAGGTGAGGTGATTTGGGCTTTTAATGTCGCTTTGAAAGGTATATCACTTATTGGACAAGTATCATTGCAGGGGAAAAGCCCGCAACACTAGTGCTGTGAAATCTGCGAGCATCGGTTGGAACTAGCGAACCATGGGTGGTTCCGCTCTGAGCTCAGTGTAGCATTGCACCCAAACATACTGCGTGTAGAACAGTTCTCTACAGCAGACAAAGTTGCCGAGACATAGGCGGAATTTGAACCATAGTCCTATCGTCCAAAGCCGAACACGCTAACCACTGCGCAATGGAAATCTGTACATATAACAATGTTTAAGTTTTGAAACTTTTTGATTTTTTACTTCATCTTGAATTACTATTTTTCTGCATTGTGTTTTTATTCAATGAGTGTTTCGAGTAATTTTGATGTGATAGATTGTAATTCTTTAAATGTATATAATCTTCATGTATGTTTGGGCGAGACATGATTAAATACTGTCTGTCTGATTAAATATAGATGAACAGCATTGCTCAGTTCATATTTGTATAATCATCGATTGTTCTGATTATGTTCTTTTTGGAATTAAATCTCTCTGACCGAGTCGAACATTTGTACCTCGACAATGACAGTAACGCTTGATTGGTACTTTTCTGACCATTGCACCCATATCTTACAAGATATTTGGTGACGACAGTCTGCATTGAACAGTGGCAAAGTCATTGCAGAACACGACGAAAATATTCAGAAAAAAAACGTCTTGGCTTCTATGGATTCGAACTTAGGACTACATATCCGAATCTGATTACCTCTGCCTTTCGAAAAACACACATCAGAATAAAATACTCCATTCTTACCATGTTCAACGCGATTAATGATCATTTAGCCGAATACAGTAGACGCCAAAGTAAATAATCAAAACTATAAGCCTGACCTAATGAACATACTGTTTCACATAACAGTGTATGTACTGTACTAACATTAACTAAGAACTTTTCAAAGTTCAGTCTTATAATATCCCTAATCTTCTCTTAGCCGGTGATTAACTTTTCCCCTGTCATTTCCAGACGGATCGATTGGATTAGGTGATAATCCTTCTCCGAGATAATCCTTCTTCCGTTAATCTCCCCAGAGTTATGGCCGAAATTATTGATGCTACGTTATCAAAAACTGGTTTGTAATCCTATTACTAGAGACAAAAGGGGGCGTGTCTATGGCGCCCCCGTCGTCTCTGACCCCTCCCCTTTCCAAATAACAACGTGATGAAATTAAACTATAATCATTTAAATAATCATATTTTTAATCTAAATGATATTATACATGTACGACGCCCTATCACAAAGAAAGGGTACCATTGAATGTAAAAAACAACAACAATAGAACCAAATCGTTTTAAAATTCATCTTATGTTATTTCATCCCTTTATCCTTTCTCAAGTATTTAGAATTCTATTTATTTCTATCCCAGTAGCCTCAAACTACTTGCTCATTAAAATCCTTATTAACTTACCATGTTTTATTGGTGTTCAAAATTCTTCCAAAATTTGATCACTTCGTGTTAACCAAATATAAAATATCACTTTTTAATCTTTTATTGTTATGTATCATTAATTTATTATGTATTTTATTGATTTTATGTGTCTCATAGGCCTTCGGTGGCCGGCTCGTGTACTTCTTAATATATGAACAACATTGTCATGTTTGTACTGTACATGTGCATGGTGACACATTAATAAAATAATTTTCTTCTTCTTCTTCTATTCTATCAAAATCATGGTATGATATCTGCACTGAGATAGCGATTTATTTCCACTTTATAAAACAGACCAATGAATTCCCTTTCCCGTAAATGAATTATACCATTTCTGATTCCAGGTTAATCATTCAAACGCTCCGTTATTAGAACAGTATGTAATCCTTACAGGGCTGTTGACAGACGAAGCCGCTATAACTCTGTTCGGAGTCGGTCTTGTCTGACGCCGAGGAGATTAAACAGGGTTAATTCTTTAATCCGATTAGTCCGGTACTTGAGACTTAATGAAGTGGACAGACTCCGGTCTCGCCAGGGATTTTCTTGACCTATGCTCGGACATCTGAGAGAACTGAAATATATCGGACATCTCTGAGGTGTCCCTTGGGATATTTTGATCTGATCTTCTCTCGACAGTTCGGCCACTGAGATGACATGCACCGGCTGACCAGTGTATCTCTTCGGACAGCGGTCACTCGGAGCAGTAGACTTCCTCACAGTCGTTAAAAGCGTGTTAGATATTTTGGGTTTTAATTTTCATATCAATAACGAAATCTTTTACCTATTCAAAACGTAATGAAAGACTATATTATATAGATACATACCATTTGAATGGGCTCAAGCCGCAACTTAGCAGATCTAATCTTGGGCACTATAAAGGCTTGATGTTCATATTGTTATTTAATGTGACATTTTTTAATGTTTTTGAATCACGCTTTTAAGAAATCAAACTTGAGTAAAATTAAACGTTCATAACAGACTTAACATCGTCGCTTTGGTAGTTTAAACGATTGGATTGGCGTGGTTTTCCAAATATGATATCTATCAAAGATTGAAAGTTTGCACTCGGACCATAAGATATATAACAAGGTCCAAAGGATTTTGGTCATTTGTTGCATGATATTAACTAATCTTTATCATAAAGTAAAAAGTGAACAACCTTCCGTGTAATTCTAGAATAACTAGTTATTACCGACTAAAGCGTGTTTTCCACTAAATCTTTTATTCCTCCCAGAGATAAATGCTCCGTAGCTCTACACATTACTACCCCTTAGAATTTTCAGCAGGAAAATTCGTACTAAATTGGTTCGCCTCTGATTACAGTAAGCCAATAAAACTGATACGTAGATTTGATCTGAGAACCTCTAAAATACATCACGCTTTGGTGTTATCTATCAAATTTTGGGAAAAGTAACAATGAGAAATGAAATCAACCAAAAGGGACTGTACATTTCTCTATAATTCTTTAAAAATAACAACAAAAAGACGTCTTAACACATTTCATAGTATTCCTTTTCTCTTATGACTATACTTCCTAAGAACAATAGATAGATTTGTAACGGTTTGGATAATTCATAATCTTTTTTATTATCAATATCAATCGCTGTTTAATGTCAATGGTTGCTTTCCTCGTGCGAAAAGTGTTAAAACAAGTAACAAAAGAGTTACTAATATAATTCGTAGGATTTGCTTGCAAACACCTCTCATAGAATAAAATACGAATAACCAAAATTTGAAGCATAAGGATTCGAAACAATGTCGGGTGATTGTATGTACGCTTCGTTATGTTGGAAAAGTATTACAGGCACACATAATTACAAATACTTAAAATATATATATAATTATATCAATATATTCCAAATTTTAAAAAAAGCAACATGATATTCCAATAACGACAATACACATTGAAAGTTTTTTTTAAACAAAATACACTTCTTTATGTTTTACAGATTTCCACATTTTTTATAACCTTTGTCGTCTTGAAAAAATAATAACATACGACAAATAAAAAGTTATCATTTTAATCATAGATATCCAACAAGATATAACATAACCATTGTCATAAATATCGTCTTGACACTACTACACGCAGCTTATACAACAAAGTAGGGAGCCATTAACTCTATTTCAATTTCACTTTATCTACCGATATTATACAATATACAATAAATATTATATTATGGTAGTATTGATAACGATATGATTAATAGAAATTGAACATTCACAAATAAACGTTGCTCTTGCTAATTAAATACAATTCTTTGCATTCATGATGGAAAGATAAAGCCTGCCAAGTGTATGCGTGTGATGACGATTATATGTTTGGTTTACAATTTTTTATAATGTTAAGCACTCATAAAGATTTTATGTAGAAAGACATATTTTGATAGAATCAATTTTCATTTAAGAAATAGTCGACATAAGAACTTAAACTTTTGTATTTTCCTGTTATGTGTGATAAAAAAGGGAGAACTTGTATAACAATAATTCAGTTTTAGTTCCATGTATAAAAATGACACATTTGAAAAAGACACGCCATTCTATGACTCATATTAAAATTATGATTTATTGAAGTACATATCGGGTCGGCCGCTTGTATATCAACACATTGAATTTTTTGTTTACTTAGTCTTGTGCAATATTGACAAAAGTAAACAACAAGCAGACATCAATCTATTACGTCATGCCCTTTTGACTAGTTTGTAAATCAATGCCAATTGATTGTCAGGTTGACAATCACCTTACGAAAGATACTTCCACTTTATTTGTATTGCGCATTATTGTCACTATAAAGTTATCTGCATTGAAATGCACTGAAAAGTTGTTACATTGAAATTGCTGTGAAGGTTATGTTAATAGTTTTTTTTAGAGTTGATATTGTCAGGCTTTCCTCCAAACATGATATCAACTGCTATTTGTTATCAAATCATATATTTCATATTATCTATTCTTCTTCATTTTTTAAATCTCAGTTAAAACAGATGATTCACGCTAAGGGTAAGATAAAGGGTGGATGTGTAAGTGAGCAGATAACGACGAGGATAGAAGGCAGAAAAATATGTGTGGACAAATTGCACTTCTGTAAAACAGTTTTTCGTTCTAATTTAGAAAGTAACCTCAAACTAATGTTTATACGTACATGTCGATATATTCAATCTCAAAGTGGTTTGGTTGTTGATTATTTACAACGTCATAGATATAGCTTATTTTAGAAAAAAAAGTTTTAGATGTTGTTGTGAGGAACTACTTGAAGAATACCAATTGTATTATGCAGTGTACGATTGCTAAAACGATAACACAAGCAGGCACAAACATTCTTCCAAAAGTTATAAAATCGTATAAATTGTTTTAAATAGTGTCACGCAGGATGATTGCCAAGAATGTTTTATATCTATCAATAAACATTATTAAACGTAAACCTGCTTTTGAACATAATTCTTCTCGTCGGAATCAATAAATTCATCGCATATGTCACCAATGTCGTTCCAAAATGCATTTGTTTGTTGTGTGTTTAGCGATTTGGTTGAGGCAGTGGCCCTTCCTTTGGCCCTTCTCGTTGGATAGACGTTTGTACATAAAACTGATCCATAGAAACCTTTTTATGAGTGGCAAGTCGGGTTCCTTGGTTAGTTGGCTTGCCCGGCAAACATGACAAAGTTTCCCATTGTTTGTTTCCCTGGTGCCGATGTCGAAGACAGAATATTAACTGACTGGTTTCTGTGGCGGGCTGCGTCGGCGCTTCATGTGAGTCACCGCCCTTGTTTCCTGTCCAACAAATTCTCCCGTCTCAATGGCCGCCATAGAGTCTCGCCAAATCTCGCGAAAAAACGGAACTGTGAGATTATCCGAGCTTCAAACGATCACGCTTTTTCCGAGACAGTTGGTTGATTTTGAGGACGGTTTTCCTTTTCGATTTTGTGACATATTTGTTTGACAAGATTGTTTATTTGTTTCGACCAACAAGTTTCTGTAATGTTAATTTGAATATTCCCTTTCCATCATGGGTTTTTATACAATGAGTACGTATACTCCTTTCGGGGTATTTTTGGTAAAAACGAAATTCAAAGGGAGATTCCAGTTTATACATTTTTGGGATTTGTTATTTTGTACGTAACTAAAACATAACCCAAATGAAACATGAGGGTAACATTTTGGCTTTGCATTTTGGCCTTTTCTTAACGGTCTTGATCGCAGGCTCATAGACTTGGTTCGGTTTCATTGTAATAATAATAATATCATATAATATAATATGATATAATACAATACAATACAATACAATACAATACAATACAATACAATACAATACAATATAATATAATATAAACTTCCAAAATGTTCTTGATTTCAGAGCTAAGGAAAACTTAACTTCTTTAACGTTTAAAAAGAACAGCGTAGCTGGTGTTTAACGCGAACACAATTGGTAATAAGAATAAATGAATGAAAAATGCTTTTTCAATTGGTCTGCATTACAGAGCAATAAACATGATGGATCAAATGGAATAAACACGTGGAACAAGTGGAATAAACATAATGGAACAAATGGAATAAACATGTGGAATAAACATGATGGAACAAATGAAATAAACATGTGGAGTAAACATGATGGAACAAACGGAATATACATGATGGAACAAATGGAATAAACATGATGGAACAAAATGGAACAAATTGAATAAACCTGATGGAACAAATGGAATAAACATGATGGAACAAACGGAATAAACATGATGGAACAAATTGAATAAACCTGATGGAACAAACGGAATAAACCTGATGGAACAAATGGAATAAACCTGATGGAACAAATGGAATAAACATGCTGGAACAACGAAAACTTGTAACATTGTCAAACTTCATGTGTGTAACCGTAATACCAATGTACTACGAAAAACTTGATTCGACTTCAAACGAATTTAATTTGAAAAAGTCCATAACCATTATTCATATGATTGAGACCTGGCTTTGACATAACAATGGCAATCTTTTCCAGACTTAAAAGGGCCAGTAACACATTTTTTCGCTCAAATTTCGTTGATAAGCACTTGAAAATAAGTTCGGCAAAGCCATGGAAATCGTTTATGTTATTTTAAATATGAAAAGGTGTTCAGATTAAAATGGCCGCCACTCAGTTTTACCTTTACACATGGCCCTATCTAACGACTACGGATAATCGATTCGTATAATAAGATGCCCTCTAAAGTAATGTACAGTACATAGACTTTTGTTATTAATGAAAAAAAATTAAAAAGTAGAACTAGCAAAAACGTGCTCCAGCCCCTTTTAGATGGCGTCTGAAGTTATGCCCCCTGTCTATGCTATGTACCACTTTTGTTTCAAATCCTTGGTTACGGATGAAGAATTCGGTTGCTAAGATGCAAACATTTAACTTACGCTTCTGAACTACAGTAAGATGATATACTTGGTTTATTATCGTATAATTGTCAAATATAAGAGAGATTTGGCACTAGGACGTTAAAAACGATATTATGAGAAAGTATGTAAAAGATAAAAGGCTACGATAAGAGCCAACGTGGGTGGTCGTTTGGTACAAAGCGTTCTTTGTACATTTTTTACTTATGTCCCCCATTTAACTTTCATCATTTAATCATTAAAGGAATATCAATTCGGAAATGTGTTACAGATAATGATGATCTATTATTTCAACAAAATACGTAAAACATTGTTTCATCTAAATTCCATAAACAAAACCATTTACAATTGGAATTAGATTTTATCTGTCCATCCAAAACTGTTGCAAAAGTTCCGTCTATTTGTTGTTTATTTACTTAATTCATGTTAGAAACTGATAGTCAAAACATTGAAGAAGGCATTTGACGAACGTAAAACATCAATAAAGAAGTGTATGACAACCAATAGTGACTTTAACAAATGCGCTACATAAATCAAATATGATAATAGAAATAATCAGATGAAGGCAAAATAAATACATAAACATTATAAGAATAAGTAATCAAGTTTAAACTTATGATACAACTTATGGTGACGAAGTTTAACTCTTTGACTCATATAAGGAATGATTTTAAAAAACATTTCAGCAATTTTAGACAATTGTTGTAGACTTTTAACACTAGAGATAAGTAAGAATTTCACGAATGTTCACCAAGTTACATTTTTAAAAATTGATGACTATATAAAGCTATAGAACAATGTTGTAAAATGCAGTGCAGTTTTTTGAAAGATATATAAATGGTTAAACAGGTATTACAATAACAATAAATGCCTAAACAATTTTATATTTTTGACAATAATGTACCAAAAGCATATTGAGAGTACTATAGAAATAAAACTACGTTTATATTGTGATGACAAAAAATATTTGAAAATACAATAAGTGTCTTTAAGCTATTTAACAATTAAAAAAACAGTCGTGATTCAAAAGCCTTTGGTAACTTTTCGTACACGCATTACAGTTCGAAATACTTTTGAAACCATTACCGTATGTTCTTTATCATGGAATGTGTAACGCCCATCATAACGGGAAGTCCAAAAACTTTTACAATTGTTGTAACACAATGTGTAACAATCTTAGTAATAACATATATAAAACATTTTTTTGCAATATAAAACATTGATCGTTTAAAATGATAGAATAGTTTACGTAAGAAGTTTTCAAATTAATAACTTAATAGAACACTTATGATGATTAATAAGAGATAGGATTTGAGGAAATGCTTTGAAAATTATAATAATCATAACAGTTATGCATTTTACAAATGCCCTGAAAAAGTACAAATTAGAAGTAACTAAAACATTTTAGGACAGTCTTTCAACACAGAGCATTAAGTACAATCTATGTAATGTTTTTTTATGTTCAAATTAAACCATTAAACGAACGATTTACTAAAAGGTATTGTAAAAGTAAACATCTGGGGAATAAGTTGTAGTGAATATTCCATGGAATAGTATAATTACAAATGATAATAAAGCATTGGTTTAATATCTTTAAAAGGTAGAATGTTTAGAATGTTTCTGTAATATGAGAATAAAACATTTGACAACTATTTTCAATAGATAATCCAATTTAGATTAAGCAAATGTTATTGAAATTAATATTATAGCAAAAACATTTGACAAACATAGATATGAAACATAAAATAAAATATTACTATATAGAGATTACCATAATAAAATCATTTCACGAAAAGTGCAAAAGACGATTGCGAACATGAATATCATTTTGATAAATCATTTGACAAAAACTTATAAAAAGTTATATGATTTATTTCACACATGCCAAGCATTTGAAAAATGTTTCTATATTATAGAAAAATATGAAACAGCCAAGCTAACAAAACAATTGAAGGATGCTACAAAAATACAAAATGCTGTAAATACAGTTTTTAACAATACAGATAATAAAACAATTGAAGAATACATTTTCAATAAAACAATACACAACAATTTGGTGATAAACTCTTTAACGAATGCTTTACCTACAAATACGAAAGTAGTAATTTTTCAATCTCCGAGCAATGCTTTCAGACAGGCAGTCAGACGCAATTGATAAACAACTCCAAATGACACATCTTCTTTCAAATAACATGTTTTTGTTTTCTCATAAATAAAGAAAAAGACAGCGAAAGACTATACAACAGACACTTCTGGCAAGCTTGTATATATTCCTGTCTCAATTAGTTTCCAAATCTAGACATGTAGCATAAAACTCATCCCATCATTCACGACCCGACAACGGAAATTGCCGACATTCGTTGTTTCCCCCCACGTAATCGCTCGTAAGTAGTTTTAAGTAAAACAGAAGATTTACGTAATTCCTGTGGTCAAACAAACCAATATGGAAGCCCTTGATACCTATATATTGGTTATCTTGTAAACAGGCTAATTATAAACCACTTGACCTCACTTTATCGAAAAAAGGAAGCTTTTTCCATATTTGACGAGTATTCGAATGTTTATCAAACTTGTTTTCATATGTCTAGACTAAACGTTTTACGTAATGTTTTATAACGAAAACTTGAGGATTACGGTATTATCTAGATGGTTATTTCAATTTGTATTTTAAAGATCAAGATTTAGAACGTTTTTATATTTCAAAGCTTTTATTATAACTAAGATTATACTTAAAATCCTGATAGAGTGTGTTTTCTCCTCTAATGGTGACGAATGCGACAGAACGAAGTTGGTGCATATGCTGTAAATCCTCAAATAAATCCGGTGAACACAAAAGTTACTTGTCACGAAAAAACGGCCGGTCTTTAATTACCACTAGTACCATGCAAAGATACCCGGTATTAGACAGTTTCCGAGGTGTATCGGTCAATATTCCCCCTAGTTGTGAGAATCGTGGGCCCTGCGAGGCATTAAGCTGTGGTGGACTAACGATTGTGGACAACAGGACGAAAATTGACCGATCCTACTCGGAAAGTAGTGGTACTAGCTTCGATAACCGCAGATAACCGTGCTCTTGCCTCAAAGTAAACCTATATATCATATTTATTATCATAGTCCTTGAAAAAAGCAAAGTTAATCTAAAATTTGAAAATATTTTTATCTACATACGAGGGACCTCTTTTTCAAAGTTTGATGAATGATTGATTTGTCAATAAACATTTAGATGAAAGTATTGCTACACCATTCTTGATTTCTTCACTTGTTTTGCAAGCCATACGATCAAATGAAGGTATCACAATTACATTCAGAGCTCTTTTGACAAATTCATTACTCCATAGAACCAACGGTCCATAAGTTCAGTAAGTGAGGAGACGTTTTACGTTAACTATTTCTGCTCATGTAGGTTAACTGTTGGTTCAAATACAAACTTTCTTTTCTTGTTTTTTTATCTTCGGGAATCAGTCCAGGTACACTTCCATCTATAATGATCAAATATTGCTGTTACATGAAAAAACATTAGACGAAGAAATTGGATTGTTTACAAGGGAAACTTCGATGACAGATTTTAAAGTAATAAACTTGGTAATTACGATATAGTTTGTTGGTTTTCTTATCTTCAGATATTATTAAAACCAACATTTATATTTAATAGATCCTCATTAAAGGAATATCATAAATTGATATCACGATATCATTGAAAATGCAGGGGTTGCAAATACTGATGTTTCCAGGTGTATAATTACTAGAAGAAAACATTAATGTGTTCCTTGCACGGAAACACACATATTGCTAGTTGTGTTTTGTATTGTTGATGCGCCCCTGGCCTCTCCTAAATATTAGCACCAACAAGACCCACTATTTATGAGAAAATGGCCAAATAAATGCTATAACAGTCCATAGGTTTCATTAAAGAGGGGTTATCTTGCTACACAAGATCATCTTAATAACTATCAAACAGCGCATGTTAGAGAAAACATATTTATGTAATTTCAAATATAAACAGGATGGAGCATTTTGGTCCCTTGGTTGGTTTTGATAGAGAAAGACCTTAATGTTCTGGATTACAGTAAATACTAATAGCCTCGGCTTTCATTAATATGTGAATGAAGTCATTCACTATATCGCACTGTATAGCACTACAAACATACATACATACATACATACATACATATACATACTTACATACATTAAAACATAATACATACATTAAAACATACATACATACATACACCCATACATACACACATACATACATACGTACTTACATACATACGTACACATTTATAGACATGCATACATGTACTTACATAGATATATGCATACATACAATAAAACCCTTGTCATAAAATGTTAAATTTAAAAAAACCCAATTAAAATGAAAAGGGGCTGAGATATCCTCATTGTCATACCAGGCTCTCTAGTCTTCTTATAGCATTGCTTAAAGGCTTTCGTCTAAATTAAGGATCTGCCAGACAGACAACTGTCAAACTAAATCCAAGACATCTACATCTTGAAGGCGGATGTGTTAAACTCCAGGCCATGCCAACATGAGTAAAATCATTTGGCATTCTGTTAGAGATTTGTTACGGAGTTTCTTGCACAATATGCAAACTATCACGTAAACACGATACAAATCATCACTGTAATTTGCAAGCATCGCAAAAGCCTTTTCCTCTCCGGATGCCAAAGGAATAAAAGATCTTTAACAACATATTGATAAACAGACACATGTTATGTATCTACGTAGACATGTCTAAGAGCTTTGGGCGACAAATATCTTTGCTGTCGGATACACCTTAATACCTAATTAACCCTAAAATTGTCAACGCCGATTTTGGCACTAATGCCAGATTGTGCTACGCTGATGTCAAGATTGATGTCTCGCAAGACCAATCACGCCACTCAACAACTGATTACGTATCAACGTAATTACATTCGGAAAGCCAGTGATAGCTGATTATGAAACATTGTCTCATTGTTTAGCGTGTAGTGGTTAACTTTACCAGTGCCGAAGTCAGCCGTAAGTGCCCAAGGCTAGTTCTTGCATTATGGCGCCGGTAAGCGCGAAATGAGTTGGTAATCGCATCGGCAATGGCGTCTTCGAACGGAGCTGTCTGCATCGAAAGCTGTTTCGGCTACTTACTGCGAGCCGGTTTCCGAATCGTGGGTCCATACTGCCGCAACATCAATGGATAATTTTGTCAAAATGTCTTTGAAATGGCCAGATAAACGCCAAAATGCAATTATCAAGAAAATGTGCTTGCACTGGTATATATCAAACAAGGCCAGCGGGACGTAGCTAAAAGGCATAGTCCGAGAAAACTTGTTTTGATATCCGTTTGTGAAGTGCTAAGGGACGAATTGATATTTATTAAATGTCAAACCCATTGTTTGGAATTAAAAAAATTAAAATTGATTAAAATCTTTTGTAGACTTTGAAACTTTGTTGACGTGTTGGAAGTTTCATAAAGAACTATAGTTTTTATTTATGAGATTGTAAATTCATAATAATTTAATATAATTTTACGCGTGTTTTGACTTTGCAAATATTAGGTTTGTTTAAAACATGATTGTCAACCCTACACATAACAACTGAAATGAGAAAGAAAATCTTCCTAAAGGATGAACTTCTTGAGTTCGAATCCCTCTAAAGCCGTATCCTCAAATATATAATCTGATGTGCGGAGAGCAATTTCCCGAGTTGTGAGTGAAAATCATCAATAAATTTAAATGAAGTGTTGGTTTTGGGTTTTTGGACTTTCCTCGCTGGTATTTGAAGGTGTTATAGGTACCTTGGTACACAGCCGTATTGGCGTTGTGGGTTTACCTTTCAGTGATGCTTATCACCGTAAATACATGTACTATTAAACGATTTACCTTCCCTTAAAAGCGGAGCTAGATCTCTTACCATCCATGTTTCTGTCTTACATGTCTTTCGTGTCTCAGATTCAAAATCATATTGTCCCATAAACCTTATCAAACATATCCTAATTAGGGAGGAAAGGCAATTGCTACCTGCGGGTTTGCAATTTAACTCTGCAACAATGTAAAGAAAGAACTTATTACTTTTGTATGACATTGGTGTGGATTTTTCTTCAATAGTTATTGATAAGTTTGAAATACTGATCAGATATACTCTTCACACAGGGCTGAAGGCAGAGCGTTGTTACTTATTGAATTTATTCATGAAGGGAGGTAATTCATAATAGTTAACAGAGGTGTTGAGGTGTTGGAATAGATCTTAGCTACGCGCCACACATACTAAATTTGATTGCATCATGCCAGAAATTTCATTGATTCTTTGCTCAAAATTCAAGGACGAGTATCCTGGGCGAAAACTTTCTTGAGTGACTTCCAGGCGAATGGTAAAGCTTGGAAATTTATGAAACATTCTTCCGATGGGGTTTCGAAAATGTATTTCCTTAAAAGGAAAGTCCTATCGGAGTATTTTCTTTTTGGAAACGAAATTCAAGGATGCTTTCCAGTTTATAAATGTATGATATTAGTGCATGTTTATAATATAACCCATTTGAAACATGTTACTGAGGATAACATCTTAGTTGATTCAGATTTGACAACGGCATCAATGAGAGCGCACGCTCGATAAAATACAACATGATTGCGGAGTGACGTATTAATATAACGTCACTGACACCCTTTCACAACGTTGACACAACGTTGTGACAACGTAAAATTGTTTGCTGGGACGTTATTCATCGGTGCTACCAGTGTTAAAAGCATTGCTTCAGCATTACAAGGCCTTGTTAATTAGTCTCGTCATAAATAATTTGTAAATTTGTGGATATCCTATCAATACATATAGTTTATTTCTATATTGTTGTAAAATTAGTTTAAGTAAAAGTGTAGCATTTTTCAGGACAGATTCTTTAATGTGTTAAGTCATCTTCTCATATGAGTGTCAAAGAAATTTAACTGATTCATTGTTTTTTAAAAGAAATTTCTCTTAACAATTCAACCCTTTATTGCCTTTAACAGGCCGATGGTTCCCATGTTATCAGCATGACGGGCGTGTTTGATTGACAGCTGAAATCAACATGGCTTATCGGACTTGTAGCGATACGAGGCTGAAGATAACAGGCTTTGAAGTTGGCTGAGTGGTATTGTAGTTGTTATCTAATTGTTATCCTCGAACGAGAATACGAGGCCTCGTGTCGTAATAACATTGAGACATCTTGTCATCATGTTTGTGACATTGAATACGACTACAATACGCTTGTTGAACTCTGAACTCTCCTTTGATCTTGCCGCATTGATCGATTGTGTTGACATGGATGTTTATTCCAGATTGTTAATGAATATTTTGGGTGTACATCTCAATGAATTAGGTCATATCAAAACGTTAATGTTGGTGTTTGGATCTGCAAATAATCTCATTATTTTTATAATATTGCAAAACTTGTTTTAAAGCAATTTGACTAAATTATCGTATTAAAACGTTATATCGAGTTTTTCGATTTTAATGAGGAAGATTATAATGCTTTTGGAAATTATCTAAATTGAAAATGATTTTGATGCTATAATCATTTACTCTTTTAGGAAAACCTAACTATAACTTAAGTTCAAACGTTTATTTGAATATTCGAAATGTTTGTTTTAGTAATTCCTTATTCATTAGGATAAGATTAGGACGATATAATTGGTCTCGAGAGTTCGATTAAATCCTATCAATGGTTTGGTGAAGATGAAGTCTTCATCTGTGTTTGATAAACATATAAATAATTGTGATAAGTTTGATGATAAATTTTGAGGTATGTGTTAAATTTAACCGTCTTATCAAACGTTGATTTGTTCTGTCATTTTTATGATCTTCATTATTTTAATGAAATTTGCGATTAAACTGTTATGTAGTACATCTGATGTTATTTCTGTCTTCATGATGTTGCATGTCTGAATAATCCTTATTTGTTTATCTCTTGTCATTATATTACTGTTATATAACTGATACTTGCCCTTTCAATATGTTTCTAACGCTACTAACATATTTTCATACATCTACATCCTTCATATCTTTAGTCATAAATATTCCCTCGAATCATTAAAATATTTACCCCGGTTCCTTTGTCTTAAAAGTTTATTCAAACTGTTTTTAAAAAAATAATTACTAAATAAGAACTTCCCTCTTAATCTCATCCTCTCTGAATATCCAATATCCGAAAATGGCATATTAAACACCTCATTTCCTGTTTTTCACTCAAAATTGCCCAAAAACCAACTGCCCCCCTTTCTTCCCACCCTGACGTCTACACATGCCCCATGTAGAATTCTTACAGGCAAATGCCCAATCTTCCCTCTTTTCCAGAAGCAAGGGCCGTCTTAATACCTCTGAGTCCTGTCCATTTCCATATCCCATGCCCATCCTTTTCTGTTTCCATACCTCAGACCTGCGCGATCTGTTCCCACGTCCCATTCCCCTTTTTACCCACACCTTCTACCCCCGCCTTCTGTTCCTAAGCCCGGTTCCTCCTTTTGTTCCATACCTCAGATCTCCGCCATCTGTTCCCATGCTCTATACATCTTAATCTACAGTCTCACTCTTTCTGTCTACATGTCCAATGTCATTCTACATGTTATCAAGCCCTATGCCTTTCTATCTGCTTTTATGACAAGTGATACTTCTGATTACAATGTTCCTTTCCTACACCCATCTATCTGATCAAATATCTCAAGACGAACCATTTGTTCCCACGTCCTATGAATTTCCTAACTAATTTCTCACCGCTTCTCTAATTGCCCCTCGAATTGTCTCATTTGTCAAATGCCCCATATATCTGTCCCTTGTTCCCAGATGATTCTCTATATGCCCCGAGCCCCTATGCCTATATGTCTCATGACCCCATATTCTATTTTATCTGTCCAATGTCCTCAGACGCCACCTCCTATCTGTCCAATGTCCTCAGACGCCACCTTCTATCTGTCCAGTGTCTTCAGACGCACCTTTGTCCGATGTCTCCAATTCTCCCTCTATCTTTCAAAATGTTCCAATATGTCCATCTATCTGCCCCATGCCCTTATGTCTATCTGTCCTACAACCGCAGCTGCCCTTCTAGCTGCCCCTCTCCACAGATTCCTCTCTATCGTTCCATATCCTTATGTCCCCTATATATCCCCATACGCCTCTTTATCCATCACATGTCACCAACTGCCAATCTATTTGCCCTATGTCCTCAGATACTCTTCTGTCTGTCCTATGTCCTCAATCGCCCATCTATCTGCCCAATGTCTCTAGACGCCCCTCTATCGCCCCCACATTCCCAGTTGCCCCTCTATCTGTCCCATGGTCCCATTTCCCCTTTTATTTCTCCCAAGGCCAACTATTCCCCTCTATCTGCCCCATTTTCCAAGATGCCTAATCTTTCTGTCCCATGTCCACATGTGTCCCTCTATCTGTCCCATGTCCACATATGTCCCTCTATCTGTCCCATGTCCCCATATCATATGTCCCTCTATCTGTCCCATGTCCACATATGTTCCTCTATCTGTCCCATGTCTCCATATTCCCCTCTGTCTGTCCCATGTCCACATATGTTCATCTGTCTGTCCCATGTCCACATATGCCCCTCTATCTGTCCCATGTCCACATGTGTCCCTCTATCTGTCCCATGTCTACATGTGTCCCTCTATCTGTCCCATGTCCACATATGTTCCTCTATCTGTCCCATGTCTCCATATTCTCTCTGTCTGTCCCATGTCCACATATGTTCATCTGTCTGTCCCATGTCCACATATGCCCCTCTATCTGTCCCATGTCCACATGTGTCCCTCTATCTGTCCCATGTCTACATGTGTCCCTCTATCTGTCCCATGTCCACATATGCCCCTCTATCTGTCCCATGTCCCCATACCCCCCTCTGTCTGCCCCATGTCCACATATGTTCATCTGTCTGTCCCATGTCCACATATGCCCCTCTATCTGTCCCATGTCCACATGTGTCCCTCTATCTGTCCCATGTCTACATGTGTCCCTCTATCTGTCCCATGTCCACATATGTTCCTCTATCTGTCCCATGTCTCCATATTCTCTCTGTCTGTCCCATGTCCACATATGTTCATCTGTCTGTCCCATGTCCACATATGCCCCTCTATCTGTCCCATGTCCACATGTGTCCCTCTATCTGTCCCATGTCTACATGTGTCCCTCTATCTGTCCCATGTCCACATATGCCCCTCTATCTGTCCCATGTCCACATGTGTCCCTCTATCTGTCCCATGTCTACATATGTCCCTCTATCTGTCCCATGTCCACATATGCCCCTCTATCTGTCCCATGTCCCCATATGTCCCTCTATCTGTCCCATGTCCACATATGCCCCTCTATCTGTCCCATGTCCACATATGTCCCTCTATCTGTCCCATGTCCCCATATGTCCCTCTATCTGTCCCATGTCCACATATGCCCCTCTATCTGTGCAATGTCCACATATGCCCCTCTATCTGTCCCATGTCCCCAGCTGTCCCATCTGTCTGTCCCATGTCCCCAGCTGCCCCATCTGTCTGTCCCATGTCCTCAGGTCCTCACTACCTGTCCTCAGTGATCCTCCACCACAGACACTTACGCACCACACGTAACCGTCTGTCCAATACGAACAGTTACACTGCAAACATTGATGTGCGCAACCTAAAAACTTCTGTGAACAAATGAAGCATAACTGCTCTCCTGTAAACATGATCTGTTAGCTCAACTGAACTGACAAAATACTAGGACACTGTGAAAACATGTTGATGTTTGCTGAAAAATGTTTTACAAATTCAAAACCGCTTAGAGACTGCTTGTTGGCAAACAAGGCCTCGGCCATATTTGATTTGAGTGGGTGAACCCACCGCCGCTTAATACCTGGTCACGTGACCTTTGTTGATGACGCCATACAACAAAGCTTAGGGATTGTTCTTTATTCATGAAGATGAATGAAGTTGGCTTATATACATGATTATTTGATAATTATGCATGTTTGTTGCATGTTTTGTAATGCTAACTTAAATTGTTATAAACGCATAACTATTAGTGACTTATATTATTATTCTTGCTGTTCGGTTTATAATGTTATATGTTTATAATCTGTAAAGACGTATAATGTATAGATAGTAAATTCAAAAGTTAATTGTAAAATATACGAGTTTGAATGATATCAGACGTTATTGAAAGGTTATGTTATAGTTCAATACATACATTTTTGAATCTTTGTTATTGTTAATTTACAAATGCGATGCTCAAATGATTTTGGTTCACGAGATGCGACACGATCGACCACGACAACAACATTCATACATAATAGTTGCAAGTCAAAATGCAATTTTACAGCAGGGTCTTAAAACAGATATTACTCGTATGTGCAATTCGACTGATTAAACAGAAACAGTTATGTTTTTAAATGATTCATGAACATCGATCACCGAGGAAGAAAGATGTTGTTGGAAATAGTAATGTCAAAAAAGGGAGAATGTTTTTTAAATATAACGGTTACTAGTGTAAAAACTTCCTATAGTACACTTTGAATGAAATAATTTCTCTGTCACTAATTTTAATTCATTTAAATCGCACAGATATGACCAGGAACGGGCGGGCCAAAGTTCTCGCGACGGCCTACTTCAGTAACAAACAAAAAATGATTTATAAGGTCACAGACGTCGAAATACGTAAGTTTGCAGTGAAACAATCGTTGCTTCGCAACAATCATTCGTGCACATATGAAAAATATGTAACTACCAATTCTCATCATATGGCTAATAATAAGGAGTTTTTCGTGTGCAAACTTGTGTCAAGCCTATCTCTAGCGTTGTTGTCGTGTAGTGCACGGGGAACAATGTATAATTTCAGCAAAGAATTATGCATCTGTAACTACATTTGAAAAGAAAGTACGGTGGTCTACAAAAGAAACACTATAGGAATTTTATTTTCTTACTTAAAATACAATGAAACACATTTCGGTTCGCGAAAGTTTTATTCTGACACACATGTACATCCAAACATCCCAGGACGAATAGGAAACATGCAGTTGGCATTCCCATGAAGTTTTGAAACTCTAAACCGATTCCATTCCCCTCCCAGAACAGGCGCCGCATTATGCCTCTTTTGCGCGATGAAAGGAGACATTCACAAGACAGATATAATCTTCTCTATGTTTTATGAATAAGAACTGTAAACATCATCATATCTCCAACAGCAATTAACATGCATACGCTGAACAAACACGCTACTGTTTCAGATTCTTATAAATGGATTCTCTGTTTTTAAAGGAATTTTCTTATCATAGGCAACAACCCCTCATAGTAAAGCTCGCCCTCCCCACCCCGTGGCATGCAAGCTTGGCATGAGATTTACTTCTCTGTCAATTTTCATTTAGTTATCGACAATTAACATTTGAAGAGGGAACAACCTTTATCTGTCTGTGAAGTCCGAAAAGGCAGTTTTTACAATCAGATCTTAAACCTTATCAGATAAATTCAAAGTTAAATTCTTATCATCACATCCTTCCCCCTCGCCCGTATCATCACGTGATCTATGCAAGTAAGCACTACTTGGACAGAGATCCACAGCTTTTGGACGCATGTTCATTATACAAGGTAATCAACAATTTACATGTCATGAAATGAACATGCTCTTCTGTTTCAGTTTCTGATGAAAGCGTTTTCGAGAGTTTTAAAGCTAACTTCTTATCATCGCGTATAAATATATGAAAACAGTAATTTATATAATAAAATGTTAACATATTTTTCGCAGACTCTTTTTTAAAGGTGTACTCTTCGTTACAGGAGAATTTAATTCACTTCCCTGCACTAGAGCTATCGCTGGGAGAAATCTCGCAACACCACTGTGGATGTGCATTGCGGTAAAACCTACAAGAATCGACTAGAACTCGACTTGAAAATCGGTGTAGCATTGCACCCGAACTTTACTTTGGCTATGATAGTTTCCCCTAGTCCTAGGCGGGATTCGAACCCAGACCTACTAAACCGAGCTCTAACCACTGCACAATCAAACATCAAGGGTTATAAAGTTTATATCGTAAGATCTGAAAACCAGGTAAGCCAAATTCAATTTCAAAATGAAAGAAAAAGAATATTAATCATATTCAAAGTTATCAAGGTACCGTAACTTTGCGAAACTAGGTAATCGTGATTTTATCAAACTTTCATGTTGAAAATATTAATCATAGCTTTTTATCGTGATAAAACGCATCTGTCTAAGCCGTTTCCTGAAAAGCATATTTTGTCTGCGTATAACCCCTTTCTGTATCAATGCAGTTCTTTTTGGGTCTCTTTAAAGTCAAGGGATTGATATTGTGGCACCGATTTGGTCGATGACGTCAAATCCGTTATCGCAAAAATTCTAAAATATCGTTTATCTTCAATCTTTGCCCTCCTCTGCGTTCCTGAGATGAAAATATCAAAGCTTACATAATTCATAACGTATATTGCTGATGTTTTGCTTGATAAAAGTAATGGAAAGAAACAGTTTGTCTATGTTTACGACTACGCTCGTCTTGATGTGATTTAAATTGTTTTCAAGAGTAACTTTCTAATTTTAAAGAAAAATTTGAAGCACATGTCAAAAGACGTTTGCCCACGAATTAGTGTTTAATGTTGACGAAGAAATGTGTATTATATTGAAGTTGATACCAGGATAATACGGCCGTAGCTACCTTAAATGTATATGACAAATAGAATTAAAAACGGTAAAATATTATAGCTTATCTATTTGTCTTATAGATCTCTAATCAAATCCTCATGCTGGGTATTCTAGAGTTGCTTATTTTTGGGGGGGATCTTTTTACTGATAAATTATTTATTTTATGTTCAAAGTAACTTTTTTGGTCACATGTGCATTACATAACATGACACGCCCGTTTTAATCGAATTTTAAAGCAACGAAAAACATCGAATGGTATCCTTAAAGGCACTAGTGCACGCTTTTACGGTTTAAATTGGCTATTTTAACGTTTAAGAGGACTTATGCATTCACATAACCTTTCTATCGATGCAATGAAATAGTTAAAATTCTTTACAATTGGCCTGCAGTCAACAATGAAAAAATTTAGACAGCCGCTGTCGGCTTGGACATATAAAAAATCAAAGTTTAGCTGTGCACAAAACGGATATCTCAAAGACAGTTAAACGCGGCTGAACTAATGTTATGTGCAGCTATTGAATTTACCTAAACTCTGAACTGAGACCAAAGAATGAATTATGTTTCATGAAAGCAATGTTGTAAATAAACCGATTTAATAACACAGCATTAGCATTGCTATTAGATTGACCAAAGCGGCTGCCGTTTCCGCTTTTTTGGTTATGAGCAAAATCTTAATATTTCCGATATCGTAGTTCACGCGGATTTATTGTAGCGTAACATTAAATACTTCCGGTCTTTAAAAATCAACTTTACTACCTGAATACGTAAATATTCGTTAAATAACTTACGAGGTAGATTACTTGAGTGAGGATCTTGAATAATATCGAGAGATATGCAGAATCTGTGCATTCGTTGTGTTAACGAAATATTGGTGTGCACTAGTGCGTTTAATCATGCTTAGAACTGTGAGAGTTTTCAATTTCAAAGGTACGAAAAGAGAGCTTGTTGTATTTCTTATAAATATAGAAAACTAGATTGATAAGTTATTTACAAATGATGTCATAAGACATTTATATTTGAAAAGATTTGGACATAGTACATTCCTGGTCTTTGACTGTGTAAAAAAAGGAAGTCTTTAATACGGTCTAGGTTCACGTTAAACGAGACCATATTTTATCAATACACGTGAACATGAAACTTCAAAAAATTAAATTAGATTAGAAATATATTTCATATTAAGAAATCTGCCCTATTGAATTAGGACAACGACCATAAGACGAATAAGGAAAACTGTTTCACCAAACGTTTAATTTCACTATCAAATCTTTCGGAGAGCGAGGACATCGGATAAACGAGGTCTGCATGGGTTTCGAATCCTGAAAGGGGTTACTTTGTTTGCTGTCGAAAAATGTTTGACATGTAGTGCTGATGAGCCTCACTCAATGCTAAATTGAATTTAATTGTTCGACAGTTTCAGTCGATTATTTAGGCTTCACTCTCTTTCATAGCATAGCATAGGCTTTCCTCATCAATGATATTCTTGAACAGCGGTGTACAACCCAAGATCACCTCATCTCACCTTATCTTCCCGGTTCCATGAAAATCGATATGGTATTTGTGAATTATATTTTGAAATATGTTAAAGAGACACCCCACGAGTTGTTGTGAATGCTGTAAATGATTTCAAAGCTTAAAGTCGCGATGCTGATCGTCTGATCGAAAACCGGACAATGAAGCTATCTAGTTAGTCAAACCTAATTTTATAAACATTTATGAAACATTTAAATGGTGTAATTAATCAAACTAATATGTGTTAAATATTTGACATTTTTTATCATTGTGTTAGTTGTTTTGAAAGTATACCATTATAATCGATGTTTTGACACACATGGAAGTAAATTATAAAACAAAGAAACGAATATCACGGTGTGCCTCCTTAAGCAAAGTTAAAATGGTTTAAAGCATGTTTTAATTTCATAAATACAAGAGGATGTCGAATGGAAATGGCTCTTGATGCGCATACTGGACCGATCATTACTAAGACGGATATTTTGTGTAAAGTGGAACTTTGGAGGTTACACTCGTGTAACCTTCAATTCCTCGTTCATTAACCAATCAAGTGACATCGTATAGTTCAACCATAAGGAAGTATATCCTTGTAATTCAACATCTGATCATATTGCAAAGTGGTTGTTGTTACTGAATAGCATTTTCTTACAAGATCATTCTAAAATGCATTGTTGAATACAGAAATGGTTCGTTTTTACCCTTACATAAAAACAATTATTTTCATTTAGAAATGTCCGTTTTAATTTGACGCCAGAGATTCACCGTTCCCAACGGTAATTATTTTCAATTAACGTACGTCAAACATTCATTTGGGAAATCAACAACGATCAACAGACTTCAGTCGCCGAAAATACGAAAGTCTAGTTTTCTCATGGGGTTACGAGCTTTGACATTTTATAATTAGAGTTAGCAAGTTTTAGAAAAAGAAACGTGTAAGCCTATGAAATACTGAAATTTTATTTTGCGCTGAGAAGCTATTTGGTACAGCGTACGCTCTTGAACTGAGAGATCGGGGTTCGATTCACACCAAAAGATGGGAGATGTTGCTTCCTTGCTTTGCGCTAAGCATTATCAGGATAGAACATCGCTTGAACTGGCCCTGCACTCTGGCTGCTAGGGGCACATAACATATTTCCAATTAACATTGTAAACAGGACAATAAATTATTATTATCATGATAACAAGAACATGACTCAAGTGGTTAATGGAAATAACGGGCTACGAGTATTAACCCATGATACGTATACAAGTGATTGTATAAAACAATGGTTAACATCCAATATCATATATAATAAAGATATAGAACCCGTTGATAGCAATTTCTCTTCACAATAAACAAATTGTTTTCCAGGAAAAAACGATGTCCAAAGGGAACCCTGAATCTCTTATGATCTCTTCGTAATTTTTATTTTTCCTTTTTTGTTCAACCAATAAAAATCGAACAACAAATTATGTTTATTCGCATGAAAATGTTTAACAGCCGGAACCCGAAAATGTATCGTCGGACTGCAGAATAACATGTGTGTTTCGGGCTTTCTGAGAAGGTGAAAGATAGCACTTTTGAGTACAATATGTGTTTATCAAAAAAAAAAAAAAAAAAAATCACATGTTAAAGTAGCCACAAGTTCTGTCAAATGTAAATGTTCAATCTGCCGCCAAGAATAATGAAAGAGAATTTTAAGATGATTTATTTTTTCAAATTAGCCATGACAGGACATATATGATACAAAGCTTTTCACAAAACAATTATGCCTATCATTTTCTGTACGTTAATATTTTCGTCTCGCCTGTCGCCGTTATTGGACACGACTTTTGAAATTGATTACGATCTTAATGACATCTGAAACGCAAACTGCTGGAAGGACGGTGAAATTGAACAGTGTCAATTTCAGACATGAAATTTGATTGGTAACACAATCCAAACCGGAAAAATGCTTAGTTAATTGGAAATCAGAAAACTTAACTTGGTGGTTTCGATTACGATTATTTGAAAAAGCTGTGATTATGTATTATAGACTGAAAAACCATATGTTTCATTTGAATCTCTCCTTAATACACGTAAGAAACCTATTATTTCATGAAACTCGTTGACCCTTATCAGACGGACGTTAGTGATGAGGACAATACCTTTCTTATTGAACAGTAAGGAATAAAAAACAAACATATTGTTTTAGAAAATACACAACAATATTTTGTCTTATGAAGCCATCAGATACAACAGTATAGAAAACGAGTCACGCCCGGTGAAAAGCCACGCTCAATGTTGCTGAACTTGCAAACTATGAACTTTTATGGAAAGGCGTTGGTTTACATATACAAAGGTAATCGGGATATCAACTATCGTATTTGCACACGTACTATAAGCATCAACTTTCCGAAGTTCTACGAAACGCAAACTGTTCTCTCCACACAAAACGTTGATGGATCATCAAATAGGTGTTGTCATACTGCAGAGTTTCTCTTTCGAAATTCAAAAGTTTTTGTCCAAGACATCAGACATCTGAATATGAAGTCACTGATGTCGCTCAGAGCTAGTTTTGAGAGCAAAATCAAACGGAACGTTTTAATTTGTTAATACGCTTCATGCATTGCTTTAGAGTTTTACTTGCTCGTATCTTATGTTATGTTTAAGGTGAAAGTTCAATCATATATATATATATCTTAGATATACACATGTATATATATATACATACACATGTATAATATATAAACATCATTGGGTACCCCCACCCTCCACCCGATTCCCCCGTACCTCCCCCCTTCCCCACCCCTCAAGAGAAAATTATATATCCGCCCCTGCCAAAGTTACGTGGTCTGTATTTGAAGTCGTCGTAATTACTTCGTCGGCTCCAGCCATCTTGCGTTTACTTCGCCTTTGATAACGTTTCTCATTAGTCACTCATAAATGTTGGAAAATGACAAAGGAAAAATATAATTTAGTTGACTAGGGCCCATGAAAGCTGGTATTTGTGAAGTGGTTATTACGAGGGGAGTGGGTTCTTACGTTGCAATGTTCGTGTCGCGTTACATTAGTACAAAGTTGAAAGGGGGGCATTTTCGGCAACATGGACTATTTTTTGTGTCTGTTGATGTCTTTTTGGTTAAACATGTACCTTTGCAAAAAATAAAAGATGAACATATGTGCAGCTAAACTATTTCTGTTCAGTCTTTTTATCTAAGAATATTTCTGAAATGTAAAGAATGAAAATATTTACTGTCAAACTGTATTGTTCCATACGTTTTGTCTAGAGTAAAGCTTATTTAAAAGCCTACCTAAATATATTTTATTAAGACCCTATTCACAGTGCATAAACTGTATTTACGTATGGGAATTCGTTGACATGTGACAATTGCATTGCTTTTGTAAATGCTTAGGTAAATTTTGTGATATTTTACTGCTAAACATCTTCAGGATTTTTTTTTATAAAGGTGTTCCACCTAGGTATGAGTTTTTTTCCGAAAATATCGCTTTCTGGATTATTTCTCTCTATAGAAAACGTATTTTTTAAAGAGTTTATTAAAGCGTTACTTATTTTACGTTATTTTATTTCATATCTAGATTTTTCGATAGTGTGCTTACACATTTAATTACAAGGGCGCGTCCTCAATACCTATCTTCTGTTGGTTCGACGGTAATAACTTCAGTTGTAGGTTTGAAAAGTTTTGAGTGTCGGTTACATTGAATCATGAATATGTGGAAATCTGATAAATCTTTATTTCTTTCGTGAGTTATACATTACACTTCGTGAAAACTCACCTTAGTTTTTATATGCAATGGCGGCGGTTTGTATGGATTTTACAACTGCTTCATAAGATTTTGATTTAATTACCAAATTTTACTTTTTCATTCAACAAAACATTTCATTCAAGCGAATTCTGATACAGCGTATCTGCGGCAGAGTAAGATTTTTCCTGAATCAATATCGTTCAATACGGTTATTCATTTAGCTTTCATTTTCCCTGTCAGCTAAGAATTTCATTTGACAAAACGTTCAATTGTAACTGTATATTAATGCATGTGTCCAAACACACGGTATGCTAATATACACTGGAAGCGAAAATAAATATTATTTAATATCATGATATTATTTCAAAAGGAAATAGACTTAATGCAATTTAAAGTCTTATTTATAAAGCATAAACCTGATAAACAAAGAAACAGTAATTTTCGGCACCTGGTAAATAATGACTGAAGCGGCTCTAAAATACTAATCTAAATCCAATGTTGTGAAACGCACATGTCGAATGTTATCACTCGCGTTGCAATGCTTTGCTACATCAGCGTATTTCTATCAGCGGAGCTCCTAAAATACCCTGATATCAATAAGAGCAAATGATCCACCATCGTAATCTAACTTTAAAAGCTCAGGGAATTTATTGTAAACACATCATAGATTAGGCTTGCTAAAATACAAGGGCATTACGTAATCAGATTATTTTTCTCAATACAAAACTGATATAGATAAATCATTTTCCAGTTGAAGACCATAATATTTGATTAATTTTTAGACTCCAGATTCGCAGACAATTGTCTTACTTAACTTTAATTCTTGTTTCATAACATTCACAACGTAATATGCAATGAAATAATGCTAGATTCATTGCAAAAATAGGTCATTTAAGCTCATTGCATTCCATACTCGCCTACGCTCCGCAAATGCCTTGAATTTTAGAATACTTACTCTAATCCTCGTGGAAATATTTTTCTCCTACTTTTAAATTTTTTTAGCAATTTGATATATACTTTGGTCGCAGTAGGCTTTAATATTGCCCATAAAACTTATATTTTTAACTTTCCTGAAGTGTATTGTTTCATGAATGTAACTGCAACCCTTTTCAACATCCAAAGAAATAAAGATCCAATACCGAAATTAAAATGTGTTACATTCTCAACCAACGACTAACAGAACTCACCCGGTCACACCTGATTAGGTATTGAAAATAATGTATTTCTCACTTTCAAGAAACTTATCTTGAGATCATTAAGGGAAATGGTTTTGGATACGAAATTTCAAGAGGAAAATTCCTGCTTTACATCAAAATATCATTCATAAGTTTCAATACGCATTCAAGTATAACCCTTGCCTTGAAATATATTTCGGATAGATTCACTGACTTTTTATGAAGCCTTTTTCATTTCTGCTTTAAGTCCTAGACTGCAGGACTTTTGTTTATTACCAATATTGTGAAACATAAGCTGTGTCTTATTTGTGCATGTATGTGTACATGTGTTAAGCATTATCCTTACACCTTGAGTTTATTTTCCATTAAATACCATACTGGATTCTCCTGAAATTATAACATTGTGATGAAAACATATTATAAACAGATAAATCCTAATAATTTGTTTAAATTTGAAAAATTAATCCTTTTTAAATAATTCTTTTTTTGATTTAATGACACTTTCTCATTCAATAAAAGTATGTATTTACACATTTGTATGTTTTTGAACCTCTAGGTTGTCAAAGTATGCAAGACAATACTTTAAGAAATTTATGACTCTATAAAAATGTTAACGGTTATATTTTGATAAAACCAATGAATACATAATAGCTATAGGTACCAATTTCAAACTATAATTTTAAATCAAATGTATCTCTCCTTTTATAAAATACCGGTAATGGTTTACAGTATAACAAATAATAATACTACAAACAATTAGTTAGATTATCAAAATAAAGACGTTGTAATCGTATGAAATGCGGATGTAGATATTCTTAACCGCACTGTCCTTGATTTTTTAAAATACGTCATTTCTATTTTTAAATCATTGTAATTAGCTGTCACTGGCTGTGCACTCGTATGGAACTCGCACGATAAACTCACGTAAAGCATGTTGCACGTGACGTTCGGTGTTACTTACACGATCGCTTGGTGGATATGTCAATCATTGGATTATTTCGGTTTTACCACTGATGAACAAGTTGCTTAATTCCTGGCTACTTTGGTAATGCAAGGGACATAACCCTCTTCGTACTAACTTATACACGGTTGCTTCCCCTATATTGTCTAAAGGCTGTTACAACAAACTTTCATTTTGTATACTTAATTACTGAACTAGGTAAAGTTTTATACTTACCATGACATCCGAAATATAAGAAGTTGAAAAAAAAAGTTTATGATAAAGGGAAGATAAGTTATCGATTACGATTTTGCTATGATTAGATAGAAGATTGGCCCACTACAGTGAGATAAAAAGATGGAAAAAAAGGTTTGGGGACAACGTTGTAATAAACAATTCATCTACAAGTTCAACAAGCCTGAGTGCGGTCCATCGGCGGTGAGATGACCTGTTTTAGAGGATTAAAGTTTCAAGGAATAATAAACAGCCTTTTACTAATCTATGAATCAATGATACGTTTTACTGTGGCAAATAGTATTCTTTAAACATGTAATTATTTACTTAACAGTCGTCTATCAATGTGAAGTTAAAAGACAACATTAAAATGGTTGCTAGGTTATATATTTCTCACAGAGTGGGGGGAAATAAGAATAGAAATGAATGACGTTCGTCCCCCAGATCAGGGGAGGAAGATGAATGGGCACCCTAAACATTTTGCATCTGCGTGTGAAAATAGCTATAAAATAAGCAGTTCAACGACTTCTTTTGAGGTTGGCCCGAGCTTTTTTTAGGTTTAGCACACAGTTTTATCAATTTCTAAAGTATCCTTAAACTGTAACCAGCAACAGTCTATCAAAGTGAACCTCATTTTCGCAGATGGAATATAATAGCATCTTAGAATGCTAAATCACTTTAGACATGTAGAGTTGGAAAATTATACATGTATACATCCATGGAAATTAATCAAGGGCACCAGAATTTTAAAACTGTTTATAATCTTAAATTCAAAGTACCATCAACGCAAGAAGGAATGGGTCGGACATTTCTATGTCATGAAACTGAACACATCGTGTAAGGGTAACATAGCCTATCGGGTAGCCGCATCATTACCACTCATTTCAAGTATGTGGTCTGTCACAACAAGCACGACAGTTTAACGTTAAAAAGAATAAAACATCGCTGACCTCAACCCTCATCTCCGTCGTCGTGCCTTTTCAGATCTATCGAGTAAAGGAATTGAACAACTGTGTATGTGAAAAGTTTTCTCTGTCATAATGCCACACAATGGTGACGGTTGGTAACATGTTAAATTCTGTTTTTAACATTATAGGTAATTTCCTCAAAATTGATCCATCATACACCTTTTCTGTTGTGGAGATCGACTAGGGTCGAAAGGAGTTCCATCTTTTTTAAATTGTTGTGAAGTCTCAAGATAACAAATCACAAACAAAGTGTCAGAATCAAGTGTACACGCCTTTAGCTCTGATAACGACGACGACCCTTTTTCCAAATGCCTTTAGTGAGTGTACGAATTCGTTCCAAACGTATCAGCTGCCTCTGACGATGCAAATAAATCATTATGAGTTCGACAAGCAATGCGTCGCATAAATGTTCCAAAGGATTAAGATCTGGACTCACAGCAGGTGAGGGGAGTAGGGTGATGGCGCTATTCTGTACAACCGCCTTCAAAGGCTATTAGTTGCCATGCATGAATATATTTGCTTATGTATGAATGTCAGATTGAGCTACATACACTCTTTAAAAAAGAAACGCAAAAGGGATTTGGATAATAATGGACTCAGGAAGACAGGGAATTTTATGGATTAGCAACTTCTTTATTGTACTGAAAGCGGCGTTTTGGTATAGCTTCTTATACCGTTTTCAAGCAATTGGGGATATGTGAGATACAGCATTATATACACAAATTACATATGGGTGGGATAACAAGGTAACAATGATAACAGGATGAGGAAGCAATAACATGAAAGGATAAAGCTAGGAAAACATGATAAGATGTTTGGGATTACCTATTAATCAGATGGGAGTTAATTAGCGATTAATTGGCGAAATCTTCTTCCGTACACATGTGATTATTTACCTTCTTACCCCATAACTTATAAAATTATATGACATATTGCATATTGAGGTGAAGCAATAAATTCTTTGAAAAGTGACCTTTTTGTTAAGAGTGTAGACAAGGTCAAGTCTGTCTCAGATGTTGCATTGGTCATTTTGAAAAAAACCCTCATGCCATACAAGATGCAGCTCGGAATATAGGTAAAGGTTACATTGACCAAAAGTGACTAAAAAGCAAACGGAAGTTACGTCTGGGTAATTCATGTTACCTTAGCAGTGGTTTTTGGTCCCATGGCAGGTGGCCAAATGTGACGATTAAAAGGAATCAGCCCTCGTCCGACCAATTAACATCATTTACGTCAATTTCACTGAAATTAGACTAAACATCAATTCAAACAGGCTTGGGAATATTTCTACAGTGCCACGCTGAGTTCTCAGAAGATCAAATGAGATTCCATTCACAACCTGGACACCCTTGAAACATTAACGTGTAAAACATTAGCATTAATTAAGTGTTTGAGTTAACATGCTAAATTAATGACAATGTGTACGAACTTGCACATAATTTAATATCCTAAAATAAGTAGTAGGTGAGTTGGGGGCGATTATTTTTCAACGATTCCTAGATTCCGAATGCATTCTCCATCTTAATCCATGAATGACTTCATGAAACTTGAAACTGTCTTTTATTACCCATTTACTTTTTTCGTATTTTACCAAAAAATAATGAAATTTTCACTCATCAGATAGGGGATAGTACCTTTAGACACGCTTGAATTGGATTCGTCCATGCACGTCTATTGCCATTTTATCCATCATGATGTGATTGACAGGCAATACATCGCATTCCATTTTGTACTCACACACTTTCAGAAGTTTATTTTCATGTCTGAGACGTTTTTGATTTATCACCAAAATAAAAAAATATACACTTCTGTATTATGAAATTAATTAAAAACCTAACACTCCTCCTGGCCGGGACAGTAAATGAGCAGTAAATTCTAAAAATGATCTACTGCCAACACAGTATAGTTTCGTCATCACCATGGATTAAGGCTATATGCCGACCAATCGTCATTGAAACGTCATCGTCCATGTACTGAAATGACGGTGGATTCTTCTCTCAAAACCACTATCCCTACTAGGAAATAATGACTTGCGTGAACTCTGTGAAAGAGACTATTATACAACAAAATGTCAATTCCAAAACTTCGATATTGGTTTAACCCCATGAATCGATCGTTGCTATTCGTTTCGGTACCAAGTCTGAAATAAGAAAATTCAATTGTGATAAACAAGAGCTGTGTCTGATAAAGAAAATATCATTTCTTATACTCGATTGTGATATACAAATACTCGATTATGATTCTCTGTTATGGTAAACAAAGACTCAATGATTATATTCGATTGTGTTATACAAAGACTAAAGGGTGCAATCGACATTCACACTCAAACGTTTGGCTCCGAATCGACTTTATATAATGAAATCACTTTAGTAGTTAGCAGAAACTATTATTCGATCAAAAACACCGACAAACTAAATGTCAAGTAGCCTAACTAGAAAGAATTAACTAAAGAGGTATCAAAACGAGTTTGATATGTGTCCACCGATAATGTTTTATAAGATCTATTTATTGTTAGTTATGTGGGTATTAAAAGTTTGTAACTCTTGTGTATATGGCGTTTTATCTCACTTTCCATTTTATCTTAAACGCTCTTACAAATCCTATTCGAATATTGAAAATCTGAAATTCTTGAAAAACAGATTATCGTATCTTATTCGGTTAATATATACGATTTCAGACGGCTCATTTTTATACCTTTTCTTAACTCTTGTTTTGATAGATTGATCGGACCTCTTTAATGATATAAATAATAGTTAAACGAAACATCCTTTCAAGTTATGAGTTTGGTATACATAATTTCCTCTGATTAATTGGTTGTGACGATGATGTTAATACTACATTTACTGAAGAAAATGAAAAAACCACAATGGCACCTAAAAACCTCACTTTCCTCATCTAAGAGAAGATAACTCAAATTTATGCTGAGTATAGTACTGCTTTCCGTTAATTTTTGTCACTTCAAAAGTAAACCATTTATTGGCAATGTATTTCTTTGCACTTTGTGCTCAAATTGGTTAATTTAGGACGTATTTGGACATAAGCACTCACTCTTACTTTCCATCGATGCAATAAATTACCTATTATTCTTAACATTTAACCTGTAGTCAATGATGAAAAAGTTACGACTGCCAAAATCACTACGGGTATCGAAAATCGGCAGGTAATGTCGGTAAATATTTTATTGATAAAAATTCCCAGGGCTAGAAAGTGAAGACCTTGGTAACCGAGGATGTAATGAAAATTGACTGGTTCAAGATTTAGGTATGAGCTACTAGCACTCTAAATAATCAACCATGTTATATACGGTACACATTATATGTGGATTTGGACATTTGTGCTTTATTCCAGATTACTTGCAGTAAATTTCGTGACAATCTCTCTCTTGCTGAACTAAATAATTAACACAAAATCAATTTTTGGTGTATAGTATTGGAAATACTGAAATCGAATTTATCGCTCTGCATTATACGGTAATACATTTTCTAACCACATTTGGTTCCCGCATAAATGGCAATACAGGCGCCATTGTAGTGCGTTTGTGATATTTACATAGCTATCGGTGTCATAAGAAATCACAAGTTGTAGATTTACAGACGCCATAGTACTGAAAATAGAGAATTTGACAAGTTTTGGCGACGAACAAGTTCGATACTTGACAAAGTTCCATGATTTTAAAAGCCAGCGTCCTCAAATGTGATTTTGAAATTGGTATTTCTTTGTTTTCAGTAAAATAGATATATATATATAGATGAGTTCGTACCGAGCAATATGGCGCTAAAACTCAAAACAAAAATACATCTTTGTTACTTTAAGAAAATTTATCAAAGTTATCCTCATTCCTTTTTTGCGTGGAAATCGTGCTGCACGTGCAGCATAGTGAAATATACAAACCTCCTTGACTGGTGTGCCAATCATTCGAATACTTTAGTCTTCGAACGGGTTTTAAGGAAATATTTAAGGGATTGAATATCGGCTTGCTGACGTCATATACTTCAAAACTTTACATATTTTCAAATATTCTTTATTTACACAGACTGTCTACGTCGCCACATTGTCCCATAGAGCTGAAAATATGTGTCCATTCATGCTGTAAACAAGAATTCAATTATTACACGGGAAAATATATTCCGTCTACGACCGGCCATACATATTCAATTATAGGGCAAAGTGCAATAAAATTTGTCTTGAAATTGATTTTTGGTATTTATGTGATTTTTCAAGACATATTTACCTTGAAGGAAGCAATGAAGCACGTTTTATGACATTCCTGGCTCTTTTGTCGGAACATGTAATCACAATATATCAATTTTAGTCTCCGATATGCTACATTTCATCAACCAACCTAATAATACAGATACTATGAAGAAAAATAGGTAATAGAATGTCTTTCTTGTCGTGGTTGACTGTAAACGCAAAATAAGAAATAAATATGTTTTTTTAATAATATGAGTATTACTTAGAAAAACAGTTGGTACATTTCGTACTTGTACATCTTGTAAGCCATTTTTTTTCATATGAATATAAATTCTAATTAAACAACACAAATATATAAATTCCATGATTAATTATCGGAAATAATCTGAATTCAATTAAGTAGTCCAAGATCGACGTAAATTCATATTGGCAATGCATATGACGTCAGTTAGATTTACGATGATAACGTAATAAATAACATAGTAACTCTATCTTGTCATTTGCTTTTATACAGCAAAAAACTTATTTCGCTTGCTTTCGCTCGTCAGACACCAAATGATTAACTGCCTTGAAGTAAATTTTCAAGGCAATACACGGGATATCGGTTAGCGTTCTCTACGCCAGTTTATGGCAATATTGAAGGTTCACATTACTTCAACGCATGCAGCGGTACAGTGAATGAACAATTCTTTCGTTATCACATATGTAACATTGATATATTAGTGAGCACACTATCTACAATAGAACAACTTCGATATGTCGAGGCGAGATATACGAGCTGGTTAGTTGTTGGTACGGTCAGTGCCATACTATTGCAGGGTGATTCTAAACCTATAAATATGTTAAATTTGTTCACTTTCTAAATGACATGTATCTCTATAAGTTACCATATTCACTTACAGCGATTGGAGCGGTACATTGCGATGGAAGAATTTCATTTTATCGATTCAAATACAATCATTGCACTTAATAACCTTTTTGAGTCAAACACATGTGTAAATTAGATAACTATTATATATTTTAGTTCGTTAAAAAGATCATTGAAAATGATACAGAAGAGTTTATTTCACAATGAAATTTACATGTCCTGTGGAAGTGCCATCCAATCGCATATGGACGTTCACATTTCTTAACGTCTTAACAAACAAATCTTTAGGTTTCCAGTTTAATTGATGTTCTGATACTGCATTTTTATATTAACTGGTGAATATGTGAAACTTGAAAAAAACACCAAAAAATCGTTGAACCGCAAGGATCAAAAACTTAAAATAGTATTTATCATAAACATGCAGTTGCTGGCGTATTTATTATGTTCGATAATGTTAATTAATTATAATGGCTTTCTCATATTTTCAACTACATCTTTTACTTTAATGAAACATCGTTGCCAAGAAGTGTATTTGTGTCTAAGATTATTCGTCTGTCATTATTTATAGCTTTGAAATGACGCAATGATTTCAGGAATTGTTTGTGTTTCATTTTCATCAATGAGACTTAGTTCATCAGAATTGAATCTTTATTAAAATTGAGTCTTCGTTTGCACGTATTGAGTCTTTGTTAGTTCATCAATGAGACTTAGTTCATCAGAATTGAATCTTTGTTAGAATTGAGTCTTCGTTTGCAAGTATTGAGTCTTTGTTAGTTGGATAGGCTTGGTTTTCGGAGTGTTTTTTCTTCTTATGAATTAAGCTCCATTTTTCGAAAATCATTCTAACTCAATGGGAAATTATGGTGCCGTCTTCAAAGTTATGTTTTTATTCATCACAATTCCCTGTTATTAGATAATAATAAATAATATTATAAGTAATATTAGTAATAATAGTCTCCGTTTATTAGGATGCAGCTATTCAGACTCAGAATTTAGTCTTTGATAAAATAATTTGATTTTCGGTTATCATAATGAAAATACGTTTTATTGAGAAACGATCGATTTATACGAGTTCACACCACCACATGAGATTATTGGGCGCCTGGACCTACCGTTGGTCCCGGATACTGAGTCTGTTGGCGTCTATACTTCTCCAAGTCATCAACTGGGATGACATGGATGACAATGTAAACATCACTTCCCCTTTGTCGGCGCCCGTGATGACGGTCATAAAATAGACCAAGGTTTATTTTCTGAAACGAAATCTGTAGGGGAAATGTTCAACTTTGAAAAGAAGAGAATAAATGGGATTGTCAGATAATTCGTCATTTCTGTTATTGTGATACTGGAATGCTCTTTATTTTCTGGTATATATCGCCATGAAACACGCTTGACTTGGTTTTTATCATTAAATGTATTGTAAAGATTTAAATGAAGGACCTCCAGTAGTTGGGAACTCGTGTCACTGTAACGCGTTGTTTGCAATTTTATTTGTTCATTTTTTTCCATATAAATATAAGTATTTGCATACAAATTTTCTTCTGAGGGCAAACCATTTCCACAGTCAACCGTATTATCGGCAGTATGAAGTGTCACGTATCAAACGAAAGCTGCATTCGGCAATTTTAGTGTGAACGCATTTTGATCATTCGAGTCATAGAATGAGTTGGCGTACCTTTATTGTATTAGGTAAGTTCGTGTAAGAAATCCATTAAACGAATGATTATTATTATTTAGAAATGATTTCCTTTTCGTTGGATTCATTTATCCCCAACCCCACAAAAACAAATAAAAGAGAGGATGCCAGTGTAGTGCCTTTAAGTATGTTATATGCAGTTCGTCGATTAAGGGTTGAGCAATTTCTAAAGTGTACCTGATCATATTCTCATATTGTATCATATATCGTATTGTGATGGAAACTGTTCGAGTTGAGAATTATTGGTTATAACGTTTTATGATAGTATCACTAAAAGCTTATAACTAATAAGATTAAATATATCAAATAACCACTGACAGTTACTAAAACCTGACCTACATGTAAATTCCAACGACTCAGAATAAACCAAGACTTGGTTTTAATGCACCAATAACTTGCAAACATGACAAGGTTGTTATAAATTACGAATCATGGTAATTTAGGGTCAAAATGACCAATGAACTACATGAAATAAAAAAATATCGACAACACTTTGTTTGATAAAGACGGCTTCTTAAACGCCTGATTGACGATCAAGTAAAAGTGTTTTCATACTTCGTTACTTAGACGCCTCAATTGTCAGAGTTTCGTTATTGAGTTTTCAGGCGTCGAATCTTGGCAATCTTATAACTTCACGTGGCATCGATAACGTGTAAATATCAGAACAGAGTCTCTCGGCGCTTCGGCATACACATTTGGACATTAAAGGCACTAGTGCACGCTTTTACGGTTTAAATTGGCTATTTTAAGGTTTACGGGGACTTATGCATTCACTTAAACTTTCTATCGATGCAATGAAATACTAAACATTCTTTACAATTGACCTGCAATCAACAATGAAAACGTTAAGACAGCCGCTGTCAGCTTGGACATATAAAAATCTATGGTTAGCTGTGCACAAAACGGATAAATTATTGACACTTGGAAACGGCTGAACTAGTGCTGTGTGCAGCTATTGAATTTACCTAAACTCTGAACTGAGAACAAATCATGAAATATGTTTTATGAAAGCAATGTTGTAAATTAACCGATTTGATAACACAGTATTAGCATTGTTATTAGACTGACCATAGCGGCTGCCGTTTCCGCTTTTCTGGTTATGAGCAAAATCTTAATATTTCCGATATCGTAGTTCATGCGGATTTAATGTAACGTAACATTAAATACTTCCGGCCTTTAAAAATCCACTTTACTACCTGAATACGTAAATATTTGTTAAATAACTTACGAGGTAGATTACTTGAGTGAGGATAGTGAGTAATATCGAGAGATATGCAGTATCTGTGCATTCGTTGTTTACGAAATATTGGCGTGCACTAGTGCGTTTAAGGCACGAGTTAATGTCAACAACCCATATTACCTTAGACTGGGATCATATCGGAACTAACTAAATTTTCATAAAGTATTTGATTCGTGATTTTTGTTCATGTTTCAGAATTTTTAAAAGTTATTTTCTATTTTTGTATCGGATGTATTGTATTTCAAACTGTCTCAGTAATTGATATTTAGCATTGATACTTGCCCGACTTACCATTTTGAATGTTGATTATCTGAAAGTTGAAACGCAGATATATATTTATGCATTACGCATTACATAATATATTACGCAAAAGATAATGCATTTTATGGAAAATATAGAAAGCATATAACACAATAAATCAAACTTGAATTTGAAAGCCTGCCACAGTGATCTTTAAGATCAATGAAAAACTATATATAATAAAAGGATATGCATTATAGAAAAATAAACGTTTCTTAATAACAAACACGATAAGATATTTATATATATTTGCCTTTTATGATTTACAAACACATTAGTCGAATAAAACGATTACGTAACTGAGTGATTGATGGTCAGAGCATAGTGTCTCCTTTTCTCTTCGTAATTCTGACGTTTGAGTTGCCAGAATTAAATTATTGAGTTTTGAGGCGTCGATTCTTCTCCGGCTTAGAGGGTCATATGACATCAATAGCGTGTAAATATCACAACTGATTTTTCTCGGCGCCTCGCTATAGACAAGCGGGGATTGCAGACACGAGTGAGAGCGTCTAACCTACAACAATATAGCCTAGGATCCTGTGTGTATGAATTATAGATAGATTGTCAAATGCTTTATATAAATCGTATTGGATTTTACACGCGGTTATGTAAAATATTATGAATAAAAGCCATCAAAGCACGTATTTTCTCGCACAAAGTGGCTATGTGTAGCATATAAGGACACGCGTAATAACTTTAGCTTTCTATCTATACAATAAAATACTTATCTTCCTTTCTAATTCACCTGCAAATAACAATAACGACCGTAGTCACTAATATTTTAGACATGAAAGACGTTAGATTTGGTTGTGCACAAAATGGGAAAAATTGATTGTTGAGAACGGCTGAATTAGGAATTTGTTCAGGTTTTCAAAAAAAAAAAAAAATCTCTTAATTGAGAACAAAGGGTGAAACATTCTTTATAAAGATATATCCGTAACTTCAAGGTTTTTAATGCACAGTTTAAGCCTTGTTATTGAAATTAGCGAAGTTGTCGTTGTTTGATCTTCAGATTGCATACTTACTTTGAATATCATAGGTTGCGTTGATTTCGTCCAGTCTTTTAGAATTAACTTTATTATTTGAATTCTTACATAATTTCCAAATAGTTTGGATTGTTAGTATCGAGGGATATGGTTTATTGAGCGTTATTTATGTTTACGAAATAGCGGTGTGCATCAAAAAGGAACTGTAGCGCGTTCTTTGAAATTTCATTTCTTTAAGTTTTCCCTGATAAATATATATCAGTTTATGCAAAATGTATTATCTTCAAAGGTTCGATTATATCATTAATCAACACAATTATTTTCAATAGTCGTATACAAGTTCATCGGGAATCAAGCAAGAATTACATGCGGCCATTTTTGTTTGGACACCTTTTAATCATTCCCGTTTAGGTAATGGCATTGCGTAGCTGAAACGAATTAGTTTCTTTCGTTTTAGGACTCTGATTTATTTTTTCTTGCAATTGGAAATATTTCTTTTGCAATTTTGCCACATCGCCTACGTATTGCCCTCGGTTTTCTCATTATGACCTCGTGTTTTCTGTATTGGCCAAGTTTCCGTGCATTGGTCCAATGGACATGACAGGGTGTCTTTGCGATGTATCCCGTCAAGATGTGATACATTTATAATCAAATTTAGTCAGATGAACAAGAATGCAACCAACGGTGATCAAAGCATCCGGATTGGTTAAATTAAGAAGAGACTTGCGATGTGTAGTTTTTTTCTTTTTCTTCATTTAATTTTTATTTCTAGTGTTTAGTATCCTTGTAGTAGATTTCCTCATAGTTCAAACAACAACACAACACAAATTATACACAAAATTTCATTTATTTCCATCATGACAGTATACATACAACAAAAAAATGAAAATGTATTCCATAGTTGAAACATGTACAAAAGCAATGACGTCCGTTTAGCACTGTGAAAGTATCGTAAAATGAGAGAGAATGAGTGATTAACAACGATAGAAACTATATACACCAGGGGACAGGATCACATGACCCAGTTATTTGGAACACTTCGGTTATTTCCGGAAAAAAAATCGAAAATGTTCGGGTGTGCATGAAAGGTCATTTGCATAGATTTCGTTTCTTCATCTTTTAACCATCTATGTCATATCAAAACAAAAAATTTTTCTAGTGAATAACATTAATAATTCTAGGCACTTACTCAAAACGGACCTTGAAGAAAAGACTGATAAAAAAGGAAGCCAAGAAAAACAATATACAAAAGTCTACGAAATTTTACTTTAAATGACTTTAAATGACCTTCCATGCTTTTTATGACTTAGATATTTTCACAAGTATTCATATCTTAATAGCACTCGTATGATCAATGGCATTTGTAGTTTATGACATATATACAATTAATAAGACGAAATCTCATATATATACAAAGACATATGTGATGGCATTAACGACAAGGCCATATTAATGTTTATTGATTTCACACTGACACTTAAGTGCCGTTTAGTAAAAGATCATAATTCGTTATTCATAACTTAATAAACATAACATTATTGAAAAAAATTAGTTTAATTGATTCGCCTTAGCGATTCGTAAAGATACGTAGATAATCATATCATTTGTCCAAGATCGGATGACACCGGAAGTATACTACTGGAAGAAAGAAATGCAACACCTTTTTTTCTTGATTTCATCAGTCCAGCAGGATTTCTTAGTTTTATTCTGAGCTTGTCTTATTTAGGCATTACCAAAATGGAATAGGATCAACTACGTCATGGACACCATGGAACGACCTCATGGAAGCACTCGATAAACAGTATAAGTCATTAAATGTCGACTTAAATTTCTAAATTTGCTGTTACACCAAAACCTTTTTGACGATGAAGTTTGACTTTTTCACTAGGGTAAGTGACTGTTTCTAGAATGATAAACTGGGTAGTTACAAAAGTGTTGTTATTTTCATCTTCAGACATGATTCAACCTGTTGCAATTACATCAATACTAATAAGATCCTTATCAATCGTATATTAATAATTTTCATCACAATAGTCTTTGAAAGAGTAGGTGTTGCTATATATTTTTCCAGCAGTATACATCGCTGCCCAACTTCTTAAAATGTAATTAACTTTGTGTTAACAAAATGTGATTCAATAAATAAATCAAGATCTTCACGTATGAAAACATCTCATCAACGAAAATAAGACTTGAATAGATTAGAAAGAACTTGAAATAACAGCGTGTTTATTCGGCTTACGTGTCCGCATAGGAGACCCGTCCTTTCAACAAAACCATACCGAAGATATAGATAACTAACCGTGAAATATATATATCAGAAAAGTTGATATGTCTTATAAAATCAAATTTATTCATTTCTTTTCCACATATTTTTTGAATTTGATTGTTGATTTAACAAAGCATTCCTGATATGCTACTTCTATTGTTTGATGTTTTTAGACATCTACATCTTTTTATCACACTAAATCGCATTTTCAAAGGACAGCGACGATATATACAGATATTTAACTTTATAATTTTTACAAAACCAGTATCTTTATTTTCACGCTTTATTATTCATGCCTTCTAATTAAGGTGCCACAATGACGTCATTGTTTTATAGCGTCACAAACTATTAATAACAGAACATGGGCAGATTATTTCTAAATGCAGATGACATGTGCATTCATACACATATGATATATATTACACTGCTTATGGTTTTCTGGTAAGCGAAATCTAATGAGCTAACTTCGAGTTACCTTGTCTGGGAAAATATACTTTATAGAACCGAATACTAACGTTATGTTAGAATTGTCAACTGTCCTGGAAATTCTACCTTAAAAAAAATAAAAATTCTTCAACCGAAATTACTAATGAATAGCTATCTTAAAAGACATGTCACTTGAAAATAACAAAATTAACACTTGAGCAATCATATGATTGTATGAACTGTTGAGCTAAATGAATCATTTTTAAAAGTTAATGACCCTAGTTTTCTCATTCGATCAAAGCATTTATGATTAGATACGTTTTGATCTATTACTATGTACAAAATATGATCAAAATTAGTTTCCATAAGTTTAAACTAAAGGATTAATTTAACTTATTTCGTAACACTGGAATGGTTTTGGCAGTGTGTACATCGTATTCGAGGTAAATTATTTCGCCCTTATGACCGGAAATGACTAATATACAACGATGATGAAAAAGAGAACGATGTACACAACAATATGAATTTAGTATTTATATTTCTATTTGTTTGAAAATTTAAAAAATCCTTTCTGTGTCAGAATATGACTTTTAGACTCGAAATCCACATGAACTGTAATAAATTCAAAGACAATTTTGCCAACGAAATAAATGTTTTACTTTAGTTCGTAAGTTTTATGAATAATCTTACCAAATTTGTTTGATCATTGACAAAATAATCAATACAATAATACATGAAGAGGGCATTGTTACGTACATTCTGATAATGTATGATCATTAATATATTTCAAATCATTATGTAAATATATGTACATAGAAATTGTGGGTTTCAAAGCCTTAGTAATACTTCCAATATTGTTTTAGGTTTTTCTTATCCCGGAAGTGTTAATACTTTTGGAGGCAAGGATCCAGAATAAAGATTTTATGGCGGTACGTTTGATCCAGTTCCAGTCCTGAGCAATGATTGTCTCCCCTTAGTTACTCTCCTCTCACACCAACTAAGAGCAGAGATCGAATATCTCAAACTATTCACTTATTCTTCTAAAAGTTAAACAAATCTCGCCAATTCTCGTCCACTCACACGCAATCTCTTCCATCCATCCTCGACTGACCCGCAGTTCGTTTTTAAGCATCATTCGGCACAACTCGGCACTTTCCGTGACTCACCAGAATGAATCGAGCGATTCCGAATGCTTCACAATAAATTACTCAGAAACACATTTTCTCTCAAATCATACTTGAAGAAACAGTTTCGTTTCGCTTCCTGACGACGATCTTTCACTGTCCGTACACCTATTTATCTTTCCACAACTGCTGCACGTGGTTGGGACGGCTTTCCGGCCGTCACATTGTTTTTGCTGAAGGGCAGGTACATGCTCATGATAATGATAACCTTCATAATAATCATTCCTTCTTCGAAGAAGATACATGGCGAATATAATAAGAGCTAGGAGAACACAGACACCCGCCACTGGTACAGCGATGTAAATTGGGTTGATGATTTTGGTCCCATCAGCGCTTGTCCGGTAAAGTGGATCCGATTCTGGATTGGAACAGCGCGATGGCGCCTCATCTATTTCCGGTTCCGGTTTGTCTGTGACTGGTTCTTCTTTTTCTGGAAGAAAAAATGCGGTATGTGTTATAACATGATATATGAAAACGTTTTAGGATTGAAAATTAATGAAGAGTCTTATGTTTCATGGTTTTAATATATGTGTTACACAGTGGTCGGAAAAGAATCTTCATTTGCAATTTTTCAACTGAATTAATGCCTGTTTTGAAATAGACCTTTTGACAGTGACGAGTAGTCTTGAATTTTAGAAACATGCCGTGATTTAAAGGAAAAACTGAAATGTTTTGTTATAAATTTATTTCTCCTTCATAATGAGTAATGAGCACATTGTAGTGTCACTAAAACTTATTATGAAATGTACATTTGAACCTTAGAATTTTTTTGTTCTTTGAAATCAAGTTGCAATGACTGTTAGCAATTTTGACATTCCAACTAATCATCTACAAACGTTTTCTAAGCTGTAGAATTTCGTTTATTATATCATCCTCTGTTAACTATTGAGATCAAACAAACAACGTTTATCGAATTAAGTCGCCATAGAGGTAATGTCACACTTTTTCATCGCTTGAATGTCAGTCTCTTTACACTCTCAGTCATCAGATAAAACAAAAACAACAAACAAGCCCTCGTTATCAAATTAATGTAATTGTAGTTTTTTTCATATGTGATTATAATCAAAACAAATATGATTTAGGACAGACTTGTTGGCTCTACAAGCGTGTAAGATCATATCTGATAATTCGTGTGACATTTATGAAATAAGTCTTTTTGTATATTGGTGTTATTATGTAAACGTGGATGCGGCTTTGGAATGGCTACATCATTTCTATGGCATATGCGGTTATATTATAATGTTGTTTATGGTGATGATTATGGGGGAATGGTAATTATTATGATGACGATCTTGTTGCTACTGCTGTTTCGGTCTTTGTTGTCCCCGTTGGTGACAAGGATGATGATGATCACGAAAACAATGAGTGGATAGTGACTTTGATATCATTTATAATAATGATGTTTTTGCTGATGCACTTGATTGAGACGATGACGATGTTATTTTATATAGACATAAAAGTTTAGAAATAAAAAAACCGACTAAGCTAATCGAACCATAGATAAACTCCATTGGTGAAACTGATCTTTGATTCTACATGTTTTACACAAGTTAAAGAGGCTGGCCTATCGGCTTCGATTCCAATAACGTGGAAAATAAATAACGTGGAAAAAGGAGCTGTACTTTTACTTATTTTACAACATTATAACAATAATCTGAAATAATATTGAAAAAGGAGCTGTACTTTTACTTATTTTACAACATTATACAAAATCAACCAAATGTATTGAAAGAATATTCACATATTTACAAATGATTTATGATGAGACTTATCAACAATGCATTGTAACTCCGAAGAAAGGATGTTCACGCTTGTAGCGGCGATGGACAGCTACACTTCTCATTTTATTTTACCGAGTGTGCGCTCTTATTTATCTAGTAAAATCTAAAGCAACATAAATGTTACCCTCATTTCCATGTTTCAACTGTTTTAAGTTATAAATGCACAAGTTTATACTTGTACCCTTGAATTTCGTTTCCATAATAAATATCCCGATAGGGCTGTTCTTTTAATCGTAAGCACTATTATACATACTTTATACAGGAGAAACAACCCTTTGATAACATGAGCAGGTAAAAGTTCGCAAGATCCTCAATGATTATATCCCTAGATTTAGTATTGACGTAAGGGAGCAAACATTTTGCAACATACCTGTATCTGACGGCATGGTGGGTACTACATTTCGGTTGCAGTTATCTTTGTCATTGCAGCAATACATCACCGGCCACGGAGCGTTTGGAAGGTTTGTTGGCTTCCGGTTCCCACAATTCAACGGGGTGCGACCGTCAATACAGCCACGTGTAACGACGTCGTGAAGATCTTCTACGTAACAGTAAGAACGAGCAACGCACGTGCTCCTTCCCTCCATTCGACATTCTTCTGTGTTGCACTGGCATCTTAGTGATGCTGAAAGAAAAACAGAACGTGTTAATGATTTCAAGAAATAACAAATCAGGTATTAATAATGTACAATCTTGGGGAAAATGGCTATGCAGACTCAAAGGGATAGTTTAGCGTTTTCCTTGTGAAAGAACAAGTAGGAAAGCTAGTTACTTAATATCTTTTGCGCAACGCTAAAGTTGACCTTTGATAGGTTGATGGGGGAGGGGTGTTCTTTATAAAGACCTGTGAAATGCTTTAAATGCGAGTGGTTGTCTTTATCATGAATTAGTTATATTTTGTACGTCGCCTGTTGAAATGAGATCAGTGTTTAGTTAAAGAACCAAAGCTAGAGGACGCTGTTGTGCCTGAGAGTGACCTCCCCTTGCACTGTGGACGCTTTGGTTATACGCTGTTTTACGAGTGTACGTTGGTTGAATCAAAATTAATACTTTAAAGAATACATTTATCTTCGGTCCCTTTATAAAAATACACCAAACACACGTGAAAAATGTAGACATAAACTTGTATATGAATATTTCAATTCCACAAATATTTTGGCGTATTTCCCAAGCCTTGCCAAATATGAAGATCGACCTTAGCAAATGGTTATATATCATAGACTATACATGCCCAAATCTTTAACGTTGGTGTCTACAAGTCTATTCAATATGCGTAACATAAATTCCAATTTAGTTTAAAAGTCGTCTACAGTTGGGACATGGTAGTCAGCGTGACAAGCAACGTCGATTAATATCGATGGGCAAGACATTTAATTTCGACAAATTCCACTGAGGCAAAAGCGAATCGACGACGTGGCGGACGAAAAATCGATAACCCGTGTTCATTTCTGAAATCTACAACTCTTAGCTTAAATGACAGGTCTCGACTTGCACGAAATCAGCACGAGCTTTTCCTCGAGATCGGAAAGTTGGCTGCGAATCTCCGATTGCTCCTCGGTTTAAATGATTGAAAGGGATCGAATTGGTAAGAGCTTGTCGCCAGGAAAATTGATAGTGCCTGGCTTTGGGGCTTTACGAAATAAGTACGAAAAGCTCTGAGATCATTTGTACAATGGTAAACAGACTTAATATCGATTTATTTACATTCGGAACATCCTTATGTAACCTCAGTGTCATGTGCACTACAGCCTTACGTAATACCACCGTCTTCGAGCTGAAATGTTCCGAATGGCGTTTTCGGTCATTGTATTGAAGCATTGGGAATTAAAGACGAAAACGATCGTAGTGATTGACGACAGGTTAAAATTTTTAATATAAAGATGACACTATATAAATTGATTAAACAGCTCGCTTTAGGGACCAAAATTGTTTTCTCATTTGTAAAATTGTGTTTGTTCGTATCTCCTTGCTTCAAAGACCTTTGACCTCTGAGGTGAGGATTTGTATACGGATGAGATTATCCTCACAACTCATCCCCACTCGGTGATTCACGAGCAGGTTATTACAGGGCAAAACAAACATAGAATGTTGTCAAGAAATACTATCTCTCTAAACACGGCTTTAGTAAAATTCCACCGTAAAACAAAGTCCCCAATGACAGTTTACTGGAGTATGGTTCCATCAGCACAAGCCGATTTGGGGAATATACAGTTATAATATAAATCCTAATATGGATTTCTTCAGTTTATATGAACCCTTACGAGAGACTTGACTCATGTCTTTGAATGTTATTGTTTCTTCTCGTTATCCTCATACCAAAAGATAGTTAAAACACACTCTTCTCAACCTATCAATATTTATATGGGACTCATATGATACATTCCCTTGGACAAAATATGTAAATATGTCACTTCCGTCTTTCCTTCCAAGGAATTGTATAGAAACATGGCATATTCCTCTAAACCTTCTGGAAGCTGGATGGGAAAGATATTCCCCTTGACATTTTAAGGGGTCTCTACCGAAAATGACACGTTTCTATCAACTCCTTTGGACTTATATAGGACATCCATCAACTTACATAGTTACATTATTTAAGAGTAAAATCCTTATCCCTGGAACTCTTAAGAAGACACATGACACATCCCTTTAACCCGAAGGATTTAAATAGAACACATGACACATCCCTTTAACCCAAAGGATTTAAATAGAACACATGACACATCCTTCCTATGAGATCTTTAGGACACATGACACACCCGCTAAATCCCTAAGAGTTATATTATATAAGTGTCACGTGTCTATAACACATGGCATATCCCTCTCTAATGCAAGTTATAGATGATCAAAAGTTACGAGTTAAATCACTCTTCTGAACCGTTTCAGTTCTACTACCCAGGGGGTAGAAATAAAAGGGAGGTAATACAGTTCTCACAAATTACTTTGACTCTCTGGAGACTATCGGGAATTTATACAGACTTCTTGACTTTTCCTTAAAAGCATTCCCGCCAGATACGATCATTTCATAGAGCCAAGCTTTAGATATGCATCAACCGATTCAAATACTTATGTATTCAAATATTGACAGGAAATGGTACCGATAAGTAAATATTGACTTATATTAGCCTATAACTTATTAACCTCGTTTATGTAGACCAAAGGATTGGTTAGAATTGAATATTCTGCAAGCCAAGTAATATATTAACATATCACTTAGAAATCCTATTTCGATAGACCAATGACCACGCCAGACCACTTAACAAGCGTCTTGGCATTTTGTGAAAATGGGGGTAGATTTGTTTTGAAATGGATACCGGTAGACCCTACTTGAGTTTTGGGGGTAATTGAACGCCCAATATCCCACGAACAATCCCTCTCCAGCCCCCCTAACAACTCTACCATGTTCGTTTCTGTGACGGGCGGAAAGGATATATGCTTTCGGGTTTAAGTAGTTTGTATTGAACAGTGCGGTACGCAGGGTAAAAAATGAACAGTTTTCTATTTTGATTTTCAATGAGCAAGGTAAACTCATATCTTTATGAACGTGCTATTGATTATATTTTTCACTTATGTACAACGCCGTCGTTATCATGTGGGAAGAAATGTCTTGGTGTTCCTCATTTTGAAAAACGATAAAATTTATCTCTTTGTCATAAATGGCATCATTAGAAATGAGTCTAGACACGGAAGTAATTCATCTTGCAATATCATTTCACGATATTGTTGTAAGACAACGTAGATGAATTCGATAACCATAACAAATTCCAATATTTATGTAAATCAATGCAATCTCCAATTCAAACTGGAAACAATACTCGTCTAAAATTTTGAGACATATCACAATCATAAGAATACAAGGGTATAAATCAAGAAAAAAAGTGTCTTAAAAAACCTATCCGAGATTCGAACTTGCTCACCCCGCCCAGTAAAAACAATTGACAGAGCGCATCTATCATCGGAGCGCCCTCAACATGTTAAAAGACAATCCAAGATGGCGGAAAAGCGTGTCTGCATTGTTTACAGATATCGATCAAACGACTGGATGAGAAAACTAAGGCATGAATGCAACGAAATAGACTTGCCAAAATCCCTGGTTTAGTATTTCTCTTCAGTCTACATTTTGTCACATTTGTTGTAGTTTCTCCCAACGCTCCCTAAGAACACAGACACATCCCTCTTAACTCCCTATATGACTGATATAGGACACATGACACATCCCTCTCAACTCCCTATAGGACTGATATAGGACACATGACACATCCCTCTCAACTCCTTATATGACTGATATAGGACACATGACACATCCCTCTCAACTCCCTATAGGACTGATATAGGACACATGACACATCCCTCTCAACTCCCTATAGGACTGATATAGGACACATGACACATCCCTCTCAACTCCCTATATGACTGATATAGGACACATGACACATCCCTCTCAACTCCATATAGGACTGATATAGGACACGTGACACATCCCTCTCAACCCCCGACGAATTATATAGGACACAAGACACAACCTCCTCAACTCCCTAGGAGTAATAATAGACTGTCTTAAGTGATTTGACTAATCATTTCAATGATATCCAGCCCGGTCTAAAAATCCCATAGTATCTTGAATCCTTAACTTCCTTTATTCAAAGTTGACCAAGACTATCACGAAGCCCTTACATTACACAACCATCACTCTAACCTCAATGTTGACTTTCTTATTTTCCAGGGAATTTACTATTTTCCTTCAAATCAATCCTTCAGCTCAAAGGCCAAGTTTAGCTTTGCGCAACAGACATAAAGTAGCCAGTTTTCCCTGTTCACTCAAAGCTAAAACTGATTACTTTATGTCTGTTGCGCAACGGTAAAGTTGGTCTATTTTCAAATAGACTGTCCCAGTTTGACAGGTTATCATTTCCCCTCGTATTACTCTTGCTCTAGGCTCTCCAAGCCTCTCCGGATTCACGCTTTTTATAGGTCGTCATTCTTCATACGTTTTCCTACAAAATGTTCTTCCATTTCAGTCAACCCAGTCTGTCCATTGTAATAACAAGATCAAAACGTTTTTAAGTAAAAGATAATGCATGTGGCATAAACATCTTTCATTTGGAGACCATTTGAAGATACAGAATTTCACAGAAAACGTGCTACTGGCCCTTTAAAGAACATTGCCAAATCAATGATTGAAATGGACTTTCCTTTACATGAACCACGGTATATCAGTGTTAAATGTTATTATCGAAACCTACTCTATTGAAGCACTTTGCTCTGTTTGTTCACATACGCTCAAAACGTATGATATCAGTTCATAGAATTTTCTATCGAACCTCAGTCTAAATGAATAACACTGATCACAATCATTACATTTTCTTTAATAAACTCTATGTCTTGATCACTGATTAAGACAAATAGCCTTAATTCTTCAAACATGCTCTCAATGCCACACTCTAAATGAAAAACACTCATCACAATCAATACATTTTCTCAAAAAGATTATGTCTTGATTACTGATTAGAACATATTCATCCGATACGCTCAAAACCATACGTAGCAAGTTCTTCAAATACGCTCACTACGCCACAATCTAAATGAATAACACTGATTCAGATCGGGAAGACTTCTTCAGGTCCTTTCATCTAAGGCAATCGTTCCGTTCGGTCATAAACAAGTATACAAGTCAATTGCATTATCCGAGCTACAACAAGAAGCAACGTTAATACGAACAACTGTCAGCTATGTCGATGGATCGTAACCGGCCAGACATTGTGGAGACTTAGCCTCTACGATCAGAGTATTTTCTGCCTGTCCTGTCAAAACAACAGATTATCATTTGCAACGTAGAGATTTTTCTCTAAGGCAATCCAATTTGCACGAAAGTCGGCCGCTTCTCGAAAGGTTGCCGATTTTAATCTTTTCTCAAATTGACCCGTTGGGACACGATTGCACTGTTAGGAGACTCGCTAGCGCCTCGGGCTAAACTCGTCCTTTACGTTAAATGCACTTTCTTGCAAAATGCACAATTTCAAACCAAAATACTTTTTTCAATAATAGATTTTCATTGTTGTAAAACACCGGCGTCCGTTTTCCTCAAAAGCCGGCCACATGTCTGACATGCACGAAGCTCCAAATCTCGCTTTTTCAAAATAGGATTCTTGGCACTAGACTCCCTATCTCCGAAAGCTCCATACAGCGCAGTTATAAGACGTGTTGGTTGAGAAAATGAACGATTAGAAAAGTTTCGTGTTGACTTCAGAGTCCTGTTGTCGGATAGTGTATAATTAATTGGTTTTTTTTGTATCAAGGAAAATTAATAATGAGGAAATATGCTTCTATTTCTGGTTTAGTTTCTTTAAAACTATATTTTATTCCTAAAAATCCTTGACCTCTAACTCTAAATACAACAAACATTGAAACTTAAAAAACCCCAAACTTGTTCAATACTTTTTAAACCTATTGTTTTAATAATCTTTTTGCCTTTATGAAAACAAACACACACACACATACTTACACACATTCTCATACATTATTGGGTATCAATCTTACTTTGAATTCACAGAGAATATGCATAAATCCAACATATTGATATATTTGGCACATACGCCCAGTTTCTTGTCAAATAAGATGAGATGCTGTCTAAAAAGTAGATCTAGAGACCTGTCAACAATGGTTTTAAATAAGCTTTGAGCATTTATACAAATTGCATTTTCATCGAAAAAAAAGCCCCATTCCTTTATTAAAGAAAAAATAATATAACAGAAGCCTTTAATACAGTCTATGTCTAAGTCATCAAGTCTAGATTTTACTTATCCACGACAAACTGAAAATAAAAACACATGAACAATAATCATTTTAAAGGGCTATATACACTTAATTTCAGTCGAGTTCTAGAGACATCGTGACGAAAGTCTCAAAGACAGGTACAAGAGACTAGACGACCGTCTTGCTTAACAGATACAGACACAGTCTAAAGAAAGGGTTTGTATTGAATAAGATAAGACTGACGCGAGTGTGTTTACACGAATAAAGTGCATGTTTACGTATGTTTACTTCTGTGAGTGACATGTCTGCATGGATTGACTTCAAACAATTTCTACACACCCTCAAAATGTTATACAAACGCTTTACGTTTTGAAAAAAATCAGTTCGGCACAGAAGTGCGTCTCACATACAAAGACTCATTTAAAAGTTAAACTTTGATTGAGGAAATATCATCTTCATATTTCGATGGTGTATTCTAAGATTTTTCTATCACTGACTTCAAATAATTTCTCCACACCCTCAAAATGTTATACAAACGCTTCACGTCTAAAAAAATCTATTGAGCACAAAAGTAGGTCACACTTATAAAGACTCAACTACAAGTTAAATTTTGATCAAAATAAATTATGAATGGCTTTTCTTGTTCTCTGAACGGATAATGTTAAGTTTGAACGATCATAATGTTTCGGTGTTTCGGCTTCTCAGTCTACATTAGCGAAACCCTCGTGGCGATATTATAGTTGTCATCATCTTACCTTAGCTGAAGACTGCCTAAGTGCTAAGGGTTTTCGAAACTAAGGGTCCTTATCAAAAAGCACCTTAACTAAAGGCGATTTTAATACCGTTATTCTAACACAGCATTAAAGTTTTCAAGGGTAACGTAAGCGGTTTGTGAAAGGAGATGGCATTAAAGTTTATCTTTCATTAAAACCCTTTTGAAACATAAATTAAGGCGCCATTTAAGTTTACAAACGTTTGTCGATTCTGGATCATATCTGTTATATAGTTCCGTATATTCTCATTTCTCTTTTAATCATGTCTAGAAATTCATTGTTGAAAACCTTTAATATTGGAATTTAGCGTCATATGCATTGCTTTCAGAGACAGGAAATAAGTCTAGGATATGATATCAGTATGCCATTACAATGGAAAGGAAGAAATATAAGTATCAGACTTCAAAGGATGTGCAAAATATCTACCTGCTTTCTCTAATCAATTCAAAACAGTATGCCAGTGAAATATTCTTAAAAATATGGGTTTTTTTCAAATAGTATGCGATAAAAAAATTCAATTGGTATTTGCTGAAAATTTCTGAACCAGGATTTAATAGCGAGTCACGAGGTCATGTTCTATCGGCAGCGTTACCTAACTGTTCACACATTTTGAAAAAAAACCCTCAACCCTAAAAGCTTCAGAAAAGAGAACTAGGTTCCCGCTGTCGGATGAGGCAATAAAACGATGGCCTAGCGCCCATAAAACCGCAGGAAGTTATTTCGCACCGAACAGACGAAACCATCTAACTTTTGCCAGGGTTGCAGATCATATTTTCCTGATAACACATCGCAAACACGCCGTAAACTCTCGCTGGGGTTTATCTGTAATCTCGAAAAGGCTTGAAATCCGACATAATACGTTCGAATCGCTCTTGAAGCATATTTAAACAGTTATCAGGAATGCAGTCTGCCCTTATCGAAGCAAAGATTAAGCAACTGCCGCCCTCAATAAATCACACATGACATCTACCGACAATACGTCATTAGGAAAATCGTATGTTTCTTTGTGATAAAATCTGCGCAGCGCCAATGGTGGATTTTAAAAAGCTTACTGGCAAGATAAAAACTTGCTTTGTGTTAAAATTAGCTTCTCATTTAGATTTATACTCTCGATAAGTGCAGACGTATGACCACAAATAATTACTTTGCAACTTTTTTCACAAACATTTTGAGCTAGAATTTCTGAGGCATAATCTGATTAAATTGAAATAGCGAATAGTCAGTCACTTTAATGACAAACGACTCGCAAGACCATCAAACACGATGAAATGAACTGAAACAAATATTTTTTTCTATAATGTCTTTGGTATATGAAATTATTTCTTTTTCATCTTTAAGAAACGTCTGTTTAACCATTACAATCCTTAAATCAAACGTAACTAAAACACGCCCCTATCGTGAGAATTTTTTGATTTTCAAAACCAAATTTAGAAAAGGTAACAATTGTAAAATCCCCTCGAAGAAAAAAATTGTACATTAAAGCACTGGATTTGCCAAATTTTAACATATCAATTTTGATTTAATCCTGTGACAATATAGTTAAAATATTGCCTCTATATCAACACATGTTTTCAAGTCTATTAAAAGTGTATATGTCTACAAACATATGAAATGTTAAATGCTGGCTAAAGTTATACATACGGACTTAGCTCAAAGTACAATTTTATCCTAAAAATGTTTTTATTTCAAGAGAAAATGAAAATGTCGTTGAAGATAGTATACTTAACATGACAAAATGACATGGAAGAATTTCAACAAAGCAACCTATTGTTAAGGATGACATCAAAATTGCTGACTTTCAATTTATAGGCAAAACGGGTTATTTGCACGGCTGTAAAATATTCCGTCTTTGATCTCTTTGTGAAAAGATGTCACCTTGCGCATGCGTGACGACCTTTGTTCCTAATATGAATTCATTATGCAAATAATGCAGTTAATTTCTTTTATTTCAAAATAACAAGGTCTAACAACCGCGTTATGTTTTTCACTCGTGCGTTAATATAGAGTAACAAAAGCAGTAAACGGCCCTCGGCCTTATAAAAACCACGAAGACCATCTTGTCAGCCATTTCTGGAACGATTAAATGTCTCCAGCAGCGGGGGTTACGGTTGGGTGAACTCAAAAGTTGGACTCCCGCGACGAGGAGTTGATAAGGAGTTTCAAAACAGATAGCGAAACGTTCTTTGCGTTACTGAATAAATTACTGAACATTAAAACGCCATAACGTCTTTGTCAAAATACTACATAACCCAATTTAGAATTCTTTCTTTCGAATCGGAGCCATTAAGATTACTCTTATTGAGTCGAAATCCGACTCCGACGTATTACACCCGATAAACCCAATATGAGGCCATAAAAGGCAGTAAATGAAATTAAATAGGTTTAATAGAGAAACGATTGAGTTTCAGTGAGAAGATAGAGTTTATTATCTATCAAAAACAGTATATTGTTTAAAATGGATGAATAAAACTATTGTACAAAAGACCTTCCGATTCAGGTTTTGTTCTGAGAAGAAAGAACGGATGATTTATGTATTTGTTGAATGGTAGATAAACGTTTCGGTAAATGAAAATTTAATCCTTTATATCAAATATATACGACCTCAGTGTAATACAGTTTAGATTTCTTCAACAGACAGATGTCCGTCATCTACTAGACTATACGATGCGCTATTGAGGCGCTGCGCTATATAAACGGCTTTCTTTCTTCTCAAATTGTTAGCAAAACATCGTTCTGTTTACTGGGGGAAACATGGAACTAACAATATATTATGAAGAAACGGGAAAGGTTTATATATGTACTACTTGGAATATGGGGCTGAATTCCAAACAACGCCGTAAACTTTTAAACTGAAAGCATTCCAGTCTTTTTAAAGTTGGCCTCGCAACCGTGGCAGGCTCGCGGCATTGCATATCTTTTTTAGCGGGCTGCAGTTGCTTGTGTTGTTTTTGTTGTGGTGGCGCTACAGTCAAATAAATATATAACATAGCACCAGCTTAGACCACACAAAATGGCCGATGTTTCTCTTTCAACTAATAGTCCCTCCCTCTGCAGTTACCGCCCTTTAATATAAGAGTTCACGTGGTACCATCTTTACAAGGTCTTTACATGATCGTACATATTTTGATGAGAAATTGTAGTTTTAGGATCTTTAGTTTTCGGAATTATAGAGCTTCTTGAAGGTTCTAGAAGTAAGATTGTACATTATAACTCCATTGATTTACTGACAGTGCGGAAAAGAATAAAAAGTCGCTGACGATAGACAGACAATGATAGACTGAGACAGTGAGAGACAATGAACAATGATAGAAAGAGCCAATGAGAGACAGAGAACGATGATAGAAAGGGATAATGAGAAACAGAGAACAATAATAGAAAGAGCCAATGAGAGACAGAGAACGATGATAGAAAGGGACATTGAGAGAACAAGACAATGTGAGAACGAGACAATGAATAGGTGTATTGGGATACATAGACAGAAAGAAATGCAGAGATACAAAAGGAAAAGCCGAAGACAGAGACAAAGAGTTGCAACAGGTTACTAGCAGAGACACTTTTATAGACTTAAAGGAAAGCAGAGACATGCAGATATTGAGACATCAGAAAGAGACACAAAGCAAGAAACAGACTCGTCTCTAGAAGAAAAGAGACATCTACGAAACGTTATGTACCCAAATAAGACAAAAGGCCATCATCGGTAAGAAATTTCGACAGCTACAATCAGACGCTCAGATAGCGACAGAGACTTTTTCAAAACCAGGCATGACAGAGATGTAGCTCAGAAGACACAGATAACCCATCAAAGAGACACAAAAGAAAACAGACAATGGAGCCATAGATGTAAAGAAAACCTAAGCGTCAGAAGAGATAAGAAATTCTCACAGCCCCGTGTGTGAATATTATCGTTTAATGCGTATGACTGATAACGTTCCGTCTCCCCGTACTCTTCCAGCTGTTCCGCTTTCCTCCCCCTGCGTTCTTCGGGCCATGATTGGCACCATCTGAGTACATAGAACCTACACGAGTTTATAGTGGGGCGATGAGGGGAGGCGTATCAATACATGGGCTATTATACCAACACACGAGTCTGGCATTGTTTCCATTGCTGCTACACACGTCTTCAGGAAGAAATATATTTACACAGAAGCAGGTCCTGTATCTCGATGGATGTAGCTGATGTAGACTTGCTGCTAGCCGCTCGGAGGGGGTTTGGGGTGACTGGTGAAAGAGGCGTGTAATCGGGTACAAAGGGTAGGTTTGAAGAGAGGGTAGGAGGGGAAATTTCATATTCGGAATATTACAGATGTTAATGAAAGGGGTATGGAACTGGGTAGAAGGGTGGGAGGGAGCTGTAGAGTGGAATACAAGGAAGAAAAGAAAGACGAAGAATATATCTACCCCATCGACTTGCATGTCTTGAATAACGCTGAACTCCGGAAAATTGACAACGATATTTTTTTCCCTACATCAAGTTGAATACAAATTAGAAAGGCGGCAACTTTCATCAAAAGATGGCAACGTTCATTTTCATATACCCCTGAATTTGACAACCTCGACTTAATAGAATTACCATCACGCGTATTTGCCGCACAGTAGGAACATTCTCCTACCAGGACCCTGAATATCACCTTTCTACCCCGCCTATCCAAATCAATTTTGACTTCATCTAGCCATCAGATTCGCCCCATGATAGAACACGAGATATTGAAAATAGAATATATTTCACACCATGATGATTTCTGCCACCTTTTCAGGTGTCCTCAGGATTTTGTTTATGATACGGCTGGTGCTGGATGAAATAGTGGAATTCCTAGAGAGGAATTTTTCAGTGGTTTTAAAAATTGTTTTTCTCAATATGACCTTTACTTCACTATTAAACCACTGTTTATTTAAACCGAAATTTTATATGTAAAATGTAAATACCATCTGTTTGTCTTTTGAATGCGTAAGTTTTGCGCCTAGTAGCAACATGTATTGGACATAAAAATAACAACTAATCCACACAAAGAGCTTATATATATACTACTTCTAAAGAAAATAAGATTAGGTTTTTATTTTCCGTTATGAAAACCCCTTTAACGCACTCCTTTTCTCTATTCAAAACATTGTTGACATTGAGAAGAAAAAATCCAAATTCGAAAACCGTACTGTTGCTGCCCGGTTCTCGCGTGGTTATCTATCTACGAGATTTGCAACAGCGGGTGGAGGTTTATTAAGATTGAAACGAACAACTGGTGCACTTATCTTAAAAAGACAAATCAGGCAAATGCTATACCAATCTAACTATCTATTCGGTAATTAAAAATGTCTGAAACGTCACTCGTGAGAGTGGATTTATCTTAAGATTGTGCCTTTAATCGTGAAAATGAGTGAAAGATCCAATCTCTGGAATTGAAAAGTGTGAATTTAAGTGGAAAAGGAAAAGAATACTTTAAAGGATTTTAAAGGGAGGAAGCAATGTAAAAATCGTGAATTGAAAAGTGGGAGTTTAATTCGAAAAGAAACCCGATACTTTAAAGGGATTTAAAAGAGCTGAATTAGATTTGAAACGAAATCGGAAAAATCTTAAGTTTAATTCTTTTAATTGGCACCAAATTAAATTGTAGCCGGCGAGATAAAAACAGAATTATAATCGATTTGCATGCTAATTGAAAGAGTTTTTTCATTTAACATTTTCAAATTGTACACACAATATGTATGATGTTAAATACGGAAGAACGAACTAAAATGCACCCTTTAAGTATCCCAATTACAACGGCGACAAATGTCTTTAAAATTGTACTGCAATTCCCTGTTCGGATTAGTCTCGGCGTAAATTTAATGCAACGCAAATCTTGTGATTTGAGTGCACAATCTGGGTAATCGTTGAAAAGGTCTGTTGGATTTCAGGAACGGTCGTCAACACTAACTGTAGCCGTTCAAATAACGGTCTCATCCAAAGTCACATTAAACGTAGCTAGGGAATACAAGTTTCCAGACATCAAGCTAGTTGTGCCTTTGACTTGATCGTATATCACGCCACCATCCGTTTTTGTTTTCAGATAGAACAACATATTGAAAACAAACATATGTCATAATAGCCATTTCTTAGTAGTTTCAACGAAAAGCAAGGACCTTTACTTTTTAATGATAAAATATGTAAGAAGCTATACCATTGTTATAAAATTATCTTTTATCTTGTAAAATTAACTTAACATCATAGAAAAATCTTCGTTGACAGAAAAATACATATTGCTCACAGCACTAAATATTGATACATATCATTAGTTCTTAAAACATTCAGAAGCAAAAGAAAGAAGACGACTATGCGATGAATTGTTGCAAAGCGCTGTTGGACAACTGAGCGTGATACAGTACTACGAAATACCTTTTCAGCTTTTTTGTGACATGAGGGATAATAAAGAAGCTAGCGACATGAAACTTTAGTGCTACGTCACAAAAAGGTAATCCCTAAACGTGTACTTATACGATACTTGTGTCTTAAACAATTGCATTCTACTGTCACGGGGACATGTTCGTTGATTCAACTAACTGATAACCAATAACCCGCGACACTATTGATCCTTCTCATATTATCTTTTTAAACATGTTTGTAACGTTTTAAAACATTTACAATGTGCCATATCTAACAGTCAGTGTTCAAAGTGTTAGGGACACACGAGTTACGAAATCTAAACCATCATATGTATTACACATATGAGGTGTTTTTTAAGTATCCCTTGAAATATAAATGGCGGCAATGGGGGTACTACAGGGACACGGTTTGGTAGCAGTCTTCTTTGCGAAGAGTGAGGGACGTAGCTGTACAGTAATGGTTACTGACAAACGGGCGGTGCATGTTATGAAATTTCAGTAATGAATTATAAATGGAATGTTTGGCAGGTCTCCCGTGAGATCAACGAGATTTCGTGAGATTCCACGATGCCGTTGGGAGATTGTGCAGTCTCTCGCATTCTTTCGTGCAAATTTCGTTTTAGTTAGAAGGAACCTTTCGACGTTGCGTGAACGTGATAAAGGTCTCCGGGGACGCCATTTGCCATTACACGGGTCATGCTGACGACATGCTAATAGCTTCGCACATTAAAACGGCGCAGAGGATGTCTGCGCATAATTTCCAACAGTTTCCTTCGAAACGGGGATTACAAGCGCGATCATGACGAACGAGGCTTCATTTACAATTTTCTTTCTGATACATTACTTTAAACTCTTTTAGCATTATCTCGAGGGCATGATGAGAATATATAGATTTCGAGAGTACTTATTGCCAAGTGGAATTCATGATTGATAACCAGCTCAAGATAAAGCGCCGAACGAAATTGAGTAGTCGGAGAGGCCTATGCTTTAACCTCGTATATTGACGGTCTCTTAAGGCATCATAAATCTTGTCTTAACAAATACGCTTCGGCAATTTACATACTATTGTCTCGGAGATATAGTTTTGGGCTGAATTTCCAACACCGAATACTTGACGGCAGCTCGTGAGAAGTGTACCTTACGTCTGTTTTTGCGCATTTCTGATGGGTTTAGATCCCGCAAGATCCTCTTTTATTAAATGAACATCCCTGACACGAGATCTCCTCATACAACCTCATATAGTTGTGTTTGGTTTCTGTTACAAATTTTGTTAGCAGCGCAAAACAGATCGAGCAATTTACGGCTTCAGGTATCACCGCCAGAACAGACCTTACTTGCGAACAATAAAACGTCCGGGGCCGTTTTCTATGGGTGGAATCATTCAATGACAGCACCGCTTTCCTCAAAGGGGATGGAATTTCACCTTAGAAATTACCGAGCCTTTTCGCTGTTCAGGTTTGACAATGTACAATTAGAAAGGCTCGGTGAATAGACCACGTCATTCTTTCAGCCTGGAGACATGAAAAGTGGGATCGGGTGGGGATATGGCGACAAACGGATTTGTTTGTTTTTGACAGAATGACAAGCACAACGCAGTGTCTTTAAGGAGGGGTTAAATGATCTGTGTTGTGTTCGATCGACGAACACCGAATATTGTTTTCGGTAACTGAAAACAAGTTTAATGCTTTGTTCTAATAGTAAGCTTTTTATGCCATTGCATAATTGCGTCATATTCTTCTGTACAAAACATTTACAAAAAATAAACTTGTCTTTTTTCGAAATTTTAAGTACTGAAAAAACCGATAAATCAGATTCAAGTCAGTGCATCTAGTCTGTCATCAAAGTCCTTTCGATGCGCAATTGAACTATAAATAAAATTTCTAGTCCTGATCAATGACTGTGAATAAAGTAAGTACGAAGCTCCAGAAGGGACATGGTAAAAAATTTTTTTTTTACGTACGTACGTGTTATTATTACGTACGTACGTGATATCATCACGTACGTACGTAATAAATATCACGTACGTACGTAATAATAACACGTACGTACGTAGTAAGCTATTACGTACGTACGTGATAATAACACGTACGTACGTGATACTTTAGGATTTAAGGAGGAAGTAGATCTAAACATGGAGAGGGACATAATTGTTCGACTCTACTTCGATCTGGGTTTTAACAAGACTGAAATGCTTTATTTCCTACCTGCAAAACACCGGATAGTAGTAAGCAATAGACATTTTGAAAGGACTACGTACGTCTGTATCGACGTAAGCATTCAGATGACAGAAATGCTATTTCACAAATCGAAAAAACCCTTCAGCTAAACCTAGAGATTTTTTATAGAGTAGTATCGAAAGAGTTTATGTAACTCATAGCAGAAATGAGAAGATCCCGATTGAAGATAAATTGAGTGATGGGCGTATGTCAAGTGATGGACAAACTGTTTTGGGACCCTGGAAAGATGATTTGTCGAATCTTGAGTTGTAATTGTAATACGACTTGAAAATGCGTAAATTGTGATATGAAAAGTGAAGATAATAATCTCAACAAAATGTCCTCGACGATTTAATTCAACAGTCGAATAGCTTTCTCATTTCTCCACATGATTAATACTTTGTTCATTTAGTTTGAGTGAAATCCAATTTAATTTGTAAATTGTTTATTGATGTCAATATATTATACAATGAACTAATCTTTTCTCGTATAAAAGTTTTGACACAAGGATTTACAATAGTCAATGTTGGTATGAAATCACCACCATTACAAATTTAGTCGTAATATATGTGGATTTGACACTTTCCTTTTTTGTAGAAACAAATGTCGAATAATAACGTTTAATAATGTTTAGAATAGTTGCTTTAGTCAAATCATAATTTGCGAGTCAACTGAAAAGAATGATACGTATTTTTCTGCAAGAATACGAAGCTTATGTGACTACATGTGCTCTTAAATTAGCTATTTTTTCAGCAACAATCATTACACTATAAGTAAACTAAAAGTGAAACTTAAATTTTCACTTATAGTGTGATGCAAACAAATAAATTTACAATATTTGTTGTAACAACAAATATTTGACTGTATTATATCTGTCTAAATGATGTTATTTTTAAAACATAAACCCGTTTTTTTACTTATCATCCTTGAAGACATACTACGAAATAAAAATATAGTAACTTTTAAATGAAGAGTTTCCTTCCTTGGATGTGACAGTGTGATTGACTACTGTTGCTCGAATGTGAATATAATTTCACAACGTGAAGTTACTTTAAATGGGTCATTTTCGAACAAATCAAAACATACATATCTATACAAATTCTAGTTTTTACTGAAAGCTTATAATATGTATGTGCCCTTCATTTTGTTCTATATTTCTCTGCTAAAATCAATATAAAAAATGCAATGCCTCGATAAAAAATATGATATGGTGATGAAAAGTGAAGGTTTAATCAAGGTGATGCTTACACCATCCTTTGCGTTATTTAGAGGTCATATTTTAACAAATGCTGTTGCAAATGCTTTTTAGGTGATATGATAAGCAGCATAATCTTGGGAAAATATATCTAATTTAATTCAATTTCTTCTTTCTTCAATTAGAGTAATGTAATCTTTAGCAAGTTACCGACAAATGCAAACACTTATTATAGACGGCGATCAATCAACGTAGCCGGTTCTTCAATTACGACATACCGTAAATCCTTGAATAATCGCCTGTCGTTAATAATCGCCTGCTTTCAGTATAGGCCGGGTCTAAGATCTCGTTAAAATGAATAATCGCCTGCCTTGCCTTGCTTGGTTTGCTTGAGCATTGTGAAAAACATTTTGAATATCACCTTTTTCTATGTTTTCTGGCTTTTTATAATATATGCATATTTTGAGAACAGTAAGAGAGTCTATTTTAATGTTTCAATATAAAATTCGCGATGACGATGATGTTTTTGTTCATTATTTTGCCTGCCTCTTAAAATTCAAATCAGTGGTTGAAATTAATAAGCGCTTGATAATTATTCAAGGATCTACGGTATATGTTATTTTCCTATTGGGCATTTAACAAAGTGAGTGTTTTAATAGATATTGTTATTTTGTTATAAAACGTTTTTTTTCAAATATTCTTTTAGGTCAGAAGTATTTTAAAGAAAGAGAAATTAACAAGTGATTACATTCCTGATTAGACATAATTTATTTTAGGCGACATTTCGTTAATGTAGCCGGCAATTCAAGAATTGTCGATACATCAATTCTTGCCCATGACCTCTTAGAAGGCTAGTTACTAGCTTTAGTTTGAATGACTTTCACTAAAGACTCTTGTTGAATACTGTTTGCTGAAGAAAATAAAATGCCTTTGTTTATGTCAGAAGTCTGTCTCATGAACATTCTTTACGTCTTGAAGTGCAATAACCGTACAACGGGAGATAACTCCAAAAAAAGTTAAACCGAGCCATACTCTATTTCTTGTATATATATCCAAGATTATTGATAGATAGAGTACTTATAGGTTTTGCAAAAAGACCACTGCTACTCAATCACCTTCTAATGAGATTGCAAGATAAGAAATTAAATGTTCATAGCAGCTTAGTTAGGCTGTGTTCAACATTTACCTACCACGTGGTTTGTGTTTGTCACTTGCTACACACGCTGTGTGATGACTGTTTATAATATCATATGTTATTTCTTATCTGACCTCTCAATTATCAATCAAAATAAACATTTTCTGAATCCATGACAGAACTGAGTTGACTCAGATAAGTTTCTGCTTACTAGCGCTTTCTATAGACAGCTTCTAAGCTTACAACATTCAAATTTAGTTATTACGTACGTACGTAATAACATTACGTACGTACGTGGTATTTTACTACGTACGTACGTAAAAAAAAATTTTTTTTACCATGTCCCTTCTGGAGCTTCGTAAGTAAGAGCCTTTCGGACAGATTTGTTCTCCATTAAGTCTAGACTAACTACAACATTCATTTACGGCCCGAAGTGATTATATTAAACGGGACGAATTGTTGCATGTTCAATAACTATATTCAAAACTGTTCTCTAAAAGTATTCATGTTTTCAGTGCTATTACAAACCACGCTGTTACACACCCATTGTTCGCGGTATAAAGAGGCGATGCTAAGGCCCCTGGTTGACTCTATTCATTACAGCCTTGTCATATACATGTCCTGTTTTGACATTAATTGAGATAATTGCCGTAGTGACGAATGCCTTTGCCCAAAAAACAGTTGTAAAAGTCAGAGTTTCCAGAGACAAATCTTAACGAGAAGATTAGTATCTTTGTTGAAAATGTTAAGTATTTTTCTTCTTTTTTTTCTATTTCAAAAAGCTTGAATTGTAAAAAAGTTTAATACCTTTTATCAAGATTATGACATTCCAGGTATTTTTGAAAAAAAGATAATTTGATGATTTGAAAATTATGAATAACAACCACCTAAAAGAAAGAAGTCACGTTGAAAGAGTTTTAGTCGATGCACATGTTGAAAGAAATATGTTGAATTTTATTATCAATTAAATGAAATTGATATTGATAAGTCTGACTCCTACATATTGTTGTGATAATATAATACTGTGCTACAAACAAAATATGGTTATTATTCATATTCATAATTCATCACACGTTGTTTACAATGCTAATACTGGTAACCATTCTTGGAGAAAACCAGCCCCCCCCCCCTTTCCTCCCCCCCCCCCTCTCCTTCCCCACCAATAAACAGATCAATTCTGAAACTAAACATTATCAATTTGTTATGATCGGTTGTTATTCATTATCAACAAATTTGTAAATACGGTGTTAAGCCATCTCTTGAGAAAATCGTTTATAAAGAGTCACGGGACATGTGGCACTTAATGATCATAATTTAACAATATGATTACTAAATTATAAAATTATGGAAATAGGTATTGAAATTAGCATAAACAATAGAAAATTGCTATGTTAGGCCGCAAAAACCTCTCGATCTTTTCAACTAATTTGATAGTCCACAATGAAAAAATGTCCTTTCCAAAGCGTAATTGACATGCTACTTTTTACCTGTCAATCAGGCGTAGCCATCCCGGTTATCTCCCTTTAAATAAAAGTGAAACAAAGAGGTTATTTTTTCATTAAGACATGCTTGGCTTTACTGACTCATCGGTGCATGCCCAGCGCATGCAAATCGTGCTAATTCTGCCCTTGATTGACAGGGTTGCTCATTTCGAGTCTTATTTGAAACAGACATCGTGCCTAAAGTCAACCTTGAAATGGTGTCAATGTTATCTTTTGGCAATAATGTATCTTTATCTTAATAAATATAATATTCTTAGTTTATGTACAGTATTGAGAGGTTTTTATCCAGAATTTTTTTTTATATATTCCGCTTATAAATGTCTTAATAATGTAATAGTGAAATGATATTTCCTTTAATCGAACCTAATATCCCATCGATCGACAAAATCCACAATACCAAATTCTGTGTATGGACTTTGGGAATTCATTATCTTTTTGGCATTTCTTTTTGTATATCGTGTATGGAACGTTTTTCAGAAACGGGAAGGCATTGAAAAATAAAATTTAGTATATTTGGCTTCTGAGGCGTGCTGAAACACAGTTAGTCGTATTTATCTGTCGTGGATTGGAATGTCCCGTATTTTGTATGGCGACGTTTCTTTTTCTCTCGATTTCAGTTACTGTTTCTATTTGGCAAAGGAACCGGGCCAAGGTATACGTTTCATTTTCCGAGGACCGTATTTAACCAATAAACTGTTGTAAATTGTAAAGTATGTTGTATTGAAACGAATCACGATACAAGGAATATTGTTGCAATTGTCTTGCATAGTTCCAACAATGAGTTCCATAAAATATGACTTTATATACCGATAAACGGTATATCATGAATTGTACAATTTTGTTTAAGTAGATTTATCTTTAAGGCCAGATATGCACCAATATGGCCGTATGTTCACAAACAAATAGTTTACAAAAAAAGCAGTTTACAAAAACGGACATTTCAAAGCCTTTAATGTAGACATAAGTGCGAAGCAATGTTACTTTCTAGAATTTACTCACAAAAACATTATATATTCCTTCAACTGATCCCCACATCCATTTGCCGTCTCAAGTCCGCTCGCAGCTGATAATTGTGATTAACAGTTTTCAGGGAAATAGTTTTTCTCAACTCTCCGTCGTTTCCATGGAAACGATTTGAAGGATGATGTATAGCCGAACAAATGTAGGAATGTTTTTTTCGGCTCAGAATGCTGTCTTATGTTGAGAATGTTAGTAAATATTTGTATGTACGCCGAGGGCAAAGGAAAAGTTACATTTAGATGGGTTGTAGCTATTAGACGAGGTCAGAGTTCAAAGGGCAAATGTTAAATGAGTGCAAAATTACACCAACAGCTGGTAATCCTCACCTGACTGTGGTCAACCCTCCCCCCCCCCCCCTCCCTCCACCCCAACCAACTTTTAAAAAGTTTTTAAAAAATGAAAGAAAATGATATAAAAAAATTCAAAGTAACTACGTATAACTTTTTTGATAAATACCAGCGTAGACGTGCATCAGACTGTCTTGTTCAAGCTAAACTGAACCCCGAGATGAAATTACTTAAACAATTCCAAAATAAAAAATACTGAATACATTACATGGTGAAACCTTTCTGATCTTTTCTTTTTGAAGATCGAATTTCTAAAACGTCATCGACTTGCTTTGTGTTATCTAATGGCGATTACGCGATACTAGTGTGTATACACCGTCCAATGAACATGCAGGAGACATATTTTAAAGTGACATAGACTATGTTTCATGCTTTTCGTATTGACTCGAGAGGATAATGGCCAAAATACCATGTCCTGAGTTAAGTTCAAACCTCCCCCCATATTATGTTATTTATTCCTCTATATCATTCTCTCCTAACAGAGGTAGCTCCGTCATTGACTCCTATACAACCTCTGTCTTAACACGAAGGTTACTCAGGCGCGAAATGTAGAACGCTGATTGGATGCAGTCAAAGTTAGTTGTGCAATCAGCGACATCGTTTCAAAATTTATCATTCAAATCGGATTAAGTTATTTCCGGAATCTTTGCAAAAGCTAAACTTATTCGAATATGCACCTTGCACTCTGAGACGGTAGGGGAAACTGCCTGAGGCCCGAGAAACCTTCGTATTAAGACAGAGGTTGTATAGGAATTTATGACGGAACTACCTCTGTTGGGAGAGAAGGCTACCATATAGGGGAGCTGCATTACGTATATGAGAATGTTAGAATGCCAGAATGCGATAGGCTATTCAAAATCACAATTCGAATGTACAACTAAAAAGAATGAAATTCTTCATTCCAGTTACATATATATATTAGTTAAACGACCTACTGAACATAACCGACGCATATTTGTCCATGGGTCTGTTGTAAATAAGTTTTCAAATTTACGTGTGAGTCATTGGTGCTCGCCATTGTCCGGTTTTCGACTTTAACCTGTTTATTGTTTTTTAAGCTGAACTGGTAATTATTGAGATGGTGATTTTCAAAAACACTAACTACATCTCAAAAGAATAACACCTATTATGAAGTTTGACACAATTGATCTCAACAAAATACTCTGTTGCCCTTTAGAGCTCATTCAAGTATCGAAATTGCTGACATCATTGAGGTTCCCATTTAGATGAATTCTCATAATTTCAGGTTCTTTATCAGATATGTATTTCAGGGGCAAACCATAAAGTGTAAACCTACAACAGGGGCTTCGTAGAAACTATGACTGGAATATGTGGTTTCAAAGTGGACCAAACTCTTATCGGCGTAGCCTTTTGGAAAAGCAAACCTTCTCTTCCCGACTATTAGAGAACACATATGTTTATCTTCCCGCTTCATAGTTTGTGCTTCCCTCGCCGCAGTGAAGCTAAATGACGATAAAACTCATGGGAATGCTTATTGATGTAGGAAAACTTATCGTATGATATGATTCGACCAAGCGTAGTCTTTGATAGCCGGCAAAATGGTGGATATAAAATCCGCAAAGGGGGTAATGCGTCGCACTGGAGAAAAGCGGTAGGGAGTTCGCAAGGACAGATGTTTTGCGATTTTTTTGCTTTCTTACATTGGCTGCTTATGATTTTTAACATCATGATTTTCGGGGGCAAATTAAGTTCCATTTGTCGACAGTTAATTTCTCAATCATCGAGATGATTTTGAAAGTCTCTGACTATTATTTTAATATATGGGTTGTTTTTCATTTTCAATCATGGAGAAGAAAGAGGAGAAGATCTATAGTGGAAAAAGATTAACCCCCTCCCCCTCCCCAACTTTTCTAATTAAGAGAAACACTACTGATGTCAATTCGAAGTGTCATCATCAATAAAGATGCACATGTTGCACAGAAATACGCAATATCAAGCTAAGGGCTGTTTTAATAATATAATAATATATAATTTTTATAAACGTTTTGATTTATATTGTTAACTTCAATAACGTACAATTACTTAACAATTTATCAAAAACATTTAGTGGAAACTTATCCATGGTTCTTCAGGAAACATAAACGTTGCCTGCAAATGTATATAAGCTAAACCCGATAGTATTACAAAAACGCACAATTTACACACTATCAAATCGAAAGGAAAATGTTTATCAACAACAAATCATTTGAAAATAAACCCTGCATTATTTACTGAGAGGCCAAACAGCCCTACCGTATAAGCTTCACCTATCAACCAAAACATTAAAAACCGTAATCGTTGCCACAAAGCACAAGATGACAATACAATCACACCTTCTGTAATTACGAATCCAAGCCTCGTTTTGAAACCTCGCCATGTTATGCTTGGGGAAAATGAAGCGATAAATGTGTTTATTTTGGGAAAGTAGAGTGGGTCAATGATAATAAACAAGCGTGTTTCTTCAATTACATACATATATCTACCACCAACGTTAGTTTTCATTGTAACTCTCCGTTTCACGAATTAATTGGTCAAAACAGGTTTTTATATATTTTCTTAAATGCATCTGTGTCTACATCAGATGTTAAAGAATTTCTTTTTCATGTGATTATGATATTACTAAAATAAAAGTAAAAATATCGTCTCATGTTAGATGTTTTGAAAACATTCTTGCATTCTACGATTCACTTATCAAATACGTGTCGTAAGTTTTAAGGTTTAATTGCTCTTATCCCATTAGGTAAAGCGTTTGATTTTCAAGTGTAAATGTTTGCAGGTTCGAACCTCAGAAAAAAGAATTTTACATATACAGATCCTAAGATGCATATCAATAAAGAATATACTCATTGAAACTGATACAAAAAAACATTTGTATTTCCTTGTTGTAAAAAGAACTCTATCGCTTACCATTATTTGTTCCCGTAGGGCTGAATGTACATTTAACATAATCTAATTTACCATATAATAATACGGTATAGACCGGGTTTATTATCCTTGAAATGTTTTATAAATGTAACCCTACACTAGTTTTGAAGCCTTAATCCTGTTATCCGGTGAAAAAAGACTATTTCATGCTTCATTTAAGAACCTTGACCCTAAAGAAAACTGCTTGCATTCTTTGCCGTTGCCTTGCTAATCGTTTCGTTTCGTTTCAATAAACCGGTGTTGACTTTAGTAATCGGCTCTGCCGAACGGAAACGAAACGAAACGGAAAGTCAATATTTTCATTCCACCCTCTGACGTTTTGTTACAGGCCTTTATGTTACAAACGCGACTTCATTCGGATATCATTTTCCGATTTAAGCAACCACGATAACACAGGCTTCCGATTGCTCCGAATGCCATTTACATTTGGAATACATCGGATAACATGATTGAAATGAACCTTAAACATAAAATTTCTGTTTTTAAAGAACATGTCCGCTTGCAACAGCAATCGAGAGTGGATTTACAAAGATAAGAGTTGTATGTTATTGATTTTGTGTCTGGTTATTTCAAATTTATAGATGACCATATGCAACAATATGCTTCAAAACGATTTCGTCAATCAAGTCCATAAAATCAAGGTTCAACCCTAAACTGATTTTGAAAACGTTTTCAACTATAGAAATTTAACTATATATTCCAGAACCTTTAACTTCATTTTACAACCAGTGAAGGCATTTACTTAACATCACTTCAAGCATATCAGTGAATCTGTCAAAGTTTTCAAAAGCATTTTCCCAAACTTCGTTATCGTTAAACGTCGCTCGGAATAATATATTCCAATCATACGAAAATTTTCTGTAGGCCTTTATCAGAAAGAAACTTCCAAATCATTACTTATCCTTCTTAAATCAACCAGGTTGTCATCGCCAAAACGGTTCAAGTTTCATAGAGGTTTCCAATGCAGAATAACTCTTACAGTTCAGCTTCTACTATCAAAACGCATCACTTTAAACCGAATACTGTCTCCTTCGCAAAAACGCAGCCCGTGTCACTTCGTCGAGAAAAGCACGTGGGTGCAGTCATGCGCAGTCGATGCGGATAGGTTCGCGACAAAATGGCGTCAACGTGTCGATGAAGAGTACTGATAATAATGGACCAGCATGGTGTCTACTTTAAAGACTAACCCGCCATACTCGGCAAATATAACGCGAATAACCATAACAATCGTCCAGCAAATTAGGAGTATGTGTATTCCACTCGACATGACACTCAAGGGGAAGAGAGGGTCATTCGATCACAGTTAATAACGCAAAAATGTCATGAAGATTTTTTCAATCGTCCTTTTGAGGTCATTATTAACTTTGTATCGAAATATTCTGTTTAATCAACACCTTTTTAATAAAAAAATAAGACACCTGACCAAATAATTTTCATTCTTTAAAAAAGTTTAGAAAGTGGCTCTTATTTCTAGCAAGATTTAATATTTGATTGCCTCTTGTTTGGAGTTCTCTTAAAACACGTATCTGTTTCTATGAATACGTTGCATATGATTATTATATAAATGTTGAAATAAAACGTTCTCTTTACATAAATTTTTAACACATTACATTATGTAAACGTTACATAATTATGTTCTGACATTCTTTCCTGACATATATCAGCAACTATTATTTCAAAGTAATTTTTTTAACTTTTAAATTTTTCTGAAATAAATGAACATTATTATTATCGTTTTGAGATTGATAACGTCACTTCAAAGAAAATACTTGATTCAAGTTTCTAAACATGTAAACAACATCAAGAGATCTAAAACTAAATTCCTTTGATAATGAAATTTCAAAACTCGCCGACAAAAGACATTAACATGGAAACATATTTCACGGTTGTTGTCTTGTAGATATCACCTGTTGTGATTGACAATGCAAGGGATCAGTTGTCTATTGCAGTTGACACACTAACTGATGGTCAATGGGCTACTAACTGGTCAGTCATGATACCACTGTTCACGGGACCTCCAACAACAATTGTCTGACTAGAAACATAAAACTAGCCTTTAACCTTTCACCTTTGACACCCCCTGTGACCTCGTATTTGTACCCTGCGTGTGAGAAAGGTAATGTGATATTTTAATAAACAGAGGGGCAATTATCGTCCTGGGGAATATCTGTCACCGTATAATGTATTATTAATATCCGTAATACGATGACGTTGCTATGGTTACGACGACCATTACAATGCAAATATAAGCTATCACCAAAATCTCCGAAAATCCGATAATTGTATCCCAATGGGTGGTTTGTAAAGGTGAAACGACTTTTCACCTTTTGAAAAAATTCAACACAAATTTCAGCGTTAAATTTATTATAGAAATAAACGCCATTGCAACATTTATGATCTTCTATTCCGGTTGTTGAATTATCCCATATAATTATGATTCTAAGGCTTTGTTTCATCAAAGTTTGACTGAAGTATTTCGAATAACAAATCAAAACGTTGGATAAATATTTTATATTTATCTATTTCTGTTTATCTGCTAATCTATAACCGTCGTCTTTTGAAAATAAATATCGACGATTGTTTTATTCTTACTACCGAAATACTGTAGTAGTAGTAGTATAATTTTTATTTAAGTGTCACACGCATCATTACATTTTATATACAGGACATGTTACACAATATAGAACAATGCGTCGAGCCGCAACTGGCTTATGAGACACTAATAACACATGTTACCGTTGATAAATGCATATACTTAAATATACATGTAAGATATTGAACATAATCAGATTAGTAACAACTCTCTTCTTTTAAACATATTTAAAATCGAAAAAGCTAAAATTTTTTGCAGATGTGTTTCATTCATAATAAAAATAAACTTTTCATTTCATTAATACTCAATTCCTGTCAAGTTGATTATTTCAAACTGTTCATCAATTAACGGGAAATAAGGATACTGTTTCCCAAGAAACAAATTGCCACTTTGACCAATTTTTTAAAATACTAATGATAAAAAGGTTTTTGATAAGGCAAGCTTAGTGTTAAAATTGATTCGCGAAAGGTGGCCCGTATTCTCTAATGTCCCTTTGAAGGTCAGAGTTCACGTTGTCCATGTTTGATAATATTGACCATGGTGACCAAAATGTGGATAACATGTTTATATATCAAAGTTGAAAGGTCGAAAATTTACGTCGAACAACTTCAGTAGTTTTTTATTAAAAAAACATATCCTAAACAGTTCATAATATACCCCTTTTTCTAAACAAAGACACATATTCTCGATATAAAGGACCAAATATATTTCTCAGCCATAAACCTGAATGGGTTTTTTTCTTAATGTCTTGATTACAAACAGTGGGATAGACTGTCTCATTAACGAATCATGTCTCAAAGAACAGACTCACTAATTAGCAATAACGATGTCTACGGTTGTTGATTATACACGAATGACTTTCGTAAATTGGCTAATTATAGCGGATCGGTAAGAAACATAATTTACTGAAGTGGATACCTTCATTTGCTTCTTTATTAGGATGGCCTTAAATTTCATTATTTGTGCTTTCTGTGAATCGACATGTCAAAGAAATGTTTTGGTGTATGAGGGTGTTCTTGTGATTATGGAATTTATTTAATATTTTAAAGACTATCATTTCTATGCAATTACTCAATAAATACTTTTCTTTTTACCCTAAGAAAGAAACATTTAAACAACTGTTGAAAAAATATAGATTTATATAATTTTCTAAAAAATTGAATAAAATTAGAACGCCTGTACCTTAATTGCTAAATATCTTCTTTGAAGTATTTTAGATAATGCCCTTGTTGGTAAATGATATTCAGAAACATATACACACGTCTTTATCTTTTACCACCTGCTATCAGTTAAAGCAATCCAGGTTCGTTTCAGACGAGAAATGATTTTGAACAAAACCGTGACATTTATGATGCAAGATGATCCCTCCGCCACTGTTGCTAAAATGCACGGAAACCGGTGGTCTGCCATTATTCCCGACACAGCAACGGGCTATATCCTTACACGATTAGTCGCCGCCGACAACGTGGGAAAACGTGGGTAATGGCTATCAAAGTTCTAATCGGCGCCAGAGGCAAATATTATTTAATTAGGCAAGGGTACCTCAGTGGATTTCATATTATTGATAAGATCGACAGACCGAATTATAGCGCAAGCCAGTCAAAATGGCGTCGTTTCCGGTACGAATTATCGTCTGCTGTTTCCAAGCTAGTCATTTAGGCGTGGAAGCTGTATGAAGCCTGCGATGATGCTATCTCCCGAATATGTTTTAGTACGGAATGTCAAATTTGCCCTGAATACAATACCCACGGCGCCATAAACTTGCACGATGGCATGTAATTTTGAGCGAGCTATAAAAATAGTGAAAATTATCGGTTGCGTTCGAGTCTATCATATTAAGCCTAAAGCTTTGCGACCTGCATGCCCAATGAAATGTCTGCGCCTGGCGTCAAAACAGCTTAAGACAATAGATACACTTCCTTGAAATGTTTAAAGTGAAAACACTCAAGTAATGCATACTCCATTTAAGTAAATATTATCCGAAAGGGCAATTCTTGAAAAGAAAAACACATGCATCTTTTTTTAAAGGAATCTGAATCAAATAAGTGATATATTAAGTAATTGTCGGTTTAATATCTTTAAAGTTTAATTTTTTAATATAATTATTTAACTTTTATCCGACATCAATATTTTTTCTAAAAACAGTCTAATTAAATGGTTGAAGATGAGGAATTTCAATATGAGTAATGATATTTTCGTTAATTGTATCAGGGGATTTATAAAAGGCTTTCAGAAAAAGATTTGCAGTGAAAATTGTAGTATTGAAATTTCAAAGCAGTTTGATAGTAACTTTTGTATAGAAAAGTATAAATATGAAACTGGAAACCATATGAAAAGTCAGTATATATTAAATCAAACATTGGAAACCATATTGAAACCATTCAATTGTAGATATTCTGTGGGAAACCATAAGAAACCACTTATGCTTTCAGATAATTCATAGGAAACTATTAGGAATCGTAAGCAGTATGAATTAAATCGTTAAAATATGCATGCGAAGACAAATAGTTTAGGTTAAACCATTGGAAATCATTCGAAAAGTCAGTCAGATCTAATATCAACCGTTAGAACTATTGGATAACCAAATAAACTATTTTCACAAATGTTTGATGTAAACTAAACCGTATCAAATATCGATTGAGCGATACAAATCTAGAACAAACGTCACGGTTTGTGATCAACGATAATTGAATTATGTCCCAAACTTGTTTATTCGTTAACGATATAGCCAGTATCTTTAAATTGATTAGACGATGGGAAAATAAATAATACGTGTCTGACAAATACAGACATTGTATGATATTGACAAGCACACATGTCAATACCATTTGAATGATGTATAGCAAGATAAGAAGAAACAACCATTTATCATCAGGGTGTATTAAGTAAAACTGTCTTGCCTTATGGTAATTCAATTTGTTGATTTACTATCTACTTCTCCATTTTGTAAAACCATCCTCCCTGTGTGGTGATTGGAACTACAAACACACATGCAAATATCAAATTGATACACTCTATTGAGTTTAGTACTCTTTTGGGAGTATTTCATTTCAATTGTGTATTCATAACTATAAACATCCATACCTCCAGAAATTGGAAACAGGTCTGCGGGAAAAATATCATCCAGTTCACGATTTATCGTTAAAATATAATATTTTTAATGACGTGATTTTGAAATATAGCTCTTTAAGATGTTATGAAAATTAGATATGGTAAAGAAAGCAACCTGAAAAACTTTTTAAATGGATAAAAGAAATCTAAATTATTGACCAACAAATCATTTTCTTACCACAAAAGAGATAAAATTTCAGTTTAAAATTTAAAAAAATAAACGAATGAGTTTCAGAATAATACAGTCGTTACATAAATAGCCTCCAATTTAGAAAAGTTAATAAATATAGATAAAAAAATAGCAAACGTCAACATATTTACAATTATCGAAAATGACTACTTTTCCAATTATCACATTTATGTATTCACAAAATGAAGGGATTTGAATGAATGAGCATTGATATTTTAAAAAAAAGGATTTAACCAAAGATCGTCCAGATAGTGTACAAGAGGATTCACATTAAATTATAATCATTGATAAATACTGGTGAAACATTTATGACTCAATAAAAATTCACCACATAAGACTAGATCTAGAGTAAATTACAGATAAAAAAATATCAAAGACAAACAAATCATTAAAACCATCGAAGTCATAACTATCAAACTTAACAGGTTGTAAAACGTTAACAATCAAATACGTAAACATATGCTTTGCAAATATTATCTCAGAAAAAATATCGAAACCTCTCTAGCGTTACGCGGTAACAAGCTTGCCCTATTTCAAAAGACATAATTCGCTAAATACACTTATTAGTTCTAAAGGATATTTCTTCTGCTCCTTGCATTTTCAGAATTACACGACATGTCATTTTGACGTTCAATTTCTAAAGAAAATCGACCTCCGTATGCTCTGTGGCACGTTAGTGAGGCTGGCCTTTTTGAAATATTGCTTCAAGTCTGGCGAGTTTAGTCTGATATAGATAATTAAACAGGTTAATGGCGACATAACCATCCCTGAAAAACAGCGAAACGGCCATTCGTCGGTGCATCGAGTTCAGCCAACTTCAACGGGCTTGGGCTGTAATGATTACGATCTAGTATCAACTCCTCGACAGCGTTTGCTATTGCAAGTGAACCGTGGAGGCTGAATAGGACGATGTAAGGAGTTTGTACCCATTTTCAAAATCGTAGGGAACTGAACATGAAATCGAATTCAATAATTTTTAATTTGTGAATTTTAAAATCAAACTTTGTTTTTTTATCTAAAATTGTTTATTTTATTTCACTGGAAATACCAATAAGTTAATATGAAGCCTAGAACGTTGTATGAATGTTTTCTAAAACTTTTTATTTAAAATTTCAGGAAAACCTTCCTTATATTCTCAACAGTCAAAACAAGACAACATATAACGAGTTTTTTAAAATTTGGTGTCTGGAATACCTTCAAATGCAAATTAAAAAGCTCATAAAAATATTGAAACCAAAAGGGAAAAAAGCAGTAGTAGTATGTTTTTTTAGATAAACGAATGATCTCACAAAAAGAAAATAAAAAATTTCAATTGCCAGACAATGTTATATTTAATCAAAAGAATCCTCTATAATGTTCACGAATGTAACATAATTGGCTAAGCTATGCGAATTCTTTTCCCTACCTCTAATGATTAAAAGGTGAGTATTGAGATGTTTGACCCTCTGAAGATCTAATGTTTATTGGATGAATTTAAAGTAATAAAATTTTAAAACCATGCTACTGCCCCTTGAAAGAAATATGAAAGTTTAAATTTGCATGAAACTGAGGAAAATATTGATATGAAATATCGGCTTGCACGATACAGACACAGACTATATGCCCTTATTCCCCCCTCTTTACCCCATTTACATGCTTGATTGAGGGAACAATGTCAATTTCACAAGGATCTGAACTAATGCAGTACATAACAAAACAGAACAACTTGTCAATATCTTGTAAATCAGATGTCGATTTCAACCCATCAATGTCAAACATGACAGCTACTTACAACCACTCCATAGTGATATTGACATTCTTAAAAGCCCCTACCCAATACGAGCGTGTTCAATAAACAAACCTTTTCGCATGGATATTGTCATGTTCAATGCTTGTTCTGAAAAACTCGGCGTTTGTTCCGAACCCCCTTCGCCATTATGCCCCCACACCTGAGTCGGAAAGCTACCTGTTAATTGATTTACCTTGAAAGGAAAATAGACCGGTCCCAAAAGACTGCCTTCAAGTTATATGGGCCAAAGAGGTGGTACAATCTATGAATTCCGAATGTTATCAGTCAAACGGCTCTTTTAACATAATCATGACGTATGTCAATATACAATCGCCCAAATATATGACTGCTACCGATATTAGATTGTCGTCCAAACATTAGATTCTCAGCTCAAATATTAGATCAATTCCTAAAGATAAGATTGTCCTCCAAATCAAGAGATGATCAAACAGCTTCTCGAAGTAAGGCATCAAAACCTGAGCTTAATATTCCACATGTGTAGTTAACGAATGCCATGAGATTGTCAGTCCAGCATCATTAATTAAGTTACTACAGTAAGAAACATAAGATTGTCAACACAAATGCTCGATCAACATCTCAGTGAAAATGAATCTTTCAACCAAAAGGCTTTATGAACATCTAACCAAACCAATATCAAATTCTTGGCCCAATGATGCAATTAACTCCTGACTCGAGTCAACAAGAAATCGACCATAAGGCTTTATTTACTTTCAACCAAAGCCAAAATGAAATCTCAATCATACGACTCTATGAACTTCTTACCCTAGCCAAAATGAAACTTTCGACCAAGGTGTTCAAATAACGTTAACTCAAACATGATATCTTTGGTCAAAAAAACTCTTTTCACTTCTTACTCACGATAATATGAGACAATTAATTAACTTGAATAAACTAACGACTCAATTAACTTCTAATCCGAGTAAACGACATATCAACCAAGATGCTTAACATCAACCTAAACCAACATGAACGTTCAACCCAAATGTTCTCCTAACTTCTAACCCAACAAAAGATCGTTTGCCCAAAGACTAAGTAACCACTAACCACTAACTGGACCAAAGACTTGATTAACTCATAACCCAAACCAACATGATGTCTTTGGAGCAAAGACTTTATTAACTCATAACCCAAACCAACATGAAATCTTTGGAGCAAAGACTATATTAACTCATAACCCAAACCAACATGAAATCTTTGGCCTGAAGAGTCTTTTAACATGAGATCAACTAAAACGATCTTTTGAGTTCTAACAAAAGCCAATATTGAATTGAGAAGGTATCGCGAAGGCATAGTTGAGGTTTAAATGATGGAACAAAGTTTACCAAATAAACAAAGTTGTTTGTGCAATGTACACAACAAATTACTTATGGGTTTAGTTAGACGTCCCCAATACCCAACCCTTTTGTTGCTCAAACCCAAGCAAAGAGGCGTTTGATATTACAAGCTTTTATAATTACACGCTAGCTGGTCTACACATGTGATCGGAATCAGCGGGCATTGTGGCAGGTTTTTATATAAAAATGTTTTCATATGATTTTTTTCTCTCGAACGATTTCCTTATGTGACTATGGCATTTTCATATTTGAAATAAGAAAGAAAATTATATAGATGTTTGTATTTGTGTTCACGGCCAATGCAGATCATAATATTTATGATATGCAAAATGATAGGAACAATTATAACAACAGAAAAATTTATATTCTACCTCAGAAACATATTCAACATTATCAAATGAATTATTATCATGGAATATTTCAATCATTATCATTAGTTCGATATTATCAAGTAATTAATATATTTATATATATCTATTTACTTTTTATAATCAATTTTGATACAGAAGTCAGAATACTCGTTTTACTTAAAACGCTCTTAACTATTTACAAATATGCATCTTTTACATTAGTTGTATCGTACCGTTTCTACATGTATGTTTTATCAATGTTCATGATACTAGTATTCAAATTGTGATATCCTATCCGAGAAAGAAATAAACATTAACTTATCATTTACTGAGGCATATAATAATTTACATACCAAAAACATTATGATACATTTCACATATATGTAACAATTTATTCCACAAAGGCATTTGCTGCCATTTAAAACACTAAACTATACTCTTAAAATCCTGCTTTCCCTGCAAATGTCCTAAATCGAATTTGAAGTTTGTCTGTGGTCTTTCATGGCCCGTTTTACAATGGTGCAGTTTCACTCCAGTAAAGCTGGGTAATTTGGCAGTTTACTATAGCGTAACAAATCCTTTCTGACACGCAAACGTTTCAAACGTTACAACATGTTCCTTTTGCCAAAGCTTGACTGTTGCGTTTCAACAAAAAACTTCATTTCAAAGGGTCCTCGTTTTGGCTCGAGCCTAGATTCTGATGAATTTGGGTTTCCCTCGTGGTAGGACCAATCATTACAAAAACTTTACAACTGTTTTTCAAAACATTTTGAAAATTCAAAAAAATTCACCTTGCACGTTGTTTCAAATTTTACGTTCGCTAGAAATAACTTTCAGTGTTGAAACGTCGATAATATATCGTAACAGACAGGTTAAACTTTGTTGCTACAGTATAGTTGACGTGAAAGTTCATTACACAATCGTATATCTTATATAATATGGCATATTCCAACATTCTTTAACATAAAAACAGAAGTAAAATGCGTTGACGTAATGGAGTCACAAAGTATCACATTTGACCTACTTAAGACACTGTATTTGAAAATAATAATGCAACAATCATGTTTAACCTAACTCTCAAGTTTAGGTATTGTATTTGATATTATGATAATCATATCATTGCATTGTGGTGTTAGATCGCAAATATTATATATGACATAAGTAACATTTAACATATCACTCCTGAATTTACTAATATTATTCTTTACCATATTTTCAACAAAAATTGACATAAACTTACAGTTTCCTTTTTATAGAAGCCCTTAATATTGTAATTCTTAAGAAGAGCTGTCATAAAATCTAAAACCGGTTTATATTTGCATTCATGTGGAGAGCCTTTTCCAAAGAACCATAAAAAAGCTGCATGCCAAATTTTATAGGCAAGAAAATTCACCCTTTTGGTATGGCAAGGTTAATTGTCCCAAAGCCAATTTTCTTGAGGGGTCTATTGAAAGGGTAAACACACAATTGTTTGCCTTCAGTTTCCAAGGCTAATGAGATTTTAATAATTTAACGGAACTGCTTTTTCTTATAACTTGCAATAAAATAGAATTATGAATGTCTTCCGTTTTGGCAGAATCAATAACTATAATTGAATTGTGTTGATTTATGCCTTAATGCCTGCGTGAAATAGATAGAATTTTAAAAAAAATTCTGTAGTTAAATTTGCCATTCTTCACAGAAAAGTAATTAATAGATTTAGATACAGTACAATTGCAAATAAAATTCTAATATTTCGCGAGCTGTGATCACTTATCTATAAATACTTTGATAAATATACCGAGAAATATTGATATACAATATACTGAAATTACATTCCATTAAAATCAAACTTCTAAATATACCTCCTAATGTTAATTAATTAAGAGTATGCACCATTTTCAGTGATCATATTCGACAAGCAGAAATCAGACATTGGTAAGATAGTAATTATATCACAGCAGATTATAGACATAGTTCTTACTATCACCATATAAATTTGATTATGGAATGGGATTTATCATAGGTATTCAGTTTAGATTTGCCCTTGATAATCTGTTCAACATAATCAATTTCATAAAGAAACATGGTGAGAGTCATCACATACTCTTGACAGATTTAAACGCTACTTGCATAATAACCTGGAACGCCAAATATACAATTACGTGATACAGAATGTTCTCAATGTATTATTTTAATGGTAAGTTATTTTTGTTTAACTGATTCTGGTAAAACTATAGTAAATGATAGTTAAACTACACACACAAACATAAGCTAATTTCCCTTGAAGTCATATTCATACATCTATCATAATTTTAATGATAAGTTGAGATGTCAATATTCAGAAACAACCACTACTTCTTGATCAAATAACACAATTTTTTAAGTTTGACATATTTGAAACATACTCTATGTCTCTCGAATGCCTACAGTTCTTAATGTTGCTTTATGACTTAATAGATATTTATGATAACATGTTATCTGCTAAAACACGATAACAATTCTGCTCTTTGTAAAACCACATGTACTGTTTCCCTAAAAACTATGTTTAGGAGGACGTTTAGGATATACTTTAACTGCTACGGTTTAGAAAATAATGATTTGCAATACGTATATCTTTAAGAAAATCGTGATAATAACTTTCTTTCTCTTCATGCCATGATAACAATACTCTATTGTGAAATCACAGGTACTGTTTCCCTCAAAACTATGTTTAGGTGGATGTTGAGGAAATATATTTATAATAATTTAGACAGTTTAGAAATAATGGTTTGAAATACTTTACACTTTACACATGATAACAATTCTCTATTTTGCCCGTTTTGAATGCTCAGGTACTGTTTCCTTCACAAATCTGATTCGAAAGATGTTGGGTGCTATATTTACACTAAAATCGATATCAGGACGAGCAGAAAGGCTGCATGTTAACATCAATGACTGCACAATTCTACTACTGTGCAGACACAGTGCCAACATTGTAACAAGGCCTTTGTCGTTTCTGTAAATAATAAATGGAATGTTATCTTTGAAAATGCTCTTTTCAAACCTTATTCATTTATCAGCTTTTATCATTGATACATATTCTGTGATTTAGTTTATTATTTATGTATGATTATATGATATTTACTAACAAATAAAAATTGTCTTTGATTTTCTCAGTTAATCAATAAATAATTATATATCTAAGGAATTAGTTTAACGTAATCTGTTGATTATCTTTATCTGTATATACTTCCAAATCACATGCGTACTATTAACTGTTTTGTCTATTGTTGGTAGTATATCTATACTTAGATGTGCGTATCATTTGCCTTTTCATAATTTGGCTTATCACTATTGAATCAATGATATTCATTTAGTTATATAGGTAAGCTGTTGCTATCTATCAATGACATATATATTTGTCATCTTACATTAGATGTACGATAAGCCGTAAAAAGGTGGTTAAATAAAATAGTCTTTTGTGAAGGTGACACTAGTTTGTTCAAATCTGTGATTGTTTTAATTTCAGACTTTAAGCTACAAAGTTGTAATCTAAATATATTTATCATTGGATATTTAACAATCATAAACCACGAGAAAACATTTAGGAACGAATTTATTAATGAAAGTATTTAATCCCCTACGTTTTTTTTTACATAACATTAGTTTTTGACAAGATTATGTCTTTTCAACCCAAGCTTTATCTTAAAACCTTCAATTGTAAACTGAAACCAAATGGGACAAGGTTGTATTTTATGTCCATATATTTGTTTCTCCATATAATATTCATATTCATAACAATTATATAAGTAAGGTTTAGGAAGGAGTAAGACAGGGTTGTGTTGTATCTCCTTTACGTTTTATATTCATAATTTAAAAACTGCACCAGTGTAGCGTGGTGTTCGTCTAATCTTGACGTCCCATCTTTGACAGAAGGTTGGGCCTGTTCTCAAGACAACTGACATGTGTGTAAGGCTATAGAAAATGACGGCCCTCTACACGCTAGAAAAGCATACAATACTGGAAAATTATTTTTACCCTGTAAGATGCAACGGTCTTATCAGTACTGTCCATCTCGGGGGGAAGGAAACAGATCTTCGAGCTCGGCGTGTAGTATAGGTTAGTTGTAGAAGAAACGGAGGCATAGAAATATAACTATGCTACTGTAAAGGCACGTTTTCTACCCCCAAAATAAACACGGCGGTTCGCTCTTTAATATTCTCCGCGTCTCTTTCTTAAAAGCTTGTCTGACTTTGTTCAGTCTTTGTGTAAAATCACGAAATGGGGAAAGAAATACAACACGTTACGTCGGGGCAAAAATTAGGTGATAGGTCAGCCAACATGACTAGATGTGCATGCTGAAGGGGTGACTTTTAAGGAGAACGGGGGGTTGTAGGAGGGGTGGGCAAGCATGTAGAGTAAGGATCTAGGATCTAGATGCAGCAAGGGAGACGAAGATAGGTTGGTTAAAGTTAGGAGGGTGATCTTAAGCCGGCATAAGTAGGGTAGAAAAGGGGTTGATGAGGGTATGAGAGGGTGTATTGGGAAGGAGCTGAGAAGGGTGGCATGAAAGGGTAAGGGATCGATATGGAGGGGCAAGGGATAGAGAGAAGGATTTATAAGGGAAATGAAAATAAATATGAATGGACTGAGGGAGATGGGAACTGATAGGAAAGGGTGTAGTGGAGGCAATGGGGTAGGCAAAGACGACAAGGAAGGGTAGATTTGGAAGGGTGATAAGAAGGATAGGCCGGGGTAACCTATCGGTGGTGTCCCTTTTTAATCTGCCCCTAACGGATATTTACCAACGTGAGAAATGTTCAACAAACATTGCCCTCTTCGCAAGCACAAGTTATGGCCCCAGTCTCCATGGTGTCAATTTCAGAAATGTACAACCCTTATAAATCAAGGTGACAACGTGGTCGATATAAACACCCTAGCAGCCCCGTACACACCTGGTGGTGAACAACGTTTAAGCATACAGACACATGTTTGTTGATATTCTGGAGTGTATATTATGCATGTGGTACACAAGCGTTCACTAAAACGTAAATAAACTCCCCCTTTTTTGTCCCCCATACATGCGGCCCATAACCCTTTCCTCTCTACATTCAAACCCTCACCTCATCAAAAACTAATCTACAAGAAGTCATCTAAACGTTACTGTGAACCCACAAAGCGAACGCTATGCCGCACAAAACACCGCACTCTATTAAACAGGCTGAAGAAGCTCTCTACACAAGTAGCATCGCTCAAGCATGAATCGCTCCATGTTCTATTCGCCGGTAAGAAAAATCACTCACCTCGACACAATGTGAATATAACACATCCACAAGCAGAAAACAGGTATATTTTCAGCCACAGATTCATCCCTGTAGCGGTGACAACGACGCAAGATGCAGACGAAGCCGTTCAATGTTTACACTCAAATACTGAAGCCTCAAGCTTACACGGAGCGATACTCCTGTGTGTCTGAACTCTTAACGGTGCGAAACCTTCTACCGCTGCCGCTTGTGATCCTATGCGCGAACGTCGCTTCGCTGTGTGGAGTTGCAAGGCTCGGCGGACCAGAGAGCTTCTGGGATGTAACCATACACTTCAGTCATTATTACCGGCAACTAGATATGCTTTCTGGGGTGCCATTGGCTGTCTCGATATAAGGGAGTTGTTTTCATATTTAACGAGTTTGAGAAAATATGTCTTTCACGTTTTGTGAAATTATTCCATTTTGGCATTCACTCTAGAATTGTTAGTTAAAAGCATGGACCATAACATTTTTGACTCATAACGTTATGTTTCACAGATGAGAATGCGTGGTAATTTAAGGGCTTTTCCAGGATTTTTAAGAGAAACATGACTACTCCTATTGTACATATGTTTACAAAAATAGTTCATGTCTCTTTTGTATCAAATGTGGTCACAATTACGCAGTTTTATTACAAACTATTCGTGAACTGACTTGAGAAAATCACTTTAATATATACCGGCGGAAAAGTAAAAAAGTGAAAAGTAAAAATATTTTAATTGTATATAACATATATAAATATAGTTTTAAGTTAACAGGGGATATGCTACTGATTTCTCTTTTAACCATTTCACACCTTTTAAATTTATTTCAATTGTATGCATGTAAAGTCTATGATAATCCCAAGTGTAATTATCTTCATCTTCCTCTTTCTCATCATCCTCATCATCCTCTTCATCCTCATCATCCTCTTCATCCTCATCATCCTCTTCATCCTCATCATCCTCTTCATCCTCATCATCCTCATCATCCTCTTCATCCTCATCATCCTCTTCATCCTCTTCATCCTCTTCATCCTCATCATCCTCTTCATCCTCATCATCCTCTTCATCCTCTTCATCCTCATCATCCTCTTCATCCTCATCATCCTCATCATCCTCTTCATCCTCATCATCCTCTTCATCCTCATCATCCTCTTCATCCTCTTCATCCTCATCATCCTCATCATCCTCTTCATCCTCATCATCCTCTTCATCCTCTTCATCCTCATCATCCTCATCATCCTCTTCATCCTCATCATCCTCATCATCCTCTTCATCCTCATCATCCTCATCATCCTCTTCATCCTCATCATCCTCTTCATCCTCTTCATCCTCTTCATCCTCATCATCCTCTTCATCCTCTTCATCCTCATCATCCTCATCATCCTCTTCATCCTCATCATCCTCTTCATCCTCTTCATCCTCATCATCCTCTTCATCCTCATCATCCTCTTCATCCTCTTCATCCTCATCATCCTCATCATCCTCTTCATCCTCATCATCCTCTTCATCCTCTTCATCCTCATCATCCTCTTCATCCTCATCATCCTCATCATCTTCTTCATCCTCATCATCCTCTTCATCCTCATCATCCTCTTCATCCTCTTCATCCTCTTCATCCTCTTCATCCTCATCATCCTCTTCATCCTCAAAATCATTATAATCAATACCTCTGTCATTAACGTGATTCTTATCGAATTCATATCGTCATATCATCTTTATCATATTCATCACTAACTTCAGGATCTCAGCTAGAATTAAAGTTATCATTATCATAAGCATTATCATAAGCATTATCATCGTAAACACCACGGTCATTTTCTTTGTGGTTTAACTTATCGATTTCATTTCGTCATTATCATCGTAATCGTAAGCATCACAATATTCCAGATCGCCACTTTAGTGGTTTTTATTTTCATCTTAACCATCTACATAATCATTACCCCAAACACAAACACAGCCACCACCACCATCTCAGTAATCGTCACAGTCTCTTAAACGTCTCTCTTAAAGGGACACCGGATATTTTATTGGAGTCAAATTTTTCAAACTCTATTAATAATGTTAATTCATTGAGAAGCATTGATTGTTTCTAACAACAAGCTCAAAGCTTATGAGTTCAGTATAGAGACAATTAACAGGTTAAGTTTATGACATGTAGTTCTATATATCCAGTCGAAACTCCGGGTTTTCAGCGGATTGTACAACAACAATGGTATCGCGTGCTTTCTCCCTGGATGTATTTTATGGATCAATGCGACACTAACAGAAAACTTTGTGCTGTGGAGTACAGTGGTTAGAATGTTTGCCTCTGACGGAAAGAGGCTCGGGTTCGAATCCCGTTGGAGACATGAAAATATTTATAATTTACAGGGGCAAGGCATCTCATTTAAATTGCTCTCGATTTAACCAGCTTTTGAATGGGTACCTGAAAACAGGATTTACAGATCTGATGGTCACGCTTAGAGTTAAGAAGCTGATTATAAATTACACTGATGTAGGTAGCCCTTTGGGCAGGTATCAGTACCTGAAAGTATCACCATCGTAATATCCACACTTCATCAAAAGTTTTATCATATTTCCTAACGGCTGAAGAAGTTCACCGTCTCATTAGACTTTCAAAACCAACATCTATCTTTCAGTACACTTCATTTGCTTACCTATCTACGATACTTACAGACTATCAGAAAATAGTGCCGGGAGATAAACATATGTTTTTAAGAAAATTGAAAACGGTTTGGATTTACTTCAATGCATTGATTGTATAGTGATCGTCAGCTGACACACTTCATGTCTGACGCCATATTAAAATATTATGGTTGCTTTTCAATAATCATATTTATGACACGGCATACTTATAAAATCAGACTTATGAGATATATATGATCGGTTTCCTCGACAACGTGTGTTTACTCGCTTTGGAAGACCTCTCGAATAATTCCATCATCCCCCGAAAGAGGTTATTCAAATCAACTTTTAACGTCTCCTTGATTACAAGTGGACCATGTTGTTGGATTTGAATACAGAATCCTGTTTGGTAGCTCAGTTAGTTTCGGAATTTGTTGCCGTTAGGACTGAAGTTCATCCATCTGTGCGATGCGCACTTACCTTTTTTAGACAATTATGTAAATACATCGGACGATTTCGATAAATGAGGAATAATGACGGTATCTATGATGCAATTATCACTTAATTAATGATTGTGAAAGAACAGAGAAAAACACTCCGTTTGTAAGAGATGTTACGTGTAAAAAAGTGACTAGATTTTTCTCATAATAGGATGATAATGATGACACAAACACTGAAATGAACGTTAACTAAATATACCTATAATAAAAATCCACGGAAGAAACGAGAACTTATTGCCCCATCAACTTAGTCAAATATAGTCTCCAACAAAACACCCCCTTCAGACACTCAAGTAGAGTTTAAGATGCAGATATGCAATCATTTACAAACGATAAATTAAAATTCAAAAACCCCAACGGGACATTACATGTGTATTCTATCATTTAGTTTAAATGCAACCAGGCCGTAGCAACCCTTTCCAATTCAACATGCATATTTTATTATGTGAATAACTTGTTCAAAATATATTTCAAAGCTGTTAACCAACCGGGGGCGTTTGTGCACGGTCGTAAATATCAACTCAGAAAAATGCGTTTCAATTTGGGGCTTGGGGTAGCATCTTTCAACGCAGGAAACCCATTTACCAGCAGCCAAATTGTCGAGAGGGAGACACGTGAAAATGATTTTTCTCCACATTAAGACTGGAATATTCATATAAATTTTCCCAATCTCTTTTTTCACCGAAGCTGTGTAAATGGTTTGGATGTATGCCGCTGTTAGCGAAAGTCAAACTCTGAACATAGACGCGGTGATTCATTATGCTTCAAAGACGATCAGTGGTATATCACAAATAAATACCCCCGAACCTGGTGTGATTTAACCCCTTTAAAACAAGCCCTCTTTGCATTAAACCCTCCCGCTGTTTTCTCTTAACGCAGGATAGCGATGGGGACTTATGATATGGTTATAACTTCCCCAATAAACAGAGATAAAGATAGATGAATAAGAAAAGCTTTGTTCGTTGAACCGATTTCTAAAATCCTTATTTAAACGAAAGGATTTGTAGGTATGTGTGTTTGGAAATATAATTTGACTATTATTCCCGATAGAGATGCAAAATACGATAATGTGAACGTTGATATTATTTAGAAAAGATTTTTTGATGAAAGAATTTATACGCTCAGCGGGGTGCTTGACATAGGGAATAATTTATCTACTCTCAAAGAGAAATGTATGATGGTATCTCTAAAGACTTATTTTTATGGTTGCTTGTCACGGTCTAAGCAAAACCATAAATTAATAACTTGGAAATATGTTTAGCAACGAACCGGAAAGTGTATATTTAATTTTCGCAACAACTTGACTTGTAGGAGCTTGAGGAGTGAACATATACTATCAAAGGGACACAGAGTATATCGTTGGAGTCAAACATGTCAACATTTGTAGATTGTTTTACTTTATCGGGTACTAGTGGTCGTTTCTGAAAAATATCATATTAATGCTTGACACTACAGTAAAGTGATAATAAATGGGTTGCAGTCGTGATTTGTGATCGAAAACAGGACAATGGCTCGCGCCAATGACTCAAACGTTGTTTTGGAACCTTTTTTACTGCAGACACAAAGACAAATATGATTTGGTTGTATTTAGTAGGTCATTTATCAACAAATATTATATAACTGCTTTCAATTATCATTGTAAGTTTAGAAAATAGCATAATTTTGGTATTTTTGGATGAGGTTGCAAATGTCGGGTGACCAGTTTAACCTACCTGAAGACAAATAGTAGTTTGGCCCTTATTCAAGCAACATAAAATTTTGTGATAAATACTCTGTGTCACTTTAAATATAAAAAAAACGTCGGAATTAGAAGTGTTGTACAGCTACTCGTGGGATGGATATACGTTGCCCACATCCATATATTGAATAATAGTGACAGTCATATTTTACTAAATCTGAAAAGTTCTGAAAAGTCACAGATTGCGTGTCATTATTTTGTTTTGCCTTTATTAAGATAAAGCACCCCTTTTCTGGTACATATCTGCATATTTTCATCACTAAATGAAATTGTAAGTTCGTAACACAATAACAAAAAAATCACGCAACAACCAACATTCAGAGAACAGAATCACCGAAAACGGCATCAAGGTAGATTTCTGCGATGTCACTTCATTTTAAGCTCCTCTGTTGCCGTTTTCGGTTATCTAATTTGAATTTCTGTTGTTGCCGATATCTGCATGTTTCGTTGTCAAGTCGCATGTCACCTTACTTCTTATAGTTACATATGTTAACAAGTTAAAGATACATCTTGGCAGTTAAAACAATCATTTCGCAAAGAAAATCAATTTTTATCGAAATAATTATCGATCGTTTCAACGATAACATGTTTTTCTGGTGTCTATTGAATGTTTCTGATACAAAGCAAATGACAATGCTTGAAGTAGTCACATTTATAACGACTGTAATTGTTAAGCATCGAATACTCTCAATATTGTCCAAATAACCAAATTAAATGAACACTGATTGGAATATCCAATCTCAAAGCTCAAATTTCAATTTTCTGACGAGGACTAACGGTTGAACAAACCCTGCTTACAATCTTCTCCACCGTCACCGTCACTGCCATGAAGCGGTTCATTCTCGTTTTTTCAGTTATTTTGCCGTATCATTTCCCTTTAAAACTGGTTTTGATATTTTTACTTTTTACGAAGTGACAATATTTATACCTCCATGCGCTGGCAGGTATTCATTTTGTCATCAAATTAGATAACAGTACATTTATTAAGAATTTTTAAATATATTATAATTGAAATTATGAAGGAGAAATAAGAGTCACATAAATGAATGAGATTATCAGTAATGCTCTGAATACACACAACCAAATGGCATGCTCAAAGCGCTTAACACATATTTACCCTAGTGTTAGAAAAAAATCGTTCCATCTTCATTCTCTACTGTAGGATTATGAAACCGAGCAGTCATTTAAAGAGCTCTATAGTTATCAACTACATTACTTTCAATTCAAACCAGGTACCCAATTGTACTGCTTTTTGAGCATGCAGGGGCGTAATTTGAAAATAAGTCTCTTTCCAAAGGTGACAACAAGAATCCTCGAATTCGTGTCCAGGTGTTGGACAGGGAACATCTTTGAATCACTAAGTTCAATCAATAATGAAGCGGGTCACCCATCCACCCTTGGAGCCACGCCGATTGATGCTGAACAGCACTATTAGCGGTCAACTGAGCACAGGACCATGTACATATAAGTTCAGTTTTCCTCAAAATATACAACATTTCATTTTGAAAAAAAGGATTTCTACTTCAAAATATGAAGTGCTAATATCATAAAGAGGATATCCACTTAATGCAAACATGGCAACCGAATGCACGATCTGTTCAAATAACTGACAATCATCAATATATCCACCAACACCCTTACAAGTTTTTGAAGGTTATTTTGTAGTAACATAGACAAGAAAACTGAGAATTTCTACGGCCGTAAATTTCAGGATAAAAACTTCTTTAATGTGAAAATTCACGGCGTTTACCCCTTCATCATCCCACTGTATATTTGAGAAAGCGTAAACTCCGTAACATCGTTATCCAGGAAATCTTGCTTCTCAAGATACTCCCTTGTACAGCTGGGTGGACAGAGACACATTGCGAATATTTCTTTGCCATAAAGACACCTTAACCTCATTAGTAATGTCTCGGGGTCGCATACCTATGCGTCGAATTTCTAGTTTTAGGGTAGAAAAGTCTGTTCGACGGATTGGTACTGTGATTTTAGTTGTTGATTCGCTTACATAACGTTGGAACGTTCCAAAATAAGACAAAAGGGGTGTTTAGACTCATTCATTTTATTCTGATCATTTGAAGTTACGATGTATTCGTTGTATTTGATGAGTTATCCATATAAACGAACGTGCCGTCGATGTATGACATATATCATCTTCATTTGTATTTTGTATTATATCAATAAATACATGATCATAAAAACATTTAATACATTATAAACATTCCATACATTATAAACATTCCATACATTATAAACACAAAATTGTACAGTATGTGACAGACTTATCGATTGTAATTGTCCGACACAATCCAGACATGCCATGACTTCGATGTCTCCGATACGAAGTATGTCTTTAGCCCCGTTGATGCGTACATCGGCTTCAATGTAGCGGCATTAATTAACTTAGATTCTCCCAGTGTCTCTTGCTCGCCAAGATTCGACCGATCGGTACAATATCACTCGAGCGTTATTCGACGGATAGGTACAGTTCAGTTTTGAAAATTCGACGGATTAGGCTGTAATCATGTCTCGGTAATCTGTCATCCATACGATAAAACATCAAAGGAGCCGTATTATAGAAATGATTGGCAAGTCTAGTTGCAACAGTTTTCACGACGCCTGTTTTACTATTTCATGCCAAATATCATTCTCTACCAACATAGGTAGCTTCGTCATGAATTCCTATACAACCTCTATCTTAATACAAAGTAATTTTGGTCTAGAAATATAGAACGCTGATTGGATGCAATCAAAGTTAGTTGTGCAACCAGCGACGCCGTTTCCGTAAGCTTTACATAAGCTAAACTTTATTCGAATATGCACCTTGCACTTTGAGGCGTCTTTACAGAACACATTTTGCGACTGTAGCATTGCACAGGCCTGTGTGACAACAAATATATAATATTCATGCATTCGTTGTTTTCATTGGCTGAAATATTGCCAGGTAGTTTAAGTTGCAATATTGTGCCTGTAGGGGACTCTGCCGGAAGCCCGAAAAACTTTCGTATTAAGACAGAGGTTGTATAGGAATTCATGACGTAGCTACCTCTGTTTGGAGAGAATGGCAAATATAAGCGAATAAATTTACAGTCAAATTTTGTTAGGTACTATATCTTAGTCTAATTTCTCGATGTAGGGCAAGCAATCAAACTTTCTTGAAAAAATTAGATTTTTAAATCTTGCGTAGCCGAGTAAGTCGAGTTTCCCACTCCTTTGAAATTCCTATGACTACTTTAAACTTATGAACATTATTTAGGCCAATCGTGCGATGTTTCTATTGGTCGGCCTGTTTTATCAGATATAGCGTTAACGCTGGTTTCGAAATGGCAAGCACTTATGGAAATATTCTCCAAATGATCAGAACACTTTAAACCTAAAACGAAATTTTATCTGCTATCATTTTAGAGACATCTGAATTATATTCAATTAAAGAAATGATTAAACTAGGGTAATTATCAGATAAAAACAACATGGGAAATAAAATTTTCTGTTTTCCCAGTTAAACTACATCGTGAAGATTGTATTGATTTGGCTGCGAAATGAGTAACTCCCAGTATTAATTATTCAATAGAAGTTGGATGTGGAAATTTCATGTCAACTGATTGTTTCAATGTTAAACACAATCGGAACACGAAGAGGGAAAACTTTCAAATTTGTTATCTCTATCAAGTTAACTATATTAGGGATACACGCAAGTTTGTTGGTTTTTTTGGATAAAAAAGAACGTTCGGAATTTTACTTTAAATTAACATTACAAAATCATTACATTTTTAAACCGCTATAGCCCTTTAGTCAGATATAAGACTTCATGAAACTTTTTATACCGAGAGAGAGAGAGAGAGAGAGAGAGAGAGATAGAGAGAGAGAGAATGAGAGTGATAGAGAGAGAATGAGATAGATAGAGGGAGACAGAGAGAGAGAGTTCGAGGGAGGGAAAGAGAGGGAGAGAGAGAGAGAGATTGAGGGAGAGAGAATGAGAGAGAGAGATTTTGAGAAAGTGAAATAGATAAAGAGAGAAGGAGAGAGAAAATGAGAGATATATAGAGAGAGAAGGAGAGAGAAGTGAGAGATATATAGAGAGAGATTATGTGAGAGAAAGAGAACATGAGGCAGAGATATAGAGAGGGGCAGATAGAGAGAAAGAGAGAGAGAGAAAAAATGAGAAAGATATATAGAGAGAATGTGAGATAGGTAGAGAGACAGAGATTGAGAGAGAATGTGAGAGAGGGTGTTAAGATAGATAAAGAGAGAATGAGAGAGATAGAGAGATAATAGAAGGCGAGAGAGAAAGGGGAAGGGAGAGAGAGAATGAGAGAGAGATAGACAAACAGAGACAAATTGACAGACAGAGATAGACAGAGAAAGAGACAGAGACACACAGAGAGAGGTGTATCTTTACAGATATAGGTTCCTTTATGTTTTAATGCTTGTACACAATATACGATGTTTTTATCGGAACGACGAATTTTAGAAGTAAGTGGCAGACATCCGTTTTATGCCCGCCGTTATTTGACTCCTAACTCCTAAAGTGTCACTGAAAGAAGCTAATTGTGGCAAAGTAAAGCAGGGTACATCTGGAGGTCGGGTTAACGCAGTGATCAGATCGAATAATGTGAGTCAATGACATTACATATTATTCTTTAGCAAGAGAATAGAAATGTAAATTGTGTTTTAAAAGTAGTTTATGTCTCTGTATTTCATACATTTGTACTAAACATGAAAAATATTACATGTCATGTGAGAAAAATATTTAAAACGACAGGTAATCAAGTAAACGACAAGAACAAAAATAAAAACAACAAACAATCGAAATAGAACGGTTGTTAGTAAAGTACATGTACAATATATCTTACTTTGGATATTTTCAACTCTTTGATAAAAGCTCTTCCTTTCAGAAACTCGCTGTTATATGTATGAAGTGATGACCGCTAAATCAATGAATAACGATAAATATATAAATATAAAGATTTCAATTATCTTTTAATAAAGAAAAATATGAAGATATATAGATTTTTGCTATACACAATATGCCAACTACTGCTAAGAACCTTGATCCTAAACTGAATGCAACCAATTAAGTGAACTTATATTGCATCTACGAACATATATGTAGAACCTTCGATGGCCGGGTAAACAGAAATCAACCAGCAAACTATCAAATATCTACTTTCTCATCCAAATCGTTTACAAAATCTTAACAAACCTCGTTCTTAAGTTAGAAATTTAATAGAAGACGGCTTCGTCACTAGTTGCAATTGAGGTGTGGGTTCGGAAAAGTGTAGTGGAAATGTAAATTACGATATATAGGCCTATGGTTATTACTAGCTCGTGCTAACACAATTAAGATTTGATAGGCCTCACAATACACACTGTCTCTCTCATCCTTCATCTACATCTCACATCTTCTCGCGGAATCTCGTTGCCTGGCCGCTACTCTCGTTTGGAGTCTCGTGTGTCGGCTGATGAGCCCTACAACAGCGAAACGGTTCTGCTTGTAGATGCCCAGCAGGCGACCATTCACTTCGCGTCAGAAGAGCGGCAGAGAAAATAGCTAAGAGCGTTCAAGATCCTCAAGCTGGCTATACTAAAACCGACTCACACTGTGCGCAGATCGTTTCTGCATATTTTCGTATGCCTTTTATTGTAGCGTTGAGGAAATGTTGTTTTTGATGGGGTTAAATAGGCCATACAAGTTGCATACCGCTAAAAAGTCCAAGGGGAATTAATTCGGAAGTCTGTTTCAACTGTGGGGGCGGTCTATAGAGTGTTTCAGTCCATTGATAAGTACTTTACTTTTGGCTCGGGTCCATTTTGTGTGGAAAGTGGTTAAATGTATAATTGAAGGCTTCTCTGTAACCGGTAAACTGATTGTCCAAGTAAATAGAAAAATGTTCTAATTGCAAAATGTTGAATTAAGTTAATGCAGCGAATTGTAAACAGTTTCAATTTACCTCAAAAATACTTTCTCTATTTAAGTTAAACCAGTTTCTATTCTACTATGAAATCTGTTTTATTTTCATTTTACTGCTTTTGACTTTCAACTACTCAAAGACCAAATCCCCACAATAATGCCACCACAACAACAATCGTATATTTCAACTACCAAACATAGTATCAAATGTGGTACTACCACTGCTGCTACCACTGCAAATACTAGTACTACTTCTACTGCCACCACCCAAACCACCAACACTAATACTACAGTGCTGCTGCTACTACTACTACCACCACCACTACTGCTCATACTGCTACCACCACCACTACTACTACTAATAATAATACTAATACTAATACTAATACTAATACTAATACTAATACTAATAATACTAATACTAATACTAATACTAATAATACTACCACTACCACCACCACTACTACTCATACTACCACCACCACCACTACTACTCATACTACCACCACCACCACTACTACTCATACTACCACCACCACCACTACTACTCATACTACCACCACCACCACTACTACTCATACTACCACCACCACCACTACTACTACTACTACTACTACTACTACTACTACTACTACTACTACTACTACTAATAATAATAATAATAATAATAATAATAATAATAATGATAATAATAATAATACTACCACCACCACTACTTCTACTACTACACCTGATACTACTAATACTAATTCTACTACTGCTGTTGCTGCTACTACTACTACAACAAATATTAATAATACCTCTATTACTACTTATAAAAATACTGCTACTGATACTGATACTACTAATACTAAGTCCACTACCATTACTACTTCTTTTAATACCACTACTACTACTGTGATTATCAATTCAAATGGTAATATTATTTGAAAATAAAATGATTGTCATTAGAAATATATGATATTTTTGCCGAATATATAATATTGCCACTGCGCTGTTGAATTCGCAAAAAAAGTAAGAAGGTAAGTTGCCCATTTTTGTTATTCAGCTTTCCGATTTATGGAAATTACAAAGGAGAGCTGTTCGTCACTTTCTGCCTACAGCGACTTTTCATATTTTGACCACACCAGGGGAAACTCTGATATTGAAATAAGTTCAGTCCAAATTGCGTAGAAATTAAAAAAACAACTTGTGCATTAAACTTGTTGAATGACGTTATATAATATTTCAAACTTGATTCAAAATTAAAGTATACTTTTGCAGAAATTGAATCTTAAGGAATAACAAATTAACAGTAAATTTAGCAGTTATGATCAAATTGATTTTTAAAATCGATTTAAAATTTCCCATATCTTCTGAGTGCTTTAACGTCGTGACGGTGTAATGGCAGTCAGTATGGGTTTGAATATAAAAATTCGATCACATTTGAATAAAGAGAATACGAAAATGTGAGTTTATGTGATGCTCCTCGGATTGGAACGAGATATTTAGATTACGAAATCGGCTTCTATTTCCTTAAACGTAACAGGCATTCTGTAATGGAATACAACAAATTGAGCTATTCGAGCTACAACATGCCAACATTTGGCCGATTATCTCAATATGCTCATTTATATACAAGCCCCGATGCATATAATCCTATTACTCCCGAATCAAGTGTTATTTCATTACATTCAGGAGACACAATTCTAAGAATAATGTCATAACTGGTAACTTCAAAAGGTCTGCCCGTCGAAGGTCATGGCCTGCCCAGTCACATGACTTTCCGATTTAGGCAAAGCTATATACCTGTCCATAGTTTCGTACTTAAGTATTTTTCACAGCGAATGAATAAAACCAAATTTCAGACTTATATTATCCAGTTTTTTTCATACGTTGTTTTGAGCATAGCGATACGATCACAAGCGTAGTTTTTAGAGACCGTAGTCACGTGACATCAGAGAAACGCTGTCGTAAAAGTGATATTATCTGCGAAACCTTTACGTTGATTTCCGGTTTATGATTCTCACTGCAACGATCTTCAGAATTACATCCTTTGCCTTCCCTTCAAGTCGTTTAAGAGAAAAGATAAATGGAAAGCGGTAACAAGCGACGCTGGAAAAAGAACACGGTTTAGCTTCATAACAAAAACAATAAAAGCTTATTAATGAAAGTGATAGACTAGGCGACAAATCGTTTTCCAGCTGTGGTCTTTTAAGCCCCGGATTTTTTTAATCGCCCAGACTCTTTAAATGTTATCATTTAGAAAGCCTTTGAAGTTTGACGGATAGACGGAAGGTAATGTAAATAACATTTGATTGTCGTATTCAATCTATTCGTTCTGCTTGAATTTATTAAATGGGCATCCTCTGTCAATTTTGAAATGCTTAAATTCATTGAAATGAATTGGGGTTGAAAGACTGGTTATCGTCAAAACCTTCCCCATAAATATTTCTCAGCTTAAACTGTAATGTAAATTGTGATCGATGTCATATATAACTCTCCCCTAGTTTAAGATCTATGTGTTAGTACTATTAGTAGTAGTAGCAGTATAGCAGAAGTAGAAGTATTAGTATTGTTATTAGTAGAAGTATAAGAAGCAGCAGCAGTTGTAGTAGTAGTAGTAGTAGTAGTAGTAGTAGTAGTAGTAGTAGTAGTAGTAATAGTAGCAGTATTATTATAAGTAGTAATAGAGGTATTATTAATATTTGTTGTAGTAGTAGTAGCAGCAACAGCAGTTGTAGTATTGGTACTGGTAGTAGTAGTTGTAGTGGTTGTTGTTGTTGTTGTTGTAGTAGTAGTAGTTGAAGTAGTAGAAGTAGTAGTTGTAGTAGTATTTGTAGTATTTGTAGTATTTGTAGTATTTGTAGTTGTAGTAGTTTCAGTATTTTCAGCAGTAGTAGTAGTTGTAGTAGTAGTAGCAGTAGTTGTAGTAGTAGTAGTAGTAGTAGTAGTAGTAGCACTGGTAGTAGCAGTATTTGGCACTGTTTTGGCAGTGGATATATCGATTGTAGTTTTGTTAACTTGACTAAAACAAAAAAAACATTATTTTTTTGTACTTGATGTTTATATTGTAGGCTTTTACCAAAAGCATGAGTTGTGTACTTCATGCTCTTTACTAAATCGAAGGGAAACGAGTGATGTAACCTTTAGAGAAACTTTATCAGACTTCATAAATGTCGCTCAGTAGTTGAATACCCTTTCAATAATACGCCAAGATGACTTGTAGCTTGGTCAAGATAGAAAGTTAAGTATTGTAATGGACATGAATTCATCATTCCCACCCTTCATTAGCAAACCTTTACCATTCCTATTTCCACGATTTTTCGCTCGTACTTTCGATCCAATTCACTACATGTACATCTTATATCATATACCATCCCTGCTCTTCAACTCATGTCAAAGTCCTCTTTTGCAACCGAAATCCCTACCCTTGTTTTGAGTTTCCCACTCTCTTTTTTCCAATCCCCATTCCATATCTCTCCAGTCCCCAGCCTCTTATTGCAGTGCCTCCCCGGCTCAACTCCGTCACTTTACTGTACAGTCAGAGAGGATGTTACAAAATATAATCATTTACTGAAGACAGGGTAACAAAAACTGAGAAGTTTATTGTACGTTTGCACTCGGATAATCTCGGCAGAAAGACGACACCGCTACTTAGGTCTCTTATCCTTCCATCTTAACTCCCGGCAAAAATTCTTGTTGAGTTGAGAAAAAAGAAACGGTGGATTTTATATGTTAAGAATGCGGTTGACCGAACTTACTTATCTCCTATCTCCGTTTTTCTTCTTTTATCTTTTACATCCTTAAGAACGTATTTCGGTAATAAGCTTCGGTGACGAGCGTTTACTGACAGCGAGGTATTTGCACGAAGGTAGGACAAGTTCGTTCCGAATGCTGATGAAGCTTAAAGACGATGTCTTCCGAGTGAATGGATACGTCCGATCACCACCACGTAATTACACGAGGGTGAAGGCAGCGAAGCGAGGGTGGTAGAAAGAAATGTCGGCGACTAGAGATGTCTGGGTAGAAAAGATTGTATCTCAACGTCGACCTCGTGATATTTCATGCATGCACAGCCGCCATTTTGTTTCGACAAGCCTTCCGTTCATAGAGCAACTGTCACGAACGATTTTCCGGTCGAGGCTTCTCAGAAATACCCTGCTCGTAGCTTTTGTGAGTCCTAGGGCAGCCTACGGGCTTCCGTTAGAGGTGACAGGTTTCGCTATTATGAAGTTGGAGAATACAACTTTAATAAATACCAAAAAATGGCATTGAAATTCTGACTAGGAGCAAAATATATTACCTTTAACGACTAATACGCCCATAAACACAAAGATAATTTATAAAAAGCATATGCATAACATACTTATGAATGACACGATTCCTGTCTTTTTTGTATTTTGTGACAAATAAAATGAGCATGAAAGTTAGTTAAAATGATATGGTTTAGAATATACTAAATATCTTAGTTCTCAAGTTACCTTGTGTCAATTTGAGTTTCAGTTACCTTGTGTCATCACTGACTTACAGTTACCTTGTGTCATCACTGAGTTTCAGTTACCTTGCGTCATCACTGAGTTTCAGTTACCTTGTGTCATCACTGACTTACAGTTACCTTGTGTCATCACTGACTTACAGTTACCTTGTGTCATCACTGACCTACAGTTACCTTGTGTCATCACTTAGTTTCAATTACCTTGTGTCATCACTGACTTTTACTTACCCGTTGTCATCACTGAGTTACAGTTACCTTGTGTCATCACTTAGTTTCAATTACCTTGTTTTTATCACTGACTTTCACTTACCCGTTGTCATCACTGAGTTACAGTTAAATTGTGTCATCACTGAGTTTCAGTTACCTTGTGTCATCACTGAGTTTCAGTTACATTGTGTCATCATTGAGTTTCACTTACCCGTTGACATCACTTGGTTTCAATTACCTTGTGTTTTTATCACTGAGTTACAGTTACCTTGTGTCATCACTGAGTTTCAGTTACCTTGTGTCATCACCGAGTTTCAGTTACATTGTGTCATCATTGAGTTTCACTTACCCGTTGACATCACTTAGTTTCAATTACCTTGTTTTCATCACTGAGTTTCACTTACTCGTTGACATTACTGAGTTTCACTTACCTGATGTCATCACTGAGTTTCACTTACCTTGTTTTCATCACTGAGTTTCAGTTATTCATTGACATCACTGAGTTTCAGTAACCTTGTGTCATCACTGAGTTTCAGTTACCCGTCGACATCACTGAGTTTCAGTTACCTGATGTCATCACTGAGTTTCAGTTACCTTATGTCATTACTGAGTTTCAAATTCTTAACCTGGTATCATCACAAATTCTTAACCTGGTATCATCACAAATTCTTAACCTTGTATCATCACAAATTCTTGACATGGCGTTATTCTTGACCAGGTGTCATAGCCAAATCTTGACCTTCTGTCATCACCGATTATTTCTTTACCCAGCCTTGGCCTGGTCGCATCACTGATCCTGCAGTCATCACCGATTCTTGACAGGGTGTCATCACCGATTCTGAATCAAGTGTCATCACTGATGGTACCTCCTAAAATATCGGATGTTGTTGGTTACAATCTTCGTGATTACTCCAAACTCCAGACTATAGATTGTAAATCTGTAAACTGTGCGAGATCTTTCCTTCCTGTCACTGTTAAACTTTGGAACTCATTGCCGATAGAACATAGAAATTCGCCATCTTTATTGACTTTCAAAAATGCTCTCTTGCACGATTCTGACACATACAGTAATTTTGACCTAAATTATGGCAGGAGAATTTGTCAAATAATACATACTCGTCATAGATTCATATCACAATCGCCTGTCTGTGCCTGTGGCCATATCTATTTGGACTCAACTTACCTTTTCTTCATATGTCCTCTTTACAGCACTATAAGACACAACATGTTTTACTTTCGTAGAGGTTTTGATGTAAAATCAGTTTTATTCGGAAATATAAATTGTTCCGCAACCAAAAATATGGAACTTTTAATATCAGTGCATGAATTTATCGGGCAGATTTGCAAAATGACTTAATTGATTATTATTCAATTGTCTGTATTACTTGCATTTGTTGTATTTTTAATTACCTTTTGGCGTTTGTATATCCAGATTTCCCCAATGACTTATTGGTTGATTAACAATCAATTTTCTCCTTTAATTGCATTTGTTGTATTCGTAATGAACTGTTTGCTTCTGTATATACATATATCATATATTGTAAAATCACCATGGCATGTAATATATTTTGTATCTTGGAGCGGTATTCACATGAGACTATGGCTTGTTCACCAATCCTATTCTTCATTGAAATAGATATGTTTAAAGCAAGTGTCATCATTGATTTTGAATCTGGTGTCATCATTGATTTTGAATCTGGTGTCATCATTGATTTTGAATCTGGTGTCATCATTGATTCTGAATCTGGTGACATCATTGATTCTGAATCTGGTGTCATCACTGATTTTGAATCTGGGTCATCATTGATTCTGAACCTGGTGTCATCATTGATTCTGAACCTGGTGTCATCATTGATTTTGAACCTGGTGTCATCATTGATTCTGACCCTAGTGTCATCATTGATTTTGAACCTGGTGTCATCATTGATTCTGAACCTGGTGTCATCATTGATTCTGAATCTGGGTCATCATTGATTTTGAACCTGGTGTCATCATTGATTCTGAACCTGGTGTCATCATTGAGTTTGAATCCGGTGTCATCATTGATTCTGAATCTGGTGACATCATTGATTCTGAACCTGGTGTCATCATTGATTCTGAACCTGATGTCATCATTAATTTTGAATCTGATGACATCATTGATTCTGAATCTGGTGTCATCATTGATTCTGAATCTGGTGTCATCATTAATTTTGAATCTGGTGTCATCACTTATTTTGAATCTGGTGTCATCATTGATTCTGAATCTGGTGACATCACTGATTTTGAATCTGGTGTCATCATTGATTCTGAATCTGGTGTCATCATTGATTTTGAACCTGGTGTCATCATTGATTCTGAACCTGGTGTCATCATTGATTCTGAATCTGGTGTCATCATTGATTCTGAATCTGGGTCATCATTGATTTTGAACCTGGTGTCATCATTGATTCTGAACCTGGTGTCATCATTGATTTTGAATCCGGTGTCATCATTGATTCTGAATCTGGTGACATCATTGATTCTGAACCTGGTGTCATCATTGATTCTGAACCTGATGTCATCATTAATTTTGAATCTGGTGACATCATTGATTCTGAATCTGGTGTCATCATTGATTCTGAATCTGGTGTCATCATTAATTTTGAATCTGGTGTCATCACTTATTTTGAATCTGGTGTCATCATTGATTCTGAATCTGGTGACATCACTGATTTTGAATCTGGTGTCATCATTGATTCTGAATCTGGTGTCATCATTAATTTTGAATCTGGTGTCATCACTGATTTTGAATCTGGTGACATCATTGATTCTGAATCTGGTGACATCATTGATTTTGAATCTGGTGTCATCACTGATTTTGAATCTGGTGTCATCATTGATTCTGAACCTGGTGTCATCACTGATTCTGAACCTGGTGTCATCACTGATTCTGAACCTGGTGTCATCATTGATTTTGAACCTGGTGTCATCATTAATTTTGAATCTGGTGTCATTAATTTGGAATCTGGTGTCATCATTGATTCTGAGTTTGGTGTCATCATTGATTCTGAGTTTGGTGTCATCATTGATTCTGAGTTTGGTGTCATCATTAATTTTGAATCTGGTGTCATCATTGATTTTTAATCTGGTGTCATCATTGATTCTGAATCTGGTTTCATCATTGATTCTGAATCTGGTGTCATTACTAATTTCGAACCCAGTGTCATCACTATCATTTATCATTATAAATTTGATGTCATAATTGAGTTTCATGTATCTTGTGTCAACTTCTAATCACTCGTCAAAACGTATGGCTCCTTTCATGTTCTTCATATCATTTTTATAAATACATACAAATGAACAATTTGGTGTTCTAAAATTAGTCAAGCTGTTGATGCAGTTCAGTGCCCACGTCATCACAACAACGTATACGAATAATAGTTACCATTGGTGAATACTCTCACATTGCACAACGTATGCAAGTAATTAAGTATCATGTAGGTAAGTCTTTATACCCTTTTTGCAAAGTGGCATAATTTCTTGTAGGAGTTCCAAATGTTTTCGTAAGTAAAAGAATACATTTTCAGGTTCTTATTTAGTGAAATATTCTCGTTTGTTATCCAAAGAATGTTTTCGTACATGAACCAACGCGTGTCTCTTTAATGTGTAAAAATTACATTTCAAAGGATAATGAAAACTGTAATAACTTTGAAATCTTGTTTTATTTGTATTTTATTTTCTTTCCTCGTAGTTTTGAGACTCTTTAACATTTGTTTGATCTAAAGTCCAAATTCAACAGAAACAGATTTATAAACGTTCTCAAAATGCTCATGTAGGATTAAATCAGAAAACTATATACAAACGACTTCTGATAGAGCAAAGGTCAACTTATAAATTTCTACATGGAATCATTCCATATGCTCTGATAAAACTTAAACGCATCCTCAAACATGCTAAGGTGGGTTGGGTTACAAACGCATCAACGCAAACATGTCTAAATATCAGATTAATTGAAGGTTAAACCTGCATGCTTGTATGTTTCTTATTCTACAAATAAAACAAATACACGAAAAATACTTTTCTTTAAGGTATATTTCATTGTATATAAATGGGGTTGAAACGAAGCCATTTTATTTGTGAAAATATGGAATCCTAAAACACATACCAAAACTTTACAAAAGAATGAATGTAAAATACTTTGGAGATGTTATATGGACAATAACTCGAAACTTCAAAGCAAACATACACATGAGGTGAATATTGTATCTGTGAGGTTTATTTAAGCGATTTAACCTAAACTATAACTTGTGTATCAAGGTTTAATGTTTTGGTTGACTAAGAAATGATGTAAAACTTTTCAAAATACAAATTCAAAACGTAGCCACCGAACATAAACACGCGAAAAAAAACCGGAATATGTTAATGAAATAAGTGTGAAATAAATATTAACTGTAAAAGTTTATGTATGATGTGGACCTTTTATGAAAGATAATTAGGCGTGTTTTCAATCTTAAACGTTGAGCTTGAAATGAATGCATATGATGGGTGTGTACATGCACATACAAACACCTATCCGCCTATTTGCGCACGTTTACAAACATATTTATTACAAATAAAATGAACATTTCTCCATTTGCAATCAAACACACTCCACACAAATAGATACGCTAATGAAGCTATTAAACTTATATTTTCTTAACTTATAATACACATATTTTCTTTAAAACTCGTCTTCTATGAATTCGAATATGTTTTTAAGGCATGTTGCCGTGGGTCAGATTTCATATTTACATCAAATTTATTCATGATATCTCCAAGGCTTGTCAAAATGTCTATTAAAATAAAAGTGTGTTTTTCGATATCTTTTTGCCCTCAAATATTTCTTGTGCCCGAGGCAGTGTTTTATGTGTGCTCACGTTACTCATTCGTGGAACTTATAAATAATTTAGACGTAACAGACAGTTCCCATCCAAATTGTTAGCAAATCGATCTGGAAAACACAAAAAGTGGACTCGCCAAAAACGAAATCCGGTGACTCAGTCTTTGGGTAATTGTAAAAAGCCTTAAATGGGAAATGATAAAACGAATTGTTCAGTTTTGTAAAAAAATTACAAACTGGTGTCAAACCCTGATGTGCTCAGATTAAGACTTTTAAAATTTTCTTTTACTCCCGATAAATCACCTTTGTAAGTCAATTCCATTTCCTAACAGTAACTTAATATCCTTCCTATGACACTGAAATTGTGATGTGTTTGAAGTAACTTTCTGTAAGATTGTTCTCATTGATGGCAATGGGTTGTCATCTTTCTATGTAAATGTCTAGTAGAATGTAGTAAATAGCGGAGGGGTGTAAAAGCGTAGCTGTATTAAGATTATGGTATCTTGTATACAATTGATTGAGCTCATTTGTAAAGTGTTTTTTGAACAACTTTCCTTCATAATGCAAACTTGTTATTCAATGTCGATTTTGTTCCTAACGGGCACCGCCACTATGACCTGACAATGCTTATAATTACTATTTTAATTCTCTGTGTCTCAACGTCAGTTTTTTATTCTCATTGAATATTACCTATTTATGAAGATGGACAAAGAGTAGCATTTTTCCTTGTAAGTCACACAGGAGCTACACATTTTCATGGCTTAAGCTGTTAACCAATCAAAATGAACGTCGTGATCGGACTATTTCATTCATCTTTCGAACGTCGTTAGCCGTATTCTTCAATTAGGCAAGCTTAATTTTTGGAAACTCTCCTATTTCGGATAAAGACACATCGGTTGTCTTTAAAAAGTAATAAGAATAGTTTACGTTGTATACATAGTTCACAAAGTTTATATTAGTTATAGAAATGAGGATTCTTAACATTATAGAGCCTGTATGTTGTATGCATTATCGCCACAATCTTTGAAATATTTCTCCAAAACAATTTAGCAAATCAACTTCAAATTTCATAATAACATCTTTCTCTAGTTTAACGATGTTTATTTTGTCTTGCCCCTCTTTAGATATGGACCTGGCAGGATGACTGTCTTTTAAACCTATTTTCATTTTCTCCAGAGAGCTATGTAGTTAGTAAGTTTCATTTTGATATATCTTTTTTGTCCATATTGCTGAAGATGTACACATTTTCTCGTATTGTTTAAATAGATTGTATTGGTTTTGATGCATTCAAAATTTATCAAAGTTAAATTGAGAGATTCTTACTTTCACTTTGTTGTACTTCCAGTATAACTCGTACTTGTCATTGAAATGGAAAACATACGACAAACGTCTGCGAGGTAGCATTGAAGTTGAATACTTTCAGAGCCGTTTTCACTTTTCTAGGTAAAAGGAAATACTTAAGACTTTGTCAAACAGTGCAAAACACGTATAGCTGATTTTCAACTTCCTCAATTCTTCATATTTCAAAAAAGGATTTTTTTCAAATTGACGAATAACGTTTCACAAAGTGATATGTAGAATATCCATTGGATAATATTTCATTGACAACTGGTCCAAGTTTTATTTCAAGATACAAATTCATCTCCAATTTTTGGCGTTAGGCGTACTCTTGGGAGCAATATTTTCTTTGAAGCTTCAACACTCTCGATCTCTAGAAAGTGTCAATTGAATTAGATTCTAAATCATTTGTCAGGAGTTGACTTTGCTTGCGCATTACGGAGAACTTTATGTAAATTTTATGCTGGGAAATTTCTATTTCGTATTGCGGTGAAGAACTTCAAAGGAAAAAGATTGCATAATGATTCCCCAATGACGTTTTCACAATAACGAAGCACGTGTCTAGAGGTTAAATCAAATGACAAAGCATTTTGAGAAGCCAAAAATGTCACAAAAAGTGATTCTTAAATGATTCATGCTTAAAACCTGCAGTTAAACGAGTTTGCAGGAAGAAATGGTAAAAAACACCCAGCTTTGGAGAGAAATTCAACTGCGAGACAATGGAATGTCTCTTTGGGATGAGACAAGGTTGATGTTTTGTTCCTTGCTTATTACTGTAATCCACACATAGTTCTCCTATAGGCTTGGGCATGTAATTAGGAATCAAGAAAGGTGTTATAATCACGCAAGAGTTATTTTAGTAACTGTCTTCATTCGCAAAACACTTCCACGTAATGTGTATTAATTCACTTTTCTATAATTTCTAGAAGTTTTTGCGGCTTCTGGTTTGACATATATTGAATTTGTAAAGGTAATTCAAACGAATGACTAAAACCTTTTCATTATTCTGCATCAGATCTGAATTCAATTGTTTGTAGATTTACAATGTGTAGAAGTTATACTTATTTCAAACAAATATTTTGAGTAATACATGTGACACATTTATCTAAACAATATCTCGTTTCATTGAGACGATAATAAATTAAGCTTATCTTTTCAGATTTGAGACGACATTAATAATTACATTCTGATAAACATTTCAAGTCTGGCGCCGTCTCAAAATCTTTTTCTAAAAATTCAATATTTTATATACGTATATCTTTGCTAGTGTCTTTGAACTTGAAGTATAAATCATCATTAAACGTTGAATATGTCTCCCCAAATGTTTTTAAACAAAATGTTATCAACAACATCAAACATAGATGAAGAACTTTTTTTTTAACTTTCCCTCTTCAAAAAGAATTTTTCAGACCCATTCAAGAAAATCAGACGGCTAACGTTACAAATGTAAACTCTAATTTTAATAAACACCTTTATAGACGTAAGAGAGAACACTTTTAACAATGAAGTTCATATCAGCGATATTTTCCATTCAGAAATTTACCTATCCACATTCTAATGAAATTAAAGGGGTACAGAGTATGTTGTTTGGGTCAACTATGGCAAACTTCATAAATTGTGTTATTTCATTAACAAGTAGTGGATGTTTCTGAAAATTAACATCTCAATACTTATCAGTTAGCCTATAGTGACAATTAACAGGGGAAAAGTCGATATTTATTATCGAAAACCGGCCAAAGGAGCGGGCCAATGACTCAAGCATAATTTTGGGAACTTATATGTAGCAGACATAACGAGAAATATACGTTGGTATTGCTTAGTAGGTCATTAAACTAATACACATGTTAATGGGACGCTGAATTTCGACTTCTTAACATTTATATAGCTGTTTTAATGTACAATCGAAAACAAGAAAATGTCTTTATTTTGGAATTTAAGAGATAATGAAACAAATGTAGATAAAGTTTACTCGGGTCATTTGATATGTTGGCTCTATTTAAAGTGCTTGTCCTATCGGTGTCCGGTCTTGCCACTTTTTTAGGTAGGAAATGACATAAAAGCCGGTCTACGTTAACAATAGAATGAAATAAACTATATGTATTGAAGAATATCCACGCATTTACAAATGATTTATGACAAGACTAATCTACAATGCCATAGCAAGGCTTGTTACACTTGTAGTGCCTATGGCTTGGCTTCACTTCACATGCTTGTCTTACTTTACCGAGTGTTCGCTCTCATTTATCTAGTTTTCAAATGTAAATCAACAAAATGTTTTCCATCAGTAACATGTTTCAACTGAGTTATGCTAAAACCATATAGGTATGAAATGGAATGTCCCCTTGAATTTCGTTTTCACAAAAAATACCCCAATGGGACTGTCCTTTTATGTCACATACAAAATTCATGAAACAAACTCATGAAATGCAAAACGTATTATAGTTTATCAAATTTCAGAAGATTTCATGATTTAAATTTTTTAAAGTCATAGTCTCATTTTTGTAAGGCAACTAAACTGAACTAATTATTCTTCACGAACAAAATCTGATCACTAACACAAATATTTCCTGTCGCATTTGCAAAGATTTTTATTTTTATGCCCGTTTTACAGTTTGGATGAAGCAGCTTATTGGCGTATGCCGTTTCAGACCGATGTGGTACCGAATCAAGTGCAATCCCATCGCGAGTACGAAACGACGGAAATCTACTCATCGCAGCGCCGATACTTATGACAGACGCATTCTTCACTGTGTTTACCACCTTTTTGTTATTTCTGTATTTGAAAAATCGTAAGCTATTAGCTATTTTCATTGGATATTCAGCTGGGGAATTTTATGTGTTCTTCGTCACGGCCTTAGCGAAATGACGTGGTAAGGACTAACGCTCGCAAAAAAACATAATATTCGGATAGGGTAGGGTAGTTTGAACTTCATTATTGAATGCCTGCAGAGTTCTGAAAATTTTTGCAAACGTCAGGGGAAAGATTTCTGTGAGTGATGAACTATTTGTCCGGCATTTATTACAATTTGCCTTGCAAAAATGAGACAATGACTTTAAATTAATTTCATTTGAAAAATATTTACAGGCGTATGAATATTTTTGAAAAATATGTATCAATAAATGATTTTTATACAGGAAAGAAAATAAATCGAATCCAAATAAGCCGCAACGTTTCGAAAATACGGAAATGATGGCGACGTTAAGTAATATTGATTGACAGTTATCTCCCTTGGCACGGGTCACGTGACAGACACTGTCCAGAACGAGGCTTGCAGTGAAGCGTTGCCTGTAAGAGTCGAGTAAATCCTGCTAGAAACGCCAAACTGTCATTTGCCACAGACTCTATGGCGGCAGGATGAGTAAAAGATTTGAGCACAGTCTCTTGAGTCCTCATTGATAGTGAGAGGTGACGGATCTATTTCGATGCCAGCTTTACGGTGTCCCTTGAGATTGTTCCCTGTGGTAAACGTTCCTGCCATGTCAAATTGAACTTGATTTTTGTAAAGATCTTCATTTTTTATCACAGCAAATGTCGAAAAGATTTTGTCTCTAATTTGTTCTGGCAATACAATGGTTTCTCTTTCTCTCCCCCGTTCCATTCATCGATCGATTTGAAGCCGTTTTGAGAGCTCGTTCGTTTAACCAATGTTTACAAGAGCAGAAGCCATCGCTTAATGTCGAGGTCTGCTTAATCAAACGATCACAGGAACTGTTTCATGTTTTTAAGATTTCTTAACTTTTCTTGAGAGTTCATTGAACAGGAAGCACTAATAACAGAGACAGATTGGGAGTTGATTTTGATTCAGTTAATGGAATTAACTTTTGTTCATTATTTCGAATTCTAGCAAAATTAAATTTATCTAGAAAAGGTAATCTGTACTTTCAGTCGTTTATATCAATATCTTAAGAACCTTTAGTGTACAAATGAAGAAGAAGGATAGTTAATTAACAAAGAGTTGCAAAACATTTGAAAAGGCGAAATCACATGAACTCAATGTAGGGGGAAAGGCCGTGACGTCTTTATAATGTAATGCTGTAAAACCTTGAAATCATCGCCAAGAGTAAGCGATAAAAGGTAGCGGTATTTAATGTATGATACATCCAGCAGTACCCAAATAAGACAGCTATCAACTGCAGATTCAAAAGAAGAATACAGGGATTGAAGGATGTAGGCGATAACAGCCAAATCATGTTTAGAAACACCAAACTATCTCCCTCAAGCAAATTGGAGAACTTTCTCGTAATATGTATCCATGCATCAGAACATAACTCATGTAAAATGTCCTAGAGGCAATGATAGATGCATTTATATGGATTATAACTACAATGGCTGACAATGGTAGTTAACAAGAGAAATTGCTGGTATCGAAGTGACAGCTGATATCAAGAGGTTTCGCATTATTCGTTTGTTTTTGTGGTCGATATTCTGAATCAACTGTCCTACACTGTGATTTATTTTCGTTAAGAACAGAATAGGTCACGATATAGAAAGGAATCTTTTATTCCTCATAGTTCTTGTACAATTTTGCCATTCGGTCCATGGAATTAATTGGAAGGCTCCATACAAAACGCTGTAGACCTCTTAAGAACAGCACTTGACTTTGCTTTTGCTTCAGGGGATGGCTGTCAATCTTTGTCTGTTCATAAACTTTAGAACCTTAATTCTAAAACAGTATAAATGCATCACAGAGAAGCTTAATGTCAACTCAACACTGTTGCAAATCACATATAGTTACAGATTTACAAATGTAAAAGTACATAGGCATACAGCTGTTTGCGAAAAGTTTGTTCACATACCTGAATATACTAGTGCAAATATCATGTAATTTGAGACGCCATTGAGGTATCGCAGCGTTGCGAAAAAGTAACGTATAATATTGAATTTCCAATACACATATTCATATCCATTTTTCTTTAAGGCAAAGGTTTATCGTACCCAACAATTACCCGGAACAGTTGTGGCAGGTCATTGAAGTGACCAGGAGTCAAAATTCCGAAAACACTAGTTTTTATTTTTCTCCATAAAATCCTTTATAAGTTATCAACTTCTTTAAAAATTAGTCACGTTTGTTTTTAAAATAAAATGTCTATATCAATATGCCAAATTTCGTTTTTTGCACGAGTATTCAGACAACGCCAGCATGAGTTCAAGAATGGCTATTTCACACATGGACAGTGGGTGATCCATTGTCAGTCTTGCTGAAGTTATTCTATTGACGTTGAAACGAAACCAACATTACATGATATTTGCACTACGATTCAGTTGTAAGTGAACAAACTTTCGGTATGCAGCTGTATGTTCATTCTCTGCAAACGTGAAGAACTGTTACAACTATTGTAAAAAAAATATAGTTTTGTGAGCTGTGTAAAAGCAAAGATAATAATATTTTTGGATACAACTGAAACTTTCATTCTCTTTGAAGACTAGTTGTTAGATATAAGAGATAGAGGTCTGTTTGACACTTGTTTGTTTTGCAATTGAGATGTATAGCATCTACATGTATATTTGAGATGATTACAAGAGTTCGCTTAAACAGTTTCGCTGTATATACTATATACAATGCATAACATAAATATGAAACACAGAAACCCAACCTGAAACCCGTTTAATTGATTTTTTAATGAAAAAAGGAGAGGAAAAAGGAATTGTTTAATAAACTTGAACGATATGACTTTTTGTCAATTTCTACTTCTTGTAATCACATCTTTTCACCTATCTATTGTCAAATTATACCCTTTAGCATACTTTTTATTTTTCAATCTAAAGTAATGCATCATAACCTAAATTATGCAGTCTTGTCCAAAAATTCTGAACCTACTTATTCATGATTCACGTTGCTCACAATCTTCCTTCCTCTAAATGGAATCTTAAACAAATCCATATGTTTCCTCTTTCACGAACTGTTTGAGAAATAGACCATTTTCACGTTTCTTGATATTGCCAAGGGCTCTTGTAAAGAAGAACTACTTGAAACTGTTTAAAAGGGAGGTAACTCTAGCCTTTTCACCTCAAGCATTTCCTCTACCGGAAGTCAGTGCTTAAACCACTTGTAGGTAAGAGTTTGGTCTCTTTCAAAGCCTGGAATTGATATAAAAAAAATTACGAATGCAATTAAAAAGCGTCTATAAGTCCGACTTTCTTATATTTAACAGATATCTTATAAAAAAAAGTTTAAGTCTAATTAAAAGTTGGAAGAGAAACTAGTTTGTTTCAAATAAACGAAAACGTAAGCAATTATCCCTTGCCACGATACAAATTATTTCAAAATCAGAAATATGAATTACCGTTTAGGAAAGTTGTAAATCAATAATATGTTGAATTTTGGTACCTAGGAATTACCTAAACGTTTATTTTGAAAAGAAAATCATCACACATATATTAAATGAATATGAGAGATAGAGAGAGATAGAGGGACAGACAGACAGAGACACAGAGAGAGACAGACAGGCATACAGACAGACAGACGGTGACAGACACAGACTGTGACGGAGAGACAGAAACAGAGCAAGAGACAGTGAGTGACAAAGAGGGACAGTGAGAGAGAGGTCGAGATTGAATGAGGGCACTAGTGACAGAAGGGGAAGACAGTGGTAGAAAGATAGACAATAATCGACTCATACAGATAGACCGAAACAGAAAAACAGATAAACAGGCAGACAGCAAGACAGGTTAGGGTGAGACAGAAAGACACTCTTTGCAATGTATATTAGGCTAAAATATAGCCCCTGAAAAAGATTTTCAGTATTTATTCGTTCTTTAATATTTGGTATGAATGATAAAAGATTAGTCCTGAGTCCATTATTTCAACTAGACTTGCAAAATTGTCCACACGTACAACAGCTCCATTGATTTAGGCCCTGACAGACTACAATATATATTCACACAACAACTCAATTGAAAATAATAATTTTAAGCGTATATGAATGTTTAATAAATGAATTAGGTTTTCCCACTTTAACACATCTAATTACCAACGGTGATCGATGTTTTTAAAAAATTTGTTTTATAAATGTTATTAATCCAGGATTTAAACTAGATTGTAATGGACAGTTCTCACTACAGAGGCGATGGCAGTTAGCCCCCTTGATGGCGGTCACGTGGTGAAGTATTTGTCAAATCGAGGCTGCAACAAAAGCAGAATTGACAAAGCCTCTCTGACATGGCAAATGCTCGTTTCCAGCAGACACAATGGCACCGGAAACACTCAAAGACTTCAAGAGTGTCTGGAACCTCATTGACAATAATAGCTGGATGGTTTCGTTGTAGAGCCTTTCCCCGTGGGCTTTCAGTTGTCATCATTTTTTTTAACCTTTTGTTTCTTGTAAACGAGTTTTCTTCACAACAAAAGGGGAACTATTTCATATTTGTAAGCTTCATTTTACTGGATTCTTTTCATGAGCATGCTTTGAACTACTTGTTCTTTACAACATTCAAGTTGATTTAGAACACCATGATTCATTGATAATCATATCTGTAATAAAGATATACCTACTACTTATCTCTTCTCAGAGTGTCAATGAGTCTTGTTTGCTTGGTAGAAAATCGAAATATAATTCAAAATTGCGCATCAAATCATAATTAATGTTATTTGTACTAAGAAACAATGATTATTCAAAAATAAATTTGATTATTTGTTTTTTCAGTGGTTTAAAGGGTGCAATTTAACAGGTATAATTGGTGGAGTTTGTCAACGGCATTTAAACTACAGTTAAAATTGAAACTTTAAAATCGAAAGGTAGTTTCAATGTCCTAATTTCAGTCAAATGCGAACACAAAATTACAGCAAAGCCACTGTTTTTGCTTCAAAGTAACAGGCCCTAAGCTTCGCCAACATTAGTGCCGCTTTACTCATGTGGGATGACTAACAAAAAACAGTAAAACAGAAGATATTTTGAAAAGTATTCAATTATTTTTTATGATCTTTTTAAAGCAAAATTTAAACTCAATTATGAATACCTAGTCTTATCTATGCACTTTCGAATAGATATTTGTGAAAACGGCATGTTGGCTTCAATGGTTTCACTGCGCAATGCTCCATTTATAAGGCGTCCCGACGTCCATGTGAACCTGTTTTATTCTTTCAGAAAGTAGCGTTTTGTTAAAACGGAAAAATACAGCGGCTGTACATTGTAAACTGCAACCAAGGCTTTATTCGAATGTATACCGGAAACATGACTTTGTTAAATCCAATAAGAAGGTAGCATATAGGTTACATTTCAAAGTAAATTTATTTTAAGTTGAATTCAACAAAAAAGGTGCATGAACGCTACCATTTGTAGCGACTTTAATGTGAGACAATAATATACTTGTCTAATTGATATGTGCACACATTTTCTGTGTTCATAATTCTTATTCTTAACCATTTTCTTATCCCTGACTCACCATGACACTTATCGGAACCATATATCATAATTCTCTAAAATGCAAAGCAAGTTTGATTTATCATACCAGTATTAGAAATGACAGACCTGATTTAACACAATCTGATACATCAGAATCACGAGCTTCCAGACAAAACACAGTGGTCTATTGGCACCAATGGTAAGTCTGCAAGTCTGGCAATACGATGCCAGATTTGCCTGATATAAGTTGAAATGATAGAGCAATCTCCAAGTGCTTTCCATATCGGTGCCAATATGTCTATTGACATAAGTGTAAACCTCGTAGAACTTCAATCATAATGGCACATCCTTGCCTTAAACACACTTTAAACTGAGTTTAATTTGTCAATTTAGTTGTGTGCCCACGTGGTATCGTGCGGAGGTCTATTGACCCACTGTTTTAAGGTTCATCAAGAGTGGACGCTGTTTTTAAACAGACTGGTTACCCTCTTCCTTTTGAGAATAAACCAGTGTAAAAAACGAAAATCGTCCATTTCATGCGTCTGTAGACAACTTTTATACATAGTTGAACCTCTTTCATTTCCCGGTTCAAAAGGATGGTAGTTGCAAGTGATCAAGTTTTATATGGTCATCTAAGTCTTTTGTTTGACATGCATGCTCACCGGTAAGATCATACTCGAGACATAATTAGAGAATAAACGGTTTGTACTTGATAAATTTCACACAGAATCGTTTACAAAATGAACTCTTAACTCCAAAAGAGGATTACATACCACTGATAAGCATCAATGACGATAGTTCACCAAGTACCCCAAATTTAAACCTTTAAATCTTGTAGACATTGAGGCAGCCAACTAAGAAATTCTTAATGCCTTAATTGATTACAGAGTTGAGATTTTCAGATAAAGTGGTTATGTATGAGCTATCAGGGCGATGATCAAACATTGCCATGTTTATTTCTTTACCCATAATTCCATGAGGGAATTTTTGTACATTTCCAAACAGATGCAATCGTATAAAGATCGAATGACTAAGGTCATTAAATTGTCAATAGTTAAAAAGCGTGTGACCAGAGTATTAATTTGAGTAGATTGTTGAGATATGTATTTTCATGTTATGTTCTAAACAGTCGGATACGCCAATGAAAACGAAGGTTCATTTTGACGTCGTTGCAAAAGTGAGAGATTCACAGCTTAGAATGTTATTATGGAGTTGGACCAAAATTAGTCAATGAAATTTGTTTGTAATTAAAATGTTCCTTGATCCATAATATTTTCTTCATTGGGCTCCTAATTTCATGTGTATTCAGTCAATCTAGACTTGTTGAATGTGGACCTAGACTGACTTTAAAGGCTCCTTTATATACACAGTCATGAAGCAGGACTATGATGGAGTGCTTGGGGTTCTAGACATTTAATATCAGACAGTTGAACTCTTTTCTGTTAAAATTTGAAGTGAGTTTAGCCTAAACTTTTCCCGATGTAAAAAACTGGTTTAAGATGAAAGAATTTTAAAATACTCTAACTGAGAATGGTATTTGAATTGGATTAAGGTCGTATGTTGATACATGTATGTATTCATTGTGCTATGATATCCAAATTTGAATTTGGACTTAAATCTGAAAAATTAGCAAATATTTTCATATACTTGGAACATGTCTATTAATTTACATGTCACATGTTCAGCTCAATAAAATCATTGAATCCCAGCCTGTTTTCAAATGGAAAACAAATTCATGGGTGTGAGGGTTGTTTTTACAAAAAGAAAAGACAATGGCTCTTGTCGTTAGGCTGCGTCATCCCTCCTTACATATTTCCCATTGGAAAATAAAACCTGATGTCAGAAGGACTTTAGTGGATGACATAGAGGTGTTAATAGTCAAGTCATGCTTAATTTTGGATGTACATTTTAATAATAATATAAGTAATTAATAAAATAAATAATGGTAGCATAAAAAGTTATTCGTCTCCAAATTCTTGTATTCCAATTGTAATATAGATACATATTATCAAAAACATGTTTCAATGTTACACAGATATTGATAAATTTAAGAGTTTTCAATAAAACATATGTTTTAAACTATTTGAGATGTGTTGTTGAAGTTCATACGTCATGGATTGGCTGAAATATTCTTGTATATAAAATGTGCAGGAGATTTTGTGATACAGTACAGTTCAAGATCCACATTTACATATTCACATATTGGATGTATTATCTCTTTTTTTACAACAGGCCTATACTATTACCAAATACAAAATTTCAAATTAGCTTCATAGAAATGACAATTTTTTAAGTGAACTAAGTATGTCTTTACTTTAAATCCGAAAACGTACATACAAGAAAGAGAACGGTACGTAAATTAAATCTACATATTTAATTGAAACTATTTTATAATTTCCCTATAGTTTTATTGCAATGGTATTGGTTCAATTGTATAGAGCCCTCAAGGTACTCTCATCAAGGTTCAACCTTCTGCAATCTAAATAGAAGATACTTAGTTTAACTTAGCGCGTTATCTTCTATACATCGAGTTTTATGCAGTCTGGATAGGTGACAATAAGTTAAGCCTTTGTCCTTTCTTATATTTGTCAACTAATCCAAGTACGATAGAAGAGTTTCAGTTTCATTTTCAAACGAATTTAGAGTATTCCTTTCACAAAGTTATTTTTATTTTCATTTCCTCTTTTTACCACAGCATCAATTAGGATTTTTTATTCAGTCTACATTAATAAGATTCAGTCTAAATACCCAGACTTATTACTACTATATGTAACTTATTAAAGTGAATATGAAAAGAATTGTGGCATGAGAGGGTATAAGCAGCTACTTGAAAGACCCAGAATGACAGTGGGAATATTAGAAAGAAAAAAATTAACAAAGAATTAAAAATTCAATAATGATAGAAAAAAATTCAAATGACTAGGGGTTTCAAACTGCATATTAAACTGTTTAGAATTGAAACTGCTCTTCATGGGCGACGTTTTTAAACAAATGACAATGAAATGTGTTATAGGGTTGTGACAAAGTTCCCTGTTGTTCCATGGTTATTTCCCTTTGGAAATGAAGAACTTTGCCAACTGCAAAGAAATTAGTATTGTTTTAAGATTCGTGTTAAGAATCACATAAGGTTTATTTTTAGAATGGTAATTTTTGATAGGTCCTTTTTTAAAAATCTTATGTAGGTGTAGTTTGTTATATAAAAAAGTTTAACTTAACAATACTTATGTATTTCACAGAAATATTATCTGAATACTACATGGATATGTAAAATTATCATATGGTCGATAAAAAGACTTAAAAGACAGGGTCCGTATTTTAGTTTTATGTGTTAGATAAAACAACCGCATAAATAAACCGATTACAATATGATTATTTAATATTGTCTAGTCTCTCTAGAATGTTTAGGCGTTTCAAATTATACATTTAGCAAAGTATACATGTCTTTTGCTGGCATTGGCTGAAAAATGACCATGAACATGTAATAAAACAGTATTACAGATGAATTCAATTCAACGGAATCTGAGAGAAATTCCAGTGCAGTTATGTAATTAAAACACAATTCAAATATTGCTCAAATCATTCCTCGCAATGCTCTTTTTATGGAGCTTGGATCTTCACTAGTAACGTTCACTCTAAAATTAAGCATGAATGTTAAGTTTTGACATGCAGTTTTAAAGTTAGAATTTCAAATTATATAATATTTCACACTCAATCCTCTGTTTTAGAAAAAAAATCAATTTTCCAATCATAACAAATTAGGATATGATTGTTTGCTTAAAAAACTAAATTGATGTTGATTTATACATAAATAGAGTAAAAAACGAAAGAATTAAAAGTAACTCTTTGTTGATATCAAATAACAAAATGCAACTAGAAATGATTAAACTATGTCACAATTAGAGCTATGAATCAGATACATCCTAATCGCATGAGTCACTAAGATAGTATATTATATAAAAAACGGTAAGAAATAAATAAAAACCTGTCATTTCGATTGTAACGTTATCTTAAACAACAACACAATGTTATCTTTGGAAATTTTTTTGATGACTGAAATTCATGCATATCTTCAATCATACAACTCAAAGACGTATTGAGATCCTTTTGTGTTTATCTTGAATAGTAACATTTGTTACCGTAAAGAGCTTCACAGAAAGCAAATAAACTGTTGGTATAGTAATTATGCTCTCTAACGTATTTGAAATTTCGTATTTTTATAGTTATTAGGGTTCTAAAATCTGTTCTTTGATTTGAATTGAAATATTACGTTTTAATTGTTTACACTATGTAAGATAAACATAGATTAAACAATTATATGAATGGCTCTAAACAACATATATTATCTGCAGTGATAACAATTATTTATAATTTTTCAAAGACTGCTATGTATGTACATATATGGTGGTTCCTGTCACTATGGGTAAATCGACTTGCTCTTACTTATTACTTATTAGGTTGCACTGGAATGTTTGTGTTGGAAAACCTCTGATGGAAGAGAATGGATATACTGAAGCAATCTTGCCCTACGTTTCCTACTAGAAGGGCAGCTCTAAAACCCTTTTTGTGTTAAAATTGTAAACCAATGGCACGTGAGCCTCTGGCTTTTTAATGGCGAGCAAACAAATATTTTGTGGAAAGTACAACGGGATATATTTTATATTATTATATAGACATTTTCAGTTTTTTTTAAACATGTAAACTTGCCGCTGGTGCAAATGAAATAAGACAGCTGTCACTTGTTGACATTAAATGACATAGTGTGCATAATGACAGAGCCGTTTTAATTTTTGCACGAGATGGCAAATATTTTGTTCAATATTTGAAAGACATAAAAAATGATAGGAAATGTCAGTCCTTTTTCAGCTTAAGCTAAGTATATACGTATTCAGCACAATTGGATTATTTTTCTCATTGCATCAATGAAATAACAATATCATAAACGTACGTAACAATCAAACAAGCATTTTCACGATACTCCACAATCAAAAGATTTATTAAAGCAAACATACAATGTTCTGTCACGATAATTACCAACAACTTTTACTTTCCTGTACATCCGGGTTCATATGGAAGGATGCCAGTACTCGGAATATGGCTGCATATAACTCAAGTAAATATATGATATAGAATTTATAGTAAATGTAGGTGACGCTCTTTGATTATATTTCGAGTAAAATATTAAGGATTTGGAGAAACAAATGCGCCGATAAAGAGAGGTATGGCTTGCCCTATAGTCATGTCTGACAGTAAGAAAATTCTTCTACAGCCGATCCAATTAACTAAAAAACTCCTATCTCATAAAACAACTTAGAGAGTGTATCTCTATACCATTTAAAATTAAAGTTGAGAACATAATTTTTTCACTCCTTAAACATATCTTAACTTACCAGTAAAGATGAAAAACTCTCGTATATAATCAAAAATGTGATAAGTCAAATTTTGCTGTGTATCATTGTATAAAAGTATAATGTTAAGTTTCTAAAGTCTCATTCATTACTTTTAGTCGTCACGTACCGGTAACCTTGAAGATTGAAAAATACAAATGACTCCTATCAATCAAGCCTCAAACGGTTAAGACAGGCTTCTGAGATTTCAATTATAGATAGAGTAGAGAAATAGTTTGGAATGGTAGAAGTTATAATAGAATTAAGTTTTATAGCACCTATTTCTTTGATGAGAAGCCCCTTACGTTATTAGTTTCAAATGTAAAGAAGTGAACTCATTTTCCTTTTCAGAATATAATTTTTTATCTGCACCAAATCACTTTGAAATTGGTGAATCCCAAAAATGAAATGTGTATTTTTATTGCATTAGCTGGATCTTACCTATAAACGTTACACCACTTTGGAACAATCATAGGTTTTTGTATAGCCTTTATCCAACCCAACCTTTTTAGGGTGACGAATTTTAGAAAACAAACTACATGTATGTTATCTCTAAAAGCACCATAACGTATAGCATCAAAATATGTAACGGTTTCAGAAAACATCAACATTTAGACAGAACAAGGATATATCTATCAGAAACATGACATTAGTTGATGATCAGTATTGAAACGTTGCATGATTTCTACTGATTTGGTAATATTAATCTAACAAGAAAACGTGATAAAACATATAAACATATGGTAGGAAGGTTAATCAAAATTTTGGTAATACTATTCTTTTTTAAAACAATTATAGAATGTATGACTTTTTTGTACTTTTCATGTCTTTAAGGCATAAGACTTCAATTCTGTTAATGATATTTACATTTTTCTTAATCTTTTATGATAATGATGTGTTAAAGCCGATAGTGTACATGTTTCTTTTAGATTGCAAACTGTCATTATATTTCGATTTCAACGCTTAAATCATTTAAGCTACATATTAGCATGTGAATTTAGGAAGCAAAGAAATGATAATCTAAAACTGTGTATTGTTAAAACTGTTTTTTAAAAATTAAATTACTCAGCTGCATTTTATGCTCTGGGGCGAAGAAGTAAGAAATATTGACATGCAAATTGGTTGTGAAATAAATTTGCAAAAAGCTTCAAATTACTGCTAATATAAAGAAAGCAATTAACATTAACAAAATCGTATACCGTATTTCCTCGAATAGCCGCCCCCGGCGTCTATATTTTCAGACCCCCTTTACCCCCGGCGTGTATTCGAGACCCGGCGTCTATTCGAGGCCGGCGTCTATTCATTAGAAACACGTGTGGTTGATTATTTCCGGTGTAGAAGGTGAATACATGATTTGCATTCAACAACGGGAGCATTAAATAACCAACTTATCATCCGGCGTGTATTCGAGACCCGGCGTGTATTTACTTAAAACAGCCATACCCCCGGTGTCTATTGAGGTCCGGCGTCTATTCGAGGAAATACGGTACCTTACTTTATATCAATTGTCATATTAATTTAGTGGTTGAGTCAAATTACATCTTAATTTTAAGAGAAGTTTAATTAATTACATTTACCATGAGTGCTTCGAAATTTCTTATTTCACCAGTTGTAATTGTTGTCATTGTTAATAATTGTGTTTTTGATAATTCTTGAAATCATTAACAAGTGAGAAATGTTTAATTTTAGTTTTAAGCTAGTGCGTCACAATGAGTTGCTAAAGAATAGGGTTTAAGTTTCAATTTTATTTATTAAAACATTAAATTCTTATTATATATTCTTCATATTTTAAAAAAATTCTGTTTCTAAAAGAAATGATTTAGTTGAAATAACTCTTCAATTCCCTTTATTCAAGAATGCATGAAACACATCAGACATCAATTTTAAAGAGTTTCTGATATCTCAATCAAATCACGACAGCCTGTTTACTGTCTCTTTTTCATAATAATCATATGATAATTAGCCTATGAGATAATGATATAGAAGATAACATTTAAACTTGATAACATGGAACAAAAATTACACCTTATTTTAACAGTCGCATGTTAATATTGGTGTTCAAATGGAAATGAGATAATGAGACGGAAAATGACGAAAATACAAGGGGGGAAATAATGACACCTTGACAGCAAACAATAGATCTTTAACCACAATTTTTACTTGACAGATAATCAACGTGTCAATTCAATCTGACTAGTAAATTCAATTATTGGCAAAACGAATGAATACGATTTTTAAAATTGAAATATAATTGCTTTCTTGAAAAAATGAATTATTTGCAGATGTTGGCAATTTAACCTATAAATACTAAAGTGAATGAAGAGGTTACCTGATTTAGAATTAAACAAACTGCTTTTTACTAATGTTTAGCATTGTACATGTATATGAAGTAAAATTTACATAATATTAGGTATATCACGGGATTAAACAATACAAGATAGAGTTATAAAATTTTGTTCCAGCTTCTTTGAAAGGCATTTTGATGTTGGATTGGAGAGGATTAAAAGATCTAGCAAAAGATGTATAACGACATCTTTTTATTCAAAGTAATTTTATCATTTATTCCTGTATTGTTCAACTTTGCATCATAAATGACTTCGTCTCTAATTGTAAAATACAATTGGTTGTGTTTTTAGAATTGAGTAAATGGAAGAAAGTGATCATTCACTTCAAATAAAAAATGAATCTTTGTATATTTGGTCTTCAAATTTAATTATGTAAATGAAAACCTTGCTAACCATAACATCAGTACGAATAGCCTAGGTATCGATATAAGTATACCTTTTTCTGCTGTAATTGATACTGCTGAAGTCCAATTGGTAAAATCTATTTGTCTGAAATAATTTTAAGACTTTTCTTACATAAGACTTGAGCAAAGTTCTATCTTTTATCTGCTTGGAAGAAGGCATTTCGCTTCAAAAGTAATCGGTGGATGACCACAACACACCACACATTCAATAAGTTACTTACTTACTTACTTACTTACTTTTAGCTGTTTTCTTTCCAAATTCGTTGAGCAGAAAATAAACAAACCGTGACTTTTGAAATAAGATTGATATTTAATCGACAGTTTGAGAGGATGATGCACTGTCGATAATTTTGCCAATGTAAGAAAAATAAGAAAGACCTACTGAAGTGTTAAGACATCCGACTTATTGGAAGTAAACTCGCCAATACTTCATTGATAACAAAGAGACATGTTGACTGGTATCAGTCAAATATAAATCGATCAAATGTTTGCATGTGTCCATTAGACCTTACAGTTACAATGCAGGTATTCTTCTTTGAACACATCAATATAAAACCATTCTATAGATTTGAAATGATGATAAAGTATTCCATGGCAATATAATACTTAAAACCTGAAACTGACAATGTATAAACTGGCGAATAGAGAATTTGAAGTGCACCCTAAACTTGACAAATAGATGTTTAAGATTTCGATGGCATTATACTTAACTTTCAGCAAAAAGATTCCAAAATGCTTTTTGACATCAGATATCTGCATGTTCTAGGTCATTTCAATTTGGACAAAGATTACAAAAACGTGTCATAGGAAATGCTCTTCGTTTGGGGAAAGATTGCAGATCCTAGCTACAGCTAGCACTTTCAATAACGTCATATGACAATATAAGAGCGCAGCATGACATATTATCACTCATAATGACTGCAAATATTCTACATATGTCAAGCATGGCGACGGAAGGTCTGGTGATGTCATCGTGATAGATCACCATTGTTTGCTTGGTTTTTTATCTGAGGCTTGAAATAATAGTTAGAATACACACATGTATACAATACAGATAATAGTCAGATACCAACTGTAGCAAGTGGGCTTGGTTACAAATATCTGGGGCTTATAGATTTAAGTATGAAGCTGTATAGATAAATGTAGTGGTTATTACTGTTTCTCATTGTGAATATATCAGTTGAAATTTACTTATTCATAAAGTGCATCAATATTCTCCGTTACTTCTTCATAAAATGACAATTTTTTCTTCATTCATCAGTTTCTCTTCACAATAGTTGATGAAAGCAATGACATCACTTGCTCCCTAATTTGCTATCATAATATTTCAAATGTGTTGCTTTTTGGGCTAACTTCACTTCAGTATGAATTGAGTAAAATCAGTCAATGAATGGTCTTTACCAATGTTTTCTTCATGATGTTGCTGACAATTGATTCTGAAGAAGTAAACTTAGCTTGTTTTCTTGTAGAGACTGTAGTTTCTTACATAAATTCTTCAAACAGTTTTGAATAAACAGATTGTATTATATACGGTATGAGTAATTAGTCAGGAAATGATATAAAAATGATCACAATCGGTGGATTACTTGGCAGTCATAAGAAATTTATGTTTGTGTCATCAAACAATTTTTTAGTTCACATCCTGGCAGAATCATACTCGCCAAAATATCAAATATTAATTAAAATCACGAAACGTTGAACCTTAAGCCACATATTGACATTTTGGCTCTATTTTGCCTCATGCTGTAACACTTAGTGATGATTTGATCAAAATAGCAATTCACTTTGACAAGTAATTTTAATGTGTCTGTCAAGATGATATTAATTTGTGCAAATGTTTGATGTCTTTGCGAAAAGTAATCTGAAAATATTTAATTGAATATTCCCCAGTCCATGTTGTTGTCAATGATGTAACTATCATTGTTTATTTAACGTGATCTAACAATTTTTTAGACCAAGAAAAGTAATTATTATTTGACACTGTGTGATAAGAGGTTGTGAGAATGCACTGTATATGCCCTAGGGGGTGCAAGCTTGTTTGTTTTGTTTAAGTTGAATTAAACTTGTGACGTCATCCTAGTCTTCCCATTATCTGTCAGTAGTGAAGAGTTGCAGTTCACATCACCTCATCAAGCACTTAACCTCATTTTTAAGCAGCTTTAATCAAATTACTTGAATAATTATTAACCTGAGTGTAATTTCAGTAGGTTAATGACCTCGTAAGTCTCCATGACTCAAACATTTTAGGCCTTGGCTCCATTATTTTGAAGGTATGGAGATATACTCGCACATTAACCTTTACTTTTATCATATTTTTTGTCATTTTTACCGGTAAATCAATGTTGTAATGATGTATTGTCAAGGCCTCGTTGAAAATAATTAGTTTTGTCATATATTGGTAGGAATTAATTACTTGAAAGAGTAAAAACAGGTGAATGCAAAAACATCTCTATTTCAATTAAGTGCCTATACATGTATATGTATATATATATAGCCATTAAGCACCTAAAGTCTATATGTCTTTCATGTGTGAATAAACGTTCATGAATTGTTCATATTTTTCAGTGTCCATTTTGTATCGCCTCATAAAGAAAGGAATGTATTGTTCACCTGACTTTATCTCAGAGGAACTTCTACAGAGAAGGTACCATATCAAATTAATAACATCTTATAATGATGATTCATTATTCCAAAACATTCTCATTGACGAAAATATTTTAACCGTATATCTACACTGCAAAATTTATTTGAATTACACCAGTGTACAAACCAATTGAACTAAATATATTCCTTTTAAGATAACATATTGAAAGAAAGCTCCCCCTTAACACGCTTAAGTGATACTCCTTCAAACAAAACATGGCAAGAAGAAATCAACGAGGCACCACAATTTAAATAAATGTCAGAACAGAGCAGAACAGAACTTTATTTCACTCAAGGCTATGTATATAGCATATTGAGGGTTAACAGGAGAGAATGTTTAGATAATGGCGGATAAGCATGAAAATGTATGTTCGTTTTCACTTTTAACCACCTTTGCAAAGGTAAACAGCAGAGCCACTTTAGCCTGAGGTTTCAAAAAGGAGTTTTATTGTACGTTTGATGTATTCTTTTTAATTCAAGATTATTTGTTGGACATGCTTTTAAAATATAATTATGATTGTGAATTTCCTTATGTTGAAATACTTATGAAGTGTATTTGTTGAATGTCATTGAAATCAGTTCGAACCTATCACTCAAAACTCGCTGCGTTTCTGGGTATCAAATCATCAGGTTCGCTTTATCTATCATATCGATTGGCTGAAGTACAAAGGTAACCTGATACGACTCTATGGAGCAATTCTCAGATCAGACAGGTGATAGGTTCTACTTGAGTTCAATGGAATTTGAAATTGAATATGGGCATCAATCATTCAATTATTTATTACAACTATGTATTACGATTAGTCATCTTTAGTTTGTAAAGAGTAATACATTGTTTTTAAAACGTTTTTACTGCTTGCACTTGGTTGCAATTATTATGGGCAATCTTCGTTGCACCTCATGAATTACACATCTGTTTATTTTTGCAACATTAATTTGGTCACAATCAACTCCCAACCTGCGGTCAAGAAGAACAACTCAAACTGGACGTGTTTTCAAGAACGCTTATGCAATGAAAGATTGACAATTTATGGACACAAACAAACACAAGCTGAACATCCGATTGACAATACCGGTCAATATTACTCCATTCTCGACAAATACAAAAACTGCTTCCAGTGAGGAGGTTGCAGAGTTCCAATGAACATGTAGTTACAAGCACACCCATTCGTTGTAGGACATCGTCGAAGAAGCAGTGGACTCGAAATGGGCATAATTACTGAGAACTAAAATGAAAATACAGAACTGTTTTTGCAAAGCTTTTCAAAACCAAGATTGCATTAACAGAGTAACATATTCATAGAAAATCCGTTTCCCATCTGATTAATTAATGGGTGTTTTATAAGTAAGTAATAATGCTGTGGTTTGGTTCATAGAAGAGTAGCAGGATTTTCACAAAGTTGACAAATATTAGATATTCTTCTTCCAAATGAATTACTTTGATAACTTACATGTATGTGTCTTCATTATCTGAAAGAGACATTTCAGCAAATCGGGACAATGGTAAGAGAACACTTTTAAGTTAAAGTAGTATTGTTTGGTTGAAGTTTGGATGAGGCTTTGTGTAATTCTTGATGAGTGTAGCAGTCTTGGTTAGACCAAATAACCTATTGATGACAAAAAACGTGAAAACAATGAATGTTTTATTAGCATAAAATACATAAAATAGCGATTATGGAAATAAAGAATTTGGGTTGGCGAATTAGTTATGATGTCATCCAAGTTTTGCATTAAACAACACCTTGCTCCGCAGGACATCGAGATTAGTGAATTGATGTTGTTACTACGAAATGTGTCAACATTTTAGCTTTTTATCACTTCTGGCTTCTGGAGAGCAGTCCTAGGTAGAACCCTCCTTCATTTCCAATCTAATTTGTGTTTGAACGATTCAATTTTGAAAATAAAAGTCCATCTTTATTTTTAACCTGCAAAATTTACATTCCTCCTCCAGGTTTACCTTATATAATCTAAAATTCAAACCATTTGTAATTTGCCAAAAGGCATACTAAGATTTATGAATATAGGGTTTATTTGAGTGATTAAACACCTGGTAGAGAAAGGTTCAGCAATTAAGTTCAAAACCATCAGGCACGAAAGATCAGATATATGCTTAAAGGATTCATACAGAGAGAACAAATGAAAGAAAATAAAGGCGGCTTTACAACAAAGTGATGAGTCGCTTCAAAATAAACCACTGCCAAACACATTCAATAAAGAGGTTTCCTGCAATCCTCGTTGAATAAATTAGAACATGTGTCTTTTATTGTGGGCTATCCAGCGATAATCTCGGTAACCGACTTACTGCTTATAGACTAACTACAGATAAAGTTTGCTTCTCCAGTTTTCAAAGGGATTCTAATTAATCTGTGGACTGAATCAGAACGGTTGATTGATAGTGATGCATCTGTGTTACATTTACAAACAAAACCGAATTGACTTCAGATATATCAATTTCAGTGAAAAACGAAGATCGATCTTGTCTTTAACGAACGTCTGTATTAATGTCACATTTCTAAGGTACACAGTTTCACGCCATTTCCAAAAAAATATTTGATTATGGTTTATACCTATTTCTGCTATATACATATATATTATAAACTTCAGGTACATGTATAATGAATGATTACTGATATGAATGTACACATATGATTTCTGCATTTGTAATATGCAACTGTATCTTTTAATATTTTGCTTCTTTATTGATAGTTTGATTTGATTTCTAAGACAGAAACGTCCCTCGATGTTAAAATGAATACCCACACATATCGGGTAGGTTGAGTTGAGTTGAGATGCAACAGATTGACTCCATTGACAGTTCGTCGTCTGCTTGTTTCAATGCAATTCCTTGTCAATATTATAACCCTGATCTAGATCAGCCGTCGTAATCTAAAAAATGCTCTTCAAAGAGATTGGATTTTTTATTATCAAATGCCTTGCCTACATACTGGTTTTGATATTTGGTGTATAAATCAGAAAAATGTTGTAAAATGTAAATGTTTGCACAATTCTCAACAAATCTAGTTTTCAAGGTTCAAATGTTTCACATGTTTTCAATTTTTCTATACATAAGTTGATGAAGCTTCATGTCGAACGTAATATAGCTCAATTATTGTAAGTGGATGAAAAAAACACAAGTTCCTAAAACATCGCTGAAAATCGATACATCGTTAGGGTCTTATTAAAAGAAACTACTGACAAGGAAAGATGGTACTCCATTATCGTGCAGGAAATGATCTCAAAACAAGAATTGATTTTCCAATTTAAGAAGTAAAATGATCACTTTCTTCCGTTTACAAAATGATAAAACACATCGAGAATAAAGGTTGCATTCTCCAAACGGAATACTTGTCAAATACATCATTGTAAACCAGATTAGAGAAAGTGTAAAAACAGCTAAACATGATTGTAGATGAAGGAATTGCGTGACTTCTCCGTAACGGATAAAACCGATATGCTTCATTTTATTGGCAAACAAAGGAAGTCTTTATTTGGTGTGAATATGTAAAACTTGAAGCCGCAGTTTTCAAAATATATTTGCAGTTCAAACTAAAAGCAACTGTAACATTTGAAGGGTATTCATTTACGTTATATGATCTCTTGTATTTTGAGGTAATATTGTATTCATATCAGTAAATGGATTTCAGACTGATACCTAACGTTTCTTTTATAATTCTTTCTAACATAATTCTTTATTGAATTTCATTTCATAACATAATTAGTAACAAACTGACTGTGTTTCATCAGCTTTCATTAAAAACTTATTCTAAATTGTTGTAATCGAGTGTTGCTCTTTCCACTCCATGTAAACAACTTCATTACAACTTATTTCTTAGATAGGCAGATTTCGTATAATTCTCGTTCGTTGTTAAGAGCATTGAACATTCAGAATTGCATGATAAGTCGAAGCTTGCCCTTTCAAGAAGTGCGGCATTTTCAAATATTTGACTGTGATTGATTCAGATCAACCCTTATTTCATTTTCATTTTGCAGAAAAAAAATGTGTAATATTTCTCACTTTAATTTTTTTTTAAATGCCAAAATAGCTTTACAAAATTGCACTTGAATGTTATCTAAGTTCCAAATGAACCTATTTTGACCAAATATATTAGAAATTTTCAGAATCTTTTAAAGAAACAAACTACAAGTGTTCAGTTTCAGCAACACAGAAATACACTATTGACTCTTGAGAAAGTGTACTGACACTTTGTGTTCATAATATATGCTAGTTTGTGTTGATTTGTATGCCAATTTACGTTTGGATGAAATTATGAATAACAGTAACACCCATCCTTCACAATAAATGTAATTTAATAGAGACTTTATTGATACTATAACTATGATACAAAGTTTGTATCTTTGTGAAATTCTACCTGTCTCTGCTATATTGATTAATATTATTGATATATCATGTATCCATCTTCTGTATAATTAATGCCACACCTGGAGTCACCTTGATTCCTGACTTCAATCTATCCGTATTGATACAAGTGTATATATCCAAAGTACTTCACGATGGTTTAGGGATTTAATATTTTAGCATTAATTCTATTGACTAAAAATATCACTTTCATTTGTCTTTTTTTCTTGGTGAGAACACTAACTTTGTTTGCTTATCCTAGAATATGTTGATAAACGCAAACAGAATTGGCACTAGATATATAATGAAATATAAGTTTCTTGCATATTGTAAAGGAAAACTACACACACTGAGTCTTCGTGAAATTTATTTCTGCCATTTTCGTTGTATGATTAAATTATTATACGCTTCCTGGCAATCTTACTTAACACGTGCATTTGGCATCAGTCACTTGTCGCTAATGGATTGACATTGTTGTAGGTCTAACAGTTTACCAAAATTGACAGAGCAGTCGAAAAATTTACATAGCTGTTGATAAAATCTGTAATAATGTAATTGTCTCATCTGAATTTTACGTAGCATATCTGTCATTGAAAGTATTTTGAGCGATAGTATATTAGATATGTGCCTATGAGCACTAATTACTTATGAAGTCATATTGTTTTCAACAATATTTCAATTGTTTAAAAAGAAAAAGATTTCTTGGTAAAAAAAACTACCTCTTCCATACCATAAATAATAACAACCAAACATATTTTCACAAACTGTATATAATATTAGAGGGAAAACGCTCTAAGGCCTTCAAAGGTGAATAAACACATTTTACAAATCATCGATCTGCATGCTTCTTTGTGTTACACTTGATTTAAAACAGCAATTTCGGTTAATATATTTTCTGTGCAATCAATGTCATTTATGGAGACAAGTTGGTGGTTGATATCGTATAATCCTTATATTGATGGATTCTGTAGACTAGGAATGCATAAAACCAGTTAAGATTACAAAGTGAATTATTTTGTGGCGTGTGTATAGGAGATTATGCAACTGTATGTACTTTGTCATTTCCTGGTTTTGTGTTAACATTTTAGCGAGTGTATAAGATATCAGGAGCCAAGGTTCAGTGCAAATAATAAGGCATGACGTTTTTACGAGAGCTCAAATACGGAGTTCTCAAGAGAAAGAATGCAACCAAAAGCTGTTTTGTTAAAACGTAGATGCTCAATAAGACATAAAAACAAAAAAGTGTACATTACTGTGGTGATAGTAAGCTTAAGATACGAATCATACAAGTATAAATTAAAGTACTCATTATTCCTTTACCAAAATGTTGAGAACAGTATTCTCAAAGCAGGTAAATGCCTCATGTTTGCAACTAACTGTAGTTTCTGCCCTGTTGACGAATTGTAGTTTTCGAGAAAAGAAGTGGTTGTATGGTTAGTGACACTTATGAAGAAGAAGAACGAAATTAAGAAGAAGAAGAGGAAGGAGTTGAGGAGAAAAAGAAAGAAATGAAGGGAAAGACAATTGTTAGGGTATAGAAACAAAGAAGTAAACAGTGCAGTCCCCCGCATCCAATAATCCATATAGAAATTATTTCGGCCCTCACTGTTCAAAAATCCCCTTCTTCATATTACTCCACACAAACATCTTTCTAAACAGTCATTTTTCACTCTTTGATGGTTCAGAACGAGGTTAACGTTACATCTCATATTGCACTTATAATGAATATGTCTCTTTCTCGGATTACTGAAAACTCTTTAACACAACGTATTGATAATCGCAATCATATATGAAAGTTTTAAAATTTGTATGAAAACTTCTGATTTCACGATATAATCAACTGATCTGTCACGTGACCAAATATAAACTACTTCATATGATAACTGTCCTTGAAAAAAAAACAGACTATCAAATTAGGGACAGAGAAGGGCTACATTATCTATACGTTTAAATTCATGGTCGATAACTTACATATTCAAAGTATATACTAATTAATTTTAGTGATATCTACAATCACTGTCATTAAACGGAGGTGTTCTTGTTGTAATTGAACGAATTATTTGAATATAAATGGTTTTGTCATTTCTATAAATGAAAACTTACCTCTTGTAAAACATTACTTAAAAAACAAACGAATTCAGAGGATAATCATCTTTATAGAAGTAAGCATCAAACAAAAAGTGCTCATATCTCGGATGTTGTCAGGAAATCAGTGGATCTGTTAAGTTTCCATTATCTCATTGCTGAAATCGTTCATCTCTTTGTTTAAGATCAACACAGACTTGTAATAATTTTTCTGGCGCCAACAAAAAACAGATGAACCAACTAACTCATTGTATTAACAAAATGGAATGGAAGTGATAACTGTTTTATTCATGAACCATTTCTTTCTAGAGTAATACATTTTCCAAATCGCTATTCATATAAAGGATGAGTTTATGGGTAATAAATTGTTAAATAATTAAAAATCAACAGAAGAGAATTAAAGTGTCAATATAGCTCACTCGTGGATTCTAAAGTCATTCTATAATCAGAACAAAAAGGTTATAATCAACAGATATGTGGGTATCAATATATAAAATGTTATATAGTCATAGAACAGAAAATTAATTGCTCTGCCAAGTGACCCATTATCAAGTTTTTAATTTTGAATGTTCCAATGTCTCAATGATCAACACAGATTTTCGTTAATTGACATGGCGCCAGTGAAAAAATATATCATCTGCAACATTAGATTAAGGACGTGGGCAGGACCTGATACCTGCTGAATTCTATTTTATGTCAATTCATTTGTTTGATTCATCATTTAATCAAATTAATACTATATATAAAGTGATATTTAGCATTAAAGTGTATTACGTTATCGTGACAAAATTCCAGACATATTCTTAACTTTATTGTGTTCTTTTATTTATAATTTAATTCAATGGATCTTTCTTTATGGCTGTGAGGAAATTAGTTGATCTGTCGAGTGCTTTCAGATAAACACAGGCAAGGGTAAATTGATATGGCACAGGAGAACAGATGTATCTTGTGCGTCATTGGATTAATTACTTGGACGAGAGATTAATTCATAAACTATTTAACTAAAGAATTAGTTGATTAGAATGATTCATTATTGGATGCGATGAATTTATTAGCAAACTATTGTTCTAATCATATATCAATGCGTGATAAGAAGCCTATGTGATATCTTTACATAAAGATGAAAAAGGTTCAGAATTTCTTTCTTTTTTTTCTTAATTATTATTTTGTCTATTAAACATTAAGTATAATGAATCTCCTATCATGGGACTCAGGATGTCAGTTGGTTTGTCCAGTGCCTTTTCGTCACATGCGATAATTGTGATCGTCTCTTGTCTCTGATAAACGCAAATTCTCAAACTGACAAGGCAACAGAGAGCAGATGCATTGGTTGTATCAGTAGATTATCAACTTGCAGACGCTTGTAACTAAGGTACATTATTATATTATAGAGTCACGTGTTACAATTCCAAAATACAGCAGTCACATAATATTATCAAAATCAACATATGGCCTAAAGGCCTTTGAGAGTCTAGATATACATTGAAATAGTGTAGAATGAAATGAATAAATGATGACACTCAAACCAGTACTATCCCAGTCCTAGAAATGTGTCTTAATCGTCAAAGCTTTCGTCACACTCGTGTGGGACAACACCCTATTGGCACTAAGAGTGTCTTTTCCATTCTTTCCACACTTTATGATTTATCAAAAATATGTGATAACCATTTTTTTAAAATATTGATATACTTGAGTAACTGCAATGGACTATAAAAACTAAAGCATTAACTGAATGCTTAGTTTGAGGGATGGAATATGGTCAAAATCAGTATGTTTATGCAAAAAATCACTTCATATCTTTTCTAGTTGTCAACTAGTTCTTTTCTAGTTCTCAAGTCATATATCAAGGTAGAATCTCTGCGTGAAAGTGTTTTAAATGGGAACTGATTATTCAAAGAACAATCTATAAGTTCAACTTTACTTGCAAAATCGACAATCGATGACTATTTCAACACACACAGAATCACCATACACATTTACCTAAATGAATCGTAAGAATATCAGTTACACTCTGATGTGAGAAACATCAGACCACAGGATATTCTCTCGCTTAAATATTGATGATATAAGTTTTTGCGAGTATCGATACCCACAGGACCTTTATCCAACAATGGTTAGTTTAGAGAGTATTCCCTATAACCGATGCATGATATCATGCTGTGTTTTCCCATGTTCTTGAGTTATCTTTAGCAGTATGCTTGGGTTATCTCTCACCATGTTCCTGTGTTCTGGTGCCAATCAGCAGGTCCCCGGATGTTGAGACAAGATGCATTTTTTACGTCCATAGAATAAACAGAACATTCAGATGTATAACTATGCAGGGTTTATTATACTAGATATATCTGATGATAATGAATATACAATTCATCAATCCTTTTTCAACTAAGATGCAGGATTAGTTTAAAGGACATATGGTAAAAGCGGTTACGCATGAAGCATTGAATCTTCTAACATTAGGATTATATGAAAGCAAAGATTCATAAACTTATATTAATAAAATATTTTAGGATATTGTATTCTCTACTTTAATGCAAATACAAACGACATTTCTATCTTATTCAAATAGGACATACACATTCTTATTTCTAACACATTTTCAGTTGTCAATTTCATTGAATGATGTTTCTGATTTCCTTGAGCTCAAAGTTTGATAATAATTCAAACCCTTCAGTGAAGAAATATATCTCATCATTTAGTAATGTATTGAGGATAACCATAACAATTCATACAAGAGTTAACTTTGATAATGATTTATACAAAAGTGGTGTCAAAATTGTAAAAGGAATGTCGACCTTTTTGTTTTTTAAAATTTTAACTCAGAATGAAAAATAACAAAACATGGATAAGGGCGTTATGTTTATAACTTATGAATGCATTGGTCATAAAAATGTATTTAAACATTAACATTAATGTTTCAACAGTTTTATTAATAAATTATGCATACACGTACAATGAAAACATACACAATATGTTCATGTTTTCACAATATGTTCACTAAAGTTCCTTAGAGAAAAAGGCTATGATAAAAATTGAATGTAACCTGAGAACTGTTTGCAAGACTGTATTTTGTCAACAAGGTATTTTTACATCTCACAATAACAACGTAACTGACGTTTGAAGTATCATAATCATAACAATAATTAAGTATCTTAAGCACCAAGGTAAGCATTTAAATGATTAAGAGTAATTAATATTGTAACATGCCGTTTTCATCGAATCAAAAGCATCAAAATTCTTTATTTATCAAATAATTTCTTCTGATAAGGAAATAAAAGAGACATGCAGACTGGATAAGTCTTTGATAAGATCAAACACAGAAGGTCATCGCCTATGGATAATTGCTCTAAAGGTCATACACTCAGTCTCTAGAAATGATATAACATCTATGTTAACAGCACCTTTTAATTGTCTCTGCTTTGCACAGGCAGGAAACCTGGAAATGTAAACCAATAGTAAATTAGCCGCTGTTCATCTATAAAAAGAAATAATAGTAAAGAGCTACATGTTTTACAAAGCGTCTTTTAAAATGTTTCAGACAACAATGAAATGCGTCCTCTATTGTTCCATTTAAATTTATGTGTTTGAGTGCCGTAACTGAACTCTTTAATGACGTAATAACACTAGTCTCAAGCCAACAGATGTAACCCGAATTTTAACTATGATAGTAGGGGCAAAACAATGAATCTATTGAAGTTTAACGAGATCTTCTACCAAAGGTTAATACTAAAAGTCATGAAACGTAAGAGGCATGATATTGTGCAGATTACATTAAGTCCTAATCTTCATACGCGTCATGTTATCTTATATAAAATGATATCAAAAGAACTCATGACTTCTCAACTATTACTACGAAAATAAGAAACCTTTGCCTGACAGACCACTTATCTATTTCAAATCTAGGCAATGAATTTAAACTATCTAACAATCATATATAGATTTATTGTAATGGCATGACGACATAGCATGGTAACCTTGTCCAAAGCCTCATGCAATCTAAATAGAAAATATTAACTCTAACTACGCCCTTTCAATTTTTCTAAAACAAATATAATCTTAATGGATGACGCTACGTTCTGCGTTTTAGCCCTTACTTACTTTTATATATAAATGATAAGGTAGGCGAGTCAAACGCTTCAGTGGTGATTCTAGCGATCCTTTCACAAGAGGATTCTGTTTTTAATTTCCCTTTCTACCCAATATCACATGCGTTTTTCGGATTTAGTCCAGTTTGATCGTGTCAGTACTAATACCCAGAATAAAAACTACAATGCCCAAACGTATCAGAGTATATGAAAAGGAGTATTTCAAAGAGAGGGCAAACGCAGTTCTGGCAACAACAATTAATGATAGAGAGAATTCCTGAAAAAGATTAATAACCAAAAATCTAATTGACTAGGGGTTTAAACTTGTTTGTTAAGCTGTTAGAAATTGAAACTGAACCTCATGGGCGACTTTTAAAAAAAAGAAGTGATATGGGTTAAGGCAAGGTTCCCTTGTTGTTCCCTTGCTATTTCCCTTTGGAAATGAAGAACTTTGGCAACTGCAAAGGAATTATCATAGTTTTAATTTTGGTGCTAAGAATCACATAAGGTCTATTTTTAGAACCTATTTTTTAAAAATCTCTTGGTGAGACCTTTTATATGAAAATATTTTTTATTCACAACAGAATTCATAACAAAGACGAGACAGAAATATCATCGTCATAGATGTAGTGGATATGGGAAAATGGAATTGTTATATGTTTCATAAATGACGTTAAAGACAGGGTCTCTGTCTTTGTCAATTTGATAGAAAAAGCAACTACACCGTTATTCATAAACCTGTTACAATATGACATGGGGAAATAGTTGAACACGTAATTACTAAACTATGGCATAAATAGTTCAGTGAATCAGAGACCTCACGATGGCATGAGAAATTTATGGCAATAAAAAAACATGGTAAGAAATGAATAAACTCACTTAAGGTGGGCGACTTATCATTCATAGGAAGACATTCTTAACCTTTGGAAATCTCTTTGATGATAGACATAGAATGTTATCATGGACCAAATAACCAAAAAGAAATTGGCGTATCAAGATCTTGTTTCTTATCTTGAATAGTAACATTTGGTACGGTAAAGAGCTTTACAGAAAGCTACTCATAAACAAGATTTTCAGTAGTGTGGCAATCGATTTGCTGCTAAACTATTGGCCATTCCGGTTTTTTTATTGATTAAAGTTGTACCATGAGATACCTTTTCTATAATCTGAATTAAATTTTACGTCTTATGCATAATGATCATTATGTGAACCCACATTTTACTGTACATAATTGTGTAACCACATTTATATATTTTCCGTCGCTCTGCATAAACGGACTAAATACCCTCAATCTTGCCTTTCAATTTCGGCCAATCTTCTGAAAGTATACTTAAACCTGAATGGTTGAGCTAAGAATTTAAAAAGAGTAACCAAATATACAATTGCAGTTCTCAAACATATGTGCAACAACAACAAATGGTGACTTCATCTTTTACTATATTTGTTTTCTACATCAGGCCAAAGTCAACTTTAAAAATAAAGAAAATGATAATAATAAACAACACAAATAGTCGACAATAATTTAACTATTAGTGAATTATTTCTTTGTTTCAGAATACGAATGGACTTTCAACAAATTTAAACTGGAAATATCAAAAAGTGTTGGTAGGTGGCATGAGTGTTGATGATTTAGAGTTCTGTTTCTACATGAACGTTGCAATTAACGGAAATTGGGACTGAGATACGCCGCTTACTCATCCCACAGAGTTTACTAAATTCATTTCTTGCCAACGTAACAATGTTACAAGTGGGATGTTTTCTGTGCAAGCCGTAGATAATACTGGATGGTTGCAATTGTACACTTGTACAGTCGCCAAAAGTAAATTTGACATACAAAAAGTAAATGTGACATACAATACGTATCATATCAAGCATATTGGTTGTGTAAGTTCTGTGTGGATTGGAAGGATTAACTGTAGCAAACATTCCTGCCTAATGTTTTCTATTTAAAGGGCAGCTTAAAAATCTAAAATTGCAGGCAATGGCATAGGACTTATAGTTTGTCACCAGTGGACAAGAAAGAGCTTTGTAGAAAGCAAAGATAACTGAAAGATATTGTTAGTATAAACAACTGGTCTGAATGAAATCAATGACAATATAGATTGCATGCCAGTTCGTTTTCATTTGGAAACCAAATGTTTATGCATAGATAATAGATAATAATATCTCATTTCATGTATGACACTTTACACATACACTATACCACAAACGAACGAGATTGTAAATCTATCTGTCACTTTCAGAAGAAAATAGGAATATTACATTAAAAGTTTTCAAAATTAAATTCCACAAAAACAAGCAAATACCAGTACTTTCGCGTAACGTGGAATGCTAAATCATTCATAAATCATTCATAACCTCCCATGTAGCGGCCAAACTCTCATATGAAATTATGATTGTTAACTTTAAACCTATTATTGTCCCGGTACATAAAAGTATACTTTAAAAACTAAAGTCTCATTCATCAGTTTCAAAGGTCACTTTATTTGTAAATTTTGAAGATTGAAAAACCCAAATACTCTCTGTCAGTCAAACGTCAAATGGTAAAACTTGGGTATTGATATTTCAATTATAGACAAAGTAGAGAAGTGGTATGGAATGGTAAATTTTAAAGTATAATTTCTTTTACCTATTTATTTGATGATAAGGCAATAGCGTCATCAGTTTCAAATATATATTAGTCCTTTCAGAATAAATTTTATCTATCTGGACAAAAACACTTTTACTTGGTGACTTCCGTGTATATTTTAATTGCATTTGCTGAGTCTAAATCAAAATTCTATTTCTAAAATCTCCTTAAGGTGAAGAAGCTTGTTATTGAATGAAAAAATTAAGTGTTAAAGACGCAACAATATCGCTGTTAAGGAATGCGGTAAAGATGTAGTTTTCGGGATTGACTGACAAATATGTTGTTAACTGAGGAATAATTAACTGTTCTACATTGAAAATATAGTAACTAAATGTCCACAGTGATTATTTCTAGACATCTAAAAACAATTATCAGAAACATGATTTAAGTTGACAGTCAGTATTGAAACATTGCAGGATTTCTACAGATTTTATTAATAACGTTAATCTGACAAAAACCTTTGAAATAAATATAAAGACATGATAGGAAGTTTCTGTACGATCTTGGTAATATTCTTGTTTTATAATCAATTATGAAATGTGATTTTTTTTATGCCTTTAAGGCTTTATATTTCCATTCTGTTAATGAGATTTTATTTTTTAATGTGTTAATAATAATGATGTGATTGGTCCGACAATGGTGCTTTTTAATTGCAAAGTGTCATTATATTTCGATTTCATGTTTTAAATCATTTAATCTGGATATAAAAATTTGAATCTAAGAAGCAAAGAGTAACCAACAACTGTTAAGAAAATTCTTGAAATTATTCCGCTTCGTTATTTTGATGTGGAGAAAATTGAAGTGAAATTTGGTTGTTATATAAATTTGCAACAAGCTTCAAGGTACTACTAATTTTTTTAATTTAATATAAACTTATACTTAATATCAAAACCTTTTGGCATTACTAATTGTGACACCAATTAAGTTATTAAGTCAAATTAATCTAATTTTAAAGAGAAAGGGAATTCAGTAACATCTAGGATGTACTTGGATTTGCATTAACTCATCAATTGTTAATGTTGTTAATGTTAATAATTGTGTTTCGTGTGCTTTTAAAAACATTAAACAACTGACTTAAGCAAAGAATTCTTAAACTCAGTTTAAAGCGACTCCTTCATAATGAGTAGATATAGAATACTGTGATTAAATATAAGAATTTAAGCTTCAGTTTTCACTTTAATGAAATATTAGATATATTCTTCTTATTCCTGAAATTATGTTTTTCAAAGAAATGTTTAAATTTTAACATTTCTCTTCAATTTTGTTTCTTTAAGAATGTATACAAAAATACTTATTATGCAGTCTGACATTAATTTACAGGTTTTATCATATTTCAATCAAATCGCGACACTATATTTATCATTTCTTTTCTCAGTATTATCCTCTTTTTTAGGAACATCGATAATTAGCCAATGAGATAATGACATAGAGGATAACATTGAATCTTAATAACATGGAACCAAATTGGCACCTTGTCTTAACCAGTCGCCTGTTAATATCGGTATTCAAATGGAATGATATAATGAGACGGATGACAATGAAAACACCTAATCAAAAAGGGGAAATAATGGCACCTTGACAGCAAACCATATATCTTTAACCGAATTTTTTCTTGACAGATAATCAACGTGTCAATTCAATCTGACTAGTACAATAAATTGTTTGTAAAACAAAAGAACGTGATGAAATATTTTGAAAAATATAATTGCTTTCTTGAAAATTTTGAATTATTTAATCTGAAAAACTAAAAACATTGAAGAGGTCAGATCACTGCTTTAGAATAAAACAAACTGCACAAACTAATGTTGTTTTTCCATATGGCAGAAGACGTTAGGACTTGAATGCTTGAGGTACAATTTTCAACATATACACGTGTATGTTACATCACGGTATTAAATAATAAAAGATAGGTTTAAACAATTTTGTTCCAGATTCTTTGAGTGGCATTTTAGAAGTTGAATTGACGATATTGAAAAGTTCTAGTAATAAATGTATAACATTACTAGTATTTTCGACATATTCACCTTTTCGTTATGAATGATTTTGTTTCTGCATTGAAAATACATTTCATGTGTTTTATAACTGAGTTAACTGAAGAGAGCGATCATTTATTTACTGAAAAATGAATTTATGTTGTGGGTCGTCGGTTTTTATTATAAAATTGAAAAGTTCCCTAACCATATCATCCTGACGAATAACTTTGATATGGATATAGGTTTACTTTTAATGTCGTAACTGATATTTCTTAAGATGAATTGGTAACAAATATGTGTCTGTTTTAATTTGGAAATGTTTCTTTTGTATCAATTAAAATCTTGAGCATCACGTTGTAATTTGTATCTGTTAAGAAAGAAGACCAAAGAAACTCGTTTTTGATAGGTTGAAAGCCGACTTCCTGCCCTTCTTTTAATGGTCCGTTCAAGTAATTCTCTAGATGTATTGCCGGATCATAACATCTTGTTTGAATTATATTGGATTGCAACCACAGCACTTCTAATAACGTCATATGACAATATAAGAGCGCAACATGACATATTATCACTCATAATGACTGCAAATATTCTACATATGTCAAGCATGGCGACGGAAGGTCTGGTGATGTCATCGTGATAGATCACCATTGTTTGCTTGGTTCTTTTATCTGAGGCTTGAAATGATAAATAGAATACAAATATAAAACAGATAATAGTCAGATACAAGCTGTTACGAAGTGGCAGGTTACAAATAATACGAAATTTATAAAAGGTTATTATTGTTTTAAAGCGCGAACAACGCTGAAATACATTGTACATACATCAATTGAAATTTGCTTCATGAAACAGCTGCTCAATTATAAGTCATTACTTCTTTACAACAGAGGATAGTTTTCTTCTTTAATCAGTTTCTCTTGACTTGAAAACAGTTGATTATTCTATGACGTCAGTTGCTTCTTTATTTGCAATCAGTATATATTAAATGTATTGCCTCTGGACTAACATCACTTTCATATACAATGAGTGTAAAATCAGTTTAATAAATTATCATTTCTAATGTTTCTACATTCATGACCAGTTTGAATAAATAGTAAGCAGGGATATTGTGATTTAATATTTTGAAATGCTTCTGCATGAACTTGAATTGATGAGAGACATTAGCAAATTAATTCACTTTCTATTTCATGTTTTTACTCCCTTTATACTTTACTGTTTTTATTCAACGTAGAACCTTTATTGGTTAAAATTTAATGTATTTAGTTCCTATAAATGTGTATTAGCACGACAATATAATGGGTGGAGTCAGACATAGGTATTTTGAGGGAAGAAGATTGTTATGCATGTATGTATTCATGGTGATGTTAGCATGTGTAAATAACAATAGCGTACAAATAGGTCAAATGATAATATTCACTAGAACTGTGTTTGATTCAAGCCTGATATAGTTCAATCAATATGTCAAAATATAATTTTTTACTTGAAAAACAGGCAATAGATCCTGAATTAATTAACTGAAATTGTATCGAGAGAGTTGTGTCTTACTTACATTCTTCGGAACAGTGTTGAATAAACAGATTGTTCCCTTGACAGAATAAGTAATGAAACACGAAATCGTTTCCAAATTATCACAAGTGGAAGATTCATGTGCCATGTTGAAAAATTCTTGTTTAAGCAATCACATAACTTGTAGAATCATATAATGTACTCCCCAAAATATTAAACATTAATTAAAACAACGAAATTCTGAACTTTTAGGCACATATTGACATTTTGACTCTAGTTTTCTTCATGTTGTAACACTTAGTGATAATTTGATGGAAATAGCAATCCTATTTGACAAGTAATTATTATGTGGTTGTCAAGATGAAATTAATTTGTGCAAATTTTTGATGACTTCGGGAAAAGTAATTTGAAAATATTTAATGAAAATTCGCCCAGTCCATTTCGTTGTCAATAATGCAACTTTCAATGTTTATTCAAATTGATCAAACATTTTTTAAGAGAATAAAAAAGAAATTATTATTTGACATTCTATTATCAGAGGTCACAACAATTCACTTTGGCTTCGAGGATCCAGGGTGCAAAAAAAGATTCCTAAATATTTTTAGAAGGCTTTTGATAATTTTGCTGATGAATGTATATTCACAATTCCGGGGGCGGGGGCGGGGGCGGGGGCGAAACATAGAAATGAAACTGTTTTTAGTGGGAAATAGAACAATGTATACAATGATGCTGTTAAATCTATAACTATTACACTTGGAATAAAAACATCAAAATAACATTAAAAATTTTGAATATGGAATATACAACGTGTGTTCAGGTCAAGTCGGTTTGGTAATTGATTGTTTTATATTCATCCTTTATCATGGAGCTTTATGGACAACAATTAATTTTTAAGTACTTTTTTTATTTGTATTTGAGTCCAAACAGGATTACTTTTGTCAGTTCCATGACTCTGGACAAAGAATCAAAATGAACGGTGCTGATGCAATCTGTAGCATGTACTGCACATGAGCTGTAATATATAATCACTTAAATATAATATCTAATTGAAAGCATTGGAGTGACCAGTTCTTATCATATCTTATCTGACTATGAAATGAATGACTAGAATTTACTACTTTCATTATGTCCCTATTGCGATTTCTGACTTTTTTGTAAATTTGCACAGTTACTTAAGCAATGCAAGTACAAGGAACAAAAAATGAACACCCAAATTTTTTTTATTTCTAAAATTAGTGCGGTTTAATATTACTTCTTTGAAGCCTTTTGTGAGTAAACGTTCATGAATTTCTCATGTAAATCTCAAGGAAATTTCCCCCTCATATGAAAAGGAGTGTTTTGGTCTTAAGAAAAAGTCTACAGAGAGAGATGCATACTTATTAAGTTAACATCTTATAAAACAAACTCATCAATAATTTTTTTTATTATAATCAAAACTGCATATTGTTTCTAAAAATCACATCAATGTACAAACGAATTAAAGAAAAAAATTCCCTTTTATATAGTATCTTGAAAGAAAAACCCCTTAACAAACTGAAGTAAAACTCCTTCAAATAATACATGGCACGAAAAGTTCAACGAGGCACAACAATAATGAATAATTGTCATATGGTCGTTTTCAAGTAATTTTAACATCTTTTGCAAATGTAAAAAGCCAACCCACTTTAGCATGAGGTTTCTGTCATGGTTTACCTTGTATAACTAACCTTAGAGCTTGACCAATCTTCACACAAGAAAAACAAAACAACATTTATTCCATACAACAAAATCCCCTACATTTAACACAAAAACAACAACTCACAATTACAATGGCATGCCATGAAACAAAAACTACAAAAAATTCAATTGATTTCACATTAGTTGCCCTCAGGTCACGGCGACATCAGGTCAATCGTAAAGGTCACAGTTCAAAAATTCACCCACAGGTTGCCTCCACCAGCAAGATTACAGATACAGGATCGCTCATCTGGTGCAGCTTTAACATCCTATAAATAGTAATTGTTTAATACACTTTACTTTCCGGCAATAAAGCATCATTTTACAAAATCATAGCAAAACTACAACAACATACACAAATACTAACATCAACATTGTCATTTATAACATTCACATTTTATCTGGAAACTTCAGACAAAATAATGACAACGTTCCAATTCTTTCAACATTACAGTTTTTAAGTTCATTTTCAATCAAAGTCAATATCACAAAGACAAGATAACAATACTCACAAAACTGCACCCCATGACCTCACATTGGCAACTGCACTGATTCACACAGACTCAGTCACCTTTATAGTGGTTCTGCATGCTTCTCACGCAAATCATGCTCATCACACAGGGCAAGGTGTTCGCCTGCTCTTACCTAAATTCTGGGTTCTACTGGATACGTTCAGTAATTGATACATTAAATGAACCAACCTGACAGTTTCAAGTAGGACTATCAGTCTTTATGGTCTTTTCTTTTCTTTTCATAGATTCAAACAAGCAGAGGCCGGCTAAACTATCAAACATCGCTTATTGGCTGGAGTGTGTTGGAGCAGTATTTAGTTCAGACACACAGCTGGGTAAGAGTGGAAGATACGTAAGAGATAGATTTGAACTGCTTCATCTAATTTGTGTTTAAATGATCAAATTGTAAGGTTCATTTTAAATTTTAACCTGCAAAATTAACAATCCTGCCCAAAATCAAAGAAGGCTTTATCACCTGGTTAACCTCGTTTGCAATTTCAATCAAAATTGTTTTTAATCATACCAAAGGCAAAGTATGATTTTGGAATATACGTTGAGATTTATATCAGTGAATATAAACTTGGGAGTGGAAAGTACTGAAATCAAGTTCAAACCATCAGGCACTAAAGAGCAGATGAGATTCATAAAGAGAGAACAAATGAAACGTCAAAAAGGCGACTAACAGTAAGATAAAGTGATGAAATGAAAATGATAATGACTTCAGAATATATCATGATATTTCCTGCAATCGGTTTTCAAGTGGCACATGTGTCTTATATTGTTGGCTACCCAGCGATGATAATCTCGGTAACACACTTAGTTCTTATACATTTTTATAGACTAGCTAGAGATAATGATTGCTTCTCCAGTTTTCGAATTGATTTCAATTAGAACACTCGAATGAATCAAAACAGTTGAAAGACGTTAATGCATCTGTGTTACATTTAAAAACAAAAACGAATTGACTTCAGAATTACCCGTTTCAGTGAAAAAAAGTAAAACTTCTTTATCAATGACACACTTAAAAGGCACAATTGCACACGATTTGAACCTTTTCTGATTAAAATAGGTACTAAAACCTTCAGCGATAGTATTAAATCATTATTTTTCTGTCAGAATTTGAATTTAAACGGTCATTTACTTAATACAACGTTTAGTAGGCCTTACACTACTTTGTCTCCTAATATTGCCTTGTCTCCATATTGAATATTACACTTTCTCTATAAATGAGAACAATATTGTAGAAAGTTTTGATTAATTCGCAACAAATTTAATTAAATGTTTCAATTCCCGATCCATGAGTCGAAGATGCTTCTTGTCGAACGTAATATAGCTCAAATATGGTTATTAGGTGTAAAAAGTAAAAGGTCCTAAAACATCTCTGAAAATCGATACGTCATCAGTGTCTTATTAAAAGAAACTACTGACAAAGAAAGTTTGTACTCCATTACCGTGCAGGAAATGATCTCAAAACAAGAATTGATTTTCCACTTTAAAAAGGAAAATGATCACTTTCTTCCGTTTACAAAATGATAAAATACATCCAGAATTAGAGTTACATTCTCCAAACGGAATACTTGTCAAATACATCATTGTAAACCAGATTAGGGAAGGTGTAAAAACAGCTAAACATGATTGTAGACGGAGGAGTTGCGTGACTTCTCCGTAATGGATACAACAGATATGCTGCATTTCCTTGGCAAATAAAGGGCGTCCTTATTTGGTGTTAATATGCAATCCTTGAAACTTTAGATTTCAAAATGAAGTTGCAAGTCGAGCTGTTACAGTATAATACTATTCATTTACTGACCATGCGATACTTTGCGTTTTTGGGGTCGGGATAGCGCAGTGATTAGCGAGTTCAGCTTCGGATCATGAGGTCCGGGGTTCGAATCCCGCTAGTGGCTCGGCAACTTTGTATGCAGTAGAGAACTGTTCTGCACGCAGTAAGGTTTGGGGGCAATGCTTCACTGAATTTCAGCACAGTACCACCCATGGTTAGCTAGTTCCAGCCGATGCTCGCAGGTTTCACAGCAATGCATAGCCACATTGGTGTGCGGTCTTTCTCCCTGCAATAATACAGCCGCGATATAAGTCAAATACTTTTGAAAGCGGCGTTAAACCCCATATCACTTCACCTCACCTTTGTGTTTTGCATTATTTGGTGTATGATTATCAGTACGTTGATGGGTGGGGTTTTTTCATAGCAATCAATTCATATTTTAAAACTTGTTTAATAGAATGTCATTTTCATAAAGTAATTAGTAACAAAGTTGAGGTGTTCCATAATCGTTTCCAGCTTTCATAAAACTTATTCTTAACTGTGGTATTCGAATGTTACGTTTTCAGCTCATTGGCAACAACTTTATTATAAGCGATTTCTTAGGAGGCCACATATCGTTTAATTCCCGTTCTTTGTTAAGAGAATTGAACATTCAGTGCGTGATTCAATTATTACATGATAAGTCAAAGTGTTTCCTTTTCCAGATGTGCGACATTTTCAAATATTTGACTGTGATATTGCTAAAACTAAGATATCCACTTTACATTTTCCTTCGCCCAAAAAAATGAATAGTAAAATGAAGATAACAGCATAAACTTGCTTCATTTCTTGATACATATTTCTCATAACTATCTTAGGCACTTATCAAACTTATCAACTTGATTTGTATTTGGTCGTTTTTTATAAATGTCACATAAAAAGGCAATATAGTGTTTCATAAAATGCAAGGTAGCTTCAGACAGTTAGACAATAAATATTTGACAGAAACGAGAACCAACTTTTACGTGAAATAATGCACTTGAATATTTAATGTTATCTTTTCTAAATATAACGTTGTAAGCTTTTACAATTTCGACCCATAATGTTTTGAAATTTTTAGACTTTTTAAATGTATAAACTAGAAATGTTTAATTCCTGAAACATAGAAATATTTATATCTCATGTTTTGTATTCATTATAGAGAAATGATGATTCAGCAGACTCGTCTTGTGGTTAAAGCATTATATAAGTTACAAATACAAAAGCAATAGAAGTTTTTTGACAATGCAGTCTTTTTACTGTCTCTTCAATGTCATTCATAGTGTCGAGTCACTGGGTGTTTTGACATAGTCAACATGATGAATTTGAAAAATATGCGACTTTTAAGTGACAAGTTGAGTGAAATTGTTCCTCAGGTTAAGAATTTACTTCAAACTTATTCAGTGTAAAGTTCTTTTAAGAAACTCTTAGAGACTAGTTGAGATTAAACTATTGAGTACATATGTCTTTCTGACACTGTAATTCAATGTGCAATGTATTGATCATAATTAATCAATTTATCTGCAATCTTATTAAAACTAGATGTAATGATTCGTCAATACGGACTTCGGGGCGTATTATATTACAACTATGTTTTAACTGATTGATCACTTTGGTTTAACGTGTCACAGAGGTGACTTACGTCATAAAATCAAAAATGATTAAAAAGAACATAGAATATTTTAAATGGTTAAAGACAGTTTTGTGTTTATTGTTTTGTGTTTCCATGTATGGCATTGACCTTGTTTTATCCCATGATGATTCATTACATGTAGAACATTATTGAAACTTCTAAGAGATTCCATCAATGAATCATGCTAACTGTCCAACCTGTGTTATTCATGTAGTTGAATTATTGACATAAGATAATGCAAAGCGTTGAATTGTTACCATTATTACCCATATGGTTAAACATGAGAGGAAATATTTTTGATATGTGCATTAATCACTGCTGCCTAGCAACGATGTGAGGTCTCGTCTCTGACAGGTATGAAATGATTGCACTTGCTCTTGCTCTTGCCCGGGTATTACAAAAATTCTTTCTCGTTTGGTAAAGGTCTTATGACACCCATTCTCAGGTGAAAATCTCTATAAATGTTAACCATTGATTGAAATCTGCTACATTCACTTCAAATGAGAATAAGAAAATGTCTGTATGATAAAATCATACCTCTTTCATGCGATGAATAATAAAGGAGTTAACTTATTCTCTCGAACATAGTATCCGTTCACATTAATTGAGTTGTCAGAAAACTCCCGCTTTCCGGAATTCCATATCTTAATGCGATACTGATTCAATAAGTTAACCCAAAACATTCTCCTCGCCCATTTATTTACCTACTCATAAAAGCAATTAATCGTTTTTAATTACGTAATGTAATCCGTACTGATTGATGGAAATATTTCATAACTTTGATTAAGATTGCAATGAATGCTCATTGGATTCAATATGTTGAAGTATAAATAATGATAATTCTTTATTACTTTCCTCGAGAAACGTCTATGAGAGCAGATATGTATTATGTTTGATGTAATATTGTCTATCAAGAAGAAGTCTCTTTCTGTAAGTAACTCAGTATACATTAGTTAGTTGATTAGTGTATATATCGATCACACATGCATGTTGGTTTGAGACGTCATCAATCAGTATGGAGGTACAAAAGGGGTTGAAGATTTCTCATCATATCTTTCTAGAACTTTTAAAGCAAAGCATTCCGAAAAGGGTCGTGTGCGGAATGATTTGTAAATTATAACGTATAATATTAAGAAATACTTAGTGTGTATGATGATTTACAATAAATGATATTCAAGAGTACCAAAAAACATTGGTAGGAAGGCCGCGAATGAAGATATACACACTTTGTTCCCCCTCCCCTCCCACCTCCAACCCAGTGTAACTTTTCCCTATGGCACACCAGTTTAAAACAGTCTTTGGGATTAATACATTTGCTGTCTGATCATTGCCATTTATGGGGAGATGATGGTTAGTGGACAACATGATATAATCATATTGAAAAATTCAGATGACAAATCATCCATGAAAACAGATAAGATTATAAAGTGAATCATTTTACGGCGTGTCTATTGGACATTATGCATTTGTACGTACATGTCCTTGTTTTGTTTTAAGGGTTTAGCGTTTATATAAGAATATCAGGAGCCAAGGTTCAGAGCAAAAATAACAAAAAGGCATGATGTTTTATGCTAGAACTACGGAGTTCAAAAGAGTACAAATGCAATCAATTTAAAGTACATTGATATTATGTTTTGTGAAAACGTGTGTTCAATATGATATGGATACAAGAAAAACGTGTACATGACTGTGGTGATACGGAGATAGGAGGTGAGGTGAGGGAAGGTAAGGTGAGGTGAGGTGATATGGGGTTTAAGGCTTTCAAGAGTATTTCACTTATATTGCGGCCGCTAGTATTATTTCAGGGAGAAAGCCCGCAACACCATTGTGGCTATGCTTTGCGGTGAAATCCATGGACAAACCATTTCGGTCCTCACCGTAAAAACATCCACTTTTTCACATTAACCACACTAACCCTAAACAAATATCTTTCTTTCGGAGATTTCCATTCTTTGAATGTTCAGAGCGAGGTTACCCTGACATCTAATATTGCACTTACAATGAACATGTCTCTTTCTCGGATTACTTGAAGCTCATTAACACAATCGTAATCAAATTTGACTGTTTTTAATTGTAAAAAAATACAGCTTAATCTTACAAATTAATCAATTGCTAAGTCAAGCTCCCAAATATGAATTACTTTATATGATAACTGAATTTGATAATAAAAGACTAGGGAAGACCAAATTAGGGACAAAGAACGACCACAACAACTTTACGCTTGCATTTATGCTTTATAGCTTATATATACAAAGTATATATTTTTAGTTCTATGTCCATGTATTTTATTAGCTCAATATTTTGTTATCAAACGTTATCAGTTCTTGTTATTGTTGAACAAATGATAAATGATTTGATTATAAGTGGTAGTTGAATATAAGTGGTAGTTTTGACAAATCTCTAAATGACAGGTTACATCCTTTAACTATTATTTTGCTCCTTTATTTTCAACTTATCGAATACAGCGGATAACAATCTTTATAGAAGTAATCATCAAACATAAAGTGCTCATATTTCGGGTGTTGACAGGAAATCAGTGGATCTGTTAAGTTTCCATTATCACATTGCTGAAATCGTTCATCTCTTTGTTTAAGATCAACACAGACTTGTAATAATTGTTCTGGCGCCAACAAAAAACAGATGAACCAACTAACCAATTGTATTAACAAAATGGACGGGAAGTGATAACTATTTTATTCATGAACCATTTTTTCTAGAGTAATGAATTATCTTAATCGCGATTCATATTTTTTAAAATGAATATTTTATAAAGATATGTAGGTATCAATATAGAAACGTCTCGATCGTCATAGATCAGAAATTCAGTTGCTCTGTAAAGTTGCCCATTATCAAGTTGCTATTATTGTGACCGTCCCAATGTCTCAATGATCAAACCAGACTATAGTTAATTGATATGGCGCCAGGGAGAAGATACACCATCTGCATCATTAGATTAACGACGTGAATAGGACATGATACCTGTTTAATTCCTCTTTTCTTTTATATGTATGATTCATCTCATTTAATCAAAAGAATCTTTTTCGCAAATCAGGCATTATTTATATAGCACAAGGGAATTCTAGCTTTTAGAAAATTATCAAATTTACGTGACAAAATATCAGATATATTTTCTCTCTTTTTTTTTTTGCTGTTTGATTTCTATTGTAGTAGAATTGATCCTTTATCGTGGTAATAAGGAAATCAGTTGATCTGTCGAGTGCCTCATTATCACGTTATTATGATAGGCATCTTACTTTGTCTCAGATAAACACAGACTAGGGTAAATTGATATGGTGCCAGAGAACAGATATATATTAGGTGCATCGTTGGATTAACAACTTGGACGGAAAGTGATATCTGTTTTATTCATTAATATTTCAACCAGAGAATAAATCAATTTGAATGATTGATCGTAACATCGGGGGAATTAATTGAAAATTCATTCTTAAATGTTGTATCATTTGATATTGCAAAATTGAGAATCACTTGATAAATTAGAATTTGTTTTTATTTTCTTAAATTTTATTTCATATCTATCATTAAATATGATAAATATCCGATGTTGGTCACAAGAAAATCAGTTGATCTGTCAAGTGCCCCATCATCACATTAAAATGGTTGTGAGCGTCTTTTGTCTCCGAAACACAGACTCTTAAATTGAAATGGCACAAAGAACAGATTCATTGGTTGTATCAGTAGCAGCAACTGGTAACAGGTAGGATATTATTATATCAAAGAGTGAGAGGTTCCAGTTCCAATCAATTGCAGTTATATAACATTATCAAAATGGCATGCGTCCTATAAGCATATGATACACTAGATATATATTTTTTAAAAGTGTAGAATGAAATAAATCAAATAATGTTAAAACAAAATTTATCAAAAATAAAAATCCATTTCACATCAATGAATAAATCTCACACTGATAACTTCACAGTCAGAATTTGTCTGAATTGCCGAAGCTTTCTTTACACTGATGTGGCTATACGCGACCTTGGTGAGACTGTCCTATCCATTCCTTTCAAACTTTATGAGTTATTCAAAATATTGTATTACTATTTTATCATTATGTAATATTGAAATACTTATGTTTCTCACATAGAATATTAGAACTGACAAATTCGCTGAAAGCTTATTTTGAGGAGTGGAATGGCCAAAATCAATCGGAATACGTATGGAAATAGTCATACGTCAAGTTTTATCTCTGCATGCACTACCTTTTAATTACAGACAACCGACAACCATTTACTCACTAAGACTTCATGACACATTTTACCCACGAATTAACATGATACATATAAATCTATGACAATGTGACCAATGTCAGACAATATTTCATTAAGCAGTATTCTCTCGCTATAAGTTCTTGAAAGATATGTAAATACATGCATCCTTATAATGATTAATATCGGACCCATGTTATCCATGTTTTGTTTAGGGAGTATTCCCCTCAACCAGTGCATGATAACATGCTGTGTTTCCTCTATGTTCTTGAGTTATCTTTAGCAGTATTTATGGGCTATCTCTCACCATGTTCCTGTGTTCTGGTGCCAATCAGCAGGACCCCGGATGTAGAGACAAGATGCATTTTTGATACGTCCATAGAATAAACAGAACATCGGGATGTATATTTATGTAGAGTTATAATACTAGATATATCTGATGAAAATGAATATACAATTTATACAGTCCTTTATCACGTAAGGCAGTGTTATTTTAAGCTATGCTAGGATCCGGAATATGATTCGGAGGGAAATATTATAAAAGTTGATGAGCATGAACAATTGAGTTTTCTAGTATAAATAAAAAATGCAATCAGATCTATATAAAGAATATCACCGAAATGTATTTTGAACGTTTATTCTTTAAAACAAATGCAAACCACGGAAAAAGTATTTAACACAGGACATACGCCTTATTTGTCTATCATCTCATTTGTTAAGCGCTATGAGATTCAATAATATTTCTGATAACCATCAAGCTTTAGTCTAACGATAGAATTCTTCACTAAATTCTTCCCTAAATTCTTCACTAAAAAGAAATTGTCCTATCATTTAGTAATAAGACGATAACTATAACATTCATAGAGTCAATGAAATAAAAAAAAACATCGGAATATTGCAATGAACATCAAATGTTATTTTTCATATCAAAATAATTTCTCAAGTGTTTCATTCATATGAATAGATGTGATATTATATATAATAACAAATAGCAACATATTTAATCAAAGCCCTGAAAGATTAAGCAATATTTAACTTTGAACGTTGGCTTAAAACTGTTTGCATGACGTCATGTTGTCATCTTATCAATTTTACATATAAGAATAACGACATAATTGGCGTTCATGGTATATAAGTATAAAAAAATAAAATCAAACAATTAAACGGTGTAAATTAATTACTATAAGTATATGACGTTTACATTACTGAAAAGAATAAAAATACATCATTATCAAATCATTTCTTCCTTTAAGGAAACTAAAGAGACAGTCAGTCTGTGCTTCCCTTTAATAAGATCAAATATGGAAGGTCATCGCGCGTGAATAATTGATTTATAGGTCATATTATAGTCACTTGATCTTATTAATGGAAAGGCAAAACATATGCAAATGACATGAAGACAATGACACGAAGAAAGTTATCTTAGAACTTAAGCTTCGAGCGATAACTCTTCACCGTTATGACGTCATGTTACACTGGTCGGATTCACATTATAAGAATAATCAACAAGATGCGAGGAATTACGGTTTATCTGTAATTATCAGGGTAAGAATTGATGATAACACTGTAGACATTTAAAATAGTATTATATTCAATGGTCAACTGCAGAAACTGCGTTTCGAATTAATTAGTGCTCCCATAAGTGTGAGCAATATACCTAACAAAATTTTGATAGCAAACATTATACCACGGTCACGTATGGTTAGAATTGCTTAAATTCACTGTAAATATTGTAGACTATAAAGTAAAATTTAGAAACTGGTTAAATGGTCTAATGATTCAGAAATGTTAGTGTTTTGAAAGTTGATGATGAAAAGAAAACCCCAATGATAAAATGAAAAAACTAGTGTTCTAATAACGAGTACGGCCTTCAACGGCTTGACAACGTCCGGTCATACTGTCAATGAGAACCCTGATCCTTGCAATGGGAATGTTGTTCCATTCTTCGAGTTCTACTAGACTTGTTAGTTGTGCGATCTGAAACATGTTCCAAACATGCTCGATAGGGTTGAGGTGAGGCGTACTCGCGGGCAAGTTCCTGCTGACTATTTTTTCCTGCTAAAAGCAGAAGATCATGATCCAAATGTGATTGGGGTTGGGGATCTCATCCATCATGATGAAGTCAGGGCCAACAACACCAGTATTGTCTCATTCACTCATTGACGATTTGATCCTAGTACCAAAACCCCGTCATCGTGCCTCTCTCTCCACATTACTATAGTCGTTATTCCTCTCCAGACCATTAATGATCCGCTACCATAAAGCTTGTGTTCACTGATGAAGGCATCACTAAATCGCTCACGTTCTCTTTGCCACAACCACTGCCTCCTGTCAGAAAAGTCCAAGCAATATCAGGATTCATCAGTAATGAGAACTTGGGCCCAATCGGTATGTGTCCAAGGTACAATTCAAACGTTTCAGTTTATGACGTATGGTCATTAGGATGCCAACACATGCCCTTCTAGAGCAGAGGCCGGCATTATATAAACGATTCCGTATCGTTTAAGTTGTTAAGTTAAACTTTACATATACGTTAGGAAGGTCATTTCATATTCTGGTGGCTGTCCAGAAAGGATGATTTCGTGCACGAAGTGAGACTTAGTGGTCCTACCTTTGTGGAGTCGACCTCTGACGACCATCATTATTGCATTAGCATGACGTTGTGAGAAGTCAGAGTTAAGCATAGACTAACATATAGTCTCTGAAATAATTATTTCACCGAAAATGTATTTTTCAATATTTGGTATGAAATAATATTTTAAAAAGGAGTCCTGTACAATACTTAATTTCAGGCTGAGGCAACTAGATTTGCCAACATTTTCTAGACTTAAGAAGGCTCCTTTCATATTTTGCCATGGGGTCTGGTTAATAGACTAAGTTAAGCATTCCGATGCATCTACCCGATTGCATCATACATTATATAATGTGCATTAGTGACAGATCCCTCTCCATTTGTGAATATTCCTGTTAACAAAATTCAATTCCGGAACCTTTCAAAGAGTGACGTACATATTAATCCTACAACACGACAGATCTTCTCTCTGACATATGACATTCTTACAACTGTTAACATCGAAGTGATAATCTTCACGTTCAATCTGCAACTCCAAGGACGTAAGAAAATGTCAGACAAAAATTCAAGTAACAATAAACAAGATCATTCCAAAAAAGTTATTTTTGACATTAATGAGATAACTGTATATACGAGTAAACCACGCTCCGATCTTTTGATCCGGGGTACGTAATTGTATAGTGGGGGCTATAATGTGCTAAGCAGACCAAACAAAGGCGTAATTATACGTATAAAGTTTGAGCAGTTACTCAAAACCAAGAATACGCCATGCGTGTCGTTTATCAAGATCTGCTTGCGATCGGACTTCGCTGCCATTGTTCAAACTTCTTTCACGCTGTCAAAAAAAGTAAGATGGCCGCTCCCTGTCACTGGCTATCGCATTGTCTCGCGATATCAGATTTTGGCGAGATTTATGCGCTACACAAACAGTATATAATTTCTATGTCCCTTTTGACCAATTTTCGTCTACATCGTCCAAATTAGCCTTCGACAGTGTAAGAAGATTAAAGAGCTTTGTCCTGATATGTTGAACGTCGCAATTACCCACTTCGACCCATAGTGCTAGAATGGTTCATGTACGTTTCTCACGCACGCCATTTAGAGCTTCATTCTATGTTACGGTGTTATTAATTTGAGCTGGTCACACTAATTAAAAGTACAATCAGGGCGGTGTATTTCTGTGGATTGGAGTTCGAGAAGTTACGTTTGTTAATGCATTATGTTGTCTATAAGAAAATCCTTTAAAATTTTCCCTTTTTTATTTTAGGCATAACACGGATTATTGCAACGCAGTGATTTATAGCTCCATTTGGCGAATAACTCAATGGTATTATCCCTATAAAACAAATCAAACATTTGATAAATAACGAATCGTTATCAATACGCGAGATTTAAAAGTGCTTCGTTTATATTCTTATTCAGTTCTTGCATTTCTTGAGCCGTCGGAAATTCGTGTCAAAAGTTTTGAACTGTTCAAATGTGTGTCCACGAACTTCCGATTGAAAAAGATCTAACGATTTCGTAATCGATTCTACGGCATCGGGTCTGAGTCAAAATCGATTATTTGGTATGCGCATATAAGCATTTTTTACTCACACGGAGGTTCGCGAAACCGTCCTTCGACAAAGTGTCATCAACGGATCTGTAACAAAAGTTAAAGAACTATCTATGATTTGATTACGGATCCCGACAATCAATCCAGAAAAATCTACGATTGCAGGCACACTGCAGTAGACAATGAGTTAAATATCCAGGTGAGGTAAGGGAAATGAAAAGGCTTACTTTATGACTTTCAAATTTTGTAACATAATACAACACAACACTCTTCGGTTAAAGATAAATATCTGCTGACTGGTGTGCAATCATCGACTCCTAGGATCAGCAATATGAGAAGGGATAAAAAAACCTATCTTGTTCAACAAATCTCACGAATTCAAAATAGACTCATATTTACGTCTATCTAACTTGATTCGTACTAGCAATCTTCGCACCCTCGATATGTCCTCATCTTATATAGTCTTAAAAATAAATTCCCATTGGTGGAATCGTGATATTATTGATTGTAGCTAAATTCCACGAATACGTCAAACGGACCTAAATCGTACTAGCATCGTAACTAAATCGTGGTGCATCACGGATTGCATCAGAACATTTGCAAAATTAAGACATAATTAAGCCTTATTTTATTTGACTATGTTTTCAACACTATATAGGTTGCATGAGAGCTAATTAGATTCGTCATGTCCAGTATTAGTGTTGTTAACAATTGTGATCATCTTGCTGCTTGACTAGTCTTGTGGTTAAAACTTTTCACCTAGAACACGTGTCTCTTTATATTAGTATTGCCTCTGCGAGGTGAGGTGATTTACGCCCCTATCAAGAGAATTTCACTTATATAACCGGTGCTAGTATTATTGCAGGGAGAAAGCCCGCAACACTATTGTGGCTTTGCATTGCGGTGAAACCAGAGAGGATTGAATGGAACTAGCGAACCATGGGTGGTAGATGGCTAAAATTCATTGAAACATTGCACCAAAATTTAACTGCATGTAGGACAGTGTTGGATCTGTATCTAAATTAATCTATCATACTGTTCGATTCAATGTTCAATATACTCAACTAAATTGAGTTTTTGGTTGACTGTAACAAATGGCTCGTTTATGAGGTCCAACTGCTTTTGTCTTTATGTAGTTCCTTGTCACGTCTGTCGTAATCATAACTATGTACATATTTGTGTACATCGTTTGTTTTGATTTTGTGCAAATAAGCCTCTAAAATCAACAAAATATCGTAATGAGAATAGTATTTTATCATCACAGACTAAAGGTCCACCTATACGTAAAACTTGTATATGACTGTAAATAAAACTTTGAGAGTCATGTGAGCGGGCTGAGAGATGATTCATTTGAAATGATCGAAACGTTTCCACGGCTATCATAATTTTTCTTTGACAAAATATTGGCCTCTGATTCTGAGTAAAGTTAGGTTCGCTGCTTTAGTTGAAAATATACCATTCCTACCCTTGGTATATGGTTTTTCAGTATACATTTTGATATCCCTAAGATTGGCCATATCAACCAAAAACTCTTCCTCCTTCTAATAATGTCAAATAAGAAGCTGTTACAACCCCATATTTTATGTTTGCATTCCATTATTTTCGAGGTTGTCGGTGATATTTTACAGCCGCTTCTCGGACTCGTAACTTTTCCTTTTATCTTAAAGGGTGGTCTTAAATAGCATGTAACCGATTTATAAAAGTGCCTGGGATATAACCTTTGTGCTGAAAATCGATCTAATAGTAAAGATTTTAGTCTTTAAAACTTGCTTTCTAAATACTTGCAACTTAATTCAGCTAAAAATAAAATTTGTTTCTATAGAAACATTCAATAATAATAAAACACAGAATTGCAAAAAATAAATTGTATTTTGCATGAAAATAATTAAGTAGTTTTTTCATTTGAATTAATTCAAAGTGGAGGTTGATTTCATTGAGTCATTGTTAATAACGAAGACCAAACAGACATTGATAACATTAGGTTGTAAACATATCCTCAAAGTAACAGAAATACAAGATGCTGGACTATATTGCAGTTGTATTTTGGATCTGTAATGGATGAACAAATTATGGCAAATAATTACTGACAAACCATTCTTACATACACATTTACAGGAATTTTTTACAGAGAAACTATTAAGGATAGGTCTATGGCACAAAATGGTTCCTTGGAATATTCAGGAAAGAACTAATTCAATGGTTAAGATAAATTTTTCTTCCACAAAATTTAATGATTGCAGTAAAATGTTTACTGCACTTATGATCCCTAAGTGAGTTGGAAGAACTAATGTTCAAAGTTGGAGGTCTTTATGCTAAGACGGCTTTGTGGAATCAGACCCTATACAGTAACCACCCAATAATACTCATCAGGATTGACTCTCACAGAGCTCCCACAGTGTCAAAGTCAAGTCAAAGATAATGATAACTTATATATCCTATAACTGTCAAAGCAACATTTCTCTGATGTCAACCTGTATATCTAGTTCATATGATTATCTACTGAATGCTATAATCTTTCAGTGGAATAAACTTACTTTAACAATACAGAGCTGACAACATGTTTCATTCCCTGAGTTGAGTAAATTCAACATTACATAACTAAAGTTTAAATATAAAGTCTTAGGAACAAAGATCTGATGAAAGAATGATGGTATGTTGTTACACTAAACACAATGGAGAGTGCCTTCTGGTCCTTCCCAAGGTATAGGACCAGATTTCATTAAAATCACATCATTCATTAAATAAATCATTAAAAAGAAAATATGAACATATGTAAATTCATCTGTCACTTCCATGATGATTTTATCTCAAAAAAGTATGTTAATACATAATTGACATATTTTGTTTTCCAATGAAAGAAACCCACATTAAAGCTACAGCAATATGGAATGAGACAAACATGGTATTTGCAAAGGAAAAACTTGTATAACACATTATAAACAACTGCACTAAATTCATGACAGCATACAATTTCAACCTCAATCAATGACATTCCCTTAGTTAGTATACTGATAAGGCAACTGCCAATACTTCAACACAAAGTATGTAACACAATACATTCTCATACACTGTACACAAAGTGCTCATGTTATCACAAACAATAAATTATGAGAACTTTTAATCTATTTTTGAAGGTGAACTTCAACATAAATGCCTTAATATTGTTGTATCAAGCGGCAGGTTTTTCATGTGTAGGTATATATTAATCAAATTCAAACAGCACTTGGCAGCATGAGAGTACACAGACATAAGAGATCTTAGAGTGCTGAACAGTTCAGGTTTTTAGGTCTGGTTTAATCATTTCCCATGTATGATAAAAAAATGTAATTAATCATTTGTTACATTTCAAGTTTACTTCATACAGTAACAAAAAGAAATGATCATTTCCATAACATAAAACCATTTCATCTTAGAAATTGCAACATTTTGTTATGTTCACCATCAAGGTCTGTTAGCTTTGACCAACATTTTGTTATGTTCATCATCAAGGTCTATTAGCTTTGACCAACATTTTGTTATGTTCATTATCAAGGTCTATTAGCTTTGACCAACATTTTGTTATGTTCATCATCAAGGTCTATTAGCTTTGACCAACATTTTGTCATGTTCACCATCAAGGTCTATTAGCTTTGACCAACATTTTGTTATGTTCATCATCAAGGTCTGTTAGCTTTGACCAACATTTTGTCATGTTCATCATCAAGGTCTATTAGCTTTCACCTATATTTTGTCCACTCTCTAATTCAAAGGTTTTGATAGGTGTTGATGATATCATTCTTAATGATTATAACAGAGCTCTTCAAAACATACCAAATAGCACATTATATTATTTCATTGTCAAAGTGCAAAATAAAGATACAAGTTGTATATTCCCATTTCTGTTTTTGCATTACCTTTTTTTGCAAGTTGCAAAATAATTATATAAATATGTTTTGCAAAATATCATCATTCATACCTATGAAACAAGATGAGTTTATAAGTATAAATGTTGGGTTAACAAATTGGACAATACCTTTTTTAACCGTACATTCTTTCCAAAGCATAAAAAAGGCTAATAATAATAAAACAAAATATTAATAATAATTAATAATTCTCAACCTTCAGAATGAAATAGTCATGCAATCTTTCAAAGATGTTCTGTCATAAAACATTCCTGTAACGACTATTGCTATAGATAAAAACAAATACTTCAATGTCATGTTGTGAGTTTATAAACCTGAGACAGTATAATATCATCTACCAACCCATGTCAACAAACAATCAAACTAAAAAAAGCAATAACCAGTCCATCTTTCCTTAAGTTGTCTCTGCTTGTAAGGAGATGGTTTCATCTGAATTGACCTTTCACAACTCACTAGTGTCACAACTAAAATTTTCCCCTACAAAGCATAACTTGACCCAGTCTCCATCAGTGACTAATTAAACTCTTGCTGCTATTAGTCACTTTTCTGTGCCAACTCTTCAGCCACTGCAGCTGAACTTAATAACAGTCTTTGAAATAACTCTTAGTTCTTACAAGCAAGCAGTGCATGTGGTTTTAAAAAACACCAGTCATCCTACAAGTCTGACAAGCCTGCCATTTGTCAACACTTAGTGTCTCTAAAATCTCAAAAGCAAGGTTGCCTTACTAACCTCTTCTTCAACAAGCTCAATCTGAAATAAGCAGCAATTGGCTTGCATGCAGACGACTATTTCGAACACTGCTTGAAAGACCAGTAAAAATCAAGAAATCTGAGCGCAATTCACTTATATAGTGAGAGATAGACACCGGGGAGTTGATGTCAGTGTCTGCTATCAATGCAGGTCCAACATATTATATACTTATCATGGACATTTACTGATTTAAACCTGCTAAGGGAAGAGGTATATCTCTGAAATATAATGTTGAAGTGATTCTAGACCTTGATACATACCGATCTGATGCTGGGAAACCAACTTCCCCCTCATTGTTAATTCATAGTGATATGTTGTACAATTAAGCAATGATGAATGGTTTTGTTTGTTGTGTTTTAGAATGAATGTGGAGATATCTATTTTAATTCATAATTTCGTACTCTACATAAATAATTAAAATAAATGAAGACATCTCAGGGAATGGAAAAGAACTGCCACCAATTGCATGAAAGTAAACGTACTAGCTAACGTTACGCTACGCCAATTGATTTACCTAATAGAAATGATTAAAATGAGTTCACATTCGAATGGCTGCTTGTACTTGAGCTATTAACATGACAGCTTATTCTAATACTAGGTGTTATCAGGTTGAATAGATATATGTTTTACCCTCTGAAGAAAAAATAATTGCTAACAAATATGAAATTGAACATCTTAACAAAAATTGCCAAAGGGCCTCCTTGTGGAAAACCAATTCAAATATCACAATAAACACTTTACTCCAAATATGGTGGCCATGAGTATATCCAGCAAATGATGTAACGTGCTTATAAACACCTTATGACCAATCATATTCCTCATATACAATTGATAAATATATAAATATTCAATGCGATTTAACAAGTGGAAATATTACATCTTATTGCATCAACCTTTAAAAATATGACTTGATAAAAGAACACAAATATCACATTATTAAACAAGGAAATTAATATACAATTAAAATATATGTACTGAACTATCATAAAACATGCTGTTTTCCTGATGTCCATCATTGTGTTAAATGCTTAGGCAGAACACAATATTTATACAAACTGACATATTGCTTCATACTTGTGTAAAAATTTTAATTTCTATGATTAGAGTATTTGAAGACTTGAGCTTAAATCATCCTTGGTGAAGTTATTTTAAATCCATCATAAATTTATTCTTAAAGTAAACCTACCGGTACTTTAAATCAGGAGGGAAATATGAATAAAATCATGATAAAAATATTGTTTAAATAAAAACTTACATAAACTTCCTTACTGAGTAAGAATGATTGAGCTTTCATTTTTCATCCATCTTTTCAAATCTTTGAAAATAACATTAAAATAAACATTATCAATGTCAATATTTGCTGAAGAAAGGACTTTTTAGAATTGCTTTGCAACATGACTGACATACAAAATTCATTTCCTAGATCTTGATTATCTTGAAACAAATGATACATTTTTTGGCATCATTACAAAATTGTATGATAAAACTCAATATTTGAATACTGATGTCATGGAATGATGCTGTCAAAATACAATTCCCCCCAAAATAAATAAGATATGTCAACATCTACAATTCTATGAAATATTTCCTAATATCCTACTCTTGTCACCTGTATTGACTTGATCGCCCCCCTCTATGTTGTGACTGGCCATGACCTGTCCTTGAGGTTTGGTGACCTTGATATGACCAGCTGCTATAGCTGCGACCTTGAACTTGCTCCCATTCAGGACTTTTTTCTCTGTCCTGATCATTTTGATTGTCTGATTTTGTTTGAGTGAACTCAGGACTTGAATCGAATTGTGACGACCTTGAATTCTCAAAGTCCTCTTCCCTGGATTTTCTCCTGTAATCCCTCTGTTTATCTCTTGATTGACTATTTCCACTGCTTCTATTCTCCCCCTCCCTAAAATGTTGTCTTCTATGACCCCCTCTGCCATGGTGACCACCTTGAACTTGACCTTCCCTTCCATAACCTTGACCTTCCCCATGAGAGCCTTGATCTTCCCCACCATAACTTTGATATTCCTTGCCATAACCTTGACTTCCCTTTTCATAACCATTATCATCTACAGTATGACCATAACCTCTACCATAACCTTGACTTTGATATGAATCTTGAAACCCATCCCCACTGTAAGGTCTTTCTCTGTACCTCTCCTTGTTGAAACGGCTATCATTGCTTAGAGCTCTATCCCTCGGCCCATGATATCTTCCAGTTGTATACCCCCTATCACTTTGACTCCTATAATGACCTTGACCTCTCTGATAATGACTTTGCTCCCGTTGCCCTGAAAACTCATCCCTTTCTTCTTCTAACTGACTCTGTCCACTGAAGCTATGCCTGCCACCTCTGTACAAGCTGCTGTCACAATTTTCAGAACCCCGGCCCCTTTTCTTACCCCTTTCATCAGAATGCCTTGTCACCAAGCGACCCCTCCCTCGCCAGTCTTGATTGCCTCTCCCTCCCCTTTCCCCCCTTCCCCTACCTCTCCCTCTTTTGTCATGATTCCTTTCCCCCCTCCCCTGGTATCCCCTCCCTCTTCTTTCATAGCCCTGATCTCTCCCTCTCATTTGATGCCCATCACTAACAGACCTCTTGAAGTCGTGATCCTGTGGACCCAGTAGAGATTGACCCTTGATCCCGGGTTCACTTCTAACATATGAGGGTTCACTTCTAACATATGAGGGTTCACTTCTAACATATGAGGGTTCACTGGTCGGGTAAGCGTCATCCCTATAGGACCTGTTGTCATGGAATTTGGAGTCAACTTCAGAGCTTTTGTGTCGTCTTTTCATTGGTCCCTGGGGAGGATCTCTGCAAACGTCTGCATAACTCCCTGTAGAGACACTGTCCTTTGCACTGTGCGGAGTTTGTGGGGTTTGAGGAGTTTGGCATTCACTGAAGCCACTTTCATTGCTGTTTCCTGAAATATTGATATTTGGAATCTAATTTTATATTCAGTTCTTTTTTTCGAGTGCAACTTAACATGAGACAAGAAAATTCATTCAAGAACAGGTTGATATGTAATTTATAATTATAGATTGCATGTCCCTTCTGTGTAACATCATACATTCTGAGTAATATATGAAACCCGAACTTCCAACACATTTGTGTTTTAACTTGTCATAAGTTCATCCTGACTGTCAGAAGTGAAATTTGGTCAAATTTCATCTTAACTATACATATAAGAAGGCAGTGAATTATACATTTGTACTTGGGTAGTCAAGAGCAGATAACTGAAAAACTCAGAAACAGGCAGAGCTAGCAAAGATAAGTATTTTAGAAAGAGCAGGCCCCAGTCACAGACACAAATTGCCAGTGCACACCTACCTGAAGACTCTTCATCAAGAAAAAACTTCACTTTTGAGCTTCGCTGTCCACGTTTTGCATCATCAACAGACAGTCGTGTAAAACCTGCTGCTAGTGCTCCAGCACTGGAGGATGATGGGAAGGGGTTGGAACAGTCGTAGGGAGGGTGTGGGGATGTGTAGAGAGACATGTTTGTTCCTGGGATGGGTTTGGTGGAGAGAGAGGGAGCAGACGGCTTCCTGCCAGCCACGATACTCGCCCAGACGTCTGACTTAACTGGAACAGGAAATATCTATCTGTGTACGCTTTACCTTTTGTATAGATTTTTACCAACTTCAGAGAAATACACTAGCAAGAATTACTTCCCTTTACACATGAATGTTTGAGTTTGTACAATAGTCTTCAAGCATTTGAATCAAATTGTCTTTGAACAAAATCGAATTCATCTATTATGCTAAGAAGAATCTTTCAGAGCTAGTGTAACCTATAGCTTCATCTGTGGTTAAGTCAAATATGTCATATGTTGCCAACTATGTTCTTTAGTAGTTCTTTGTGTAATTTAGAAGTAGTTAAGTTGCTGAAACTTATCATTTTCATGCTAGTTGATTCAGTGTAGTGACAATATAACATTTAATGATGGCAGATGCATTCAAATGACTCAAATGATATTTTGGAAACTTATCCAAAGCAAGAAAAATAGGCGGACAGAGTCATTAATATTCCCAACCTTTGAGAAAACTATCAGTGACTGGATCTATCAACATTATTAATGTCAAATAAGGATTTAAACCAATAAATAAACAAAAGGCATATCAACAGATGCTAATTTATCCACTTATAGAGTTTTATTGAGTTAAGTCCTACAGTTTTTGAGATCTGCCACAGACAAGAAATTCTAAGTTATGTTTCCATGGAAGCGACAAATGGATGAACGGACAGAGCCCATTTCAACATTCCTTGCCAAACATAGTTGAGCGGGGGATAATTAGAAATATGGGTATGAAGCTTCAAAAACATTACATAACTATTATACAATTAAACTAAAGCAAATAGGAGAATACTTATTGGTCACTATATCAGCCCTTTTCTATATCTAACTTCCATTTGGCTTTTTTCTCTAAATGTGCAAGCTGACTGATATTATTTAAAATTCAATCAGCACATGCTATTATTGCAAGTATCAAAGCCAAATAAAACTTTATGAAGCTTACTCTATGCCACTTTTAGCTAAGGAAGATGGGAATGAGGAAGCTAAGACTCACCTGGAGTATGTTCAGGTATTTCAACCTTGAGGGATCTAATTGAGTCCCTCCTCTGCCATTCCCCCCGTAGTTGAGGGGTGCTGACACTCTGGTGGAGGGGGGAGCGAGGGGTGAGGGGGGAGGAGGATTTGGGGCACTCGACCTCTGGCTGCTCCATGGTCAAGGTCACAGTCTTCTGCTGAGAGGCAGGGCTCGACACATCAAGTTGGTATAGAAAGCGGGTCATCTTTGGTTTCTTCACGTGTGACTGTACATTGGAAGAATAGATCAAATTAATTATGTTTTGAAAATCGGTCATGTAAATTCAAACATCATTGCGGGTTAAATTTTATCTAATTTTTGGTCTATATTGGTTGTAACATCCATGGTAAGATGATAGACAAGAATAAAGTGTTTCTGCTATGAAAAGAGCATTAGGCCTTTTTAGTATTGTTATCCCTGAAGTAATTGAAATATACATCATATACATGATGAGAAAGATCTGCTCATGTGACTCACCTCGTAATTGACGACACATTCAATTGTTACAGACTCCGCCAAACCATGGCACCATTTCTCCATAATGAACGGAGGCTGTTTAGAGGTTGAAAAAAAATTATAATTATGTTTAACACAAATTTTTTGCAGGCATTTAAATTACAAAATTTTGATGGGTACTAACACATTTATTAATATTCAATAGAAACAAAAAATAAAATAATTATTTTGGGCATATTCCTTAGTTCATAGAAACACATTTTCCTTACTAAAGGGAGGTAATCTGTTCATTCTGAGATTTTCCTGCACATAAATTCAAATTCATCCACTACAGCAACACTATGTGTTAGATTTAAAGGTCACAAACAATACAAAGGTGGATATCATGTTCCTGAAGGTCAAGGGTTAAACTGTATCTCAGAACATGACACAGATCAAGAAGGACTTTCTTTGATCATCAACATATTTTTCTCTATATAACTGATATTTTGAAGGTCACAGGCAGTTTACAGGTAAAGGTCATGCCCTTGGTAAAGGTCACCAGTTAAATTTGGTTTTTAAATATCCCAAATTTAGAAAACATTATTTTACTACTCTCTGAAAGACCACAAAATACCTGCTTAATCTTGAAAGAACCATACATGGGCAGTTTGCAGGTGAAGGTCACATCCTTGATCAAGGTCAAGGGGTCAGATTCGTTTTCCTCATCGTCTGTCTCCAAGTACATTTTCCATTTGTGGTCCTAAATAGAAGAGGGAAAGTGAAACAATTTGGCAGCAAAAATATAACAGAAATGGAGATGGAGCAATGAAAGAATGTCAACTGTTCTTTTGGTCAATGATCTACTGCCTCAAAAGAATCACTGCAAGCAAGGAAGCATATACTTTTCAAAAAAGTTAAATCTCCAATTGAATCTATTTTACAAATTTGTATGGCTACTTAACAATAAAAAAGGAGAGAAAGGATTCCTCAGGTTAAAATAATGATTCATCTAATGACATTGTAACAGACCACTTTCCCTTATGAGATCCCACAGAAACCCCCATTACAAGGTGTCGCATTCCCCTTAAACCATTTACAAACTACAAGGTGAGGTGATTTGGTGTCAATCGCCGCTTTCAAGGGTATTTCAGGACAGTATTAACAGGACAGTGAAGCAAATTCTTGATCTGTAAAGGAAAAGCTATATTCTTACCAATGGCGTCTTCCCCATTCTTAAATGGTGACCAAATATGAGGGTCAGAGTTGTAGTTTTGTACTCTTGTATCTTTGGATGAACGACATGTACATCCTGTAATTAAAAAGGTTAAACCAATTTTACAAATAAAAAAGGATTATTGAATTGAAAACTGTTGGATATCACAACTGACTGTCAAACAATAACGAACATGACCTCAAGCAACCTAAGTGAAAGAAACCTCATATCATTTGGATAGACAGTATGATTTCAGAGTGTGAAAGCCATTCCTAAAGATCCTTTTGAGAGAATATTCAATTCACAAATATCTAAATAAGTATTTTACATTCTGTATGCCAAGACAAAGTACCGGTTAGATTAACCCTCAAGTTGCTGAATATTATTTTGACCAGTTTTGCCCCCGTGGCTGAATTTTCAAGCACTCGCCTCGCTACCGTTAATGCATAATTAGCACCAGTGGCTGAATTTTCCAGTGCCGCAAGTCGCGACCGTTTTGCCAATATATGGTTTGTTTATGTGGCGAAATACGGATGTAAATATCGTTGTCTACAAAACTAGTCGGCGAATACCGTATTAAAAATGGATGATACTTACCTGGCACTTTGAATGAAATTTATATCACCCCTAGAACAGTTTCTATAACCGAAGTAAACTTGTTTTTAATTCGAGCGCCGTTACCCTAAAATTGTGAGAGCGCATGCGCGAAATCAAAACGAAATTTTACGATTATTTAAAAATTGTCTTTATTTCAAACTCTACAAAATCATTTCATCACTGAATGCACACAGACAAATTATATACGGAAATGAAGCTAATTTATTGCTCTATATTTTACGATAAATTTCATGATGATACGCCATCCTAAACGAAAGATCTAAATTACGAAAGCAAGGTAGTGATAAACCCCGATAACGTTCTGACCCCCACAGTAATATTACTAGGCAAGTAGCCCCGGGCAAACACACGCGCTCAGAGCGTGCAGGCGGGACGCCCCCGCTGAAAAAAAAACTCACACATAATAGAAATTGTCTTTATTTCCAACTTTATAAATCAAGTTTTTCGCTTTGTATACATGCAACTTATATATGGAATTGAAGGCAATTTATACTTCTTTACGAAGAAATAAAACAAAACAATCTTTCGCACTGTAATAAGAAGTTATTACCAACGAAACGTAGGTAAAGCTAGTGAATAAAATCTTTGATAATCGCCTTACCGCGACACTTGTCGCATCATTTCCACACATTTTATCTTGATGCAAATATGGGCAAATTACACATGAAAATGAAGGTATTTATTTCTTCTTTATAAAAATATAAAAATAACAAATATAAACCACTTGGTTTGGATTATATAGTTTGAAAATATGGTACCCTAAGGTATTTGAGAACAGAATTTGATCATTGCGACATCACTTAACGCTCGTTTATTGCCTCATTGTAATTTGCAAATTTTATATAGAAATGAAGACGATCCTTTCCTCTTTATTGTGATATAGAAATGTTGATAATGCGCTCTGCCGTTAAATGGATAGGAAGTGTACAACGCAGGTGGAAAAAATAATCGCTTCTCGGTTAACAAATATGAATAGAGAAATTGCCGGTTTGTGCGATGCTCGCCGGGTCTTTACTGATTTTCGTTTACATACCAATTTTATATGGAAATAAAGATCATCCTTTTCTCTCTATTTTGATATATAAAATTTCAAAATGTGCCAAGAATTCTATGTGATATAAAGTGCGAGAAAATGGTAAAAACCTAAAGAATAAATAAAACTCACATTTTTGCGGCACTTGCTGTCTCTTTATTTTACATAATATATATACAAATTTTATATCAAATCGAAGACAATTATTCCTTCTTTATCACGAGGTAATCAATTTCAATATACGCCTAGCTGTTGAGAAGATACGAGCGAAAGAAAGGCACATGTCAAAATCGCTGTTCAGTTCACATGATTTGAATAGAGAAATTAGCTTTTTGTGCAGCGCTTGCTGTGTCTTTATTTATTTTTGCGCATGCACAAATTTTACATGGAATAAAAGACAATCTTTTTCTCTATCTTGTGATATAAAATTTTTTAAAATACGATGAGCACATCATGAAAAAATTGATGTGACAAAATGGTGTAAAACTAAAATTATGTAAAATCACCTTTTTTGCGGCACATGCTGTATCTTCAGTTCAGGTAGCCATGTTCGTAATTTATATCGAATTGAAGACAATTTTCTCCTCTTTCAAATGATTCCACCTGTATTGAAATCCGCCCAAGGGTTTAGATCATAGGGCGTGCGATAGCAAGGTGTGCTTTTGTTGCGAGTGCGCACGCCTGAGCAAACAATAACATGCGCCTCTCGATAAGCTCGTGCGCGAGGGGAGCAATCACTCACAGGCCTATAGCAAGCCCGGCGGGTAGTGGGGGAAAATCGAGAGTTTGTAATGCATATTTTCGGTACGATAAACATGACCAATATCTATAAATCTTTCGGAAAATATGCCCTTATTGTTTAGAACAACAACGAATAAAATATCGGCTGCTTAGCGAAAGCCGGATCATAAATACAAGCGTCCAACCGAAATGACTGCCGTGCAATTTTTTTCTGGGATCCGCTACACCGTACAATTGCGTTAATTAGTAAATGCGTCAGATTATAAGTCCGGCTTCCGGGGTTCGCTAAGGCTAACTGCGGCGTAGTTTAATTTCTTCCCGGACCATTCCGTAAACCGCGGCTTGAGGGTTAAAGAATAAAAAAGCCAATAATCCACAACCTTTTAAGAGCATAAACCAAATTGATACATGCAGGAATTATTAATGAATCAATCTGACTTACCTTTGATAATGGAGGGAAATTCAATAAGCGCAGATTGTGGGCTTTAAGAAGTCCTATTTCTGTCTGAATATAAAGAATCATAAAACATCTGCTAGAAGAAAGATTTTGTGAAATCAGCAATGTTAGTAATTATTTAGAAAACAGTAGCCTCAAAGACTAAACAAATCAGCTATTCTACAATTTGACAGAAAAATATCATAATCTTTCATAGTTATTACAAATATATAAATCTTTCAAATTACAAATTTTGTAAGAATTTTTCTACAATTGCATCTCACATGCATGTTACTTCAAAGACGCATCATCGTTATCATCATCAACATCATCATCATCATTTACGTAGACTGCAAACTCATCAACTGAAATCTCTATTCAAATATTGTCTAATAAAAGACAAACAATAAACAATTACAAGGACATACACTAGGTTTTACATTATGAATAAACCAGAGCTTTCAATCAACATCTAGTTAAAATCCTCTATCTCACTGGCATATCAATATCTTCACTTACATGTAATTCTAGTATATGGCCATGACTTCTAATGCCCATGTTCTTTAGATCTTCCTGAGATAGTTTGAGAAGTCGGCGTCCATTGATATTATGATCCAGGAACAATCGTGCATATTGGGCCAAATCACAGGCATGGTCTAGTTAAAGTGAAAACATCGGTTAAAAATAATTGTACGTAAACAAATAAGAGAAAAGAATCTTTTCTTTTTTTTTCGAAAAACATCATAAGGCTTTAGTAACAAATTTATTCTTACATTCACCAGTAAATTAAGTTTACATTAAGATGCTTGATCAATAAGTGTCAAACCTTTCAGATTAGCAAACTTGCAAGAATTAAAATTTGCTGAAAAGGAACTGGCCAGAAATAACAAACAATAGTAACCTGTTGCACCAAGTTGCATGACCCACTGACACTGAAATTAGAATTCATCCTTATAAATAAATTAATTCAATCATGTAATTCAAATTGAGTTTGAAAGCATAGTATGTCAATGAAAAGTGTGAAAGGCATTCTGCAAAGATCAAACCTGGACGAAGAGTTACAAGTTTATTTATAAGACATGTCTTATTTCACACAATAACTATTTGACAATGATCCTAGGTAAATGAAACATTTTTTCAATTCTCACTAAATACTGGTCTAAGTTTTTTTAAGCCTTCTTAGCGCTAATGTTAATTTATGCCACATATTTCAACAAGTTTTATATCATATTTGGTGTTTTTCGAAAATAGAAGATTACTCACAACATCAACTTCTCTCCAAGTGTTAACATCATGTGTGTCAAGTTGCTGAAATAAAACACAATTAAAATATACTTTACAAAATTCATAACATTGACAGCAAAAAAGCACTTATTTTCTTTGAAAATAGGGCACCCTGAGAGATTTTACTACAGCTTCAAATACTCATTAGTTCCTTTAAGACTCTGATTAATCCCATTCCCTCCCAACACAGGTTACTCAAGTCATTACTTCCCAAGTAACCCCTGCGTCATCATTAAGCACTTTCTAGATCCAAATTCCAAACCCTGATAGAATGCTTTTAAAGTTAGTTGTTCAATCAGTGATACAGCTTTAATCTTGGTATTTCAATTGTTCCTAACTTCTTATTACCAATAAAAAGACTGCTATTGCTCAAATAGATTTCTGACAAGTTTTTGGTTAAGAAGAAGAAAGAGAAGAGGATAAGAATGAGCAAAATATTTGTTCTCCTACCGCTAGGGGAACTGGAAAGAACAGAGAGACATGTTCCACATGTAACAGAGGTTAGTTGGGATATATGATTTGAATAGCCTCTGTGGGGTCAGAAATGACTACCGTAATGTGAAAACATAAGATTTCTCTAAATAAAATATATCAAATGAAAGAAATCTAAAAAGTAACAGAAATAAATTCCTTTTAAGCAGTCAAGTCCCAAGAGAGTCTGAAGACCTACCACGACTTTGAACTGCTGCTCTAAATCCTTCTCTCGTTCCTTGATCTTCATTTCTCTCTGCCTCAGTTCTCTTTCCTTCGCTCCAAGCTCTCTCTCTGCCTTTTTTAACCGATCCAGAGTTGTTTGAATTTCTTTCCTGCAGATTAATAAATCAATTATTAAAATACCGGTAACTAACTTCAAGCAGAACATTCATTTGCATTTGTTACTGGTTGCTTAGGGGTGAAAGGCTTAATACCTCTTTTAGAGTCATTGTACTTAGGCTTGTATTTATGTTTAACAATAAAAGAATTTACAGTTATTCTGCAAAAAGAGGTTCTCTTGTGAGAAGTACAAGTTGATAAAATCTTTATCATCCCCTTTGATGTATTTGTATCTTTCATCAAAGAATATTATATCAAATGATCATATGAAAGAATACAGATTGAAAATAGCAAGTCTTTTATTCTACAATCAGGCTGATAAAATTTCAATGTGTCTTCGATCCTTAAAATCACAAAGTTTTGAAGTGTCATCCAATTAAATCCTAAAGATGCAGGAGTTTTACTTGTCACTGTTGTTGTTGTCTTTCTCTTACATTGTTTAATTCTAAGACCTCCCCTAAGAACCAAAAAGGATTATGATTTTTTATTGCACTCAGGCTTGAAGCCATGAGGTTTGGAGTAGGCTAATATCAGAACAACCCCGCGATATATCTTATATATTATCTTTCCCCTAAGACATGACTTTCTCCGACTTTCTCGATGAAAGAATAAGACATGCTGCATATCATCACCTTTTCTCACAGTATCAGAGATGAGGGCACTTCACCGAAACCACGAATTTTAACACAATACAGCAAGGCCCAATCCAGCAATTGAGTCTGGTCACCCTATCATGACTTACCTCCAAATTTCTTTGTGTTGCAGAAAAGAATTGGTCTGATCGGGTAAAGACTCTGAAATTAATGAACGTTGGGATTATAGAAGATGTTGTGCTACCCACTTTAAAATTGAGACAAATGCCAATTTCTAGATTATATCATTCACATCATTGCAGATGGTATTAACCCAGGGTAAAATCTGGCAAAACTGTTGTGGTTATAAACTGAAATGGAACCTGCCAGCCGACTGAAACTAGCGAGCCATCTTTGATACAGAAAGGAATGAGAGTAAACACTAGAAAAATTGGACCCCATGAGCGCTATATACAGATTCTCAAAAATAGAAACAAGGAGATTTTCTGCCCTCACCGTCGTGCATCATGGCTTCAAGACCAGTGAGGATCTGTTTAAAGGACGGTCGTTTCTTGGGGTCCAGCTCCCAACAGTCTTGCATCAGCTTACCGAAACATGGCGGACATTCGCTGGGTATCAACAGTCGCTGAAATACCATGACAAATGTTTTCAATTACGTATTGAATACGAAGATGGTAAAACAAAAGAGTGTCTTATTTTCAGAAAACACTTTGAGAGCAAACATTTCAAAGCGGATTCCTTAATTTCCTTTCTTGGATATCCCGAACATGTTATTAGCATAAACTGTCACACTTGCTTATCATGTCTTGATTGACAGACACTTCATCAATGAAATGGAGAAAAAGAAATTCTTTCATCTCTGTGTGCCACAGGCCTCAATGAAACTTTTGCAAATGTGTTAAGCTATGAAGATACATCCCATCAGCTACTGAAAAGGGGAGATAACAAGACTTACCTCCCCTTTCTCCACAACAAGCCAAGCCACTTGGAAGCCCTCAATTCCTTTGAAAGGCACCTCATGAGTTAAAAGCTCCCATAACACCTGAAACGAGCAGTATATTTCTACATCACCTGAATGCAAGATAAATTTGTGAGTAGAAATTTGCATTTCATTATTAAATTTGGAGATATTATGGCATTAAAATACTATAGCCACTAGACGTCATCAGCTTCTGTTGATGTAAAATTATTTATAGAATGACAAAATTTAAGGTCAGCAACACATTTGGCACAGTTAATTTGGTAGTGATCAACACATATTCCTTATTTGAAAAAGATTGATCTTGATATTTTAAACAAGTTTAAGACTCCCAGTGAATCAAGGAATGAAACTTCTTACCACCCCATAAGACCAGGTATCACAGGCGTCCGACACCGGCTGGCTCTGTATCACCTGCAAATACATTCATAAAGTCAGCTGAAAAACAACTTGAGTGAGTGAAAAGATATTAGGGATGGTATAAATTAGTGGTGTAACAATTCATCGATAGTATCGATGTTTGCATCGTCTAATACGCAATACGAGTGCATCAATACAAAACACATTTAGACAATATATCAGGATATTTATATCGTGAGGGACCACGACACATCGATGTAACGCCATATGAGACAATATATCCTGATACTGTCAACATAATATGTTACAAACAAATAACTCTATTTCAGAGATTAGAGTGATCAAACAAACAGAACATTTATGATATTTGAAATATTTTATCTGCAATTTCTCAACCTCTCTGATTTTGCAAAATCTGTATCGCAACTACTGTATCGTGATGATAATCGTCCTGCAGGTTCCTTTGCAATACTTCAATGATATATTGTCTCGCCTAATAAAACTGGAATCGGGATATATCGTCTCGCCACTGAGGCCACGATACACAGGTCTAGTACAAATAGTAGAAAGTAAGAGGGGGATATCAGAATTCTGCATTTTCTTACATTTTCAGCAAATATAATTGAACCAAGATCCTGTACAGCAAATATAAGATGACTTTCGTTTAACTCTCTTCAAATGTATTAGTTATTACTAATGGCTATGTTTATTGCAAGGGAATGCAACATCATTGTGACAATGTATCTGTGAAACATTTCTCAGTGAAACCAGATTGAACCCCTCACTCTTGCCTTGACCAGAGTGTCTCTGAATGGACAAATGCAGGTAGCCCTTGTACTCCAGTCAATCAGATTTAATATTTTAGAGGCTATCTCTTTGGATTTATGGAAGGTGAAAGGTCTCGGTCAGGGCCATTGCACATGGCTATATAGATTAGTAATCAGTTCAGAAGTTTGTCAAGGTCATGTAATAGGTTTGATCTGATGTCAGTGAGATTGCTGTGAAACCAGTGTAGGAAAACTTAATTTCAAAGGTTAAACTTGAAAGTTGGCAAAGAAAATGGTTATTGTTCTACCTCTGGCGCCATCCAGGGGAAAGTTCCTGCCAGAGACATCTTGGTGGTACTGCCAATGAACTTGGAAGCACCAAAATCACACAACTGCAAAACATTGAATTTTCATAGTGTCAAAAAGAATGCTGATTACATCAAAATCTGATAAAAACTTCATACAATTATAAAACTCAAAGACCATATGATTTGACTGACATAAGCCTCTGGATGTAAGAATAAGCATAAGCAAATCAATTTCACCCAAAAATTAATTTAACTTTTACCTATTCGTATTTACTTCTATATTTTCCAATCATTTAAGAATCAAAAGGTTACATTTATACCTTCATCTTATACCTTAATATCATTACAATATGTCCAATTTTATGATTTTATGATTTAAATTAATTATTGTTGTCATTTACCTTAGTGTAACCGGATTTAACTTCTATATTTCTCTAATCATTTTAGAATCAAACCCTATAATGATTGGTCAATCAACAAAAGGTTACATTTTAAACTCATCATCTTATACTTTATTATAATATCATTACAATATACTCACCTTACATGACCAGTCAGCAGTTATCACAACTGAAATGTACAAGATATTATTCAAAATGAAATTAACTTTCCAAATATCAAGATATATTATGGTAAAGATCCAATCTTGCATGAAGTTGTAACATGGAATCACTTAGATTAAAAATTCACTGAAAAACATTATTCCGATTTATCAAGAAATGCTTTTCCTGAACAACTATGATATGATATAATACATCAATTACTGACTTACCATTCTTTGATTTGAGATCCCTGTGTATAACTTTAATAGGGGCTTCACAGTGAAGATAATGCATCCCTGTAAGAACACACCAGTGTTTGAAGGTGACAGAATATCAATGCAATGATAAAGAAAAGATTTATTGTAAATTTTCCAAATCTTTGCCATGCCAAGCCCTTTCAGTCACAGATGGTCTCTTGGCTATTTCACCCCCTGGTGCATCAGTCTCAAGTAACAGCGTGTAGCTTTGACCCGAGTTATAAGCCAGGGTAAGAAACTGGAACGTCAGCGTATACATTTAATCCTGAGACAGGATGCCGATGATGTTGGTTTGTCAGATTCAAGTGGATCGGATTTTATGTTTTTGAAATTATGGTTTAGTGAAGCAAGACATGAAACAAGGCGACTGCCAGCATAAGTTGCATGATCCCGATGATATAGATTATTAACATATGAACTGAGGAATGGATAGTTGATACTACACAACTGCATATTATGTACATTGATAGGGATTTTTTTCAAAGAAATATTGTTAATCAAACATTTTAATAGGTGAGTAAGTTTCGTGATACCTCAGTTAAAACATGGTTTGTAAAATTGTGTGTAATATTTATAATGTGTTATCTATTTCACGTCATTCTTACAATAAATCTTACATACTACAGTCTTCATCAGTTAGACAAAAATCGAATTCCAATCAAAAAAGAAAAAGAAATACAGAAAATGCACTTAAACAATGGTTGCACGGTAAAGTGAATACATGCACATGTGCACAAATGATAAATATTTCATGGCTATTATCATACTTAGTTCTTAATATGTCCCGATTTGTTCCTACATGCAATCCTTTAAGGGTGAGACAGCCTCTTACCTGTTGCAATTTCTTTAGCCCAAGTGAGGATCTGTTGAAAGTCCAGTTGGTTTTCTGGGTTTGTGAGGTAGGCGTAAAGGGAACCATTAGATGCATATTCTGGAAATTAAGTAAAACCATTTCAATACATGTACTTACATTTAAACAATCAGGAGAGCAAGCTCAAGAGTTTGAGAAATCTTTTCAGAATTGAAAGGACACTGACTTGTAGCAGGTTTTTGCATCAGGTCACAGAGCTACATATGAAAGACATGAAGACAAGCCAATATTTTTTTTTTAACTTCTTCTAAAAGAGCCAAGACATTGACTGAATGGTGATTTTTGGCAGAGTGGAAGGTAATAAAAGGTGGTTGCAGAAATAACATATAATGTTTTTGATTACAATTCAATCAAACATTGACAACTTAACCAATAGATAACAAGTTCAGTTTTCATCATTTCAAGTGTCCTAAGAATATGACTGTGCAAAAGTTAAAAAATGTCTATCATTGTTGCACTGACTAAATGGTGCACATACTTGTTAGTTTTAATTTTGTCACCTTGTTTAAGATTTCTTTGAAACTTTTTAGATTCTTCAGAAGTTTAAAGCGTCTAGAATTTAGTTATCTATAATTACTATACTAGTATATAATCTTATGTAATCTATAATCTATAAAAGGGCTAGTTGATGGAAAAAGATTCATTCCAATTTCTGGCACTTAAAATTGACTTTGCATTTATCAACTCTCTTGAATATCCTCAAGCCTGATTCATCTCATAGCTATTTTCAAGGATCAACTGTAACCAACTACTGTCTTCCCCGCAGATATTGGTGAATATATTTATTCAACTAGCTTATTGTGATGCATTTCATACTGAATTTGTATTACATTCATATTGTAACCTCAAACTCTTTATTTATTTATAACTATATTGTTATTAACATATTCAGTTGTTTGTCATATTTTGCTGGTTTTATGAAAATAAAAAAAAATAAAAAATCATTTTGCTGGTTTGACTGGGGACAATTTTTAAATTCAAAATTCACACGTAACACAAGCCCTTTAGTATGGGTTATGATTCTTCAGAAATTTTCTGTAGACTAAACATATCTGCTAATACTACACTGAAGTTTAATGTTGCACTTAAACCAAAATGTATGTAAAAATGTTCTCTACAGCATAGTGATAAGTTGAAGTCCTGGAAAGGTTTGAACCTATGACCTGTCGATCCAGGTTGGACAATTGTGCCATTAGAACTTATCATTCTGAAAAAAGTTGAACTTACCAGTTACAAGGCACACGTTGGGATCAGCTGTAACAGCACCATAAAACTGGATGATGTTTCGATGACTCACAACACTCAGAACTTGAGCCTGAAAACAATTCAAATAGTAAATATCGAGAATCCAATACACGATCACTACCAATTACTCGACAATTTATTTCAGACAATCTACTACAAACATATGAAACTTCTTGACTACATTGAAACTGTGTTGCAACAAAGGTCAACTAATAAAAGATACTATTATCTTTTAACCCTTTACAAATAGATTAAAGTATTAATATTGCTATTTCTTAAGATTTTTCTTCATGACTCCCCTATTCTTTATAAATTTGCAAAAACGTAAGCAACAAAAACATTAGTCAGTAACATGCTGGAAATTGATTGTGATTTAATCATGTATTAATCATGTTACGGATTTCATGAGGTCTTTCACGCACTAGGTCACTGGAATTTCTTGAAATAAACATTTTAAAAAGATGCAATTCAATGACTTTTGGTCAGTTTTGGGGAAAGTCAAAGGTAAGATTTGGATACTCAGTGACCTAGATATTTCAGTTTTTATAATATTTGAAATCTTACCTCTTTTTCTAGGAAAAGGAGTCTTTTCACTGCTACTATCATATCCTGAGACTTCCATAATGCCCGGTATACGCTGCCGAATGTTCCCCCACCACATCGCTCGTAAAATACAAGGTCGTCGATATTTATCTCACAGAATGTGCCTGCCATTCTGTAAACATCTCATTTCCTGAAAAAAAAAGTTAAAACTAAGATTTGCAAAATGTTATTTTTAAAAAAAAATCCCCTTATTAATCTACGTACCATAGGTTATGAATTGAAGTGTCTCTTCATGAAACAATAAAAGTAAACTGAACAACTACTAACTCTGTATTTCCTTAGTTACATTATATTTAGTTACATAACTTATGAAATGAAAAGAAAATTACCAACTATAAACATCAAACCATAATCAGTTCTGATAAGGAGTATAAGAATAAGTTTGAGTCACATGTATGATATGATCATAATTTGTTACTTTCTTTTAGCCAGAACAGAAGTATTCTCATTAACTTGTCTTAAATCAGACATTTACAGAGGCAACCTAATACTGGAACAGTCTGATTAAAACCGACCGTGTTCCAAGGAATATAAGCTTCAAATTATTGACTTTATTGGGATTCAAACTTGTTCTCTTCAGGGCTTTCCTCTTCACACAGTTGACCGAAGTTACACGTAGCGCATTTACTGACATAATCTCAGCTTACTTATCGAAATAACTCCAGCAAAAAAATTTAGTATCAGTAGCTAGGGGCAAGTAACTCCTGTGAATAATTTGTTAAACTTGACTGCAGCTATCCTCCTTTAGATGCGATGATGTGATTGGTCCACTAATGACTTGGTTTTGTCTGCATTAAACTGGCGTCAGAACATGTGCTACATGAGGCTATGCTCAGACCATATGAAGAGGAATCAGACTGATACTGGAGCGCACTATCATATGGAACAATTTCTAACAAACTTTTTCAAATGTCCTTGTCAAGGTCCTGTCGCATGTCTAGGTTTTAATCATAATATAACAATATCTGTAGAAGTATTCCAGTACTTCTTTTGTAACAAGTGTGTTTCTGTAATGTGCAACAGTTCATAATGATAACTAATGAACAACTAATTCTATACTATAGCTTCTAAAATTCCAATTAAAGAAGTATATTCTATTTATGACTTTTTTATATGTGTTCACTCTTAAATAAAAATCTGAAGAGCTATGGTCAGCTAATTTTGGGGTCTTTAATCTTTAACATCATTGCTCAGAATTCATAGTTTAAATAAAAAAATTGGCACCTCTCTTCCAACTAACTATTTTACTTTGTATGTATCTTATATGTTACAAGCAGATGTATATGTATCTCAAAGTCATTTCAACTTTATTTTATTAATTTTCCTCAACATCATGTTTTTAAGGTAAACCAATTTTCTTAATAAAAATTTTCTTTGGTAAGGCTTATATGACAGAGAGAAGGGATGTCGCTAACTTTACAATTAATTATTGCACATGGTATGTTTAAACAAAGCACTTTACCAGGGGTAAATGTGGTAAAGCTTAACCAACCCTTATGCTGGACATTAATTACTCCCAAAAGATTGTCAACAAGTTTCAGACGATTAAAAACGATAATCTTCAAATATTTTAGGAAAGCCATCGACTTAAGCTACTTAAAGCTTACTCTAAATGAACAAGATCTAAATACACCGAGCAAAAATGCAGTCTCCTCCTGTTCTGTAAACTGTTTTGGTGAGGGGTAACAAATGATTGATTACTGTATATTATTATAATATTCTTAATTGATAATTAAGATCGAGTTTAATGAATTTAATTACATTGCATGTGTGGCAGAGTGTAATATATTGTATTTTATGTTTTAATTGTAAATATCCATGTACTAATGTTTCATTTAATTGCAGGTATTATAATTGTAGCAGCCCAAAGTATTAGTTTAGAGCTTGTACATTGCAAGCCTGTAATCATGTATCTTGCTGTCCCTCTATTGTTCTTTACTCTGACCTCCTGGCCACTTCAGCTTTCTATCCTTTGTTCTCTATGGTTAGGTAAGCTTACTTCTCACTTTGCATGCTCTCAGAATTTATAAAGGTAACCTGCACTATTAACTCTGGGCACTGCATTCCTACACTTTGTATGAAGAGCACGATCACACTGACAGAAGACACTTTGACTGAAGATTGACTGTCTCGTATCTTCAAGAGTCTTTATTCTACCAAACACAGGTTAGTTAAATAATTAGTATTTCACATAAATATTATTATCATTAAGGCAATATTCTTTATCTATCATATTATTAGGAAGTAGGGCTAGGCTATTGTGTGAATGATTGTATGAATGTATTTTATTGTAGTTTATGCATTGCTAAATGCTAAGGCTACTATCAATTATCTATAATGCGGCACATGTAACTATTGTGTCAGATATATATCATTTTATACACATCAAGTAATTATGATGTGAAGGTTTTAACTTATGTATTACACAAAGGTGTAATGTTATATATTTTATTATATTTGTATATATCATAAATGCACAGGTAAGTGCAGCTATATCTATATCTATATATTTATAGTATGGTATAAATGCTAAACTATGTGCATAACTATATGGTAGTATAACTTCTATCATATGAGTAATTATAGGTTATCATATTATTTATTATATAAAGGCTAGAGTAATTACTATTCTATGATTAGTCTTTGCCAGTATTTTATTCCCTATTCATATATATTTCTGGTATGCATTTCTATAAGTAGAAATGTGGTTATCATTACCCAATCATTTTAGTTTACCTTTCTTGTATATATTATTGGAATAGTACATGTAATTATGTGCTATGGCATGTTATACTAAATACTTTCTGCATTATTGTATTATGGCATTCTTGTATATATTTTACTGATATTGTATATCAGTTGGTTTTTATCATCAAAGGTATGTTTATTTATCAAGCATATGTATTTTGACCATATTTATGTAACTGGTAATCTCATTATTATACTATTAATAATTATAGGCATTTGGTAGGCTAAACTTAATTAGTTACTTATGGTTAGTTTATTATAATTCTAGGACTGCAATGATGACCTAGACTGGTACTCCGTCACCTACTTTAGACTCACCTGAGTACCATATACTTGGTAGGTAATGGTTATATTAATAATTTTATTTACTTATCCATGTATTATATTTATGTATTACTTCATTTATCATCATGTGTAATTATGTTGATGTATGTAAAGTAATGTAATATCTTATATCATATCATCCATAGTATTTCATATTATGTTGTAATGCATATGATGTTTTGTATTTAATGAAATATCTATATTCTAAAGTATAATATATTATGTAAACATGCATTGGCGTATTTCATGAATATGCATTGACGTAATGTAAGCAATTGTGATGTGCGTATTATATCAAATCTATGTAATCATGCAATGATGTTTTATGAACCAAGTGTTTTATAATTATTCAAATGTACTTATTATTTTATGTATTGTTGCAGGGTGAACACACTTTGATAATTGTGTTATTACATGTCCTCATACATGTTGGATTGATGGAATAAACAGTCATCGAACCACACCCAGCAGACTTGGTTATTCTTTAACCCTACACCTGCTACAAAATGGAGCCCCCAGTGAGGAGTGACTGATTGAACAGAGGAGTGATACCAGACGGCCATCATCACTTAAGAAGCCAACGACTCTCTAAATCCGGATTCAAGAATGTGACCCTGAACTGACTGTGAACTGTGTTGAGTACCATCCAATCCATACTGACATTTTTTTTCTGAGCTCATAACTATATAACCATGGTTAAGTAATACTTAGTTAGTTGCCGGCTTTAGTTTAGTTTAGTTTAATTTGTTAACCTTGTCATTGACCATGTAATAACTTTAGTTAAGTATAGGTTACTAACTTTAGTTAGGATTATTTAATTAGTATCATTGTTTCATCATCTACTTAATGCCATAACATGCCATAGTTAGGTATTTTACACATCTTAGCATTCCATAAGCCTACCCTTATCGTAGCATTACTATTTTTCAATATAGCATAAGTATGTAGCTTTTGGTGTGAGTTGCGCGAGTGAGTGTTGAGTGTGATTGAATTTAACTAGGTAATACCATAAACTTTACATAATATGTAGGGATAGGTATAACCTGTGTTTTCTTTCATCTGCTCTGTTGACACACGGACGGTGACTGATTGACAAATATATTTACACCATGCAATGCACCATGCCACCATAATGTTGCCCTAATATTTCTTCATTTTCCAGGTTAAAGTTTCTAGCACTAATATTCCTTGATTCATAATCATATTTCCTTTGTCCTTTCTCTACTCTTCATTCTAAATATTTCTATTGGTATTATTTCATGTGTACAGTATTATTATTACCATGTAAAACCTAATTTTGCTTTCAATTTCAGGTTTGGTAGTTATATAACTTTGCCATACATTCATTTTCATTTTGCTTGTATGTTTGTATGTTTAATTCAAATCATGTGGCTAATCACTCTCTTTATTTCAGGGTAGTTAGTGTTATTTTGTTGTATAAATGACATGTATTTATCAAACTAATCATACCTTTGTTTCAGATTGTCTAATCATGTAAATTAATTTCAGCCTGTGCTTATTCACTCTTAGAGAGACGCTATTCCCTCTCTGGATTGGATTTATACTCACTAGGATTATACTCACACTGGATTACCCTCTTGTCGGATAACATGTGTTTGTGCTCACGTGATGTGTGATATGTGATCAGTGTTTGTGATTGTGCTCATTCATATACGGATATATACTTGTGTAATCTGTGATTGTGTTCTCTGACCTACACCATGGAGTTCACGGATGAGGAAGTTAGGAATATGTTAGCAGTGTTCAGGAGACAGAGAGAGAGACCTAACGCGAACACACCTGAGGATTTTGAGGCGTGGCTCAACCACTACACCATGGACAAGTACTCAGAGGATCAGACTCAGCCCACGGACAGGAAAGTCAGGATAGTGACTAGAGACTCTATCAGACTTGAGGACACTAGACCTTCCAGAGTCGTGTACCAGCACTCGCCCAGGATACCTTCCTTCAGTGGGAACAGACAAGGAAAGGATACCCCATACGACGTCTGGAAGTACCATGTTGAGGCCCTTATGGATTCATCTTCCTATACTCAGGACACAAAGGAGCAAGCTATCCGGGACTCACTCAAAGGAGATGCAGCCAAGATCGCCGTCAACATGAGGCCTGGAAGTGACATTAGTGCTCTTTTGAGAAAGATGAGGATTGTGTTTGGCCTAGCTGAGAGGAAGGAGACAAGGATGGCACAGTTCTACAGCGCCAAGCAACGAGATGATGAGGACGTGTCTCAGTGGGGATGTAGACTGGAGGAACTGCTATCCCATGCCATACAGGACAGCCCACAGATGTGCCATGACACTGAGGAGATGCTAAGGAGTATGCTCTGGACAGGACTCAGGCCAGCCCTCAAGAATATCTCCGGCCACAAGTTCGATACCATCCAGGACTTTGACGGATTGATGGAAGCTCTCAGGGAGATAGAGAATGACCAGTTGGGGCAAGCATCAGTGAAAGTCAAGACCCAAGCTACAGCCAAGATGACCACCACACAAGAACCAGAGTGGAAAAAGGAAATGTCTGAAGTGAAGGCTATGATTAACAAGTTGACCACAGAGATGTCCAACATGAAGATGTCATCAAGTACCTCTCAGCCACAAAGACAACCTTTACAAGGAGAAGCACCCTGGAACAGTGACCTACGATACCAAGGATATCAAGGACAAGGTCAAGGGCAAGGACAAGGTCGAGGTCATGGTTTCCAACCACAGTGGAATGAACAAGCTCACTACGGACATGGATATGACGAGGGAGCATATGCCATGGGACCCACATGCTGGAGATGTGGACAAGTTGGGCACATGAGATACTCATGTACAGTGCGCCTGGATCATTCAAGGAGAGGCAAGGCTTTAAACTCCAGGAGACCTATGGGAAGGGGCCATTCATAGGTCAACATCATCAGCGCCCTCAAGGCAAGAGACAGATCCCAGACGGATTAGTTGGATCATCCAATGAGGTCAAGGTCAACATTGAAGGAGTTCATGCAACAGCCTTACTGGATACAGGAGCAACAGTATCAGTTATCTCTCAGTCCTTTTATGACCAGCATCTATCCCACATTGCCATCGAACCACTGGAGGATATGCTTCACATCGAATGTGCAGGAGGAGAGTCCTTACCATACTCAGGATACATTGTTGCGCACATGGAAATTTACGGAATCGCCAAGGCTCAAGGGACTCCATGTATTTTTCTTGTCTCTCCAGATACCAACTACAACTCCAAAGTGCCAGTTCTGATTGGAACCAACATCCTGGAACATCTTTTGGATGGATGCAAGAACACTCACGGAACAAGGTTCTTACAGAAAGCAGCTCTCCATACGCCATGGTATCTAGCATTCAGGACGATGGTTATAAGGGAAAAGGAACTCTTACGGAACAAGGGAAAGGTTGGACTTGTCAAGTGTTTCGAGACAAGCAATGTCATCATACCAGCTAACAGTCAAGTGATCATCAAGGGACAAGTGATCCAGCCAATCAACTTCCCGAGAGCATGTGCCTATCTACAGCCAACAAGTGATGCTACCATACACCAGGATTTGGATATTGCCCCAACCATCATGGAGTTTGATTGGGAAAATCCAGGATTAGTGGACGTCCATCTCTCCAATGTTACAACACAGACCATAGTGGTAAAACCCAAGGCCCTTGTATGTGAACTACAACCTATCCTATTTCAAGGAACGTGTCCACAGCCAACTGAAGATGAAAAGAACCTCTTGGAACAAGTTGACATCCACCAGGATCATCTTACTCAGGAGGAACTCGAACATGGAGTCAAGGTCATACTCAAGTTCAAGGATATCTTTTCAAAAGGCGATGAGGACTTAGGCCACAGCAGTGCAGTGAAGCACAGGATAGATCTCACCAGTGATATACCCTTTAAGCAACGACATCGTCGAATACCTCCGTCCATGCTTGATGAAGTACATAGTCATCTTCGACAACTACTGTCAGCTGGGATCATTCGTCCTTCACACAGTCCCTGGTCATCAAACGTTGTCCTTGTACGCAAGCGAGATGGGAAACTGCGCATGTGTGTAGATTATCGCGCGCTGAACAACCAGACGTTAAAGGACAACTATGCGCTCCCCAGGATTGACGAACTACTGGATTATCTCGGTGGGATGAAGTATTTCTCGGTGTTAGACATGAAGTCAGGCTATCATCAGGTAGAACTCCTAGACGAACACAAAGAACGGACAGCCTTCACAGTTGGACCGCTAGGATTCTGGGAATTTAACCGCATGCCCTTTGGATTGTGTAACGCTCCTGCCACGTATCAACGTCTCATGGAACAGTGTCTTGCTGGTTTGCACCTGAAAGTATGTCTCATCTACTTGGACGATGTTATTATCTTCTCTCGCACTTATGAGGAACATCTGGAACGATTAGAGCTGGTTCTTCAACGCCTCAGGGAATCAGGACTAAAGTTAGCGCCCAAAAAGTGCAAGTTCTTCAAGAACAAAGTTCGATATGTTGGATACATAGTTTCAGAGGAGGGAATCGAGGCAGATCCGGACAAAGTTGAAAAGATCTCCGACTGGCCAACTCCCAAAACACCGGAAGAAGTAAGGAAATTCTTAGGCTTCGCAGGCTACTACCGAAAGTTCGTCAAGGATTTTTCAAAGATAGCTCGACCACTCAGTGACCTTATGCCCAAGAGCAACAAGAGATCTAAAATCAAGCACAAAGTAGAGTGGACATGGGGACCTGCACAGGAATCTGCATTCCAGAAAATCAAGGAACACCTTACTTCACCACCTGTACTAGGATATGTGGATTACTCCCAGCCTTTCGAGCTCCACACGGATGCAAGTACACATGGACTAGGCGCTGTACTCTATCAGTACCAGGAAGGACAACCTCAGGTTATAGCCTACGCCAGTCGAGGACTCAGCAAGTCTGAAAAGAATTATTCTGCACACAAATTGGAATTCCTATGTTTGAAATGGGCAGTAACAGAAAAATTCCATGATTACCTCTATGGACATCAATTCAATGTGCTTACAGATAATAACCCTCTCACCTACGTACTTACCACTGCCAAATTGGATGCAACGGGACACAGATGGTTAGCTGCCTTATCAGCATATGATTTCACTATATCATACAGGCCTGGAAAGTCAAACACAGACGCCGACACACTATCAAGACTGCCGGAAACAAGGGAGGAATCACCAAGTCATCTGTCATCAGAGTCAATCACAGCCATCTGTAACATGGTGTCAGTCCCAAGCCTATTGGAAACAGTCTCGGCAACAACAGACATGGTTGAGGATGAGGGACTTGACATCACTGAGGACAAGTGTGAAATCAATGCCCGTGATTGGAGGAAAGCCCAGGCCAAAGACCCAGCATTGGATTCCATCATATCACATCTCAGAAATGGAACTAGACCACACCTCATGAATTACAGTTCGGATCCAGAGATCACAGGCCTAGTGAAGAACTTCTCGTCACTGAAGCTGCAAAGAGGAGTTCTTTACAGAATGACCACAGTGGATGGGGAAAAGACAGAACAACTTGTGCTGCCAACAAGATGTCGTCACTCTGTTCTAAGATGTCTCCACGATCATGTAGGCCATCCAGGACGTGACAGGACTCACTCTTTGATTCGAGACAGATTCTTCTGGCCAGGCATGTCACGAGATATAGAAGCCCATGTCAAGAACTGTGAAAGATGTATCAAGAGAAAGACCTCAACAGCGACAAGAGCACCACTAGTCAGCATCAAGACCACTCAACCACTGGAATTGGTATGCATGGACTTTCTCACTCTAGAACCATCAAAGGGAGGACAACAGCATATTCTCGTAGTAACGGATCACTTTACTCGATATGCCCAAGCATACCCTACGAAGAATATGACAGCAAAGACCACAGCTGATGTGTTTTTCAGGAACTTTGTCGTTCATTATGGACTCCCAAAGAGAATACACTCGGACCAAGGTGCAAATTTCGAAGGAAATCTCATGAAGGAAATCTGCAATATCACAGGCATGACTAAGTCGAGGACTACTCCTTATCATCCCATGGGAAATGGAATCACTGAGAGATTTAACCGGACACTACTAGACATGCTCGGGACACTGGAATCAAATGAGAAGAAGGATTGGAAAGCACATGTCGGTCCACTAGTACATGCATACAACTCTACTAAGCATGAAACTACAGGATTTTCACCCTTCTATCTCATGTATGGCAGACACCCAAGACTTCCAGTGGACTTAGCGTTTGGACTGGATATAGAGCCAACAAAGTCAAGAACTATCCTGGAATACACCAAGTCTCTGAAGGAACGCCTCAAACATGCCTATGATCTTGCATCAGAAACAGCCAGGAAATCACAAGCAAGACAGAAGCAAAACTATGACCACAAAGCCAGAGCTGCCACACTGGAACCTGGGGACAGAGTACTTGTAAAGATTGTCGCCTTTGATGGAAAACACAAGATTGCCAACAAGTGGGAAGAGGACATCTACACTGTGCTAAGACAACCTAATCCAGCAATTCCAGTGTACTGTGTTAGAAAAGAATCAGGAGAAGGGAAAGTCAGGACACTACATAGGAACTTACTCCTTCCTATTGGATTTCTTCCTGCTTCCGAACCTCCAGTACCCAAACCACGTCCCAGGAAATCTAGAGCTCCAGCACAACCAACTCCTATGGACTTGACAGATGATGCTGAGAGCCAGGAACCTGAAGAAGAGGACAGATGGATTCCTGTCACAGACCCAGGACCTCCAGCTTCAGATGCTGATACATCTGATAGGCCAGCTGGAGAAGAAGAGGCTGAAGTTGTGACTGATGCTGACCTGGAGGAAGTGATAGAAGCTGCTGAAGAAGAGGATGGTCCTACAGATGATGATGCTGTTCCTGCTCAAGAGCCTGAGCAGGATGAAGACATCACTGTAGACGAGGAGGAGGAGGGTGCTGTTGGAGGGCAGGACGTGTCGATTCCTTCACCTGCAAGGATGGAGGACAGGCAAAGAGCCGTGCCATTGCCAAGGAGATCAGCACGAGAGAGGACCAGACCTAAGTGGCAGACTACAGGAGAGTTTACTATGGCAGCTCATGGGGAACCGGATTGGAAGATGCGGGCTGAGTACCTCAGCTCATTACTTTCATCTGGAGTTGTTGCAGGCATCAGCAACAAGGCCACAGAAGCACTTGTGGATCTCGTCACCGGCAAGAACACATGACGAGGACGTCATTTTGTCGGAGGGGGGAAGTGTGTGGCAGAGTGTAATATATTGTATTTTATGTTTTAATTGTAAATATCCATGTACTAATGTTTCATTTAATTGCAGGTATTATAATTGTAGCAGCCCAAAGTATTAGTTTAGAGCTTGTACATTGCAAGCCTGTAATCATGTATCTTGCTGTCCCTCTATTGTTCTTTACTCTGACCTCCTGGCCACTTCAGCTTTCTATCCTTTGTTCTCTATGGTTAGGTAAGCTTACTTCTCACTTTGCATGCTCTCAGAATTTATAAAGGTAACCTGCACTATTAACTCTGGGCACTGCATTCCTACACTTTGTATGAAGAGCACGATCACACTGACAGAAGACACTTTGACTGAAGATTGACTGTCTCGTATCTTCAAGAGTCTTTATTCTACCAAACACAGGTTAGTTAAATAATTAGTATTTCACATAAATATTATTATCATTAAGGCAATATTCTTTATCTATCATATTATTAGGAAGTAGGGCTAGGCTATTGTGTGAATGATTGTATGAATGTATTTTATTGTAGTTTATGCATTGCTAAATGCTAAGGCTACTATCAATTATCTATAATGCGGCACATGTAACTATTGTGTCAGATATATATCATTTTATACACATCAAGTAATTATGATGTGAAGGTTTTAACTTATGTATTACACAAAGGTGTAATGTTATATATTTTATTATATTTGTATATATCATAAATGCACAGGTAAGTGCAGCTATATCTATATCTATATATTTATAGTATGGTATAAATGCTAAACTATGTGCATAACTATATGGTAGTATAACTTCTATCATATGAGTAATTATAGGTTATCATATTATTTATTATATAAAGGCTAGAGTAATTACTATTCTATGATTAGTCTTTGCCAGTATTTTATTCCCTATTCATATATATTTCTGGTATGCATTTCTATAAGTAGAAATGTGGTTATCATTACCCAATCATTTTAGTTTACCTTTCTTGTATATATTATTGGAATAGTACATGTAATTATGTGCTATGGCATGTTATACTAAATACTTTCTGCATTATTGTATTATGGCATTCTTGTATATATTTTACTGATATTGTATATCAGTTGGTTTTTATCATCAAAGGTATGTTTATTTATCAAGCATATGTATTTTGACCATATTTATGTAACTGGTAATCTCATTATTATACTATTAATAATTATAGGCATTTGGTAGGCTAAACTTAATTAGTTACTTATGGTTAGTTTATTATAATTCTAGGACTGCAATGATGACCTAGACTGGTACTCCGTCACCTACTTTAGACTCACCTGAGTACCATATACTTGGTAGGTAATGGTTATATTAATAATTTTATTTACTTATCCATGTATTATATTTATGTATTACTTCATTTATCATCATGTGTAATTATGTTGATGTATGTAAAGTAATGTAATATCTTATATCATATCATCCATAGTATTTCATATTATGTTGTAATGCATATGATGTTTTGTATTTAATGAAATATCTATATTCTAAAGTATAATATATTATGTAAACATGCATTGGCGTATTTCATGAATATGCATTGACGTAATGTAAGCAATTGTGATGTGCGTATTATATCAAATCTATGTAATCATGCAATGATGTTTTATGAACCAAGTGTTTTATAATTATTCAAATGTACTTATTATTTTATGTATTGTTGCAGGGTGAACACACTTTGATAATTGTGTTATTACATGTCCTCATACATGTTGGATTGATGGAATAAACAGTCATCGAACCACACCCAGCAGACTTGGTTATTCTTTAACCCTACACCTGCTACACATGCATAACTATAACCATATATCATCTTCATAATCATTCATTTATTATGTATTTTTTCCGAATTCTGATCGAAATCAACAATGTACGTAACACTATGTGCACAACAGAGATTAAAATGCAAAAAAATAACAGAAGTTGTCGGATTAGCAATTGTATTTCGATATCGTGGTCAGCATGAAAGTTTATATATTTTAGTCAGTTTTGTCCTTGCATTCTAAAATGCTTTGTTAGATATCAATAATTTTTTTGCACTCACATGCAACAACTTCATTCACACAGTCGCACTCACACTTTGAGATAAAACCGGAAGTGTTGTAACTTTAACGACAACACACAACTAACGTTGCTTTGTTTTAAGTTTTACTGCAAGTGAACAAATATTTTATTACTTTGTTTAAACATAAATATATGGATCATAAACGCACATATAAGCAAAATGACTACATGGATCTTATGAAAATTATTTTGTTTGTTGCAAAGTTTGCCGTAAACAGGTGCGTGATTTCAAATCTACCTAAAACACAACTAATAATAAACTAGCAAATAAAATGTTTATGTTGAATTGTTTTTGTCTATTAGATAATCACAATAAAATAATAAAGCATAATAATTCATTGAATATATATTGTATTGTATATCTAAATCGTTTATTTGTGCCTGGTGTAAGTTTATTGCGACTTTAAAAAAGCATTTGTAATAAGTCGTAAACCATACTCTATCAAAAGTTATCTCAAGTTTCACTCTGGCTGATTGAATAATGGCCAAAATACACACTGCGTTACTTACACGATTACTCATTCAAAAGCTATTTTGGGAAGCCAGTACAGTCTCAGATACGACGAAGATTACATTTTACGTGTAATTAATCAACGAAACATTTTAACACAAGACATAGAACTTGAAATGTTAGGCAACTTTCTTTGAAGAAAAGTTCGTCTGCTAGGGTAACTCGAGGGGTTACCCAGGCAAGAGATCCAGGTGGTGGCATTCCGAGCCCTGAGCATTTGCGTCTTGGATTGCCAGGATATGCTAGGCTCTCACTGATCTAGTTCTATTTTGAGCGCATTCCGAGCGCTAGTCTACATCATTTCGGTAGAGGACAACATAGCCACAGTATGGGAACAAAGAATTGGGATGGAATATGGCCTAGGAGTGAACTGGTACAACTATTTTGTTTGTCCAAGTGTGTAACTACGTAAAATTAATGTAAGTGTTTCAAGAAAATCTTGTATTTTGTGGAAGTTTATTTTTAAATGGTTATGTATTGACGTCAATAGATGATTCACCTATTATAATTTTAGATCACTTGCTTCGACATTTCCACCGATTTCCTTATCCGGGAAAGCAGTGTGTTCAAGATATGCTGATCATTCAATTTGTTTGTAATCATCCCCAAGTATGTCTGAAGTATTAAAATCAATATGATATAGTCGATGATTAAATAATACATTATATTGAATTCTATTACATGAGTGGTCATAACTCATACAAGCTAATGCATTATAACGATGAAAGTATAAATTTTCCCTAATTCAAACTGAAGATTTATATTGGTCATATGTATGGTGTATGAGTATAAACAATGAGGTAACTTCTTTGTATTCAAAACTATTTTGAAAATTATGTATGTGAGAGATGCTATATCTGTTATTCTTAATGGTTGATTTATTCTTGTTTTCAAATAACCTTTACATTATGCTTTAAGGAGATGCGTTTTTGAATTCACAGTTGTTTTGCTGTTTAATATTTACATAATTCCAATTTGTTGAACAAAATGACAGTTGTCTCCTTTCTTGTGACTGATATCTTATGCCGTAATGACTGATGTATATAAATATCTTCTTTTTTTTAAAACGTAACTTTAAGATAAATGTTCTGATATTTATCCCTCTGAAAAAACTCTAAGTTCTTTAATAATGTAATATATTTCTTACCCTTTTAAACAAAATGTATTGACTCATAAATGAAAAGTGTAAAATGATTCATCTGGCAGTGTGTTGAATATTTTGTCTTTTAAAGAGGAGATGAAGAATTGGGAACACAATTATATCAATAAGGATAAATAAGTCAATAAGAAATTAGAATAAGATTCTAAATGCACATTTTCCTGTAAACTTACCGTCTTTAGGTATGTTTTATTAAAAAATAAGGAGAAGAAAATTAGAAACTTGGCAGAAACTAACAGCAAGAATTATCAATTTCCACACTATAATCTTGACACTTGCCATTAACCTGTTACATGTTAACTTGATTAGTGTAAGCATTAAGTACTAGGTGATTGGGGCACAGGATTAAGAAGATCCAGAACTGTTTACCTCAGTTACTGCGTATCATGTTATGAACTAAGACATAGTAATGGACCTGGAAAACTGCCATATGGGCGTGATGGCGTGCAGTGTATGAATGACTTATTTTTGTCTGAATCTGCGTCGGTGGATGTTGTTACTTACTGTCTGTGTTAGCTATCTTCTCTTTTTAGAACTGTAATGAGGGGTTACTATGTTTATAAATATAGAGAAAATGTGAAATACTTATGTTATCAGTATGCCAACTATAAATTAATTTTAATATAGTTTATCTTGCGACATTGTTCCATGTCTTGTTTATTCTTTAAATTAGGTGAAGAAAAATCATCTGGAATAATTATCAGTTTTTATTGTGCTTTAACAAGTTCTTGTTGTCATTCAAAAAAGCAAGTTAAAATCATATGTCATCATAGCTTGGTATTCCATTTCTTCAGAAATACTCATTAATGGCCTGAAAGTGGAGTTGATTCGTACATCCTTGTACAAACTCACTCGCCTTTAAAACTTGTGATTTTTTTGTGTAGCCTTTAGAAATGAATATTATTAGTCTGTTTTAACTTTTTTAAAGTTATCCAGAAATAGAGATGACTACAAAAACATTAAGTAAATTATTATTTTATAAATTAGATGCTTACTTCTTTTCTGTTTGCTGTTTTTAATTCTTGATATTGAAAGGATGTTGAAACTAAACTTTGTTGAACTTTTAGATGGGAAATTTACACCATATAAATGCAAAAATCAAGCTGTTAATTTCAAAATCATAAGGCCAACAAGCAGTATTGCAAGTTTAATATTAGACAAGAAGCTAATAAAAATGTGTTTTTATGTTAAGTAATATATTTCTAAATAAAATATACCATGATATCCCATCTGTAATGCATTACAAAGATGTAAAACATTTTTCATCAGACAAACTTTAATGTAACGTGATCATTTTACTATAACAAATGTTTTTTTAAATGTTTGAAATTGTTGGAATGACAAGAATCAAGAAAAATAAACAGATAAACTTCTTTATTCATGATGTTGTTTATTTAGACACAGATTCTTGTGTTCTTATGGGGGAGTGGGGGTATTATTTTTGCTTTGGTAGGGGCTCTTATTACTGGGTTGAAGTACAGTAGTCAGATTTAACACCTTTTCTCACATCAGTCAGTTACATGAGTGACAATAAGTAAGCTTAAGATCTTAAAAATTATTGGATATTAATTTGAAATTGATAGATAATATCTGACTTTTTAATGAATTTTCTGAGCAATGAGAAGTAAACTATTTCTCATATTTACAGGTGTGAGTGACGATGTCTGAAGATCTAACCTACTCCTCTGACCAGATCGAACAACTGTTGACATGTGCGGTATGTCTCGACCGATACAAGACACCCAAACTCCTGCCCTGTCAACACACATTCTGCCACCAACCCTGTCTGGAGGGACTCGTTGACCATCGCCTTCGGTCTCTTCGATGTCCAGAGTGTCGAGCTGACCACATTGTCCCAAGAGGGGGAACAGCAAACTTCCCTAACAACTTGACCATCATTTCTTTTCTGGAACTCCAGGGTCAAAGGAGATCCACTGGGTTCCAGTATGAAGAGTCTCAGGCTACTGGAGTCAGTCCTGCTGCTGTTGCAGTACCCCAGGCTGCTGGGGCGGTTGGGGGTGCAGTCGGCGGGACCGGCGCAGTATCAGGGTCACCTGTCATCCCTGGGGCACTAGGAGTCGCTGGGGTACCTGGGGTACATGGGGTCGCATCATGTACCGAATGTCTCAGAGAGAGGAATCTCTCCCGGTGTGGCCACTGCAATGATCTGATATGTGATGCTTGCAGGAGAACACATTTTAATCAGTTGAAGTTAGAGGTCAATAGAATGATAGGACAGATCAGAAGAGGGCTGCCCAGTATGAGTGATTCCCTTAATAACATCACCAATACAGGGACTCAGCTGCAGCAAAGGTGTGAGGCAGCCAAAGAAGAACTTACTGAAGCTATTGAAAAACATATTCGAGATCTGAGAAACAGACACAGAGATCTACTTGGGGAGATTGATAATTTCATTCTGGGTGAGCTGAGGTCACTGAGAGCCCACCAGGAGAATGTCGAGGTTGAAGTTGCAAGCATTGCAAGCTTTTGTGACTCAGCAGAATCTACCTTAAGTCGGTCAACAACACCTGAAGCTCATGTGATTGAGTTGAAGCTGCAGTGTACTGAGAATATCCAGACCGTCAGGGATTACGACTCCAACAGAGTTCGTCCCCCAACACTACGGCAACTCCAGATCGAGATGGAGGGACAGTACTTATCAAACACTATAAGCAACTTCGGAGAAGTCATTATAACCAGTGGACTGACCAGGAATCTCCCATCATCCTCACAACCTCAAGACCAGGCTGCAGAAGATTCCAGAGAAAACAGAAGTAGCAGAGAAGTCAGGGAAAGAACAGAAGGCAGAAACAGCAGGGAAGTGAGAGAAGGGCGAGAAAGTCATGGAAGAGCAACCTGGCAGGCTCCATCCTCCATGGACTACAGTCTGAGAGTCCAGGAGACGAGATCTCCTTCAGTATCTCCTAACCTTGAGAGGAGGGGGTTCCAAGCAAGAGAAGCCAGACAGAGAGTCATGTTTGAAGATCCAGAGGATGAGGATACTGAGAGACTCTTGATGGGGAATCTCTCTCTACCATCTTCACCTCATCCTGCTGTTCGAAGACGTCCCCGACGAGAGCATCACTCTGACACAAGATTGGCTGGCCTGATGGGAGGTGGAGGGTCAATGTCACTGGCTGAGAGGAACAGGGCAAGACACAGAAGTATTGGCGCTCTACCGCCCCCTGATGATGACTCCTCAGAACAGTCCTATGAATCTGATTCTCCTCCACGGTTTGTACGAGAGCAGACATTTGTCCGAGACTCACCAGCCCGGAATGCAACAAACAGTGCTCCAACAGATTCAGCCTACTCAAGGTCAAATCGACCTCCCATCAGATTTGATGTGACCTTGAACCCTGATGAACCTCCTCAGGAGGACCTTCAACCTTTCAACTTTGGGCGTATGAACTCGAATCCAAGCATGTATGTCTCCTCAGCACGCAACAAGTACAATCAGAAAGGTCATGCGTTGTTGAGATTTGGTGATCGTGGAAACGAACAGGGAAAATTTACATGGCCAAGAGGTGTTGCAGTGTCACGACTTGATGATAATATATTTGTAGCAGACAGTTCCAATCATAGAGTACAGGTGTTTGACGGTGAGGGTAGGTTCATCAAAACCTTTGGAACATACGGTCAGAATGAAGGCGAGTTTGACTGCCTTGCCGGAATCGCAGTGAACGGCCTCAACCAAGTCATCATCTCAGACCGTTACAACCACAGACTTCAAATCTTTGACCGTCATGGCCGCTTCCAAAGGGCATTTGGACAAGAGGGTACCGGTGATGGAGACCTGAACTACCCCTGGGGAGTAGCCTGTGACAACATGGGTTTTATTTATGTGTGTGATAAGGAGAACCATAGAATCCAGGTCTTCCAGTCTAACGGAACTTACGTGAGGAAGATTGGTCGGTACGGACAGGGTCCTGGACAACTGGAGAACCCACATTACGTTGCTGTGAGCAGCGATAATAGAGTTTATGTCAGTGATAGTAGTAATCATCGTATCCAGGTGTTCAACATCTACGGAGATTTCATGTTTACCTTTGGTGTAAACGGAACTCAGCGGGGACAGTTGAAATTTCCACGAGGCATCGCCATCGACAACCAAGGATTTGTTGTGGTAGCAGACAGTGGGAACAACCGGATACAGATATTCCGTGCCGATGGAAGGTTTTACTCCATGTTTGGAAGTTGGGGCAACGAGAATGGGCAATTCAAGGGGTTAGAAGGAATAGCGATTCAGTCACAAGGAAATGTGGTTGTTAGTGATAGAGAAAACCATAGGATTCAGGTTTTTTAGAGAGTGTGTTAAAGCTAAAAGATTCAAATAATATCAGATTTGACTTTTGAGGATACAAATCAAGGTCATGGCATGGTATTATATTTGAATTTGGATTAGCTGCTATGTGATGATTGTGTTCTTGCCATTTTTGCCAAAAGCTTGTTTTACTTGACGCCATTATTTTCTCTCTCAGCATCTTTTTGTGCCAAAACATTGTCATTTCATCAATTTTGATTTTTGAAGTCATTCAAGATCTCTTTCTGTCTAGTTTCATAACTTTGAAAAGCAGTTAACCAATATTCATATAAAGTCAGTATTTGAATTATATTGCTTTTAGAAATGTTTTAAAAGCTCTTTATATATGATTTCATAAGTTTGAAGAGGTGTCTTTACAAGTCAGTATTCTTATACAGTCCTATACACAAATAAGTAATACTATCTGTTTTCAGATTGGTCTTCTCATTTTTTACTGTACATGTGTTTGTATATTATTAATATCTCGCTTGTTTCTTTGCTAATCAAAGACCGAGTACATATGTATCATGAATCATTTATCAGAACAATTAATCAATCCAACATCAAAGGATTCTGTTTGACAAATCATGAAAGGAATTATTTGAAAGTTGATTATTGATTATTGTTTAAAAAATGACTATCCAAACCCATATGTTCATATTAGACCTGTGTAGAATTACTGTTTTGGGTTTTTATATCTGTTGTTAACAAAAAACATATTTCAATGTTAATAAAAACGTGAATATAGAAAATTAAAAAAAGTAATGGACCATCAAAAATAGAAGTGTTTAAAGGGTTAAAACCTTATTATATCAATCTTTATAAAACACTATTAAATGTTTCAATAATAATAATTGGCCTGGTCTTTAAGTTTAGTGGATGAATATATAAAGTGTGTAACTGTAACACCCACATATTTGCCAAAGAACTTCCTCAGAATACAAGTCATATAGTATAATGCTATACTAGCTTTCAAAACTCAAACTCTTTCACAATATTATCTATTTACTTAATTTTTTTTCTTTATTACGTATACAGCACAATTATATATGTCTTTGAAAAAACTACAGCGCTTTCAACTTTGAACCAAACACACTTGTTTAACTAGTAGAATCAATGATTGATCTATTTATTTATGAGGAACATGGAGTTCCATAGGATTTGACACTGGCTTTAGTAAAAATTAGTAGAAAGAAAATCCATTCCCTTTGAGTGAACCTGTCCCTAATAGTACCTGAGTACGGTATGTGTTTCATCTCTGCAGTCCATCTTTCCATTCATGGCCTAAACTTGCACCAGCCTCAGTGACTTGCTAAGATAGGCCTTGCCACATTTCTTCAACTTTGCTACCCTTGTTGTCCAAGCTCCTGGGACGGATCGCCAATTCCTATGAGAAATGATATGAGAATTTCAATTTTTTTGTCAAAGAAGGCGCCACATTTTAATCAAAAATCACAGCAAAGTTTAAATGAGCTAGTGGTAGAGACTGGTGCAATTTGAAGCCATGCGGGGAAGATGTCCTAGCGCTACCATTTTGTACATTTATCACATCCCATTTCATAGAAATTAAAGTTTGTGTTCATTATCCAATATCACATTCCCTTGTTTATTTTTCATTTGAATTCCTTATTATAGTTAAAGAATATATATATATAATTACTCCCCTTGTTTTGACATTAGTGTTTTTGGTGTGAGAGAAAATTCTTGAATGCTATGTACATAGTTAAGAATGATTGACAAATACTTCTTAGAGCCAAGATCAAATGCATGCACAATTGATTGAAGAATTCGAGAATGATTAAGTGTGTGTTTTTCAAATGAATTGATTTTCCATACATTCATTACATTCAATTATCATCGAAAAACTTAATTGTTTAAAATACAGGGCCTAGATTTTCAAAGCGCTCTTTGCTTAAAGCGAGCTTCGAAAATAAAGATGATGGTCCATTTCTTTATTGATCTTTTATCAGCTGAAAAAAAACCAATGTAATTTGATTTTTAGCTCATCTTGCCTGAAATGGGCTTATGGCATGGAATGTCATCTGGCGTACGTTCTCCTATCTGTCACTATTTCATGAAATTCATCTTCTTCTCGAGAGCCGTTGACTTGTCTACAGGCCCCTTGACTAATGACATTTTTAATTCATAGATTTAGTAACCCTGTGACCCCTTATGAGGGTCACAGGGGCCCCATCCTAAAACCTATTTTCATCTTCTCCAGAAGAAAGATGCTTAGAAATCTTAAATCTTGTTTGTCTGACTCCTTAGTTGATGAAGGTTCTAATTTATATATGTTGTCCTGAAACTCTATTTTCATCTTCCGATCCAGAGACAAAAGGCCTAGAAAACTGAAACCTTGTATACAGACTCTCTACTCCTTAGTTGATCATGATACTTATATCTGATTTTTGGTAACCCTGTGACCCCCCAAAAGGGCCACAGGGACCATGCCCTAAAAACACTTTTCATCTATTTTTTTAAATGAAAAGGCTTAGAAAGCTAAAATCTAATGTATAAGTACTAAGCTGATGAGGATTTGAATATATGGATTTGGTGATACTGTGGTAGCTCGTATAGTGACCCTGTGCCCATTTTTAGAATAGATTAAAGATAGCCTGATGAACTGCAGAGCCAATGCCTCTATTTCTATTTAAAAAGGTATTAGTATTATGTTTTTGTAATAGTTCTGCATTGTTTATGCTTCAATACTTTATTCATTACATTTTACTGTGATAGATAACAATGGTGCTATGCATAATTACAAAAAGATTATATATATGATGTTTTGTGTTGAACTTTTATTATAATATAAATAATATTTTTGATTGTTAAAACTTTCATACTGTTAATTTAATAGTTCATTGCTTGATATAATGAGAACTTGATGAGTGCTCCCAGTCCCACACTGATACATTGGTTAAGAGATTGGTAAAGGATTGTTCAAAATGAACCTCTGTGTACCCAGCAGTACAAATGGGTACCTGGTCAAGAATTCATGATTTCCTCCAATAATTTACATTCAAGTCAAGGACATACAATTCCTTTTGATTTTTTACAAAACAATGCTCTTTAACTGCCTTGTAAGATTGACCTTATTATTTACATATGACCACAGATGACCTCATATCTCATCTGTGTTGAGGAAAGTTACATTTATGATTTGTATAGCATTGACATCCAGCTCCGCACTTAAAGGTGTTAGATGGATGGTGTTTTCATGTTGCTGTCAATGTTTAGAGTGATCCTGATTGATGACTTTACTGGTTGTGTGAACAACTTGAACTGAAATGTATGGACTGTCTTTGAATCTGTTGTCGAATATATCTGACTGAAGCATCATAAAATCTTTACAACTCTCCCTTTCCCGCTTTCAACTGTCTAACTTTTATATTAGAAATAAAAAAGTAATTATGGCAACTTATTGACAGTACTGGTGTATCTTCTTTTCTTTTACATATGTCAGATTTGATGTTTGAATTGATATTTGAATGTGTTCAAACGTCTGAGAGGTAATGTAATAGACCCTGGGACAATCCTCATTTGGACTCCCAATTTTTTTGCTATTGCACCCCCAGCTTCTAAGATTAGCCATGCTCCTTGAAATGTTTATCATGATCATATTGAATTTCCCTCGCAAGACATAACTCGAGCCAGTTTCAGCCACTAGCTAATTTAACCCCTAACCGTTTTTTCACAATTTTATAATGTATTGCAACTGAACTAGTCCAGTTAGACATTTCCTTGTGGTTAGGACAGTCATATCCGGGTATTTTTGTCGGAACGAAATTCAAGGGACATTCTTGTTTATTCATATGTTATTAATATATGATTATAACACAACACAGTTTTAAAGATGTTAATGAGGGTAACAATTTAGTTTATTTAGATTTGATAACGTGATAAATAAAACCCACTTTCAGTAAAAAAAACCCCACAACATTGAAAAGTGAATCCATTCATCGGCGCTACGAGTTTGAAAAGCCTTGTTGAAGCATGACAAGGAATTGTTTAGTGTTTTCATGAATAATTTGTAAATATGTGGATATCCTATCCATAGATACAGTAAATGTTTCTAATGCTGTAAAATTAGTAAAAGTGCAGAGCCTTTTAACATGTCATTTTCCGAAAACACCAAATGGCGGACCCATTGTCTTTAGGACAGGGTCTTTAATCACTGATGGTGGGCCTGACATAATGATGCGATGCTATTGAGCCATAAATAGTGGTTTGGTTTGGAAATTTGGTTTATACCAGAATCAACTTGATACAATTAAATGATGTCATATGAATATAAATTGTGATGATGTATTGAAATCGTAATTGGGTAAATCGTGCAAACAAATTTATACCCTTTCAAAGTGATGCATCTTACTTCCCTGCAATGGGTCAACGTTTACACGATTGAGAAAAGCGATATTATTATTTGCATCATTTCCATTCCCTGACATTTGTCAATTTTCTATTCATGGTGCGTATACTTTCAAGGAAACATTCGCTCTTCCGTTCTCGTTCATTCTCTCACCACTGAGGAAGCTATGATTGTCTACGTTGCGAGTTACCTATGTCACGGAAGAGAGAATGTCACTAGTTCAATGTTGCATCCAGGCCGCGCGATTGCGAGAAATGCGCTACTTCATATAGGCCTATCACTCGCGCAATTTTACTGTTTTTGTGGGGGAGTAATCGCGCAAAATAACATTTCATCCCGCAATCGAGACAAACTACTGCGCAAACTACCTAGCTTATTTATTTTCCAACTTATTAATCAATAAAATAATATCAACTTACTGGATCACGTAAGCAATATCGTAAAAGTCGCTTCCTATTTTACAAGTGCAATCGGCAAATCTCGTTAAATTTAGGCTTGGTCAATGAGACGTATTGTTTCCGAGATAAATGATAACATTGTTAGCTTTTCCGAATGTATGACATGCGCATTTGGATGTTTCTTCCACCAGTACTGAGTTATGGCCAGCGGTGAATTTCGTCTGCTATTTCTCTAAAAGTCAAATCAGTGAGTGGAAAATGCATATAAGAATTACCGAATGTTTTCGTAATCCTACGCTTGTCAGTCCTGAAACATCTACTTCTAGTCAAGATAATCACGTTAGTGAGACCGACCATGATGCCGACCATTCCGATGTCTCGACTTCAGTTTCTTCAGAAAAGAAAATCAAATGTGTTATTTCACTTTATTAGCACAATTACACAATTTCAGGTCACTCCCCCACTTTTGTGAAAGTAAGGGGGGACCTCCCCCTTTTTTGTCAAAACCTGGACACTGTAGTTAGGTGAGCTAACGTTTTAAAGAATTGAATATTGATTCAATTGGTTTATGAATCAAGAAAGACGCAATGATTTGGATCCTAGACATTGTCAAATATTCCGGGAGTGGTGAACTAAAATACTACTAAAATCCATGAGAATATGTTTGTGAAGGTGATCATCCATACTAAGGTAGGCCGAGTGTTGTTATGAAAATAAAGAACTTTGATATATATACAATTAATTGATCCATGTTTGTTTTGATTTGGTGTGTAATTTATAATTACAGTGACCTGACAATAATGGTTTAAGCACGTGCCTTAGGCAGAAAAGAAGAAAATACATATTAGTTTGTAAATAGTTTGTTCATTTGAGAATAAGATCTCATGAAAACAGGCATAAATCTCAAGCAAACTGTCAAAATAAGAGTAGTTTTTCTTAAATAAACAAAATTACATATTAAGATATGAAAAAGAATATATTTTGAAACACATCACTAAGTAACTAGTCTGTGTGTGACTTTAGGTGAATAAACATGTATAAAATTGTTTTATTTTTCAAAGACAACGAGCCTAGAATTGGTAAATATGGAGATGTTTTAATTATTTATTCAGATTAGTTTCTAATCTTGTTAAAATTAGTGCCGTACTAAAAAATACTTCAGGATTTTCACACTTTTTACATGAACATGAATGGGACAATCGAAACGATAAAGCATTATTTAAAAAACATTTTTTGTCATATCTGAAGTTGAAATGAGTTATTAATTAATCATTTTGACCATTAAGTAATATGCGGTAGTTTTGCACGTGCACCGCATGCTTCATGAGTTGTATTTGACGTAGGCTGCAAAAATCGTGTATGCTTGTGTATTTCAAAGCGTTTCAAGAACCAATACCTCTACGTCAGCACTAAATGCCAAAGTCCTACAGCGTTTATTCTTTCTACAGAGGTAACTCAAGTCATTTCCCACAAGTCGATGATTTGCCTTGCCTCTAATATTAGGGAAGCTTTACAAAGTTACGCAATGTTTTACGAAGTAAACCCAGATACCAGCGAGTCGAAACAGTCGTGTTGGTGCAGATTGTAACAAATAATATGTTTTGTTTTTTGTGTAAAGGTATAGCTTGATCGGTGTTTTATAACTGAATGATTTCAGACATTACAGATTATTGTTGTGATGTCGAAACATTTTACCAATCAAATGTTTTCAAGGTTTATGAAAATAATGAGACTCATATAAGTCATTGAGCTTCATACGTTTTTATTGATGATACTGGCCAATAAAAATCTGAACGTTCAGAAAGAGCATCCCCACTTTGCTCTCTTGAGAGTAAACTTACCGTATATCCCCCAATAACCACATTGGTAACGTTGGTGATTGAGCTTCTCCTTTTATTCAAGGTATTGAGTAAGCGTGAAATACTTTCGTACCGAAGATCTTTTCTCTTCACGACAAAACTTTGCAGCCTGTATAGCAACAATTTCAGAATTGAGGGGTATTTACTTTACAGCCTCTCGGGATCCAAAAAGAATGTTCAGGTGTGGGGGTGCAAAGTTTAGATTTTGGATAACGTGAAGGATGATGGTGAGATACAAAGGCCAATATCTTGTTACGTGTTTTATGTAGTTTGGACATGAAAAAACCGGGGAGCTGAGGATAGTGTTTGAAAGAATTTGTAATCATCACGTAATTTGTAAGAAAATAGCATTGCCTAATGTTACAGAAATTGTTTTAAGATAAGATTCTAGTTGAATGGTTAAAGGCTGGAAGTTCTTTATCATTAAGTGATTGTAAACTGGCTGTAATCAAGGTTGAAGGTTAAATGGGCAGTATATATCACGTCTTTTAGGTAAAAAAAAAGGGGATCTCATGAAAACGTAAATAATTGTTATCAATGCAAGGAAATCTGTTCGAGACCAGCAAGAGAGGCATTCCGAAAAGGAACATTTTCGGTTAAGCTACAATGTTCGAGAATCCACCCCCGCCCCCCCCCCCCTGCCTTAAATGATTAAAAGGTGTCCGCGTATACTTTTCGCTTGATAATTGATACTTTCTTCTACGACTATGGGTAATCTGGGTTTTTCTTAGTAACTAAGATGTGATCTTTACTGATCACTTAGTGGACTCTTATGACCTAAAGGTCCAAAGCTGGGTCATTTAGTGGACACATTTGACCTGAATAGAGAATAGTATACAGCTAGGTCACTTAGTGGAATGATAGATTTGGATAAACAATTAAACTGTGTGATGAATAATTGATGTAAATGTAAGAGGTATAAGTGATTTCCTTTCATTAACAATTGAGCGTCCGTTAGTTATTTGTTCATTTACATAGCGTCCAACTTGTGAATCCATCATTCCACGACTCTATAATTAATGATAAAAGCTAATTTCACGTCCTGACAACTGTATTGTATGAAAGTCATATTGATAATCAAACTACTCAAGAAGAACCAACAACCATGGCACAAGACCAAGATAGTTATAATTATCGACAAAATCGATAATCGATAAGTTTTTTAAACAGATTTTAAAACTTTAAAACACAAAACTGCTATAATGGAGGTGTTTGCAACAATATTGGTCAGTTGTGCAATGGCATTATTTTCCTATTTTCATTCATATCAAAATTCATTTAACTAGCAGTTCTTTTAACTTGGGTCGATATATAAAGCAATGTTCTTCTTCAAAAACTTTAAGGCATTTTAGTTAATTGACGCTTGAATTGGTTAAGTTTCGGTCATGTTAAATATAGTAATTATCAATACGGTAATTGATGACTGATCATCGTCCAGAGCTGAACATTTAAACAAATAATGCTGAACATCACGACTTGCATGGGATCAAGCTAATGTGTATATTCTTGCTGAACTTCTGTACTCGTCAAACTGTCGGACCTCCTTGCAGAGGACTGTATGACCTCCTCTTTTGTCTTTTACATTAAACTGAATTAAACAATTAAATTATGATGGAAAATTGACGAAAGATTGGATTCCAAACTAAGATGTACATATTTTATTATCCAACATCCGGAAAGTCCTAGCGTGGCAGGGTTACAGCCATCTTCCCACGGCAAGGTGAAGTGTATCGAGATAGACTCTTTTCGTTTCGGCCGTGACGTTGTGGAGATGGGTTACAACTTGAGTGTGGTCAACCCGGTAAAGGACTTTTTAACCTGTTTAGGGCTATCTTATCACCTCTTCATTTGGGAAATATTAGACAAAAATCTTAAATACAAACTTCGTATTTAAACTTATAAGTTATGAATAACCAGCTTTCTTTTCATTTTATTAACAATCGGATTGGGTTATTTTGAAATGTTCTGTAGGGGAATGGGAGGAGGAAGATTAGCCTGAGTGATTACATGTATGTATATTAATGGACTCTTGACCAGTATGGTACTGAGTTTACTGAAAGCAGCCTGTTGCGGCTTACTGAAGTTTATTGCTGTCTATTTGAAGTGAACTTGGACTAAGTGATTCTTTGTTCTTCCTTCAAGCTGCCATTAATTGTTTATTATTTACAAGCATCACAAGCAAGAATCTTCTCTACTGTGAATGACTTTTATTATTTCAGGACTAATATATGGGATTAGCGGAAAGCCATTTAATTTCATACAGCTGAAAAACAATGATAAGCATTCTATAGATGGTCTTTCACAACTTTTATTTCAAACGGGACACAGGACTAACAGAAACAAGCAATGGACCGTTGACAACCGAACAATATCCTCCGTTCGATTGAGACTAACTATTCATGTGGCCAGATCACTTGGAATTGACTGGTATTTCGCAGAGTCCCCCTTTACTTAAACGGTGTGGACATATGTTAAGGATATAGGAACTGTTTTTATGTTCCACATTTTTACTAACAGAAGATTGTTCACTAATATTGCAAGTGAAAAATTTAATCCGTTTCAGATTCAATCTGTGAACATTTTGTTAAAGACACACAGCTAGAAGGCGTTACTTTGATACTTTCCTTTGACTAACAACTTCAGAGTCTTAAAAGTGTTGAATATATTTGTTCTAAAATATAAAACGTTTGGCGAAGCAGAGTTGGATTACAAAAGATTCATTATGTTGTTGAATACATTTTTGCTATTTCTAACATATAAGTGCATCAATGCTGACTTAAGAGAGGCATTCTATAAGGGTTTAGCAGGATGTGAAATTGGATTCCGTCATCCGGATGCTTTTGTATCTGATGTCTTGTATCCAAGTCTACTAACATGTGTGATGGCATGCCAAGACGATGTTGCTTGTGTGGCAATCAACGCTTGCCCAGGTGCTTCAAGTGGCTTCAGATGTCAGCCGATTGCCACAGCCATTGACGACTGCGGCAATCTTACTGCTGATAGTGGATGTCGGTATTTCAAGAAAGTGAGTATTAATTATTGTAGTAAAATTAATTGGTTCTTAAGCTTACAGGAGAAATTATAATGTTAAAATTCGAATTTATTGGAGAAAAGGCGTAATTGGGTAACTGAAATCTGCCAAAAATATAGATATTGGAAAAAGCTTGATGACTGTAACTGTTATGAAAACCGCGAGCTCAACTTTAGCTTAGGAGAATATTAAACTGTTGATAACATAAAAACAGATGGCTAGAACCTTGCACAGGACGACCCTTTGTTGCATAACTCGATTCTATTTCGCGTTTTGACTTCTTCTATAAACACAGCTTTATAGAGTTACGATTTTGTGAACATGCACCTTATCAAATAGAGTTAAACAATTGCAGATTTGGTGACTCTGTGATCGTTGATAAAAACCACGATTTAGGGGCCACGCTCTTAAACCTATGATCATCTCCTTGTCCAAAACTAAAGCCCAGAAGCTGAAATTCTGTGTATTGCGTCCTTTTAAAATCCAGATTATGAATGTAATATTTATGACTAAATGCCGTTCTAAAACTTTGAACTTCTCCATAACAAAATCCCTCGTTTGTCTTGTGTACCGACTCATAGGTTGCTGAGAACAAAATTCTACATTTGTTGACGGTGTTGTTGCTTTTGACATGAAATATAGAACTCAGACTGATTTCCAGATAGGAATTTTGATTTGAAGATTTGGTGACTGTGGTCCCTAATTAAGGCAAAGCAGCCTATCTTCTTTGTTTCCTTCTTCCTCTAATATCTTGTCTTGGGTACCTGATCAAATGGGATTTAACTTTGTAGACCCTTTTACTCCGCGGTTCCAAAAAAGGGTCACGTTGGCCGAGTTTTTAAAAAGGTGTTTCCATCTTTGTCTAAAGAATCAAAACTGATAAATATATATCCTAAATGCTTAGCTGCTTCAAGTTTATGTTCCTCTCACCATCATTGTAAGCCAACTACGTGTGTGATTTTAAGTGATTCATTGACATTGATGATCTCACTTTTTACCCATTGTTTTAGCATCTTGACAATACGTGCGAAAATGGTGGCACCTACAATATCACAACAGAAACATGTGACTGCCCTATTGAGGAAATAACTGGCGATAGGTGTGAGAAGCTATTTAGAGGTAGGTGATTGTTTTAGATGTTCTTGTTAGTGGTGAAAGGTAATGGGAACAAGCCAATCACATTGAATTCAGATCGAGCTTATCATGTGTATCTCGCAGCGTTTCTTTTCTGGGTACAGCTCCATGGGGAACATGTCAATCAGTGACGAGGTTAGGAAGCTATCGGCACAATTTGATATTTTCGCGAGCCTCTGATTGTTTGCATTTAAGTTGAAAGTGACAGACAATGTCACGTGACGCCAACCTTATAGAACACTACTCGTATCAGATATGCATCGGGGTACGAGTTATAATATGGAACTGATTTCAATGAGTTTTGGAGCAGGATAGATTAATGAAAACGTGGAAGTCCAATGCCAACAATTAAATTTAAAAAACTGTATATCGATTCAGTATAACGATAGGAAATAGTCTAATTTATTCAAACGCTTATGAAATATGTACAATCGGAAATGAATGATATACATAGTTGGACCACAAGACAAGACAACATATCTTGACAAAGTGACATTAACATAGTTATAGTTCATCTTCCCCCGCAGGGTTTAAGTTGGACCAGTCTCTATCAATGGCTTATCTAAAACTTGCTGCCAAACGCCAATATTCGCGTGCAGTGCAGCGCCAATTTATGCGAAAAGTTACAATTCTCATAAATTTCTCATTGGACTATCGAGATTCATCGCAGCAGCCTCGCTGACAAGCACAGAAAAGTTGGGAAAATGCGGCAACGCCTATCTTAGCATCCTTAGGCTGGCCCAAGTATAGGCTATGTGTGGGAAGATGAGTGATAGCTATTGCATAGGATATTTAGAAAGTACATAGTTTTGTCTATTACTTGCGGATATCATGTGTTTTAAGAGATGAATATTCTCCCAGACTGCAGTGAGGCCTTTGATGCTGGACTTACCTCCGAGGTCTATATTAGATATCTCAAGATCAAGCCTGACAGCTACTCTCTGCCAGTTCTTGCACCATGCCATCTCTCATTTGGTGGTGAGCTAATAGTGGAGTCAAGAGATAGCAAATGCAACCCGAGATTGTCATTTAATAGGACCTGGCAGGAATTCAAAGATGGCTTCTCGACAGAATGTGAAAGATGGGTCGGCCTTGACCTTCTGCACGCTATCACTGTACAAGGCGACTACAATTTGGAGGTAAGAATTGTGACTACCGCTTAAAGGGCCAGTCTATTTCTAATATGTCGGAACAAAGGAAGTAAGATCGTGTAACAAGGTTTTGACTGAAGAGTTCCCACCAAATAGCGATAAGAGTGTTTCATACCCCCCCCCCCCCCCCCCCCCCCCCCCCAAAAGTCGTATGAGAATAAGTTTTTCTTTTAAAATGAGCCCGTTTACCTGGTTATCAGCCGTGGCTGTTGTCACTGATAACATCAAGAATCCGGGAAAACAGTAGCAGCATCGATTAAGATTTTATGTATAAGATGTATTTACATTTCTACAACAATTTGAATGTCTATCGTCATCCTGTCTCATTGTAAGACGTATAGCTGACGCTCCGCTCTTCTTACCCTGGGAGTAAACCCCAGCAAAGACTTCGCGCCGTGTCCTATTCCCTACAAACTTTCTAAAAATAATCAACCAATGACTGCGCTTGAAAGGCGCGCCGGCAATTTAATATGGCAGCGCCCATCCCTTCAAATTCAAACCGAGTGAGTGAGTGAGTTTGGGATTAACGTGTTTTGAACAATATTTCAGTTACAAAACACGTGGATGACAAGCATCTAAAAGAGGAGAAAGGATGAGGGAAAAGACGAAATGAAAGGCATAGTGAGAGGTAGATAACAGGTTTTAGAACGACTCAAATTTGTTCTGATTTCTACCCGACGACCTATCAAGCTTGGGTGCCCCTGCCAGGAGCATGTAAGCTCCAGCTGGCATAGCTCTAGGGGTCGCTGGACTACTCAAGGTATTGAGTTAAGTGGTGGAAAATCAAACCGATCTCTTAAAACTGGATATATGATTTGTTGTAATAAACTAACTAGAATCGCAAAATTGGACTCGGACATTATCACCATGGTCGATCGGTTAAAAAACTTTCGATTCCAGTTTGTTTATCTATGGACGTCGCCATTTAGCGTAAGAGCGAAAGCCAACTCCTGTTCGAGAGGCTCTCTTGGTTGGCTGAAATTTAATCGCACACCATCGCGATAAAAGTATTTGATTGGCTGAATCATGGGTTACGGCGCGAAGTTTTTGCTGGGGTTTACACCCAGGGTAAGCAGAGTGGAGCGTCAGCTATACGTCTTACCCTGAAGTAGAGTGGAGCGTCAGCTATACGTCTTACCCTGAGACAGGATGGTCTATCGTGTAATACTTAAAATAAGATAAAATTCTACCAATTCCCGCTACCAACCTCCGATTTAGAGAACATATTAAGTATGCGCATTGTTTTATGACCTTATGAAACAATTAAAGTTGACATTATCGAAAATATTTGCACATATTGTGATATTGAAACGGCTGCGTTTTTATATTTAGACTGTTTATAAGTTGTCCTGGCATATTTTTTATGATTGATTGTTTTCGTGATCATAATTTCTTGATCATACTTATGGTTTTTTAATTCTAATGGATTTAATCTGGGATTTTTTAATTGTATCTGTTGAGACAGATATAATTGAGTTGATATAGCGCCCTCTCATCACTGGAAGGGCTGGATTGAAATCAAGGCCGCATCATACCAAAATCAGTTTGACATAGTAGATATTGCTTCCATGTATGGCGTTCAGCAGTACGAGGGGAAGTTATTAGGTTCATAGAAGTGAGTATTGATACACCCTTGAAGACATCATCACTGATGTCATTATTGAGATAGGCAATCTGACGACAGTTTAAAGACATAAATAACCCTTCCCGGTCATTTAATTGAGATTTGCAGCCTGTTGAACACAGGTACACTCCTGTAATCAAGGAAAGTTCTAAAACTGATCATCGTGCGGTTATCAAGTTTCACACGAAAGAAGGGGTAAATCCGTCAGAAATACATAGACATGAAACCAATGTGTATGGGAAAAAAGCCCCTCAATATTCTACTGTTGGAAAATGGCCAGCTGAGTTTAAGCGGGGTTGCAGCTCCTTGGACGATGACCCACGGCCAGGAAAACCTGTTGAAGCCATTACAGATGATATGGTTGCACAGGTCAAGAGCTAAATGCAGAAGTTCGACACCAGAGAGTTGAATCAAGTCTTGAGCTCTTGAACATTTACAATGCTGCTCCCGATTACTTTCATTCACAGGGGTTGAAACGTTGATTCAACACTAGGATCCTGACACCAAGTAAGAATTCATACAATTGAAACATAAGCACTCTCCTGCACCCAAGAATTTCGATCAGTATTTAGCAAGATAATGGCGACCATTTTCTTGGATTCAAAGGGCGTGATACTTATAGAATACAACCACCTAAAACAACAATAACAGGAGCCTACTATGACTTTGAAAAAATTGAGAGCGGCGTTCAAAAAGCAGAGGCGCGGCAAGTTGACTAATGGAGTTATGCTTCTTCGTGACAAAGCTCTAGTGCAGAAGACAATATTGTGTCTTTGAACAACTCAACAGTCTGGTCCCAAGCGAGTTCTATCTATTTCGTAATTTGAAATCACACTTGCGTAGTAAACGATTTGGCGACGACGATGAACTCAAGAGGCAGCTACTGAGGCGTGGCTGAGGGGCCAGTCAGGCTAATATTCCTAACGCAAGGACTTATATTGTCTCAAAGACAAATTGGCAAAATGCATTGAGGTCCAGGGAGATTATATTGAAATATAAAAACAGTATCACAACCATGCATTGGCGTCTATATAATATCCATATCTATGAAGTTATTGATTCCCCCTCGTATAAGATAGAATATCGCTTGAACTCATGCTGTATTATGATTGCCGAGAAAACCAACTTTCAAAAGAAAAATATAACTAGGGGGAAAAAAGAGTTATATTTTTACTATTAACGCCTGATGCGTCAATGTCATGTTGTTATTAGTTGATTTAAAAAATTCTTCATCCGACTTTCAGGTTGTTGTCTGGATTGACGGAAATTACGCCCAATACCTCTACGAGCACTTCACAATTGACTCGGAGGCCAATGGATATAGACTCGATTACGGAAACTCTTATTCCTCAACCTCTGTCGGAAACGGGTTCGTGTACGGCGGCGCCACTGCAAGTATCAAAGGTCAAGAGTTCGCGACATTTGACAATCCAGACGCTTCCGGTTGCGCAGTAGCATCAAACGCAGCTTGGTGGTATGGAGTAGCCTGCCCTTCAGTCAACATGCACGCCACATTTGAAGGTTCTCCGCCATTTCCCCAATGGCCGAATGATGCTGACGTACTGCAGACGGTGCCGAAACTTAGTTTTCGACTACTTAGATCTCCAGCGTAAATTCCTAAGCTGATTCAGGTACGGTTTGCGTGTCCGTGGGTTTTTTACTTTTAAATAGGTCAACATAACAAAAATGGCCCTAATAGGCCTAGGTGTAGTTTAACTTTTGTTTACTCGATATGTTCGAGTGACATACAGTTAGTTCTAAAATGACATTGATTGATTTTCACGACTTTACATTTTGTTCAGTTCAATGTTTTACGTCAGTAAGCACGTACAGTTATTCAACAGAACCTATAACATTGTATTTCGTTTTGAGATGATGACAAGAGCGCTACTTGGCTTGATATTAACGTTTGTTTCATGACGACTTGGTGTAAATCATACGATTTCAACAGTACAACTACCCCCACAAGACATAACTCGCGCACGTCCAAATCAATTACTAATTGAAGTCTTGCAGTTTTTCCTAAACTTCTCTGAGCTTGCGCTTTGGCTGATGGGGCTTCTCTTATTTTTCTTGTGAGAAATTTTATGAGAAATGGCACTGAACAACTATTTGACACTAGCCAGCAATGATTAAATGATGGAATGATGGAAATGTGCGCGAGTTATGTCTTATTGAGGTATGCCAATACCATTAATACCCAATCTGATTAGCACCATGACTTTTGTCGTCACGAAGAAAATCCAATGTTGAAGAAAGATTAACTCCTCATACATGTATTACTTGAAGTTGTACAAAGACAAAATGCCATTTACTTGCAATAGATATGTCTTAGATATATATTTTAAATCTCTATCTGTCTGTATTCATTTGACGCTCTTACTTATTTGAATTCTTAATAAATAATTGCATTTTTTGTTTGTTTGGATAATTCAATGATAATGAAATGAAGATTTAACAAAAAATATATTTCGGTGTAAGCCCGTATCGCCACTGGTACACCATTGTACCAAATATCATTGTTGCATTTGCCACAAACTTGATGTTGAAATATCAACAGGTTAAATGTCGCCAGTTTATTCGCTACCTACGAAGACAATCGTAACGAGGTTCATACTTTTCATACGATGCACTTGGGCAAAACATCACATACGAGGCACGGGCCTCGATATCGGAGGGAATTACATGTTTCATTCATATTATATTTACTAACCCTTATCACCTTCATTCATGATTGTCTTGTAAGATATAATGTTAGTTCGGGAATTGTTTAAAATAATTTTTTTATCATAATGCTCACATAATTTGTCAAATGAAACTGGTAGATATCAAAATGTTAATGCAAATGAGATGAAAAACCGTAATTAAAGATGGTTGCATTTTATTCTGTAATGTCCTATATATATGGCAATCCTCGAAAACAAATATATAAAAAAGCCATATTATTGTTATAATTAATCTTGTTTTAAATTTTTTAAGTTATTGAGCATCAACTAATTATGTTAAACAGTGATGTTATTAAATTAAATATATGTTTAAATCTTGTACATAAAGAAAACATGTGCAATGTAAAGTAAGAACTTTTTCTGAAAATCCTTGTACATGATTAATTAAAACTTATGATTGATAAAAATTGAGGGAGGATTGTCAATTCTTATGTCCAGTTCTGCTTGTCATTTCTGATGTGTGCTGAGGCATTTTCAATTAGCAAAGTCTTCTTTTACCAAACAGATTCTACTTGAATAAATATATGGTTAAACCGTCTAATTGGTCAAATGATAGAACGTTTAATAAAACTGTACAGAAACCAGTTCTCCAAGAGACCACGTATTCACTGCGAAATCAGAGGGGAAAATATATTTTTTAGTGCAACACGCACAGTGAATGACTGAATGAAAGAGACCAGACGACGACTTCTAGTGAATTCAATGTTGCAAAATATTGCCTCTTTCGTGTTACGAAGTCTTGCGGCGGTTCCCTCTCCAGACAGTCTGAGGACAGCCCGTATGAAGGCGAATGTTATTTCACCTTTGAAACAGGTCACTCAAACACTTTCCAACTCTCCCCGTATATTCATGTTCATTTACCTGCATCATTTTATTCACAAATATACAGAACATGTTGACGCAAACGTGTGAAAATACTATTTTCACCAATATCTAGTGATCTATACTAATTGTATGACGATAAATTTGCCATGAGAACTATTGAGAAGAAATAACTATACAAAACCTTGCCCTGTTTGAATGGATAGAGGTGCTTGTTCCAATAGCTACGGTCAACAACAACCACAGGCACTTAATTGACTCTAAATATACATGTTATAAAACATGGCTGTCTATATAACGTATACAAAAAAATACGACAGGACCCGCAACCTAGTGTTTCCTCCCGTGTCCGTTATTGGTTAAACCGATGTTTTGGTTTGAATACGCTTTGTGAAGTTCCTAGACGGTTTCCATTTCCCGTGACAGGAGGAAATCGAGGATGGCTGACTTTGTCGTACATATATATGTTATAGATACGAATGAATAAATTCATATATCTTAAGAGTCATGGTGCCTGTGAAACCTGCTAACGAAAGGAACATCGCCTCTTACTCTTACGATACGTGCTATCCTTAGCGATTTATGCCATCTCCACTTTTTAAAGAGCGATTATAAAAAAATTCGTAACAAATAATAGTCCTACATCTATAATTGCATATTTAGGTTGATAAAGAAGTTTATTATTGTATCATTGTAACGATATTGTTTTCGATAAGTTCTGGTAGTAACTTTGATATGAATGTCAGTTTTCACTGGAATGTGCGAACAATCAGGCGTATCAACTCAGACTGAAGAACATATTCATATAGATACAAGAAGTCATAAACACTAATGAGTGCAGATCCTTAAATTGCAATATGATTTTTATAAAGGAAGAATATACCATAAGGAGTTGGCCTTTCCTGTAAACCACACAATTACGCTATAAACAGCATAATCCAAAATCCATGTTGGTCATATGTATGTGTTGCTTCAGTCAGTTCATGGGTGCAACTTACATATATTTTACGTGCTTTTCACTGACTTTGCAAAATGGACAAATACCTATTCCCAAATTGGAAAAAAATATATCTTTGTAATCATCATATGATCATTTTTATTTCATCTACATCATTGTTAACTTTAAGATGACTAACTGATAATGTTTAAAGTGCATTTGTTGAGTCATTCTCTTTCTCCGTCTTTGTAACAAGACAAGTTTTCTCAACAGCTAACACGGTTTGTAGACAAAGTAACGAAAACCTCGAAGGTAAGCTTCATCATAAGATGATGGTCCAAGTTTAGTCTGACTAGAAACGACCTAAACACCACAGGCTCCCCAGTCAATGTTATTCACACGTCAACTAAAACATTCTTGAGACGACCCCCCTCCCGAAAGGCTTTTGAAAAAAAGATCTCAAAATGTTTTACGCATTTTATGACAAAGACTCGGGGGCCTGTGCTAAACAGGACATGTTATAAACAAACGTACGTGGGATAAAAACATTAAAGTGACAGTTCTTTTGATGGAAGCGGATCCCACAAATTGGAGGACTCGTTCAATGGTTTCTAGCCCTCTTTTAAACCATTTCCCAATAAATCGACCATGGCGGTGCCCTCCCCACTCTTTTCGAAAAATGATTTTCGAATATCGGTGTTATGTTCGAATTCCGAAGGGTTACAATCTTATGCTATAAATGTTTATCAAAATAAAAATATAATTAAAAGTTTTAAAATGAATTGTTTTTAATGGGAAATATCCGCTTAGAATGGTTTCACAGGCGTCAAAGGGAGTACTGTCTCTTTAACGTGGGAAAGGATTGACATTGGAAAACCACGAAAATGTGACAAATCAATTTAACCGAATTTTAGATCAAATACTCGCTACTTTCAATATTAAATCTAAAGAAACTATCAGTGCTCAGTGGTGAAGCAATGGCATGGTTAACAACCCACTACTAGGTTTCATTACATGACCGAGTAAACAAATTGCAATTCTGTTATCGTAGTTACACTTATTCTTCTCCTTTGTTAGTGATTTCTAAATATTTGGCAACGAATTCTTAATATCTCACGACTATTGAATATGGACTACATGCTTGAATAAATCTCATGACTCGATTTTATTTGAGTATAACTATGCTTTATTTGTTAACGTTGAAATTCACCTACACAATATTCTTTTTTTTTATTCTCAAAACTATTTACAAACGTTAACAACATCAAACATTTCATGCGCAGTGTTGTTTACGACATGGGGAATTTCTTTGAATATTAAATAAGGGTTGAGTTATTGAATATATCTCCCCCATTTTGTTTTTAACAATGTATATAGGTGGTCGCCCTGTCGACCTCATTAAGTGTTTAAAATGGAGCAGAGTTGACAATCCCAATGGAAGTTATGTCCCCAATTTCTTTTAATATTGGATATAGGTGGTCGCCCTGTCGACCCCTCATCAAGTGTTTAAACTGGAGCGGAGTGTTCTAGCCTTTAAAATGGATTTCCTAAGCGCGTCAGACCTTCGAAGGATGACAATCTTACTGACAATCCTACCATTGTCATATTTTGATAAGTTGACAGGCGTAGATGCACAATATCAAACTTATGACAGTTTCTTTTTCCTTTTATCGAGAGTAGCGAACATCAGATCTCCATTCTTAATAACTGGTAAATAAAATTGCATTTTTTATGAGGGTCATTTATTTATACACTTTCAGAGGCCAAAGTTCTACATTTATGTTGTGTAATTCCATAAACGTAGATCTAATTTATCGTTTGAAGATTAATGCTCATTCAATGGTTCTGTCGCTTTCTTTTAGAACTAAAGCCATAATTTTAATTTTAAACCTATCTCAGCTGCAAACACTTTTGATTGATATTCCGTATGTAAAGGAAAAATCGGCAATATGTTTGGAAAAATTATACGAAGTACGTATCAAAATCAGAATTGTCATCTTTGGAAATAAATTTAGAGCTTGAATGTCAATGTTGAAAATTCATCTAATCAACCGTATTTCGATTAAACTACAGAAAAAATCCTTACCTCTTACTATCTATACCTCATACCCTTGTTTGACTTATCACAGGTAACAATTCGGTTGAAAAAATTGCTGTTCGAGGGTTTCAGATTTCGTAGGATCTTTTTAAGGGTAATAAATAAATGTGTAAACAGAATAGTGGGGAGGTTCATAATGAGGTACATTATATACTGAGAAGATATTACACAGGTGTATCAACAATGAAATAAAGAATTACAAGGAAGGCGACACATGTGTGAATATTTACATGAACATCAACGAAGCATGAAGGTTGAAATGTACATGGTAACAGGAGTAACGTAAACATTTACATGAAATAACGTCAGACATAACAGACATTTATCGATGAAAAATGTAAATGTAAGGACTGGATCGTGAAAAATAAAGTATCTGCAACACTGTTTGCAAACGAAACTGTGGACGTAACATTGCAACAAAGACGTAGTTTGGCATTTTACAGACAAAAAAGTGACTTTGAACAGGGAGGTCATTGGGTAACAGGGGTCATGCATGGTTTAACAGTCTATATCTAATGGGCCATGACCTTAAAATATCAAGCTCCCTAAGATATCACACAAGCACGTGACTTTTGAGCTCCCCTTGCCTTTGCTACAAACCTTGCTACCTGGAGAGCAGTGCCTATAGAGTTTTTGGCCTGGAACACATCACCATTGCTTGCATTCTTTCCATTGCTACTCTTGTGCAGCTGCCGACTTGGCAAGGCTTTGATCATCTCCTGGCTGCCCTCTTCCCCAGGGTCTGCAAGGGTTAATACAGTTAAACTACCGTCCACAGCACTCACAACCAGACTTTGACCTGTCTCGTCCCCAACCATACACTTCACGTCAGCAGATGCTTTGAAGTTGGCAACAAGCTGACCATCGGCCACCCTGAACACCCGAATTGTCCTGTGGCCAGAGTGGTAGTACACCACGTGTTTGTCATTCTTTGTGAAGATGACCTTGATAGAGAAGACTCCCTCTGCAACTTTAGGAATCAAGGTTCGAACCGTTTTCCCCGTTCGCACCTCAATGAGCTGTAGACCTCCCCTCAACGGCGCATAGATTCCTGTCTTGCCGTTCCGAGTTGCGTGTCCATTCCATCTGTTAGTCGATCGCACCAATGTCTTTTTCTTGAGATCCAGGATGTTGCCCTTATCCGGATCAATGATTGCGATTTGATTCGAGTCATGTGGCATTGCAACAAGATGTGAGTATTCGACGTAGTTGTTGTATTTAAGCTGAAGGTTGTAGAGGTGTGTCCCTGTTTTAGCTTGGTACACCCCAACAACATCTCCGCTCTTATCATTTGCAGGAACAGCCAACAGTGCCCCGTCTTTCGTTAATATCGGTTCACGGAACTTCTTCACGTTGTATTCAAACTTATACACTTCCTCTACTTCTGGAAGAGAGAAATAGGAACACACAGCCTTGCCAACTGCAGACTTGGCCACAGCCACAACCCTTGTGTCCTCCTCATTAAGGAGAACTGTCTGCACATCTCCAAGTTGCACCGTTTTGAAAGCCTTCTCTTTTTCTACATCCCAAAACACAAGACTCCCAGATTCCGCTGAGATGATGTAGGCACCATCCCCTGTGCAAACTGCATGGGTAACAATAGCACTCCTGGTGTTGCTTGCAAACGCTTTTACCAATCGTCCGGTCTCTGTGCTCCACACTGCAACAAGATTCCTCGTGGTTGTCACGCAAATTCCAACCTTTGAGCACAAGCATATGGTTTCAATCGGCCTCTCAAGTCGATCTATTGGATGAACTTCCTCAAGGATTTTGTCAAAGTTCCAAACCTTGATAGTTTTGTCCATTGATGATGAAATGACGACATTGCAACCAACGTGGACAGCTGTGAGGTTGATGATTCGGCCAAAGTGGGCATCAAGGGTTTTTACAATGTTCCCTTGCTTCACATCCCACACGTACAAGTTCTTCCTCACACCAGCTACCACAAACTGATTCCCCTTCGTGAACACCACAAGACTTGAGAGCTGGTTCTTGGTCGGAATGTTGCGTGTTCCAGGAGGCAACTTAAGTTCTCTGAGTTTGTCCGTCTTCAAATCCCACAGCTTGTATCCCAAAGCAGAGGTCGCGATGAGATAGTTCTCTTCTTCAGAAATAGTCAAAGCAAAGACAGGATCAGTATTGTCTCCAAGGGTTCTATCATACCGCCACACCTTGTCCTCTCGCTTGTACACTGCCATTGCATTGTCACTGATCTCAATGCAGGCATACAAAGTCTTTTTGTCTTCCGTTATTGCAATTGCACTGTGAAACTCAAAGGGGTCTATAGATCGGTCCTGGACCTCCAGAGCCATGTCATGATCGTCCTCAGTTCCGCTCTTCAAAATCAGATGCATCTTCTCGTCATGGCTGAAGATCACCTTGAGAATTCTCATCTTCAGCTCGGACTCATATCTTCCAACCAGGGAACCTTCAATTGTGTACAAATGCCATTCTCTCTGGATCCAGATGGCGATATGGGTATTGGACACAGCTGTTCCATCCACTGTGGATGCTTTGTCTACTGTGACCGGAGTGATGACAGAAAACTCTCCTGTTTTGATTGAAACCACAATGACCTGGTTGTTGTTTGTGTGACTCACAGCATATTTGTCATTGGGAGAAATCGAGATGGAGGACATGATTCCAGAGAGTCCAACAGCAATGTTCCTGAACACCACACCAGTGGACAGATCCCATATGATGATCTTGTTGGACGCTGTAACCAGGTATTTTGCATCAGAGGTTACAGCAATCCCGTAAGGAGCAAATGCATGTCCTTCCAGAGAGTATTGCAAAGGACCACTTGGGGTGTGGAGACAGTGGAAAGCTGGAACAAGGGCGCAATTTTTTAGTCCATCGCTGTCACATTGCTCTATTAGACTCCGGATTTTCGGATTGTGTGCGTAGTAAGGGAGAAGTCGCCCAGTGATCTGTGCGCCAAGCATGCTTGGGTAGTGGTTCAGTATGGAACTCGAAAGTTTTATTGCATCAGCAATGAGCTTGACGTCCTTGTCGTACACATGCTCAAGAAGATCCTCGAAGTCAGCCAGGACACTCTGTAGGGGCATGGAACTTAGTTTTGCATGAAGCCAGTTGTAGTTGAACAGGACTGTCTCGTGTAGATCATCATATCTGTTAATAGTAAAAGATGCAGTCATAAAGTCTACTTTTTTGTAAAATCTCTAAAATCTCTTTAAGTCATGCTTAAAACTACATTGCTGATTTACTTTTGTACAATGCCCTGCAGTGGTCTTTTAAATTATTGACTTTATCGTCCCATAAAAGTAAACAAAACACAGTATATGTACATGATTTACATGAAAAACATTTACATCGCAAAATGTATTTTTAAAATAAAGTTAATGAAAATAATCGAAACTAAAGCAGAATTTTCAATTTTCAAAACAGTTATCCGAATTTACAAGTTCAAATCATTAATTGACATTTTCTTTTCATCTATTTTAGAAAATAGGATTCTTTTTTCACCTGTGAGATCGGATGAGATGAAAGGGAAGCTCGTTCAATTTCCTCAGGTTATACCTTGATACCTGCCCCTCCTTATTATAGAAGACCAGCGGCTGATCAGGAACCTTTCTATCACTCTCTCCCTTGGTTTCATCAAGGAAGAACCTTTGTCTCTGCAGCTCTGTGTATTCATAGGATTTTGGACGTCCACCTCCCCAAGTCCCAAGGAAGTAGTCAGCCATTTCCCCATGCATTGCACTTACAAAATTCAGGTTCTTAAAGTACCTCTCCCTTGCCGCATCGATGAACTGACGATGGTACCAGAATATCACATTTACCCCATCCGCTTCCCTCTCACTGAGATACCCTGGCAGGTCACCTCGGATTCTGGTCCACAGCAGAGGTGGGATTCGCCTCACTGGTGGGAGATGGTATTGGTAGACGTCGTTCAGGACCTTATCGTCCAGGGAGAGCATGTCCTCCAGTTCTGCCTCAGAGAGTCCACTTTTTGAAGCTGTGATGTAACCGAGGGCGTGGGCAACAAGGGTCTTGCCGTGTTGGTTCTCGATCTTCTCATACAGCTTCATAATGCTCTCGTGGATCGAGGAACAAAGTGTCGTCAGTTTTGGACTTGTGTAACTCTTCCAGCGGCATATCTCATCAAACACCAGCTTCACAAAGAGAGGCAAATTGCACTTTGATATGGCTTCATTGACAATCTTTAACTGCGCTTCAGTTACAGTTCTATTCGTCTTTGCCAGCCAAGCCTTCAGAATGGTGCTGCTAAGGTTCTCGCCAAGAGGTAACACGGAGACAAAGTTTTCTTCGTCTTCTATCATGAGCTTGAGGGTTTCCAGAAGGTTGTAGTAGTTTGGTAAGGTTGATACGATGATCTTGACGTTAGGAGGGAGAACCGAAGGAACCCATGTCAGTGTATGGGCACCATAGGCTCCAGAGAGCTGATCCAAGGAGTCCAGGAACAGGACAATGGGTCTGTCGTCGGGCGTCAAGGAGAGAAGCTTCTTGAAGTGCTGGGCAAGGGGAGCTAACTCTTCAGGGATCTCCTCGAAAGGCTCATGAAGGAGATAGGCTATCTGATGACATAGACTGGTCAGGAGGGGGATGATGGTTGAACTGCCAGGGGTGGTTCCCAGGAACCGCAGTATCATGATTGGGGATTTGTCGTCAGAGAACCAACTTGAGACCTAAGGCAAAATGACATTTCAATATAAAAATTCAAAGGTTACAAAATGTTACTAATACCGATCTGGGATTATTTCCTACGAAAATATGGGAAATTGAAATATTGAAAGATATTGTTGTCGATAAGAAGTTTTTTTGCAAACTGATACAATTGTTTTGTTATGTGATTACCCATGATCTCGACATTCTAGGGACGTTGCAATCAATCTGAGGCATCGAAGAACTATCATGTTATCAGTTTCATTCCTATCAAACCCTATATACTCTCCTTCCTCAACTATCGGTGTTCCGATATTTTCCGACAATATTTTTTTCTAACCAACAATGACTCAAAGGCAGTTTCAGATCATATGTTGAAATAAGAAAGGTTAAAATCGTTATTGTCATAAGATTAAAGCTACCTGAGGAACATGTAACTGTCTTGTTAGTTGAACAATTTCCTTACATCTTACGTCTAGATAATGCTCAATCCATATGTACTGAATCAAGTTTCAACATCACCTGACTTGCACCCTTGGCCATGAGAGATGTCTTGCCACACCCACTCTCGCCACAGAGGACCAGAGGCATGTTGGACGGTCCGATCACATACTGATGGATCTTCTCCACGACTTCCTCCCTGCCTTGGAACACTGAGCAGAACATCTGGCAGGCGTGCAGGTGCTTGGGAAAGAAACATGATTTACTAGTAAAGCAACTTTCCCTGAATCTCTCTAACTACAAGCACTGGCTAATTTAAGACTTGCTGTCTAGCACCACAATTCGTGGTGTGGGTGCGCAAATCGTCAATATGTAGAAAATTTTTAGGCGATTCTGATTCAACTATAAAGTTCAGCCACAGTAGGGAGAAGAGTTGAATTAAAAAGTACATGATAGGCAGAAGGGATAAATTGGCAGTGATTTAGACTGCCGAGGGGGAAGTATCAAGTAAAGTATTCTTAAGTCTTCAGATGATATTGGTGAGCTTATTAAGAATCTAATGAATTATTCTGAAGTCACTCCTAGTTTCGAATTGGAGCGATCGGTACCTCATAAGAAAACCGTGTTAACTAGTCAATCTTAAATCAAACCTCTATTACTTCGAAGCCAAGTGTATAACATGATTTAAAATAGGATAACTGCTCTTTCTCACGTATTTTCTATTCCAATAGGTCAACATAAAGTACGTTGGCCCATGTTTTATTGCCATGCATGCAGGAGCGGAAATAGCAATACGTCTACGAGTAATGTACTATTTTCAAAATATAACGTCCTCAAACCGTTTACATTACATTGTTTTCAAGCTCTAAAGCGACAAGCTACAACATTTTATCTCTCGTATTTATTAGGTTGCCTTGCCAAATAATTCTGATTGAATAAACCTGATAAGTCAAATAACCTCTTATTACTATTAATATACCTGAAGCGGTTCCGTGTAGACCATGTCGCCAGCAAGCTTCTCAAACTTGGCCATGGCATTGTCCACGAGTCGTATGATGTTGTTGTGAAAGTGTTCTGTGAACTGGTCAAAGTATTCCTTGTGTGTTTCACTGTCGATGCCATCCTTGCCGCTCCATTCAACCACGAAGCGGGCAATGTTGGAACCATGGAGAACTTTGGGAATCTTGTCATCTCGAAGGGCTTTCAGGAACTTTTGGGCTTCACCGTCAACGTTCCTTGAAGCAAAGTCCACAAATTTGCCAGCAATTCTTAGAAGGGTTGTGTTTATGTTTGAAATGTCCCGGATGTAAGCCAAACAATGTTCTTCAACGTCGCGTGCCTTCAGGATACCTCGCTCAATCTCACGTTCAGTCACTTAAACAAAACCATATGTCATTGAAAGTATATAAAACATTCAAGCTTGATGTTTCACATTCTCTCATTCAATCAATACCTGGGCGTAGTACCCAAAAGATAAAGGGGCAGTAGCACGACCTTCTTGGGCGGGTGGGGGAGGGGGAGACTATATTTTTTTATATTTAAAAAATAATATACAATAAATATCTTTTTATGCCAAATACATTAATAGTCATAGAAGAAAGTATCAAGTAGGAAGAGAAAATTATACTGATGGCCATTATAGTGTGAACACTTTTCAATAATTTAAGGTAGGGAAAAAAATGGTTACATTTATTTTCGTTTTCTTGATATGACTTGGTTGACCTAAACACGTGCCTTGTCCCTTTAAGATGAGATCTTACAAGCGTTGTATAAAATCATTTCCAAGGTGCATAACACACCTAGGTGAAGTTAGGTATCTGCTTAGCAACTTAAAGCTTACGTTACACAGGAATTTGAAACAGAAACATTTAAGGTGCGCTACAATACCCGACATGAAGTAGTTATGCATCTGCTCCCGGTCAATCTTCTTCGTGATGAAGAGAACCTGGGCAGCTTTCCTGATGATCCTCTGCAGCTTCCCGAACGTCTCCCACCATGACGCCTGGTCCTGCTCTTGTAGCCGTTGGTGGCGCTAGAAAAAGATCAGTTATTGTAAAAGCGCTTCTCTACCAACAAAGGTTACACGTGCCTTGACACTTTACCTATGATACAAGTGGGCCATTTTTTCAAAATGTTCTAGCCGTCAAGACTTGCAACACTGAATTCAGCATTTTCTATCCTAAAAGTATTCTCTTACATATCCGACTGACCTCTGAAATGCATGTACATCACACAAATAAAAATCACTTCTGTCTCTGTAGGGGAACAGATGGAATGCTCATTTTCTGACACTGATTGCAACAATTATGTCATACATCATGCACGTGTGACAGAGATTACTTGAGAAAAAATAACCTGACCAGCCCCTTAAGTTGGCTAAATGAGACCCATCTTTTCGTAAACCCATCAATTTGTAAGGTTGGGGCTGATTGGTTGAGAAAGACTCACCTTGTTATTGAAGTTTGTAAAGATGGAGCTGATTGGCTGAAGGATGTAGACAGGGGGCACTGCATTGTCGTCCACTTTATACCACATGTCCAGCAGCTCCAGCTCACTAGCGACGTTCCTCGCCACTTCCCGCAGAACCAGGAACTCGCTGGCTGGGATATGTGTAGGCAGCGGGCGGTAGCCGTACTTCTGGCCAAGGAATACCTGGTCATACAAATAAACATATCAACATCCATCTTACATAGATACATCCGCGCTCACCCAGGCTTGATTATGATGTTCTGATATTCTTTACATAGGATCTCTTGGACTCTTCATCAGAAAACCAGGACTCTAATATTACCTGCCTTTTAATATTGTTATTGAATAAAAGCCAACGAAAGTCTTGGAATAGCGTAAGGGAAGTACGTATCTAGGTAGCTACGTGTTTGGATCATCTTACTATACCTATACTAATGGACTTAGTTGAGTTTCAACCTGATTACCTGATAGAAATTTGATTTATGAGCTAAGAGCTGGTATTACAAGCTAAGCAATGATTAGGAAGCTTTTTGACAGTTTCGCAGGACCAATCAACAAAAGCGTTTCAGTGTCATCGGACTGATCACTCATCCTGCTTCATCAGCGTATCAATATCCATGAAGACCCTACAATACCCTGATAACAATCACGGTCACAGTACTGAGGCTGGTCGTTGCTTATTGATGGCTATATATTGCATTGTAATCTTTCTTTTGGAAATAGGTACTTACATACGTTAAATTCGTGTTGTGTAGTTGATGGAAAATAAACAGCTACACCTCTGGTTGATGGAATGTTCGATAACGTTTATACCATAAATTAAAAATCATAAAATGTATTTTTCCTTTGTTTACAAAGACAAAACAAGCGAACAATAATTTATATTCAAATAAAAATGTTATCGTCAGGTCATCCAAAGATTTCGAATACAATTTCTATTTGCATAGAAATAGCGTTCTCTAAACGAATCTTTTGCCCGGGAGTATAGTTTCTAGTGAATATCATTTACACATGGACGTATGAAATGCCAAATGTATGACTATAAATGAAATGATGTAAAGCATAAGTAAAATGATTGAACAGTATAATAATAATTATGATAATAATGAGTATTCATTATATTCTTTTTGTGAATATAAAGATTGCCGAATTGTTATTATTACAACCTCACCGTTAGATTGCAGTTTTTGTTCCTTTCGAAATGTACTAGTAGTTTTTAAATATGATACGACACAAAATAGTTTGATTGGTTTTTTTTAAATATTCAGAAGATAAATCAGTAATGTTTCAGGATAAACAATCGATATGCTCCAGAAGAAAGATATCCTGTGTCTTTTTTCAGTATGTGCACCCATTCATATACCGCTATTGACTAACAGTATTTGTTTAGAGAGACATTTCATTCATCATTCACAATTTCTAAGAGCGAAACAAATGTGGTATTAAAAGAGTTAATCTCTTCACAAATGTTGTTGATATACTTCATAATGTAATCACTTTGCTTTACGTCATACCTCCCAGGAGGTGTAATCAAAGCTCATGCATTTGATGTTTACAATGCAACGTATGTAATTAATAATAATCATGTATCAGACTTGTGTCATAAATTTACATAAATTTTATAGAATTTCCCTGAATTATAAACATCTATAACTTCAATTAATCTAACATTATGCATCAAGATTATGTTACTTCCATCAAATTTGGTAGTGTGTAGTGGCAAACAAATATTATTGATACAATTATAATCTGTGTCTATCGCCAGTGCCTAAAAGTGATGTATAAACACGGCGTATCATTGCGCAACGATTGTCAGGGTTTGTTTACGCCCACCAAGTATAAACGCCGGGTTATTCACAATTGCATCAACTTTACCATTGTTATTATTGTTGAATATGGTAAATGAAATATGTTTTTAATGAAAATATCAACATATGAGAAAGAGATCTGTTACTTGAAATAAGATAAATGACTGTTCCTTGATCTGAATTGAATTGTATATTCGTTTTATTATTATGCTCAACAAGATGATATTGTTAGCAAACGTATGGATTACTTTATAATTATTAAATTAAATAAACAGGGTAATATATATTTGTATAACCTTTTCACAAAATATGACCTATTTCGACTGTCTCGTCGTACCTTATTTGAACAAAATTACTTTAAATCAAATATTTTTGCAAATATTAAAGTCATTGTCTCATTTTTGCAAGGCAAATTGTAATGCATGCCGGACAAATATTTCACCACTCACAGAAATCTTTCCCCTGACGTTCGCAAAAATTTTCAGAACTCTGCAGGCATTCTCGCCCTCAATAATTAAGTTCAAACTACCCTACCCTGCCCTAATATTACGTGTTTTGCGAGCGTTAGTCCTTACCACGTCATTTCGCTAAGGCCGTGACGAAGAACACATAAAATTTCCCAGCTGAATATCCAATTTAAAGAGCTAATAGCTTACCCTTTTTCAAATACTGAAATAACAAAAAGGTGGTTAACTCAATGAAGAATGCGTCTGTCATAAGTATCGGCGCTACAATTACTAGATTTCCGGTGTTTCGCACTCGCGATGGGATTGCACTTGATTCAGTGCCTAATCGGTCTGAAACGGCATACGCCAATAAGCTACTTCATCCAAAACTGTAAAACGGGCATAAAAATGAAAATCTTTGCAAATGCGACAGGAAATATTTGTGTTAGTGATCCGATTTTGTTCGTGAAGAATAATTAGTTCAGTTTAGTTGCCTTACGAAAATGAGACTATGACTTTAAGACTTGTAATTAAGTAATAGGAAACTTTACTCGAAGTCGTAAAGAAAGAGCATATCGATGAATTTACTCTCTTTCCGTAATTTGCTTTGTTCAATATTTTCCTTCGTAAGGGCCAAATGGCAATTAAAAATATGTTTGAGTCAGTATGAATATAATTTTTATAATCCATACCAGACCCCACCTAAATATGGAGCACCCCTAAGGATTCAGATTTAGATAGTCAGCACGCAAAGCCAGACAAGTTTTGAAATGGAAGATGTTTGGGTGTCATGGGAGAAGTCATGCTCATTGAAATCAGATCGTTACTTTGGGAACTCCACTGAAAATTTTGGTCTTTGTTTCGAAAAGCACATGTGGACACAATACAGTCCCGAAAAGCAAAGCCTATTTCCTCGGCTTATGAAACCAAGCTAGTAATTGCAAGACATGACATTACAAACATCGACCAGTTCGGGACAAGATGGCGGCCATGTTTTTGTCCAAGGAATTCCATTACCATTTCCGGTTTCTATACAGACCGCATTCTGTCGCGATGTCGACCTACAGATCACTTCCGGTATTTAGGGGGTCAAATTACCTCCCTTTACAAAATAACACTCTGGTCTCCCCTTGCAAACATGGCTCTTGTTTTAACTGCAACAAAACGCAAAGAAATCGATACGTCTGCCGCAAAGTGTTATTTCTTACCGTATCGCTTTCAATGACATTATCACGTACATTAAATTGCTTTGCGGGAGGCGGGAATGGGCCATTTTATTTCAACAAATAATCGACCAAAAGCACTGAGCCAAACGCCATAACTAAATATGCTTTTCGGTTTGTCGCGATTTTCATCACTCATTTTGTCCGCCCAAATGAATAACCTTACTTTCAATATCGGGAAACAGTTGCCCAGAGTAGCAGCGTTTTCATGCATTTAATGTCCACTCGGGGAAAGTAATTCTGCGTCTAATTAGTCATTGATTGAAGAAAATCTTTTGTCTTTTTTTCAGCAAACTTGTTTATTGTTCCTAGTTTTTAAATAAAGAGCCACATTAGGCTGCCGTACGCTTCATTAACGATAAAGCTAGTAACAAAGCGAGGAGGAAATATTCAATAAACAGTGAATAATTAAGTCGCTAAAAGTACATCTCATAAACCTGCCTTCTTTCTCTTTTAGAATTGGACCTAGATTGTCAAAAGTCTCGTTAATCATTATTTCCTGTTAAATTAAAATTTGCTCAAAACCGTCTACATGTAACTTGGATAATCAACTCCCTTCAATTACCCATGTGAAGTACTTACTGTTCCAGTCTTCCCAATGATATACTTTTAACATGCACCTTGAGATATCCTCACACTCGTTATGTTAAAGGCACTGTTGAACTTTTTCTTAGGGAAAGCAAAGCATACTAGGAAGGCAATAGTTTAATGATTTAAAGGTGCTCACACTGAAATGACAACATGCAGTTTTCACTAAACAAATGAAACCTTATGCAATGCCTATATCAAAGGATTGAGTAAATGGATGTTTTATAAGAAACTGTTTTAAGCATAAAGAAATATTTAACAGGGAAAATATGAACAAACAATCAAAAACGTGTTTAAGACCTTGAAAAAATCAAACGTTATTCAAATAGAATGTATCTCCTTTCCAATAACGGATATCAACAATACATTTTTTTTTAAAACATATTCTTGAAATAAGCTAAAGTCAATTATATATATACAGCAGGAAGGTTAGTTATCAACTTCCCTTTTTCAAACGCGACACTTATGACACCAGTTATTTTCAAATTGGGTAACAAAAACACATTTAATGTATTTCTCCATGCACTTACTAAGCGAAAAAATACAGAAAACGTTTCAGCAAAACCAGCTACGGTCAAAAATAACAATGTTTCAACCTATTGATTAGAACGTTATGAAACGTTAGAGATATTATGATAAAATAAATCGAAAATTTACATTTTGGTAAACAAAGATTTCAAAACCTGATTCCATGTGAAGAACAATAACATTGATTTATATTAATGTAAGTCGATAGGTAAATAGCATACCTCTTAGACGCCATTATACCTTGTTTGTTTAATAAAGAACCGGATTCAGTTTTATCCGTTAGCAATCACAACGAACTTGAACCGGAAGTATCAGAATGGACGTGCAGTCAATACCGATTTTGTCATGTACTAACAAAGTCATGGAACGACATGACATGATGCATGACAGTGTTCAAGTTTAAAGTATATTTTCATAGTTTCTAGTTTGTTGCCATTTCAGCAATTGGTACGTTACCCTATGAGACGAAAAAAATAATCGCTGAAGGTTAAAGGCAAAGAGGCACATTTCTAAAAAAATGTTTCTTAAAATTTACCCCTTAAGAAATATTTCTCAGTCAAATGCGTATTATCAAAGGGCCCAACACTTCATTACTCAATCTGATTATCCGTAGTCGTAGCAGAAAGTATCAAATATCAAACAAAAACTGCTGTCGGTCATTTTATTTTGACCACTGTTTAATCATTTCAGGAGAGGTTATGTTCGATTTATAAACGCCACTCTTAATTTCAAAAGTTTGCCTTGCAATTGATAACATGTTTTATCGTTTTCGTGAGATCGCTTTGTTTACCTAAAAATGTGCTACTGATCCCTAAAGTTCAAAATAATCATGCATCTATGGATTGGTGAAAAATGCAAGTTGGGGAGGCGAAAGTACGTTATTAGAAAATATGTTCGTAGATGTTGTATATCAGGAATTTTCAAATGTCTACTTAGTAAGAAAGATTCTCGTGTACAAAGAAAAAACTGCTTAGTCATCAGTTAAAAAGAAAGAAATCTTTTGGTAATTGTGAACCTTTAGATAAAATATAGACATACATCACATCATGAACAACTTTATTACAGCTAATTAACTTTCTTTCGTTAATTATCGTCGGGGACCAGATTGTTTCTAATTCAATCGTGTGATTTTTGTCTGGACAGAATATCGCCGTTTAGATATTTGGTCCGTTCAATTGCCACTTGACTAACACAGATTCTTCCTTGCGCGTGAAGTTGAATTCATTTGAAAATTATTCATTTGATTACCAATTTGATGATGGTTCATAGAATAAGTACACAGACAGACTGAATTAAAGCGACTCAACTTTCACATCTATGCGTCTGTTGTATTGTCCATTTAAACCAGAATCATAAGAAAACTAGTATACAGTGAAAGGGAAATAGTACGTTTGTCAAAGGTTTATGTATCAAATTTCCCAAAAGAAAAACATCATTTCACGCCAAATATATCATCTTCAGAGGGTCAAAGCATTTTATTGCCCAACCTGGTCATCCATAGTCGTAGTCGTAGAGGAAATAAAAAAATTATCAAGCTAAAACCACTGGTGGCCATTTTTGTGTGAACACTCTTTAATCATTTTGTGAAATCGCATAGCTTAACGGATTGCCCTTTTGTTTAAAGATTTTTTAATTGTCTTTATTTATCTTATAGCGTGCCACTGCCCTTTTGAAAAGCGACAAACCAAGCGCACTTACCACGAAGTTAGGACCCATGGATAATCTCTGACAGTTGTCAATTTCCTGCATGCAGAGTTCGGTGGTCATGTGATCATCTGTAGCTTCATCTCGTACTCCCCATCTCATGTCAACCACCTGAAATAAACAACACAAAAATAAAAATCATCGTCATAATTATAACTGATAAACTATACCGAGATTTTAGACCTGCGATATTATATTCCTGTTATCATATAAGGCCCCGCTTTGAATTCCCCATATCACTTCAACTACCTGAACAGACAAGACGTGAATAAAAATCATCTTCATAGATACAACTGATTAAACATACTTCTGACATCTGCAACTGGGAATTTATAAGTGCGAAATTATATTCATGTGATTGTATTTATTACCCTTATCACGTCAACTACCTGAAATTTACAACACATATATAAAAATAATGGTAATATCATATCAAATTGACAAGAATATTAAAACATTTTTTCGTTTGGGATCACCTTATATGCAATAGTGCGAGTTCTCATGCTTTTTCGGGTCGAGTCAATAGCGGGATTCGAACCCACACATTCAGACAACATTGCATGAAATGGCGGAACAAACAGCTTTCCTGCATAACAATATACCTGTTTGATAAAAATTTATTTTTTAAATCTAAACAAGATTTATCATTAACTGAGATACATTAACTGAGATACATTAACTGAATGCAATTGGCTGCTGTCAGTATAAACTAGTTAACTGTAATGCTATACCACATTACATCTAGAGAAATTGCCGTAGGAGGCGTGGCACTGACAGGGACCAATTTCTTGACTCTTGACACCGACACTTCGTTTAATTTATTACTCGATCTTTGAAGATACCACTGTTTATTACCCATGAGAGCTATCGTATTGTTTATATTCATCATCCCACTTTATAGAGCAAATATATCTATATTAATTTAAAATGGGAAATAACATGTTGTAATGGTCCTTTACGACTGACAGTTGAGACGACCGGAGATATTCACTATTTGACGGTAGATTTGGTGTATTTTACTCAATCTCATAATTCTTGATAAATAAATCATATATTCATGCTCATTTTAAAATACGTTTTCGACTCTCATGTCTGGATATTTGAATATATCATATCATAATATCCTTCCATACATCCTTGCTCCATTAATTCCAGGTTCTCACTAGTACCGCTAAGAGAGCATCGCTTGCTCGCTCATATAGAACCTCGTTTCATTACCGGCAAACGTATCATGTATAATATTATCATACGATGGTCTTGTGCAAAATACACAAATGAAATGACGTCATTAACCCTACGTTGACTTATTGAATTATTCCATGGCGTTACGTTTTGAATTATGCAACGGTGGGAAACAAACTAATGATTGAAAACATATTCTATGTGACATCATACCTAAAAGCATAACTAATTTTAATTAAACGTCTGCCATTAGGAAATGGGATATAATAATATTAGGCTTTTAAAGAGATACGTAATTTATTTAGTTAAAAAATAGTAAACTAAATTTACTCAGTTTCTAAGAAAAATGCAAACAAACTGAACTTCAAACGCTTAAAGATTGATTAACATGAACTCGGTGGAATAAGTTCACGGAAGGTGATGAGACGGCCCTAAATTAAGTACAAACAATTTATTCGTTACAAATGTTGAGATACAAATCTTCAATCTCTCGAAACACGCAATCGAAAGAATCCTGAACTAACCATTCAAAGGAAACTTAACAGACATAATGACATAGCCTGCATTATAGATGCGTCATTTCCGGTCTTCAAAACGAGACTGACAGGTACAGTTCGCTCCAGTGCAAGTTGTCAATTTCACTGGAAGCAGGTAATTATCGAGATAACCAGGTGCCCCTACTTGAATACAAAATCAAAGCTGGAATAAAAGATAAGTTATTGCCCTAAGTGAACGAAACCAATTACATAATGCTATAAAAGCTAATCAAAGCGGTTCTGTTCGTACTCAACGATAGATTATTCAACATAATGCCTTTCTCGTTTTGTTAAAACCTGCCGTGAATATAATAAACGCACTGCTCGAAAAAAATACGTAATGATTTTTCTGACGATCGTAAGTGTCGTTGAATAAATTAATGATGTCTTTTGATTGTTCCAACAAGGCCATGAATAAACAATTCGATTTGTTTTTTGGCAACTATCACACTTTTCAGGTTTAGAATTATTGTTCGGACTGTCATTTGCTGCAATTAATATCATAATTGGATCATATTCGATACGATTTGAAGTATACATAATGGGTTTTCCTAAAATCATGACTACATTTTTGATGGATCTAAATAAAATTATGACATCAAGCAACGTTTGTATTATCACGGAAGCTGATACTATGACATTAAAAGATATTTATTTGGTCGCTACCAGAATGGCATGGATTTCTAATGCTTTAATTTTGATTTACTGAAACTTACGCCACTTAAAAATTAAAGTTTACATAACCACAAACATATTTCACTATTTTCTTTGGGATAAATGAAAGTCTGATTACCATATTGTATAGTGCGTCAAAGGTCGCTACTCAAATATGTTCAGTTTGGTAATGAAAGCCGTTTTTGAATGCCAGTTTTGATGGGCCGCTTAGATCTATCTGTCTACAACCAATGAATGCATTACTGACCACACGCCCTTTTTGTGAGGTCATTAACAGAATCATTGCCTCTCGTGATCTAAACATCTATCGTAACAATATCACAGAAAAAATTCAATAATTAACGATTTTCAGATAATGTTTTTCCACTCAGTTAGATAAATAATTTGATCATGTAACACTATTAAGCGTTTGGTGTAAAAAAGATATCCACATCAATGGTAATTAAACAATTATTTAAGGCGGTATTTCAGTTGAAATAATGATGCGCCACTCTGTACAGTCTGTTTATTACGTCACATCCGCGCGAATTTTATGGCCCCTAGCCCAGGTGGGTTTTTCACAACCGATAATTAAAGGGACCATTCGAGCGGGGTATTTTTTGTGGAAACGAAATTCAGGAGGACTTTCCTGTTAACAAACATATATGATTTTTACATGATTCTTTTCACACTAAATTTCAAATATGTACATGAGGTAAACATTTCTGTTGTTCAAGATTTAACAATTTAACAAAGAATCTAGTGTATCGATCAAAATAGAAAAACTTCATGAAATGAAGCCAATCATCGGAGCTACGAATGTGGAATGCATTACTACGAAAAAACATTGTCGTAACTAACAACTTTTTTTATGAATCATTTCTAAATATGCCCCTCTTCTATCAATATATTAGTTATTTCTTAATTTTGTCAATGAATTAGCATAATACAGCACATTTGATTTCTCGCAATGCTAACATTTCAAGATGGCGAATGAAAGCCGCTCGAATGGTGCCTTTAAAGGCTAATTTAAGGTGTTTATTGGACAAATTAACAAAAATCAAGCCCAGTTCTTATTTTGTTGAAAATACTTTGAACGAAATCGAGAAATGATTAAGTCGAGGTTAGCGGTTGTTAAAGGGACACGTACTGATGTTGTAGTTGCTTGTTTTTTAAAGCCAGGCTTCGATGGCTTATTTGGTAAGTTGAAAGCACATTCAGTGCTGGCGATATATGACTGATGTAGCGGGTCGGAACCCTGCAATAAATACCTTTTAAAAAAGTACAATTATTCGTACCATTGCAAACAGTCTTTTCTCAGATTCCTCAAGTTTATATTAGTTGACAATCCATTTAGCCTAATTTTCATAATTCTAAAAAACTATATTTACAATCTTCTTTGTTTGGGTATGCAATTTTTGTGTCATGCGCCTTTACCAATAAATGAAATGTTACGGACTTCAGAAAAGAAAGAAATTAAAATCACAAAGGAACTATATGCAATCCCTACATTAATGTCTTAAATCCATTATGTTTTGAAGGCTAGGTGAATAATCTAGCATCCATTGTTAGAAAAAGGGGTAACAGAGATTTTAAAAAGTTTCTTTCTTCGGAAAGGCATGGCAACAGATTTGGGGTTTGAGTTACAATTTTTTAACAATATAAATAAAGCAAAACACCTCTTTTTCTAACAATATTATCCCATTAATTTCGCAGTTGTTTAAAAAAGGCAGTCAAAAATAGCCAATGAAACGTAAAGCCAATGTGTTTCAAAGTGAAATCAAATCCAATGCACATGTCAAGACAGTTTGCTTGTTTCAAGGGATGATATCCACGCATTCCATTTAAACATATCGCTTTGGATAATATTTTGATAATTATAAAAAGCATAAATGGATAACCGATGATTTCATCTTTGACTTCCATTCTCTCAAATGGTTCCACGGGCGTCACGTTCCTTTGAATGAAGTAGAGTAACCGTTAAACAGAAATCCCGTTTGCTCGCAAGAAAACAAACACGGTCCTATATTAATAACACGTAATTAATAAAGCTATATAGACCTGTCAGGCAAAAACTTGTAACCAAGGCAATCCGACGAGCACTTTGGTAAATTATTTTTTCCACATCCAGGATTATTATACCTTGTTTACCGGTAGCGATGCATCGATTATCGATAAATATCGTTATCATTTAGTTGATCGGGTTACACTTCAAGAACTAAGTCACTACACTAATACCGCATATTACAATGATTGATTCTCGCGTGAGCTCGTGCTTCACGTGAAAGTCGTGAAATTGGAAGAACTGACACGCGTGCTTCACGTGGAAATCGTGAAATCGACAAATACTGACATGCAAATGAGAGATGTCTCAATATGTGGACCGTTCCCTCCTTGAATGGACAAATTAGGAGATAAATCCCTTCTGTTTTTTATTTTGGGGTTGTATATCGTGCATTTTTCACCCCTAAATTTAATTTCAAACCGAGCTTGCGAGGTTTGAAATGTTAATTTAGGGGTGAAAAATGCACGATATACAACCCCAAAATAAAAAACAGAAGGGATTTATCTCCATTCTAACATGACTAATTAGAAATCATATGAGGAACTAATTCGCCTTGCGCAACAACAATGTGATTAGGTCGAACCAGCACAGACCGGTTCCACTTGCTTTCGAAACTACGGTACAGTTCATTTTCAAAGAACACGCTTCAATGATAAAAAAATATATCAAAGCATAAACCAACAGGTTTTAAATAAAACCCTAAAGTATATATTTCATTGAGGATAAATCAACAAAAGACAGATTTTTTATCCCATCAGAGTTACGTTTTTCACGTAAATACATAGGACACCTACCACCCCTACAATACCGACAAGGACTGACCAAATCAAGGGACGTTACTCTAAAAGTAGTCGTTTACTGCTGGCGGTAACTTCTCACGCAAGATGTGAACTGATTGAATAAACTATCAAGAAAGCTTTATAGTTTGTCATGGTTGAATATTCTGTCTGGAAATGTGGTCACTTATGAATGAGAGGGGGGAAAGGGAAGGAAAGTTGAAGAATAACGTACGTCCCCTCTGTTCACTTGACGAATCGCTATAACCGCGCGTTACGGTAAGAAGCGAGCTCGGTTTGAAATTAAAATTTAGTGATAACAAAATAAACTACTTCGACAAAAATTATACCACAGGATGGATTTATCTTCTAAATTTCATTAAAAAATACGGTATTCTCAATGTCTGTTTAGAATTGATTTAAAATTCATTTTTCTGTTGTCTGAGGCGGTGAAAACAGTAAGTTCAGCGAATGGAGTTTGTAAACGTGCGCGTATGAATGTGAATCGGTCGTAAATATTTAGAGGTGATTATCGGCGAAATAATCACTCCAAAATTGATTTTGGTAACCAATCAGAAAGCAGTATTTTCATTCTAGTTTTCGTGTCATGTTAGAATAGCCGTTAATACTTTTACCACTTTAACCTGTACAGTCAATTGAACGCAAGAGGCAATTAGATGTGGATTTGAGAGTTAATTAGATCTAATAATAAAGAGTTGGTTAAATAAAAGAATACGGTGTGAAATTTACTTATTTACAAAATGGACTTATAAAATGGACTATTTAAAATGGTTGAATGTAATAATTTGATCACATTGACTTTGTAATAGAACGAAGTAATATGGAGTTAATAAGATGCAACATTTAAGCATAATAATGCAATATTTATCATACGCCCTCTGATTTTCACAGGAGCGAATAAGAATTAGGTAGTCTCTCACTTGTGGTCGAATACCAATTAATCGTCGTTTACTAAAAGATATTTGAATGTGTATTTGAAATAGACTTTATTAGAAAAAAAACCTCTTTATACTGTTAATTTCATTTTGCCTGAAGTTTATATCTGTTTGCTTTATATAAATTAATAAGAAGTTGTTTTTTTCTCATGCCTATAGTAATCATCATTTTTGTAATTATTAGTTGCATTTCCTTCAGCTTCACTTTTTAGTTTTAGACCTATCGATCCTTTTCTACGATTTCGATTTTTGACAAATTGGTTAAATATCCTCAATCTATGTAAACAAAGTCTAAAGCCTCAAATCACAATAGTCTATTTATTTTCGGGAAGGGGAATAATTCAAACGATATCGTAAACACAACATAAATAGCATTCAAGTTCAATTTCATGCAAGCGATTAAGCAGGTGGAAACTTTCTCTTTTGATCTTGTGTACCTCAGAATTTACAACATCGATCTTGTCCGAATGCCTCGCAGATCAATACTTAATTTCCATTCACCCATTCGGAATCAGTCGGAAAAGGTGTGTTCAAGGAAATTTAACAATTTGAAACTCTATCAACGATGTCATGAACGCATTCAGTTCCAAGGCTATTATCAGCCGTCGGTAATTACATTAACGGCAAAGGATTTCCCTGTCGTTTCAAATGTAAGTGAGATATGAATAATTTACTCTTCAATCGGGCCTTTGAACGTTTATGAAACTTCGATACTTTGCATGTGGTATATATTGTTGATGGGGACATCCGGCCAGGGGGTATTGAAGTGTACATATCAAATTACGTGATGGTTTATGTAAAGGAACACTTTGTAGAAAATGGGATAGGTGACATAAAAAAGGTGAAAGAGGGTTCCATCAGATGTTGTTTGAGATATGACCTCCATGAAAATGGACTTGTAAAACGAGAATATTCTGTAATGAAAATCGCGTAAAACGATTCAATTACGTTATGGATTGTGTAAGGAAAGCGAAATACTGATTTTAAAAAAATCAAAAGGTTGAGGTGAGGTGATAAAGGATTAATTTACGCCGCTTTCAAAAGTATGTCACTTATATCACTGTTGCTGATATTACTGCAGGGAGAAAGCATTCAGTGTAGCATTGCACACAAACGAAAGTTGTCGAGCCCCTGGGGTTCGAAACCACAGACCTAGATCCGAAACCAAACGCGCTATCCCGCCCCCTTTTTTTCAAAAATGGGGTGTAAATTATATGATAGTAGCTAATGTAATCGTTTGAAATACAAATGTCTTTATTTTATTAGAAACAAATCATGATATGTTTCAAAAACGAACTCAAAGATTACTTTGAAAACATATTATATGTCATAAATAACACAATTATTCCGTTATACATAGTACAGGCCTCACTAAGGATAAAATTGAAACATGTAGGAGGCAGTGTGTTCTATTATTTCTATTATTATAATATCTATTCTCAATAGGATGTCAGTCTGATGATAATGGATCGTCTTACAAGAAATAAAAGTTTCAAAATGTTGACTTTATCGAGATAAGAAATGCGCCATGTGTGGCCGATGTCAGACCGTGTGAAGAGGAAAGCCCTAGACGGAACGAGTTCGTATCAATCTCATTAAAATAAAATCTATTATTGCTGCACTACGTTACGCAGATTACAGATCTCCTTTACTCAAGCCGTCAGGTTAACCGTGGCCTCAATTTGACCTCAAAATAACATTGGCTTTCCGCAGATACCTCTACGCAATCACAATACGCGTTGCTTGATGGCCTTCTAAAAGATTGCTAGTATCCTCAATGTATAAAGTTGAACGTTTTAGGGAATTAAATGGTCTAACGAAAACGAAAATAAAATTGCAATGCAATGCCATTTATCAATAGAAGACTTCTAAAACGATCGTACTAAATTCAGGTAAGCAACGAGAATGCATTTCCCTACTTCGAATGACTTAAAGGTGTTTCCACTAAAATGGACCGGTGAAGCTTTCGAGTGAAGTCTTAGACCACTGATAATTGGATAGTTATGAAATTATTTCACCTATGACTAAATATTTTTTTCATAAACTATTATATTTAATGGTGATTTTTTAAATGAATAAATCCTCGAGGACAACAATGAGCTGTTTTCTGTTGTACATCTACCGCCGACTTTTATACCCGTGCGATACGACCACCATAACAGGATAACAATCACACACACAGAGAATGGTCTTTACAACTGAAGCCATGCCAACTTCGATTTACTTCAATTTAATCGTGTGTGAAACCAGGGTGATTTTGCGGATATAGCTCAAATGATTAAAAGGCGTTCACACTAAAATGGCCGCATGTAGATTTTGCTTGATAGGTGATCACTTGTTTTACGATTACGGACAATCGCGTCGATTAATGAGATGTTAGACCCTCTGAAGAAAATGTCTATATACAATATAATGTCTAAATATATATTTTTTAAAAATTTCATAAAAATATATGCTACAGTGCATATAACGCCATTTATTTGAGATCATGTCAAGCTCTTTGTGTCACCTCACAGGAACAATACAGTCCTTCTGTTTGGACAACAGGACAAAGGCCAAAACATGAAATAATTCGTTAAAGGATAAAAAAACAAAACCCTAACTTTTTTTTTTAAAATGAAAGAAATTGTTACACAAATGCAATAGTATAACGAACAGGGACAATATATAACGATGATCAACGAAAAACAAGTTTTTTATAAGTCATATCAACGTTGCTGTCATAAAAGTGCGAACTAATCTATATACCAATTAAGCTTCAAAGGCAATATACAGAGCTTTATGTAGGGTCACAGGTACCCTTTACCAAGCCATACTGTAGCATGCATGAAAACATAATGGTATAGAAAACAAACTGTGTGTCTGCGTATCAGTTTTGTAGTCAATGGCTATAACAATAACCCATTTAATTGATCGGGAAAGGATTTTCTAGTACAACGTACAATCTGCCTCTATACACTTAGAGTGTTAAGCCACGGCTGACAATTTCAATAAATAGCTGTTTAAATTGAAAACTCTGAGTGGTACATTATGTTAAAATCAATTGAAATGAAATACGTGTCTCCTTTAGTTAGGAATACTTAAAGGCCATATTTTGTGCAAACGAACTTCATGAGGACATTAGCTTTTATTCTGTGCTAAAGTATAAAACACAATCTCTTGGAACATTGCTTATATCTTAGGGTGAACGTTTAAAGTTAACAAACGGAAATATTCCTTTAAAATTCGTTTCGACATAAATATCAAATATTTTGTTCTATATTCGTTCATTGTTGATAGATTTGACAAGTTGAGACATAGGATATAGTTGAGGTTGTATTTGTTTGCATATATTTCATAATGAATTATAAACAGTCAATTAGGAAAATATTCTTAAAAATATAAGTTTAGCGACTTTTGATAAGATTGTTTAAATAATTTTTGCAGCTTTAATTGATTTCAATATATCAATCATTATATTGTAGATGACCAAAGTGGATAACTTGTCGCTAAGAGCATAAAAAGGAAATTATACCGATTGATCGCAACGCTCCTTTAAAAATCCAACACTGCATTTACGTTACTACATGACATTTGGGAATTGCGTATAATTCCAACATGAGTAATTTCCTGTTTTCAAAGAAAATTTACAACTTTTGACGTATTCGCATACTTTGTAAGCTATATTTTCCAAATACATTGCAACTGCACAAATTGATTATCGAAATTAACAAATATGAAAGCAAACAACGATAATTGGAATTTAAACACGAACAGTTGATTGCGTGTGTGCATAAGGAAAAAGGACATAATGTCGAAAGGAATTCGCTCCATACAATGTGTTCACAAACTGGAACATTACAAAATCGGTGTGCAATTTCATAATGTCAACACTGCTTTCACTGTTTCAGTATACACGATTGAATTTCTTCTAAATATCAATGTTAAGCAATCGATGTGTTTATTGTGAAAACAAACTTCCTAGAAACATAAACAAAACAATACCTTTTTGTAACAAGGATCAATACATATAAATTAAATCATCAATCTCAGCCATATACTAATACTGATTTCGGATATTAGTTTTGCTTTTTTAAAAAGACATGTTAATTTGTAACATTTCGAGCATCGATGTGCTTTGTCTCGTGTATCAATGCATGTTGATCAACACATAAGGTTATATAAATAAGATGATTCAAAATAATGCAATAATGCCAAATTTGGAATTAGTTTTACTTTTATTTAAGTAACGCTGTTCGACATGTTTGGCTACATTGTAAAGCTTATGAATGATTTCTAAATAAATATGAATTATAAAATAAACTTCCCGGATGTTTTCGTTCTTAATTCTAATTATTCAGCTTTGATTTGAGTTTTAACGTTTGGGTTACACGTAATAATTAACACATACATTAAAGAACTTCAATAAGATTGATACATATAAACAGAATTAGAGAATTTTTTCCGTCTATGTTTTTGGTTTTGAACATGATCAGTTTAAAAGTTATTACTACAAAAGACCATCATATCCATCGGTCGATTTTTGCAAAGTTGTTAATAATAGTTTTTTTTAATAATAGTTCGGAATACAACCTAATTATTACCTGCAAGGAACGAAGATGTTAGATAGGTTTGTCAGTGTAGATGTTTTAAGTACAGAGCTCTGTACAAAGGCTTCAGAAAGGCTCTTCGACTCTGCCTTAGCATAACTGTTGATCTTTTGCAACTACATTGTATATTCCGATAACGTTTCTTTAGTGGACGATGCACATATTAATATTCCATATTTTACTAAAAATAAATCAATTTTTGCTGCCTGACACCTCCCATGACCGGGACAAAAATACCCCGTCTATCAAAACAACGGAGTGTCATCGTCGCCAAGGTTTATAAACAAAACTAGGAAATAAAAACTCCTTCCGTTCGAAAGAATCTCGGTCCATACTTTGTCAAACATCATTAAGTATTCTTTGTAATTTAATTCTAAGAATAAATTTGTTAATAAAATCATTTAAAAGTAGCAGGGTAACTCTCATATGCTTATGATGCTTGTAGTGTATCGTCAATGGTCACAGTGAAAATATATCTTCACTGTAACTTGATAGACTGTATATTTCACAGTTTTTCATTACTGATTATACAATAAAAGCTAGCATGACATGTTAGCTATATTTAGTAACATTTCGGAATATCCCTGTTGATTCGAATTCATTTGCATTGTTGAAAATGCATTTTGCATAAAATACCTCAACACTGCATGAGGAGTAAATGAGCGTCACCCATAGCCTAGTCAGTACAGAGACTTTATGTACTAGTTAATACCCTGGGTTGACCCCGTGTACGGCGTGTTGGAAGTCTGGTCGATTTCCTTGACAGCTAGACTGAAGAAGGTGATATGAAAATGATAAATCACATGGCAGGCGTCAGCAGTGGCAATTTGACCCAGTCTGTCCAGGTTCTATTCTTGCACTGATACAAGACTTCTTCGATTTGCTTTCTTCGACTTTTCGTTTTGTATGGTGAACCATTGGGGACATTTCAATAATTGTTGCTAAGTCTTTAAGACATTTGGTTCCGAAAATCTTTAACAATCTCAGAATTGGTAAATACCTGAAAGATCGACTATTCCGTTTTGTATGGTGAGCCGTTCGGGACATTTTGATAATTATTGATATGTCTTGACGACATTGTGTTCAGAATGTTTTTGAAAATCTCTGAATTGGTAAATAACTGAAAGATAGGCTATTCCGTGTAGACAAATTTAGGCTTTTCTGCTTGCGGGTATATGTTATTATCAATCTACTATAAATAATATTGAGAGTATGACACTTTACTGACGAGACACTATAATTCGGCAAATGGACCAGAAAACAATGCTAATATCGGGAAAACAGGAGCAATTGATAACACTTGCCACATTTGACTCCGATTTCAACTCAAACATACACTCCAACATATACTCTTTGTCAATTTAACCTAATGCGAGAACCAAGTCACGATTTAACGAGCAAGAGCAAGGTATATGCCGATAAACATGTTTACATAATTGTAAAGTATTTCTGTTTCGTAAATATGACGTCATAAAAGAAACGTTTATTACCTCATTGTAGCCAAATATCTTACTTTCCGTCACCGTAAATAAAAGTTATCATATAAAAATGTTTACCGAGAGCAAATGCAAGGCTATAGTGTCGTAGTTTGTCATGGACACGTGTATAGTTATTATAATCATATCAATCCATCACCGTGAAATCAAGATGTGAAAATCACGATCTACATTCTAGCACCGAGAGAAGTTTACTGCCAACCATTTCCGCATCTAAACGCGATATATAGACGTCACTGCGTTGCGCATGACGTCAGTTCAAAATGGCAAAGTAATATTTGCAAAATGGGTTAAGAGTGTCGTTGCAAAGATATGTTACGTTGCGTCACTGACGTTACCTACCTGGAACTCTAAGCCATGGCGCTCTCTGCAGTATTCCTTCAGCTTGGGGTACACTCGTTCCATCAACGTGTTCCGCTCCAGCGTCGTGTCTGCAAAACAAGGTTCACTGTAAAAAAATAAATCTTAGAAAACCATGATGTAATTACTACAAGATATGCTCTTCAGTATCTGCAAGAAACCGTTGAAGCATCAAAGTTTGATATTTGAAATCCTGACTCCCAAACGTGGCTCTTTATAATTGTTTTCGCAAAACGTTTCCCAGTCAAAACTGTATCTAAGAAAATCTGTCAAAATTATTTTAAAAGGAAGTTTGTTTCTCTTTAATGCTGTTTCAACTGTCAAACACTGCGTCTTACAAAGCATGGGGTATCGTGGCTGCCAAACATGTTCTTTCCTACGTGTTGTCTGCAAGATTACGTTTTACAGTCAAATGTAATTTTGCCATAGAACATGGAATCTCGTTAACTTAACGAGTTCTCTTTGACTGGGTAGAACAATTTGTAGTACTCAAATTTGTCAAATTCTCTGCAATAGAATGACCACTGAACATCCTCCTCTGTATAAAACATAATTTAAAGGTCAACATCATATTATCACATTTCAAGATTCTGAAACATGCTCCTTCCCTTTGTTATGTCTCCATAATGGTGTGAAATACTTTTTAAAATTAGGACCGGTTCTTTCATTACGTGTTTCTTACATTGCAACGTTTTTCTTCCATCATTGAAATATTTAAGCTATGCTTATGCAAGCCTATGAATGCGTAAAGAGATAACAAAATAATATACTTTATTTAGTTTAAAGGGAACTATGAAATCTCACTCACGACTATACATCGGCTATTTACAAGAAATGGCATCCTCCTTAAAAGTTAGTTTATATTGTATTATATATTAGTTTATAGTCTATACTAGTTATTAGTTTATTATATTTTATATTTTAACAGTTGCAATAACACTTTTAAAAAGACTGAACTATTTTTCTTGTTTGTCAACTACATCGAATTTGCTTATTTCCCGATGACTGCAACAAACATCACCCATAACAATGACTGTGTCGTTGAAGGCAACGGCTCCTCAAACGGTATACTGACAATTAAACCCATTGCTAAATCCAGAATATTTTTAATGTGTTAAATCAAACCTTGCAACAGTACATTTTACTTAAACAACCGCTAACCTCGACTTTATCACTTGTCGATTTTCGTTCGAAGATTTTTTAACAAAATAAGAACTGGGCTTGATTTTTGTTAATTTTTCCAATAGATATCTTTAATTAGCCTTTCATTAAGACAGCGTAATCATCGGCTGTGAAAAAGCCACCTGGGCTAGGGGCCATAAAATTCGCGCGGGTGTGACGTAATAAACAGACTGTATAGAGTGGCGCATCATTACTTCAACTGAAATACCGCCTTAAATAATTGTTTAATTACCATTGATGTGGATATCTTTTTTACACCAAACGCTTAATAGTGTTTTATCGTCAAATGATTTATCTGAGTGGAAAAAAATCTCTGAAAATAGTTAATTATTGAATTTTTTCTGTGATATTGTTACGATAGATGTTTAGATCATGAGGCAGTGATTCTGTTTATGACGTCACAAAAAGGGCGTGTGACCAGTCATGCACTCACTGGTTTGTGGCCAGACAGATCTACATGTGAGCGGCCCATCAAAAGAGGCATTCAAAAACGGCTTTCATTACCAAACTGAACATATTTGAGTAGCGACAATATTGTAATCAGACATTCATATATTCCAAAGAAAATAGTGAAATATGTTTGTGGTTATGTAAACTTTAAGGTTGTAATTGAAAAGCCCGTAGATCACACTTTACGTACTGGTTGCCCACTGAGATCGAGGCTCTCAAGTAAGATGAATCTTTGAGCACGTCAATCATGAACTCCGAGGCCGTTGAACCCGAGATGGAGGTCTGTAACTATTTTGCACTCTTGCTAAACACTACATCAATCCGCATATCAAATGAAATTGATACTGATGATGCAGATAATGCATTTCCTTCTGTGTATCGTAACGTGTTCTAAATATAATTTAAAATTTTAATGTGGATTTCTCTCTCGCCGGATCGGGAAAAACTTGTCTATTTCAGGTTGCAGTCATAGGCATGGATTTCTCGTGCTGCACGTGCACCCCGCTGAAATGGCAATTGTCAATATGACCCAATTTTGCAGAAAGTCTGTCACGATTTCAATATGTTAACATACAATTTGCACCAAAGATTTATCAAAATTATCAATATGTACAGTATTACTCAATGTTATGTTCTAATTCATGCAATAAATGAAACTTGACCAATTGGTCATGAAAGACATCCTATAGTTTCAACTGACCACCGTGGTCTAATCGTCAGATCGTTTGGCCTGTGTTCGTGTGATACATTCATAATTGTCTAGTGGCAAAAATGCAATGAGTGTCTTTGCTATGATTGAAAAAACTTTCAATTTATGTTAATTTCAAACAATAAAATAATAACGTGCCAAGTGTTCGTGATGAAGACTTTGGCACGTGCATACCAAAGTGAATATGAGTTAGTATGAGAAATAAATACCCGAGTTAAACAAAGAAGCTGGTGTTAAAATGCTTTGAACATCCCAAATACGGTGTTGTTGAATAAACCTTTTACGAGTTTTGACATGAGTATATTATGCCAACTTTCAACGGGGATTCGGATTTTTTTTCTGAAGAGAACATTTCTGCATGCAGTATGTTTTGAGTAATACGCTGCATTGAAAAACGGTCCATATTCTCTGGTCCCACCATGGTTTACAGGAATAATAGCAAATGAAATTCATATCCACAAGTGAATTGCAGGCGTCCATTCTGCTGATTGACTATTTTCTATTACATGTACATGGATGAAACACCCTTTAAAGCGACACAAAGTCATCTACCGTTCTTTGGACCGAGAAAGGGATGTTCAACATTGTTTAAGATTTCGCTCGATGTTTCTTTCTCAACAACTTGTTGCAACATCATTAACCTCAGTTTTAGAATATGATAACTTTGGTATCATTTTACGTTGGTTTTAAAATAATGTAGGTAAAATCTTTTAAATACTATCATCATCGTGTTAAAAAGAGTTCTTTGTAAAACAAATCTAATCTAACTATTACACAATTATTTTCATAATTGCTTATTAATAATCATGAAATATTATCTCAATTCAACAAGTTTGAACATGAAGAATCCCTCGAACCATTATTTTCCTTATGTGAGAATTCCAGTAGAAAACAATCCTTAAAACTATAATGTCCTTGGAATCGGCGTTTCTGTATTCAATAATTTTTCTCCTAAAAGACGTTCTGTAGCATGTTGTTGTTTTGCTTTGCATATAATAAGCACGTGTCATTAACAGCTATTACTACTCATTCATATACTTCGTGTTTATCCCTTTAACGAGGATCATATGACTTATGGATCAGGAACGGACGTGTTTAAGAGGATTACAGCAAACTGTTCACGGACACCCTTAAAGAACGATAATCTCCGTTTCTGGGTAAGAAGTCATTTGATACCGGGTTGTTGTCCTTTTTATTTAAGGCGGTCATTTCATATACTATTAAAGAGGATTAAAGCATATCATTTTGTGTGACTCCCTTTAAGAACGAAAATCCCCCTTCGCATTAAGAAGCAATTTGATATAGCGTTTTTGTCAGCTTAGCATACAGTAGTAATATTTGTTAGACCGCTATTGACGTATAGACAATACAAATACCGTGTTAATGTTGATATCTTTCATGATCTGTAGATATGATAGAATATTGAGTTCACGATATATGTAATAAGAAACTTCTTCGGGATTGATTCATTGAATACAAGTAAATATGTGTTATGGTCTATGATAAAGGTTGGTAGATGTATGTGCTATGCAAAAGAGCCACTCCGCGAGTTGTTTGAGTCATATATGCAAAACTTAATCATATGCTTGATAACGGTATAAGGATCTATACCGAAACGTCGCCACTGTGTATATATTGTATATCCATATATCATTGTCATCTTTAAAACTAAATCAATTGTGTCATTTGATCGCGTAGTGTCGAATGTTACCAAAAAGAAACCTTTTAAATCTTTTTTTTTTGTAAAGTGACAATATGAAGGTAGAACGTCGCAATTATGGTCGAAAACCGGACAGTGGCGCGCGTCAAATAGTCAAACGTAATTTCGGAGACTTATCTAAAACAGCCAGGAGGGCAGTAAGGAGTTGATATCGTTTGTTAGGTTATATAACTAGTATCCATGTATATTGGACGTGATATCTACACCTATGTGCATTTATAAGGCTGTTTTTAGATTTTCATGGAAAACCAATATTTGTCACACATATGTCATTTGGACATGAAAAGTTAAGATGTTTTGATTTGATATAACCACAAATGACATTTAGGTTCGTATCAAAGGTAAATAATATGTTGTGAAAATCACGGAGTGGCTCTTTAATAAACGGATCCCACAGAACACTCCTCCATAGTTTTTAACAGTTCTTTTTTCAAATCATGACGCTTTAATGTTTTTTTTAATAAATTGATATGTATACTGATGTAGAAATATTTCAGATATAAAATATACAATGGACATTTCGTAAATAGCGAACTGAGTACAATTACCTTGAAATGAATTAAAGCCACAATCACAAAGGAAATATTTCGACAGCAAACATTTTGCAGTTACTAAAGGCAAGTGTTTCACAAATATTCAGTGTTCCGGTAACCTATTTAGTCGCATTATTACAGACAGACGGACAGGCTATCTTTATTCCCGACTAGCCTCTTTACACTGTAGTTAAAGATTCAATTGAGGTCGTGGGTGCACGGATATTTCGACATGCAATGTCTGTAATATGGTAAAATTCAATTTTGAGACAAAACTTATAATAAACAATGCATGAAATAGCAACATGTAGGTTAACCTTATTGGTGAGGAATAGATTAATGAATCATGTTAATATTATGTAATTAACTTCCCCGCCTCTACCTGTTCATATAGCGACAGATAAGGGTAGAAATCTCCAGGTGATAATAAAGTCGGTGGAGAGGTTTGCGATAGACAGATTCTTGTAAAGTGAATCACACACTTATCAAACACCCTCCTTTTTAAAAAAAAAACAAATGTAATGAATGAAATCTTTTTTTGTATAAAGTTTACGAAAAATTGAGATGATTTAAATTTAGGATGAATATTGGTAAATTTGAAAAGAGTTAATAACACGAGTAAAAGTGTCATACAATTTTATGATCGTGTGAGTTTTTATATCCTTCGAACGAAAGCGAGATTGTTTTGTTTTTAGTGTTAACAATATCATTATGAAAGAGCTTATATAATACTAAATATTCATAATTGATTTTAAAGTTTGGTTGAAACAGTTTATTTAAGAAATAATGGTATAATTTGCATAATCTCTTCTATGAACTGCTTTCTGTTAGAGATATCACATTGTTGCAGCGGTACTATAATGATGGCGGAGCCTGTTAATTAGAAGTCAAAACGGTTGATTTTCTGTAATTTGCTTTTGCATTGTACTGACATTGTTAATCTTACTAGAAAACATATCCTAAATCTCAAAGTTTGAGTTTACAAGAAAATATTGCATAATGTGTTCACTGACTGTTGTATACATGCCGTCGAATAGCTCCGGTATAAACACGTGTTTATAAATTTCACTCTACAAACCGTTTTTAAGCCTGTGAAAAATCACAATCTATTTCCTAAACCGACAGTGGAAAGTGAAGCGAATTTCAATTGTTTATCATGGGACAGATGGAATTGCACGTGCACTTCATGTAGACACAGAGATTTAAATTTACACAATAAATCCGTGTGTGCTGCACAAGCAGTTACAAATAGCCCTTGGGTGCCGAATCCGAATCATCCATATTACATGCGCGGCCTTGTGCACTGACATTTTGAATATCGCTCATGACTATTAAAAAAACGGGGATGCATAAACTTAGCCTATTTAAGTAGATACTTTTTATTTGAAAAACAATGTAACATTATATCGCAAAATGAACAAACAATATTATGACTGATATATTTGCGGTGTATACATGAATGTAAGACATAACTTTGGCAAAGATAATTACAAAATGGTTTTTCAAACTTGTTTTTATTTGTTAAAAGGCGCGATATTTCGGTAAACGTAACATTCTGTTTAAAGATGTAACCATCGGAAATTCCTAAACGCCGTGTCAGCTTATTCGGAACGAAACCTTACCACTCTCAACTTTACCCCAATAACCCATATAAGAACAAGTATTATCATTAAACTGAATTTGTTATATTAAATACGAAAATCAAAATAATCTGTTTAAAAAATCACATTCCCGTTGTTATTCAATATATTCTTTCTTGCAATAGTTACAAACAAAAAGGCGATTGTATCTAAGTTCAAATAGGCTGCAAATCCTTAATGGGATATCAATACATTCTATCGATGGATGTGATATGGCTGGCTTTGATTCTATGTCATGCCTGGGTCACTCCTAGTACCAGCTATTCTTGTCATATTCCCAGGCATGTAACGATTAAGAAAATTACTATTGCCCTTGACCCTTACACAACACTTTGACATTCAAAAACAACAAATTCGGATAATCAACCTTTGAAAAAAAATCAGGTGTTCCAAGATATTACGTTACAGGTTTGTCTGCTCAGATCTATCTTTGATGTTAATTGACTTTACATTAATTAAGAAAAGAAATTTGAATGGTCGAACAATTTCCTTTGATGTAGATGAAAAGAGGAAGACTTTGACAATTCCATTGCTGTAACAGGGGTGATGTGAGATAGTATAGCAGACTTTCTCCCTTATATTCTGGGTACCATACCTTCTGTACAAATTTATCGTTGACAGTATGACATTAACATTTCCCCATGCTTTAGATGCCATTGCAAGCAGAAAAGGTTTGCGTTTGTTTGATAACCATTGGTGTAGCAAAGGTTGTTGTGTGTCCAATCATTATAGTCAAATGATCCAACTTAAAGTCATAGTCTCACTTTTGTAAGGCAACTAAACTGGACTAATTATTATTCACGAACAAAATCTGATCACTAACACAAATATTTCCTGTCGCATTTGCAAAGATTTTCATTTTTATGCCCGTTTTACAGTTTTGGATGAAGCAGCTTATTGGCGTATGCCGTTTCAGACCGATGAGGTACCGAATCAAGTGCAACCCCATCGCGAGTACGAAACATCGGAAATCTAATCATCGCAGCGCCGATACTTATGACAGACACAATCTTCATATAGTTTACCACCTTTTTGTTATTTCTTTATTTGAAAAGCGTAAGCTATTAGCTATTTTCATTGGATATTCAGCTTGGAAATTTTATGCGTTCTTCGTCACGGCCTTAGCGAAATGACGTGGTAAGGACTAACGCTCGCAAAAGACATAATATTCGGGTAGGGTAGGGTAGTTTGAACTTCATTATTGAGGGCTAGAATGCCTGCAGAGTTCTGAAAGTTGTTGCAAACGTCAGGGGATAGATTTCCGTGAGTGGTGAACTATTTCTTCGGCATTTATTACAATTTGCCTTGCAAAAATGAGACTATGACTTTAACGCCATTCTAAAAAATGTAAAACGTTTGTTGTTTTCTTGCCCTGTAATCCGTATTATGAGGATAGAATATGATGGTGGCTGCAGTGGCGACTATAATCGTACCAAAAACCTTTTCAAGATGTGATTTGCCAATAACTGAAAAGCATTCATCAGAGACAATATAATTTTGTTATATATAAGAAATATAAACACCAAACAATAAGTGCTTCTCACATGAAAAGTAAACAAATAAACGTTTATTAACTTAACGTGTATTGGTAATGTATTAGTATGTGAAATATTTCAGCGAAAAGTCAGGAATGTTATTCTATACAAATTGTACTCTACGGTCTATAAAGCTCATTCTTCCAGTTCTTTGTTACCTTCCATTACCAAGGGAGTGTTAGTGGATCGTTTCAACATTATGAACGCTTGCTTTGTTACCCGTAAGACACATATCATATTTAACCAGTAACGGCATATTGTGAACGAAATCACCTAATTCTACAACTATCCATCCATGACCCGTGAACACGTTAAAAGTATAGTTCAACCGAGGAAAGTTTTAAAGAAACTACATTACCAGACTGAGTTCTTCAAAGACGACGTTTTTTTTATTATTTTACAAATAATTAGAATGTGAAAATTTGGTAGACTATCACACATGAATTTTAATGTAAGCCCTCGAGACACATTTTCTGAAATCAAAAGTTTTTTAAGAGTTTATATAGCAAAACTAACCATAGCAAGTGTACCATTGAATGTTTTAACCTGTAATACATCTTTCAAGCATTTCGTACACTCAGTGAAGTTAACTCATTTCGAAATGTATTTGATAAACTTGTATTCTTTTACAAAATTACTTGGTCCACTGATTCTGTACATGAAAGGCGACTTCTATCCTTTTAGTCACCACAATATAAGATTTTCTCGTGATACATTTTCATTTAGGACTATTTTAAATTTTTCCACAGACGCCAAGAGGGAGACGTGCCAATTTCAAGTAATAAAAGCCGGCTCGATCTAAATCCTTTTTTCTCTATCATTATAGAATGTCAACTACGTAGATGAAATGATTTTGCAAGTTGTTTTCATCGAGTATTATCGCACTCTATCTTAAAACAAAATATAATCTTATAGTGACTCAAGACCGTGTAAGGTATCTGAGGTGCGAGTAAGTTAACAATTTGACATGAATCGCAACGTATAGTATTCCTATTGTGTATATAAAATATTGACCTTATTTCTCGCCTTATCGTTTTAATTCTATTAGGCAACGAAACATTGTTCAGTCACCAAAAAGAAAATATCTTACTTTTTAAAGGACAAACATCATTATAAAAACGGTTTCAATATTTCAAGTAAATATTGCCTCTATTAGAGACACGGTCCATATTCATCTTTAGAATCTGTTACCCACGGCTGCTATTTGAGGCCTGGGCCTCTATTTTAGCCTAACCCCAATTAGAGGAGTAACGGTAATTCTAAACTTTTCATCCTGGCTTAGAGTTCCTTAAACTCACGCTCAAAGCAATTGTATTCTAAGGTACTTGTAGACGTCGAAATGAATACACTCTCCACTCCATACATTTCAAAAGGTAATACTGAGGAAGAATAAGAACTTGACCAAATATGATAGCAACTTTGCTAATCAGATTGTAACAATGTTTTTTCGACATTTGAGACCTAAAAAATAATCCTTACTCACTTTATGAAGTCCTGTAAGAAATTTCAAATGTTTTATGATTGTCAATTTGAATGATCACATATTTGATTCTTTTAAAATATTTTCTTTACACGAATCATATGTTATTATTGCAGATACAGTGCTAATGCTTAAATTATATAACGTGATGATGAAATAGATCAAATTTCGTTTTTGTTGTTATGCTTGGGTTGTTACTATTGCAACTTGTAATGATCAGGTCATTCTTAAGCTGAGTTCTTTAATGTAGGTAATGTTCTTTAATAACTAACGTAAAACAGCATTTCTTCTAAATTCCTAAACGTAAGGCACACAGGTACTTTAATTAACATTACTACCGTAATTAAGCTGACTTCAAATCGGACACGCTGATCTTGCCATTCATTTGGTATATACAGAATATAGGTATTTAGTCAATAAAATCAACTAGACTAGCAATGTTGGGCAAGTGTAAAATACTAACTTTGAATACGAATAAAATAATCTACAAACGTAGTAAACGATAACTGTTTTAATAAGGCCATACCAACCATGGAAACAAGTTTAGAGCAAAAAATAAAAAATGTATGAAAGAATATAAATTATGAATGGATTGATAAGAATTTATTACATTCATTACGACAAACGATATAAACACTATCGCAAAGGAAAATGTTTAATTCATAGAATCATTTAATCTATCATAGAAAAATTACAAAATGTTTTACCTATAACTACAAAACAACAAATCTACATTACGATAAGTTGCAATTACTCTAAACTATGATTTCAACACAAATGTCTCAACTACAAATACGTAGCGAGTAATCTTGGCTTAGACACAATGACCCAAATCAAGAAGATAATAAAACAGGGTCAATCATAAGATTACAACTTGATGTCTAGCTAGTGTTTCTTTTATTCATTTTATACACTCTTCCAACTATGCAAGTGTTCAATGTTGATTTAACCATGGTTATTGTTTGTTTACTCTAAGATAAGCATAGGCCCCCCGCAAACAACGGTCAACGAGTCACAATGCTGGCCGGTCTCTTATGCTCGTTATCAGTCAGCAAACAATGGATCGAGCTGGATAAATATCCACGTGACGGCCTAAGCGGATGTTAATATCATTGCTACAATACGCAAATTTAACACAGAACTGATAACCTGTTGAAATTGATTAAAACACATACCTATGTCATTATTGATTCATTTGCATAAAATATTGTCAATCAAAGAAAATAAAATACGAATGATAAGCGTATTGCATTTTGCAATTGGTATATTTGCGAGTAATTATTCAATTCTAATTTAATTATATCACTTACCTGTGAACGTTGAACTTGTAAATATCCGGACAATCCTCGAACTCAGAGGCGGTAAATTATCTAAATTTCCAATAAGAACTTTGTATTTTTTCTCCGTTTCTTCGTCATTGCTTTCTGTTGCAAGGGCTGTTTCACTTGCCCCGTCGCTTGAATGTTCTGCCATCTTGAAACCAGAGCGAAATTCGTTTTAAAAGTCCTTAAAATGTATGAATCATGAAAAAAATCAGGTAGAATATTTCCTCGACGCCATATCGTTCCCCCGGCTTCTTCAAATCAAGCAAGAACCAAGTTGACTGTTGTACGCCTTTCCCCCAAGTCCCACTTCAATCATTGAAGCGATTAAGAGATTAGGCTTAACGTGGAGTTAAGAACTGGGCATAGACGTGATCAACCAGTCTGTATTACACAAGAACACGACCAGAAGGTGTTAAGCTACCAAGCATTACCAGATCGAGTTTTCAATAGGAATACCGCAGGGAGACGTTTTCCGTCGCTGAGACTTTGTCACCACTGCCAAGTTAATTAAGCGAAACAGTTCATAGCGTTTAACTTAACCGTTGTTCACTTCAGCAAGTGAGTCGGTATGATTTCCCTGTATGGCGCTGCTGTTGACGGCAATTATGACTGATCAATATTCTCTGTCGTTATACCAACATGATTTGCATTCGTGGTAGAAATGGCACAACTTGAACAAGCAACTAGCGTCTACCCAACACCTGTTTTTCTCACGGAACAGAAGGGTGGGCTTTAAGGACTAATCAAATGGGAGCGGTCGTAAGATCCAGATGCTTATGTGCTTCTATCAAATCCGGGGTACCGTGGTATAGTATTCTATTCCAAGTTGACAACCATGGGAAACATGGATTTCACAATATTTTAAGGGTCTTATAGATTTTGTATCCTATTTCTAGTAGAAATCCATCGACGGTATGTTTTTTAGAACGTTGTTAGGGGTTTACCACTTTAAAAATTCAATGGCAATACAAGTTTTATTGACCAATCAATCTCACTCATTTTATCAGGTTGTTATCCGTCGTAAAAATATAAAATCAAGAATCGAGGATTACAGATTGCTTGTTGTTAACAGACGAGACGTTTTGGAGCAAAAGCCCTACCTTCAGAGAGAAAATTGTTAGTGCAGTTTCTATAACCTATCTCGCAAATATCTTAGTTTAATTCTATTTGAAATCAATTCATAACCCATGTTTAGAACATTTCGGAGATTGTAGATATCCTTCCTGGCTTTAGTTGACAGTTATTGGTATATAAGTTTCAAGAATATTACGGAAAGCATATGCATTGAGGCATGTTGTCGACTGATGTTCAAGAATAGCTTGGGAATCACATAATTATATCTCTCCGTATTTGGTTGAAAGCCATTGGTAAAATAGTTTTTAACATCGCTTCGGAAATCAAAATTGGTGAATCGTCATTTAAGTTGATAACAATGTCTGTTATATTATTCTTGTGCATGAAATTCTTCTGATGTCATACAATGCAGGTCTGAACTATTTCTAAAGTCCGAGTTAAGAATAGTTTTACTTTCATAAACTAGTGTTTTAATATTTGATATAAAAGGACACGCTATTTAATCAGAATGTTACAGCTCTGAACACATCGCTTTCAATATAATTGCACTGCAGTAATGTCATGAACATTGTGATCAAGTTTATGACGTCATAGCCTGAATCTATCGAATGAGGATAGTCATGCATCTCATTTCAAGCCGAAACCATTAGCAACATTGTGTGAAGAACATATCCTAATTCACAGAGAAAATATATCTATATATGCTTTGAAACTAAATATGCAACTCAAATTCCGTTACCAGACATTGATGTCCGATAACAAAATAGACGACGTGTCACAGGCACAATTTACTTCTTCGAAACATGTCAGATAAATGAGAGGCAAGTTTATAGATTTACAACTTCTTTTTTTGCAAGAGTGTCACGTTACGATGTACTTATTAACACGGTTGTCACATAAATGGAACATTTTGTACTAGATGATCAAATAGTCCTACATCAGTTTGAAAAATACAATTTGTTGAAAATAGCGTTTTACGCTTTTTGAAAATCTGTTTATCTTAAATTTTGTTCTAAGCTTCCAAAAAACATTTTGACTTAACTAGGATATGAAATAGTCGTTTTTAGTAAAAATTCAGTACCATCACATTTATTGACAATTTCTCAAGTACATGTAGACCTCATGAATAATATTTAAAAACACTTATTGAACCATTTTTTGTGTAACGAGTCGTCATTCAGTCAATGTATCCAGGCATTTAAACAACATACAACTTTACTTCATGAAATAGGATGTTTCGTAATTAATTGTATATATTTTGACTGCGTGTATCGAATACTTCTACTCTGTGTGTAATTGAAAGACATTGGACACATAGTTTCTAGAGACACGTCAAAAGTTTCAATCACTGTGAGTAGGTTAATCGAAATGTTTGTCTTAATCGTTTTATCTATATCAATTATATTGAAAATTGAATCCTTATGTTGTTAGAATGTAAAGATCAATAACAAGCGATTGAATCCATATGCTCAGGACCTCGGAAATCCTCGGTAATCCTTGGCTTTAGGTAACGTTCCATTCGACACCGATTGTAACTTTTGTTTGATACCTACATGTAAGCGCCCATACGATTGGTTCTTTGTTAGGTCATGTAATCCAATCAGATAACCCCTATTTGTGTCAATTTTGAATCGATTCCTACATTGATTGATAGAAAGGAAAATTGATAGGAAGAAATCCAGTCGAAATTCCTTATCAAACACGTTATTCAGTTGTTCCGTATCTTGCTACATCAGCGTAGAGTTCCTATAACAGCATGATATCAATCAGGCCACGCCTGGTATCGCAAACAACAGCTACTTATTTATAGCTAAAACTAGCATATACATTTTTCGGCCAATGAAATGTCGTTACGCGACTCGAACTCAAAGAACATTACATCCGGGTAGTGTTGTTATTGCTAGAAAAGAGTCAATTCATTGGCTGGTTACATCCTACGGCAAATTGTTACTATACCATTTTACGTCTTATCAAGAACTATGTTTTGAGGTCACGGTCTGCTAAATTCGTCCTCCTATACAAGGAACCAGATTTTAAGTATTTTCTTTAATCTTTTTTAAAAATGAACCCTGCTTTAATTGCTCTTATAGGCAATAAAAAAATCATTGCACTGGATGTTACTGTGCTCATGTTAAACTATGTTAATGACCTTTTCTCACGCTCGGGAAAAACATATATTTAAGCACTCGTGTCAAGGACACTTATTATTCTATATATTACGCCCGCTTGTATCTTGTATGTAATTTTACTAACTTCATGATTATCATATGCCTGATAACGGTGTAAGGATATATACCGAAACGTCTACAGACCCAATAACAAGTTGTATATCTATTGTCATAATTTTATAACAGGTTGCCAACCCATTACTTCTAGCTTGATATTATGGTATATCTGTTGGTAAAACTGTTTTCGTAAGCTTTCTGAAAACATTTTAAAATATGAATATAAAAACCAAGGATTTTGGACATTGTGAAAAGACATTACAACATATCCCAATAGAAAATAAAAATTTACCATCAAGAGAAGGTTTAAATAATATTTGAAGAAATGCATTGTTTTGGCACCACGTTAATTTGCTTTAGGAATACGCATTGTAAATATTCATCATATTCGTTTGTAAGTGAATTTAATAGAGAGGCTTTTAATGCATTGTGTCGGATTCAACATGTGAGTGGGGTTATTTCTGCGTAATAACTTTTCACTTTATGAAACCAGAATAAACATGCTCAACGTTTTAGAATGACATGTGCACGATGATGCCGTCAATTTAGATATCAAGCATTTTCAAGCAGTTAGGCAAGATAAAATAAACAGTAAGCGGTTCTAGTGACTGCATCATGTACATTTTACGTCTGTTCTTTCTACCATTTCTGTATTGCATTACTTTCAATTTATGATGTTATAATTATGTCATTGTGTTAATATTAAGGAGAAGGCTACCTAACTTGCTCCTTATCCTAAATTGAATAAAATATGTTTGATCGGAGTATACCATCTATAAATACCTTATCTTCCATTTCTCACTTAAAGGAGAATTATACATTACTATGAGCCATCGTACCTGTTCAATTACATTATTGATAAGAAACAAACCAAAACCAGTCTTTGTATACTTTTTAAATATTATTTTCACAATAAGTTTTGTTTTCTGAACTTCTGAGCTAACATGGATCCATGGCCAGGACACAAAAAACGCAAAGTGTGATAATAATTTTTTCATAAATTAAATGTATATTAAATGCTTAGCTTGGAAAGTTATTAGGAATGTTCCTAGGTAGTGTAAGCCAAATAATGACCCAATTACCTCGCTATACACTCGGGTCGGGCTAAGACCTCGCAAGTTTAAATGTCATAATCGCTCGGCATCGAATCATTATATATTACATTGGACTATTTCAACCTCAGAAACGTTTTTACTTTTTAAGATGGTGTCAACGCTCTAATGTACATCGTTTCATGAGTGACCAATCCCATCCTTTCAAACCTCGAGTCTGGAAAGTGTGATTTCCGTATCATAAATAAATAAGAATCCTGCACTCGCTTTAAAGGGATAAATGCTAGTTAGTTTTCAGGTAACAGAACCGGAAATACGAATAACACCACGGATGCGTGCAGACACTTCCAGCTGTTTCAAGAAATACACGCCTGTTATGTATTTATCAATACTGTCATTTGATCGGAAAAAAATGAACTGCTGCTAAAAAAAAAATTATGATTAATCGGTTCAATATAGTACATACCGTCATTTGCTGACAAGCGCCAATCACTCGTAATTTTTAAAACTTCTTCCATGCAAAAAAGACAAATTGGAGTTGATGAGTATTTGACAGTTTGAAGAGTTTTACTAGTGTCCATGCAAATTTGATATTGAAAGCTGTTGTTTTTCATTTAAAACCAATAATTTCCATATATTTGACTTTCATTATGAAAATGTTAAATATTTCCAATTTATATCATTATATTTGGTATATTCGCACGCATCAAAGCCAAATTAAAAGACACGATAGATCATGAAGCTTCTCTTCAACAAGTGATATACTGAAATCCTACAACTGGACTATAAACTCGAGTCTTTGAAGGAGAGTTTGCCGTTGAAAACACGCTGCCATTTCAAACACGTGCCATTGAGAACTCCATCAGTACTCCGCCTATCTTGATTTAGAACGACACTTTTCATCTAAGGATTTTGGCTTTGTGAGTGCCAATCTACCTATGTTCTGATTTGAATTCAATACACTTTCATGCCAAGATTTAAACATGATAATATTGATTCTTTTTATGGCGTCACAAAAAGAGCGTGTGACCAGTCATGCAATCATTGGTTTGTGGCCAGATAGAACTAAGCGGCCCATTAAGAAGTTTTCAATCAGCTCTTACTGACCAGGAGATTGACCTAAACGTTGAACATACATGAATATAGTTATACCAACCTATCAACCGTCGTCAACCTTCGTCTGTCTTCCTGTCTGTTATAGATGAGTTTCCACTGAAAATAACGTTTAAATTGTTTGCTGCATTTGCACCAACCCATAATACCTTATATTAAAATATTGTCACTGTGCTGAGCCAAGTAGTGTAAAATGTTCATGTAAATCATTTGTTAGTATTTCTCAATAAAATTACACGACTGATTACGTTTGACATCTTAGACTTTGAATAAAAAAGTCATAAGTGGGTATTTCGTAATTTATGTACGTAAAGGCACAAAGAAGAATTATTGCGCAATCTCATTGAAATCAGGTCGAAATTATCACTCGAAATTGAGTGACTGCGGTCGTCCACGTATCGTATAAATAACGATCAGACGTTACATGGTTACTTTACAAGATTAGTATGCGATATAGAAAAAATACAAGGTATATCATTTACAAAGTAAAATATACGATATAGCCGTTATGATAATATTAATAGTACCCCGATAGGATTTCATTTTGTATCATTACAGAGCTGGTAAACATATATGAAAAGCATCACAGTTTGCTTTTTAATATTACAAGGTAAACCATTTATAAGGTAAATTATACGATATAATGATATTACAGTGGAAACTTTATAAGGTATTTAAACGATAAAGTAACAGTATTACAAAGTATACTGTCTACGAAGTAAATGCGATGGTGTATCATATATTAATATGTATCATGTACGAAATTGAAAATGTGGCAGCAACTGTTTCACGTGTAAAAAGAAGTGATAAAGGCCATTTATATCGCAAGAAAATACAATCTTATACATTATATTGTAATATTTGTTCTAATTCACGTCCTTGTGCTTGGTCTTTTAATCCTGAAATCATTTCTTGTTACAATACCTATCATTATCAAATATTATAGGTTGTTGGAACCACATTAAAGTCTGTCCTTATTTAAATCGATAAAGTTACAAGATTGCTTTAAAAAACAATGTTTCATACTTTATTCTCAATACAGAGTCTAGGTTAATTCAAAAGCTACACACCTTACTAGTTCAGCTGTTTTCAACAGCCAAAATTTAATCCTTTTTGTGCACAGCTGACCGTAGATCTTATGTCTCTAAGCCGACTAAACTCTTTCATTGTTGATTACAGGTCAATTGTAAAGAAAAATATGTATTTAATTGCATCTATAGATTGCTAAAGTGTATGCCTACATGTATATCTTCGTATAACTTGAAAAGCGTGACATAGTGCCTTTAAGATGGTATTTTGTTATCAATTCAAATGAACGCATATTTCCTAGCCACTTCCCTGCGATAGAGGCGAATGAATCAATGCCCGGGTTCCCGGAAATTGGGCAGGGTGATTACCCAAAACCAGGAAAGGGCAATCCGATAAACACATTTATTAAAGTGACGTACAGTATGATTCATGATTTTTCATGTAGCTTTAGTATCACTAAAAATATGAAAATACTTTATGACCTCTATTGTGATATTTTCTTGTTTTCAATGATAGTTGGAAAACGACCCTTAAAATGTAAGAAAATCGAAAATCTGTATATTAGTGAAATGACCTATTTAACACTATCAACATATGTTTATCTCGATATCTAGTGTTAAGAAGTTTCCAAATTACGTTTGAGTCATTGGCTCTAGCCAATGTCCGGTTCTATCATAAATCACGACTTAAACCCGTGTATAGTCACTATATTGATCTGATAAGCATTATGTTTAGGATTTTCCGAAAGAACTACTACTTCTCGCTCAAATAACACAATTTATGAAGTTTGAGATATTTGACTCCAACAACATACTCTGTACACCTTTAAGAAATACGTTTATACCGTTGATCATGGTTTTAATTTCTACGTATTATACATTGATGCATCATGTATGCCTTTATATTTCAAAACATTGACAGAATCTTTACGTTCTTCAATAAATATAACATAATTCCCACTAACTAAGGCATCATTAATAGAAGCTGAACAAGATTCAAGGCAGTGACTCCATTGTACATTATTATAAAACGGAACTCAAACGTAATATCTACTTCGTGAATGAGAGTTCGATGAAATAGCATACTTTGAAAAAATTCTGAAAGCTGTAAAAAAAAAACATTAAGTATAGTAATAAATCTTACACAGCCCTTCAAGGCTTTAAAGATATTATATCCACATAGGGGGTACGATTAGCGGAAATACGTCATAACATAGTTAAGAATAAATATCAACAACTATTTAGGTTCACATCCACCTGAAAATAGCAGAAAAAACGTGTTTTATAAACACTTCCGGAAAACAGACGCCAAACGTTTTATTAGCCAATCAGATGCTAGGGGGGTTGTGACGACATAGACAGGACTCGTTAACGACTGGCTGATCTGTGTCATTGTTTACAATATAGATTCCAGCGGTCGTGAACGTATATATTTTCACTGATTGTACTTATAAAAAGCCCCTAAGTCACCAAAGTTATTAATATCAATACATCGACATATTCTGTTTGACATTAATTAACTGTTTCGGTTGTTAATCTCCGATAATGCCGATCGAGTGAACCAAAACTGATATCTGCCACCATTGTGACTGTTTTTTGTTTGAACATCTAGACAAATCGACTATCCCCCTGTATAGTAGATTGACCATTGTATATGTAGAATATTTGTTACTACTTTGTACCATTTTATAGTGTCAACTCAATGTCGTAACTCTGTGTTTCTGCTTTGCATGTCTGTAAAAATGATATCTCGCCTTTGATGGACTGCCTCTCGGCAACCTCCGGATCTCGGAATAGGATACGACGCTTCCGAACAGCTGTTTTTGGGCTTATTAACCAGTTGATAATGAAGATCAAATTTTTGATGTGTTTAGTAAATGTACCTCTTGATTCGCGATTTGCCACCTTCATAAAAAACTTAGACTTACGTACTAACGATTTTGCGTAGTAAGGATACAGATTATTGTTGTTTTGTGTGAGTTAATGGTCAGTGTTTGAGATAAAGAGTGTGGTACTAATCTAGAGTGACGTAGGCCAATATTGTCAATAATAACAACACAACATTTATTGTTGATTGTGATGTAAATTAAAGCCTGCTTGGAAATGTATTGTAAATATGAAATTCTTTTTCAGTTTTAAGTATTTCAACCAAATGAAAATATTAACGCTGAAAAGCATATCATTTCCATTTCCTTCGGTACTTTAGTACCGGTATTTTACCAGAGAGAGGTTTTTAGTTACCTAACACAACGTTTTAACACCAGACAATATAGTCATAAAGTTATTACCTAACAGTCTACATGAAGTGCCGCACACCTATACATTATGGCAATTAAGCAATAAACTTAATGACCTCAGCACCTGGGGTACTACCCAGCACCTGGCACATTTTCTATAAGGTAATACACAAGACACTGATTAGTTATCTAACTTTATCCTCACACATGATCAACAGCCTTTATTGAAACTTGATGAAGGTAATTAGGTTTGTCAATACACGTGACATATGACAAAATATTAACAAATCTGTATTACTAAATATATTATTTCACACTGCAATGTTTATCAATATCAAATAGGTTATAAATTATCCACTGTAAGGCTACATAAAATTGTAAATGTTTCTCCGGGGCAGCTTTATGACTTTAATTTTACATTTTGTTGCTTCGAAACTGAAGCTGTAACAAGAAATTTTAATTTTTCATAAATGTTATAACCAAAACTGTAGTGTCAACATACAAACATAAGCGACGTGCCCACATTTTTGTATGTATCCTTAGAGTAATGAGCACCAAAAAATATATATACCCCAAAACTAGTAATGTAACAAATTACAAACCTGTCACTGTGTACCATTTACAGATCTATATATATATATGCACCTTATTTCATTATACTCTCCAACATTTTAAATAACTATTTAGTTCAACTCAATGAATTTTTCAACCCCATATGTAATCAAATACTAAAAATGTAAACAATTGTTGGGGTTTGAATTAATAATTTCTGCGACTAATCTTAAGAGACATAAATTCCTACTGCAGATAAAAACTCAACATTCGTCTGCAAAATCATCAACTAAAGTCAACTCCCCAAAAGTTTCATGATTATTTATCCCACCTCCCCCTGTATAGAATTTTGAATTAGCCTTTTGAAATTCCTTACCCTCTTTCCTTCCCTCTTCTCAAAGTATTTCGTCCGTTTTCTCTTCCGATATGGTTGACTTTCATATCTCGCTGGACAGACGGGTAGCGGGCCTATTTTCATCTTTATCTGTTTATTAACTGTTGGTACGGCATTTTTGACGAGTCTTTTCTTTTGTGGGGAAGGTCCAAAGTCCGTTTTGAAATCGTAGGAAAGATCATAACAGTTCTCTGTGAAATGATCGGAGCAGATGACAGACCTGTCATTGGGACTCCACTTCGCTCTTTTCTGACTAACAAACTTTGTCCAATTCGCGAATTGGACAGGATCCTTCGGAAACTGATGCAGTTGAATGTCTCCTGATTTCTTATTAGTACAGTTGGCAGCAACGCATGAAGAAGGCATGTTTCATTCTCAATAACAACGTAGACGAATGCGACCCATATCTGCATTGATATATACTTGTTTACACACAAACGCGGAGCGAGTCCTGTCTATTACGTCACATCCGCCGAAGGAGAGCTCAGGCCACTCTAGGGACTTTTTTAATTGGGCTTTCGAGGTGGCCAATTTCTACGCACTTTGAACCGTTATATCTTTTTAATTAAAGGACGCATCGAAACTCTGTTTGGTGTTTTATTTACTTGAATGTATTGTCTTTATGAAAATGGGGATTGAAGTCGGATACAAAACTGGGATATAATATCTTTAAACCTATTGCAGGAATTTCTTTCTTTGAAATACCTCACGACGTAGGTGCTAGACACCAAATGGAGTTAGTTACTATGATTTTAGTTAATGCTGCTGTATTAGTCGATTATACATAAACATAATCAAGATTTATGGTGATTGGTGACCAACGGATATTTCAGAGTGACCACTGCTATAAAACGTAATTGACCATGTGTGTTTCTCTCACAATTTCCCGTATATAAAGTACATGCCAATATGTCGTGTCTCATGTGAGGTGATTGGTGTTTTAGAATATATATACCCTGTTGTAATTCGACTACTATGAAAATAGAGGGAAAACATGTAATGTCATTATGGTACATATAGTGGGGAAACCTGGAAAACTGAAAAAAGGGCAAATGAACCATGTCGCTTTCTGTACTAAATTTCGAGGTAGCAACTCGGCGCTATCCCACCCACTGGATAAAGTGAAGGAAGCGGCATGAAAATCTTCAAGCATGCTATTCACGTGCGTCTCCTCTTAATTCCAGTTGGCATTAACTTCTCAGCTTAGGCCAAAAATTGGCATGATTTATGTGAGGCAATATGTCAATATCTTAGTTACGCTATTTGCATAATTGTTAATTGTTAATTGTTTGTAGCTTCAAGTTTGCTGTGATCTGATAAAATTGTTTGAGAAGCACTCAAGAGAAGACATGGATTTTTAAGCATCTTCACGTAAATGTTTGAAAACTGTGAAATTTCTATATCACTACAGTGTCGGTCATAAGTCATGGGAGTAATTTTGCATTATTCCTGTGACGCTATCGCAACACGGTTGGGACTTGACCCCATCATTATTGCGATTTCACTGCGCTGCCAGCGCAGTAATTTTACGTCTCTAATGCGATACGCCTGAGTTGTATCGCGGTAAAGTGGGAGGGATTAATACGGGCCGGTCTGTCCGTATATTGACCCGTTAGAAGCTTATTGGGTAACTCTATAGTGGGCGGGGTTACACATTACCCATTTTCAATGTACATGTATGTTGGATGTCCATGTCCGTACTGGACGTGTGTTCGTGTACACCAATTGAATAATGACAACTTGAAAGGCTTATTTTATGCGTCCATCAGAAAGTATGTTTATTTCATACCGCCTAACACAAGCAAATATACATATACCGATTACAAACACAATGTATGCTTTATTTAAATTACACAATTTTATGAACGACCTAATGCTTTAGGTTCTGTATGAAAACAGATTTGTAACGTTTGGAGAGAGAGTTCATCTTCACTGCCAATAAATGATTTTTATCCTGTTATGGTGTTTGTGAACAACACTAATAAGATTAATATATGTAAGTACATCTTCCGGACTACATGTAAAGCAAACAAGACAACAAAAACAAAATTCACATAAGATTTAGATTCATTCTGATAACATGTTTTAATACATCAATGGTACATGTATTCACAAACTATTGTGCCGCTTCTTGATTTTCAGCTATAGATTTTTTAACAAAATAAAAAATAGGCATGATTTGTTCATTAAACACGTTTAATTTGCCTTTCATTAAGACAGCATAATTATCGACTATAAATAAAACAACCTCGGCTAGGGGCCATAAAATTAGCGCAGTGTGACGTAATAAACTGAGTGTACAACTGAAATACCGCCTCAAATAATTGTTCAATTACCATGATTTAAAACATCAATGGACACCTTGTCAGCTGCAACAATATATATAGAAAGTTACAAGACATTAATCATTTACATTGTTGTGTTATTTGCCTTGATCTCTGTCATTGAGGTTGTTATTAATCAATATTAAACTGGCTGAGACCGAAAACGCATCAGTTCACTTTGCGATTCAGAAAACGTTTAATACCAGAGTTTCATTTCCTTTGTTTGTGAGAAAATCTTTATGTCATATGGAATTTAGTATTAAGTTTACAGGACAGTTTAATTATATGATAAAATATTCTTACAATGGACAAAGCAATGTTGACAGTTTCTCAATTAGTTGGAAATGTTATTCCGTTTAGTCTCTTGTTCCACAAATAACGGTTGGCTGAGTTGATTGTGCAAATACATTTCCTCTGTTCAGCTATTGGATTCGCAGTTGGGTATCTTTTCATCACCGAGTCCAAAATGTATTTCACCTTGTCAGGATCGAAGGGTCCTCTGCAGGGTCGTTTTTCCCCCACTCTGTGAATTCCCCTCACATTCCTGCAATACACTTCTCCGAGCGTAAATGTTCTGTAAAATAGTTCCCTCGTGAGCTGTCCTCTGGACTGTGAAAGTGCGGTGCACATGTCAAGGGTTTCTTGAAGGGTCACGTCGTTCCTTCTCTGATACGCGCGTTGTATATGTTCATCTGATATGAACTCTGGTATGTCTGATGGCCTTAGTTGCCAGAAGACAGGAGTGTATATCCTGCGGGTGGGTTCTCTTATGTCCAGATGAGACTGTAGGGCGTTCACAGTACGTTTTAGGTACGCAACTTCTTCTTCAAGCTTCTTTATGCGGTCAGTGTCAGATGTTGTCGATTCAGGCAGCGAAGGGGCGGCACTTGACGTCGGAGAAGTTGTCAACGACGGTGGTGAAGTTGAAGGCAGCGACGGTGGTGGAGAAGGTGAGGGCAGCGACTGTGACAAAGGTGAGGGCAGCGACGGTGGCGGAGAAGGTGAAGGCAGCGACGGTGGCGGAGAAGGTGAAGGCAGCGACGGTGGCGGAGAAGGTGAAGGCAGCGACGGTGGCGGAGAAGGTGAAGGCAGCGACGGTGGCGGAGAAGGTGAAGGCAGCGACGGTGGCGGAGAAGATGAAGGCAGCGACGGTGGTAGAGAAGGTGAAGGCAGCGACGGTGGTGTAGGAGGTGATGGTAGTGACGGTGGTGGAGAAGGCGACGGCAGTGACAGCGATGGAGAAGACGGTGGCAGCGATGGAGAAGATGACGAAGACGACAACCATGAGGGCAGAGGGGGGGTGCATGGTGACGACACCGGAGAAGCTGATTCTGTAGCAGGCGGAAACTGAGTCGTTGATGGCGGCGGCATGTAGTAAGGCTGAGGGGGCATGAACATAGACCAGGGTGAATGAGCTGTGTTGATGAGTGGGTATTGAGTGAAAAACATGGGGTATGGATTTGGAACCGCTGGATGAGCCAAGGTCGGAATAGTCGGGGTCGTAGGGTCCAAGGTCGGAAGAGTTGGAGTCGTAGGAAACAAGGTTGAAGGAGTCGGGGTCGTAGGAGCCAAGGTCGGAGTCGTAGGAACCATCGTCGGAAATGTCGGAGTCGTAGGAGCCATCGTCGGGGCCATCGTCGGAAATGTCGGAGTCGTAGGAGCCATCGTAGGAAGAGTCGGGGTCGTAGGAGCCATCGTAGGAAGAGTCGGGGTCGTAGGAGCCATCGTAGGAAGAGTCGGGGTCGTAGGAGCCATCGTAGGAAGAGTCGGGGTCGTAGGAGCCATCGTAGGAAGAGTCGGGGTCGTAGGAGCCATCGTAGGAAGAGTCGGGGTCGTTGTTCGGTTCGGTTGAGCGAGGGTGATTATTGTCATCTGAAAGACATATCGATCTCATTTTATTTTTTACATTCCGTTATTGGGTTCTTTATATAAAATTCAATAAAATATTATTTGTATCATTTGCAGATGGTTGAGTTCGGGTTGTTATAACTTACAGGGTTTCTTTGCTTATTCGTCCTTTTCTGTGGTCTCAAACCTGCCCCCTGCAAATAATAATTAATAATTAATAATAATAATCAGAGTAAGCATTAATCATTTATATATTTGATTGAGCTTTTTGGGTTACTAAATTTGCCTGAATATTAAATACGGCTACACATACATTTATCATTCTTGTGTTGCAATACTGATAGTATATCTAGGCGTAATATTTATTACGTGTATAACTATAGAAGAGTAATTATGTGTAAGTATTGATAAATGGTTAAGTATTTGTAATCGTTACTATCGTGTGTAGGTAGAGATCGTCCGGCTTTTACACAGATCATCCAATGTCGGAAGAGTCGGATCGGAGTCGTAGGATAGGTCGGAAAACAATTGAATTGAATGTGTATATTTACCTTCTCTTCTCGCTTTCTCTTGGCTTGTTTAACGGGTGCTGTCTGCTTGTCGGCTTGTTCCTGTCGGGATATAATACTTACATTAGATATGTGATATCAGACTACAAATCTTAAACATGAATATCTTCTTTGACTGAAGTGAAAGTTGCTTTTTATTTAGAAATTCATCCTTTGAAGCTTTTTCATTACTTCAGTAATGTCTCAATCGTATTCACTGACTTATCAACACAACAAAAGCTTTCAAAATCCTAAAGCATCTTTTATTGCACATTTTCAAATCCTAGAGCATCCTTTAAATTTATGCCACATCTTAATATCCTAACACATCCTTTATTGCACTTACCGGAGCATGAAAGTCAGCTTGTACTGTTACTCTCCCAGGTAATCGGATGTTCGAAAGTCCCCATTCCTGCAGATACGAATGGATGAGGTAAAACTATTTTACATACGTGTTACATAAAATTGAAATTATTACATCACAAATGATATTTAACAAACATTTAAAAATACTTTTGTGTAAAGTAAGTAAGTTGAGTATATTAAGACAGTCGGACGATCATGACATATTTATTTAGTCTGTATACGAATTTTCAGTAAATTTACCTGTGATACCAAATCCTCATATGAGATTCTATGATCATCTCGTAGCGTAACTTCTCCAAGGAATGGATCGTTTACGCACACCAGACCTTGATGAACTTCCTGCTTTACTTTGAAGAAGATGGAATCTCCCCTCTTCAACCGCTGGGATGAACTCGGCGGTAAGGTCTCTCTTGGTTGTCGGCGGGAAAGCAGTCTCTGTGGCTTGGGTGATCTCGTAAAAGCTTGAAGACAAGATTTTAAAAATGAAATCTGAGACATTAAATGTTGCCATTTGTACTATAATATCCACAGTGCTAAAAACATTTTTTTCGATAGATAAATTATACATGATAACCTCAGCTTTCAAAGGATGAATTTCTAAATAAAAAGCAATGCGAGTAAATTTCGCTTGTGATTTTAGAAATTTTGTTAACAGTTATAGGCTCTTACTGTGTGTTGTTGGCCCGTGCAACATGAAGTTATGGGAAACTCACCTGCCGATATCCATTGATTCCACTGCGTACTCCATCCGTCAAAATGAAGCAAAACTTTCCTTGCCCTCGGGTCCCGATCCTGTACGGCTGCTCCAATCCACAAACCGGTATCTTCGTCTAAAGCTTGAACGCTATCGCCCACTTTCGGAACTCTTTGCATGATGAGTGATGGAAAGTGTGTCAAATTGGCTGTACAGATGGTATTTATAAGAGCCGACTACCATGACACTATGTCCTCAATAGACTCCTAGATGAGTCCGAGGTGTCAAAAGCTCATGTCTGTTTAGATAGCTAGTGACCATCAAAGACGACGGGCATTAATCCGTTACCCGGAAGGCCAACTCTGAACAGTCTAACTTGTGATGAATTAAATGTTACGTTCAGTTAATTCGCCAATCTATGTTGCTAACAAGTTTGTTTTGATGATGTGTCTTAATCAATTTAGTTTTTTATATATATATTGTTTTATTCAATTTTTTACTTACTAGCCTAATTGGCTTATGTTATTGCAACTGAATGACCTTTTAGGGTGTTTGGGAGGTTATTAATGCACAAAGTTAAGTTTGAGAGGATATTATCCAAATTCAAAAGTATTTAATAATGCTCTGGCACTCAAAATCTTTATCTATTTGGAAATGAACATTTTCTAACAATCGGTTGGATGATTCAACACAATATTTACAAATATTCAGTTATAATCATTACTTGGCGTCTACATGTCGTAATTCTTTTTACCACTGCCCGTATAGAAGACATACTAATGGATGACCCATATTTATAAAGAAAATCGAAATCTCGGTTTCGCGCGTTTTATCCTTTTGTTCATTTTCTATGTAGTTCAGTTTAGTATTTGCATTTAAAACAACGAAATATATTTATCGTGTATTTCATATTTTATCTTTTATCATTCACCATAAATCTGTACATAAATAATCTGTGTATACTTCTACGGAACTTAACTGTATCCTGTGTATTCAGCAAGTTTATTGAACCAAAGCGGTGCCTTCTATAATTAGGAATAAGCATGCTTGGCTGATTAACACAAGAAGCCTACTTAACTCATTAACGCCGAAACAGCTTCACGGCTCAACGCCTGGGCCACTGACCACAGACGCTGCTCGCTGTAACGAGACCTAGGTCAAAAAACCCGTCTTTTCGCGGGCCATAGTTGAACGGACACTGTCTAGCCTTGTGCCATAAAGTCTTGATTGTTTTATAGTTTCGTGGAGATGGATGCAGGTGCTGGTTATTGATACTTTACAGGAATATAACATGTGATATTTTAACCATTGAATTGATATTTTGCGGTTTGTCCGATTTCAATTCATAAACATACTCAAAGAGGGAGTGAAATTGCTTTCATTGTCTCACCAAATAACATTGACAAATAAACTGCATTTGATATCTCACCTTTTATATTGGTCAAAATGTTATGAGAGACAATTTCTTTTACCTATACCGGAACAACGGTACATACGTTGATTTATATGCATTTTCATTTGTAAATACAAATACTGCATATCTACACATCATGTTGAGTAGATACGGTGTGTCGGTATTTCAACTATTTGAATAATAATTAAGGATTTATCCGATTTGAGAGAAAGCACGTAACATTAACGAATGTAATGATTATTAATATTGACCAAGTGATTTATTCTGTTGGGCCGTTGTCAACTCTAATTATAATTTAACATGTGCATGTATCCATTCAATGGCAGACAGGGTCGTGGATCTATAAAGGATATTGTAGAAGTTTTTAAAAAAAAACCCATGTACATGCTAAAACTATTATTGTTACAGGACAGCTACTGACCGTGCTTGAAATAGGATGCGCTCAGCTAGTTTAGTAAAGTAGTATTCGAACAAACTGTCATATTGATAATAGTATTCAAAGTAGAACAACACTGGCGTTCAAAATATTAATTACATGCAATTATCAAATTGATAATTCATGACATGCCATCCCAAAGTGATGCATTCAAGAAGTAAAGTTAAAATCAAAGTGTAACTTTAAATAGCCTCAAATTCTTATCAAATGATTTATGAATACATGTAAATGTTTATAAGAACGCTTCCTCTCGTTTCGTCTTAGATATATGAATTCAATGCGTTTAACAAATAAAATGTATCTAACAATGTTTAAAAATTGGTAACTTCACAAAAACTACAATCGTTTCATCTGATTTAATAAACCTTCTTTTTAAAGTGTTTATTTTCCCCTTCCAAGACCAACATATGCAGAATGTTTTCATTCACCAAAGGTAGCATATTTTTGCACAAAGAGCAACGATTTTCATTTCTTATTGGTCTTATTGCTTTCCTGAGGATAGCATCTTATTTACGAAACTGTTATCTACACTAATGGATGCTAAACTGATTTTAAAATAAGTTCATTGTTATACTATACGACGGACGCACATATGCGGCTCTCGCTGAATAAGAGGTTCTTTTTTTATATCATGAGTAAATAGTTCATCACCAAACATGTACATATTTTATTGCCATATCTATCCTTTTCTAAATGTATTTTATGTCTTATTTCATATACACATTTTAATATACACTACTAATGTACACATTTTCACCATTCATTTACCTCGAATGTCTGCTTATTTTAACTTTATATGATATTCGATGTATTTAAGTATGTCTTTTAATTTAGTCATGATATCATAATTTAACTTAGTGAACATGTCAAATTCTACGCTTGAAGAATACAGTAAAGGACGGTTAGTTTACCTCAAAGTTGAAAAAAAATGAAAACAATACTAAAATGAAAAAAATATTTAGCTGGTAAAAAAGATCGAGTGAAATTACCAATGGCAACTTTCGTGATTCATTGAAAATGTATTAAAATTTGACATTGACTTGAGCTTTAACTCCTAAAATCGGCCGATAAACAACTTAAACGGCTCATTTTATGAAATATTATTTATATCGCCTTTAGAGAATAAGATATGTAAGTTTTGCAATGTTATTGAAGATGAAATACATTTTATCGCTGAGGTTTTCTCTGAATTGAGGTGAGACGTAAATAAATAATCTATCTGTCCGTCTAAATACGACTTTTTCACAACGCAAGCTAATTATCCCGTGAAAAGACCCGTGGTCACTGAAGCGTGAGTCCGTCCACGTGACTTGCCCCTTCAAACTCCTTTTTGAAAAAACTCAGCAAATCTTGCGGTTTTAAACATCCTATAAACCTATCAAAAGTCATCTGAACACCTCAAACCTTCGATTAATTGATATTTTAAATACTTTTGTAATACATATTGTTCCAAGCGAAAGACAATACTTTACTACGATGCTATGTGCTCATGCTACAGCATGTACTCATCAATTACGACGTCCGCCTAATGTTGTTACAACAATCAGACTGGCGTTTTTATTGCAAACAGGTGCAGATTATGTTATCCCAGCGCATACAATTTTTTCTTTTTTTCTAAATGTTGTGTTATTTTACCAAATGGATTTTCAAGCCTTTGTCCCTTTGACCCGTTGTACCTATCGGCATGTCAAACGTCCTGTGATAACGGCGTATCACGTGGCATTCGACTGCTGTTGTCACGAAGGTCAATTATTATGAACCAATGAACATGTAGAGTATGTTTTCAACGAATTGATAAGGATAAGAGCGGCCCGTGCTTTCATCGAAAGCGCTCTTTAAACTCTTAACTTAAGTAAGTAAGTCATCGAAAATGACAATCATTTGCAAAAGGAGATCGTTTGGAAAAGTTACCAAAATACCTTAGGATTGTATAGGATGTATTACGCAAGGTATGCAATTGTGTCTTCTTAACGGTATAAGGATCTATCCCGAAACGTCGCCACTGTATAATAGAGAAGTTGTATATCCATATATCATTGTCGCCCCAATAGAAGAGAAGTTATGTTAGATAACTGCAATCGAATCATCCACTTTAGTACTCTTTTGTCTAAAAAGAAAACTGAAATATATCATACACCTGTCACTACAGTAAACCCTTCTGTAACTGTACCCCGTTCATTAACAATTATATTTTTCTCGAGACAATTAACATTTCATATCGATAAATAGCATGCATGATATAACAATAAAAGTCGCAAGTCATTCCTCAAATCATACTGAACATGTATTTACTTTTTTTAGTCTTCTTGTAGGATTTTATCCTTTTGTACATATTCTATGTATTTTAGTATAGTATATCCATTTAAAACTTTTTTATCGTGTATATCATATTTTATCTTTTATGGTTTCTAACCCTTCTTTACCGGTGTCCTCTTAATTTTTAATGTATTATTCATTAAATGAAGTTTTATTGAAATGAGGAGGTGAGACTCAAATAAAGAATCTGTCTATCTCTTATGCAAAAGTGGTGGATCCCACAGCACCAAAGTTCTAAACGTTTTTTTTTCATGTAAATCCGCCCAAGAAAAAAAGCGATCAGGTTGTTGGTTCCGTTTTATCCTAATGACGTACTTGGTCCCGTTCTCGCCAACTAAAGTTTCGTCTTCGCCAAAATTTGCACCGTATTGGCCAATTCATTTTGGTGTCGTTTTCTGTAAGCCCTTACTATACAAACAAAAGCGTGATGTACTTTCGTCGATTTCATTCGCACTCCACTCATGATTTAGAAATATCTTTTCATTGCCTTAAATAAAGTTACCTGAACACGAGGATGTCAGTTAGGTGTAATGAAGAATTTATGGATGGATCATCGGTTTTGGCGACACACAATCGCAAAGGAGTACACTTTTTATAGATACATTTAACGCAAAATTTTGATAAAAAATCCTGCCGAGAAAACCCTGTTCATAATGGTTTCACAGCCAGTAGTATTCATTACATGAACATCTTCATTGTCTTTATAATGTATAATATATTTGTACAATTATATAACGTTAATTAAAAGATTTAAAGCTATGCTCGCGAAATGTTTTGTAAATATACTTTTGGAGAGCTATCGATAATAGCCACACAGTTTGTTTACAGATCCCTATTCAATTGAATAACATATGTATTTTGTTTATATAAACCCGTCTAGGAATTCTCATACTTCTATCAAAATGGAATATAGAATATAATATGGAACACGTACAGCATAAAGCCATTACAACAGAAGGACTTCAGTGATGATTTCGTATAAAAAGCAAGCGAAATTAGTAATTGCATAATTTGAGCAGTGGACACCACTTGTCATTCATTTTTGTTCCATTTCATTATTTCTTTTCGAAATGAATGTTCTTATAAGAATTCAATTGTTATGTTTTTGTAGTCATTTAATTGTAGCAACAACTTCTTTATATTACACAAATTGATATTCTTTTCGATTTGATTTATTAACACATTTGATGTAACATAACAAAAAAAAACCCAAATATTTTGAGAAATATATCTTTTTATATCTTTTATTCAACGTATACGATCCTTTTCTTAGACCGTATTCAACAGTATCACCACGATGAATGAATTATCATACATGTGATACGACCTTATCCTTATTGCATTAGTTCAGTCAACTAACGAATGTTAAGCTCAGTGACCCGATGGACCCCCATCGTTGTCGAGCACTTTCCTCATGACTTTTGGCAACGAGTCTATCAGCCGGCAGAGCGAATCCACTTCAAGAGTTGACCAGAAAGATTGAAGTCCATTAACAAGGTCGTCTTTGTTCTTTGGTTTCACTTTCCGCCGCAAGTAATATTTCATCTGTGCCCATATCTTCTCAATTGGGTTTAGATCTGGAGATTCCGGTGGTGTTGGCCAGTGATTGATCCTTTTATCTTCCAGCCAGGCTCGTGTTGAGCGACTTGTATGTTTCGGATCATTGTCTTGCATGAAACGATGCCCCGCATCAAAATTCTCATTAATGAATGGAACTAGGCAGTGTTGGAGAATGTTCTGATATCCTTCACTATCAAGGTTGCCAGTAAATATACACAGCTGTGTAGTCCCTCTACGCGAAATACCGGCCCACACATGCACTTTGTAAGGATGTTTTGGTTTTGGTCTCAGTCTTGGAGGGTCTCCTCTTCTTCGAAAACAGTGGCTAGTGTAGGACTCAAGCTGGACAGTACACTCATCGCTGAAAATGACATCACCAAAACTATCTTCTCCAGCGAGAGCCCGTTCACAAAATTCGATTCTCTTGGCTCGGTTTGCTACCCTTACAGTTTGACAAAAGCGAGTCCTACGCCGATTCCAACCCAGTCGAGATCGTTCTCTCCGTATCGTCCGCAGTGATGCTCCTGAGCGGATGTGATGCTGGAGATCTTTAGCAGAGGATTCGTCGTCTTTTTCCAGTTGACTGTTTATGCGCTCTCTATCCTCTTGTCCTATGAGTCGAGGTCGTCCACTCCGAGGTCGATCTGCCACGCTGCCTTGTTCCGAAAACTTCTTTACAATAGACATCAGTTGTTTAAGGGAAACTGTTGTCGTATCCTCCGTCTGCAGTTTCCTCTTTATACCTGGATACGTATTGCCCTCTTGTCGAAGTCTAACAACCTTGAGGCGGAGAAATTCTGGTATCTTGCTGTACGGTCGCATAATGAATCTCGAGCGAGTATTCATATGAAAATGAGATGTGATATGTGAATGTGTTTTTTTATTTAGCTTTGTTAAAACGCCATATCCAATCATATGTAAGTATTTCAATCATGATTAACTACTTTAACTGTATATTCGCCTGACCCTTTTTCTTTGTTTATTGGCAACATTGAATGCATATACTTATACACAAGGCTTGTGATGTTGTGTATCTCTTGTAAGTTTATGACATACATGTACCGTCCATCTGTGCACTGACACACCTGTGCGATACTGGTTGCAATATACAAGGATGCAGACATATGCCGAGTTAATGAATGTATGCGGTGTGAGGCTGTGTCAACATGTAAGGACGTATAGTGTTAACAACTTTTATATTAGGTAAACGTTCCCTCTTTTATCCCAATATCCAACTTAAGATATGTGAATGACAATAAAGACCGATTTTTTATGATTTAAAAGAACAGCTTTGGAACAGTCATAAGCGAAAAATCAAGAATGAAACGAAATACTGCTACTACTTTTATTTTATATAACCATTGTTTCAGATTGGCGACTGTAATAGAAATCAAGGAGTATAATTTGGCAAACCATCGCTTTGCTGGCTTTAATTTACAAATAAACCGCCCAAAATGTTGACACATTCCATATGAACTATAAAGGCATGTGAAAAATGATATAATCACAGGCAGATTAATCTAATCAATAACGTACGAAATTCGAAATGAATAAAAGAAAAATCCACCATGTTTGCTTTGCAATTGATAAAATTATTATCATTCAATAACAATGAATAATCAAGGTTACATGGCGAGGTTTTTCTTATCGGAATCCTTTTCTGTGACTATGAAAAACATGTATGATAAACCAATTATAAAATAAAAATTTCAAAAGCAGGCAAAAATCACGAAAACGCCTAGATTACAGAGACAAGGATAAAAACTGATAAAATGATATGACGTTTATTTACATGTCTATCCGAAAATATACTTGCTTTAGCAGGTTATCTCTCACAGTGCCTTCACTTCCAAACTACATGTAGGTACTCAATTGTACAATTGGGTGAACAGAGGCAATTCGAATTACTCAAGGGGCCAACACGACTCTCGCAACATGTTACAACATCATATAATCTATAATAAATATAAAGACTTTATTAAATACATTTATGGCCGATGAATGGAAAGTTAATTTTAATACCGACAAGAGTCAGAGCATAACATTCTCCAGGAAACGAGTACCTACGCAAGTACCGACTTTAGAAATGAAATGTAGAATAATAAACGATTTTATTACTTGAATTTTCAATCAAACGGTAATTGGCCCTCCCATAATTTCAAAGGTAAGCCCGACGATAAACTGTTTGCGGAGCTACAAGTACCGTCTGAGTCGACGTACTTTGCACATACTTTATAATTATTACATCCTTCCTCTTTTGACTATTGTGATCATATGTTTGAAAACTGTACAAAATATCATGAACTATTACTTGAAAAACTACATTTGGATGCACTCACAGAAAATATGTGGTGCAGTTAAGGTAAAAACCACACAAAACTGTACGAAAAAACAGGGTTTACTTCGCTAGGTGTAAGACGATAACGTCACAAATTACATGTATATCTCACATAATGAAATTTAACTTGACACCAGAATATTTATCGCCCATAACTGCCCCTGTAGCTACATGTACAATTACGAAGATGCTATAGGCATTACCTATTCACACGGTTGTAGATAAACGTACGTCCCGTGTTCAATGTGTCTATTACAGAGTATCTTAAACCTGTGTTAACGATATTCATATAAGACCATCTTTTACATTATATAACTTACTACTTCGACATTTTGCGAGTGGGATCTTCATGTGGAGATTGTATGACTAGTGTTGACTTTGGTGTTTAGAACATCACATGCGTGGTAGATTATTATTTCAATTTTGGAGGTGTAGATTGTTTTTTAAGGACTGTATGTAGGCTATTAAATGAACTGTGTCATTTGTTGTACAATTATTACATCTATTGTCGGATATGTTTGAAACTGCTCTCTTTGATACAGCTTTTGGTTAGCCAATCACAAGAGGAGATGTATTTCAAGTATTGCAATCGTATATTGCTTTAAGTGACACCGAGAAAAGCAATTACTTTCGGCGAGGCTATAAAATAGACAATCTCTCTTTAAAACATATTTACATGTTTCTTTTTCCTTCTATTCATTTACCCACTTTTCTATATCTTCTTCCGATAAAACATAAACATGAGAACCCTTAGAAAACAAATTACACTTAACTTAACTTTAAAATGTCAACCTGCACAAAGATATAAAAATATAAAGATCATTGTTGTTTGATCGCAATCTTCACAATTGAAACATTGATTTAAAACTTCCTTCCACTGCCTTAACGTGTAAAGTACTTGTACGTGCAAATGTAACCCTCCAGTGTTTGTTTTGAAAAATAGGTACGATTTGAGTTAGAATGTAATTTTTGTAAGGACACTTTCAATATATGTGTTTGTTAAACAATAATTATAATAATTATTAAATTAATAAAACTAATAATAATTATCAGATGCATAAAGGGAGGGGGAGGGGTATAACAAAGTTTGAAAAATATTTCTTTCCGATTACATGTACATGTAAGTTAATACTGTAGCAATATCTGCAGTTGACATTTCTATATGTACATGTAGGTACGGTGTCGGACCGGGACGCCTAAAACTTTTATTTCGGATGTAGCAGCAGAAACATTACAAAAAGCTTCATCAAAATTAATGATACAATGGAACTAGTCAGCAATGAACTTGGAAACTGCCGCTAGAAAAAATTGGGAAGATGATATTGCGAACCATATTGTTAGATCACATCATAACTCATGTATGCAAAATACTATCACACGAAAGAAACAAATGATGACAAAAAGAGTAAAAAAAAATACTAACACCATTTGGTGTTACCATTAAAAAACGTTTAGACAAATATGAACTTGATACATATGATATTACCTCTGACCCATAACAATTTAATTAAACAACAGTGTACATAATCCTGTCTTGTTATTTGTTAGAGTTGATAATTGAGTGCATTCAGCCGTTACATAGGTGAACATGTACCGCGACGCCTACGCTCATCGAAGCTTGTCGGGTAGCCTTTTTAGGCTTCGCGGACCATAACCGTAGGTACATGTACAATAGCCTCATCGCCGCTAATTAATCACGTGACCTTAACTCCGCCTTCTCGGTAGATTCACTGAACCGTGCACTCGGTTGTTTGCGATAGGCTCGCAAGATTCCCGCAATCGACTCTCAAGTTTGTCGCGACCCCAGCGGGACCCGACCGCATTCCTGTTGCGAGAAATTTGCGATAATTCTACAGTCTGCCTGCAAGACAAGGGAAGTGACATATGACCGCCACTGTATGTCGTCATTGTGCAATAAAGAGGCTGGTTAACAATAAAATCCTTAAAACGTCTTTACAATGTTATTTGAATTAACAAACATGTCTACTTTTGTTTGAGAATATATCCAAAATCGATAAATACTTTGTAAAAATATGAAGGAAAGTTATATTATGTGTAATATGTGTAAATTATTGAATGCACACATCTATTAACAATATCATGTCTTCACAAATAAATCACTTTATGTATCAATTATTCTTCCACTGAGGCACCACCTAATTGGTTGAAAAGATATTAAGTATATTCGTATCACGGCAATGTCCTTGTGGACATATCGACGGTATTGCCCTATGCAAAGGATATATACATTTGTTGGGGGTTGTTCTAATCATAAACAATGAATCTAATATTATTTTACAGCCGTTTCACTGAGTAGTTGTTAAATGACCTATAAGTATAAAACTTTAATTCATAAAACTCATTCCATAGATTTTTGTTTTTCGTATCAATTAATATATAGAAAACTATTCAAATTATGTATTTTAAAATTTGTTTTAAAAGTTGGTTTGGTTTCCACATTTTTTTTCATTAAGAAACGGATTTGGAGAAAGTTTTCGGTAAGGTTGACCTCTCCTGTAAGGTCGGTGAATAATTGAATGCCGATCTAAGAATTGCAGTTTTCATTGGAAATTCATATCACTGTTCCTTCATCTCTTCAAAGATTAGTTTTGTTTTGTTTTGTTTTGTTTTGAATTTATAAGAAAAGGATTGGGCACAAGTAATACAATTTAGATCATCCTCTCCATAATATTACCATTAAATATTAATTACATTCTTCATAACAGATGCACAGAGGAAAACAGAAAGGGGAAACAAAAGTACAATATTTAGCAGAATATAGGTTTGAATGACCTTAAATATGGTTTGAATAATGTCAACAGTCAGATCTGCATTGTAAAGGTCAAAGTATTTGGGTGCAGTTTTACGATTTACAACATTATTAGATTTAAAAGAATATACTGATACGTATAGATTAGTAAAACCATTTGGAAATGAATTTGTAAATGTTTTATAAATCACTGCCAGCGCGAAATCTGGTATAGAAGGTTAATGCCAAGGTAGCCACATTGGACATGTTGTTTTCCCACGCCCTAATTCATGATCAAGATAATTAACTGAATACCTGACAAAATGGCTACTGTTTATTCCATAGTTATTGGAGCTCTCTTTATACAGGTCTGATACTATCATACTTCATATTCTCTATTTCCTCTGTTCATATATTCTCTTCCATAAGGCATATACAATATACTACACAATGTAAGTCGATTGGCACACTAGGGTGTGTCGCAAGATGGGGACGATATAGTACAGGGTGATATTCTGAAGTGTGGTGTGTCGTAGTGGGGTCTAGTATGATGTCAGACGGTGTCGTAAGGTGTGGTGTCGTGGTGTCATACGGTGTTGTGTGCCTCGTGTAGTATCGCACAGTGTCAAGTAGTGTTATGTTGTGGTGAGTGTTGGTCATCGTTTTTGTGGTTTGGGGTATCGTGGTGTGATGGTGTGGATGCAGTGAGGTGTGGTCTCGTGTGGTGTCGAGATGTTTCATCTTGATGTGTGTCTTAATGTGTTTACTTGTGTGTTATCTGATGGTGTGCAAAAACATGGTTTTAAACACAGTCTCTTTATTATTTACTTTGCGTATATTTTATATAACACAGGATTCAAATGGCAAGCCCTGTATATTTCAATTACAATTATATTTATGTTACAATTATGAATATGATATATGTCTTCCTGGATCCCCGGTCTGATAACATTCATTAAATTGAAAAATAACCTGGATTCTTTATTATAGCTGAAGTTCTGCTGTTATTTCTTGATTATGTTTCAGGTTCAAGGATGGACCTCCTCCTCGCCAATGTACCAATGTCGGACCAACATGGACTGCTCAGCTGGAGAATGTTGTAACCTCTCCCCGATCGTTAAAAGACAAGTGTTGATTGATCCCTTCTGGGCCCACACATGCGAAGCCTACAAGGATGAAAACTCAAGTTGGTGTAGGCTGAAATCTCAACATTCACCCTCGGCAACCCATTACACTATGTCATGCCCTTGTAAGGAAGGATACAGTTGCAAAGCAACAGCCACGCCCATGCTCGGATTTGGGCGTGGTTACGGAAAATGTGTAAAGTCATAGTCATATTTGTTCAATAAATAATCACTTCTGAAATATGTTTTATCGATTTTATTATAATCCTTCAATATTTAAATGAAAGGAAGTTTTAGGTGTAGTAAAAGATGTTTTATACTGATGAAAAAACTATAAATGCAGTGAGAGACCTATGGAAAGGTGCTTTAGTCGTTTCAATATATAATTTATGTATCATTTTTAATAAGTCTATAGTAGACCACACGAGTCTTTAAGTAAGAAGAAAACGATATTGATTGAACATCTCTTGAATTATTTTCTCTGATTAACTCAATACTTTATTACAGAAAGTGTATGGAGTGATCGACGAATTTTAGGAAAAAATATATGTGCCCCATTCACTGAAATTCCTAAGAAACATTGGCAATACTTTATAAATGACTAGGTTTATCGTTTAAATAGAATCTCACAAACATAAGATTTCATGATAAAACATCATAGTTAAAGGAACATTATTGAATACATATATGTTCCACATTAAGATTTTCAAAAACTTAAATAAGTTCAATAGTTTTGTTGTTATAATTCAGGTCTCTCTGAATAAAAATTTACGAAATAGTTATGAAATGGACGGAGTTTTCAAAACTGGCATCGTCTTATAGATAAACACTCATTGAGGTTCATTTCATAATCAGAGAAAATTATCAAATACAATTGTTACATATTAACTTTTTGTCCAAAAAACTTTAACTTCCTTGGCGCAAGCTGAAAAACGAAAATGTGTCATTTTTTCATGACGTCACGGCAATTTTATATATTAGGGGGTTAATTAGGTGATTTTTTATATCAGGTCACGCTGTAAACTGTATCAACAAAATTTAGAACTTTACCCTAAATATATTTTGTTTTGATCGATTTGGCATACACGCTTTGGAGACATCGAGATTGATCATTTACTTTACAGTATATATTATGATCTATGTCGATGCATACCAAGCTTGTAATTTCATATACATGTATAAGTGTGTGGCTGGTGTGCGCATTCAGTACGCTAACCCGGTCATATCAAATGCAAGGGGAGTAACTCTAAATTTCAACGTTACTTGGAAACTTGAAAACAATATGGCGACGAAAACAACATCTCTTTGAAGCGGTAACATTTAACATGAAATGTTGATTGTTTGATTTAATTTTACATACTAGTATTTGCATAGATTGAAACATTTAAGTTTTATTAAGAATATTTCTGAATGACCTTTTCGCGAATAAACAAAGAAAGAAGAAAAATGACACGTTAAGCGTTCACAATATTGGCAGAGGATCAAGATTTACATAGCCTACGGTGTCTGTGACTATGCGATCGGTCGGGGTCATGAAAATACAATTCGTCGTGTACTGACATTCGGGTATGTGAAAATTCTCATGTGTACTTATATTCTTTAACAATTCCCATAGAGGAAAAAATACTTGCATTCATAATAGTTAAATAGCTTTGTCAGGAATTACTAGTTAAAATACCTGTTTTTCGTGATGTAAAAACAATTTTATCAATTATCTTTTATCTTCACATAATGTTACAGACAGTAGGTCACCATGGCTCGTAGCGTTGCCTGGAGAAGAAATATCAGTGATGCATGTTGCTGGCATCAGGCCGAGGCGTTGAACGCTACCATCTATATTCTGAGAGAAACTGGTCCAACTGGCTTTCTGCTAAAAGAGGAAGGGGAAGCAAAAAATTTCAAAGTATGTTGTTTTTTGTTTCCTAAGTTTTTTGTTCTTCATTTAAAAAAATTTTATACTGAGAGTTAGTAACTGTAAATTGTCGGACTCATTCTTATATACCCAGGTAAACAGTTATTAGCTATTTTCAATGGAATTATCTCGCTGCTGCTGGCACATTTCATTTAATGTAAATCAACCATCATGTTACTTAGTTATCATTTCTAAACATACCTGAAGCTGCCAGAAAGAGAGTTTTGTATGGAAAGTAATTCACAGGTTATAAAGATAGTTTATCAATTTGAAGTATAATTTGGCTATTGTACATTTCCTTGACAACTTGTCATTTTGACATTTTCACTGTCATGTCAGGGAAGTGGAGACTAGAATTTTATTTGTATTTCAGCTCATTTGCTAGCTGAGCATTTTTTCCATTCTTTGCTTTCTCTGACTTAGGTATACCTTGGTGACCCTCACAAGTGTACCTGTCCTGTGTTTAAGAAAGAGAAGGATCTGTGTAAACATATCGCATGGCTGTTGTTGAAGAAGTTTCGTGTGCCGAAAGAAGACCCAAGTAATATTTAAAGGATTTATATCTTTTTATACCCCCTGCTACATTGAAGCATTTTATCATAATGTCAAAAAGAATCCATGTTAAAAAATATTACTAATCAGGAGTGAGGGAAGTGTCCTAAAATCTCAGTCATGATGATCATCAGATGTTTTGCTCTTTAAAGCACTTTACGTATACCTACATGAAAGATGGTGCTAAACTTTTTGAATGGGTGAGACTCTAAGTATTATATCTACGATGACTTTGGTAGTCTGTCTTGGTATTTAAGAAGATCTTGTTATTGAACAACAAATAAAGAATTGCATAATGTAATTCTTTTTTCATCGTGGTTTACTTCTTTATTCTAGTGTCATGGCAGTTGGGTTTAGTAGAGAGAGAAATCAACGTAATACTTCAGGGATTCGCTGCTCCAAGACAAAACCAGACCAAGAAGACAGTGACAAAGCAGGCGGACACAGACGGACGAGAGATTCTGAAACAGCGTGAGATAGGAAAGGAAGATGTATGCCCCATCTGCCAAGAAGAGCTTCTTGATAAACGACTCCCTGTCACATACTGCAAGTGAGTGAGAATTCTTCTGTCCTTCCTGTTACATCAGCCTTATTGTATCTGCAGAACTTCTGCAATACCCTGTTACCTATCAGGTCACATGCCTCATGTCCCTGACAGCTGGTGGTTCATGGCTGTGTTTTGCATGTAATTGTTTCAGCCAATGAAATGTTGTTGTGCAAAAGCTTTAGGCAAATATCAAGAACGCAGCATCTAAGTGGTGTCACTCTTGCAAGTCACTTCATTGGCTGGTAAAAACTGCAAATCTGAAATAGAATCCCTCAGGTAATCAAAATATTATCAAATTTGACCGTGAAATGAACACAAATTGAAAATATGATATTTCATCCATTTCTCCGAGACCTTTGCTTACCTAAAAACCTAAGGGAATTAATGCTAGTTTTGCAATGACACATTTTGCCCCACAACAATCCATCAAACAAGTAATCAATTCTGTTGGGCCTTATAGACATGTAAGTGATGAAAAGGCAATATAGGGAAACTCATATTTGGGCATCATAACGATTAACATTTTCTAATGTTGATTGTATATTATCCTCCAGGTACGGATGTGGCAACAGTGTCCATATCAAGTGTATGAAGGTGTGGGCGGAGCATCAACAAGGCACCGGGGACAAGGCCATCAAATGTCCCATGTGTCGCGAAGATTTTGGTCCATTCAACTTGCTCAAGATGGAGGCGAGGAATGCAGAGGACAGACAGGCTGCAGCCGGACGGATGGACAGACATCTAGGCACATGTTGTAGGAGCTGTCATCTAGCACCGATAGAGGGCAAATGTTACAGGTACTGGCAACGATTAATGTTTTTGTAGGCAAAGATTACAGAGTCATTGGCACTGTCGGGTTTCGGGCTTTAAAGTCTTTATAAAGATTATTTTGAGACTAAATGAATGTATAAGATGCAATGTATATCAAAATGTTTTATAATTCTTGTTGCAGATGTACATATTGTACAGAGTATTACTTATGTCAGTCATGTTTCAACACTCCGACCCACACACAACATGCCTTCCAGTACAAACATGTAAGTATATCATCACCTTCAACCCTCATCATTCATTCTCTCCCAAAGGTCAACCTGATTTCTCCCCCTCTGTTACAAGTGAAGCACTTTCTAGGCAAATAAATACCAGATCCTACAATCAAAGTAAGTCATGTTATCAGGGTTGTTTTTCACAGCTTGGCATTTGAAATGTTCCAGTAACTGTTGAGGCTGGAGGTCCTTCACCTGTCGGGTGTGCACATATTTCTTACAAGCAAGGAGTGAGGAAATGGTGTAGACAATATTTGATTGGATAAAAATAAGGACAGTAATTGTGGTGAAAAGTTCCACTATAAGGGGTTTTGCTAAAAACGTAATCTTTAAACAGCCTCTCTCATAGTGATGTTATAAACAATGGTCTTATGAGGTCACAGACTATGAAATTAAGCAATTGTTGACATATGTTAATATATTCACTGCACATATTAGATTTATCACACTGTTTACTTTTCACCGGTACCATATGGTTAATGAATTAAATTCATTATATAGAAAAGAAACCATCGCTGGAGACTGGCTGAGCGAATGTTTGGAGCGGCCGTCCCACAGGCTGTTGCTAGAGATATGATGAACCGAGAACTGTCTGCGACCGACTACGACATGCTTCTTCAACTTGATAGGTGGGTGTTTTTAAATTAGATCAGTGTTAATTAGATTTCTGCCTGTAGAGTATAAGCCTTAAGTTTGAAACAACAAAAACTCAGGATCTGTAATTATGATTACATTATTCATTTCAATATCGAAATTGAAATACTGTTCATCAAGGGAATTGTAAATCGTTAATTGGATTCTTATCTCACTGAATATGGAAAAGCATTATTATTAGATCAGGACGTTATAACTTATTCATACATTCTGAACATATTTCAGATGAAACCAATTCAGTGAAATACTCTATCAATCTTAATGAAAGTAATTCCTTTGATCTCACATAGTTTATGTTTATTTTTCTATTTTTATTTGTAATATTGATTTTAGACCTATAAAATTTGTCATAGAACAAAGACGTATGAGCTCAAAGCTCAACTATTGTCATAAGTGATGCTTATATGTCTTCACTTTGCCTTTAGGGGTATCAAGAAGTGGCATATATGAGAATTTTATGATTATCTGCATACACAAAATACACAAAGTTATGACATGTATATGCTGGTGTGTATACTCCTCCATCAGGAGATAGAGTAGACATAAACAATTAAGCAGATGTTATCCAGAAAACCTTGCTTTTCTTACATCACATATATCTGACGCAATTGGGACTGTTTCAGCCAAGCTGAGAATGGCACTACAAGTGACATGCCGGAGGCTGCGGTCAACTCCCTTCCTTTGGAGCGAGTCAGGGATCGAAGTGCTCTCCTTGCGCCTGGCAATCAGTGTCGTGTGTGTCTCCGGGGCTTCGAGACTGGACAGTTGGTCCGAAAACTACCCTGTAAACACAAGGTATTGATTTGCTATTTTACTGCTGTTGCAGCCTCTATTTCAGGAATGATGACACTGACAGGTCCTATGTTTTTGTTGTTTCCAACTAATTCCGGGCACTCAAGAATAGTTAACCACTATATCATTATCTATTCTATTTTTATTTACCTTTTTAATCAACAATTCAGCACCATTGAACTTGGTAACTACTTTTTTGAATTTACGTCATTGATGTAACAAAATATTAGTCATATTTAAACATTTTTCTGATAATATTGTATTATTTCTTTAGAATTTCACTTAATTTTCCCTATCAGTTCCATAAAGAGTGTATTGACAACTGGTTGCTACATTCCCGACCATCCTGCCCGGCCGATGGACTAACTGTCTGGAACCCGGTCACTGGTTTGAGCGAGCCCCTCGGAGGATCTCGCGGAAACAACACACGGTGAGTAGGAGCAGCATATACAAGTTTAGTCTAGGTGCAGGGTATTGAAATCAGACAGCGCCTGTTGGTCATAACTGCTGCATTTTCAAATCTGGGTACTTCTCCATTGGGGTAAATGTCTAGTGACTTATTTGTCACCCTTCAACTTTAATCATTTCCGTCAATCAGAGGCTTTTTATGATGCTGATGATTCCTAGCTATGTCCCTGTTTTGATTGAAAGGTCACCTGACCGACCCCAGTACAGGAGCAGTACTAGGATCAGAAACACAGCATCGTATGAGTGATTGGTTCGGTCACATTTCAACGAGGTTGGTCGTAGAAGGGTGTGGGACGTGCGCTTTTAGATTGGCTGCTTATTCTTCAACAAGTCTATCATCCTTATAAGTGTTGGATTTATACTGTATATTTTTTAAGGTCTCAAATAGGATCATCCGGGCAAAATGAACGAAGAAGAAAATATTTATATAAATAACTATCAGTCTTGTCTACTTCAGAAGCAGAAGACCATCAGAAGCATCAGAAGCCTCGGCTCTCTCTGGGATGACACTTGAAATTCCAGGAGTGGGGATAGCTACCCTGACCCCCGGCACCCCTCCCCAGGACCACCACACTGGAGGGGTGAGGCAGCGACCCTCACACCCCCTGACACAACCTCACAGACCACCCCACACTCTAGAACTGGCAGGATTTGCTGTAGGAGCTGACTCTGAGAGGTAGGCTCATTTCCAAACATTAGGTTTACAAGATTTGACCTGAGAAACTATGCTGTAGATGAGATCCACCTAGTACCTTGCTTTTGTACGCCCTCCTAATGCTGTTTTAAAGAAACAAGACATTTTTACTCAATTCATTACATTTTAAACATCTTTCAACTCCCATTGTTTCCACAATGTCTGCTAAAAATTAAAAGGTATATGCAATTTTGTGCTTTTTGTAAAACATACTGTTATCCAAGGGAGGCAGTTCATTCAGAATTCTCAATTATTCGTAATACTGATAAAATGTGCACAGAGGATCACACCTATCATCAAGAGTCTTATGTACATCATCTCCTTTGACTTGACTCTGAATTTGCTAAAGGGGGAATAATACTTTCTTATAGTACTTGCTATCATTTATCTCCCTGACTATGACTTAATAAGTATTTATTCAAACATACCAAACCACATTCTGATACAAGTATGTTTGAACTCAAGATCTACCAATCAATGATCTTCTTTCTCCTTACATGATTGACAGAATGGCGGAGTAGCGCACTGATTGGTGGATTTTACACGAAATAAATTCCCTTTGACTCGACCCTTGGAATGCTCTCAGATTTCCAGTATACATTACTTCACAATATTTATTATAAGTCGAAATCGTAGAAATATTTAATCCAGTACACACATCAATCACCAACTTGCTAATTATCTATTCAGATAAAAACTGGAGGATAAAGGAGCCAATTTGTTACCATAGCAAAAATGCTGAAGAAACTTAGGTTGAAAAGTGATTTTCTATCATTTGTTTAGTTGGTCCATCAAAGTTTGAGAAAGGTTATCTAAACACGACCTCAATCAGCTATTCCTATATATAATAACAATCACTATGGAAACATGTCAAGTTTAATATGAAGATTCTGTATCTCTACCCAGCATATCACCATCATCTCAGACCAGTGAGTCCTCCGTCCTAGGGAATAGACTCCTTCACAGGGCCGTGCAACACCGCAACAGACTCGATCAACAACTTGCCTCAATACAAGCAGTGGCAGATGCAACATCAGAACAACACAGACCCCCTGCTCAGACCCACATAGACCTTGGTGATCTGATGAGGGCTGTGGGGAGTAGCAGTGCTCCTCCAGTGGTGGAGCGGAAACCACCCACAGGGAGTGGGTCACAGGCTAGGAGTGTGGGAGGTGGGTTTGCTGTTGATGAAAATTTTGTTGCCTTTTTGGTTTAATTGAAATTCATTATCTTCTTCGGGGGTTTTGAACTAGCCTAAACTCAATTTGGCTTGCAAAATGTTGCTATGTTATCATTATGTCTCTATTTTTGATGGAACATCATCCCTTGTGTACCCGTTTAAAGAAAATAACATCTTCCCAAACATAATTAACCGTTTCAACACTCTTTCAGTTTTGAAAATTCAATGGATTACACCACAGTCTGATTAAAAATGACTGTGTTCCAAGAAATCAATTTTTTAAAATTATGATGCTAGCGGGATTCGAGCATACTCTACCAGGGGCTTTCCTCTCCACCATGGTTGAAAGCAACCTCCTTGCTCGCATGTCCTTTCACACGTTTAGTGCAGACAAAACATACTCATTAGCCGATCGATCACTTCATCGCATTTAAAATAACAATATGATCAAGGTTAGCCAATGGTAAAAAGGAGTTTCTTGCCCCTAAATTCTGATACCGAAAGCTTTTGCCAGAGTATTGTGATTGGCTAGTTGAGATAGCGTCAGAACATGCAAGTAAGGAGGGTGCTTTCAGACCGTTGTGGAGATGACAGCCCTTGATAGAGTACGTTCAAAGCCAGCTATTGTCAATATTTAAGAACTTCTATTCATCGGAACATGGTCGATTTTAATCAGACTGGATAAAGCCATACCTTTTCTGTTGACTGTAAAGGATTTTCAATTCAAAGTTCATTTTGATTAACTAAAATTAATTCCATGTACGGAGTAATCTAAAAAAAAACCAGAAAGTATAAACAACGAGTATTTCTAGTTTTGGGGTCTAGGTATTACACTGGGTATCAGGATTTTTCTAAGGCGTTGATGTGTTCCAGATTGTTTTGTTAAAGCTTCATATCATGACAAACCTCAATCAATCAAAAGATTCCTTTAACTTACAGAGAGACAGAGAGGTCGCGCCCAACATCGTCATGGTAACCAGGGAGAGGGCGTGTCCGTGAGGCAAAGATCAAGTAGTAGAGAGAGGAAAGTCTCGCTGGAGAGACAAAGACTCCTCGAGAGTGTCCAGGTGGGAAGGACATGAATGTTCAAAGGCTCAAAAGCATTTTTTTTTTTTGGTCAAAATTACCCCTTTAGTTTATGTAAACTATAATTGATTCTTTGCAGAGTTAAAAACAGAGAGTACTTAACTCTGTCCCATTTGGTAAACCTTTTGGAAATGAGTGAGGGGTTTTGATATTTGAGAAGTGAAGAAAATAAAAAATAGATACAGATGCCAGTTTCATAAAAAAATTTACATTACATTACAGTTTTTGTACATTAATTTTTAATGGTTGAATTATATCATGTAAAATCACAAAAAAATTGTTGACATCACCATTTGGGACTGTGCCAATAACATTTTGATGTCATACTTAGTATTTATGAAGTCACACCAATCGGTCAGCATGCAGCCTTTTATAAAAACAAATGATTTCTTAAATTTAAATCTCATTACTCAAATTCCACTTTGAAAGAGAGCCCTATGCTACTATTCCCTAATCTCATCAGGTTGCTCTCTTCATTAACTGTCATTTATTTTGCCCATCTCTGATTCAGAGAAAACAAAGATGGGATGTTTAGCAGCATAGGAGAGTTCTTTGTATTGTGATTCTAATTATTCATATTTACGTTTCAGGCTTTTCAAAACTTGTACCTTGGAAACAACCCAAGGATCAACCCTCCCCAAGGGGAGATAACCTCTTCATCATTACACCGTCAACCTGCCAATCCCTACAGACGTAGCTCAAACACATCAAAACGCAACCCTAGCATAAGTGAGCGAGCCCAGAGAACAGTCGACATTGTCATGGAGGGCAATCATATCGATAACCTGACACTTAGAGATATTCTTAGATAAAAATATTTTACCTCTAACGCTTTTTAGATATTTGAATATGCTTGATAAGTCGCCCTGTAATTTTCTTCAAATTGAAATGATCCATCCAGAAAGGGCTTATACTACTAGAATAACAAGGGACAAGTAACATTCTTGCATTAGCGTATTCAATTTCTTTTACTGATTCAACATTAGATGTTGCTTGGATATTAGAGATAATCACAGTGGCTTTTAAAAGGGGTTGGGGTGGTTCAGGAGTTCAAAGTTATCCATTTTAGAAGTTCTTTGTTTTAGAAAGGCTGTACAAATAATAAACATCCCATCTTCAACCACTTTTAAAAACTCCATAATCGGTCATGCATCACTTAGAATGGTCGAATGAGTATAAACTGTTGAAAGAAGGAAGTTCTTCTATGCTTTGCAGCCAGCATTATGATACAATTTTATGATCTGGAATCTGCTGACATAATAAAAAATCAAATTGATATATATAAGGAGGAAAATAAACTAAAGTTATTGATACTTGCCAAAATGTGCCATTAGTGTGAAGATTGAGTACTTTAAACTGAACAGTATTACACATGTTATTAGAAGTTTTTATATGTATAATATATGCCTTGTCACAATGTTGTGATTATCATCTGTAACATTAGATGATCAAAAATTAACTTTAAAGTTAACTTTTTTGAAAATAATTCAAAAGCAGGTTTTATTGTAACATGTTATCATATTTTAATATAGATAGATACCTTTTAAGATATGATACGAATAGTCTGAAACATTGGACTTGAAACATGTCACAAATTGAGAAGCATGTGCTAGTCAGGAGAGTAGATTTAAAATTTTGATGATTAAAATTTACACTCTTATGAGGAATAAGTGTTTAAAATATTTCTTTGAGCAAGATAGGAACTTGTTAGGAGGTTCCTTTGTAGGCAGTCTGTTGACAACTCACATAAGCTTCTGTAAAAATTTAGAACAAACAAAAACTGGTCCTGACTAATCTCATCATTGCGTTCAAAGAGAAAGACAGTGGCAAATCTGTAGAGAGAATGGTTGTAGAGGAAATGCTGTATGGAAGAAGTTTCTATTCTGATAGAGACAATCTAATGAATTATTATTCCTTGAAACAAGGTGAATATAAAAAAGACTGAGTTAAACTTTAAGTCTTCCAAAGTATACTTTAGACTTTTTCGTAGTTCAGCAGAATAGTTTAAGATGCTTGAAAATGTATTGCTTCATTGTTCAATGTTTAGATACATCCTTAAATTTTGCAATAAGTGTCAGATTTAGTAGTTCAAGCAATGCATGTCATAAACGTTTAACTTTATGTGGATGGGAGTTGAAATGCACTTATCCATCCCTGACAAATTTAATTCTATTCATTAATGAAAACTACAGGGTTTCAGTAACATTTGTGTTGTGATCTCATGAAGTCCCATCCAGTTGGTTTGGCTTTTTGTTGTGATCTCATGAAGTCCCATCCAGTTGGTTTGACTTTATGTTGTGATCTCATGAAGTCCTATCCAATTGGTTTGGCTTTATGTTGTGATCTCATGAAGTCCCATCAATTTGGTTTGGCTTTATGTTATGATAAACACACATCAAAAGGTTTATATTTTTGTAAATAAGATGTGATTGATCTATCAAATAAAGCCGGACATTTATTTTTTGATGAAAAATGCTATGCAATAAAGAAATTATTTTTTATTTTTTAGAAGAAACACATGATTTTATTTACATGTTTTCACTCACTGCTGAGAATAGAATGCTGTGATTTTATTATCTGTTTACAAAATGTAATTGATTTTTCCAAAAAATGTGATATTATATTGTTTTTTTGTTGAACATTAAAAGAGTTAACATATTTGAAGTTAGCATATTCTTTTATATTTAAAACTTAATTGATGGAGAAACTGTTAAGAAAAACTTAATTCACAAAAAAACATCAGTGTGACAAATTTATTGATTTTTACCACATATAAACATGTTCCCTTAACCCAAAAAGGAACTATCGATCTTCAAAGTTACTCTTACTCTATAAAATTGAACTATTGTATTCAAGTAATTTGCCCATTGAGGATTCTAAGAGTTTAAATCTTGTGTCCAGAATACTTGCCAAATGAGGATTATAATTTATAGATTCTGTTAAGGGCAACCTTAGCCATGACCTAGTGATATATAGACAGATTCTATAGCTAATAAGGAATATAATTTATAGAATTGGTGACCCTTTGGCCATCAATAAGGGCCGCATGTGCCATTCCCTAAAGACTTACTTTCGTTTTCTCCTTTGGAAAGATAAGACCTAGAAAGCTGAAATCTTGTCTTTAGGCGCCTTTCCTAATGTGCACTCACTTGAACAGTTCGAGGTCTTCGATGCTAGGACTGTTCGATTGTATGTCATTCCACAAAAAAGGGACTACTTACTGAAAGCCCTGACTTTTCTAGTAAATTGAGGGAGCGGTATAGCACAGTGGTTAGCGTGTTCGGCTTCGGATCAAGAGGTCCGTGGTTTGAATCCCGCAAGGCGCTCGGCAGCTTTGTTTGCAGTAGAGAACTGTTCTACATGCAGTCAGGTTTGGGTGCAATTGTACACTGAATTTCAGCGTGGTACCACCCATGGTTCGCTAGTTCCAGCCGTCGCTTGCAGGTTTCACCGCAATGCATAGCCACTTTAGTGTTGCGGGCTTTCTTTCTGCAATAATACTAGCAGCCGCAATATAAGTGAAATAATCTTGAAAGCGGCGTTAAACCCAAACTCACCTCACCTCACCTCTAGTCAGTGGAAAGTCTAGTATTCTAGAGGAAATAGTTTTCAGTGCTTGTCTTGGATGGTTCTCTTTTATCAAATCACTGTAAAACGGATCTTGTATATGACTCTGAAACCGTCACGTTCCCCCGACATCTCGCCTATTGAACACTTTTGGGATCATCTAGGAGGTAACTAAGAAGAGAACTTTACCCTCTCACCATACCGAGGAAGCCAAATCAAGCTCTACAGGACGAATGGGAAATCATTCCAAAGACCGCCGTTAGATGTCTGAAAACGTCAATGAGACTCGGAGTGTTTACCTACAAGACAGTTGAAGGTGGACGCTAAAATATTTGATGACGTGTACTCAAAGTTGTGCCATATGGTTCAGAGCCAGACATGATTATTCAAAATTGTAAAAATGACTGTTGCTCCAGAATGTTTAATCTGTTAAATCTTACGTAAATCGTATTGAATAATTAGCTTGAACGTTATTTTCATATGATATTTACCATATGTCGGAGTCAGGCAAATGTCAATATATGACTACTTACTCTTTGCGCTTATTTTCATATCAACACCCAACCTTTGGTATTCACTGTTTATTACGTCTCTTAAAGAAGATGGTCCCACGATGTTTATTGTCATCAACGTTATTATCATTTTAATTCAAGGGGGAAAAGATTCATCAGCCAGGAAACTATTTTGCTCATGACATATATAACATCCAAGAACGCATGTCCACGTGTTTAACTCTTCAACTATGAGCGATATTTGAAAAATACTAATTTTGGCGAGTTAAGAAGTCTTAATACCAGCCATTTATTCCATTTTCTGAAGATTCCGTCATAGAATAAAATATCAAAATACTTGATATCTGAAAGAATCTTTATTCAAATATCATAGACCAATGGCATCAATTTGTACTAATGAAATATCATTGAATCCTGTGTCCATCTATTTATGTATAAATGTACTTGACATCAGAGAAAACTAATTCTTTTATCTTCTAAAATGGTTTTCACAATGCCAGACCAAGCCCCTACATTTGAACCTTTAGGGCATCATAAAATTTACTGCCTATATCAACGTCACTTTACCACGATGGATGGACTCAACCACAGAGTCAGATGCCAACTACGTAAGAACAAACACGATAACTAACGAAATACTTATCATAATTGGGATACAGAATACCCAGAGGAAGAGAAGATCGACAGCTCGGCCCACTCGCTTCCAGGTCATTGCTTCGTGCTTTACAACAGATCCATCGGCATCAGTCTCGGTACTTCCATCACCCTTCACACTCACCACTTTCCTTCTCGATCTACATCTTCTGATGGCCTCGATCCAGAGGACGAACTGGATGAACCCGGGTGTCAGTGGACTGATGATCTCGTTGCGCATGCTGATGCGCACACTGATGATGCTGAGGATAACAAAGATGGCGGACAGGACCAAAGTGAGGCCGAGGAAGATGAGGAAGATTGAGATGCCCTGAGCCGTCTGCGGCACCATGTTGGTAAGGAACCCCATGTAGACACCGTAGGAGAGAGGGATGGTGATGGCGAAGGATATCTTCTCTCCTGAATCACTCGGGATGAGGAACACGAACGTGCCAAGGAGAGATAGGATGAGAACAGGTAGGATGAAACTGAAGACAAAGATGGTTGAGGATCGATCAAGATTTAAAATTATTGTCACTTTGGACATGACTTCACCTGCATCTCTGAAGGTCCTTTCTCTGACTTAGGTGGACAAGAGGGTCCAGCGTCCTGTGGACATAAACTGACCAATTCCTGCTCTCTCGTTTGTTCGCTTTAAGGTGACTTCCGACTTGGCATGTTCCCAAACTACAAGTTCAAGAAAACATGCCAAAGTGTCAAATGGGTACCGTTTTACGTCAACTTCACAGGGTATGCTGAAAACATCGCCTGGCTTCCATTCGACCTCACCCGTTGAATACAGCTTCAATGACACGAACTCTCTGCCAACGTGGTCCAGTGGTTGGAAGGAGTTTGACGCGACAACGTCAGGTGTCCATATATGGTTTGGAGATGGTCTTATGAACTCTGTGTTATACAGGGCTGGGTCCCAGGTCAGAAACTCGTCTGTCCACGTCAGAGAAAGAAAACCCGCACAAATCAAGTGTTGTCTAGTCTCGTCGAAATGACTGATTAGTTTGAGGTGAAAGTCGACGTTTATTGTTGTGGTGTCGGACTTGTTGAAGACTGGTCGCTCGTATTTGTTATTTGGCCAGATCAGATCATTATATAGACGGTTTTCGCCTGTATTCCGCTTGCCACGGCATGTTGATAGTAGACTAACAAGTATGAACACAAAACGAAAGAGTTCCATGTTCCGGCTTCCTGTTTTTCGACTTCAGGCAATCTGAACTAATGGTAGTTGTTTGCAACACTGATGTTTTATCGAGTCGTGCAAGTGTCCCCCGTGGAGCGACAAATTAAAAAAGCAGAGTTTTTGTGGTAACCGCACTGTTGAAGTAATAACGGTAATTCAGAATGACATAATTTATTGATACTGTCCGGAAAATCTTCATTACATCTATTTTTGCATAAGTTGTGTTAATAAGTTAGTTATTCTTCTGAGTCCTTTGACAACACAACCTTTAAGCACAAGATAGTGTGTCCATCTAATACAATATTATCCTAAAGTGTTTATTTGAGAGAGCAGGGAAGATAGGTTTTCGTCCATTTCCTAATTGTTGGAAACACGGTGGTTTTACAAGTTAGTTTCTTCACCTCCTATTTAGACATGCCTACCGATTAGTGTTGATTAAAACTGTATCACAAGATGGATTCGTGCATACTTTCGTTTTGCTAAATCTTTTTATATTTTGTATTGTCCTTGTTATTTAAACATATGTCAAAGAACCTTTTCATTCAGAGACGATGTGTCCAGTAATCGTTTTCTTCTGAGGACCTGTTTGGTCACTTCCTATGTTAATCAACCTTTTCATACAAAGAGTTCTTCAACTACTGTCTGTCGTTATCTGTCATTTCTTCGGCCATGGTTCCTGTGAAATTAAAAGTTTGTCAGTACACTAGTTCCTGAGTTCCTGGTGCCTCGTATCCAAAATTAAACAGTCTATCAGCGTCATTTAATGACTCATTGGGTCATTGTTGAGACTCGGTCAAGTATCACTACAAAACCGATGGTACTAGCTTTTAAGGTAAAATCCAAATGGATGAAGACATGTTTCCGAACACCGGCCATGACCAGTAACGAATTCCAGTAAACACTGTTGGTTACACGTTATTCCCTTTGTCAACTTTATCACAATGTTTTTTTCCAAATCTGTTGGTTTAATGTCTTACATTAACATCAAACATCGAGGTTTTCCTTCTCTATCAATATTGCTGAAATTGAAAGCTATATTCCATCAAGGTAAGTCAATCTTTACACGAGCCAAATCTCGGCAAATTAAAGCAGTGACTCACATGACTCACTTAAGTACAGAAAAACTAAACCGATTTGGGAAATGACAACTGCGTTAAATGAATAGTCCAACAGTTTTGTCGTTAAATACATAAACGTTTCATCGATTGGTTGAACAAATCGTTCATTAACGACCGTTTTACAGAAACACTCATTCATATACAGTATTTATTCTGCAGGGTGCCATTTTTTACTGCGACACATCCATTTATGCCACTTACGGCCATGAAGTATAACGTCATTCACGTTTCTGTAACAAAGGCTTCCGATATGTCATTTATGACAACTTTAAAATACTTTTTGTTATGACATGAGCATTAGATCAATTCGAACACCATCTAATTAGAGGGCCTGATAAAAGATCTTTTTCAATTGATATCCACAATATCACAATATAACAATAGAACCACCACTGTTACAACTGGTGAAGTATGTACGACCAATTAATGAAGGAAAAAATCATCCCATTCACATGAATCGGGAAAGAGTCAATTGTTGTCATGTGAAGGAAGTCCTGGGGCACTCTTCGCTATGCTTGCCAGAGAATTGCTAATAATTAATGGATTTTTTCAATAGGATTAGGGTCAATTAGTATATCAAACAATTTGTTCAACAAGTATTTGTCAAATAATTGCCTTCAAACGAGCATCAAATGTCCAGTCTATTATAGTCAATTCATTGTTGACATTGATTTTTTAAAGCAAAACAAGATACATTTTAGAGTTTTATACTTTGCTAATTGACATGAACCAGCTTTACCTGAACCTTTTTAGTCATCAAACTTATCAATATGGATGACAGTATTTAAATAACATTTGTACCAACAGTAGGGGGAGTTAGATTAAAAAAAGGTATATCTGGCGATAAAATCTCTCTGAGGGCGTTATCATAATGAAATAAATGGAAATGTGACAGATTTTTGTAATACTCCCCTGGATGTTAATACCTATATCACTTTGTCTACAGTACAAAAACATGTACTTGTTCTCTCTGCTGTCTTCTATGTTTTGATGTATTTAACGCACTTACTGTAGTACATTAAGACTGGAAAACGTTATACAGTTAATGTTGAATGCATTATTGATATAGATATTGATCGTCATCTACTCTAGACTCTTTCGATAGTATTGGTCTGCGAAAACTATTAATATACTATAGATATAAAAACAATTTGCAACACTCAATGAAACGAGACCATAAGATTTATTTTACAACGAGATTTATGATTTATTATATGCATTAAGTGTTTTCGATTTCTAGAGTTTTCTAAGAAACCTCCCGTTGAAAACTGTACGCAATTGTAATATCACAGTAAATGTAAAAGAAAAAACGCGACTGAAATTGTGTCAATAGCAACTACATATCTTATGTTATTTAACAGTAAGAATAGTAAATGATATTATTTTGAACATTAGGACCAGACACTTTGAAAAATCTCATTTTGTTAAATAATACTATCCATATGTCTTATTCCTGCCACACAAACATTAGCATACGACCTAAAATGTCTCTTCTAGAAAATTTTGATTCTTCTGGAAAAGAAACATTTAAAACAAGCCTCAATTGAAAACATAACACCTGATATCTTAGATCAATATCCAACTGTTTCTGGGACACACATAGCGGCAGTCCCAAAACTAGGACAGCAAATGACAACCTGCACGTGCATCTCGTGATGATGTTTCACGTCTATAAGGAGTCCCTATCCACACACACACACACACACACACACACACACACACCCACCCCCACACCCACACACACACACACACACACACACACACACACACACCCACACACCCACACCCTCACACACACACACACACACACACACACACACGCACTTATCATGTTTTTCACCATCTAAATACATGTACATGTAGACGACCATGGTAATGTCCTATCTACAGTGGGTTTTTTTATACACATCTTGTTTATTTATTTGTATATATTTGTACTTTGTACGTTATGTTATATACATGTTTATGTTCTGTTTGCGTCTCAGAGCGGCATGCTCTTTTTTTCCTTTTTCCTTCTTCCAATGTCCTATGTTTGAAAATTGATCCTTTTAATTCTTCTCTGATTTGCTTTCAATCATTTTTCTCTTTCGCAAATATTCAAAGCAAGGTTTAAACAATCCAACAGGAATGAATGTACATATGCTTATTTATCAATGAATATCTGGGATACAAGCTTTCTTTTAGCAATCCATGTGGCTTATTATTCATCAATTACATGTATGCTAGTCCCAATCCAATGTCTACTCTTCTTCGAATCTTTATTTCTCACACCATGGGAGTTGACATAGCGATGTATAGACAGAGGATTGGGACATTTTGTACAATTTGTTATAACAATCGTAAGCATAGATTAGATATTAATTCGTGCTTCCTAATAATTTCTTTCTGTTTTCTTGGCATTTCAGGATTACGCATAACTCTTCTAATAATCTTATGTTGTGGCGACGTACACTCAAATCCTGGTCCTGATAATGCTGACATATCTATTGTACACGTAAACGTATGTAGTTTACTTGAAAAAGTAGATTTAATATATGCAGAACTAAAATAATTCGATGTAATCTGCCTTTTCCGAAACATGGCTTCATCCAGGTATAAATAATGAGGAAATAGTTTTACCCGGCTATCATATGCCTCTCCGTAGGGATCGTCCAACTAGGGGAGGGGGTGTAGCAGTATATGTCAGGGATAACTTGCACGTTAAGCATAGGTTTGACCTTTAAATTCCTGGATTAACTGTAGAAACAAGAACTTTACAATAGGTACTTTTTTTATAGAGCTAACTATAAAGTTAGTTATTGGGATTTGATTTACGAATCAATAGCCCTAGCAAATGATAACCAGTCAACTCTTATTGTTCTTGGTGATTTTAACGTGAATATGACAACAACATTACTAATCTCGAAAGACTTTACGGTTTGAAACATAATCAATTAACCTACACGTATAACATCTAAAAAAGCCAAAATATTAAATTTTCCTGTCCTTTGGGAAAAATTCAGACAAAAGCGTAACTTTGTAATTTCAGAGGTTAGAAAATGCAAAAAAGAATATAATGAAAATATTGACGATAGCTTAAACTCTGAACACGGTAGAAAAACTTGGTGGAAATTCGTTAAAGATTATCTTTAAAAATCCTCTAAATCACAATCATTTCCAAGTCTAGAACACAAGGGGCAAATCTACGATGACGATCAGGACAAGGCCAATATCATAAATAATTACTTCGTTAACAATACAAAGATTCCTGACCACAACGACAGTATTATTGACAATAAAGCAAATCTCGAAATTACCCTGCAAAAAATACTAATTACAGAAAAAGAACTTGAAGACATTTTAAAATTCCTCGACTCAACCAAATCAATCGGCCCAGATAAAATTAGTAACCGAATCTTAAGAATCGTATCTAGCGTCCTAGCTAAACCTTTCTGTCACTTATTCAATTTATCCCTATCCCAGTCAGTTTTTCCTGATATCTGGAAAGTAGCATCTGTTATTCCACTCCATAAAAAGGAAAATAAGCATTTATGCTCCAACTACAGACCTATTTTACTGACAAGTTGTCTTTCAAAGGTTTTTGAAAAATGTGTTCATAAACATGTACATACTTTCTTTTTAAGCAATGGAATTATTACTCCGTTGCAGTCTGGTTTCACACCTGGAGACTCTACGGTATACCAGCTTACCCATCTTTATAATTTTATGAGTAAATCATTAGATGAAGGCAAAGAAATCAAAGCAATTTTCTGTGACATAAATAAGGCTTTTGATAGAGTATGGCATAAGGGTTTTTTATTCAAATTGAAAATATATGGCATTCGGGGGAAATTATTGAACTGGTTTGAAAGTTATCTTTCTGATAGAAACCAGTACACAGTTATCAACGGACAAAAGTCGGACACAAGATCAGTATTAGCAGGCGTACATCAAGGTTCTGTTTTGGGCCCAATGTTATTTCTAGTTTTTATCAATGAAATAGTTGACGAAATAAAATGCAATATAAGACTTTTTGCTGACGACACTTCCCTGTACGTTATTATTGGTGACCCAAATGAAATATCATGCCTCATTAATAATGATTTACTTAGAATTTCTGAGTGGGCCGATGAATGGAAAGTCAATTTTAATACTGAAAAGACTCAGAGCATACTTCAGGGAACGAGTACCTACGCAAGTACCGAATTTAGAAATGAAAGGTAGAATAATAAACGACTTCATTACTCATTAACATCTAGGGTTGACTTTCGAATCAAACGTAATTGGCACTCCCACATTGAAAATATAATTTCAAAGGTAAGCCCGATGATAAACTGTTTGCGGAGCTACAAGTACCGCCTGAGTCGACGTACTTTGTATGTACTTTATAATTCTTACATCCTTCCTCTTTTTGACTATTGTGATCATATATTTGATAACTGTACATAATATCATGAAGTATTACTTGAAAACTACATTTGGATGCACTAAGGGCAATATGTGGTGCAGTTAGAGGTACCAGCCACACAAAACTAGCAATTATGATCGAAAACCGGACAGTGGCGCGCGTCAAATAGTCAAACCTAATTTTGGAGACTTATCTAAAACAGCCAGGAGGGCAGTTAGGAGTTGATAGTGTTTGTTAGGTTATATAACTAGTATCCATGTATATTGGACGTGATATCTACACCTCTGTGCATTAATAAGGCTGTTTTAAAATTTTCATGGAAAACCAGTATTTGTCATATATATGTCTTTTGGACATGAAAAGTTAAGATTTTTTATTTTATAGCACCACATATGACAATTAGGTTCGTATCAAAGGTAAATAATATGTTATGAAAATCACGGAGTGGCTCTTTAAGGGTCACAAATTCGACAGGTTTATAGAAAACTCTGCTACCTGCTCTTGTAACTCTAGCTCCAGACAGCGAGTATCCGCTCCGTGACGTCACTAATATACTCGCTGCCATCAGAAGGCTTCAAGGTGAAAAAGCTCTAACACCGCGCGTGCAACCAACGATTGATGTCACGCTCTGAAAGTGAAGCTCCTAACTCATAGGATTCACAATGCAACTCCGAACAACGACTCAAGAAATGAGTACGGCAAACGAAACTTTTTGTTATTTTATTAAGTTGTCTTTGAATTTTCGAAACGTAACAAATTGTCCACCATATACTCATCAAATACAAAATTATATTTGAAGCAAATTACACCAACTTTTGTAATATACATAGAAATTCATACGCCTAACGTTTAAAACATACTCTCGAACCAATTAATTTGTATGTAAAATAACAATTTGGTTCGAGATTATCGATGACGTCAATTCCTATTGTTGTCAAGAATCCTGACAACAATGCCCCCGCAAGTGAAGGCAGGGCAACTACCGTAGAGCTACTCGGAGGAAAGGCGCCCTGACTTGGAGGTTGCTTGTAACTACTAGTACGAAGATGCTATGCATTACTTATTTTGTTGCCAAAACTATTCACGTATAAGATCAAATAGCTTTTATTATGTAAATGGTTTCGATTTTAAAACTGTTCTTTTTGTAATAACAAATTATCTGATGACACTAACTTGAAAATTGTTCATTCTGTTTGTACATTTATAGACCTAAGCAAACGATTCCAGTGATTCATAAAGCACTCACATTCTTTTTTAATTTACTCTTTTGAATGCACATGCTCATAGATTGTGTTGATAATTGTATTTAGATATTCTGTAAGTAGGCCTATTCATGAATTTCTTTCTTGTTTTAATGTATGTTACATGTTTGGTTGTATATATTCTGTCCCCGTCACGGGGAACGATATCTATATAGGGGCAATCCCCCTTTCCTGTACCATCTGGAAATAAATACAGTTTAAATCAAATTGTGTCAGTCTATACCTTAATCAGAGACAGTATATATATGACAAAACGGATTTGAAAAAGTCAGTATTTTCATTTACACGTATCGTGTAGCAACATCTAGTAACTAGACTCTTTATCTTCTTGATATGACTCAACAAAGAAACTTTGACAAAACTTATTTTCCAACTTATCTTATTTCTATAACCTCTGTTTCTTAAATTTCCATAAATCTCTGAAGGAACGGTTCTTGTACAGCTGATTTTTAAGATGAATATGTTAGTTCGAACCATCGTGTGTAATACCTGTAAACAGCAATTTACATGTTTTGGTTAGTTTTATTATGGCGATAAGGTAATTCTTCTTGCACTGGAAATATAATAAACCTCGGGTACGTTCGACAAGGTGCTCCTACCGAACCTACCAAATAAAACCATTGATTAGTTCAGTGAACACCGATGTTGACACTGACAGATTCAGTAAGTTCAAAACTTATAGTTAAATCTTCGCTTTTGAATGTGCACCCCTCCTAAGTTTGAGGAATATACTAAGCTGATCACGTGACGTTTATGATATTCATATTTAGTAAAACAACCGTTTCATTCGACAGAAAATATTTACAAAATCCTCTGGCTTATTTCACAATGGGCATTTACCTGTGCTTGGCTGTTTGCATATTGCTCGATCTTCATTAAGTATTATGTTTGCTGAACCTCATGGTATTGACGTGTGTGATCAAGTAGCTGCGGTTTAACAAAGTTTAACATGGTATTGCAAAAACCTTGTGCATCATACGGTAGCAACGAAAGAGTATGTAAATTTGATTTTGGTGAATTAATATATATGATGATAACATCCCTGCTGCCTTAAGATAAATGCATTTTAATGTAGACTTCATCAATATTATTTGTGTACAATACAGAGTCTGTTTCACTGGCTATATACATTTTTTCTGTTTCTGCTGTCTAAAAGTATTTGTGTATATATTTGTCTGTATATATTTATATCTCATACCACCGTTAGTGCCGAATTGAATTGTTATTTTACTCCTCACTTTTTATCCCTTTTGTGTTCAGGATCTGTCATATTTTTTGTGTATATATTTGTAAATATAATTTTTACATACCAAAAAGAGGATGTTCTAAGTTGAATAACTTGTTCCAAATCCGATTCTTTTGATTATAATACATTTAAACCAATATTTGATTGTCCTTGTGTGTAGCAACCAAGGCATAAAATGACCTTGACAGGACCAATACATAACGCTGTTCAATGTTCGGACACATAAATACACTAAGACCATTATGTCACCAAGTACATGATGTGAACACATTTTCCTATAGATCCAGTTTGGAAATGTCAGAATATTCATAATAAATATATCCAAATTAATCTTGTCATATTTCTCCTTGTACGGTATGTGACATCTAGACACCTATACATCATGCTATTTCTAACTTGGGGTTTAACATGGATTTTGCCGATCTAATTTAGAAATCTTGGTGAAAGCTCTATCAAATATGCATTTTTTTCATATATGTAAGCAATCATTTAATAAATAATAATCATAGAAGGCATGAATCAGTACGACAGAATACTAATTTCAAATTCACAACAATTAGCATTTCCTTTTCACTGGATGGATAAATGATTAATTGAAAAGGTAACTTCATACTTTATTGTGTGTATCACAGAACAAAGGTTGATCAGTCATACGGAAACTCGATATAAATATAGTTTGGGAAAGGTAACATCATATTCTGACTCATTCCATAACAGCTAACAGCACAGATTATTCTTCCCCAAGCAGGTACAAATATGTCGTGTTTTAAAGTTGTCTTAATGGTCATGGGAGTTACAGTTTTTCTTAAGGTCTAATTGACTGACACAACTAATTCGTATTCATCCGTTCAGTGAGTCTAGTGTAAACTTGTCAACGAGATTTACAAACAAATATTTTTTTCATTTAGTATGGAATGACATAATAGATGGTTTGATTATTTCTTTCATATATATATTTTTATATTTTTGTATATATATATATATATATATACATCAGATCCGAAGACACGTTATGAGTTGCTGAAACTTCATTTGACTGCCCGAATGAAGACCATGACATAGCCGTTGTTTGTCGCGCATGAATGTAATGACAGAGTTAACTTGCAACTCGCCTTCATGAATGTCTCTTTCTTAAATACAACCTGGTTAAGAAAATAAATAACCACCTCAAAGCTTGGAATTACGGTTTATCGTAATTTATCACAATAATCAGATAAACCGTAATTAATAATGATAGTAATATATTAATTAATACTTATAAACTTCCTCGCATTTTGTTGACTATTCATATATTCATTCATTATTGATCTTTATATACTAGATGTCTTCGCCCCAGGCGAAATCCATTCTAAAGCATTTAAACGGTTATCTTCTTTAAAAAAATCATGTGATCCTATGGATGTTTCAAGATTTAGTATCAGTTTCGGTACATGCAACAGGTAGTTTGATTGAACAACGTAACAAAGAGACTCCTATCATAACCTTTACTCTTTTAACATGAGCTCCCTATTGGTCGATGCTTTGAGACAACTACCGCTAGGATGTACATGTACCATAATCTTTAAACTTGAAAACTCAATATATCGACAAGCTCTAGCTTTATACATGTAGATGATTTCTGAAAGTCAATGCACTGTTAGACCTCCAAAACCTGCAAATCCGCAGACCTGTCACATATTGATTTTTGTGACTTTGCTTATACAAGGAAGTATATAGAATGCGACAAGCAACATCTCGTTTCGCTTGAAGATGATTGGCAGCATTGGACGTCGTTACCGTGGCTTCGTCAATATTCTCATTGGGTGACGCATTTGTGTTCCTATGTCAGATAGGATAATTCATTATATGATAAGCAATGAAATACTGGGATTTATCAGTGAAAAAAACCTTGTATGTGGTCACAGTAGCGATATAATATATTGTCACTGGTGACACTAGCGATATAATATATCATCACTGCTGGTGAACTTTCCAGGGCCTTTTTGTGCCGGGACTACTTTTAGGTTTAAGAAATGTTTATGGACATCATAAACACTAAAGATCAACAAATTTAGAATAAAAAATATATAATAAATAGAATATTTTATTAAGTTTGTCAAAAATGCTGTGCCACTCGTGAAAATATCAGCTCCAACCCCACCACTCGATGAGATAAACATCGTATTTGACAAACTTCATTAAATATCCTCTATATATCAATATCTTTATTTTTAATACATTGAATTTAGTTAGTGTCAGATTTCTGTGTACGATAGGCGAGGTTATTAATATCTCTGTTCAATAATTTTTTTTATTTTACACAGAATTAGTTAATAGTACAATTTGAATTCATAATACCATGATGCCAAATTGTGGTTGAATATAGCGTGACAGATTTTGAAAGTCCATTAAGATTTTATAAGTGTTGGATGATTCCAAAGGGGCCCGAATTAATAGTTTAAAATTGTTTGCTAAGCATGCATCTTCGTTTTAATATGAGAAGAAAACAATAATTGAAACAATAAACAATAATAAAAAATACCATTGTAGAACAGGTTTAGTAATGAGCCGTATGCTGTAGATGATCACTTGAAATTTCAACTTGAACTTTTGTAATTTTCATCTTTGCCTATAACACACATGTAAGTTTATTTGGGTTGGGGTTTTTTTCAATTTCAATAATACTTACAGTAGCTTGATAATATCTTAGTGAATAAGATGTACGACTCTTTTCTTTATTCGAATGATTGCATCTTTATTCTAAATATCTCAAGAGTATTCATCAACAAAAAAGTTTTAAAATTTTGTTCATTTCTGAATTTGACGTTAAACTTCTATTGAACATTTAGAAAATATTGTATGTTGATGTGAGTGTATCTCATCATCGAACCTTCTTATAGTGACTGAGTTTAAACCAAACATACCTAGTGGGAATTTGATGCTCAACTTATTTTGTTTAAAAGAGCATGACTTTTACAGTTGTTGACGACTTTGTTCGTGTTTGTAATGATTCACCTCATTAGGAATAAAACAAATCACCAAGACGCTTACAAGAAATCATTCCTTTCCAAAATTCAAATGTCAAATATCACTTTATCAATAAATCGTTGAACACAGCGACAAAAATTCGATAAATGAATAGCATTGTTTGATTATTTCGGATTTCTAATGAATTTATGCAAAATTAATATCATCATTGAAAAAAGTAAAATCGTCTATTCGTTGTTTAGGACTAGACTCTACAATTACTGCACACTCATATAATATAAGCAGTGTAAAGGTACTTAAACACTAATTACAACATGGTCAAATTTGAAAACAAGATCATAACGTTAGGAAGATACGATGAAGATCATCAATTATAATTATTTGTTATAGAAATACAGGTATTCACTAAGCAGGGATGAATAATATATAGCAAGATTACTGGGATCAAACAAGCCTTTGATCAATTTTAGCAGTTGTATCAGTGATACTCTTTGGTTTATACAGATTTGATACCGTTCCCACAGCTACATTTAGTTACCACTTACCCTCACGTGACAACCAATTTGAAATGGGAACATTTTCTTTTTTTGTCTGAATATTCCCAGATGCTTGTAATGAGATGATTGTAAGGCTGAGCTATCGTCAAATGAGCGGATATAAATACGACAAACCTTTCTGGTAAGTCAATGGACATTTCTATATTCTGAGTACACACAATTTCGTTTTAAAGTTTTTGAAGGACTACATGACAAAATCTGTAATACAGCTATTCTGAGCAATGTTAAGGAGGATCGTACATACATATCATGTCGACTATTAGTTTCTAATGTTGAACCTTTTGTTACTATCCTATATATTTGTTTGTTTGTAACTATGACAAGTTATATCTCAATCATTATAAGCTAGTCTTGCCAGTTACATGAAACATGGATGTACATTTGATCAGTTACGTAAATATCACAAAAATTATTCGGTTACAATAACCCTTCTGTGAGAATTGGGATTTCTAATCAATAATCGTCCGGATTACGAGTTTTCTTTAAAACCAGCAAAGCATACCGTTCATAAATTTTAACGTGTATCCACTCAAATGCCATCCAATCTCATGCCTACGTTTCCGTTGGATTTATGAAATAGATATCACAATTCGCATATAAGTTTAATTTTATTGGTATTTTACCAAGTGCATCATTTTTTTTAATTTCAACAAATTTACAAAGTCTAGTTGCAGATGCTATCTCTGATTTGTTATTGTGCAGAAAAGAGATACCAAAGTTCTATTTTGTAGAAAGATTTCATTGCTGATAGATCAAAACACTTGGTTGATTTCGAAAGAGTTTCACATGAAAATTCCTATTTAACTATGGATATAGTACATTCATAAAAAATATCGCTACATTTTTCATGATTGACATTAAAAGTATAAAGAGGTCCATACAGACATGAAGGGATGGAATGTGTTTTTACGAAGAGCGGGGTATTTCTCATAAAAAATACAAGGACATGATCTACTTTTACACCGCTTTTATAAGTTAGCACAATGATTTTTGAAATCTTTTGATTTTCGATTTTAGAAACTCAAGGACAACGTTGAATTTGTATCCGTCTATCCTCATTAATTATGCACCGACTCGCGCACTATTTGCAATAATCTACTATGAACAGCACGAAAAAATTATCTGCTAAAACATATAGATAGTTATGTACAAACTGTCCCTTAAAGACAGTGTGCCGGAAAATAATTTTTTAATAATGTATCTGTTACTTTGAAGAAACTCAACGGAAACTGAGACTCTCCATAAGAGAAGATATGTCCAGATACACTATAATTCATTGAACACCAAGTATACATAGACTATACCCAGAGCATAAACGCCTTATAAAATTTACTGTAAAAATTGAATCGAAAGCAAAATTCTCAAAAGAATGTACACTTTGTTATAAGCACTGTTTTGACCATGATGCACAATGATGTTTCATGCGCCAAAGAAATACCTTTTACATGACCTTACTTGGCCTACTTGAATTACATGTGTAGGTGCACTTGTATGTATGGAACTGATATATGATATTTATGTTCTTCCACTATTTTGCTGTGCACCTCGTGACATTCCGGGCCTTACCAATGCAGGAGGGCAAAGTATTGTAAGTAAATAAAGAAATGATTTCAAGTAATTATTCATCGAAAAATCGAGAAATAATCTTCAAGCTCCAAAAGAGAAATAAAATTCCTGTATCACCAACTTTGATAGCTTAAAATTCCTAAAAAAATAATTTCAGACATTGAGACAAAGTAGTTAGAAATAACAAAATAATAAAACAATACTCTTTGCATATAAGAAAATCATATTTAGTTGATAACATGTAATAGCACTACCTTTGTCTTATTTCAGAATGCGTATGTTTCCATTTGAACACTATAAACTTATATGGATGTTGGTATCATATTTGGGTCAGATATACTGCCAGGAGCTTGCAAAAGTACGAAAGAGCTTGCTGTCGACTGGGTGATTTGCTGGTTTAGTATCTTCTGCCAAGTTTTGACTCATTCAACGCGTGCTGGTTCAAATTCCGAAATGGACACTCTCCGAAAATTTAATTTTTAACATACATTTGCAGATAGCTTAAATTAAACCAGGAACGTCGACGTCTTTGTGATGTTAAAATGGTAGCAGGGATAAATTCATTTAATGGTTGATCTCAACAGTTGTTTAAATAAACAAGTATTTTACACATTGGTTTTTGTGCGATCATGAAGGTGTAAACAAGTGATAGTCATACCTTCTATTTCAATATTAATGAATCATTAATCTTATAAACATACCATACCGTTTTGTAGTTTTCTTGCAGTTCATAACACTTTACTAGTGTTAACCTGAAAATCATATATATATTTTGAAAACCTCGCAATTGATATATTTTAGAATCTTCAAATATAAAGAGATTTGTTAATCAGGTAAATATCTTATATAATATCACAGTCATTGAATACCACAGGAAAGTCAGTTCGTTGCTTTTCTAACGAATTCTTTTGATAGGTAAAACAGTAATAGAAGCAATAAGGATTTAAAACATAAGTAAGATGTTCTAGTTATGCCCAGTCTGAGGAAAATCGACCGTGTTCCAAGGAATTAAAGTTTCAAAATATTGACTTATCGAGATTCGAATTCTATCTGTCTAGGCTATCCTCTGAACATCGGTCTGAAGGCAGCCTCACTGCTCGCACGTGCTGACACAAGTTTAGCGCAGACAAAACCTAGTCTTTAGCGAACCAGTCACATCATTGCGTTTAAAACAAGAACAGCCTTTAAAAAGGCTAAGTTGGAGGCGCCCTTGTTAGGCTAGGAAATACTGCGAAATCATAGGGTACAAATAGGATAGGATTTTCATTACAGCAAATAAGTAGATTAAGGCCATTAATAGAACAAAAGACCTTCATTCTATCTTTTATTTAGAAAAAAGTTATACAATTATTTGTTCATAGCATCAAATAATAGAATAGTCAGGCAAACTTGCAGTTATAAATAGATCTATACAGTTCTGTTTTAAACAACAGTCACCGATTTATCCCTTGGAAATAGATCTATTTTTAGAATATAGGTCACAATCGTTAGCGTCAAGCACCGCACAAAGTGTTCGACTCTTTTGCAAATTCATAAATCCATATGTATCACTAATTGTTTCTCAACTCTCAAAGATTGCCAGTACAAGATGTATTAAATTAAAGTCTAAAGCATAGTTCACTACCTCTATCTTTGTCTGTCACGAAGCGATATCCCCCACAAATTGTCTCGCCTTTATGACATTCGCTACTTATCGACTTGTAGCCGCTTGTTTCTCGCGTGTGCCGTTGTAAAGGAGGGGTTTTTACTAACATGAAATAGAGTTTTCTAACCTTTCATGCGACATTTACGCGTCTAATTTAGTACACGTGCGGTCATGAAGAATTGTACTGTCTTTTTTATTCTTAAACACCACTGTTCCCTTTAAATTTTGAGATTTGCATAGACAATCGTTTTCCCTTAAAGGTTGCCAATTATTTCGGAATACCCACATGGTCACGTGGTTTTAAATTTGATACAGATGTGTACATTGGTTTACGATATTGCCGAAATACAAGGAGGCTAAATATGATTGGTTGAAAGTTCCTTTGAAAATTCCAACTGTAATATAGAGAAAATTTCAGCTGTTAAGATGGTTGGAGGCCGTTGGGGCCTCCAACCATTAAGGATGGCGGTGGTCAAGGTTAACGAATGGTAAATGGGAGTTACTTGCCCCTAGCTACTGATACCGAATGCTTTTGCCGCACGCATTGTGATTGGTTAGCTGAGTTTACGTAAGAACATGCGCTACAGTAGGCTGCGGTCAGACCGATGTGGAGAGGATAGCCTAGACAGATAGAGTTCGAATCTCGATAGAGTCAATATTTTGAAACTTTATTCCTCGGAACACGGTCGAATTTAATCAGACTGTAGTTATACCTATTTTAGAGAATTAATATTCATAACAACGTTCAAAAGAAAACAAAAAGACTAATTATGTTGATAAACCATCTTATATTTTGAATGGTATCATGTCTGTGAACGTTTTTGTTCAGTTGTTCATACGTCGTGAAACGACAATTCCCGAAAGATAAAATAAAAACAAGAGCATTTGTGGATGTTAGGTTTTCATTATCATTATTGTCACTGACAGGATAAGGAAATATGCCTCGATGGCAAATACAATAGAGTTTCATGCATTTGGAACACTCTGACCCCGGTTGATTGCGACCATTGCTCGTTGAATAAATACGGTCTCATGGAATTTTCTCTTCGCGTTTCATTTGTTATGTTATGGTTATGGTTCGAAACGTCTCCATTTACTTACAGTAAGAGCTTCATTCAACATTGAAGCCATGTGGGACGATACATGTTGTCGAATAAACGAGTAGAATGAACCACTATTACTACTTTTAGTTAAAACAACATTTGTTGAAATACTATACTTCACACAAGAAACGCATATTTTAAATCATTACAACAAAATCTTAGAACTCAGATATTTATGTGAAGTATTGATCTAAAGTGATGACATTTGGTTGCATCAATAATTTGGGGGCGGATTTTTTTCAAACTTTATAAAAAAATAATCTATACGCAACATTCAGTGAAAATATTCATTAACATGTAAATGAAGAGTGTATACTTTACATAAGCTTCTATTTTTTGTTTCTTTCAAAAATCTGTTACCGGATATTCTGTGGTAACCGTACATCAATTACACGAAGATATATTACAACTGCAACATGGAGTAATATTACAACAGAAATGAAGTCAAATATCGATTTCTTTATATTTTTCAGCTGGAACATTACAATGCGATTCGCATACATTATTAAAAATTCGTTTGGTTTCAGAAATAGGTCTCTTCGACTTTTGCCCAATAAGTCAAGAAGACAGGAAGCCAGCAAACCTTTGCCAAGTCTATCAGTTTCTGTTTTGATCAACGATGTCTCTTTTCTTTCAAGCGGTATTGTGTTTCTACTTTGTAAGCACTTCGAGACAGACAGGTACGTGGTCACAGGAACTGTTTTTATTATTTAAAGTGACAGAATGTCTTTCCTTGAGGTTCTTTACGCAAATGTCATGTGTACCGGTTAAATTCAAATCAAAATGGATACGTTACCAAAAAAGTACAAATTACGACATTGACTTGAGTTGATTGATGATCGATAAAAAAAGCCTTATATTTTCTTCATCGGCCGAAAATAACGTTTCATTATCTGTTCACTCGTTGTCTGATATATCCAACATTAACCCATTGGTGTCTTTTTGCTTTGTTAGTGGAAACTTTGAAAAATCACCATTGACTTACTTGCTCTCGCCAGTCACTGTACATTGTCCTGTTTTCGGTCAAATCACTGAAATCGTTTTAAATGATAATGAATAAATTGAACAAAAATGGCTAATATGATAAGGAACACTCATCATTTCCCTTAATGTTCAGCTTTCTTTGACTAATTTTACAACGTCAACTTTTTTTGTGTCACTTTAAATGTAGCAGAAGAGGCCTTTAAAGCATTAACACCCTTTTAGACAGTGTAGTAGCTCTCTGCCGTACTAGCAGACAAAGGTGCTTTGTGTGTTGAGGTTCAATGGGTGCGAACCGACGTTTTGACAATACGTAAAAACGTACTGATGTCTTTGTTTTGAGTGAGGTATCATCTTGACTAACTAACCGTTTGAAATTTGCTAGATCAAATTAGATATTTTTCCAAAAGGACTGTGAACAGTTTTGTACGATAGAAAAAGAAAATTGAACAATTTGCGATTTAAAACAAAACCATTTCTTTGGTTTCCAAGATACAAGAAATGTTTTCCTTAATCAGGTATAAGATTCAACATGATATAACCAAACTGGCAAATTATACGCCCTTTCGAAATATTCTGGAAAGGTTCTGGTAATCATTTAAGACATAGCTCAGTAAATTGAGAACAAAACATATATTCTTCTATATATAAATTATAAGTTTATATAACTTGCTTCGTATATTCAGGAATGCTAAAATTACTTACATCAAGCAGTATTAGCAGCTCATTGGTGAGTTGACCTTTGACATACATGATTGTTTGATTGAGGAGGGTGAAAATTAAATCAGATGTCAGCGATTGGAGGCAGTGCCGTGAATGTTATTAGACGTTTGTAGGAGTTTGACGGATATAAAATTGATCAGGGTGGTGGTAAAACGTTTTAAAGTCATTGTAACATTTTTTGGGGAAATGATAATATCTCACATAAAGGATAACAAATGTTAACAATTGAAACACAATTTTTTCAATCACTAAAATGAGTTCTTAAAGAAACACATCAAGTTGCGTTAAGCTGCGCGAATCGATTTCCCTAACTCGAAAAATTAATAATGTTCACTCTAAAATGGCCGCCTCCGGTTAGATTGAATTATGATAACCTTTTCTATGACTATGATATATAACCAGGTAAAATAATTAGATGTGTATTCCCTTAAAAATAATATATATTGCATAAGCTAACAAAAATGGAGAAAATGGAAGAAATAACATTCTCAAAAAACACTACAGTGCCTTTAAAACACTTTGTTCAGAGGGATCCTATTTCATATGTTCAGATCAGTGGGTAGAGGTGGAGGTGGAGAAGGCAGGATCCTTTACGTTGGCCAATGAGAAGGGCATACCGGTGACAGGGATGAACTCCATCGTCTTCACTGTCAAGGCCTGCACGGACGCCGTCATCGTTGTATCTGACGTAGCAGCCATCGGCAATGACAAGGGACGCTACTTCCTGGCAATGATTGGAAAGGATAAAAACACCATGACACAGGTGACTCTTGATAACTAGTACGTTGATATCATGTATGGAGTACACTTAACGTTTCCCGAGTTATACAATTTCGATGAAAAAAAAATACCCGAAAATGTTTTTGATCTACCAAAAAGGGTGTGTCAGTTTTAAATCAATAAAAAGCGAATTGAGACCTTATATCAATGAGATTGTTTGCACTTATTCATAAATTTAAAAGGAATATAACATTACCGTATGACTTTCATGCATACAGTCCCTCGGCAATCTCATTCAAATAAGATCAAACTTATCGTACCTCGCTCGTTTCTGATCTGAGTACTGCTCGATAGGAGTCGAATCGGTTGGCCATGTTTGTGACCTTTCACCTTCGATAAATTCAAACAATCAGGGGCCCTCTCTTTAAAGCAACAATTCGCACAGATGACTCTCTTGCCTCGCGCCGATTGCCTGAAGTGCAAACTTTATCTGACATGATCCCTATAGAGCAGTATTTGATCAGAAATGCAGCGAGATACGGGTGATAGGTTTGGACTGATTTTAATGACATTGGGTCCTTTCAAAGTATAATATGTTAACACCTTAAAACTTCTTCTAACTAAAGGATGTAAAGGATTCAAACCAAGGTCTCAACAAGATTTGCATTCAAAAATTCAATTTAGATCCTTAGTGCATACAATATCATTGAAATAAGATCTAATTGTGCTTTTCTATTGATAAATCCTCCTAGATCGCCTTTTTCAGATCTTTGTAGCTCAGGTTGGTGCTGATGTCCATGTGACCTATGGCCATAAATTACCCTTAATTACACCTCACAGGGTTATATCATCCGTTAGCACAGTTCATGAGTCCAGATGTTCAAAATTTTGGCAGTGCACTCAGGGTTACGTAACGAGCTTTCTGATTCTTTCTATGTATTTTCCGCAGAGAAACACAACAAAATCCACCGTTCGCTAAAGTTCGCTTAAGAACGAAACGTGAACGAATGGCTAGATCTTATCTTGATAAAATTAGAGTAAATGTGACTAAGCTAAGACTATGCTCAACGCAACTTGATCTTTTTCATAAAGTAACCACTAGATTATTTTGTTTTTGCTTGAAGGTGATGGATAGCTGTTTCACGTGTAACCGAACTGTAATTGTAAATGGAAAGTTTCTTGACTGCAAGAAATTCATGCCCTTCTGGGCGATGTGGGGAGCTGATGGGGAATTTAAACTTGGAAAGGGGAACGTTGTGGGGAGAGAGGTTTTTCTCACCATCAAGGGCCAACTGGATAATTACATGGGCAACTTCATCCAACTAACCTCAACCGCAACAGACACCCCCGTGTTTAGATTTGCAAAAGGTATGTACCATTTACCAGTCTATGGCATCGTCTTATTGTAAACACAATCTCAGATAGAACGTATCTCTCGAATCTTGTTGCGTTTCTGCAAATGCAAATGCAGATGTGACTTATTGGTTCCATCATTTTCATTTCGCTTGCCCTATATAAACGTGAATGCGAGGTCACATGCCATATTGACAGTGAACAAATGTATTCTTGGGATTCGAAAGTACATCTTCAGAGTAAGGCAATGTTGCCATCAGATCGTATCAGCATCCAACCAACTCGCCAATCTCGCTTCAGAATGTAATTACAGTTTAAATAACATCGATTTTTGTCGAGGCGAGATGGGCAAGTTGGTTAGATGCTGGCACAAAAAGTGTGGTCCCAGATGTAACAGTGTAACATGTTAAATGTCTTGTTCCAAAACTAATCTTTGCGATGGACTATGTTCAAGTTTGACGAATTCTCGCTCACGTAAAACATGAATATCTCAGTTATGGTTCTCGGCGTTCATGTATATTGCCAATGAGATTTCACAAAGTTTACAAAATTCTAAAACAAACATGTACAGCTTCTGAGGTGGATATTGAAGTAAGGTTTCAAAGTGAGTATTTGCAAGCTTCCTACGCGTTCGTAAAATATATAATTAAATATGACGTATTAACTTTTAATGTATTCGTTCATTATTTACCGTCGATTATATTAATGTAAGGTTTGCAAGTGGTGATGTTAATCTTGTAATAACGTAAGTGTTCTACCATCATTGAACAAAAGTTGCAAAGGTTAATTTGGTGAAATTATTTTTCAGACGAAGACTTGGCCTTTTCTGTCCCTAATTCTGATGGAAGCACCGTCATCCAAGTCAACGAAACCGTGGCTGTGGGCGTGGCTTTACTCGAGGTCAAGGTCACACCTTCACCTCCTGACCTCGAAGTCAGAGGGAAAGGTTCAGAACATTTCAGAATCGACAACAGAACCCTACGTGTTAATAAGCCTTTGGATTATGAGACGAAAACCTTTTACAGTTTAACTATTGGGTAATATTAAAGGACTCTTAGTAAACAATCTCCAAAGCTAATACAAATGAAAACTTATTTCTCTAACATTTTTTGAATTTTTCAAAACTTTTTTTCAACGAGTGAATAATTTTCTTGATGACAGCCAATACTTTAAAAATTCTAGATGTTATAAATAAACTCTTCAAAAAAGAAACTTATCATTCATGCGAAATAGATTTTTTCGAAACGGGTAAATTTTTTCATGACACATTCCTGTAATTTAAAGAAAGGCTTGCTCAAAAGTCTAAATTTACCAAAAACTATGGCCCAAAAAGTTTACGTTGTGTTCAGGGGAGAAAACGAGCGATTCGTCCAAATGCATTTTCTGCCAAATCACGTGCAGCATGGGATAATGAAGTTTTACATGCAGACACGTCTGCTTTAGGGGTATAAAAAGCCATACTAGCCGTTTACATTCAGACTACACAACATCGGTACAGCGACCTGAAGAATGCCAAGACTGAACAGAGCGCAACGCAACAACGCTATTGGCAGACTGCAAGCAGGAGCGACGCAGCGAGATGTTGCAACACACTTTGGCGTGTCCAGACAGATCATCTCTTCATTGTGAACCCGTTTCAACACCCGAAACAGCGTTGATGATAGGCCAAGGTCAGGCAGACCAAGGGTGATTACTCGGGCCATAGATCGGTACATCCGACTGCTCCACCTTCGGGAACGCACCAGGACAGCAACGTCAACAACAACGCAGATACCAGGCCTGCCACGAATTTCCGACCAAACGGTACACAACAGGCTGAGAGAGGCTGGACTTTTTCCACGACGACCGGTTCGACGTCCCGTTTTAACGCAACGTCATCAGGCGGAACGTCTCCAGTGGTGTCAACAGAGGATGAGATGGGCACGTGCAAGGTGGAGAACCATTCTCTTCACTGGTGAGTCCCGTTTTCTGCTTCGACGAAGTGATGGACGAGCACGTGTAAACCGACGTCGTGGAAACGTTATGCTGCCAACTGTGTTCAGGAGGTTGTCCCATTTGGAGGTGGGAGTGTCATGGTGTGGGCCGGGATTCGTCACGGTGTTAGGACACCCCTTGTGCATGTTGTGGGTAACCTCACAGGAGTACGGTATAGGGACTTGATCCTACAGCCTTACGTTATTCCTCACGTCAACGTCCACGGTGGTCTCTTTCAGCAGGACCAATGCTCTACCACATGTTGCCACATGGCCAGCCAGGTCACCAGATTTGTCACCAATTGAGCAACTCTGGGACAAACTGGATCGACGCGTGCGTAGTAGGAATCCACCACCCCAAACACTTCCAGGAATTCTTGCAGCACTTCAGCACGGCTGTGATTGACAACTTGATTGCATCCATGGGTCGTCGGTGCCAAGCAATGCCAATGGTGGCCAAACCCGTTACTGACGTTTGTGCACCCGTGTGATGTTGAAACACTTGTGCACCTGTGCATTTCTAGATCATTGTTATTCTGAATAAAATTTACTGAACAGAGATCTTCAAACAGCGTTTTAGTTTTCATTTCGATGTTTAACTTGCATCTGTGGTCTTTATATTGAACTTTGAAAGTCAGTGTCAAATTTCTTTTTTTTAAAGAGTTTATTACTTGTATAGGATTTCCAGGCTAATGCAAGTGATACAAGTTTGTTTTACTTTAGAACTGACGCCGGTGATTCAGTGGCAATTACGATTGAAGTACTGGACGAAAACAATGAGATCCCAATAGTAAATACGTTTCCCGTCTTGATTCCGGAAGAGGTTGTAATCAACACGCTGATTGGTGGATTCTATTCCGTCTCTGATGGGGATAAGGGAGACAACTTGACGTTAGCTTTGAATGGTAAATTCTTAAGTAACTATTTTTACCTTGAAGGGAAACAGAGTATGTTGTTGTCAATTATGGCTATTTTCATAAATGGTATTAATTTTACGATAAGCGGTGGTTGGTTCAGAAAATAAATATCCTAATACTTATCAGTTCAGTACAGTGACAACAAACGGGTTAGTGTCGTGATTTGTGTTATAAAAAAAACGGACAGTGGCGCGCGTCAATGATTCAAACGTTATTTCGGCAACTTAATTACAGCAGAAACACAGACAAACAGTTAATAATATTAAGTAGGTCTTTTAACTAATATGAACGTTGATTGGACACATAATTTCGCATTTATAAAATTTATATGGCCGTTTTCCGATAATCGGTAAATATCAAGTAAATATCATAATTTTAGCAATTAATGGAAAAGGTGCAAATTTAGGGAGGCGATTTAAACTTAACTCAGGTCTTTATGTATTTGGGCTCTTACTAAAGCCAAATATAAAATCATGAAGCATACTCTGTGTCACTTTAAAATTGATTAGATGTTTTCATGAAGTTCTACTCCAACCTCATGACGTGTAGCCAAAACACGTATTTAATCTGGAATACAACATGAAGCGTGCACCAGTTCAATTGGCAAATGAATGAAGTTTTTTTTTCGGTAAGAAGGCCATTGGCCCATGTACAATGAATACAATTCAAACATGTTGAAAGAATCATATAATGATAACCACTGATATATACACAAATACATCTAACATGCGGTAGAAGTCCTCTTCGATAGAGCATGTTTAACAAACAGCGATATTTTCATAAGCACATTTTTATCTTTACATGTTAACAGCTTTTGATATTTGCTTAAATCTGATTGACAATTATTGAAATATGGCAGGTATGAGTTCCTTAAATTTCCATATACATCACAGACAAATAGAAAATGTAATTCATTTTCACAATCATTTCGGCTGCACATTTTACAGATTTTGGCTATTTCACTAGTTTCTTTAAATTGGCAAATTGGCAAATTGATACCGAGACATTTACAAACAACATTGCGAGAGAATACTGGGCTTGAAACGTAATGAGTGATCAACGTTGAAGCTAGTGGACGCTGTATTATGATCCCCCTTGAAACATCATGGTGTATGACGTGGAACTTATGGTCCCTACATTGATAATGGGAATGGGTTATGTGTGACATAAAATCACGTTCCCTGCTACGTCAATGTAGTAGTATACGCCACGCTCCTTCAATACTCTTAGGTCTATATCTAATTGTATATAGTATTGCTATATATAACCAGCCAATGAAATTACTTTCATCCAACAACAGTGACAGTACTAGGATGAAAGAAATTTTTAGTTCTAGCTATTTTGCATATCAATAATTTACTTTCTAAAAAGATAGAGTGCCTAAATATTAGTATTTCACTAGCGTGAGCGAGCGAGTGTCGTGAACATAGTATGTTATGGGAACGTTTAATATATTCGGTATATTACATAAGTCGGGTAATCAAAGGAAATCATCCAAATCAACCTCCAAACATAGCCAGTTTACATGGTTCACACCGTCCTCACATTTGGAGGGCAACGTCATAGACGTACTATGACGTCAAAGCATTGTTTATGACGTGACGTCACAATGAAAGAATCATATTTTGCTCTTAGGATAGTTTGAACCCCAATATCACAGCCTTCGTAAGTAATAGTACTTGCTATACATAACCAATAACATCCAGCAATACGATGCAATTGCATTGCTGTATACCAAGGTATTGAAGGAGCTCCGCAGGTGCACATACGTTGACGTTGTAAGACGGGAAGGCTTGCGCGCAGAATGTATCAATTTTTTTAACTTCAGGAGAGAATTCGGACATATTCATCGCCTCAGAAGAAGGAATGAGGATAGTAAAGCGCATAGACAGGGATGGTCCTGATGGAATAAAGAAGTTCAACCTAACCCTGACAGTGACAGATCTCGCAAACCACGTGACAAGAGCCATCTTGAATGTCAAAGTCACTGACAAGAACGACAACTCTCCTGTTTGTGATCCCGACACCCACAATAGAAAAATATCAGAGGGCCTATCTAAAGGTTGGTTTCACCTTTAGTTTTGGAGTATACGTTACAAACTACCCGACTGATCATCTTCAAATCTAAAATACCCCCTTTCCATATCATGAAAGCAATTTGGGCAATTTGGGCAGGCAGAACTCTATTTCACGAATAAAACACTTTTTAGACGCTATACAGTTGTTTACGTTAATGCGTGGTGTCTATTCAATTACAAACGCTAAAAACCAGTCGGATACACCGTAGATAAGAGGCTAATAGTGAAGAAAAACATTAGAAAAATTAGAATTTCCTAGGTTGGACACCGTGAAGCAAAATGCCATAGGCCTATTTTAGTTGCTTTTGAACCTGTAAAGATATTCTAATCATACTATAGGTACCCCAGGTGTGAGTTTAGGTTTATGATAACATAAATCCATTTTAGTAATACCGAGATACAAAGGATAAATATCCTGGAGGTACAATGTACGTTTAGTTTATGATAAGATTGATATGATGATCTATTTCATAGAAAACATTAATGACGTTATCTTTTTTACACAGATACAGAAGTTCTTAACCTGACGTCACTGTGCAGTGACCCGGATGAAGAAACTAGTGAAGGACTAACTTACAGGATACTGGGCGACGAATGGGTGACTCGCGCATTCGACATCCAGGATCATGGAAGTCTTGTTGCACTTGCTGGTGGCCTTGACCTTGAAAATGCAGAGCAGACGAGCGATTTCAGGGTTTATGTGCTGGTTCAAGATAACGCTGGAAAACCGAAATCAAGGAAAACTTATGTAACGATTAATGTAGAGGTGGGTTCAAAGATAAGATCAACCTTGTTCTCGTTCCTGGGTTTCTCGTCATCAGTGTCTGCCGACGCTCCTGAAAAGGCACTCACAGTCGTATGCAAGCTTAAAGAGCCTGATCTATCGGCTTTAGGCTTTGATTTTGTGGTGATGACATAGGGCTGTACTTTTACTAATTTTACATCATTATAAACACTAACTGTATGTTCTTATCGAAAATCAAAACTTTTACAAATTATTTATGTAAAGACAATATGAGAATCAGCAATGCCTCGTAATGCCATGGCAAGTATTTTCACACTCGAGGCGCCGATGAATGGTTTTAATTCTCGTTCGTTGTTTTTTTTACTCGAGTGTCAATATCTAGTTCTCGAATCTAAATCGACCAATATGTTAACCTCAGTATGATGAGCAAATAACGCCATCAAGTAATTATCATCTACTAATAACATACATGTATAAACTGGAATGTCCTCTTGGATATTGTTTCCACCAAAAATACCCCGATAGGACTGTCCTTTTAGGTTCTTGGTTGAGGATTTGTGATTGGCAAACTAAAGATTAAGAGATTAGTAAGATTAGTACCTCATTGAATGGTTTTAGACCTTCGAGAGGAAATCCCCAAACGAATTCTACCATTATTATATTATGTACCTCATATTAATTTAAATTCCACGGATCCACATTCCAAATTGGTGAATTTGGTTTCATGAAAGGTTGGTTAAACATCTTATTTACCTTAAACAATTAACTATGTAGATTATTACTGAACACTCTTTACAGACCATTCCCGCAAACGAGTTTCCACCGGTATGGCAGTCGAACCTGGCAAATACCCAGAAGGAGTTCGAGCCTCTATCTGTCCTCGACAAGTCACCTGTAGGAACTAAGGTGGCTTACCTGACAGCGTTTGATAAGGATAAGGGGGATAAGCTGGTCTATAGCTTCTATCCTGTCACGAAAGGTAAAGTTTCACATTTGGCCATTTTGACAAAAACAAAAAATCTTAAAGACAGCTTATACATTCCCAAAATTATTTTCTATATTCCTTATATGTAATATCTTAATATATCATTCAAACGTCTTGTACAATTACAGGACGCCCCAAATTAACATAACATGAATCAGATTCGATACATAACAATCTCAGAAAAAACTGCTCGAACCTAACATTCGCAACTAGCTGTGTGTAAAATACGAACTGATTTTAATGTGTATGTATCTATTTTGATTTATACGATATGTAACAGACCAAAGCAATCTCTAAAAGGTCGAAATAAATTGCCAAATTTAATGATTTAATGAATGTTATAGATGGCTACGTTGATGGTTCCAAACTGTTTCAAATGGACACGACAAACGGAGGTTTGTCAGTACAGGAACCCCTTAAGGGTATGACAAGTGTCGCTATCGGTGTACAAGTGACGGATGGAAACCACACCATTCAAGCATCAATAGTGATCACTGCCGTCAATAATAGCAAGGGAAGTAACCCCATTCCACGTCTTGCAGCCCCGCCAATCTCTACCGGAAGTCACTCTTCGGCTGTCAACCACCCAGCAGTATCAGTCGGAAATGGACATCCTGACCAATCAACAATTGGTTTTGACAAAAGATTTTACTACATACAAACTCCAACCACCCAAGATCATGGGAAAATTCTTCTAAATTTCTCGGTTTATGGAGTATTAAAGCGTCATGTTGTCTTGGTTGACATGTCAGCAGCGTCTTTCTTTAGTGTCAGGAAATCAAATATTTGGCATTTAGTCTTCACTCCACGCAGTCCGCGGAATCTGCCTACAATAGTCCCTCTACATATCAAAGACCGGCTTACGAAGAAGGTAGCAGCGGAATCTTTCGTTGTTTTGAAGGCAAGGGATTGTCCAACAGCAACTCACCTACCTAAGGAAGAAAACATAGAAAGTCCGAAGGCTGAGAGTTTAAAACCGAACGTTGCTAAGACGAACAAAGACACATTAAGCCATACATCGCAAGGTTCTGCAGACGTTCATCATCATTATCCAAGTTATTACCGGAATCAAACGAAAGGTAATGTTGAAATGTTCACTTATATATAATTTACAAAGCTGGAGGCCCTATATTGTTCACCCTGCTACATCAGTGTTGTATCCGCAAACTGTCTGAATTACCCTGTTATCCACAAAGGTTCGAATCGCTGATTTGACCAAAATTCCCCATCCGATTCATTCATAAAAATATGTCTTTCACGGACATTGCCGAAGTTTTCCAACCTTCGGCCAAGAAGGCGTTCAAAGAGAGGCATGGTGCTAATGCGAGCGTCAGTGGTCAAAAGTGAGACGAAGTAAGAGCAAGAGGTTCACAGAGTTGAAAGAATGATATTCGATTTCATTACAGATATTTCTGAGAACCGCACGTCAAAATAGTTCGGGTGTCCGGTTTTCGATCATGCTTTAGCGACTCAGGTTTCCTCTCTTGTCTTTTATATATGACAGCTCTAGAATAGTTTTCAAATCTTTATCGTTTCATCGATTTCGCTAAATTGCGTTTGTAAAGATATAATTCGATACATCGATGTTTATTTGTATATTGCCAATTGGCACTAGCGCAAGTCACACCTACAGGTTTGCTCAAGTAGTGAATCATTTCTCCACGCTACCCACAAGATCCGATCTCTTCTTTTTCTGTTCACAGGGTGTGGTGTAACCATCTCCTCGACCGCTAAGACGTTAATAATTGTCTCTGCTAGCGAGGCTGTTCTATTGGTAGGAGGAATAGCCTATGCCTTATATGTCAGACTCCTGAGGTGAGTGTGTTAGGGTAAAATAGAAAACAAATTTTGTATGATATATTTCACTTCTTCTTCAAATAAGATACGTCTTAATGAATGAATGAATCGCGCAATAACCGCTGCTTTTACTGTTAATTGAAGACTGTTTCATTCCTTGAGACCCTTACAGCTCTGGATTAAGATTATTTTAGTCTTTGTTTCTTTTATTCCGAGATAAATGCCAGGTTGGTTGGGTTGCTTGGAAGAAATATATTAACACAAAAAAACTTCTTCATAGTTCAAGTAATAAATAGATAAAAAACAAAAGTCTGGAAATGATTGAATCCCCGACCGGTTTCACACTATTCAGTGATCATCATTGGGTCTTTATGACGTTGTCATGCTATAGCATAAGTATATATAGCATGGCAACGTCATAAAGACCCCATTATGATCACTGAATTGTGTATATAGATAGATAGATAGATAGATAGATAGATAGATAGATAAAAAAACAAAAGTCTGGAAATGATTGAATCCCCGACCGGTTTCACACAATTCAGTGATCAGAATGGGATCTTTATGACGTTGCCATGCTATTTATATACTTATGCTATAGCATGACAACGTCATAAAGACCCAATGATGATCACTATATATAGGTAAAAACGTGAAAGGTCATATATACACACACTCTTCAGGCCATGTACACGGATAATGCTATGTATATTATTAAATTGTATTACAGTCTATATGTAACTTTAAATTTTCAGTGCGAAACACAGAGCTTCAGTTGCGCCAAAAGGAAAGAAAAAACTTGGATGTGTTGATGGTGAGAGCAGAAAGGAAATCGTCAAATCAATAAGAGATGCAAAGAAAATGCTGGAATAGAAGGTTCTTTTAACAGTAACGAAGGGAATGTGTTACCATAATAAATAAAACATAATAGATGGAAATAAATTACAAAAACATATAGAGATAGAGTTCAGGACGGTAGAACTGTACTCACTCGAGGCTACAAAGTATTATGGGAAGTTTTACAAGAGTTTAACAAATATACACATGTGAACATACAAAGATAAGATATATGTGCATGATTTTGTGCTGATGTGTTCATCAACTTAGCAGATGATGGCTTGCTTTGAAATAGGCTAGCCATCTGATACTTGTGAACTTTTGTGGGATGATTTTTTGTGATATCGTTTAAGTTTTGACAATGAAATAGGTCATGGTAATTTTGAATCTTATCCTGTGATCAGTCTTGTCCAGTAACAGATCATTCTCTTTCCACAGAGGTAGCTCGTTAATAATTCATATACGACCTCTGTTCTAAAACGAGCTCTTCTCGAGGTTCCGGCAGTTTCCATTGGCAGCTAAATATTGCGACTTAAACTACCTTGCAATGTTTCAGGCATTGAAATAACCGGAATCATGAATTGCATATTTTAGGTTACACAGGGGTATGCAAAGATGCTGTTACTCAACCAGGCGATCTGCTGTGTAATGAAGACTTAGAGGGCAAAATGTATATTTGAATAAAGTATACGGAAATATCGGAGGCGTTTTGAAGGATTACTTTTGAAACGCCGTCGCAGATTGCACAACTTATTTTGATTGCATCCAATCAGATTTCTTTATTTCCACACCGGTAAACGCATGAATTAGAGGAATGACAGAGGTTGTATAGGAATATGTGACGGAGCTACCTCTGTTGGGAAAGAATGGTAAAATATAGTTTAAATGTGAATATCAACAGAGAGTCGTCTTCAACCAGTTTCTGCATAAATCATATTAATTTATTAAAGGTATACTTCTTATGATCCATTTTGCATATATGATAGAAAAGAGAATTTGGAGCACTTACAAATTTTGTTACGTGACAAGGAAAGACTTGAGGAGTAACACTTGAGGTGTGAGATTGGTATAATAGTGGCGTTCACTCATGCCGACATGGAATAATGCCTACAGTCTTATCAAAACATCTTCATGCACAAGTGGCTTTATGTTAAACAACCTTCACCCTATTAACAAAGTGGAATGTTCCACCTACATTCAATTTTGTTAGCATAATGGGTATTCTATCGATATTCAAATCGATATTTTAATCGGCATTTGTGACATAATCAAGGAGTCTATCATCTCTATTGTCTATCATCGTGTCTATCAACATGTTTTTATCACAATATTTCTACAATATATAACTTGGGGTTGATGAAATAGAAAGATGTTAGATATTGGTCAGATCATTGTTAAGATATTTTCATTTTAAAGTGACACAGTGCATGTTTCAAATTTTGTATGTTGTTTAAGTAATAACCAATAAACCATATGTCCTGCGTTAATTTCAAATCATGTCGAAATAATACCATTTTCATCTCCTCAATACCAACATTATGAAATTTACTTGTTTTCAATGATAATCGACAAACGGCAATATTGATGTTACAAGGTTGAAATTATACGTCCCATTTGCTTGTATAATACTTAAGTGATATGCTATAACCATATATGTGATAACCATACCATATTTGCTGTTGATAAGTTTCCGAAATTACATATGAGTCATTGGCGCGCGCCATTGTCCGGTTTTCACCTTCAAAATACACAACTCTTGGCTGTTTATTCTCGCTATATTGAACTGATTGGCATTAAAATTGTAATTTTCAAATATAACCAGTCGTTCTGGAATTAATAACACCATTTTTAAATTTGAAATATGTGACCCCGACAACATACTCTGTGCCCCTTCAAACTGAACCGAACAACTTATATTTCTACGCTTTTGTGCATTTCCTTAAAAACCTTGACAATGAAATAATATTTTTGAAAAAAAGGAAGAGGTATATTCAAAAATTAAATATTATTGTAAATAATTATTTATTTTTTGCTTTTCAAAAGGCAAAAGAAGGAAAACATTTTTTGTATAAAAATAATTGGAATATGCAACTGTATTGTTTCATATTTGTGTGATTCACTGGGTAAAAATGTGCCTTAACGATCAGTACTAACTATATGTTTTATATGTTTTGTGCTGGAAGAGCAAATAAAGTAGAGGATGTATACATTTCTCAGGGTTGAATATTTTGTTCTTCTCTTAATTATTGCCAATGTTGTTTATCTACGTCGAATATATGCTAATAATAACGTATATAGAATATGTAGAAATGTACTGTTTACTTGTTTTAAGCTTAGAATACATGTTGTCAAAGGATTTATAAAGCTTTGAACTGATTATTGTTGCATTTAATCATTTGTTCATGTGTAATATATATCTAGCTATACATCCGCGTTCAGGACTTGCCGTCTACTAAAATATCTGTATCACTAGTAATTAATCACATACTCGTCTATATTTAAGTGCAATCATCATGTAATCTAAGTCTTAAATTCACTATGAAACGGCGTAAAAGAAACCGATTTTTATTCATAATAGAATTCACTTTTGCATAGAACAATCTTTGTTTTTATCTTATTAAAACGCATCAGCTCGTTGAAGAGGCAAGGGTTTGAAATTTCTATAACTCTAATTTTCAATAATTTTCAGTAAAATTTCAAATAAATGCTCAAAAGCATCACGCATGGAACATGTATAATGATAATATTGATTATTACTTTACTTGTGATTAAAGTTTTCTATATTTTATGTCTATATGAATATTTTTATTCCAAAGTAAAGGAGGATAGTGTGAAAATTGGATGATTCATAATGCGAAAGAACCTAAACTTGTACCACTGACCTTACTAGCATACATCTATGATAGGTTTAAGAATGATTATTTCATATTTGGATAAACGGAGTTTTCTTTGACGTCCGAACGAATAATAATTACATGACGTTCTCACCAGAATACACCAGTAGTTGAAAACACTTTCTGGATGCAGCTGTACACTTACTTTTACCTTTGAACGAAATGTTTCACTTAATGTCATCGTTGATTAGCTTAGTAACATGCCAGAGTTACATGAGGAGTACATAACCACCACTTTACTCGAGAGCTATATCAACTGACCGGATACCAGTGTTCTGTCCTGTTTCAGTCTGTGTGAAAAAGTAATCATTTCACAAGCGACAGGGAAAGCCCAATGTACCCACAAGACCACAAAAACATCCAAAAAATGACTAATCGAGGACAATAACCAAAGATGATGTTATCACAAACCTTGAAAAATCAACCCTAACAGCAGAATTTGTAGGTAACGTGCAAAGTTTTGCAAATGGCCCTATCAGTGAAGATTCGAAATCGTGTACAGAAAATATCGATGGGAATAAAGAATTTACTTCTGGACAAAATATCGAGGGTGAAACTGATATTACCAAGAATAATCAAGAACCTTTTCCTTCAATTGTGAAGGAAATTGAAAACCTTGAAGATACCAAGAGGCATTCTGAAAATGATGATAATGAAGAGAAATGTTTGACGTTAAAGTTTGAAAACAGAAAAGCTGAAACAGTGAAATGCGTGGAGACTGATTTGGAGCAAAATCAGATATCACTGTGCAAAGAAGTAATGATACTGATCAAACATTTTCAAAAGGCATAGAGATCATGGACAACACCCCTCGCCTTGGTAGTAACAAAATATAAGAACCAAAAGATTATTTTCAGTTTCAGCCTGCAAATGAAGATACAGGAAGAAAACATAGGTTTGAAACTGCAGCGAGAGTTGCTGAAGAGAATAACTCCAAAACACCCGAAAGCAGGGGAAGTGATGCTCTACATGAAGATACATAAGATCGCAATGTACGTTTTACAAATGGTTACGTATATGCAGAAAATCACCAACACTGTTCCAAAAATTCGGAAAATGGATATGAATATAATGGTATCGAAGGTGACCATCACTTTACTTCAGAAAGTATTTATCAAGAACCTCAGAAAGCAGATGGTCTTGTCGTTGAATTGTTGGACGTATCTATGGACATCCTCAAGCATGTACCCAGATTCAATACTGCACGAATGGTATATTTCAGAACCTTCCAGTCAAGAACCTGAAAATGGTCTTCAAATTGAATATTTAGAAGAATCTAGTGCTTTCGTTGGAAACCCTCAAGCATTTACCCAATATGACGGTTACCATGAGAACAAAGATCATGATAATGGTCTCGAAAGCGGATGTTCCTCACTGCTTTCAATGCTACACTCATGTCACATGGTAACATAAAATTAACGTATGAAATTAGACATGTTACACTAAATTAAATCTTATGTTAATTCAATAGTTTGAAATTTGAATTATCATTAGTTTAGCGTCCATTGCTTTTGTCTCAAATAACTGTTATTCACAATCAGTACTCTACACGAGGTCGTACATTTCCAAACACTACCTAAATAGGAGTATACCTTTTATACCGACAATCCCCTGATATCATTTAAAGTATTTACCTACATTACGTTTCAGTGGCTAAAAACAGATGTTATTAAAAGCTATTCGTAAACGCCATTGGCGTTGAGAGGCCACTGCAGTGAATAGTATGAGGAGATTGAAGGATATCATAACCGGTTGGGGTTCATGAACGTTTTTGTTTGACATTATGGTGTGCCAGAACAATGGATGTATTTTCTACTAACAGATGATATTACTATTTTGTATCGTAAGTTTATACTGTTTGTCGAGGATGAATCAATTACACAGGCCATTTTATGAAAACTATGTTTAAACATTAATAAATCTGATCTAATATAATCAGTTGAAGGGGCACAGAGTATGTTGTTTGGGTCAAATGTTAATAAACTTCATAAATGATATAAATTGATCGAGAAGAAATAGTTGTTTCTGAAAATTGAGATCTTAATAGTCCAGAGGGTGCAGTCATTTGTGATCGAAAACCGGACAGTGGCGCGCGCCAATGTCTCAAAAGTAATTTTGGTAACGTATCAACAGCAAATATGGTATGTTTGTATTGAACATATCACTTAAGTAGTATACAAGCAAATGGGACATAGAATTTCGACATTCTATAACATTGATGTGGCTTTTTCCGATTATCATTGAAAACAAGAAAATAGCATAATGTGGGAAGTTTTTTAGATAAAGATGCAAGTTTGGAGAGGCAATATGAACTTAACTCAGGACATAAGGTATTTTTAGTCTTATCTATGCTACATGAAAAATAATAAACCATACTCCCAGTCCCTTTAATGAAGAGTACAACTGCTATCCTTGAATAACGACCAACGGTGTGACACAAAATACTTATTCATAGCTTGTCCAATGTCCAGTACACCATGAGTGACAAGAATACGTGATGAGCAAAAGTCTTTATAATCTGTTTCATTTCATAAAATTACGTGTACACGTTACATGAGGAAACCCAACACACCTAGTGGAACAATTAACAAACAATTGTGCAAATCACATTTAAAATACTCTCGTTTGCAGTCTGCATTAAAAAGTTCCCGTTTGTTGAATGTTTAAAGACCTGAAATATGATATAACTGCACACAATAATTACCGCAAATATCCATACGAAGTCACGACAGGTCGTAATGAAAGCGAAGAGGTTTTTCAGCCAAACGTAAGGTGAGTTTTCTAATGTCATAATAAACACCTGTGAAAATGTATATTTTACAACCAGGTGTTACTTTCTCAGTTAATTTATCCTAATAATGACGCTACTCTTTTGAGTAAACAACTGATTCTATTCGGGAATCCACTACGTATGGACTATTCGACTAATGAGGGGGTCGAGTTTTGAAGACTTCATATTCGGGCAAAGCTGAGGAAAACTAAGTAAATTTCAATCCTAGTTGTTCATCTACAGACAAATTCTTTGTTACATTTAATTCGATAAAGGTGTGAGAAAATAGAAAAAATAATTTGATAATTTGAAATCAGCAAGATAACAATAACGGGTTTGAAGAAGGCGTCAAAATAACAAGTGGATCTGCATATTTTTCGATCACATTCTCAGCAAAAAGACGTACTAATTATTCTTTACTGAAATAATAAGAATGGACAAAACTAGACAAAATTTTAAAGATTCGATCAAAGAAAGGAAACTCAGATTATACTAAAAAAGAGTTCTTATTGTCAATAATTGTTACAGTGAAGGACAGAACCTGCTTGATCTTTTTCATCCATGTTCAAATATACTTCTTATTTATTAGAGTAAACCTTTGTGAACAGTCGCTGTTTAGATACACGAAACATAATGTTTGTACTGCTATTTTATCACTGAATACAAGTTGATTAAAAACATTATCTGCAAAGACAAACGTCATGTAATCGTATCTATTTCAAGTAATAGTATTTGCGTATTAATCTAGTTACAGAATTTATAGAAGTATAAGCGTTTTCTCAAGGTTTTCGATAAACTGTACAATTGTGATATAAAACGTTCCTGATGTTAGAGTTACAATGTTCAAACTTTAAGGTTTGAAGGATTGAAATACTTAACTTACGTACATAAAAATATTTCATATCCAAAAATCATACAACCATCATTTTCTCTGGAAATTTTACAAACGAAAAATTTCATGAACATTTTTCCAAATTACATATAAATCAACCAACAGAACCAGACTTAAAAACACATTGATTAAACGAGGACTTTATTGATATAATAGTTCGTCAAATATTTGCAAACGTGATAGTCTCGGTCAGCCGTTCACCAGCTGTAAATTGTTTGCAAAGAATGTACGTATATAAGTGTCTTGGTAGGTGAACAAATACTGTAGCTACTGCAAGCCCCGCTGCTCTCTACATCTTGCTTTCTCTGAAGTTTCTGCATCTCTGGAGGTTCTGACCATGACGAAGATGCTGTTCCTAGCTGTTCTTGCAGTGCTGCCATTGGCCTACACCAACCCCGTCCCTGCCCTTCTGAAGATAGGGGCTTTTAACATACAGGTGTTCGGGCCAACCAAAGCTAGCAAGGACGATATCATGGGCTATATTTCACAGGTATGACTTTTGCAAGAAAGTACCATCATCATTCCAGGAGTCGTCGCATCAACTTTTACACTTAGGTTAAAGAGCCACTCCGTGATTTTCATAACACATTATTTACCTTTGATGAGAACCTAAATGTCATATGTGGTGATATAAAATCAAAACATTTCATGTCCAAGATATATATATGTGATAAATACTGGTTTTCCATGAAAATCTTAAAACAGTCTTATAAATTCACAGAGGTGTAGATATCACGTCCAATATACATGTATACTAGTTATTCAACCTAACAAACACTATCAACTCCTAACTGCCCTCCTGGCTGATAAGTCTCCAAAATTACTTTTGACTATTTGACGCGCGCCACTGTCCGGTTTTCGATCATAATTGCTACGTTCTACCTTCATATTGTCACTGTAAAAAAAAATAAGCTTTTAAATATATATTTTTGGTAACAGTCGATACTTCGCCATCAAATGACACCATTGATAAAGTTTGGCATATATGACTCCAACAACTCACGGAGGGGCTCTATAACATAGGGCCATTTCTTAACGTGCGAAGGCTACCTTCGTGGTTACCTAACTGTTTTGTGCGACGGATTCGAGGAGCCTTCAAAGAACAGCAGACTTGGTGAAAAATTTGAAAAGATGCTAGAGGAACTTTTAAAAGTCGTTTTCTTTTGCAATTCACGGATATTGTTTTGTGAAAGCTATGATTAAGATAACGGCTGTGTCTTCAATTATTTGGACCATTAATGCCAGTTATGAAATCTTCGTTGGAAATATTCCTTGGTAATTTTGTAAGAATATAATTTTTATCAAACTTACCATCCTCAACTTTCCTTGTTTGGGGTTATATAATCCAATAAGGAAACCTTCGTGGGTTACAATATGACCATTATGAAGACTTTATTCTTTGACATGCACGTGTTTTGGGCAAACAAATTGTCAAAGACACCATTTCTGGTGACAGTCGATATATTACTTTAAATCGAAATTGTCCGATAAGGGCGTTCAACTCACAGATGAACCCCAAAAATCAGGAAATCATCAGTGACCGGTTTTACATTTTAACATATGGCATTCATCACGAAAGTGGCATTCAACGGGTAGGTGTTTGGACAGACCAAAACTAAAACGCACTTATGTATAATACTGTGACCTTGAACATATTTTGAAAGATCGCTTCCTTTTCACTGCAGAGCTATGAAACGGAAAGGTGTTAAGACAAAAAAGGCCAGTCACAGTTGCTTATCACAAGGAATAAAGTTTGTAAGATCATAGCATTTCTGGTTTTGGTCCATTTGATGAATAAGAAGACGATACTTTGGGTTCCCTTTCGCAGGTTATATTTAACAAATATTTCGTCAAAAATAATGCTTGATAGGTTGAAATCACAGGTATGTCCTTACCTTATTGTCCTAATATGTCCATGTCAGCCCCTTACCTCTCCAATCTCATTCACACCAAAGGTAACATATTCTTCGTTAATGGATGCACGAGAGATGCATTTAGATTCGACCTTACTGTTTGTTGAAGCAATGACTCTTGTACTTCACTTCTGCGATAAAGGCGGCGATGTACGAGAGATTGGTTCGACCTGATTTTAATTAGATTGAATACTCTCTTACAGATCGTGTCCCAATACGATATTATCCTGATCCAGGAGATCAGGGACAAAAGCGGAGGATGTATGAAAACCCTGCTGGATCGTATTAACAAGTAAGCAACCTGGATGTGGTTTAGTGGTGGGTAAACAAGTGACAAAGATGTCGGGGTTACAGTTAATAAGGACACAATTTAAAACGGTAAATCAGGAAAGGTTTTGTTATATAAGAAAAGTGACAAATTGGCTTTAGGGGGGGGGGGGGGGGGGGGGGGGGGAGTACAATGAATAAGAAAAAACACAGGAAAATAGGTAAAGTGAGGTAATTTGGAAAATTAAATAAGCCCTTAAAGCTTTCGCAAGATGGACTAATTGTAAGATTTCAGCAAATGTGGAGCTAAAGTTGTGAAGCTAAAATTTAAATTATGGAAATATGGGAAAACTAAGTCGGACTTCTGGTAAAATATTGATAAGTGGACGTCGTTCAGGGGGAATTGTTATGTTTTTTAAGTATTCTTGTTCTCTCTTTGCAGAGATTCAGAGGAGTTCGACTTTGTAGTGAGTGAACGTTTAGGTCGGACTTCGTCAAAAGAGCAGTACGCCTACTATTACAGGTAAGAATGATTTCATCTAAACATTTTCAATCATTTATACATCTTCATCAGCTTTCTTAAGAGAAACTTGCTGTAAAAGGAATTGTCGAAGCTTTGTTACCCAAATGTCACAAGTTATAGATTAAAGCATATTTTGAAATGCCAATCAAGAGTCGGTTACTATCGGTTACTATCAAATCATTGGTTTATAACAAGTTTTCTTAAACAAAGCTCGATATTGTAATGAAAAAATATGTATTTGATATCGCTTTTTTTAATCATTTTTTTTGTCTTATCTAATATCAAGACCTACTTAATCATCTGAAAATCTGAAAAGGGGTTTCATATTTGTGAATCAAAGTATTAATATTGTTAACAACAGTAATTGTGAGATACAGTTTGAAGTATGAAACTACCTTTGTGTTTTGCAACAAATATCCTGTTAATAATGTTAATGATCATTTAGGGAGATTTCGAGATTTTGGGCCAAGCCTTTCTATTGATAAAAAAGTGCATTTCATATCAGGAGAAATGCTCATCAGTCACATTTCTAAATTACATTATGCATATGAGAGGGGCTAGCAATCTTCACAGAGAACCTTAATTAACTTACGGCAATACATCACTAGAGTACTTTATAAAGCTGTGAAAAAAGTGTCACTACAGTAAACAAGGCAATTGTTCTTTTCACGTTTACCTTGACATCACTTACCAGTAAAATTTCATTCAGCAAACATTGGCAATGACTGAAGTAGGTTTTTTTCAGGTCTGGTAACTTTATAAATATTTGTTTTCACTACAAGTGTTTGCTAAATATCAATATCACTAATTTTATTCATTTAGAGAAAAATTAACTCCATGATATCATATATATATATATATATATATATATAAATCATAATGTATATATATATTAATTTTTTCAATGTACATTTCGGTTCTTCCATTGCGACATGTTTCTAATTTGTTAAATTTTATTTTATTTTTTAACTGGTTTATAATTTGCTTCGTTTGTATCTTGTCTTTCTATTGGTTTTTTTTACTTGTATTTCAGTAAATTTCATCTCACTATATTTTCCTTCATTTTGTTTATTTCATTATTTTCTTTCCTGTTTCCTTGTTTATCCTTTTTCTCTTCTTCGTAACAAAATGTGTTTGTTTAATCTATTGCTGTTTGTAAAGAACTTTTAATTTACTTCGTAATTTCTTCCCAAATGTTGTGAAAAAGAAAGGACAAAGTATCGATCAATGCCACACACCAGTTTAACGACACCGATGACGTATTCGAGAGGGAGCCCTTCAGTGTGCTGATAGATGTGGACGGGACGGGTATAGTATCACATCTTGAATTGAAGATATAAAGACATAAAATCATGACATAACCGCTGTGTAAATAAATCTGGTCAGATACTCAGGTCTTCAAATTAAAACGGCGTAACCTTTGTGAATCGTTGTCTCTTTTATGACGACGATGAGCCATTCCGTGATTTAGTTTTCATACATCCTGAAATGATATGCATATGTTTAAAGTTAACATTAATGAGAATATCACTCCTATTTCTCTATTGGTGTAACGATTCTTTAAAACATTAATTTTGTATCAGAATATGTTTATCGTGACTATATATCGATGTATCGAACAGAAAATATGTTCTGTTTCAGATATTTTATCTGCAATTTCACAGTCTCTCAGACTTATGATTTCCCTTCATGCTATGTATGCTTTGTAGCGAAGAAGTACTTTCTTATGTCCTATATTTTCTTCTTTCAAGAACTGTAGAGTTTTGATACATACTGTATTACAACCATGGTATCACGATAATTGTCCCGCAGGTTCGTTTGTAAAAACTTGAAAAATATGACAATAACAATTTTCAATACGAAAAGAACATTATCCATGTATATGTACGTCATCGTATGTTATAGCCGAAATCGTACCTGCAGTTGACATGACTACTAGTGTTGTTATTGAAGTGAGCGTTGTTACACTCAGTCTGCAAAGAGGAGCATAAGAGGTACAAGAACATACATAAATTCTTTACAATCGGTTCCTTGGATAGATTTGTATTTAGAGGTTAAGAGTATTATCTCTTTTAAAAGTATCACAGTATTATAAACTATCTTCGCTTTCCTGTACTTCAGTCTGTCGTAAGAAAAGATTCAAAAATCGCTACTTGATACCTTTCTTGTGACACTTACGTCCGTGTATATATCAGTCTGACCTCTCTGTGTCTGCAGGTGGTACTGTGCAGATGGCCCTCACGGGAGTCCACATCAAACCAAGCGATGCCCTGAACGAGATCACGCATATGGAAGATGTCTACCTTGATGCTAAATCCTTTTTTAAAACGGATGTAAATTCAATGTTCCAATTGATGTTGAAAGTTTTTTTTACATTGGGCTTTCATAATTCCTCCTTAAATCGCTTGATTTTAGCAAATGATATTCTCAAATGTAACATTCTTCGTCATTTCATTACCATATATCTCAAAATAATTGAATATGTTTGAAAATTGACCAAATCTTACAAAAAATTCCCCACTTCCAGTTATTCAGCTAGTATGAGTTAATTGAAAAATGGAGATGTAACCTCAAATGTCATATCATTCTTGTCCATGTCCGTAGCAAATCTCAAATTATGTACTTCATATCTATATATCTATATACATGTGTGTGTGTGTGTGTGGGTGTGTGTGTGTATATATATATATTTTATATATAATTTCCCTGGTAATCAATTTAACAGATAGGTAGACTGCGTACAATGTCGATGAAGTGCCATGCCAAGTAACACAACACAGAATATGGTCATGTCATGTCATGTGACTCCGGGCCCTTGGTATAAGAGGCCATCACGCTAACCACTAAAGCACTGCCTCCATAGTCACCTAAGGAAATACTAGTTACCAAAATTTACACCCTATGCTGTTTATTGTCTTGAGATTTTAATTTTTCGAGATTGACATTTTGGTGGACTCTTTCAGAACATGCTGATCATGGGCGACATGAACGCCGACTGCAGTTACCTGACTCAGTCAGAGATTAGGAAGACCAAGCTGTTCACCGACTCGAAATATCTCTCAGTTATCCTTGATGACGACGACAGCACCACTTCCGCCACTGACTGTGCTTATGACAGGTGCGTTATCTCCCCCTTTAATGCAAGTATTGACACAAGGTGTCGCTTGTAACGACAAAGGGTAGTTCGACCCGCAAGTTAATATGAACGATGGCGTCAAACTGTGTTAACACTCGTGTGTAGTATCTCTTTAATGACAACTGTTCCACAACCGACTGGTACATTTGTACAAGACAAGTACAGAGATAAAATCAGCTTTTATATTAATGTTGAAAAACATAAAAAATCAGTTATTTGAGCATCTATCAGCTCGAGGCTTCTACTTACAGCTAATAATTGATAACCTGTTCCCTAACTAACAAGAGCAAAACATCCATAGGACCGATTTGTCTTTAGAATTGACAGACGGTAAGAGTCTCATATGTCGAGGCCACCGACAAAACCAACATATAAAATATTGTCTCAAACATGTCAAGGGCAACTACTTAAAACCCTTCGAGATCAATCACAACAACCAAACCATGCTAGTACAGATAAAATGTTGCAAAGTATGGCACAGCTTTTGAGTCGAAGAAGAAAATTTGGAGTATCTCTGCACACTGTTTGGATCAACAAACTAAAAGGTATACCCCTGCAAGTGGCAGATGCCATCTGTCGTGGATCTCTCCGGTTGTATTTTGTAAGCTCAGTCACACTTACTAGTCCTGTTAATGAAGATGTAGTAATTCCTTGTTATATTCCATAATTGTCCATCACAATTCGTGCATATATCAAGTTGAATAATAGCCATGTATCCTCGCGCCAAACATATCAGGTCTCAATGATAGATGCTTTTCACAGTTACACACACAATTCTCGAACGACACAATTGAAATAAATCAGTTTCATGCCACCACAAAAAGGATAACTGTTAATTTGTAACCATTCCTTCGATAGATAATTATCTTTATTCTTTACCCTTTTAAATATTCAACATACATTTAGATTCATAAGTTTTGTATTTTAACGTTTTCAACATATGAATATGATTGATTTCAGAATCGTGGTGTCTGGACAAGAACTACAAGACCGTGTGTTCGCTTATGGAATCGAACACTTTGAGAATGAGTTTGGCCTTAACGAGACACAGGTATAATATCAATAATGTATACAAGAGGATATATACGATTTATATAAAACCCTTAACTGCATATTATGATATGTTTATGTTCCAGTGTTTCCTCATGAATCCATGTATTCACTATTCTTTCAATCCTTTCATTAACCCTTTCTCATCAGTATCAGCTTTTTTTAAGCGGGTTTTTTTCCAAAGACTTCCTACTTTTCATTGTCCGAGTCACCAAGTTTTCATCACCTTTCAATCATACCTTATTTACATCATCGTCATTTACTCCTTGACCGTTCTTTCCTTGTCATATCCTTCGCACGATATGTTATTACCTGTGTTGAAAGGGGCACAAAATTATGGTTGTTGGAGTCATTTATGTCAAACTTCATCAATTTTGTTATTTTATCGACAAGTATTGGTTGTTTCTGAAAATTAACATCTCAATGCTTATAAGTTAGCATAGTGACAATAAACAGGGAAAAAGTCGAGATTTATTATAAAAAAACGGACACTGGCGCGCGTCATTTGACGTAATTTTGGAAACTTATTCATAACTGTATCAACAGGAAATATAGGTTGGTAATGTTTAGTAGATCATGTAACCAATAGACATGCAAATGGAATGCAGAATCTTGACTTCTAAACATTATATGGCCGTTTTCAATTTACAATCGAAAACAAGAAAATGTCATAATTTTGGCATTTAAGGGATAACAATGCAAATTTAGATGGGCGATTTGAACCTTACTCAGGTCAAATGATAATTTGGCTCTTTTTAAGCAACATGCAAAATTCATCAAACATACTCTGTGTCACTTTAAAGTCGTTTTGTGATTTGTGATCGAAAAAACAGACAATGGCGCGCGCCAATGACAATGACGTTATTTTGGAAACCAATTTCCAGCAGATACGACGCCAAATATTGGTTGGTAGTGTTAAGTAAGTCATTTAAATAATATACATGTAAACTTGAAGCTGAATTTTGACTCCCTTATTTTCCTATGGCTTTTCTTCATTTATCATTGTAAACAAGAAAATGTCATAATTTGTTCATTTACGACACAAAGAGGAACTTGAGAGTGGCGATTTGAACTTAACACAGGACATATGATATTTTGACTTTCATTTAAGTCAGATAAAATCATAAAACATACTCTTTGTCCCTTTAATTTAACACCATCGATCATTGATTCACTAGATCATTTAATACCAACTCATCTTCGTAAGCCTTTACCCAGAGGCGGATACCGAATTTTCACTTTTGGTGTCATTAGTGCAACTTTTGAAGAGATCACTCCCGATCAAAGAATGTATGTCGACATTTCCATGCCCTTTAATGTCCCTGTATATTTTTACCGTGTATGAGAATTACCTCACTCAACATTTACTATGTTTGGAACTCTCTTCCCCGCACCAACCCCTCCTCTCTAGATTCGCCAATTCCTCTATCTATATCAACAAAATCCACATTAAAACACATGTTTGCTCTTTCGTCGTTTTTTCATATTACCGTGTTCTGATTTATTCTCCTTCATTGCCATGTATTCATTCTCCTTTACATTTCACTTTAGATAACGTTTATCATAACATATAAATTTCCCTCCTTATTTTCATAGCTTGATTTAAGCATTTTAGCATTTCCAAGTTGTAAGTTCACACGAATTCATAAATATCACTTTTTTATATCCAAATCGTAATATGATATTTTCCTCATTCATTATTCTTTTATTCTATATTCCCACTAGATGAAGGCTGTGAGCGATCACTACCCAGTGATGATAGATCTCAACCTGGATCTCTAGACCTGCCCACGTCAGTAACGAATCTGCATCTGTCTTAGATATTCAATAAAATTGCAAAACTGTCTGTTGATTTTCTTCATTTGAGATAAATCTGTAGATAAACACAGATTTTTTGCTTCTTATTACAGTACCAACAGTGATGACTCGAATGATTTCTTCCTTACCTCTATTTCAAGTAGAGCACTGGTTTCGAAATACCTTATCTTTAATGGTTGTAATTAAAATGTTTGTATGAATCTGCGACGTTGTTGCAAATCAAACATTTGATCTCTTCCCGTAACCGTTGAGGAAACTTTAAATCCAACATCTAACTTACAAGAGAAAAGTTCACATAATGTTACATTACGAACTTGTTGTTTCGTACAGATCTAAATACGTGTGGACATTATAAACGTGTAGCATAGCAAAGTCGTGAGTAATAAAACATCTTTTATTTCATCATCATTAAAGGGAAACTCAAGTCTTTCAACTAAGGTTAATTAGAATTGACTATTGAGTTTTCATAAGTAAAATACTTGGACCATTCTTCTCTTGGTAGGTGACTAATCTTATTCTATGAACATTCATAGTTGATGCTATTGCTGAGAACAAGTTCTATGGATGGTCTACTTCTTTAAGTCAACATATACAATATATGATATTAAGAAGTTGACTTTCCATTGAATTTGTCCTCCGTGTATATTACAATAAAGAAATTGAGTAGCCATATAACGTTTCCGCCTGAACTGGCAATTGTCTGAACTGTCCTCCAGGATGGGGATACCACCTTCACCAACATCTCTTACATGTCTCTAGCCAATGAGGTTGAGTTTATTTTATCTTGGTGCCGCCATGCAAATCTGACGAATGAAGTAGTATCGCTTTGACTAAATAAAGCTGTGCAAATCCTACTCCACGGACATACATGTAAACCCTATCCCCTAGCTAGCAGGCGATGGTACCAGTAAAAGATCACCATAATTGATAAACATTTTTATGAAAACCTGATGTTCCACGGAATAATATGACCTGATTCATTGCTTTCTGAAATACCTGGCCTTAAATATGTGACTGCAAAACTGGTGGAGCGACGGAAGATATAACTTCCCACGGTCTATTTTAAAGAGATCGAAATTACTTAAGAATTTGGCTGTTCCAATGCAAAGTCCAGTATCCAAATTTGAAATAAAAGCATGTTCTTTAAAGGGACAGAGGGAGTGTGTTTGAATAACTCAAGTGATCTCATAAAAATGAAAATAAATGTTCCCAATTTATTTTGCCAAAAGAATCAGTTTTATAAAGAACATACCATGAGCTGTTAAGCTGTGCGAATCCATTTCCCTATCCCAAATGATTGAAAGGTGTTCACACAAAAATGGCCGCCAGTTTGTCTTATACTTGATAATTTCCTCTACGACGATGATTCGGTTGATTATGAGCTGTTTTGACTCTTTGAAGATGATACTTTTGGCATAAATAAATATTTATTCGGGACAATTTCAATAAATATATCTCAAGTTTGAAATAACATGCTACTGTTCCTTAAAGTGCAACTCGACATTTTCAGCCTCAGCACTCAAAAATAGTTCTTTAGAAAGGCATTACTAATCAACAGACAAATGCAAGCTTACCAAATGAAAGGACGAATCACAACAATATTCACTGACAGTATTTTTCCAAAAATTGTTTACGAATGTCTTTGTAAAAGCGCCTGAAAAAATCAAATCGTGTCGTTTTCCAAACCTTGCCATATCTTCAGTCAAAATGTATGTTTCAGCTGCAAGCTTTATTACATGAATGAGCTGTTACCTCTATACATGTGTACAGTCACGAAAGATGTTATTTACAACATTTCGATGTCTTACCGCTTTTATAGCTGTATCTTAATTAGCGGTGCAGCAGTTCTAAAAGAGAAGTAAAAACTGAGAAAAGTTGTAAATATAAAGTTTTAAATCAACTTACGTTTATGGTATTATTTGTATTTGAATTTTCAAAACCCATTCTCTTTTGGGAAAAAATACTGATCCACATGACACCAGCAAACACACACTCTAATTATATTGAACAGTATGTTGATTATATTGAAACGTGATTTCGTCGGAAAAGCAATACATATTCCAAATAAAAGGGTATGACCAATATATAAAATATGAATCAATGTTATAATTGTGCGATGAATACTTTAAGTAATATTAAATTAAAGATACATACCCTTAAATAAAACAGTTAATGTTTAGGTGCATACAGCTGCATATCGAAAGTTTGTTCACTTACCACTGAATCGTTGTGCAAATATCTTTTATTAGGGTTTCGTTTTATATGTCCATACAATAATTTCAGCAAAACTGACAATGCATCAGCCACTGTCCATGTGTGAAAAAGCCATTTTTGAACTCATTTTTGGACCGTCTAATCTCTCGTGTCAAATGTCAAATAAAATGTTCCATATTGACTCTCTGAATTTAAAACCAACATACTCACATTGACTTTGTGCTAAGGAACGAACGTGACTATTTTTTGAAGAAGTTGATACCTTATGAAGGATTTTATAGAGAAAAATCAAAATTAGTGTTTTTGGAATTTTTACCCCTGGTCACTGCAATGACCTGCCAACTGTTACGGGTAATTGTGGGGTACGATAAACATTTGCCCTAAAGAAGAATGGATCTGCATATGTGTGTTGAAAATTCCATATTATACGTTTCTTTTTCGCACGCTACGATTCCTAAAAGCACCTCAAATTACATGATATTTGCACCAGTATGTGAACAAACTTTTGGTATGCAGCTGTACATGTATAGAACTTAATCACTGTGAAAGAGGCGATGCATGCAGAAAACCGTTGCAAATCAATTACTGCGTAATGGGAAGCGTGGCTTTCATGTTTGCGTATCCATTGACGACTGATGGAAACTCCAATTTACAAATTAATTTAGCTGCAGTCATATCAATCAATTATGAACACTGTCATTCTGATGTTTAACTGTGTGACTTATAGTTTATAACGTTCTCCAATGTTTATTATTAATCACGAATGACTGAGTGTTTTACAGATACATAATGGAATAAAGCAGTACCTTTAAACGTTTTCAGTTTGCTAAAACTCTCTCGTATACTGATAAACGTCCAATAGGGTTGAACAGAGGAAACCAGGAATAGTGTGTGGATTTATGTATCAGGGGATTATAACAAGAGGTTATAAATGGAAGAGGATATACAAATGTTGATCGATGTAAGTACTAGAGTTTTGTCATTGTTCGGGATTATATGTCTTGCATTGTGAAATGGTAAACGTCATATTCGAACAGATGTTGAATGTATTGCTCCTTCTGGGCAAAGCAGACATTGAAGCTTTAAAGCCGGTTAAAATTACAGTTTCTCTAATTAACATACTGAAAAGCAAGGGGAAAACAAAAAATATATTTAAAGCGATGTCAAGCATAAAATCTCCTTTCATAGGTTTTATTTGCGTCGTAGGCAAGGTTGTACAGTTACTAGACGTAGTTCGGTCATACCCTATTCCTAATTAGAATATAGCAAAACAGATAGAGGCCGGTCAGTGTACTGACAGTACATTAATACCTCTTACCCGTTTTAGTCAAATGTCACTTTGCATGTGTCCTCATCTATTACTTTCAGTCACATCAGGTGAAATTCCATGTGTCCTTCTTGACATGACGTGGTGAGGATAGGGTTTGAAAAGAGATACTGTTGTTCGGAATCTTGAAATATTGAAGGAAAGGCAATGATTATCTCAAACTGAAGATGAGAGTGTATTTTTGCGGGAGATCCTTTAGCAACCAAAGTGATAATTTTCATTATTCTTCTTATACTTTTTCAGATTTCAATAATTGGAAGTTTGACATATCAATGAGTGAGGTATCAAGTTCAGATCAACAACTTTCTTCCTCTTAACAACACGACCACTCAATTCTGAAGATTTTTGTCTTAAAGGCTGAAAATGAAAGTCTGTCTCCAAACAATCGCATCAATAATGATGTTCATCTATGAACTACCTTCAGTTGCGTGTAGACGCGAGACAGGGGAGAGCAGACTGTACGACGACATCATCTGGACCAACAATAGGTATGAACGCCCTGTCTATAACAAAAGTAAGAGCATCGATGTAGAGATTTACTTCAACATGAATAGCGTAAGCCACTTCTCCGAGTCTCAGCAGAATCTGATATGCTCTGGAGGGTTCATCATATCCTGGCAGGACGAGTTCCTCACTTGGGACCCAACTCTCTACAACGAGACGAAGGAGATCCGACCCCCAGCAGCTTACGTGTGGATGCCAGGAATAACAGCATCAAACTCCTTCCAGCAGGTGGAGCCCGTTGGTGGAGACTTTGCCCCTTTGATGATCGATTATTCTGGGATAGTTACTTGGTTGCCTGGAGATGTCTTCACTATTCCCTGTCAGGTGGACATTCAGCATTATCCCTTTGATACTCTCGTGTGTGACATAGAAATAGTACCATGGTCCTACTCAATTGAAGAGGTCTTGATTAGACCAATGAAGGATCTTGCAGATACGAGCGAGTTCACCCAAAGTGGACAATGGTCACTAATGTCTACAACAATCGTCCATAAACCGCTAGTTGCCCTTGGCAGAACTGTCTCAAGGTTGATCATAGAGCTGAACCTGAGCCGACAACCCATTAACTTTGTGTTCAGTTTCATCCTACCAGTTCTGATGCTATCCATCCTTGGCACATTCGTGTTCCTCATCCCGAGTGATTCAGGAGAGAAGATTTCCTTTGCCATCACCATCCCTCTCTCATACGGTGTCTACATGGGTTTCCTTACAAACCTTGTTCCACAGACATCCAATGGAATATCTATTTTTTTCGTCTACCTTGGGACTACCCTGTGCCTATCTGCCCTATTTGTAATCCTTAGTATTGGCAGTGTTCGGTTGAGTAACCGAAATGATGCCTGCACGCCTATTCCAGGGTGGCTCCAGCAGTTTACTAGATGGGTGGAAAACATGACTTGCTACAGGAGAACCACAGGGGTGTCCGACATGAGTCACTACAGTGGGGAGAGTGTAGAGGAAATGAACGAGCCCAAGAAACAAGTTACTTGGAAAAGAGTTAGCAGAGCCCTTGATCAGATTTACTTTGTAGTGTTCATGGTTGGAATACTCACGGCCGTATCTTGTCTGGTTATCTATGTAGGTCTGTAGCAGAATCCTCTTCCTGCTCAACATTAAATCAATGCGTTTGTGCAGTGTTGCTTGTCAGACATTTTCTGTGCCTAAGACAATTGCATTGTCCATTAAATGGGATCTAACAATCATCGACGATTTGAAAAGCAATCCATCGACTTGATTTTTTTCTAAACCTTTTGTGTCGCTAAATGTGTCAATGACATGCTTTGAAGTATTCGTTCTTGTGTTTATTTTCTTATGCTCCATCAGCGTATTTGCATCCTAAGAGCTCCTTCAAATACCTGTTTGCTTCAGGCCAAATGCCTCATAATGCCAGCTAAATAACTAGCCAATGAAACGACTCGCCTCCAGCCTTGGATGCACAAATCCATTTGATTTCCATTGAATCTTAGCTCAAAGCTCCTTTTGTTACGAAATTTCATTGGCTGAAAGTTACAAGCTAACCATGGCAAAGAAGAACGAGTTGTCAGCGATACGTGGCATGAAGGAGATCGGGGTATTGGAAGGAGCTCTGTGGACTCAAATACGCTTATTGAGTAGGATGGGGTTGTTGTTTTTTATCAATATGACAGCTTTACTTCAACACAATTGAGAATTGACATTCTCTTACCAAATATCGTTTCTGTCGGAACATTTTCTTGTAAGTACAATCACAATATCAATGTTGCTAAACAAAGCCAGTATACATCTACGCTATGGTCTCGCAATTCCAAGAAAAAAATACACTGAGATACAAGTGACATAGAGGAATACGTGGGCAATGTATTGTCATTCACATACACTTAAACCTTAAGTGGACAACGCATTAAACAACAGTGACGGAGGCGGTAACAAAAGACTCATGCCGGGAGTCATTATTAAGTAAAACCAATCAATTACTATAGAAAGGCTTTCGAAACTTTTATGTTGCTGTATCTGATGGCAACTGATAGGAATTGCAATTTACAAATTATCTTACCTGTAATCAAAATTATCGTTATTGAATACTGCCATTAAGGTACCATTAAGGTGTTTTGACACATGTCGTATTACGGATAAGCCTGATTATCAATTTGGAGTGACTAAATGACATACATATATATATATATATTGGAATACCATTCTTACTTAGAAAACGTACAGTAGTCAGGCATTTCGTCTCTCTGCGTTGCCATTTAATATATCTCAACTCCACAGATTTCAGGCTTATAGCAAAAACAATGTTTCTTGTATTTGATTTTGAACTGTTGTAAAGGATAAAGGGATTGTGGCCTCTGATATTCCTCTCGTTTGTTTACTAATACCAGAAAACATAGACGACAGAAAAGCTGATTTATGTAAGTACGACTATTCTTTCATTGTTATGTGAGGGTTGTTCAATAGTAAACGTGACTTTTAAATGTTTCGATTTATGTTTAAAGCGGTCTTCACACGTCAAATTCAAGTTTGAGGGTGTGAACGGTTCAACAACCCGTCACCAACACCAATCCCCGAGTTGTCAAACTGTTGGCGATAAATAGGATCGGTCTCTATTCTTAACAACATTGCCATCAAACTTTTGGAGTTGTCAAATACGAGTTTGTCGTGTGGAGTGTCGTCAGATTCATGTTGTTCAGAAGTAACCAATGGCATACCCCACCTGAGTCATGTGACTTTTTGACGTCATGGATATTACGTCTTTTGCGCATTGAGTTTGACAACAAGTGTTTGACGTGTGAATATGCGAGTTTGACAACTCTTATTAGAGAGAGAGATTTATTCAGTAAAGGGGCCACAGGCCCATTATACATGAGGTCATACAGTATTTTGATATACATGAGAGCATCGTGGAGCATTATCAACACATCGATGTCAACTAGTTAGTTAGTTTTGGTTGTAACAATTGACAGAAATCTATTTCTTTTTTTCATAGCAAGAAATAAGTATTTTGCGAGGCTGTTGATGGCAAGAGTATTCTTTGATGTAAATAATTGGGCTAGCTTTAATTCTGAAGGATATTTATTGAAATATTCTGGAAGAATATCATTTCTTAATTTCTTATAAAAAGGGCATTCTAAACAAAAATGGTATTCGTTTTCAATGTAAGGTATAATACAGAGCGGGCAAAGGCGATCGTCCGTTTTAAGACCTATATATCTACCGTATTCTATCATCAAATTGTGATTAGAGCAGCGAAACCTACTAAGAAAAATACGAAACTGTCTCACACTGACACTACTAATATAAAACTCAAACTCTATAAATGTTTTTACCCTACGATAAAAATCCAGTTTTGAGACCAAATTAATGTCCGATGAGAATAACTGATTGTCTATGTCTATACATCGTTGCTTGAACAATTCTACAAATGTCGAAATGTTTCCGATACGTTGATTTTGCCACACATTACCAAACCCGTAAGTAGACAAAAGTGATTTCACTTTAAAAGCCCAACAATCTAGACCCTTTTCAGCCAGACCATATTGATAATCATACACCTTTTTTAATATTGTGTTTTCAGTTTGAGACAAAAGTCGAACCCAATATTTAATGATTTTGACATACTGATTTACCTTTAATGAATAGCGACCAAGTTCAGCAAGCGCCGCGATGTTCCGTGCATTTCTAGAAAGACCTAAAATCTGTTTACAGAACCTTTCATGCACATTCAACACAGATGGCGATGGACGAAAGCCCCAGATCTCACTTCCATAAAGTAGCAATGGCAGAACTTTGACGTCAAATATATGGAGCAGAACCTTTATCGGAAGACTATAAAAATTCCTTACCGATGATTTAAGGATATTTAATACTTTCATTGCCTGTTCGGCCAAAGTTTTCTGTGTTATATACCATGATCCAGAGGAAGAAAAATGGACACCCAAGTATTTATAAGATGGAACAATTTCAATCACTTCACCATTCAAACGGAAAGTTTCATAATGTCTAAGTCGACCAGCCTTTCTAAAGACAATAACTTTACTTTTCTCAATATTAATATTCAGTCTCCATTTGTCACAATAAGAAACTAACTTATCAAGCCTCTTGTGTAGACCTCTAACTGTAAAATCAAAAAGTGCAATATCATCAGCAAATAATAAGATGAAAAGCTCCATTAAGTCTAGATTGATACCTCTTTGGCCATCAGCTGACAAACTTTCCACAATATCATTTACAAAGAAGGAAAAGAGAAAGGGAGACAACTGGCAACCCTGGCGAACCCCAGATAAACAATCGAAAAATGGCGTGTAACCTTCTCTCATAGATACACAGGCTTTAACATTCTGATACATGTTCTTCAATAGTCTGTAGGTATTACCCTTCACATTGCCAAGCCAAAGTTTATAAAAGAGACTATACCTGTCGACCGAGTCAAAAGCAGCTTTCAAATCAATAAATGCACTCTTATTAGTTGGTCAATTTGTGTTGTCAAACTTGTATTTGCCGTGTGAAGGCTGCTTAACACATGAAACAATCTAGGAATTCGGGGGTATAGTTAAGAATTAAGAATGTCAGCCCGAGGGATTTGCCCATCCTATGGTTACGTCTGTTTCAACTCAGCATCTGCGTCACAGTTGATTGATCACGAGCGTCTCGGAATATCACGTTTATTGGTTCGAGACATTAACCGGAAACCAATAATATAATCTTATAAAAGTAATTAAATGGAGAGGTAAATTGAACAATAATGTCCCGATTCACTATGCGATCAGGAGAGGAATCTTCATCCGAGGAACATTACTTGGATAACTCTCTTGTTCTGTTAGGCAGAAGGATATGACGCAAAAATGTTCCCCACGAACAATAAAGTGTGGTCTCTAAAGGTGATAAGTTCAGTCGAACAATAACAGTTTAATAATCAGCAAATGCAGTAAGAAGGTACAAATGTTTTACCAGATTGCAAGTTTTTTGAGAGATGCTGTGATGATCTGATAAGAAGATGAATACCCAAGAAAGGGCCACGGGATTCACGCCCTTTGTTTCTTTTGACTTCTTACAAGAAGCTATAAGCACAATAAAGCTTAATTTTTGTGTGAAATGATCAGAATCATGAATATTCACAAGATGAGGTCCTATATAACATTTCGCTTTTTTCTAAAAGATGCACTAAGAGTGATCAAGACTACAAGACACGTTTCCATGACAGAGGGTATAAATCATACTTGAAATTTTTTTAACACTCTTCTATTAGGAGTGACCATTATCGCGCAGTAAAATCTGATTTTCATATATTTCCTCCAATACTAAAATTATCTATAAAACGTAGGGAGGGTTTATAAATTGTAGATCTTATAACTATTTTACATTTTTTCTTAATTGGAAACCAATCGCGGATTTCTTCAGGTCTGCATGAAAACTCTTGCAAGCTAGAAATATTTGTCCTGACGTTTTATTTACATCAAAAAAAGAAATATTCGTTAACCCTCTTGCTAAGTCTTAAAAACTTCAATATCAAAACTTCCATCCTTCAGTGATCTCTTATTGATTTCAGATACTTCAATCGCAGGGTCACTAAGGAGTTAATTTAACAAGCATCCACGAAATTATCGCGTTCAATCAGAGACCAACAACAGAGACCTATTCTAAGGATATTTGTTTTTTAGGGCCGACAATGAACAACTCGCCCAAAAAGGTCAAACTAGTCATTCTAGTCATCTATGAACTAACTTCAGTTGCGTGTAGACGCGAGACAGGAGAGAGCAGACTGTTCAACGACATCATATGGACCAACAATAGGTATGAACGACCTGTCTATAACAAAAGTAAGAGCATCGATGTAGAGATTTACTTCAACATGAATAGCGTAAGCCACTTCTCCGAGTCTCAGCAGAATCTGATATGCTCTGGAGGGTTCATCATTTCTTGGCAGGACGAGTTCCTCACTTGGGACCCAACTCTCTACAACGAGACGAAGGAGATCCGACCCCAGCAGCTTACGTGTGGATGCCAGGAATAACAGCATCCAACTCCTTCCAGCAGGTGGAGCCCGTTGGTGGAGACTTTGCCGCTTTGATGATCGATTATTCTGGGATAGTTACTTGGTTTCCTGGAGATGTCTTCACTATTCCCTGTCAGGTGGACATTCAACGTTATCCCTTTGATACTCTCGTGTGTGACATGGAAATAGTACCATGGTCCTACTCAATTGAAGAGATCTTGATTAGACCAATGAAGGATCTTGCAGATACGAGCGAGTTCACCCAAAGTTCACAACAATCGTCCATAAACCGCTAGTTGCCCTTGGCAGAACTGTCTCAAGGTTGATCATAGAGCTGAACCTGAGCCGACAACCCATCAACTTTGTGTTCAGTTTCATCCTACCAGTTCTGATGCTATCCATCCTTGGCACGTTCGTGTTCCTCATCCCGAGTAATTCAGGAGAGAAGATTTCCTTCGCCATCACCATCCCTCTCTCATACGGTGTCTACATGGGATTCCTCACAAACCTTGTACCACAGACATCCAATGGAATTTCAATTTTCTTTGTCTACCTTGGAACAACACTGTGCTTCTCAGCCCTATTTGTAATCCTAAGCATTATTTTGGTCCGAATGAGTAATCGAAACGAGGAGTACATGCCTATTCCAAGGCAACTCAAGGATTTCACCAGATGGGTTGAAAAGAAATATTGCTTCAGGAAGATAACGTTGACGTCTGACATCAGTCAGTTGAACAAGGTGAGTCCTCAGAACGAGGTTGACTCAGAGGACCAAGTAACTTGAAAAAGGGTGAGCGGTGCCCTAGACCAGATTTACTTTTCAGTATTTATGCTTGGAATCATTGTAGCTGTTTCATGCATTGGGTTGTATGTTAGCCTGTAACAGCGTCACATTACTGACTTCTCGACGCCACTGCTTTGATGTTCAGGGAGCCCTTTCCGTGCCCAAGAACTGTGTAATAGAACCAATTATACAATCTCATTCAAAGTTTTTTTTTCGAAAACCAATCACGGTGGTACAAGAGAATACTAATATAAATATATAGCATAAATAGATAAGAATGGTGATATCAACAACAACGTAGTCATTTAAGCTTTTCATATATTATACGTAAATATTTCGACAGGTTTTTTTATTCCTGATTTTTTTTTTGCGTGGCAATTTTTGTTATTAAACATGTTTGGCAATTTGTAGTAAAATCCTTTAAGTGACATCATTCTTATCAAATGCCTTACATTTGAACTAAATAGTGTGTTTCAACTGCGATGGCTGGGGGTAACACATAAGGCATTTCCTATCGTCACAATTTTAGAAATTTAAGATGAAGTTTTCGATGATTTCATTATTCTATTATCCGTGGCTCCACATTCCATAAGCATAGGATACCAAAAAAAAGGTGTGATCGTAGCATCAGATGCTTAGAAGTGGGTATCTAAGGGTAGGTTCTTTGTTCTCCACGCAGGAGATAAAAATAGGCTTCAGATGCAGTATGCGTTAACTGTTTTATGCCAAAAACAAGTGTTTGTGCACGCATTATGCCAAGATTAGTATAGGATCGTCGTAGAGATGAATTTCTTGACCACCTAGTACAAAGCCTGTTTTGTTCTCATGGGTCGTCCTCAAAATACTACAAATTTAGTTCTTGCTGTATTTACATCAAACTTCCAACATTTACACTATTCGGCAAATGCATTTAAGGAGTTTTGCATGGAAACTGGATCATTACCAAGTAGAACTGTGTAATCCGCGTAGAGCAAAACTACAGTCTGATTTAAATCGACCGTGTTCCGAGGAATAAAAGTTTTAAAATATTGACTCTATCGAGATTCGAACTCTTTCTGTCTAGGCTGTTTGAAGGCAGCCTCACTGCTCGCACGTGCCGACACCAGTTTAGCGCAGACAAAACCTAGTCAATAGCGAACCAATCACACCATCGCGTAAAAATAAAGATAGCGGTGATCAAGGTTAACTAATGCTAAATGGGAGTTACCTAGCTACTAATACCGAATGCTTTTGCCGCACGCATTTGTGATTGGTTAGCTTAGTTTACGCAAGAACGTGCGCTACAGTAGGGTGCGGTCAGACCTAGTGGAGACGATAGCCTAGACAGATAGAGTTCGAATCTCGATAGACTCAATATTTTGAAACTTTTATTCCTCGGAACACGGTCGATTTTAATCAGACTGAGCAAAACTAGCACTTGTAACAAGAGACATGTTACATCAAATATACACTAATTTGAGCTCCCTTTGTGTAGACATCGTAAAGGTAGAGTGACTGTGAACACTAATTATTAACTCTTATGAAAGTTAGTCTGAACAGTAAGTAAAAAATCTCTGCACACTGGTTGAGACTGTCCAGTAAGTGTGATATCAGACAAAACAATGTAAGCTTTATACGTTTTTATTTCCATATTCGAATTTGATTTTACCTACAAGAAATAATACAACCAGCATAACATGGAATGATAACAATACAGCTTTGAAATTTGTTTTTTCATTGGAAACTATCACTAATATAAAGCTCAGTAAATGATGAAAAAAAAATTAACTTATCTTACAGATTTCTGAAATAAAGTATATCTTTGAAAACCCAATTGACATTAACAAATGTCCTTTTACATTCTTGATACAAAACTCGCATTGAGGCCAACAAATTGAATAAACTCTAATTGATAAAAAAAATCTTAAAAAGACAAATTATAAATTTGACAAAATGTATGTTCTTGCAACAAGTTAGAGTTAGCATAAGTTCCAATCATAAAGAAACAACTTATTTTTCTTACAAAAATTATTGTTATTCACAAAAAGCGAAGGAATATAAATGACCTGGGGGTCAGTTGCGTATTCAAGCTGTATCATTTATGGCTACATTATTCAATACTAATGCAAGCTTAAGTACAAAAGGATAATATTCATCACTTGACATTTCATTAAGTTCTCTGTAATCAACACATAATCTGCTTCTTGATCATAGTCATCTAAATACAAATTGACAACAACAAACACATTGTGAATACTGGAATTCATTGCACAGCTTTAATTATAGAGGATGTCAAGCTTTCCATAGTCCAAGACTAGTGAAAGAAGATGTGGATAAGAAAAAAAAAGATCTTGATTGTTCATGATCGAAAAAATGGAGCAGAGCAGTAATGACAAATAAATACAGCTGATAATAGGGTGACAAAACAGAAATGTTGTCTTTACGATAAAGAAGTGACAAATACTCTGATACATACATAGATGATAGAGTACAGCTTGAATTTTATATTTTTTCGAGAATCAAGTTTCCCGAGCAGGAATGGATATGAAAGAAATGTATTACTAATTCTATAAAGGTTGAAGTGGAGCACAGGTCATCAAATCTATTTGAGACTTAAAGCATATTCATTTGGTGGGAAGGTTATCAAAACTGACAATTTGAATATTGCAACATTCTGTTTATTCCAAATATATTTTGAGGTGCTCACATACATTAAGATATTAAAAAATGGTAAATGTTTTCCACTCTTGTCTTGTTGGAGTTTAATTGTCATCAAGTCTGGAAGATTAACCTACCCAACACTTACACCAATGTGAGCAAATGTACAATGAGTCCATCAGAATCAACTAGTGACAATTACAGTTTTTCTCTCAATTCAATGTTCAGCTGAATTGTTATGTTTTCAGATCTATCAATAGATTGGTTTAATAAATAATAAAATAAAAATAAAATGTGTTTTATAAATGACAGATCACTGTGAAGACTGGCACTTTCAAAAGAATGGCTAAGTTGAATGTATGGAAATTAATGTTTTCAACCTAATCTATCAGGGAATAGGCTCCAACACAAAATAGCCTTCAGTTGAATTCCTCGTTTTGCTACCAGCTGGCCATTCATGACTATTTACAGCATGAAGACGCTTATAAGTACTCACATTCAAGGAATGCCAACATTGCTCCACTATAGGTTAATTTATTGGCTTGCTAAATGAGTCTATGCGAGAGAAATCCTATAAAAACTATCAGGTGATTGAAGAAACCAACAGATGTTGAGACCTGATGGAACCATCCATGGTTACTCCTGGCCCAATATTCTGATGCTCCACACTTCATCAACCCTGGGAATTTTCATCAAAATTTTTTTCCTCGAAATTAACTCCCCTTGAATCCTGTTACATGCTAGTGCTAAAGTCTTGATTAGAAACGTACTTCCTATTTGGCGCATGCTCTGGGACTTGAATATGAAATTTCAAAGGAAAATTTGCAACCTGGCAGGCTGAAAACACGAAAGTGTGAGCTGAGAGCTGGACTGCAAGCTAATGTCACACCACAAGAACAAAGTGTCTTGAAAGATCTCTTTTGATAGGGATGCAGGTTCAATATTCCTAGCTGTTTTAATAGCTTACTGAAATCAAGGGAGGGTAATTACAATACAGGTTTTCAGATGATATGTCCAAGGGATGAGATATGAAAGCATCAGAATTTAAAACCCTGTCTGATTGAGGATGTGATTGAGTGAATGAAATATTTTATATGATTTTGATAATGAAAACTATTTATTACTTGATCAACAGACTTGACAAGACTCGATGTTCTCTGAACTGTTTATGTTCTGTAATTGATTTTGTTTACTGAACAACACAAAGCAAGGGTGACACGTCTCAAGCTTTCATATCCAGAAACATATCATGTACAAATGATCTCATAAACAGCTCCTACCAGATAGGTACAAACTTTCGTGGGTTGGAATGAAGAGACGACAATAATGCGAGTTTGTGAGATGTTCATAAGAGTTGAATTCTTTGTCTCCTATTTCTTCAACTCGGTTGATAGCCAATCAAGGCCTTCGTATAACCCATCTCCAGAAGTAGCGCAAGTAGCTTGTATTTTCCACTTCCGTGCTCGCATGCTATCAAGACCTAACTTATTTCTTATTTCATCTGCAGCCATAGCATTTGGCAAGTCCTGAAAATGAATGCAAATTTTTATTAGACAAATCATAAAAATTTGACTTGTGTGAACTTAAGTTTTAGTTCTTCAAGTATCATTCATCCAGAAGTTTTTTCCGACAAGAAGACGAAAAATCTTATTCCTGTAACATTCCATACTTTAAGATGAAACTCACAGTACTCCAGAAACACATTTGGCAGGATTTTTTGCAACACTGGTGTCCAAAATGAAAAAACTAATTCCTTCATTATGTAATAGAATTGTTTTTAAAAAATCAGAATATTAACAAATGTCTATTTTAACCCAAAAAATCCATTTTTGAGGAAATGTCAAAACTGTTCTGTCATTCTTTGTATATATATAGTGTACAAAAGAGCCCTTCTCAAAATGACAAATTAACAATTGTTGAAAAATGATGATTTTACAGAAGAATTCTTTCACAGTTAAACAAGCTTTTGTTCATCAGCTTAATCATAGCATTAGATACTTCAGGTCTTTATAGCCTGAACACATACATATTTTTAAAATAAATTACATCGTAGATTACCGACATCCGAATTGTAAGTAATATAAAGGGATATGCATGATCTGTGCATTATTCATATTTACAAAATATTACAATTATACATTATTATTATTTTTTGAGTATTGCAATGAAACAAACAAACTAAAGTCTAAATCACAGATGATATCCACATAATGATATTTCTGGGGGGAATTCAAAAGAAAGTTACACAAACACAAATCAAGTTGGTTTAATTTGAGGTGCATTGTACCTGTTTGTTGGCGAAAACTAGCACAACAGCGTCCTTCAGTTCATCTTCATTCAGCATGCGTGTAAGCTCCTCCTTTGCTTCACTGACTCTCTCCCTATCGTTACTGTCTACTACGAAGATTAACCCTGAAGAAAAGAGTCATTTGTACATCTTAAACCTTTTTTTTTTAACATCACATATTCAAGGCTTTCTAACATGTTAACTTAACATAAGCTAAAATCAACCGAGCATTTGTGACAGAACTTGAAATACTTAAAACACTATATTTAAGGATATTATTATTATTATTATGAAATTTTGGTAGTATCGATAATAACATCTCAACTCATTGTTACACAGATAAAAAATGAAAAGTATGAAACTTCTAATATCCTCAATCTATTCTAGAGCTTTACCCTTAACACTTTTATTACCAAATAGGACGCTTGACAATACACTAGCAACACCTTGCTACCTTTTATTTTCAGTGAGACTGCTTATGTTGAAATATAAGTTGTCATTTTCATATGATAAGCTCACTTTCTCAGGGATTGGGAAAGACACCTTGATAATGGAACCATTTATAGGGCTTTAGGTCATTTTCAAAAATTTTGAATTGGCCATTCCCCTTATCAGCAATGGTAAAATTTCAAATTCAAAAGAGCCATTTTTCATCCAATGTGTACAATGGCCCCTGCCCAATCGAATCAATGCTTTTTGATGCCATTTCACTTATAAGCCTCCCAATAATAGTATTTCAGTTTTATGATGCCGATGGTTAGTTGGTTATTATTAGAGAGTAAGGAGTGTAGGATTGATGGCAAATTCAGATAGCTGCCACCAGGTAAATCAAATTTCCTTCATAACATTTTACCAAGCAGCTAGGACTTGCTTCTTGCCAAAAACCTTAATGCCATACACTTGTTTTATCAAGTACACACATCATTGGCTTACATGAATGGAAAAAATATTGAAATGGGTTTCAAAACCAGAAAATGGACTGTGCCTGGCAAACATCAGTCAGTAAAACATACCTTTGGAATCTTATTCAAAGCACAAGAAACAAATATGTTGGTGAAACATGTTAAATAAATACAGGATTCTACCTAGAATAATGATAATGGGACATATCATTTTGTCTTCTTGTATACATTGCTGACTGATAATAGATTTGATTTCATGTAATATAATCATATAATTGACATTTGGTGATAGTTTTGCCAAGTGATCTCACCACATATGGTATTTTGGCCAATATCATAATTAAATGTTTTACATTCTGAAACTTGAGATCAATTACCATTTCTTAGTAAAGCATGCATGATAGTAAAGGGGAGACAACTATTACTATATAAAATCTAACTCATATTGATGCTGTGATAAATAAGTGTAATTATATTATTTAGACATCCATACAGCAGGTGGTTCTGATTTAGACTCATGATGATATGTCGCCTTTTTGTGGTAAGTAGCAGATTATGACAATAATTTTTGGCAAGTGTCAAGTGCTTGCTACTTGGTCAATTTATTGGTAGCAATGGTAGCAGCAATCTTCGACCATGGCATTAATCCTGCCTCCCCTACCCTCTTGTGTGAGTACAATAGCACTGGCAATGACCAACAAACAATAGGCAGTTACTAATGTTGGTTGATTTACAAGGTTTAAGATGAAAACAGTTTTTAAAAGAGCATGGCTCCAAGGTCAACAATTTCAACCACTAATAGAGAGACACTATTATGACCCTCATTCAAATGTATTTTTCTTATGAAGAGCATGATCTGTTACTTGTATCTGGTAATGTTGATTTCAAAGAATTAAAATTGTTTTTTCTGTTGAATTTTAACATTATTAAAACATAGGTTTACAAGATAAACCTTACTAGATTTATTGTGCCTTCTCTCAGGGCTCTTAACATAAGATAATTCTTGAACTGTCAACTCTGATTTACTGGATTACGATCATTCACATAAAGGAATTTTGTTGGAAACATGGATGCTTTGAATTGTCAAAACAATTTTATAGCTTTAATGATGCTTTCTGTTTTGACACCCATAATAGCTCATATTAATTTTGTTTCGCAATAATTCAAAATTTATTTTTCCATTCACAAAATGTTTTCTGCGAAACCTTAATTTATCACAGAGGGCCAGCAAATTAGGTTTATCTGCATATACTGTTTCAAACATATCCCTTACTGAAAATATTTAATTCTCTGGCCTCTTAGCTTACCTTTTGCCTGGAAATAAATATAAAGCTTGTTTTTTTGCTCGGGTCTTGTTTATTTAATACTACCAGCCATGTGGTGACAAAGCTTCTGACACAGTAATAGTGTAACCAAACTAAATGAAAAAGGAGGCCTTGCTTAACATTCACGCAACTTGAAATAAGTTAAATTGCATTAGTTTACATGTCAAACACTGATGACGAGCTTTCATATCCAAACGTGACATGATCAAATACGCAAATGATTACAAACATGTTGCATACAGTATGCAAGATATCGTGATTCTTTTTAGTCTTATACGAAAAGAAAATGTCTTCGTTATTCTCGTCCAATAATTTAAACTGATTACTTTTAAGTGATTTTCTAAAGTAAAACATACAGATACGCAGCTTATTTGTAATTCTTTTGACATGCTTTTCGCTCGTTCTATATGGCATCTTTTTATGTGTCTCATCAAAATAGTAGAGTATATTCAGTGTGTAACAAGTTAATAACATGCATCATCAGTTGGGTTTTTTTTACAACCTTAGTTCTCATCTGTTTCATATGGTATAAAGACAACAACATACCTTGAGTGTTCTGGAAGTAATGCCGCCAGAGTGGTCTGATTTTGTCCTGACCTCCAACGTCCCATACTGTGAAGCTGATATTCTTATATTCCACAGTCTCCACATTGAACCCTGCAACAATAGCCAAGTCATTACTGAGAATCGATAGAGAGCAAATTTATAATTGTGTGACCATCTCAATAAAGACTATAATGCCCCTAACTGTTTAACTACAAGTCCTTAGAAATCTTGTGTCAAAGTTCATATTCAATTCTTGTCCAAATTTTACATTTGAATCTTTATTATCGGCCACGAATGGGAAAAAATATGTGGGTATATGATCTTTGTTCGCAAAACTGTTATAATGGAAAACAACACAAAATGTTTACCTCGATCAAGATAAACACAACCATAGAACTAGTCATTTGGACAAATACTTTTCTGACAGTATGAGCCCAAACATTACATAAAGCCAAATACATTCACATAGTCATGTGATCTTGAACTTTATCAGACATAAAATTAGTTCAAGCTTCTTTCAAATAAAAAAGTTCTTTATATCTAATTTCTTATCTTGAAAACATACCAATTGTCGGGATAGTTGTCACAATCTCGCCAAGTTTAAGCTTGTAGAGGATGGTTGTTTTACCAGCAGCATCCAAACCAACCATCAATATTCGCATCTCCTTTTTCCCAAACAAATTGTTAAATAGTTTGGCAAATGACCCACCCATCTTGGAGATTCTGAAAATACAATAAGAGCAATTGGTCAATAACTAATCACTTTATCAATGATAAATAATATCAAAATTGAACTTCCTGACGAGAAGTCAATACAGGTTTAATCTAAGCTATCAACTATTATCTCCTAAAATGTCTATAAAGCAATGAGCATATTGTTCTGCAATGTTTTCAGACTGAACTTTAAATTTCATGTACTCTTTGCTCTTGTTTCATTCATCTGAATTGTTTAATTTATCTGAATTTTCAATTTAAAAAGAGAATCATTTATGGTTGTGAATAGGTTTAGTTTGGACACGTTTTTTATCAAACTTTTATTTCTCTTTCAATTTGATTTAATAGAATGCGTTCACAATAATGATTCTAAAAGCCATAAGATGACAGGAAGAAGGACAACGCCCACAAGCCTTAACTAAGCCTCTTACACAGTACATATTATCGCCATTTATAGTGAATTAATAGGTTTGATATTCAGTACAGGTTATTTTGGAATACGTTATGATTACTAATTAAGTAAGTAATACAAAATCTCTTAAAACCTACATATATCATTCATCCCCATTCAAAATTCACATAAAACACACTCCGACAATTTCACTGTTAAATTTTGACTAAGAGTCAGAATAAAGAATATTCAGAAAACGTACCTTTCACTTTGGCAAATAGCCTTGTAATATTTGATCTATTCACCTCAGATAAACGTTTCTGCAATATTGGTTCCAATTTTAAAATCAACTGTTTAAGACCACTCATCCGACTCCTGAACAGTATGTTATTCTGTCATTTTGCCCGCCCAGTCTTGATTTTTGACATGTAAATGGCGGACGTGGAAGGAAAACGCTGGCAAGAGTTACTCCCCCCTGGTAGATACAAAACTCGTATTTCGTAATTTACGGAAAATATTCATTTTGTTTAATTGCTTTCCGTTTCAATTCATGCATGTAGAAAATCAATATGTCTGCAATAAATATTTGCTGATAAGATTTTTGTGTAGGTCTATTTATGAGCTAATACACAATATGAACGTCATGAATTAAAAGGTACCGAATTCACACAAAAATGTAAAATAAGAGCCTGTATTCTATTGGTTGCAGATCAGCGTGTTTACACACAGTTACAGCATTCTTTGTATTTTTTTCTGACCTGGATACAATAATGAGGTAAGGAGTTAAATAAAGCACAAAGTGAAATTGGTTTGGCGATTCCACCTTCTTGCACATTAAGTTCATCAGGACTACTGTTGTAATAGAATAAGCAAATGAAACTTCTTCGTCGAGAGGACCTGTGAGCATCTCAATAGACGAGACGTGAGACAGTATATGCTAGAATCTTGCGTTAAGTATGTTGTTGGGGTCAAATATGTCCAACTTTATAAATAGTGTTAAAGAGTCACTCCGTGATTTTCATAAAATATTAATTACCTTTAATTGATACGAACCTATGTGGTGATATTTATAAAAATCAAAACATCTTAACTTTTCATGTCCAAAAGACATATATATAACAAATACTAGTTTTCCATGAAAATCTAAAAACAGCCTTATAAATGCACAAACGTGTAGACATACCGTCCAATATATATTGTTACTAGTTATATAACCTAACAAACGCTATCAACTCCTAACTGCCCTCCTGGCTGTTTTTGATAAGACTCCAAAATTACGTTTGACTATTTGACGCGCGCCACTGTCCGATTTTCGATCATAATTGCGGACGTTCTACCTTCATATTGTCACTGTAAAAACCAATAAGCTTTAAAATGTGTCTTTTTGGTAACAGTCGATACTTCGCGATCAAATGACACCATTGATTAAGTTTGGCATATATGACTCCAACAACTCACGGAGTGGCTCTTTAACTATCCGAGAAGAAGCTGTTGGTCCTACAAAATTATCATTTTAAACATAATCAGTGTAGTGATAAAAAACAAGTTAAAGTTGAGAAAACCGAATAATGGCGCTCGCCATGATAGAAGCTAAGAGCCCCCCCCCCCCCCCCCCCCCCCCCCCCTGGCTGTAAATCAAGACGTTTTCATAAGGAAAGCTTGCTTTTTTCGCATTCCATATAATTACTTATACTATGTAATGAAACATGAATGAATGCTTTAAATTCGAATAAAATAGAAATTTTCAGATATAATTTTATTCAGTCCTGCTTTAAAGGCACAAGTGCACATCAATATTTCGTATATACAACGAACGCACAGATAATTAGGTATTTATCTCGATATTAATAAGGATCCACACTACCTATTAGTTATTTTAAAATATGTACATATTCAGGCCAAAAAGTTGATTCCGGACCGGAATTAATTAATGCAACATTGCATTAAATCCGCATGAACTACGTTAATGGAAACATGCAAATATTTTGCCACAGCCAAAAGAGCAAAACACGGCAGCCGCTCTCAATCTAATGAAAATGCTTAAATCGGTTAAGTTACAAGATTGCTTTGATACACAATATTTCCTCCTTTATTCTCAGTTCAGAGTTTAGGTAAATTCAAAAGCTACAGTCATTACTAGTTCAGCCGTTTTCAACTGTCCATATTTTGTCCCTTTTGTGCTAAGCTGTCCATAGATTTTTGTGTATCTCTAAGCCGACTTCGGTCGTCTGAAACCTTTTATTGTTGATTACAATTAAATTGTAAAGCATAATACCTATTTCACTGAATCGATAGAAAGCCAAAGTGAGTGCCTCATATGCCTTAAAAAGCCAATTTATACCTAAAAAACACACCAGAGGGCCTTGAAAGTAGTGGATGAATAGGCCAAACTCTAGGACTGGATTGTATAGCGTTTAAAACATATTTTCAAAATCACGTTCATGATGAGTTACTTCCCTTCGATCACGTCACATCGTTCAGCCTTTCAAAAGAAGTCATCGCTAGCATACGAAGAATCAATATCGAGCAATGATTACATTTAAAATATACTTGATTTAAACAGTATTTTATTTCCATAAGACATATGTAACACACAACATTCAGAATATATTTACAAAAAGTAAAAAAGGATAAGCATAAAAAGGCTAAGGCAGCCTATATAAATGCTTCTCCTTATACAAACAAAACAAATAAGATTATAAGTATACATTTATGGAAATACATTTTAACTACACATGTCCAAAAAAAAGCAATTCAATTGCACAAGTACAACAGTCTATATAATTTATGTAATTTTTCATACCAAACTTGAGGTCGAAGAAAAATTAAATTTAGTTGGGAAACTAAGAAAACCGGTTAGTTTCATTTATGTAATGATAAACTGATTTAATTATGGTTTCGTTTTCCTTTTTAAATGTTGGAGATAAGATTTTTTCGAATGAAACACACTTCTTAAATTGTGTCAGAGACCTAGCATTTCTAATATTTGAATCCAACGAATTCCAAGCCTTAACAGTAGAAGGGAGAAAAGAGTTATTAAAATGAGACAAACGCCCGGTAGTGCATCGTAGATTCTCCGAATTTCGTTAGTTGAAGCTACTCATATTTGGTGGTACCCATATAGATAAATATTGAGGTGTTAATCCATTTACCATTTTATAAAACATACATAATTTGTGAAAGTGCATGGCGCCTTTCAGCTAACGAGCAATAGCCTGTCTCAGAATACAGTTTTTCATGATTTGTACCTTTCACAGCACCTGAAATAGTCCTGAGAGCATCTAATTGTAATTTTTCTATCGTATGAGCCTGTTCCTTAGTACAGTTGTCCTACATGGTATCACAATAATCGAAAATTGGCATCTAGATGATCTAAACATGGTTTCAAGAGATGCTCTATTCAGCCTATATTTCAAACTGCGCAGACAATTTATTAGAGGACTTGTGATTATAAGCATGCGGGTAAAATAACTATAATAACTGTATTGTGTAATATATATTTATTGACAGAAATATATGTCAGGAATAAAATCATAACAATTAATAATAGTTGTGTTTTTGATATTATCAACAGGGACTGGTGATGGGTCCCTAGTCAACTTCCCTAGATGTTTGGAGTTGTTTATACAATCACCTATTGTTTAATGTCGATTGGGCTGAATTGGGAAGGGGCTACCGTTCGCACGAAGACGAAAACGAAATTCGCTCAATGTTTATACACGCCAAAATAAAATTCGTCTTCATGCGACTGAACCTTAAATTTACTTTTATCATGTATACTTTAATCACTATAGCAGAAAAAGAAAGTGTACATCATGTCAAATGAAAATTTATTCAAAGATTATCATATTATGCAATGGTGGATTTCAAGTTTTCTTCCTATAATAGTTATGTACAAATTTATATCTTGTAATAAATAACATGATAAGGTAGAAATTATACAGAAAAGTATAGATAAATAACACTGTCACATAAAAATACCACTTCTTCTATGCAACAAAATAAAAAATTTAATCAACATGTTACAATAAATTGTTTACTATCATGCAGATGAATGCTTAGCTGAACGTTGACATTTAATTGCCAATTTGACATGTTCACTGAAAACGTTGCTCTTTTTTATAGCCTGCTTAATTGTTTTAATCAATAATTGTTTTATTTGATTATAATTGAACTAAGTGCACTCATCATCCTTCAAAGATTCATCTGAAATTTCATGACACATATATTTGCAGTTCACTCATCATCTGCCAAAGATTCATCTGAAATTTCATGACACATGTTTGCAGTTCACTCATCATCCTCCAAAGATTCATCTAAAATTTCCCTATAATCCCTTAATCCCCCAGAAAAATATTTTGAGCTAGCTGATTACATCCCACATGATGATATGAGCAGCGCAAATGTTATGTATAAAGAAATAAATCATAAGATTAATAAATAAAAAATAAATTTTGAAATATACATAACGTCATCGTAAAAAATTCAGGCATTGTCGTATGCTTAAACGACCTAAAATCCAACTTTTGTTTATTCGTACAGACACTTATATATTTCGGGACAGACGTGTTGGTTATGCTGCGCATGCGCAGTATGGGTTGATGACGTCATATACAGAACATGCAAAAATTAAGCACTCTGCCTACTATATCGGTGCGAAAGAGACATGCCATCGATCTGCGTCACAAGCACTTGAGACATCGATACAGGTCATATACATTTATATTTTGTATATGACCTGTGTCGATGTCTCCCGTGCTTGTGATCTGCGTTGCTGCTAATTGTTCCAACACCAGAACTGGAGATAATTTCCTTCATCAGTTTCCTTCGGATCCCCTTCAATTTTCGAAGTGGACGAAATTTGTCAGAGCGAAAAGGGCGAAGTGGAGCCCAAATTCAAAGTCTGTCATCTGCTCCGATCATTTTTCTGCACACTGTTATGATCGTTCCATCGATTTACATAAGGAGTTTGGAATCGTGCAAAAGAGGAAGAGACTCGTGAAAAATGCAGTGCCGACTATTCACAAACAGATGAAAAGGAAAACAGGCCCCTTACTCGTCTATCCAGCCCGATGTGATAGCTACGTACCCCTATCGAAAGAGGAAACGCGGACATCGTACTTCGAAAAGAGGGAACGAAAAAGTGTAAGTTTTAAGATATTCAAAAAGATTATGGTTTATTATTTCATCGAACGTCTTTCCAATTCAACAAGAAAGATATTTTATTACCCTGGAGTAACCTGTTTTCATGGGTCACCTGTTTTCGTGGTATTTACAAAAGATGTCTATTCTCTCTAACCCCTTTTTGCACCCAGACATATTAGCACTTATTTTATTCACCAGTTGTTCTGCATTGATCCAAGAAGGAAATGTTCACTATTTCATCAATCTATTCATTGATTCATTTCAGTGAAGAAAATCAAATGAAATTTCAAGCTTTTCACATAACACCTTTTGTGGACAACATTTATGGTTGATTTTTAAAAATACAATCCATGTATAATTTTTCAAACAATGTTTTCAAGTAAACCCATGTTATTCCTATCCTGAATCACCTGATTTTTGAGTATAATACCTGTTCTACTAATAAATGTATGTAATGTCATCTGTGTCGTGTCTTCACAATAACCGACCATAGTCGATGGCAGAACAACGTAACGTTCAGTTGAGGTAAGATAGCAGCTCATATTCGTCTAAGCGCCAGCTATAAGCGCCACCGATCTCGCTATGCTCTCGCTGCTTACTGAGAAATCATTGTATCATAATTATTAATTTGAAACGATCTGTACCCTGAGTGAACAGTAGCTATGCATTTATTTTTAAAGTAAAGATGTAGACAATTTCATAGTGTAAAAGTAGAATAAAATATAAGAGAAAAACACAAATAAATTAGTAGAAGAACATATAGGTCTACATTAAAAAGTTTTATACAGGTAATGCGGATTGAATTATTATTGATATAAATTGTTATATATGTAAGCATTCCCTTGATATTATATTATTTAGTAAGGTGTACCTGTAGTAATGTGGATATAATGGGACTGTATATATCTGTAACTATTAATTATTAACTAAACACAATTGAAGGCATCAACGTGTCATTGTTATACCATCGTTTATTTTATGTTGCCCAGTGTTTAAATCATTTCACATTGACGCTTTGCCCCTACCTTTCAGGCCAAACTGAGCCAAAGTCAAAATTTTCTTTTGGCCTGATGACTATTTCACAAAAGCGTAAATTATGACGGTATCCGGGTCGGGTAATAAGTGTTCGGGTACACGAGTAGGAAATTTAGATGCACCAACAGCATATAGTAATTATTGTAAGTATACCCAGCAGGCACATAGACGTCTATTAGACGTTTAGCCTAGACGTCTAAAAGACGTCTAAATATAGTCTAATCTGTGTGACTAGAAAGACGTCTAAGCCTAGACGTCTAAAGGTAGACGTATATTAGACATCTTTTAGACATTTATTAGACGTCTTTTAGACGTTTATTAGACGTCTTTTAGACGTTTGTTAGACATACATTAAACCTCTATTAGAACTGTAAATACCTCCCAAAATATTTAACAGAAGTCTGAAAAAAGTTTAACACATGTCCTTTAGTGGTTGTGTTATACCCCAGCATAATAATGTTATGCAGTGGGAACTTCATCAGGTTTCAGAGCTTCAAACAAAAACCTGTATTTTGTAAGGCCCAATTGCATATTTTAGATGAAAATGGATACAATTAAGCCCAATTATTTCACATTTAAAACAATATAATGACTAATAATGGATACCATTTTAGAATTTGATATGGTAACTTAATTTCATGTTTCAAAGGTTTACATTTTCTTATGAATAGATTCAAAATTTTCAGACTAAGTGATGAGCAATTGTGCCTTGAAAATAAGCAAGAAAAAAGCTCAAATAAGATGAAATATTTATTCAATATAAAAATCTATTTAATGCAATCAACGTATATATTGTAATAGTACAAAAATATTTGCTTAAAAGCAAATTGCTATAAAATTATATTTGCTATAAAATTATATGTTTGAAAAATTAACTTTACTTAGAATCAGATTTGTCAAATCTTCATATCACTGTCCAAAGCTGAAGATTAATTCTTAAAAGTATGAATGTCCTGATTCCAGGCCATTTTCTTCCTGCACCCTCGAAGAGCATCTTAAAAGAATTCCGCCGTTCTTGAGAATTGTATCCTTGATTGCGTCCTTGTAACAGATTTGTCAAAGTATCTGAAAATAAATTGAAACCTTTATTGTTATCTCAACTCATGATCATGGTCAACATTTGTACCTATATATTCAGATTCAAATCAAAATATATGTTAACACTGTTAAATATTTGGTAAGCTACGTGTCCTGAAAAATTCAATATAAATGTATGCAGTTAGTCAAAATGATAAATTAACTGGGATAAATCTATTTCTATTTATGAACAATAAGTTTACTGTCTTTATAATGCGTGCTGCTTACATTAAGACGTTCAAAATGATAATTTAGGTATCCAAAAATCGCACCTCACTAAAGAATATTCATGTTAATGTAATTCGTATACGACTACTTCAGGATTGCTGCATGCTGTCGGAAGCTTTAAAGAAGGTGAGTTTAATAAGCAATCATTAAAAGATTGTTTAAAGTTTTCATGTTTTCCTGTTTATCATGTTACCATCACATTAAATAAAATCCCAAATGAGTGTATTAAGAAAGGGTTTATCCCTTATATATCATACATCTCAAAAGACACATTAGAACTTATTATGATCTTCCAAAGTACATACACATGTTCTTATATTCCAGAAAGTTTTGCCCCTTTTGCATAATTTTGTTTAGAAGCAATAGTAGTTGTGTCGTTTGACATCTGTCAGTGTAGAACCAAGCCGTACCAATATAATCTATTTAAAGTAAAACGTGAAATATGCGAGTCTCATGTGTTTTTATCGCACACGTGTATAGTTCACTATTCATGTCGTCAATTTTATTTATAATTTCAGACAGATGTCGAGCAAGCCATCGAGCTGCTCCTTAAACAAGAATTCTGCCAGCCTCATCTAAGGGAAATTGTGGAGGGAAAAACTTTTCCCTTCCAATTCACCCCAAGCTTTGAACCAAATTTGAGGCGGTAAGGATCCATTTGATCAAAATAAACAGGGGAAAACGAGCCTCCACGAGCTGACCACTTCAGCTTTAGCAATATAAAAGTGGGTCGTCTGTTTTTTAAGATTACCACCTACAACATTTCACTAACGAATGATGCATTCACATACATAGTTTACAATGCAGTGTTTAGAAAAAGGCTTTCATTTTTTATATTCCAGGTGTATTCCAGGAGTTCCTGCAAGTATGCTCACCTGTAGTAGAGGTGCTCCGTTCTGGGAGATTCTGGGGGGGTTCCCACAAAACCTAATGGTTAACGTGCTGGCATCAGCCATTTTACACAGAGACCACTATGCTAAACAGGTATATTCTCATTTCCCCCATTGAAAATCAAAATAGGAAAGAACTACACATATATAATTTTGTGTGTTTATGAATCTCATAAATTCTAAAACTTATTTTATGAATGGTCACAGGGTCACAGTTGCCACATGATCGCGAAATCCATTTATCAAAATGCTCATCAGCTTACAAATCTGTACATAAAGTTTCAGTTTCTAGGCCTTTAAGGCCAGAAAACAATGAAGATAGGTTTTAAAATGTGTTTTCTGTATTAAACAGCTTAAGAATAAGGTTCAAAGATGTTGCATGTGTTAGGGAAAGATTTTCGGTGGAGGGTGCCCCTGATACTATTGAAGAGGTACTGGAGGCTGCTGCGCCAGGAACATGATAAATTCCTCCAAAAGACCATGTGAGGTTTCTTTTCGTTCTTGATTCATATACGTTCCTGTTTTCTCTTAAGTTTATAATGACAGCTTTAAAATGATTATACATCATATAACAAATTCATTTATTGATTTGTAGCTTTGGCACATGTCATGTTTCTGGCGGAGAAGAGAGGTCCGAATGTACAATGGGCAAGGCATGACCTCTTCGCCACCCTGCCCCTGTACTACATCGGCAGCAACCCCCTTTCATTTTGTCGTTGACAAGGGAGAGAGGACCTTTCCTCTTGCGGAAAAGGCTATATTTGGCAGTATGTTTTTATCCTTTATTACATAAATACAGATAAAAATGTAGTAAAGCTCAAGCTATTCAACTAGTGTCCGAAATGAAAATTATCACCATATTTGAAACACTGGGTGCAATGAGTCATAATCTATTGTATATGGTCATTAAACGTCTGAAAATAGGTCAAAACATTGTGGTGACCTTCAAAATAAAGTCATGGTCAAGTCCATTGATTGGCACCCAAGGTAAACTGTCACCAAATTTGATAAATTTTGAGTTAAGTGTCACAAGACATCCTCATTTTAACAAGAGGGTTTAGTGCAGATGGACAGCAGGGGACAATGAAAACAAACAAACAGTATTGTAAACAAAAAGGAACTTTATTGTTAAAGAAATATTTTCATCATAGTTATTTTGCTTCAATTGTAAAGGAGTTGAATTTATATTTCATTGATATTCTTCTTTCAGTTCAGGTCTGATCATCTCAGCAAAAAAGTTCTTCCAAAAACGTAAGCCAAAAAATCAGTTCAAATTCACTGAATGACTAAAATCATTATGATTGAAGAATGTAAATAGTTAATTCAATTAATTTTTGTAGCACATTATTACATTGAGACAATTGACAATGAACAAAAAAAAGCACATACACAGATAATGTTCATTATAATTTACAGACACAATTCAATTCTGAGGATGGAAGATGAAAGGTGAGTTTACAATTTTAAAAATACCAATTATAATAGAATATTGGTTTGTTATACTGAAAATTTGAGCTTCCAAGGCAACTCATTTCTGAGAGAAAGTCAAATAGAAATATTTGGATAATTTTTTTTTTTGAGGAATGATCAGAACAAAGTATAAATAATTTGATATCCAAATGAAAAACGTACCATCCAACAAAGCTTGAAGAGTTTCTACTTTTAGGCCTGATAAGTTATAATAATCTGAATTTTTTTGGTGATGAAATACAGGATTATTCTGTACAAAAACCTTGAGGTGAGACAATGCGACTATGACCGCCTTACAGAGGGCAACTGGTTGGACGATCACATTGTTGACATCTGCATAACGTAAATATTTTTACAAATATATTCACACATGGGACCATTCTTACATTTGCACAAAATCTTGAAATATGATAACTCGAGAAGAATAACTCTCAAATGACTCACTGCTACCCTAACTACCCCTGCTTTACCTGTTGAAAAGTCACAATTGTAAATAGATGACCTAAGCCAATCAAGTCTTTTCAATGCCTGATGTGCTTTTATTGATAACAAGCAAATGGCACCTATTTGAATGGAAAAATCAATATGTATCTTCAAAGTAGTCAGACTATCTTTCTTACATATTTGTAACATAGCTCTTATGAACTGTTGGTTTGTTCAATAACAATGTTGATGAGAAAAAGAAGTAATCTTTTCATAACCATCAATATTATTACGTATAATTTCTTTATACATTTTTAGCATCTACAGAGATCAGATCCAACCAGTTGTCTCTGTTTTACCTAGTTCAACTGGGGTTCTATTGCAAGAGGCGGGATTGAAGAAAAAGTAAGTGTTCTCGGCATCAAATCATCATAGAAGTTCTTTATGACATTATTAAGAAGAAATACTTTAATGTCATATTTTCTCTTTCAGACAAATCAAGAAACCTGAAGCAATGTACTTGTTGCCTGTGTGCACAGGGTAAGACATTTTATAAATGTATGTATTTGCCATTAACAAATGATTAATACATGTAGACAGTTGAGTTTCATCAATATTGTAACAGTCCATATTTTCAAATGTCTGCTTGGTATGTTGAAGATAACATTATAATATATAAATTTGCATAGGATTTTAATTCCAAATTCCAAGAATTGTTTTTAACAATGAACACACTGATTTTTTCAGGAACCACTGGTTTCTTATAGCAGGGAAAGGAGACCAACATACAATTCTATGTTCCATGGGGGGGACATATAGGCTAGTCCAGTCAAACTTGGAAAGGTGTGATTACATTATCAGTTTAAAATTATGTAGATAAAGAATAAGTACTATGTACAAAGATACATTGTTTTAAGTACATGTATATATCATGAGACATTCAAAATGATCATTGTGATCCATTCACTAAAATCAATAAACAATTGTTTTAACATCAAACATAACCCTTCTGTTTCAGCAGAGTCATAAGTATTTATTGATGATTGTAAAATATGTACTATGTAAATAGCTACTTTATATCTTACATTATGTAACTTCTGTATTTCAGAGTGTTTGGGGGCAAAGCATCCTATGCAAATGTAAGTAAATCAATTAATTATCAACATGCATGTGAGTACTTAACTTGACAAAAAATAGTTTCTTAAATTCAATAGAAACTCCTTAACTAACTTTGTAATTATTGTAGACATGTTCACATTTCATTTGCTTGTCATGTGCTTATACTTTTTCCTGTAGTGACACACTGAACACATTTTTGTGCCAAAAAACTCATGTATTAAATGCCATTAACAAAATAAACCAACATTTGCAATCTAAATTGTTATTCATTAACTTGATTCCTAAACAGGTGCCTAAACAGAGCAACGTAAATGACTGTGGAGTGTACACAGTCCTCTTTGCCAGGGAATTGCTTAAGGTCAGCATTAGGATTGTATCTGTTTGATTAACCAAGTTAGGTGACTAAATATCAATTAACGTACATAAATATATACCAATGTTATCAAACATGAAATGGAAAATGTTCTCATTATAAAGGAATTAACTCATCTTCTATTCTGGGACTCCACATAAAAGTTGACAAATATTTTTTCAGCTGACGGACCCATTTGAAATTCCTCAAAACTTAGTGGACCCAAAGAAGGTTGAAAGAAGTGATAGAGAAGAGCTTGCAAAGCTGCTAGAGCCTTGGACCATTTGAGTTTGTAAATGTTATCAACCAAATTTGATGCTAAAAATATATGCAAAATAACTGAAAGTTTAAGATTTACAAAATAAACCATGTATAACTCAATCCTATCATTTAAAAAAAACTGAATCATTTGGTCATTAAAATATCTACTATTACTATTAGTCAGCTGGATTCGCTGGTCCAGTGGTTAGCTCACTGGACAATGAAAGAATGATACGAGTTCGATCCCCAGTTTCGCTAAACTTATTTGTAAATTCTCTTGTTCTAAAATACAAGTTATTTTATGAATCATCTTCACTATGAGGAACAAATATTCAAAGCTTTTAACTTGTTTACTGGTGAGTAAGTTAGTTGAACACCTGTATTAAATATACTTACCACCCGAGCACAAGCAAAACACAGTTTCTTTAGAGGTCAAGGATATGCTCTTCAATTTTGATTCATGTTGATATTGCCATTTCAATAAGATTGTGATTTTGAAGTTTCATACTATTGTAACTAGAAAATATTGTTAAAAAATAGATATAAAATGTATCATTGTCTCAATAAGAAATATTGATGTGATGCAAATAACAACAGCAAATTGTAACTTTCATATCTCAATATAACTCTACTTGAACTTGGAAACAAAATAACATAAGGTCTATAAATTGTACTAAGACAAATACACTTTTGACAGTTTTTTGAATAGATCTGAAAATTCTAAATTCACTAAAGGTTGATGAGTTACAATGGAGATCATATTTCTAAACCATACATAAAGTTTGCAATGACTAATAAAAATTTCTAAGTTCATGTAAGACAACATAGGTTTGATTTTTTTAAAGGTAGAATTCCGTTGCTCAGCAACCAGGCTATTAAGGGTCCGGTGGTGGTCGTACAGGGACAGGTTGAAACCTTCATGACAGGCTGCAAATAAATGTCAAATATTCTTACTAAATATATTTGAAGGGCGGTTCACAAAGGAAATTGACAAAATTTAATCTTCATCTAACCTTTCAGGTCTGGTTTACTTAAAAAGGTAAGGGCTCTGGCAGACTTAGTATTGTTTAATGTTGCAAAAGCAAATAAAGACATCTCCAGATAAAGCCCAATCCAGCGAAAGGCATAGACTGTCCAGTGTCAATGTGTGAGACCATCATAACTCGACACTTAAATAACACTAGCTGATTTTTTTAACAAGTGCATTTTTAGAAATTATTTCACTATCCAAAGTATAGAATAATTAATGAACACATACCTGTGTGGTTTGGCCAGTGTAACCTGTCGACGACAAACCATGTGCCAGAAAAAAAACCAGGATCTCTATTCATACAGTATTGGTTGAGGTTGCATGCATTGTCATAGACGACAATTTTGGGTGCTGAAAAGTTTTGTATAACAATTAATAATTATTTCATCCTGAACAACTTTTTTCAATGACAAACATTGAATTTTTAAGTGTTATCAACTGTCATACCAATATATATTATTATAAAACATATTGGATACTGTTTAATGGTACTAACAGAATTATTTTCTTTTTAAGAGTTTCCTCATAATAAAACTAGACTGAGAAAATACAGCTTTATTAACACACCTCTCCTGAAGTGAGTTCTCAGCAGAGTAAAGGGCACATCCGGTGATTCAGCTCTCTCCATCAGGGAGAAGCTGTAGCAGACACCTGTAAGTGCATTGACAAACATTATTCATTGTTATACTCAGTAAATAGTTCACATATATTTGAAGTAAATTCATTGTAAATCAGCAATATAATTCAAATGAAAATCATAAAACATACAGTCTTATAACATATCTGTGATAAGCAAATATCTGTGTATATCAGTATATAGTGTAATATTGCAACTACTAGTATGAGATTATTGAAAATTGGTCATCATGAATCATTACCTCATGATAGACAGAAATAAAATTGGTTTGAACAGATCTGACATAATTTGAGAAATAATAAAACTTTATTTCAAGATTTTATCAAAGTGACTATTTTAGGAAGGCTATAACATGGACATTCACACATATAAATATTTTGACTTACCATGACAACAGGACATTGTAAACAGTCCTGGCGTTAAGGAACGATGAGTGCTTGCACTTTTTTTGCAAGCTAAGAAGTCCTTGTTTTTGTTGTCTAAAACGTAATGTCCACGTTTGTAAAGCTGAGGCATTGAAGGGAAGCACTTCCTAGAGTTTGTTTGATCTCCCTCATCTGCAGCCTAAAATAGAGTAATAATATCATAAATATAGTCATAATAGGAGTTTAAAGTAAATGTCTATCATAATGCAGAGAATTTTTTTTTAGTTTTTGGGGTCAATTTTTTTAACTTTGTAAATCCACGTGGTGGGTTTCAGGCAGATGAATGACCTTATATGTTGTTAAAAAATTATGAATAACATTTCTTATTTTAAGAAATCTGATCATGGTCAAAATTGTGTATAGAAATTTCAATCTAAAATTAAATCATTACATTTCTTGCACATTTTTGTTGTTGTTTTTGTTGAATACAGGCATGATATATATATATATATATATATATATGTACAAAGTTGATGTATGATTACTAATGTTACCTAAAGGTCATGAGCTTTTGCATCAAGCAGTTGCCTGACATTGTCCACAACTGAAGATAAAATAACAGAAATGAAATCAGGAGTTTCATCAAAACTACTCAATACATGAAATACAGAAGGACAGTTTTCCTCCAATAGTGCCATGTCAGAAACACTCTTTCTAAAATTTCCTCCTGTGCCTTCTTTCTCCAAAATAGTACAAACAGAATCAGAATGAACCAATGACAACAATGGGTAATCAGAACTAAGGGAACATAAAAAGGCAGCAAACATTTTGGGACATTTGGAAGAGGAACCATTTTCTAAAAAATGTGATAAAAGAGGAGAAAGAAAAGGACAATAAAGTGTTGCCATCTTCTGAAGACGAATGAACTCTTGACTCGACAACCCTTTTGTGGCATAGGTTTTAAGTAACCTCCTGCTTTGCTGGTTTTTTATTAGTACTCTCGTACTGAAAGAAGTAATACATAGACACATCTATTAGTATATATATTGTACAACATCAAAATTCTATGAAGTATGCATCTACAAGTGAGTCTAAATATAATCCTTTATGTAATCCTCAAATAAGTATTATATATATATATGTCAGTGATATCAGAAAACACAAGGAAGGGATTGATTTTACATTCTATATCATTCTTAATTTGCTGCTATTGGCTGCAATATTGCCCAACCAGCGCTAAATTATAACTAATTCACTTCTTCTTCCTTAATTTGCAATGAAGAATAAAGCCGTTGTCATAAGGATTTTCGTAAATTATGATCGAAAATATATCAAATTAACGTAAAGTGACAAAGCTCATAAAAGAAAGTGTTGGAGACACCCAGGGTAAATCCTTGCATTAGGAACTTTCAAATTTGGAGGTATAAAATTTCACAGGTGCCAAATTGACACTTGACAAGGGCCTTGCCCATTGCAGAGATTTGAAAAATATACTTATCTTCCATCAAGTTGATTGGTTTCTGCTGTATTTGGGACGGAGTAAATCATGTTGGACTTTTTAATCCCCAATGTTACCCCATCCATAATCACCAAATCTGGCTGGGGTCCACACATTGGGCACACGAAGCCTTCTGCAAAGTTGATATCCATCAATGATAGGAACGAGTACCATCCATTTCTGAAACTATTTGACAATGAAATAATATAAAATATAGAAAAAGAATTCTCTAGACAAATTAGGAAATGTAACTAAAATAGAATATGAACAATCTATCATAACTGGATCGCAGCAATTTACCTTGTCATTCATCAGGATTAGCAAGATTTATTGTTCACCAAACTTCCAACTTATCTCACTTCTTTTGATTAGTTGAAATCATAACTGGATCTGTTTTGTTCTAAAATGAGGAAAAGATCAATGAGCACTGCTGTAAGTCAATTTGGCCTTTAAGGCATGATGAGCTAAAGGCATTATGATTACATACAGTACATACCGGTATCCAGTAAATCTGTCACTAAAGGACAGGTCTCCTTTCTCCAAATGATCCCATACCAGCTGCTTATAAAAGGAGGAAAGTGTTGTTCTGAAATATAATGATATGTACTTCAAACAAGGATGACATCAAAGATTACATCTCCCTTTTATGTAATGAAATATGTTGCTTGGTTGTGTAAACTCAATCTACTGCATGACTTCTATCATTTCCTACATAAAAAAAAAACTGAACAGAATTAAAATTAAGATTGAAATTCAATATAAAACAAACTTTGTACATAACCAACCTGACAATGCATTTTAACAACATTTTTTCAAACAATTGATTTGAGCAATTAAGGGTAAAAATACAAACATTATTACATGTCGAGTATCAATTTGCTTATATATGAACAGTAAATGTCAATATATGAATAAAGCCAAAAAACACACAAACTGCCCCCTTCTTTGTAGTAGTAGTAGCAGAAATGAAACAGTGAGATGAATAAAATGTCATATCTTTCCCATCAGTAAGGAATTGTTTTGTGTATCTTCTATATATGATATGTTCGACGAGATAACTGCCCATGTTGAGGATGCCATAGCTCCCGCCATCGAAGTCTTTCACCTGATCACAGCTTGTACATTCCCTGTCATACACTGAAAAATATATTATCTTTACTGAACATTTCATCATTACAGTAAGGAAGTTTATTTTAAAGTTGTACATAAATATTCATTAATATCAATACGTTATTAAAGTGACACAAAATATGTTATAAGTTTGACATATTTGACCTCTACAAAATGTGATTTGCCTATTAAACAAAAGATTACTTACATCCTCTTTTAATGATGTTTGTATTCAGTTCAAAAGAATGATGAAAATTTTCTTTCAAGATTGAATTCATTCTTTAGACTTTGTAGTGAACAGGTTTTTATTTTACAGAAATAAAGTATTATGATGTCTAAGACTTTCCCTTATAAATACCATATAGATACTGTTCTATATATATATATATATATATACTAGTATTATGAATGTTTGCTTAAATACATTACCAATTTTCTAGAAAACAAATTTGAAGGAAAGAAAAATTATTTCCGCTTGTTCATTTGATGAATGATCCTAAAGTGACAATGAAAATGAGAAAACAGTTTATCAAACAAATTTCTCAATTATCAGTGTCCCCTCAAGACTAATAATTATGCAGGAGTGCTTGCTGCTGTAAAAGATATAATATGTACATGAAACTAGAATGAAACTGTGAACAAATATAAGAGCTATCTGGCAAAATTGGCCTGATGAATTAAAATGGAAGAAACATTCAATAACAAAAATCAACTGTTAAGGAAAGCACTTGGTATACCTATCACAGGAATTGTTGACTCAAATGTAAACAATACTGTCTCCACTGGATTGATTGTGTTTCCCCACAAACTGCCACACTCACAATGACCGGAGGAATCCGGAGATAACTTTGATGGAATTTTATGACTTGCTGATTTTGGTTGAAGATATTCAAAACTTATTCTTTCAGTGGATACACATTTAGGTATATATCTATCTCTGAATTGAGGTTTTAAGTTTATATTCTGCAGGAATGGCATTGTAGGCCTCTGTTGTTGTTAATTTCTAGTATGCCATACATTGATTCTGCATGAACAACAAGAAATAATTCATTGGTTGGAATTTCATAGAAGTGAACCTGAAACAATAATATTTAACACACCATTAAAATGGGTAAGTGATATAAACTTAGCTATTTTACACAAGAAGAATACTAACACAAATTGATAATAAATTAATTCAAAAAATCTATATTTTTTTGATTAATATTTCCTTTTCCTAAATTAAGATGTTAGAGATAACTTAGCATTAACCAATCTAATAAACCACTGACCTTATCTTAAAACAAAAGATTAATTATAAAGATAAATTAAAAATTAAATATATCTCCTTAACACCCCTCTAGAGATATTCATCAAAACTACAAATATGAGTAAGAATATTCATTGCATGATGAAGTCGGACTTTTTAATGCAATCATGGGTATGTATATAATTATGTTTTGTCAGTAATACTTACATCATCAGGTTTCATACTGTAATGGTGATCATGGAGATCATTGATGTCATCCGTGATACCTGTTAAATAACACAAACATACACTTAATTAATTAAAAGAGAAGCTATGATTCAATCAATGATCAAAATATGTGAAATAACTATTTATCAACATAGAAATATAACTATTAATTCTTTAGCTGAAAAGGTTTTGCATTATTTATTTTCTCATTATGAAGTATCAAATTTTCAAAAAATATCAGACGTTTATTAGGTTATACATGCCAATGTCATCATTCTATGCCTTTGCAGAAGACACAATGTTATTTAAGGATCCCCTCATTCAAATGCACTGAAACTATAACAAGCTTTATTACCTCCTTGATACAAGCTACCTCCATCTCAACAACCCACGCCTTTTAGGCCTAATGCATACATTAATATGAATAAACATACTTATATATATATATACACACACAATATTTGAAAAAGTGTTCACAACTATACAGTATTATATAGACTCCCTGAAGATATCAATGAAACATGTTGGACTAATGTGTTATTTGATATGGCATCAAAATGTATCCAAATTGCATACCTGTTTCATCCATACATGATGGTATCATATACTGCCAAACTCGGCAGTGTATGCAAACAGATGTATTGGAATAATGAAAGTTTATAACTGTGTATTCCATGAACATTTCAGGGGGAACTATAGAATTGGTTCACCACCTAATAATCAATTGTTGTACTATACTTTTTTGTGTGGATATTTTCTTTAGTATAACATCTTAAAAGAAATTCATAAATATTATTTGACTTTTTAGCTCATCAGGTCTGAAAGACCCGATGGGCTTATGGCATGGCATGGCGTCCGGCGTCCGTCCATCCGTCCGTCCGTCCATCCGTAAACTTTTCACTTTTTCGACTTCTTCTCCAGAACCAATGACTCTAGAGAGCTGAAATTTTATGTGCATACTCCTTGGCAAATGGGGATTCTAAATTATAGATTTCGTGACCCCATGACCCCAAATGGGGTCACAAGGGTCAAAACCTTAAAAATCTATTTTAATCTTCTTCTCCAGTTCCAAAAGGTCCAGAGAGCTGAAAAGGTGTGTGTAGACTCCCTGGCCAACGGGGATTTTAAATTGTAGGTTTGGTGACCCCATGACCCCAAATGGGGTCACAGGGGTCAAAACCTAAAAAGCCTAATTTCATCTTCTTCTTCAGTTCCAAAAGGTCCAGAGAGCTGAATAGTTGTGTGTAGACTCCTTGGGCACTGGAGATTCTAAATTGTAGGTTTGGTGACCCCATGACCCCAAATGGGGTCACAAGGGTCAAAACCTGAAAAACCTATTTTCATCTTCTTCTCCAGTTCCAAAAGGTCTAGAGAGCTGAAAAGGTGTGTGTAGACTCCTTGGCCAACGGGGATTCTAAATTTTAGGTTTGGTGACCCCATGACCCCAAATGGGGTCACAGGGGTCAAAACCTAAAAAACCTAATTTCATCTTTTTCCCTAGTTCCAAAAGGTCTAGAGAGCTGAAAAGGTGTGTGTAGACTCCTTGGCCAATGGGTATTCTAAATTGTAGGTTTGGTGACCCCATGACCCCAAATGGGGTCACAGGGGTCAAAACCTTAAAATCCTACTTTCATCTTTTTTCCCTAGTTCCAAAAGGTCTAGAGAGCTGAAAAATTGTGTGAAGACTCCTTGGACACTGGGGATTCTAAATTATAGGTGTGGTGACCACTTGACCCCAAATGGGGTCACAGGGGTCAAAACCTTAAAATCCTACTTTCATCTTCTTCTCCAGTTCCAAAAGGTCTTGATAGCTTAATAGTTGTGTGTAGACTCCTTGGACAATGGGGATTCTGAATTGTAGGTTCGGTGACCCCTTGACCCCAAATGGGCAATGGGCCTTTTTTATTTGATTGTGAATAACTTTTAAGAAATACATTGTTGTTTTCTTTCCTAGACAAAATTGGCCCGACACAAGGACGGACTAAATAATTTTACAGCCCGTCCTCAACCAAAGTTACCCGTCTCGGACGTTGGGACAGGCTATCTTTCCTACACTGCCCATGACCCCATGGTCTAAACCCAAACACCTATTTCTATCAAAAGTCTGATGAGCTACAGAGCCCATGGCTCTATTTTTAAAATTTATTGTCAAGGTAAGGATAAGGGTTAGGCTATGTATACAGGTGGTTAACCAATTCTATAGTTGCTCTGAATCAAAGTGCAATTAAATGAAATTATGTTATGATGTTATTACATGAGTAAACATAAGGAATAAATTATTTTTTAGTCAAATAATTCAATCTTCATCATAAATCTCAGGTACAATAGAACTAAGAACATCCTTCTCTTTTGTAAAAGAACTTGTTTTATGTGTGAGGTTGTTTATATCAAACAATACCTTCTAGATTCAGGACACTGTCAGCAGCTTTCGCTAACTTGCTTCTCTTCGGAGAACAACCACAAAAAAAGATTGTTTTCTCCCCAACAGTCTTTCTTTCCACCACAAAGTAGTTATTATGGCATAAAATAGACAAACATTAAGACAAAGTATAAAATCAATAAGTTTAATTATCAAAAATTTCCCTTCACTCAAAATGAAGTTTGATTACATTCATTTTATTTTTATTATGAGGCATACATAAGGTTACATGAAAAAGATTGTTTTCATATATTGTAGATATGTAATGTCATTTTATTACTATGTATATATAAAAATACATTTACAACTTGAAAATAATTATACAAAAAGATAACTTGAATATTCTATTGCAACTTAAAAGGGTAGTAGCATTCAATTATCATGAGTTTCTGCCAACAGTATTTATTTTCTGAAAGACTAAACATCTCATTTCTCAACCAAAACATCAATAGTCATAGAGGAACCAATAACTATCAAACAAAAACCACTGGTGATCATTTTAGTGTGAACACCCTTTTGAGGTAGGGGAAATAAGTTTTCATAGCTAAACCAATTTATATATTTGACCAAAAAAATGCATCATTCGATTACAAATCATTGTGTTGCAATTGGAAAGGTTGATTTCAATTTCCTGAGACCACTTTATTCATAAATCATTCTACTGCTCCTTTTGGGTCATTGTGATGTCACTAAAAGGCAATGAAAGTTCATAAGGTTGAGGCATTCAAAATTATTAGCTCAAAATAGAGCAACACCTAGATTTTTTAGTGGTAGAAATTGAATAAAACAGGCCCATGAGCTCTGTAAGTCATCAACCTTTGTATTGTGTGATGGTGAAGACTATGATACATTGTTCTCCAAGACAAAAAATAATTGAAAATTTGAGGGTAGTTCATCAGATCAACAAGGTGCATGGTAGCCTAATTTTAGCTATTGGGTTACAGAACTTTGATCAAGAAGATGAAAATGTAAAAAGTATTCAGAAGATGCCAAACAGATGTAGAACAACATGCTATGCTGTAAAACTCATGTGACCTCATATCTGACAAGCTTAAATTTGATAGGATCTTACCTTTAATGTACTGCAAGTAATATCGACATCTTGAACTACAACAGCAGTTCCATCACTGCTGCAGACTGATAGGCCGCCAGATTGGTACAACAGCTGACTGTAGCTCAAAATTGGTGCATCCACTTTTTGCTATAATTTGAAAAATTATAAATGTGATTATCAAACACTGATAACAGCAATCAGGACAAAATTGCCAATGGCTCTGCACCTCATCAGTCTCTGTACAAATTATAATTAAGAAAACAAAAGAGTACATATCTTCATATCATTAAAATTCATCATCAAACATGAAATTGTAATGCTTCATTGCCAACAGAGGTGGTTAAACTATAACTTCAACGATGAGATCTTTATAAATCACACCCAATATCACACACATTCATGAAATTGCACTTAACTTAACACTTAGTTTGGTTATGAGATAATCACATTCTCTGCATAGCACTAACTCCATGAACATTATTCCTCTTTTTAAAATGATCATTTGGCAATATGTAACTTTTTATCTAATTATCAATGGTTCTAGAAAGTCAAAACTTTGCTCTTCACAGTTAGTATTACATCGGAAATTTGATTAGTCTTTAAAGGGGTCTCTAAATTTAAATTGCAGTATTGTCGCACCAGTATTGACAGGGATAGGGTCATTAAATTTAAATACTAGGTCTACATCTATCAAAGATCATATTAACAAAATTGAGCATGATAGCAATACATAGGTCCTTAGCAAGAATTTGATCAAAGATTAAAGATGGACAAACTGGCTTGATATTTGAAGGGGGTCAGAACCAAATTAACAAACTTTAGTCTCTATGTAACAATGAAAACAAGATATTATGCAGCACATTGCAGCTTTTCAAAGTTTTCATTAAAATGACTGACATTACCATATTTGAGGGGTGTTGATGACCAATAAAAAATCTTTGGATCTGAGGTCAAAGGTTCCTCTCTATTAAATTAATTTGGCACAGCTTTTCATGATAAGAAATACAAATACAATAGTTCAACACTCAAATATAAAACTGAATAAAACATAAAATGACCTCAGTTTCACAGAAGTCGCCACCACCTTCAGCATGTTCCACTTCAGAATGATGTCCTGAATTATTTTCTTCATTACTTCTCTTTCTCTGAAGTGTAGCTGATTTCCTAGAGGGACAAAATTTAAATTACATGAACATCAAATAATCAACAATTAAATAAGAATTTGTAATCAAATAATTAGTTCAAGACAATGTATACTTTCACATTTACTTATCTATTGACAACAACTTACTTTTTACAACTTGTTCTTTTCCTTTTTCGACATTGAGTTTGCCCAGGAACAATGCGATCACGCTGATCATTTGTTTGAAGTTCCTTTTCAACAGCAACTTTAAGAAGAAAAACACATGGCAAGTTAATGTTTTTCATGGTCTGTTTCTCTTGACATAAATGAAAGGCTGACAAAATGCAAGCAATTTGACCTAGTTAATCATTACAGACAGTCTTCATAGAAGGTGACTACTTAAACAAGATGAAATTAATCAAAACCAAATTCATCAGAGTTGATCAATGATTACAGTTATGAGCATCTTTCTTGTGCAAAGTTTACTCACCTGTGCATACTTGAAACTGGATTGTATTACCAATATTACTATACTTACGACATGAGTGATATGATTTCTTATTTCATTTTTTTATGCCACTGGTCACTTATTTACCATGATTCCGCTTAGAATCGATGTCCAACGAGCATGGCATAGGAATAGATATATAGTCTATAAAGAAATATCACAGCAAGGCTATCAATAACAACCATCTCAATTTTGTTGTCTCGGACGTTTTGTGACACCTGACAGGTGTGGTCTGAGGACCAGGAGTATCCAACAATTATGACAATAACTCATTTCTTCCTTGTTTTTGTATGTACTGGTATGTATCCATGTTTGTGTATCTTCTCCTTGTTCATTTATCACATGTTAAGCACCTAATGCTCAAATTACGAGGTTAGGCGCAATAAAACTATTCAATATTATTATTATTTCTTAGTATCAAACCAACGAGGTTCTGCAAGCATATATATAGCAAGTTGACAGTTTTACATTGCATTGTGTTCCATGTAGTGCTTTGAAAAATATCAAAGTGAAACATAGTATGTTTGATAAATTCTATATTGCTTAAGTATGAGCCAAAATACCATACCTCATTTAGACATCTTCACAATTTACAATGGCAATTTTTCATTCATAATAGAAACACAAGAAAATGTGTTATTATTGGCTTCTTAGTTATAAAATTGCAATATAAAAAAGGATTATTTGAATTTAATCAAATAAGATGGTATATTTGCTTTTATTTAAGCTTCCAAATCCATGAAACATACTTTGCGTCACTTCAAACTTTATGTAATTGTTAATTTTTCTGAATAATTTCTTGTATTTGTATGTGAGCCGTGTGTTAAATATTTCTCAACTCTCCTCTACTGTGTAGACAAACCTGTCTTTAATCATTACTGTGAGTTTACTGCTGAATGATATCAAATAAAAGCAATTTTTTAGTCACAATAAAGCAAGACATATTTTATCATTATAGCAAGATCTTTTTTCAAAAACTGAAGAAACAATGTTTACAGAAATTCCAAAAAAAATTTCAATATCATTTTTCTGTAAATCATAACAATGTTAAGAAAGTATGTGCTTCAAAATTTAAGCAGGTATTAAAAAGATAAGATTTTGCAGATTTTTTTGATTACGTGAAATTACTTTGGATAGACTTGTGAAGTTTCTGTCAATAAGGCAGGTAAATGTTAAGCTAAATATCACATCCATATGGCTATTGTGTGATTGTGAAATTATATCTGACAAAAGTAACATGTGAACATGCGAGTAAAAATTGTCCCTACCAGATTGGTCAATTTAGATGTATGAGCAAGAGATCAGGGTTTAATGGTTTTTGATTAGGCCTATGTCAAATTCATAGTTAATTAATAGCACTGTGCTCTAACAAAAACATTAGGGTGAGCTAGCAGAGAAAAATGTTTTAAAATAGACATTTCTTGAACATGCTATTATATGCATTGAGAAACCAATCCATTGAAAATACTTTAACAGGACAACTAAGATAATATCTAACTATTATCAAAGGCATAGATGATATCTGTTTTTTGCACCATAGCATGACTTAGTATGACCGATGACTTCTCTTATACACCTCTTTGGTATGACCTCGGTCTCTAATTTTCAATTAATCTTCATCTGTTTACTACAGAAATTTATATACTTTACATTGGTGCCCTTAAACGCTAGTAAGATATATCGATACAATACAACTTTGATAAAGGTTACCTGCAATTTTCGATATGGATGTCATTCTGAAATGCCGTAAGATTTACCCAGGGGTCGATCAATGTCAGTTGATAACAATGAATGGTCCCTGATCTATTAATAGCTACGTTCGGTATCTCAATAATATTTTATTCCATAAAAGTAAACAGGATCTAACACATATTAAATACCATAATAATACTTTAAATAGTTATAAACCATCCGTTTTATTTTGTGGCGCTTAGGGGTGGCGCTTTAGACGTTTTCCGACTGCTATGCTACCTGTTCAGTTACCGCAGACATGTTTATTGCGGAAGGGCGTTTACAGACAGGGGTCCCGAAGGGACGTCACTCTGTTTAGTACTACCGTACCAGATTTTGATAGGAATGACAAGACTTACGGAGTTATCTCCCTTATACCATTATCAAAGTGTCAATATACTACACCACTCCCCCTAAGTTTTTAAATTATAAAAACTTGAATGTTAACTGAAACTATTGATTAACATTGAATGAAAAGTCTGCATGCATTTTAATTAACTGAAATGACTTGACTTGTAAATCATAACAACTTTTAAAAGTCTTTGAAGAAATACTTCCCCTCTACTTAGGAATATCATAACCAAACATGTAACACTTAAAATTAACAGTCAATTTCACTGCTGTCGTCCTAGCAGTTAAATCGCACTGGTGGACGTCGTGTTCGTTGTGGATACCGCCTCGATGTAGAAGTGGTTGTCTCCGATGCCGTCGCCGCCGCCAGTCGACTTTGGTGACCTTGACGTCATTTTCAAGGTCACCACGACACTACATACGTCCGGATTCTTGTTAACGCGATAACTCGTGAAGCTTATAGCACCTAGAGTATTCATATTTGGTGACAGCTTTCGATGGAGGAAGACTCAGAAGCCAGTCGACATTGGTGACCATGACGACATTTTCAAGGTCACTACGACACTTTGACCAATTTCTAATACATTGTTAACGTACACCCAGTGTTCATATTTGTTGACAGCCTTCAATGGCGGAAGACTCAGATGCCAGTCGACTTTGATGACCTTGACCTCATTTTCAAGGTCACCACGACACTTTGACCACTGTGTAATACATTGTTAATGCGGTATCTCGTAAAGCTTAGGACCTAGAGTGTTCATGTTTGGTGACAGCTTTCAATGGCGGAAGACTCAGACGCCAGTCGACATTGGTGACCCTGACCTCATTTTCATGGTCACCATGACACTTTGACCACTGTAATACATTGTTAACGCGATAATATTAATTATGCCAATTATCTCATAACGGCCGGGGACATTGCCATGTTAGTGGCAAACACTTGTTATTTGTGCTTTCATCTTTTGGCGGTGCCTGTGGAAGCCTGAATAACCCATCAGCTGGTGCATTTTGTTTCGATGTCCTGTATTCTATTTTGAAGTCGAAGGAAGCAAGAATCAATCCCCATCTCTTCATACGTGATGCTGCCATGAGAGGAATTTCCTTTGTTGGAGAACAGTCGAAGTAGCGGACGATGATCTGTGACCAGTGTGAAGGTTCGTCCTTAAATATACTGCCTGAACTTGGTCACTCCAAAGATAATGGCGAGTCCTTCTTTCTCTAGTTGAGAATAGTTTTGTTCAGTACTGTTCAGTTTCCTTGATGCATATGCGATTGGCCTTTCTTCTCCACTACTCCCTTGATACCCTTGAGTACCATCTCAATTGTTCTTTGGAACAATGCTGGTGCTGTGCTAACGCCATACGGCAGTCTTCTGAACTGAAACAGTCCTTTTGAAGTGTTGATTGTTGAAGTGTTGATATGAATGTTTCAGATCAAGTTTGGTGAATTCTTCCCCACCATTTAGTTTGGCTAGTAGTTCTTAAACCTTCAGAGTTGGGTAAGTTTCTACCTGTATGTACTTGTTGAGTGTCGTCTTGTAGTCCCCACAAAGACGAACTTCCCCCGATGGCTTGAGCATGGGAACGACTGGAGTTGCCCACTGTGAATATTTCACTGCTTCAATGATGCCTTCGTTCTCCATTCTGTCTATTTCCCTCTCAACTTTTTCACGCAGGGCCAACGGTACAGTGTGTGCCTTGCTAAAGATTGGACCAGCATCTCCTTCAATGTCTAGAGATAATTCACATTCCTTCAAATGTCCTAGACCCTTGTCAAAAACTTCTGCGAACAGATCATAGCTAGTATCTGAGTCTGCTTCCCTTGAGCTTATGTTGTTAGTTGACAGTATGCTTTTCCATGGTTCCATGTACTTGAGCCAATCTCTGCCTAACAGTGATGCCCCCTTTCCTCCAACTACTGTCAGGAATAGCTTCTTCATCTCGGATTCGATGTTGACATCAACACTTAATTTCCCTAACACAGGAATGTCTGTACCTAGATAGGCTTCCAGCTTGCAGGTTGTCCTATTCAAAGGCATGTCAGGAAATGCTGACTTGTACATTTCCTCATTGATTATAGTTACACCTGATCCAGAATCAATTTTAAATTTCAATGGCTGATTATTAACAATAATAGTTTTCTTCCACTTTCCTGTACTTCCTTCATGCAATACTGAAGAAACCATGAACAATTCTTCAAACACGTCCTCTTCCTGACTCAAATCCCCTCCTTCCATATCAATCATATTGGTTGATTTTCTGTGTTTACTGTAAGGGACCTTCTATTTCCTTGATTTAGGTGTCGGGAAAGATGTCCAACCTTGCTACAATTGTTACATGTTGCTGAGATGTAGGGACAGTCTGGTGGTTTGTGATCCTCTAGGTTACATCTAGTGCATTGTCTGTAAGTACCTGATTTACCCTTGTTCTAATTTTTCTGTAGCCCCTTTCTGTTCTGGGTTGTCAACTTATTTACCGAAGCTGTATTGTTACCTTGTATAGCTCTAGCTTCCTTACTGGCTGTCTCCATTGACAAGGCTATTTGATATGCTGCATCAAAGGTCATTGTGGCTTTTTCTTGCAGTAACCTACGCCTAATGTTTTCATTGTATACCCCAGCTACAAACCTGTCTCTCAACCCAATCAATTAGTGTTCACCATAATTACAGTCTTCTGCAATTCTCAAGTTAGCTACAAATGTGCTTAGGTTCTCTTTAGGTTTTTGAACTGTCCTGTTAAAATTACAACAGGCTGATATGATGTTGGGAGGTGGGTGAAGATGCTGAGAAAGTTTACCTATGACATTCTTAAATGTCTGTTCACTAACCTTCCCTGGTGAAAATAAATCATGGGCTTATTTGTATAGCTGATCTCCCATTGACGAAATAAAAATGTTAATAATTCTCTTTTCATCAACAATATTATTGGCTGTCATACTTGATTCGAACCGTTCAGCATTCACTGAAAAATCTTCTTTTTTACCGGAAAACTTCGGAATCGGAACACAAAAACTAGTATTTTGAATTTCTTCTTGATCCGCCATTTTGGAATTTATATTGTTTCAAAGTCACAAAAGGAATCCTTATCGTGATAAGAATATTATGAATGTTCAAATCAGAAACACGTAGTTTGACTGATAATGGGCTACAGTAGCTAACGCTATAAAAGGTTAGGTGGTGAGAGTGCACTCACTGGCCGCTCTTGACTTGTATTGCTTGGATGTTGGATTGCCGTGTGAAACTAAGTTTTGACTGATTTGGCAGTTTGCAACTTGACTTTGTCATATTGAATGTTTACTTGATTAACCATGCTATTTATGGTACAGGTGGATGACGCTGTAGGGAAGCTGACCCCCACATGTAATCGGTACATTGGGCGTTTTCTCCCAGGGACAGGTGAGTTCATTTGTATTACGTCAATAGGTAAATATGTTAATGTCATTAATTAGTAACACTAATTAGCATTTGTGATAATTGGTGACATGTGGGATTTGTGTATGGGTGGTGTTCTTGATCTTGTATGCATTGTATGAGATGAATTAGAGTGGGTATTTATTGAATGAGAGTAACTGATGTTTTATATGGATGTGTTGTAGTTCATCTCCGTCCGGGTCCAGAATCTGGGGCATTTCAGCACGGATCTGGGAGTGTGATGGTCATGATGTTGAGCGGGCCAGGCCGTACTACGGGTGCGAGTGTTTTGTTGGTCTCTCATGGGCATTGACTGTAAAGTCTGGTAGCTGATGTACAGGCTTTAGGTGGGAGAGTGTTTTGTGACTGGTTCGTCCAGTCTGCGCCGTACTGTGTATGGTTATGTTCCGGTGTAGGTGTGTGTGCCAGGGCAGTTAGGCCCGCATATTTCACGGGCCACCGAGGTTATTAGTGTGTGCTCCGGACAGTCAGGTCCGTGCACGCTGTGAGATATATTTTGATTTGAGACATGTTTTCTCAAATGTGTGTTTGTTGAATTTTGATGTATGTTGATTATGTGAATTAGTGTGACTCTTGAAACTTGTGTGCTTAAATATTATTTGTTTAATGGTGTTCATAAGATGTGTATTTGAGCTGAGCTGTATATTTGATCAGGTATTCATTACATTTACGTTTGACAGTATATCACGGATAATGATATGATAGTGATATTATAGCGTAGGTGCTAAACGCAGTTTCAGTCCAAGTTGTCTCTCTTGAAATCATAAGCTTTCTAGCGGGTAGTTTGTAGTGTTGACCATGCTTTACATGTAACGTTTCAAGGGTAGATGTAGGTTGGGGTTTTTTTTGTGTTTGACATGATGTCAAAGGCTCTACTTTGTCATTCATAATTTATGAGATTTTTTTGTTGCAGCTGTCCCTCAGCTAACTGGAGCTAACCGACATTAACCTCACGTCTGCACCTGGAAGTTTGCATGGCACTTGTGCACCCAGCTAGCAAGCAATATCATCTCTACAAAGTTCAACAAATTTTCTGATTCGTAAATCAGTAACATAGTCACTTGGACACTTGTAATGTTTTCTTTCGAGATTCGCGCCATTACTTGATATTGAAACAATCTGTTGACCGCGTCAATTTTCATAATGTTATTTCTGATCCGTAGACCCTTATAAAATGTCACCTGAACACGTAGTTCACTTGCCCGTAGCTTTGTGAGCGGGATCCCGTCCTCATTGCCATTTATTCTGTCGTGTCTTCACTATAACCGACCATAGTCGATGGCAGAACAACGTAACGTTCAGTTACCACAGACATGTTTATTGCAGAAGGGCCAGGGGTTTACACGCAGGGGTCTCAAAGGGACCCCAGCAGGCAATATGACCTTGTATCAACGTTGAAACGACGTCGTTTACCAATGTTGAAATAACGTTGAAATTTGATTGGATTTGAAATTTGTGGCGATGTCGAAATCCGACGTCGGTTCAACGTTGAAGCCAATACAACATGAAGCCAAGACGTTGTATTGACGTTGAAAAGACGTCATTTCGACGTCAATGCTTGTTGATCAGTCAGGTTATGTTAGCTTTCTTTCGTTCACATATTTGAAGCCATGTATCATCTGTAAGGCTAAGCTTTCAACTTCAGCTTCAGCTTTATCATTTGCCTCGGTTCAAGATTTAAATGGCTGCTCGTGGGTATCCATGTAATGGAAATTAATTGCGATGTGAGGGTATTAATGTTTATATGACACTGCACGATTTAGACTAAAGTGTCATTTAAAAAAATGTTTGTTACAAAGGCGCAATTACCGTTTTGTAAGAACTACTAACTTTATGCAAATCGAAAATTTATGTTTCAGTTGTGAACATAACTGAAAAAATAAAAACTGTTGAAAAATACCATATACCTTGTTTATTCTAATTAGACATAGGACAGAGTTACTTCCCTTTATTGTGAAATTGAAAGAAATTAACCTTTATTCATCTAAATCCAATATCAATAACACTTTAAAATGTCAATGATAGCTGTTCGTTTTTGCATTTTTTATTTCATTTTTTAAAACAATCCGTAACTCATTTGATGTTATTAATAATAATGAAATGTTATAAAATTAATGACATGTCAGTTTTAAGTTGTTCTGATGACGTTGAAACAACCTCAAAACACCAACCAAATTTCAACGTCAGTTAAAAAACGTTGTTCCGACGTCGAAAATTGGTTGATCGACGTCCTGACCTAAAATCAACCAAATTTCGACGTCGAAATGACGTCAGATGCCTGCTGGCACGTCACCCTGTTTAGTACTACCGTACCAGATTTTGATAGGAATGACAAGGCTTACGGAGTTATCTCCCTTATACCATTATCAAAGTGTCAATCTACTACACCACTCCCCCTAAGTTTTTAAATTATAAAAACTTGAATGTTTACTGATTAACATTGAGAGAAAAGTCTGCATGCATTATAATTAACTGAAATGCCTTAATTTTGTAAACCATAACAACTTTTAAAAGTCTTTGAAGAAATACTTCCCCTCATAACCAAACATGTAACACTTAGAATTAACAGTCATTTTCACTGCTGTCTTCCTAGCAGTCAAATCGCACTGGTTCGTTGTGGATACCGCCTCGATGTAGAAGTGGTTGTCTCCGATGCCGTCGCCGCAGTGACTTCAACCTTCTCCTTCATGCATGTTTCACTGTCTGGTTTATCTACAACCTCTGGTTGCAGATTTTCTGGAGGACTGATCACTGGAATCTCAGGTAGGTCACCATGACCTTTGGGTAACTCTGTGGTCAAATAAGCTTGCCGTGGCCTGATTTGATCAACATGTCTCTTCCAGACCTGCTGTCCCACCGACACTTGATAGTTTCTATCACCATGTCGCTCTAGAAATTTAGTCCCTTGGACCCTCGAGTCCCTTGGACCCATCGGGCGCCTTGAACTCCGAAATTAAGCACAAACACTGCCTCACCTACTTTGAAGAATCGTGCTGTTTTGTCTGTCGGATCTTCTTTCCTCCACATCAGGCTTTCTCTCGATGGCCTCATTGCTGACAATCGTGTACGCAGTTGTCGCCGCATGAGCAACTCAGCTGGAGTTTTTACCTGTTGCAGCATTTTGAGTTGTTCTGTATGAGAACAAATATCTCTGTAGCTTGTCAGAAATGTCACCTTCTTGATTTTTCATCTTCTTCAGAGCCAGTTTAAAAGATTCTACTGCTCGTTCAGCTTGTCCATTGGTAGCGGGATGTTTTGGTGCTGTGCGAGTGTGACGAATGTTGTTCATTTGTAGGAATGTCTGGAATTCCTCGGAGGTGATCTGAGCCCCATTGTCTGTCACAATATGTTCTGGAAGTCCAAAAACAGAGAAGTGTTTTCTCAAATGCCTTATGGTGTCAGTTGCTGTGGTTGATTGAAGTGGTATAACTTCCATCCACGTTGAGTGAGCATCCACTATGACTAAGAATGAATGTCCCTGAAATGGTCCAGCAAAATCGATGTGAAGCCGAGACCATGGTGACCAAGGCCATTTCCAGCTTGTAGGTTACCATTATCAAAGTGTCAATATATTACAATCTGGACAAACCGAGAAAACATGATTTCATAAACCCGTAAGTGTCAGATATAAATTCTGCTTTCTGCGAACATGAATTGTACGGTATTGTAGCAGTGAAGAAAAAAGTGGTTTTTCAGTATATTTTAAAAAAAAATGTTATTCATTTGAAATATTGCAAATTTGACGAAATACATGAAATTCAATCCTTGTGCTGACATTTGTATAAAATCATAATATCTTGATTAACAAATCTTGAACCACAATTCATTTTGAAATGAATACTACTCGTTCGTATTTGCCTTAAAGCCAGCAAGTTCATTGAAACTTGTTTCACATTTTATTTTTATTACACTGAACTAAACAACTAGCTGTATATAATCAGAGCGATCTCTTGATGGCTGCAATTTGTAACTCAGTGACAGAATTCTCTAAGGAGTGTATTATGAAATCAAACCATTGCTGTTTCCTTTAAACTTTGTGACATTTAGTCAGTTAACCTTCATGACGATGATAATGAAAGTTTATATTTTTTATCATTAAATTGTCAAAGAGCTGGTTGGAAAGCTAAATGAATCAATGCCAGCGGTGCAAGTCGATAGCAGTCACCCTTCAAGTGTCCTGAAAGAAGAAGAGGTTCGCTCACAAGTTGATGACCTGTACGTCTGACTCTTGCGAAATGGTAAATTTATACATTTACAGTTTTTTGGACATACCTATAAAATTGCTTTATTGATCCAATTTTGAAACAACTGTTTAACAGCAAAGCATGTCTGTTCAGAAAACAAAAACAAAATCATATACCCTGTATTTCTAGTTTCAAGTTGAAAGATGATTGCTAGCCATTGCAAATATGATAGTTTAATATTGTTACTTATTGTAAGAACAATTTTTATTTCTGTTTATTTAAATTTTATTTCAGACATCAGATGAAACCCTTAGAGAAGTCACAGAGGCATTGCTATCTCTTTCACAAGTTCAACTATCAGTTGCTGAACAGTCCACAGAACAAAGCAGTCCAATCAGGCCCACTGATACTGTTTCCACTGACTGTGACACTATTAATTGATGTTCTGAGTGTAAGGATTGCTCAGTTATAACAATCTAATAATGATTTTTGTTGTAATGAATGTTTTGCATGTAATTTATCATAGCATATGTTGGATAGAGTGGAATCGCACTGATACTGGAACTTCAGTATTGAGTTTCTCAAAGTGAACTTAAAGTGCCACATTTAATGTTATTTATTCTATTTGAATAAATCCTAGATTTATAAAATAATTGAGTAAAAACAAGAACCCTCTATTGTTCAAAACAATTCACTGCACAGCAAACAACTGGTTTTTGTAGCTTACAACTAAATAAATTATGCACCTATCCTTGCTTGATTATAATGCAAAAAAGGAGTTATTTGTATAAAGAGAGATTACATTGTAAAAATATATATTGAGAAATAAAGTTGGTAAAGTGTTTTTGAATATGAATTTGTCATGTTCAAAAATAAGTAATTTTATTGTTCTAATGGTTATCACTTATTTCAATTGAAGATTTTTTTAAACAATTTATGTAGGTACCCTCTGCAGCGACTTCTATAGCTTGTCAGACCTCGAAGAGATACAGCAATAGCTAAAGATCAGTGAGAATTCAAACAAAGCCTCAGGTCAAAACTGAAGGTAAATTCTGTGTGAATTTGTGAGATATAAATAGATTTTTCTATAATCAAAGAATATTGATAGGTAGGATTTAAGAAAATGTGAGAGGGAATTTTTATTTTTGTCCTAAATCATTTTCAATCGCAGTGAAAATTTAACATCTCTGAACGCTTCGCTACCCTTTGTGGTGACATTGTATGTATTTTTTGCATTGACTGACACCAGCAATGTATTTGATGGATGCCAGTTTTAAATGATAAACATTTATTTGTTAAAAACTGACCCTGAACTACTGTCAACATATTGCATGTATATTTTGAATGTGTTTGTAAATGAAATGCATTTCATTAAGAAGTGTTTGATTACAGCATCAGCTACTGAAGCAGTGCTGATGGTGACAAGAGGAGTGCGGTGCTCACTGTTGGAACCACCAAGTGAGCCTGAGGAGGAGGATAGTGACAACCTTGATGCCGCACAAGATCCAAAAACGGATGCAAATGACCCAACTTGGCTGCCTCAGGATGACCACATTAAAAGCGATGAAGAGTTCGACATCAGGTATTACTTTCATGCAATCTCAGGTTTCCCTCATTGGTTATGCATACACTACTAGAATGAATTGAAGGAACATTTGTATATTGTCCCTAGAATATTTTATACAAGAGAGCTTGGTAAAAATTTGTTGATTATGATTTATTAAAAAACACTATCTTACTGACATGCTTTGGAAATGAATATATATGGTGAATAGCTTGATGCAGATATTTTCCAAAAAAATAGATGAATAATTCCATAATGACAATGAAGTTTACAAAATCTGTAGACCAATGTGAGATATGTATATGTGAATGCATAAAACTTAAACAAATAGTTTTCTTATGAGCTGCAAACATTTAAAGTTGCTGCTTATGATAAATACCAATGTAGTGTTGTGTCATGTACTTTACAGGAAACATTTTCATAGGGTTGTCATTGTTAGTTAAAAAAGGTTGATAGTTAGTATTAAAGACCAATAACAATTTTAAAATTCTTTTCTATTCTCATTTGCTCATTTGGCATTTTTGCTGTTTTATTTATGAAAGATTAATAACTTCAAACGATTGTGTTGTTTTGTTGTTGTTTTTCTGGGGTTTGTTTTTGTTTCACATTTTTGGATATTGTGGCTGTACGCTTCTTAAACATACCAACAACGATCGTTGCTAGAATCTGACTATATATGAGTGTCAAGTAAGCAATTATATTCTGTAGAAAAGTATGGGTAATTAACAGGCATTAAAAAGACAAACTGATAGTTTAATTTTCCTTCTTTTAACCGTCAGAAATACCATTAATGGTTAAAAGTTATACTTCCGGAGTAATGTCATCACTCGATCATGACATGAATACTGTCTATAACATAATATATAATTGTTCTCGTCAGATTTCTTTGTACCTAAGACGTAAGTTGAATGATGACAGAAGAAGTACCTGGAACTAGTAAATATGAAAAGTGTTGAACCCATCACATGTTTTTTTATTAACTTCCATTTTCTGAAAATCCCAAGAAAAACAAAATCTTCTCACCACTGAAAGTATCATTATTTGAATCGATTAATACCTATTTTTTAACATGTAATTAAATTCGAGGACAACCCAGCCATATTCAGGGTAAATTTTGAATGAGCAGTTATGCGTGTTTTTGAAAGATTTCATAACGTTCAAAGATAACCGACCCGTTCTATTAAAGGACGTAGATATATTGAATTGTAATAGTTATGTAAGAAAACACCCTGCTATGTTTATACATAGTTTCACGATGCCTTTGAAAAGGTGAACGGGACTGTAAGTTCGTTGTAGATTTCGAACGAAAATGGGTTGATTGGGCTAGAATAGATGGAATCAGTTGATTGATTGAGCTCCTTGTATAATTCCATAAGGCCTGAGATGGTACACGTAGAACTCCAGCATCTTCATCACGTGCGGGCTGACATAGTGGAACGACACGGAATAGTCGCTGATATTCTCTATACCCTGTTAAACAGAACATAACAACGTTATAAGGATAGAATTGGTAGTAGTGAAAACTGGTCAAAGGGTCTTGTGTAGTACAGAAGAATGGTTAAACAGCATGCATATCAGTCGATAAATTTACTTATACAGCAAGAGAGCATTGAGTTTCAATTAAACATTATCTAAAGTATTTTCGACCAAACATATAACCGTGAAAATGACAATAAGGCGACAAGACGGATTTGAAGAATTCTACACGTATATATTGAGATGACTGGCGAATATGTAAAACAGGTTTATTTTATATACGACAATAAAAACAACAAGACTTGCTTCATTCCTTGATAAATGTTGATTATAAACAGATAAACAGTATTTCAAGCACTTAGATAGGCCGGGCTAGTCCAAATGAAAGATAATACCCACCCCTATGGCTTCCCCGGGAACATATCTATGATACCAGCTCGGGAAATTCGCCTTGACATGACCATCAGGGGAGAAGCAATGGAATCGAGTCCGGCCTAATGAATCAGTTGTATTGCCAACTTTTACTCCAAGTTTACGTAAACACTTTCCCATTTCCCAATCCTCAGATCCGCCATCTCGGCGACACAAATCAGACTTCCGGTTTGCAAACTTCCTCAAAGCCTCTTTAGAAAGAATATAGCCTGCACCTCCGCTGTGGTAATGAATGGTTTCATACGGTTGGAAATGTTGACCAAAGTAGATTGGTTCCGACGAATTTTTTGTTGACAAAAAGTATCTGAGGTTTTCAAGTATGACATAGGTGTCGTCATCAGCTTTCAAGAACCAATCAGCTTCGTGGAAGAAATGGTCGTACACGTATTGGAAAGCAAGCATAGATTTCGCCGTTAAGTGTTCCCTGCCCTCCGATACGTTCAGTCGTATCGTCTGAAGATTATCGTCTAATTCTGAACTAATGAAGACGCGGATGTTGCAACGTCGAGCCCACGTGGCTTTCACAACATCCGCTTTTGACCGGAAGTTCTTTGGGGCTGTCATTATCCAACATAACACGCGGACCTTTTTATACAGTTCATCTGCTACTGAGGTATCGTCTGCAATTAAAGAGAAATGAACGTAGCAACATTTGAAGTTTTCACTACTTCAAGAATAAAATATTAATATTACTTACAACATTTATGTGGGAAGCCAGCAATATGTAATGCACGTGCAGCGTGAAGTCGACCTGGCTAAACATGAGTGTTAATGCTGGATAGTAAATATCGAAGGCATAATATGACATAATAATATGAGCATACTTCATACATGTCATACTGGACTCTATTAGTTTCTTGAAAACGCGCTTTGACTAACGGCTTTGTGTTTCTTTGACGGTAACTTCTGATTAGGTTTTCCGTTTTTTACTTAATAGCCATCTGTCTCAGTCGTTTTCTTGGACAAAAATCCTTTTTGTAGTTACAAAACAATTAATGACTGGTTATGATGAAATAATTTGCCTGATAAATTGAAGCCATTGTTTGATATATCGCTTTACCATTTTTCGTCTCTTGACACTAAGACTCAAAGTTCTATTTTCCAGTGTTTTTGTTACATACCTTGATGTGAATGTGAATCATTAAACGGCCAACCAACATGGTGCCCAGGAGGCACGTGATCATTTGAATCGTAGGTATTCCTGCCAGTAGGAATGTATTCACTCATCATGTGTCCCGGTTGGTCTTGGCACAATGTTACATGACGTATCAACGTCTGGTATTGATAAACTAGCAGGCAAGTTACTAAACCAAACCCGAGACCAAACAGGAACCTGCGCCGTTTCGTGGGGACCAGGAACACCATTCCGTACCTCAATGACACACCCACACGTCTCGTTCTACAAGAGAAACAAAATGAGGTAAACAAGAAGTTCTTTAAGTGGCATAGAGAATGTTTCTTGAATTTTCATTCGTGTAAAACATGGTGCAAAAATTCGACTCTGTAGTGAGGAATAAAAGCTTCCCCTATTTTTACTGAACCTGGATTCGAACTTGGTCTAACCCCATTCGTAGCATGTTCTTACGATATTCCAGCTAGCTAGACTCTGGCAATTGCCCACGATGTCAGTAGCTAAGGGCAAGTAAATCCCGTGAACTCTTCCTTGAACTTGATACCGCAAGCCTTCTTTTAAACGCGATGATATGCTTGCTCCCCCAGTGGCTAGGTTTTATCTGCATTAAACTGGTGTCAGAAAATCTAACAAATGGGAGTGCTTTCACACCGTTGTGGACATAAAAATCCCTGTATCGTTTCACCTCTTATTTATTTAATGTTTTTGCCAAAATGCTTCAAAAACCAAACTTAAATCAAGACCAGTTCAATTATGTCGGTTAATCTGACGTGCCCGGACATGATTCAAACACTTCATTAAAAGCATTTTCGCCTACGAATATTTAAGGGTAATTATTTGATTTTACAAATAATCTGCACTTTCTTTACTTTTAATTTTATCAAAATGCAACCATAATGTTGAGGGACGCCATAACGCTTATTACAAGTCTCACAGGGCACAATTTCGCAAGTCGTCCAAAGTTTTGACTACTTCATTCAGATTGATTTGTACAATAAGCATCAATTCGCGAATGAACCAACTCGAATGAATTATGTGACGTGACGTCATGCTTGACATGTTCTATTTATAAGCAGGGATTATTTTCATCAGACCACGACTCGCTATCTCTCAGAATGACACTGATATCAGTTTGGAAGTATTCCAATAGATAGTGTTTAGAGGTTGCAAAACAATGAAAGCGGTCTTTAAAGTTATCGAGCGCATCGAGTAAATGGTTATGAAACTTAATGCCTTATTATACATACTATATTTACCAAAGTAACATGCAAACAGGTGCATGAGTCAAATGCTTAAGAATGTCAATATGCTACATCTACTTGTAACGTCCCGCTACCCATGCCAGCTGGCTTATTTGTGTTTGTACTATCCAGCTCTTGAAGTGGTTTGAATTCGGTAAAGTAGTACTGCTGCCTGGGCACACGCTCCCGTGAATATATATTAGCCTATCGAGTGTACTTCTTTCGTTAAAGTCACGAATTAGAATCCCTGTTTGGCTGTCATTTTTATATCAAGACATTAAAGTTAGAAAAAGAATTATATGTTGTTTAATCTTCAAACAGTACGAAAAGAGTTTAAATGCTAGAAATAATAGTTCTGTTGTGTATCTCATTAAAGGGGCAAAAAATATGTTGTTGGAGGTAAATATGTCAAACTTCGTAAATGGTGTTATATAATCGAGAAGCAGTGGTTATTTCAGAAGTCACAATCTAATGCCTATCAGTTCCGCATAGTGACAATACACGGGTTTAAGTCATGATTTATGATTGTCGCGAGCCAATGACTCAAACGTCATTTTGGAAACTTGTTAACAGCAGATAAAACGACAAACATAGGTTGATAGGGTTGAGTACGTTATGTTACTAATATACATGTCAATTGGAGACAGAATTTCGATTTTTATCATTTTGAGTATTTTAGAGATAAAAATTGCAATTTCAGGGAGACGATTTTTACTAGAAACAGGTCCTAACGTATTTTGGCTCTTACTTCAGCAAAAACAAAATTATGAAACATACTTTGTGTCATTTTAAATGATTAAAGATCGGAAGGCGATATTGTATAACATCATACTATCTAGACAACACCACTAAGCAACTTGGCCATTACAGGATTGGTACCGTTCAGAAGGTTTGTTTTGTTACAAGTTTTTTTGTGTAGTTCTTGATTTTATTTTTTAGCGGTATGAAAGTATTTTCTTTATTGTCGTTCTTTGAGAACTCGTTGATCTGTCGCTTATTACTAAACGTAGTTTAGATTAGGTTCGCATTTTTCGCATTCCATCGCGTTGTGACTTAGGTTTTTCCCAAGCAGCTCGAACCACGTGGCGGATTCTCGAAGATTGTTTTCCCCGACTAGGTGGAAAATAGATATCTTTCGTATGGAATCAGCTCTTGTTTGGCACTTGATGTTATTATTATTATGTATTAATAAGCATATTTTTACGTCGATGGCGATCGTTTTCACCTGGTTTTTAACTTGATGAAAACTTTCGTTTTTCGACACTCGTGTGGATACCCTAGCTGCCTTACCTGTTTGGTGACTCAAGATCACGTCGACTCGGATTGCCCGCTGTGTAAGGCGTTCTGTCCTAAGACCCGTAAAAGGAGACAGACGGATACTCTCTTCTACAAGGGGATGCTGGAGGGCTTGAGTATGTGATGTCAGGGTATCGACAGTTCTACCTTTCCATTCCAGAGTGTATTGTTGTTCGTTGTAGTCTTATAAAGCCGATTATTGAACAAAATAAAGTCGTCATAATCTAAATTGTATTTGAGTAGCTGTACTTGATTCAGCATCTGGACACAAAGTGGGAGACGCAAAATTAACCGTCTTGATTTCGCAATGTCTCCATGCCCTAATCAATGACAGCACATGTTACATGATATTTGTACTACGATATGCGCGTAGGTCAACAAACTTTTGGGATGCAGATGTATGGGGGGGGGGGGGGGGGGGGGGGGGGGGGGGGCTTGAACAATATGTTAGAATTATCGAAATAAACATTTTAGAATAAGCATTTTTAAATGAAAATGCACCGACGAAGATGAATCAGCAAGGGGTAGATTACAATACTTTTGAAGATAACAATGTAACTAACTTGAATTCTGGAAAGCGCGAAGGTTTTCTGGTGGATAAAGGTGACAGAAAGTTTGATGTTATTTTCATGATTTATTTTGTTGTATCATTTATCATACACAATATTTTAGTTATATATAAGTTTTCTCTCGAATCAAATCACAGAGTGACACAATCACAGCAATCGTGAACGAGATAACATAATCCGGATGCACAGATCGACAATGAGATGTAGCGTAATCCAACACGGGATACGCATGCTTCCTCTATGCAAAGGACCAGGACTCCGTGTTGTTAACGGTAGATACCCAGAGGCCGCGTAGAGATTGGCGAATAGACTAATGTTGATCGATTTTAGTTGATTATTGTCTGGTGAAGTTGATGATTTTAATCGAATATCATTCAATAAAATTGTTAATTTGAATGAGTTTTCTTACGATAATTTTTAATCGCATAAGTTCACCAAAATTGAAAAATTTCCTCAAGTTCAGTGGAACAATGATTAAAAAAACGCATCCATTTAGATATGCACTTGTGAACAATTCGAACTAGAACGACAAAGATCTATTTTAATTTAATTTCAATGTTTGATTTTTTTTTTTTTTTTTTTCTCAGTCGTCAAATCTATTTTGATTGGACTGTGACAATCCTTGGACGCGGTTTTCACTGGTGGGTTTTATCAAAAAGGTTAAGAACTTCGTTGGTTAGATATCCATTACTATGGGATAACACGTACTGTTAAATCATGTATTTATCGATTTGAAGTTCTAAATTGTTTCGAAAAAAATGAAAGGATATGTAATAAACGGGAGACAATGTAGAAATATATTAATGTTTACTGTAGAAAAAAATATTTTCTTTCACTTCTCTTAAAATTATGACAACTTAGTACTTAGTGGATGATTCGTTTGTATTTAACTAACATATATTATGTTGTTATATAGAATAAAATCACACACCGTGTTGTAATTTCTATGTCTTTGAATTTAACAATCAATGACATTAAAACATTTTTGGCGCAAGCGTTAGAAACATCCTATGTAATCCTAAAGAATGTAGGTATATATACCCGTTATTCACCATGCACTTTTTTATGAGTGTCATCGTCGGTAGAAGGGCATGAGCCAAATCTCCTCCTAATTTATTGATTAGCAGTCGAATGCCAAGAGTTACGCCATTATGACAGGACATATATTCCGCTTGACGGGTCCAAGGCATGATCATACAAAAGGTATTATTTGAGACCATTAAACCAACAATTGAAATTTAATGCGATAGGATTACATAACGGCCACCTGTGTTTATGTGTCATAAAATAACAAGACTAGTAAAATCAGTCTGATTGTTGTGACAACATTTGGCAGACGTCGTAATTGATGTACACATGATATGGCATAGTGCGCATTCGTTCTGTTCACTGGTGCTAATTAGTCGGTGATTCGAAAAAGCCGTATCAAAGTTGTTTATCGGCCGATATAGAAAATTTAAATTTAAGTTACTGGCAAATAAGAATACATATTTTATGAATCACGAAAGTTGCCATGGATCATTCAGTCGATTTTTAACTTATAAAAGAGAATTTTCAAACGTCCGGCCACCCCCATTTGTTTCAAACTATTCTTCATCCACACCGTATGAAACTTTCTGTGATCGCCTCTTAAGTTGTTATTTTCTTACCTTACAGTAAATACTTCTTTCTGATTTGCCGACGGATCGATGGATTTTTTAGACGTATCCTGTATATCTGTGTATAAATTCTTCAAATCCGCTAGGTTAAACCGCTGTGCCTTTATCCCCTGTATCGTATCTTGTACCAAGCTCTCCCTATCCTCCCTGATTTTGGAAAGTATATACGAGTTAGGTTACCCTCATGTGGGAAACGAGACCTAAATAAGTTACAGCTCCCTCTCTCTGCCACATGTACGTTTTAAGTCAATTTGACCATATACATTGCATTATTAATAGCATTTACACATAGTGTCGCATATACATTGATGAAGAGATGATATTTCATGCTCATACGTCCATGGCCAAATATCGATAAACGACTTTATACACTGCTGTTTTAGAAATGCCAGTTATAGCTTTTTAGTAGGCAACAGCTTGGGCTCATCCATATAGCAACACAATATCGCACACTTAAGCACAAATTGGCGTATGTGCCAACAACTCATACGAGCTTTAAACGATCGGATAAGCTATGCAAATACATTTCCCTACCACCAATGATTAAAAGGTTTTTGCTCGATACGTGATTATTTCCTGTACTCTTACGGATGATCGGGTAATCGGGTTGAGTAATGAGATGGACTGACCCTCTGAAAATATTACCTTTGGCATCAACTAATGTTTATTGGGAATACGTTGAAGAGATAAATCTTTTAAAAATCGGGCTACTGTCCCTTTAATGCCCCAATCAAATTGTATTCTTTTACAGAAAAAAATTGGGTTAGCATGAGACTACCCTCAATAATCTAAGATGAACGTTCCGGTAATTCTCTCGAAGCGTTTACCTCTATTATTGAGGCTTACGATACTGCTTGACAAACATGCTCAAGCACGTTAAATGTTGAAATACTGAAGCAGATCGAAAAAAAACAAGAATAGAGCAAGACCGATTTAAAGTAGTTCCCTATTGGCTCAGTTACTGGTCAATTGTTCGTCGTATTGGCTTTCAACTTTGTCTCGCCCAAAGCAAGGACCCTCGTCAGAAAGAAAACGAATACCTTTAAGTTGATACATGACAAGCAATCAAATATTAGACTGATAAGTGTACACGTTTAATTATTGGAAAGCTGCAGCAACTACTGTGGCGTTGGAAGCAAAAATGCTACTTCAGAAAAAATAACATCTGATATTTTCCCAAGTGAAGCGCCTGAGTGACTACAGTGATTTATCTAGTTAAAGAATTAGACTCTGATATGAAAAATGCATCAGTTAATCGAAACATTTAAAGATATTAAATAAAATGAAAATATGACTGAAATTTCTTCATTTTATGAAACTCTAAAAACAAGCTCTCGAGTCTTTTAATCTTACTTCAGGGTCTGGCTTACAGACTATGCTTTTTCAATTATGACTTCACTCAAAATTTAGTTAGGATCTACTTACCAGATCCAATATGGCTGATGCAAATTTCAAACCTTGCATGTCAATGGAAATTTATTTGTGAGTTTGTCGTTTAATCAATAACACAACAAATATGATAATTCCCCATCCTTGAACAATATGGCGTCACATTAACAAATCAATCTCGTTACTGTAAAATGAGCACACATTAAATTATAGTATATCAAGAATATATGACACTACAAAGTAAACAAATATGTTTCAAAAACGATAAATCTAAAAAATCTCAAATCTGAAATTAAATTGTTTAGAGGGGCATAGAGTTGTTTGTCAAATTCATAAAATATGTTATTTTATCTAGAAGTAGTGGTTGGTTCAGAAAATCAGAATCCAAATGCTTATCAGTTCAGTAAGTGACTATAAACGAATTAGTGTCGTGATTTGTGATCGAAAACCGGACAGTGGCGCGCGCCAATGATTCATATGTAATTTCGGCAATTTATTTACAGCAAAGGCAAAGACAAACATCGGTTGATAGTATTGATTAAGTAAGTAAGTAAGTACTATACACGTTAATTGGACTCATGAATTTTTAACATTTATAAGGCCCGTTGTGGTTGACTCTCATTAGATGATGACTCTTGTTGATATATTTACGCGTATCAGTTACCGTATCTTTTAATCGTCTTGTTTTAGTCTGCAAATGAAGCTTTTTATTCACTCACTACTTCTCTCCTATTTTTTTGCCTTATTTATCATATTGTTTATCACTCTGCCGGATAAACGGGTCTCATCTAAGTAAAGATTTCGTTACACCGTGACAATAAGATACTCTTCGTCTTGAGTTACAAAGAACACTTAATCACCAAAAAAGATAATTCTTGATGAATATTTAACATGCAGTTAACCATTCTTGACTTATCATCGAATAATTCTGGAAGAAAACAACCTCACGGCCATGGTAAGAACCTTTGGCTACAAGACAACTCATATCGATTTTTTTCTGCATTATTTTTTCCTACGCAGTTTCAAGTTTCCTCAATGCATGTACGGTAACAATCAATCTGATATTGTCGTATAGTGAATAAGATCTTATTGATTTGTTGTGAATTGATTCTTAAGGCAAATAACTTCGAGCAAGTGATGACAATGTTTCAATTAACCAACAAAATGAAAACTTTGGCCAACCCGCCTCACCTCTACCCACTGGGCTACAAATTAATACATTTTGGCCCCTTTATTCAGCCATCAACTGTAATTTTTTTAAAAGGTATGTATGCACACATTCTCATTTTGTTATATAAGATGTCGAGCAGAAAATAATCAATAGATCATTAAGAAATGTTGGATATAATTTCACCTTTGTTATCGAACAGATGATAACTATTATTAACACACTATAAGCCTAGCATTTAACTAACGAGGAAGATCGAATTACATTAATCCATACAAAACTTTACCTAAGATCCATTGATTTAGAATTACATATGTTGGTTGTGGAAACGAAAGTGTGAGAGCCGAACCTGTTGACTTTGACAGTCATATTCCCCAAGGGTTCAAAGTATAAGATAGAAACACAAAAACACAAGATGTTCAACGAATCGACAGATTAATAGACAAGATGTTAACTAATCATTTTTAGCTCAATAAGAATCAAAATCAAAGCTGGGCCTGTCTGAACATCTGAAACTCATTTTCCTGTATTTCTAACAAAATTTATTTAAATGGAATATTTGAATATGGAAGGCCATTTGAACCAAGAAACGGTCAGACAGCAACTTTCACGATGTGGGTGTAGAGTGGTCGTCTTCCTTATCTCTGACAGTATAAGATCATAACATGTTTGAATTCGTTGAAAGATTCATTCACATTTGTAACGACACTCTTTCAACGCACTAGTGCACGCCAATATTTCGTAAACACAACGAATGCACAGATACTGCATATCTCTCGATATTACTCACTATCCTCACTCAAGTAATCTACCTCGTAAGTTATTTAACAAATATTTACGTATTCACGTGGTAAAATGGATTTTTAAAGGCCGAAGTATTTAATGTCACGTTACATTAAATCTGCATGAACTACGATATCGGAAATTTTAAATTTTGCTCATGACCAGAAAAGCGGAAACGGCAGCCGCTATGGTCAATCTAATAACAATGCTAATACTGTGTTATTAAATCGGTTAATTTACAACATTGCTTTCATAAAACATATTTCATGATTTGTTCTCAGTTCAGAGTTTAGGTAAATTCAATAGCTGCACACAATACAAGTTCAGCCGTTTCAAAGTGTCAATAATTTATCCGTTTTGTGCACAGCTAACCATAGATTTCTATATGTCCAAGCCGACAGCGGCTTTCTTAACGTTTTCATTGTTGATTGCAGGTAAATTGTAAATACTGTTTAGTATTTCATTGCATCGATAGAAAGGTTAAGTGAATGCATAAGTCCTCGTAAATCTTAAAATAGCCAATTTAAACCGTAAAAGCGTGCACTAGTGCCTCATATCATGTAAAGATGCCAAACGTTTGTACTTCACAAATATACTGGTGCTCCATACAATGTATTATTGTGTTTCATGACTTGTAATATGGGCCGGTGGCCTTATTTACTTCTGAATAAAACCATTCAAACTAGTGCCTTTAATGATATAGCTTCATACCGAAAGGATGGCCACGTACCTATAGTGTAAATATCCTGACATTTGAGATCTCTTTGAGGCAACGTAACAATGTGAAAAAGAAATGGACAATGGTGAATTTTCAGTAGAGAAGGGAATATTCATTGTATACCATAACGCAAACATATATCATAACCAGTCGTTTACCGGAACGGTTAGGCAGGTCATTGAAGTTAACAGTGGTTAAAATCTCAGAGAGTAGATATGGACTATTCTGATCGAAATCTTAAGGGTTTCGGAATCGCGAAAATATGACTCCTTCTATTTGTCAGTGAAATAATGCATGCAGTCGTATGCAGCTCTATATGCAGGCGTTCTTTTATGATTAAACAGTTGCAACCATTTACGAAAAATACCTAAAATAGTGGAACCCTAGTGAATGTTTGTATATTATGGCTATCAATCAACTAAGCTTGCATAAGCAAACAAAAGATAACCAATGGACTCTGTAGCTCGTCAAGCTTAAGATGTTTAGTAGTAAAGATTAAGATTCAATCAAACCCATGGACGGTTCTCTTGACTGAGCTCAATCCACACAGAAATACATAAACTATGAACTAGTCAATCACCAAGCCTCAGGGTTGCTGTTGATGCCACCATTATACCCTGGTTGAAATGGTTACAAGAACAGCGGTGGTGGAATAAGGAATACGCATGAAAACAATAGCTTTTGACTTTTTAGGTGTATTGCAAGAACATGATACTTCCATTTCCTCAGTAAAACACTAGTGTTGCCTCTTCAAAGCATAGGCAAGAGTTTGATAATGTCTTCAACACGAAACGCAGCATATTCTATCCATACATAATGCAACATAGATAATTCAGATAAGCCCCGAGATGTTATAAATTATATCACTGGCTTGGTGTTGTGTATCTGACTTCTGCATTATCATAAATACACCACGGACAATCCTCATGACGGGTAAAACAATTTTCTCCCTATGCTGTATAGGAATTAACGTCAGAGCTACCACTGTGGGGAGAGAATTGAGTAAAACTGACTATCAACTTTACAATGTATTCAAAACGAGTCACACTAATCTGATGTTGTTATTGTTCTGAAGTTGATTTGTTATTGTTTTAATGTAGTTCTGCTGTTAGTTAGCTAAACCCAGTTAAGCCTTTCTAGTATATTTCTATTGAAAGGCCCAACCGATGTTCAAAGACTGATCTTGCCTCAAACCAATATTTAACTAGCAGAACGATCACTTTTAGTTGCCGCGCCCGAACTAAGGAACTGTCTGCCTCCTGGACTAAGTCTGTTGCAACAATCAAGATTTTCAGAAAATTTCTCAGAATACATCTCTTCGTGAAAGCTTTCAACCTGACTAGCCGATGTTAACACCTAGCGCAACGGAGCAGCTACACGAGCGTAAAGATCTTAGTGCTAATAGAGCTTGTGAAATCTTGGCGCTTAATAAATTCATTAATATTATTAACTCAAGCTGTGACCTAACTTGACCAAGGGCGGTGTAAGTTCGGCCATCCAGAAGAGACGTTTAGATACATGTGATAAGGACAGTGAGTATTCATTAATTAGCAAAATGCATAAACAAGAAGCATTTTGATATTTGGAAAATCTATTGTCCAAAGCACGAAGGTTCAAAAGAAAACAGTCTGCACCGGACGCGTTCTCCTACCGATAATGATAGCCTACATATTCCCGCCTTGCCGCATATCCCAAAATTTACTGTACTTGTCGCCAAGGCTTCTGCGACGGATCGAGATAGTCCGATGAAAAATCATATGATAATTGCAAATTTTCGCCGAAGAGAGCGCTGCACTCATAATACGAATGTTGAAGGATTGGCAGCAAGGTTTAAAATAGCCAGTGATTGAAGTGCAGTTAAAGAACCACTCCATGATTTTCATAACATATTATTTACCTTTGATACGAACATGAATGTCATATGTGGTGATATAAAATCAAAACAGCTTAACTTTTCATGTCCAAAAGACATATATACGACAAATACTGGTTTTCCATGAAAATCTAAAAACATCCATATAAATGCACAGAGGAGTAGATATCACGTCCAATATACATGGGTACAAGTTATGTAACCTTACAAAGGTATCAACTCCTAACTGCCCTCCTGGCTGTTTAAGATAAGATTCCAAAATTACGTTTGATAATTAGTCTAGTGAATGTGCATGTGAATGTTGGTAATTATTAGTTGACCATCAAGTTGTTATTTCTGACAATTTCTGATTTCTGAGATATGCTGCTTTATATTTGTGGTCCTTCACTTATTTTGTGCGATTTCAGCTACTTTTCGTTTCGTATGCATGCTCCAAGTTTTTCTAATGGAATTTAATATCATTACGTTCATGAGTAAGGTGTTACATGTTGAAAGTGTAATTTTAACATTATTTAATTAATTCAATTTCTCGATGGTTAAGAGAAATGTTAAGAGTTTCATGTCCTAAAACACTTTCTTCTATAATACAAATATGAATAGACAAGTTATTTGGATTTACATCTTCTTTGTTACAAGATTGTGACGTTACATTTAATTTACGGAATGATACAAAAAAGCATACTTCATTGATTACATAAGCACAACACTGGTCACAATGTTAACAGTTAACACGATCAAGTTAATGTTTAAGAGCACGAAGTTCGTTTGGTATCAGTGCTTTTATCTTTGTGATGTGTTAACCTAAGATTCGAAGTTTCTGTACCAGAGGCCTTAAATGTATGAAGTGTTTCACTAAATATAATGTCGGGGAGAATCAGTGACAGTTTAAAGTGAAAAGAGTGCCCACTATACGGTGTTGATGAACCTATCTGATAAATCATAGGTAGGTAGGTAGGTAGGGAGGTAGGTAGGGAGGTAGGTAGGTAGGTAGGTAGGTAGGTAGGTAGGTAGGGAGGGAGGTAGGTAGGTAGGTAGGTAGGTAGGTAGGGAGGTAGGTAGGGAGGTAGGGAGGTAGGTAGGTAGGTAGGTAGGGAGGTAGGTAGGTAGGTAGGGAGGTAGGGAGGTAGGGAGGTAGGTAGGGAGGTAGGTAGGTAGGTAGGTAGGGAGGTAGGTAGGTAGGTAGGTAGGGAGGGAGGGAGGTAGGTAGGTAGGTAGGTAGGTAGGGAGGTAGGTAGGTAGGTAGGGAGGGAGGGAGGTAGGTAGGTAGGTAGGTAGGTAGGTAGGGAGGTAGGTAGGTAGGGAGGTAGGTAGGTAGGTAGGTAGGGAGGTAGGTAGGTAGGGAGGTAGGGAGGTAGGTAGGGAGGTAGGGAGGTAGGGAGGTAGGGAGGGAGGTAGGTAGGTAGGGAGGGAGGTAGGTAGGTAGGTAGGGAGGTAGGTAGGTAGGTAGGTAGGGAGGTAGGTAGGTAGGTAGGGAGGTAGGTAGGGAGGTAGGGAGGTAGGTAGGTAGGGAGGTAGGTAGGTAGGTAGGTAGGGAGGTAGGTAGGGAGGTAGGGAGGTAGGTAGGTAGGGAGGTAGGTAGGTAGGGAGGTAGGTAGGGAGGTAGGTAGGTAGGTAGGTAGGTAGGTAGGTAGGTAGGTAGGGAGGTAGGTAGGTAGGGAGGTAGGTAGGTAGGTAGGTAGGTAGGTAGGTAGGTAGGTAGGGAGGTAGGTAGGTAGGGAGGTAGGTAGGTAGGGAGGTAGGTAGGTAGGTAGGTTTCGAATTTTGTAGTATCCTCAATACCCTCCTCACTATGCTAATAACATTAACATGGTCATATCACGCAACACACTATACATTTCAAGACATTAAAACAACCGATAACCTTTTTTTGTTACCCTTTAAAAGAACAGTTTTGATTCCATGACAGGAATTGTCCTTTATATTTGTATTCACTAAACGGAATCACATACTCTGAAAATTTGGTTTTATGTTTTGCTCAAATTCCGATTGTATTTTGCGTTGCGCTCCCTCTCTGGAGATCGATGGGGAAAACACTTTTAGAAAGGCATCCTTGAAAAATTTGTAAGTAAGAGTATACATATAAACGTTCCATAAACTGTTTGACAAAATACAAGTTATGGCAAACTTCACTAGAAATTCTGGGACATCTGTCTTGAATGTGGCAGCCGAGACGACAGCTACACCTACCGGCAAGAAAGAAGCAATGAAAACAATGGTGGAAAGACATATTGTGACAGTAAATTGTGTAGATGTCCCATTACTTGGTGTGGGTCCCCTTCTCATTTTCCACAACTTCACAAGAACAGTGACGAGAAGACAGACCACCACGACAAACCATACCAGGCAAAAAAGGAGATTTTATTCAGAATATTTGTGGAAATGCACACACCAATACGGGGGTAGTACTGCGCGTTGTTGTTGGTCAGCGCCACGAGAGACACCCGGGTCAAGATGATGACAGCAGCTAGGGCGAATCTGCGTGACGACATGAGTCGTGGTTAATGAAGTGGCCAAGAGATCGAGATGTATCTGTCCACAAGAGCCACCAAGATTTTGAGAATACTCTTGTCTATAAGCAATGAAAGAAGTATCCGGGCAGGCACCATCAGCTTTTCTAAATACGCAAGCGTATTTGCTGCCTTCGATGGAACCACGAAGACTAGGAAATACAAGCCAAGATCTAAGTCCCATGCTGCCATGACGGCTATGTTCCAGAGAGTGGGCAGATGAAGTTCGCGAGACTTGACGACAACGACAACAACAATGTCGTTGCTAAAAAGAACAAGTCCGGCACATATGGAGTACAGCACTACTAGCGACACGTCAACCTCATTGGTCATTTTGAGAATTGAAAGTGTCCCAACATGTATACCCTACTTCTAGTTTCGTTGTGCTGACGTCCCCACGCCCTCCTGTTCAGGTGGTCCGAGATGGTCGCCTCTGAATCAGTCTCGACCTATTGATTCGATGGAAATTCAATGATAATGTGCGATGTCTTTTCAGTGAGGAATGAAATGGGTAACATCCACCTAATGAAGATTTATATAAATGCAGTTATCAAACCATATCTCTGTACATCTCTTTTGATGGAATAGTTATTATGGATATGTGAACTCGAGGTGTTCAGCTTGTTCCATTGAAGGGTTGATGATAATCAGTTGTCATATCATCCATTGTGTTATGGCATATAGAATTTACCTATCTCTAACCAAAATGTGCCTTACATTTCACCTTCAGGTATATATACTTATCAGTTTCGCGTTTTGTGAGTATGGAAGTATACGTGCAGAAAATCGAGATATGAGTGTGAGAAAATAAACGTATAATCTTCATTTGTCGTGAGAACTATAGAAAACCAATATTAGCATCAGAGATTTCTTATAAGATGCAGAAGTTTAAAAGGTCTTCAGTATGCTAAAGGGTAAGTTGATATCTTATCAATCAGAGAAATGTCATTTCACACACTGGATATGTCATGGTGGCCTTTGGCAAATAGGTACAGACAAAACAAAGTAAAACGGATAATGTGACTCACTATTATTCAGAGATATGGTATGTAGTGAAAAATAATGACCCGGTGCGCGGTTATGGCTAATAAACTCGCGAGAGCTTAGCCTGAGCAGAGTTTTATGCCACAACGCGAGGCAATAGTGGCATTATTTCGCTTACACTCCCGATGAAAATTGCTACAAAGTTTTATAACTAAATATTTTGTAAACAATGAATCTATAATCGTTTTACTGTTACACTTTGCGGTTCCATGTGTCCTGACCGAACGAGCCCAATAATATATTTACAATACACGACTGCTTGAGATTTTAAACGTTCCTCGGCCTGTCCTCATTTCGCCTACACTGTTATCAAAACACAGTTAGGGGTGGATGCACATGACAGATACACCTTAACCCCTTTAGAAGAACTCTTCCATCAAGATAATAAAGAAAACAAGGAAAGAATAGCTTAGGGTGGGATATTTTATTTTGCATCCCATAGTGGTTGGATTTTGTTTACTAAATATGATACATATATATGTATCATCCCAACTGCGGATCCGCCCCATCTTAAGATGGGACGCGTCCCAACTTGGGATTCCAAGTTGGGACGTCCCATCTTGAGATGGGACGGGGGATACTAAAACGGGTGTAGGTGTTTTCGTAGACACTGTGGTTTCGTAGACAAAAATATCGGTGGATTCGTAGACAGATTGACGGTGGTTTCGTAGACACTTGGAAAAATGGTAATATTATAACTTTTAATCAACATTAAACATCATTAATGATGGAATATTATATTTGTATCTTAGATTTAACAAAGTCTGTAACCAAATTAACAGATCGATGCATTTAGGTGTATATATACGACTGTTGAAATACGATGTTTTAATAAAGGAAGTCCCTAATTGTTGTTGTTTGTTTAGTTTTATTTCTTTGTGAATAAATAAACAAATGAGGTAAATATGATAATATATAAGATTTACCATCAATCAGCGGGTTGGCAACATGCTATCCAGTGCGACAAACGTTGACAGTTTCTCAACTTCTTCGGGAAGTGTCAAGAATTAACGGACCTCTCGTCCATTGAATAGACCCATGACACTTCATGATCAAACACAGTGCTTAAAAGTGCTTGTTATTGTAAATAAATTTGTTGATAAACTTCATGCTTGTCATATGGTATTTTAATACGCTTCAATCTACAAATATGAAAATAACTACCATTTTAGTAAACACAAACAATATTACTCATTAACACATTAAAAGGAAATAAACCCCCCAAAAATACGAACTATGATGTAAGAGAACAAAAACAGAACAAGGAAATCGATCTTCGTAACGGCCATTGACGTGGAGCTAATACACCAGTTTCGTATCTCTGCAAACAAAATAATGATTAAAATGATAAAATATAAGTATTCTAACATCGACAATGAATAATATAACTTAAAATAATTTTAAAAAAACATTTATAATGTGTCTACGAATCCACCGTTTAATCTGTCTACGAAAACACCGTGTCTACGAAAACACCCCGTCTACGAAAACGTTTTGTCTACGAAATCACTGGTTCCCTACTAAAACATGTTAATAATATTCATATTTTATAATGAAATGTTTCAGTAAAACATGTTTTTAGATAATTAATTTTGTTATATTCTTTTCACACCTACGAAGAAAATTTGATTTGATGTTCATTTACTTCACTTTCTGGCTCGGTTTCATCTGTTATCGAGTACGAACGATTCATCACTACTCAAACAATTATTTAAAGTCACATTTGATTATTGATTGAATCACATTTGTTAAGCGACATAACAAAATCAGATCAATATATAGATTTATATTTTGATAATAGTTTTCAGCATTTTTCAAACGACCAATACATGCGTAGATCGAACAGCTGTAAACAGAGAAACCAAACGGCTCCACATTTCACAGAGACATCCTTGTATCTTAGTTTCTTTACAAAAAGGTGGTATAAACTATTAACAATCAAAGATATGAAGTTATTATAATACAGATCCAAGTTTTACAATACTAGTGATAAATTGCTTTTTTTTAAATATATATTTAAAAACGTACCTGATACAGAGAAATGAATAATCCATGCAAAAACCTTCTATAAGCAGAAATTAGGGTACTCTCCAACGTTACAATCCACCACTGAATAGACTGAATATGTTATTGTGACAGCTTGGCATGACAGAGGACGAATATTTGGGCACCAATTTGCCCACCGTAGGTATTGTTAGGCTAAAACAACATATGGAGACACCATAAGCCCATGTTGTTTTAACAAATTATTATCTTGTTTATCTACTTGGCGACTTGGCTGATTGTAATTGTAAAAAAAATTAAAAGTTCCTATTATCAAAGTCTGGTTCCCCAACATTTTAGATATTTTCCACTAATGCCAACTTAGGGCTTGAAAATTCCCTAGTAACTCATATCAATATACTAAAATCTGTCTTAACGGCGACAAATTTTTGTCACAGAGTGTTAACGAATTTCTAATAATATCTTTTTATCATTTCATAAATGATAGCAACCGATTTTTAAAGCTCTTTCCTAAAATTTGTACCAAATGTAATGTAGACAAAGCTTAATATAAATTTTAGTTTAGTAAGAATAATTGCAAATGTATATTTCCACCAATGTGCTTGATATCTAAATCGTTTTATTTTTGTTTCAGGAAAATAATTTATATAGGCATTTGCTGCCTGTTTGCTAATCCTTTTTCCTTTTCAGTTGTATATATATATTCTGAATTTTGTGTAACACATGTTTTATGGAAATAAAATACTGTTTAAATCACATTATTATTCTTACTAACCATTATATATGATTACACATATTTCATATTCTCATACAATGAAAAATGATAATATATTACAATAAGCAATGACAGTTTCGATATCAAATTTGTATAAGAAATGACAGTTTCTATATCAAATTTGTATAAGCAATAACAAAATGAATCACTTAGTCCTCTGAAGATATTACATTAGTACATGTATGTCAGCCCAAAATAACTCGATAATTGTTAGTATATCAATAAAACTTCGTTGATGTGTATTTGCAACCCTAATGTCTTGTTTCGGGGGGACATGTAAATTAGCATGTTTAAAGAGCCACTCCGTGAATTTCATAACATATTATTTACCTTTGATACGAACCGAAATGTCATATGTGGTGATATTAAATCAAAACATCTGAACTTTTCATGTCCAAAAGACATATATTGGACACAAACTTGTTTTCCATGAAAATCTAAAAACAGCCTTATAAATGCATAGAGGTGTAGATATCACGTCCAATATACATGGATACTAGTTATATAACCTAACAAACACTATCAACTCCTAACTGCCCTCCTGGCTGTTTGAGATAAGTCTCCAAAATTACGTTTGATTATTTGACGCGCGCCACTGCAAGGTTTTCGATCATAATTGCGACGTTCTACCTTCATATCGTCACTGTAAAAATACCAATAAGCTTTAAAATCTGTCTTTTTTGGTAACAGTCAATACTTCGCGATCAAATGACACCACTGATTAAGTTTGGCATATATGACTCCAAACAACTCACGGAGTGGCTCTTTAAGATAACAAAACGATTAGTTAAGTAAACTTTCAGCTGTAAAACAACAATATTACACTGAAATGTAATTCTTCCCTCTCACCTACTCATCTTATTTGACTCAGTTGATCAGTTGATTAACTTATTAGCAGTAACAACACACAAAAATTCTCTCAATTCAACGCTTCTAACAAGCCTAATAGACGCTTGTACATATAAAAACAACCTTTTCATACTGATCGAAATCATATGTTACCTCGGGTTAAGTAGAAAAAAATAATTTTTCTCAACTCTGTACCCTGGTTTGTGTTAAAAAATCTTGTGAAGGTAAACAAAGTTTATTAATGAACTCAAAGTCAACAAACTCTGTTTATAATCTTCTTGTAGTATTGATAAGAAATGAGTTGAAATATTGTATTTCTAAATTAGCATGAAGAAAGTGCCTTTGCAATATTGAATATCTTAACCGAATTGTGTTGCAACTGTACATCGTATTGGTTTGACATTACACAATTATAGACTGGTGATGAGGTCAATACCTGTTTTTATAGACCCGAGGAAAGCAATATTGACAGAGGACGACTGACACGTGACCGCTTCTCGACCAATGGGATTGCCGGAAAAATAAGATCACATAATAAAACTTTGTGTTGTATGTTTCATGGTTTCAAAATATAATTTTTATTGGCGCGGCATTAATATAAGCTTCCAGCTTGCTTGCAAATCTATTTTCTTTTTTTGAAATGAATAAAATATGTTTAAACCATAATCTTCTTTTGTAAATCTTGGAAACAAAGTTCTTAATTTTTAAAAATTCTATTAAAAAGCCTGCTATTTCCCCATAAATAATCAATGGATGATGTTTGATTTCATTTTGGTTATTTTACATGATAATCGTTCTGTTTATGAAAAAAATATTTTGAATATATTTAGTTTGGCAAAAAAACTTTCATCGAATAACAATAAACATAAAAAAAACTGTTGTTGTTTTTGGTTAGGGTCTGATCACGTCTGCTTCCACCTATCAGTGATATTGCCGATGGGGGCTGATGATGATGATGAGATTGGAGATTTTACAAGCGCTTCCAGCACAGCTGATTTCGCAATTGTGTCCGTTAGGACCTTTGTAAAGTTCCGAAATTGTTTAAAAAGTTGTAAATTTTGAGCCAAGTGCCAAAAGGGGTAATTTTGAAATTTTGAAATTTGGAATGATATATTTAGTAGAGAGGGGGAGAAGGAAGGGGGGTGGGGATGGGGGAGGGTGCAGGAGGGTGGGGGGGTTAATTTATGGTATATGATTGTGAGGTATTTAGATACGAGCCAGAAGGCCCGTATCTTTGATGTATTTGCCTAGAGCATGGAATATTTGTGGTTTATTGTGTGGGTTGAGGATGTGTTGGATGTTGTGTTGTGAGAGAGTGGTGTTTGGGGTTTTGCGATGTGTATTGTAGTGTGCACATTGTGTGAGTATATGGGTGATTGTTTCTGTTTGTTTGCAGTGTGGACATGTGGGATGCTTGTGTCTGGTCTGTTGTGTTATTGCGTTAAGTTGTATGTGTCCTGTTTGTAGTTTAGTGATTGCCCTATCTATGTTTGTGTTTTTGCTGTATGTTCTGAATTTAGTGAGTGGTTTGGGGAGAAAGGTTTTGGTGTGTTTAGCAATAGTAGAATTAGTGTATTGTTTATGCCATACGGCCCTGATGTGTAGTTTAGCGAGGCTTTTAACCTCTTGTTTAGAGTGTGGGAGTGGATGTGTACTTGGAAGCTAGCTTCTGTAATTCCATTATATAAAAAAGGTAATGAACATGAATGTTCAAATTATAGACCAGTTGCTTTAACTAGCTGTGTTGCAAAAGTTTTCGAAAAGTGTATATTCAAATATGTTTTTAATTTTCTAAGGGACAACAATTTGCAATCTGGATTTATGCCAGGCGATTCCACGGTAAATCAATTGACTAATCTTTATAATTTCATCGCAAGTGCAGTCGACAGAGGAAAAGAAATAAGAGCCGTTTTTTGTGACGTAAGTAAAGCCTTTGATAAAGTTTGGCACAGGGGTATCATCCATAAACTTCATGCCTGTGGCATCCGAGGTGAACTCTTGGAATGGTTTCAAAGCTACTTACACAACAGACTGCAAAAAGTTGTAATTATAAATCTGTAGAAGCTGGTGTGCCGCAGGGATCAGTCCTAGGACCCCTTCTTTTTATCATTTATATAAATGATATTGTAGACGGGATAGATAGTAACATCCGTCTGTTTGCCGACGATACATCGATTTATGTAATAGTAGATGATCATTTTACAGCAGCCGCTACTATAAATAACGACTTGGCTAAAATTTCAGACTGGGCAAGAAAATGGCAAGTTGATTTTAATCCTAGTAAAACCGAAAGTATTACATTCACAAGAAAAATGCATAAAATTGCTAAACCAAATTTAACTATGAATTGCGAAATTATTAAAGAAGTTGAAAGTCATAAACACCTAGGTATAACCCTTCAAAACGATTGTTCATGGAAAGTACATATCAATGACATGATAAAGAAAATCAGTCCAATGATCAATTGTCTGAGAAGTTTAAAATATCGTCTATCTCGAAAAACGCTTGATACATTATATACGTCATTTATCCTTCCCCTATTTGATTACTGCTGTCATATATGGGACAACTGCACAATTGAACAAGCCGTTATATTGGAAAACTTACATTTAGACGCGTTGCGAACTATTTGCGGCGCGGTACGCGGCACTAGTCATGATAAAATATATAAGGAAACAAACCACAACCCTCTTAAGGATAGAAGGCGACGCTTTAAACTCATTACTTTTTATAAAATGTATCATGATCTGGTACCAGACTACCTAAGCGATCTTATACCAGGACGAGTATTCGAACAAAGCAGCTACAATCTTAGAAATAGTTCCTCCATTCAAGCAATTAATTGTAGAACACAGAGATATGCTCAATCTTTCTTACCAAGTACTATTATGCTATGGAATTCCCTACCACATGAAATCATCCACGCCCCTTCCATGAATCAGTTCAAAACAATGATAAATGAAACGGTTACAAAGAATAATTACAATTTAAGTTCAGGGTCTAGATTCTGTCAAGTCATCCATTGCCGCCTCAAGCTTGGCTGTAGCGATTTAAATGCGCATAGATATCTTAGACACATATCCGAAAACCCCGGGTGCTCATGTGGCCACTCTTATGAAGACGTTATTCACTATCTGTTTATTTGTCGGAAATATCAAAATTTAAGAACCAATATGTATTTTTATATTCATGGATTTGACATAATGACAGTTTTATACGGCAACGGTAATCTGACTATCCTGGAAAATAACAATATTCTTGAATCATTACACCATTTTATCAACACGAGTAAAAGATTTTCTTAACATTCTGCAATTATCTATAACTATCTTAACTTTACTTTGTTTCGTGCGAAGGCTGCAGCAGATTTCAATACTAGGCATATACCAGGCAATATTTCAAATCCTATTACGTAACAACATTTACACATTGTTTCTTTGCTTTTGATGTTTTATATTTTCTTGTGTTTGTTCCAGCTTTATGTATCATGTAAAAGAGCGGCGTTCAAATAAGCTATTTTATCTTGTTCGCCAATCTTTGTTTCATTTTTGGAAATAAAAATATGTTTAAACCATGTGTAATTGTATTTAGTTTTAGGCCCTCTTTTGCTGCTCTGTCGGCTATTTCGTTGCCGGAAACACCGACGTGAGCAGGAACTCAGAGCAGTTTTATGGTTTTACCCTGATGGTTAAGTAGTTAAATAGTGTGTAGTATTTGGGATATTATGCCAGCGCGGTTTTTGGTAGATTTAGATTTAAGTGCTTCCAGCCCACTTAGTGAGTCTGAAAGGATTAAAATTTTAGGATGGTTGAGTATTATTGGATTTTGAAGAGCTGCCAAAATAGCCATAAGTTCCGCCGTGAAGACGGATTGGTCATTAGGCAGCTTGTGTGATGTGGGTGTGTGGTGTGTGTTCTGTATGTGGTAGCCGAAGGCTGTGGTGCGTGCCTCAGGATCCTTGGATCCGTCGGTGTATATGTGGCACCAATCGTGCCAGTTGTCTTGTATGTATTGAAGTGTAGTTGATTTAGCATGTAGTGGGTTGTGTTTACTTGTGATTTTGGTGAGATGCAGGTTAATGCGGGGTGGGGGGAGTTGAGGTGAGAAGTATTGTAGGATGTTGTTTTGTGGGAGTGAGATGTGGTTGAGGTTTGCTTGGTTGATGAGGTTTGTGATGCGTAGAGATATTGGAGATGTGAGAGGGTATTTGTTTGCGTATGCTGTTTTGCGTTTAGATAGTTTAGAGTTTAGGAGATTGGAAATTAGTGTATCCTCCGAAGAAGCGGCCCAGAAGTTTAAGGTGAGTTGGTCCCTTCTGAGTTTGAGGGGTATTTCACCAGTTCGGGCTTGAAGAGCTTCTAGGGAGGTCCCGTGTTGTGTGCGTGTTGCTAGTTTAAGTGATTGGTATTGTATAGAATTAAGCTTAGCAGTAAGTTTGGTGTTGAGAGTATTATAAATGGGGGCGCCGTAGTCCAATTTGGACCTAATAAGTGATATATATATAGGTTGATTAGGGTTTGCTTATTTGCACGTGGCACGCAGGACATTAAGGTCCTTTGTGCACCTAGTGATTAGATCTTTGACGTGGGCATCCCATGAGAGATGTTCGTCAAAGATTAGCCCTAGAAATTTGGTTTGTTTTAGGAAATTTATTTTGTTATTTATAAGATATAAGCTTGGGGAAATAGGGCGCATTTTTTTATGTTTAAATACTACTCCTTATTTAATGCGGACTGGAGTAGTTTTGTAGAAGTTTTAATGTTATTACAACGGACCCAGAGGGCACCGTCGTCTGCAAATTTGGAAGTATTTACTTTACTGGAGATTCCCTCGAAGAGGTCGTCTACCATAATATTAAATAGAGTAGGGCTAAGGATGCTGCCTTGTGGGGTGCCATTTTTGAGGGGGAAATTTTCCGAAAGTTGGTTGTCGACCCCGACAGTTATTTGCCTATTGTGTAGGAAAACCTGGATGAAATTAATTATGTTGCCATTTAGGCCTTTATTTAGGAGTTTTTTACCATCGCTTCCATTACCTTACATAGATTAGAGGTTAGAGAGATAGGCCTATAGGAATTTGGATCCCCAGAGGGTTTATTTGGTTTATGGATTGGTATGATTAGTGCTTCCTTCCAGGCGGAGGGAAGTGTGCCTAATTGCCAAATGAGGTTATAGAGGTTAAGAAGTATGTTGGTGGTATTTGGAGGCAGCTTCTTAATTAGTTGGTAGGAAGTTTGGTCCAGGCCAGGAGCCGTACCCTTTTTCCTATTATTTAGAACAAATTGAAGCTCCTCCATTGTGAATGGTTGGTTGATGGGTTGGTTGTTGTTTTGTTGTTTAGGTGGTAAAGGGAAATTTTGCGTGTTTTTTTGGAATTTTGGCGTGTTGTTGCTGTTGCTACTAGCATTAGCAAACGGCTCTGCGAGAGCGTTTGCCTTTGATTTAGGTGAGGTGTGGTTATTTATAGGTGGGAGTTTACTTCTGCGTTTGCTGCCACAAATGACTCAGAGCTTATTCCAAACTTGTTTGGAGTTTGTTATACCATTCAGCTCCTCACAGAAGTTTTCCCAATGTTGTTTCTTTGTTTCTTTAATGAGTGTTTGAACTGCATTTTTTAGGTGTTTTGCGTGCGGTAGGTGAGAAATGTCGCGTTTTGCATTGTTAAAAGCTGTTTTGCGGAGTTTGCGCGCTGTTTTTATTTCCTCAGTCCACCAGGGTACTGAGGCTTTATAGGGTTTAGGATTTGTTAATGGAATAGAGTGTTTTGCAGCATTTATAATAGCTTGCGTGAATTTGTCGCAAAACATTTGGGGGTCGTTATTTTCAAGGTCTGCTGGTTTTAGGAGTTCACAAAGATTTTGGAATTTATCCCAGTCAGCCTTGTTGTAGGAGAATTTAGGATTTTGGGGGCAATTTTGATCCTGAGTTTTATTTGGAAGGAAGTGGTTTAGAGTGATATAAATAGGGAAATGATCACTTCCTCACGGATCATCGAAGATCGCCCATTCGATCTGGCTAGCAATGTCCGGGGTGCTGATCGTTAAATCGATTGAGGACATTCCTTGATGTCCCCAAGCGTACCTAGATGGAGTGTTTTGATTATGTAGCACATAATCATTATTTATGATCCAGTTGGCGATTAGTTCTCCGCTGCCATTGGCCTTATCTCTACAGCCCCAGGAGGGGTGATGGGAGTTAAAATCGCCCAAAAAGATTGTGCGATTAGGGGATAAATTTTGTAGGACCAGAAGGTCATCTCTTTTTGAGTAACCCTATGATAGATATTATAAATAGTTAGATTTTGGTTTTTATGTGTTATAGTTATGGCTTGTGCCTCTAAGTTAGGAGTATTTACCGGAAAGGTATTATAATTTAAATCTTCCTGGATAAAAATTGCTAGACCTCCATGTGCTCGACCAGGATTGGTTTTGGGCCGGTCGTGTCGTAGCGTTTTATACCCAGGAATGTTATATTTAGAGCGAGGGCCGAAATGGGTTTCCTGGATGGTTATAATTTGGGGGTTAAGTTTTTGGAGTTTGATTAGAGCTTTAAGCTCGTGGCCGTTAGCCGAAAGGCCGCAAGCATTCCACTGTAGAATTTGCATAATGAGAAGAATTAATAGTGGAGTAAATGGGAAAAGGGATATAGGTTTTAGCTGCATGTTTGGTTTATTTAGAATTGTAAGTGGAGAAGTGTTGGTTTAGGTTTTTAATCCTGGAGGAATTCCTCCAAGAGTTGGTTAAATGTATTTAGGGAGATGGTGATGAATTTGGATTTTTTAGCTACTTTGTAGATTTTATGTGGGGTTGGGTTGCGGATGGTGAGTGCTGCTGCGATGAATGTTGCGATTGCAAGATTTTGAGGGATTTTAGTTTTTGGGCTGTTGGGATTTACCTTGCCCGTTGGAAGATGAGGTTCAGATTTAGCAAAAAGAGTTTTAGGTTTGGTTTGGGAGCTTTGGGCGGATGGAGTTGATGGGATGGAAGGGGTGGGGCGGGGACGGGAGGGGGGAGCTTTGGGCCTTACACTTTTGCGGGGTGTGCTGGGCTGGGTTTGGGCAGTTTGGGATATAGCTGTAAGGGCGGGGTCAGGCTGGGTGGGTTGGGTAGTGGCAGCGTCCATAGGCTCTTCCTGGGTGGGGGCTACCTCTGTTACTGAGATAGATGTACAGCGGCGTTTGGAAGGGGTGGGGCCTGAAGTAGATGGGGTGGGTTGGATCTGGGAGGATGGTTGGGGGGGGGGGGGGGGCATAAGGGTGGTGGGGTGGTGGGGGATGGGTCGGCGGGTATAGGATCACCCCATACAGAGTGGGAAGGGAGGGCTGATCCTGTGGGGGCTGGGGCTGGAGGTTTAGCAGGGGTAGGTTTAGGTGGTGGGTTATCCCGCCTAGTGCGGGGGTTGTAGTTTGGAAAGAGTTTATGGTTTAAGGTTTTATGTTTATGTTGTTTGTTGGGGCAAGCAAAGGAGACGGAGGTGTGCCCATCCACGTTGCAGTGAATACAGTGAGGCTCACAGGTATCCCTGTGGCACTCACTCTGTCCGCATGTAGCACACCTCTTATTTTCCCTGCATTGCGCCGCTGTGTGATTGTATTTTAAGCAATTGCTGCATTAAATTACGCGTTTGGCAGTAGGCCGAACGTCGCGTGCTTGAGTGCGAAAAATGATGGAAGAAGGAAGATTAGGTGTATTAAAATAAAGAGTCACGGTTTTGAGTGGGATTATTTTGCTACCGTCAGAGGATTTTGAGGTATGGCGCTGGGCCTTTATGGTTTGGGGTTGGTTAAGTTTATTTGCCTCTGAGCGGTAGTATTGAAGAGCTTCGTCATCCTCATAAGGAGGGAAGACGATGGTCCCCCGTGACTCTGTTTCCCATAGGGGGGTTTGGAATAATACATTGAAGGATAAAATGGTTTTAAATGTTTTGGCGGCTTCGGCCGAAATAGAGTTAAGAAATTGAATTTGGAAGCCAGTTCCTAGCGGTTTAATATGTTCGATTTTGATGCCATGGCTAGTAAGGAAGGTGCCCACTCTGTCACGGGTAAGTTCCCTTGATAGGCGGATTTCCTTAGAGGCGGCAAACAAAAGCAATGTGATGGGCGTAAGTAGATTTTGAGGTGAGTTTTGTTTAGATGGTGTTGATTGGTGAGCTGTGTTTTTAGGTGGTGTTGATTGAAGAGTTATTTTAGGTGATTGGTGAGGTGAGCCTGATTGGGGAGAATGGGCGCGCTTGCGCTTAGTTAGGGGTGTTTGAAAGTTGCCTACCGGGTTTTGATGAGATAAGGGAGATGTAGGAGGAAATTCCTCGTTTGAATTTAGATGGGGGCCAATGCCTTGATAAATATGAATGATAATCATTGACTAAAACAACAAACGCTCGGCGTGAACCTTTGTAGATAGACAGACAGACAGACATGCTCATGTACAATTGGTACCCATTCTTGTCACTAATTGGAAGATGACACACGGGTATTAGTGTCATAACCGACCCGATGTTTACCCAAATCCCTTCTTTCGGACATCTCCCCCGCCCCCCCCCCCCCCCCCCCCCCCCCCCTGCACCCACCCCACACCCATCTCTGAACTATTAAGCAGGTATGTTTGCCATTTGCACCACGACACTGATCAGATCAGGTTCGATCGGAAATATGAGGAGGCATAACTGGATTTAGTTACTGGACATCTTATAAGCATTGACGGAACACCACTTATAGGTTAGTGTTTGTGAATTATGTTTAAGAAACATAAAGTCTTAGATTCGACTATCAAACACAATGAGTATACTGATATCTTGCTTAACGGAACGGTTTCTGTGTACGAAATTGAACTGATTACAAGGCATTTGCATTTTTCCTTTTACATAAGTCTGTGTTTTGAGTGTATAATTGAATATATTTTCTTTCTTTTTTATTTGCTTAACATGCTGTCACAATTAAAAAATATTTAAGAATATAATGAAATAATTTATAAAATTTTGTATAAGAATTACTTTTGAAATCGTATTGTACTATGATGAAAGACTCGTATTCGATGAGTGATAGATATAGCCAATAAGTCATGAAAATCAACATAAAATCAAAATATCTGTCGAGGGCCTTGAAGCGCTTATCTAAATGATACATGTTATTACTATATTCAACATTAGATTAAGAATATTATGAACATGTTAAATAATCCGCCTTCTTAAGATGGGACACGATCCCAAGTTGGGATGCTACATATACATCAATCAAAATACAAGCTGGGCATTAAAGCACTAGACTATTGGATTTTGTTTAGTTCATATCACTGAACTACTAAATATGATACATTACATGTACATTGTATACAGCTGGGCATTATTGTACTAGATAAGTATTCACACACTTCCAGTGAACCGCCAGTTGTCGCTTGACATTCAGCCGGTAGCGGTACCCAGCATGTAGAACTTGCTGACCACTTCACCATGACGTAACAAACTTATCTTTCTGAAGAAGTGCCATTTTCGGACTGACATATAAACTTAACAATCGTAAATATAAAGCCTTTCCATAATTGAGATGAGATTGTTCTGCTAATATATTCCCTTGATCAAAGTGATAATAAAAAATAGTAATTGCTTAGATATACATTTAAAAACTTTATACAAACAACAGTGCACAAGTAAAAGATTCAAAGTAGATTATAACATTAATCCTGTATAAACAGTCAAAACATACTCATGGGTCATACCATTCACAATAGGGGTGAGGAAGTGACCCTTTGCACTTAGTGTAGGTGGAATGAGGAGTAGGCGAAATGAGGGCAAACCGGTTCCTCAGTTGACATGGATTCTCGTTAGCTCAAGCGGTAGAGGTGTTGCATAGAGGTCCCGGATGAGAATTTAATAAGTTTAGTTTCTAATTTATCAAATATCCAAATTTAAGTCTATTTTAAGCGTAGGTTGAACATCCCATAACGAACTATGGTGGTTATGAGATAGCCAACCTGCGCAGATGGTAATTATGACATATACCGTATTTCCTCGAATAGACGCCGGGCCTCGAATAGACGCTGTGTCTCAAATAGACGCCGGGGGTATGGCTGTTTTCAGTAAATACACGCCGGGTCTCGAACAGACGCCGGGTCTCGAATACACGCCGGTGATAATTGATTAATTAATGCTCCCGGAGTTGAATGCAAATTATATCTCCCTCTGGACGAAATTTCCTACTAAATCTTGAATAGACGCCGGCCATGAAAATCTCAAAACAGCTTTATAAATGCACAGAGGTGTAGATATCACTCCAATATACATGGACACTAGTTATATAACCGAACAACGCTATCAACTCCTAACTGCCCTCCTGGCTGTTTAAGATAAGATTCCAAATGACGTTTGACTATTTGACGCGCACCACTGTCCGGTTTTCGATCATAATTGCGACGTTCTAACTTCATAATGTCACTGTAAAAAAACAATAAGCTTTAAAATGTGTCTTTTTGGTAACGGTCGATACTTCGCGATCAAGTGACACCATTGATTATTTGGCATAACTGACTCCAACAACTCACGGAGTGGCTCTTTATCTCAGGTTATTAGGACTCTTACTAAAGCCACATTAAAAATTATGAAACATATACTCTGTGTCACTTAAAATATATACGATTGCCCATTCGGCTCATATATCCACTGGGTTTAATAGATCTGATAGGTTTTTAAAGTATGCCAATAGGAATCCTATAATGTTTACTCTAGAGTAATGGATGTTGCACACTTTGAAAACATCGGTGATGTGTCTGAAGCACGTGCAATGCAGGTTATTGGCTGTCGATCGTATCACAATGCGTATAAGAAAGTCAACACATCCGAAAACACAATGTATAATCTAACGTTCGTTGACATCACCTAATTAACAATTTCAGCCCTAAGTGGGAAAAACGTGCATAAATAACCTTAATGTATTGAGATGTCAAATATAGAGAATATAAACTGGTTTATTTCTGTTGTCTTTTACTATCAGATATTTTAGACAATATGGGATTTTCCTTTCAGCTACACAGAAAATGCCGAAATTATAATGTCCATAGGAATGGATAAATCCATATGAAATTTATGATTGCACCAAATGAAGCTCTACGTCTAATTCAAACAGTATCCGACAATAGAAGAAACACGATTCTGAATTTGTTTTACCTCTCACACATGACTGTATGCATGCAGACATCGGTGTTGAACAGTTAATGAGAGCTAGCCGAGTGGAATTACATGTACCCGTTGTCCATGTTTACATGAGGGCGTGTTCTCTCGTTGCTTAACGTGGGAACGACAATACACTTAACTCTTTCTCAACTGGGAGCCGCATAAGCCGGCCATTCGTTCTCTCATGTCTAACAAGGATATAGCCTTAGCAAAGACTTGTGTATCGCCAACTCAAATCATCCTAATTGTAAAAAGTAATGGAAATGTAACTGTAATCAAAATTGACTTCTAATATATATCTTTTTACGATGACCAGAAGATAACTGGTTAAAGCTAGAGTGGTCAACAGAGAAACGAATGAGAAGTGAGTGCCGGATAAAATAGGTTAAATCCTGTCCAAAGTCGTCAAATTGACATTAGTTCATGGCAATCTAGCAGGTAAAGAGTTAATCTGACATCGGTGGCGATATTCGTGAAACAAATCATATATATAGACGAACGAATCACCTCCGCGTGTGATCAGAATACGTTCTGCAAAGTTTCTCTGGAAAACGTAAACGCATAGTTATCAATTACCAAATAAACGCCTCACGTACTAATTCTATCATACACGTATGAGCGATAAATCCCGAATACTTACCCACTAATAAAACATTAACGGGATGCATTTATGCAAATGAAAACCATAATTACAAACTTCAACCTAATAGACAGAATTTCCTCGTTTAAAAGCCCTTGCTTATATAACTCAAAAGTATTCAGACAGGGACGGCTATATTTCTCCTTGATTAAATCCAAATGAAAATCATTTACCTATTTTCTAAAACGAACTTCGGTCCAACTCTACTTCAAGGTCTGTGTTCACTGTAGCACCGGTCAAGCGTCTAGCGGCAGTAATGAGAAATAAACACTTTGCAGATTTTGTCATTCCAAATGTGCTCCACATCAGTAAGAGGTGCGCGAGGCCCGGTTGTGTGACTTGAAACAGTTGCATGGAGGCCTATATATAAAGAAACAGGAACAAAAGGCTAACCTTGCGGTGCTGCATTGACAGACTTGGTGAAACTGTGTTATTCTATATAGGCCTAGCTAATGCCTTTCATAGTTCTTTATAGGTTCATTGATTTGCTATGTAACATGTGTGCAGGTAACTTGTTCATACACACACACACACACAGACGTACAAGGATATCGTTAGAAAGTGAAATATCTTAGATTTTATTTTTTTTATTTTGACTTCTCAATCGTTAAATTGTAACAAATTTACTGTATATATCATTGATACTATATGTACGAAACAAAAAGTTATCATCACCCCAATATTCGATGATACATGATCTTAAGAAGAATTGTGTGGAATGAACAATTATTATAGAGTACGTAATTTGAATGATGAATTCTATACAAATCATCAATCAGTGAGGAAGGTTTACATGATGCATGCTTCTAAATGACATATGACGCAACCTCGATAATCAAGGGTAAACGTTCCGGTAATTATCTACTAATCCCTGGATCCAATGTAGATCGACGCGATAATATATTACCTCCCTTATACATATACCCTGGATTATAGAGGATGTATGTTACTGCCGCATCTCTTGATGCATATCCAATTTTATTAGTAATTTTAATTAAAGTCAAAATATGGTTTAAAATAACCATCTGAAACGATATCTGATGTAAATACCTTTTACATGAAATATTATATCTTTAATACATAACCTCATCCTTATATTGTTTTGAATGTGTTTTGATGTGTCAAAAGCATTATATATATATATATATATATATATATATATATATACGTACAATTATTACCTTTTTGACCATATAGCAAAATTGTTACCTTTTTGGCTCATTCTTTATTAGCTGCAAAATGACTTATTCAAGACATTTAAAATATTAATTATCATTAAGCTAACAATAAAAAGTGGTTTTGAACAGTTAATTGTTATTTTTGAAATTGTTATGAGAATTATATTTTTTGTGAGCCAAAAAGGTGGAGCCAAAATTGTTAGGCATTTTTGTTCAAGCAAAATTTACAATTTTGGCTCTTGGCAAAATTATTACCTTTTTGGCACACCATGTTTCCGCATATATAATACAGTTTTGGCACCATGTAAATAAGCACAATATAGCTATTCCAGTAGATTCTATTATTTCTTTCATATATAAATTGTTCTAAACCTAATTGTTTGCATAAAAATCTAAAAAATGTGCCGTTTCACATCCTACGGTGAAATATTCATCATTCCTTCTCTCCCCTAAAAAAATCCAGTGACATTCACCAAGTTAATACTCATTTAGGTAATAACCACCCATTCAAGAGTATTTCACTTATTCTGTGGCTGCTAATATTATTGGAGGGAGAAGGCCCACGACACCATGGTGGCCATGCCATGCTGTGAAGCCTGTGAAACCTGCAAGCATCGTACATCTGCTGGAACTAGCAAACCATTAGTGGTAGTGCAGTGAAATTCAGTATTGCACCTAAATAACTCAATGTGTGTAGAACAGTTCTCTACTGCAGACAAAGTTGCCAAGCCTCTGGCAGGATTTGAATTCTTGAATTTCAAACATTGACGGCCGGAAAGTCAGTTTGCCATGAGCATATTTCCCTTTTCGATAATTGCTTAATCAAACTTAATACATCACAGATATGCCTTTTTTGGCTTAGCCTTATGCTTGATTGACCATTATATATCTTAAGCCAATGATTTCAACAAATTTATGTAACAAAATGTTTTTACTGCTTCACAGACATGTTGAAAACAGAAGACATAAATGATTTGATTATTTTTTATTGCAAACACCGAAATCTGTATATTTTTTTTACATGCATTTTGATGAGGCTCTTGTTGACAGAAGTATTGGAAAAGACAGCCAATAATAAGAGCACAGGCCTTGATCGTTTCCACTGAAGTTGCCACTATGATCTCCTGAAACAGAACATGAAGTTCCATCACAATGTCTCTGTAACTCTGTAAATATCAAAGAGCAATAACTCAATAGACATGGCATGGAAGTACAAGCTATACAAGCAATCCCAAATGGCAAATTATCATTTGAATATTGAGGAGAAAGCAGAAAAACTTTCACTTACGCAGATGAAGACTAATGATCTTTAAACGTTTTGATGTGGGGTAAAAAACAAATAAATAAAAAACAATTTCAATATTCACATTGATTTTTTTTATAAGAATGCAAAACTTTCCACTACCAACATCCTGCCACCTCAGCGTATTTGTCTCTGCCCAGCTCCATCATATACCCTGAGACCCTGATATCCTTTGGCCTAAAACGCTTGTATCGCTAAAAATAGCAAGCCAATGAAATGACTTGCATTCAGCAATAGCGACTTCAAAGAAATGTCAATTTAGGCAATAAATAGCCATGAGTAACCAGCTGTAAGCAATACAAGCTTTATAGGCCGAAGGAAATCAGGGTACATGAGAGTCTCAGCTAGGCGGAGACAAAAACGCTGATGTAGCAGGATGCACTACAAACTGGTCTTGGTTAAACATCCTATAGTTGCAACCCTGCAACACCCTTATCTGTTAGATCATCAGTGAAATTTCAGATCTTATCCAGAAGAGGTCTGTTCAAAATTATGCAATTTTACTATCAAAGTACAAAAGAAATTACAAATCAAAACTAGAAAAGGAATCATTGCTTGTATGTCAAACTTCTAGCATATATATTACCATTTTGGTTCAATATGAGATCTGTTCCAACATTTTCCCTTGGACACTCTCTCCAAGTCCAAAGAAGCAGTTTATATTCTACAGATTAGTATCTTAGCTACAACAAGAGCCCAACTACAAGTAAATCTTACTTATTTATCTTACATATATATTACCATTTTGGCTCAAAAGCCCTTAGGATTACATCTCAGATGAGATCTGTTCCGACTTTTGCCTTTTGACACTCTCTCCCAGTCCAAAGAGATCAGTTTACATTCTACAGATAAGTATCAAAACTACTACAAGATCACAATTACAAGTAGTTCTTACTCCCTTATAAATATATATTACCATTTTGGCTCACAAGCCCTTAGGATTACATCTAAGATGAGATCTGCTCCAACTTTTGCCTTTTGACACTCTCTCCCAGTCCAAAGAGATCAGTTTATATTCTACAGATGAATATCACAGCTAACACTAAAGTCCAATTACAAGTAGCTCTTTCTTCTAGCATATATATTACCATTTTGGCTCACAAGATCTTAGGATTATAGCTCAGATGAGATCTGTTCCAAATAATGCCTTTTGAAACTGATTAACTCCCTCCCAGTCCAAAGAAACAGTTTATATTCTTTAGATTAGTATCACAACTACACTTAGGAATATATCTAAGATGATATCTGTTTCAACTTTTGCCTTTTGACACTCTCTCCTAGTCCTTGAAAGAGATCAGTTTACAATCTACAGATTAATATCACAGCTACCACAAAAGCCCAATTACAAGTAGCTCTTACTTCTAGTACTTATATTACGATTTTGGCTCACAAGATCTTAGGATTATAGCTCAGATGAGATCTGTTCCAAATAATGCCTTTTGAAACTGATTAACTCCCTCCTAGTCCAAAGAAACAGTTTATATTCTTTAGATTAGTATCACAACTACAATAAGAGCTAACCTCTACACCACAGTGGAGCACAGTGGTGTAGAGGTTAGCTTGCTTGCTTCTTAAGCCAGAGACCCGAGTTCGAATCCCGGTGGAGACACCAAAAAATTTTTGATTTGGGTCTCATCCTGTGTTGTGTCCCTGGGCAAGACACTTCATCCACTTTGCACTAGTTCACCCAGCTGTACAAGTGGGTACCTGAACAAGGGGGAAGTATGGACCTATATGGTCACGCGGAGCGCTTGTTAATCGGCAACACCGAAAGCACTATTCCTCCATGGCGCTTTCAGCATGCTTTGTCATGGATATATGCGCAGTATAAAAAGGTTATTATTATTATTAAAAGTAGGTCTTACTTTTAGCATAAATATTACAATTTTGGTAACAAGTCAATAGGAATATTTCTCAGATGAGAACTGTTCCAACTTTTGACTTTTGACACTCTCTCCCAGTCCAAAGAATCAGTTTATATTCTACAGATTAGTATCTAAACTTCCATAAGGGCCCAATTACAAGTAGCTCTTATTTATAGCATATATATTACCATTTTGGCTCACAAGCCCTTAGGATTCCATCTCAGATGAGATCTGTTCCAACTTTTGCCTTTTGACACTCTCTCCCAGTCCAAAGAAACAGTTTATATTCTACAGATTAGTATCACAGCTACCAAAAAAGCCCATAATTACAAGTAGCACATCTAGCATATATATTACCATTTTGGCTCACAAGCCCTTGGGATTACATCGCAGATGAGATCTCTTCCAGCTTTTGCCTTTTGACACTCTCTCCCAGTCCAAAGAAACAGTTTATATTCTACAGATTAGTATCACAGCTACCACAAAAGCCCAATTACAAGTAGCTCTTACTTCTAGCATATATATTACCATTTTGGCTCACAAGCCCTTAGGATTACATCTCAGATGAGATCTCTTCCAAATTTTGCCTTTTGACACTCTCTCCCAGTCCAAAGAAACAGTTTATATTCTACAGATTAGTATCACAGCTACCACAAAAGCCCAATTACAAGTAGCTCTTACTTCTAGCATATATATTACCATTTTGGCTCACAAGCCCTTAGGATTACATCGCAGATGAGATCTCTTCCAGCTTTTGCCTTTTGACACTCTCTCCCAGTCCAAAGAAACAGTTTATATTCTACAGATTAGTATCACAGCTACCACAAAAGCCCAATTACAAGTAGCTCTTACTTCTAGCATATATATTACCATTTTGGCTCACAAGCCCTTAGGATTACATCTCAGATGAGATCTGCTCCAAATAATGCCTTTTGACACTCTCTCCCAGTCCATAGAAACAGTTTATATTCTACAGATTAGTATCACAGCTACCACAAAAGCCCAATTACAAGTAGCTCTTACTTCTAGTATATATATTACCATTTTGGCTCACAAGCCCTTAGGATTCCATCTCAGATGAGACCTGTTCCAACTTTTGCCTTTTGACACTCTCTCCCAGTCAAAACAAAGCAGTTTATGTTCTACAGATTAGTATCACAGCTACCATAAAGCCCATAACTACAAGTAGCTCTTACTTCTAGCATATAAATTACCATTTTGGCTCACAAGCCCTTAGGATTCCATCTCAAATGAGACCTGTTCCAACTTTGCCTTTTGACACTTTCTCCGATTCCAAAGAAGCAGTTCATATTCTACAGATTGGTATCACAATTTCCATAAGAGCTCAATTACAAACAGGTCTTTCTTCTAGCATATATATTACCATTTTGGCTCACAAGCCCTTAGGATTCCATCTCAGATGATACCTGTTCCAAGTTTTGCCTTTTGACACTCTCTCCCAGTCCAAAGAATCAGTTTATATTCTACAGATTAGTATCACAGCTACCAAAAAAGCCCATAATTACAAGTAGCTCTTACTTCTAGCATATATATTACCATTTTTGCTCACAAGCCCTTAGGATTCCATCTCAGATGAGATCTGTTCCAACTTTTGCCTTTTGATACTCTCTCCCAGTCCAAAGAAACAGTTTATATTCTACAGATTAGTATCACAGCTACCAAAAAAGCCCATAATTACAAGTAGCTTTTACTTCTAGCATATATATTACCATTTTGGCTCACATGCCCTTAGGATTACATCTCAGATGAGACCTGTTCCAACTTTTGCTTTTTGACACTCTCTTCCCGTACAAAGAATCAGTTTATACTCTAAAGAAAAGTATCACAACTTCCGTAAGGGCCCAGTTACAAGTAGTTCTTACTTATAGCATATATATTACCATTTTGGCTCACAAGCCTTAGGATTCGCCTCAGATGAGATCTATCCAAATTTTGCCTTTTGACACTCTCTCCCAGTCCAAAGAAACAGTTTATATTCTACAGATTAGTATCACAGCTACCAAAAAAGCCCATAATTACAAGTAGCTCTTACTTCTAGCATATATATTACCATTTTGGCTGACAAGCTCTTAGGATTCCATCTCAGATGAGATCTGTTCCAACTTTTGCCTTATGATACTCTCTCCCAGTCCAAAAAAACAGTTTATATTCTACAGATTAGTATCACAGCTACCAAAAAAGCCCAATAATTACAAGTAGCACATCTAGCATATATATTACCATTTTGGCTCACAAGCCATTGGGATTACATCGCAGATGAGATCTCTTCCATCTTTTGCCTTTTGACACTCTCTCCCAGTCCAAAGAAACAGTTTATATTCTACAGATTAGTATCACAGCTACAATAAAGCCCATAACTACAAGTAGCTCTTACTTCTAGCATATAAATTACCATTTTGGCTCACAAGCCCTTAGGATTACATCTCAGATGAGATCTCTTCCAAATTTTGCCTTTTGACACTCTCTCCCAGTCCAAAGAAACAGTTTACATTCTACAGATTAGTATCACAGCTACCAAAAAAGCCCATAATTACAAGTAGCTCTTACTTCTAGCATATATATTACCATTTTTGCTCACAAGCCCTTAGAATTCCAGCTCAGATGAGACCTGTTCCAACTTTTGCCTTTTGACACTCTCTTCCCGTAAAAAGAATCAGTTTATATTCTAAAGACAAGTATCACAGCTTCCGTAAGGGCCCAGTTACAAGTAGCTCTTACTTATAGCATATATATTACCATTTTGGCTCACAAGCCCTTAGAATTCCAGCTCAGATGAGACCTGTTTCAACTTTTGACTTTTGACACTCTATCCCAGTCCAAAGAATCAGTTTATATTCTAAAGACAAGTATCACAGCTTCCGTAAGGGCCCAGTTACAAGTAGCTCTTACTTATAGCATATATATTACCATTTTGGCTCACAAGCCTCAGGATTCGCCTCAGATGAGATCTCTTCCAAATTTTGCCTTTTGACACTCTCTCCCAGTCCAAAGAATCAGTTTATATTCTACAGATTAGTATCACAGCTACCAAAAAAGCCCATAATTACAAGTAGCTCTTACTTCTAGCATATATATTACCATTTAGGCACACAAGCCCTTAGGATTACATCTCAGATGAGACCTGTTCCAACTTTTGCCTTTTGACACTCTCTCCCAGTCCAAAGAAACAGTTTATATTCTACAGATTAGTATCACAGCTACAATAAAGCCCATAACTACAAGTAGCTCTTACTTCTAGCATATAAATTACCATTTTGGCTCACAAGCCCTTAAGATTCCATCTCAAATGAGACCTGTTCCAACTTTTGCCTTTTGACACTTTCTCCGATTCCAAAGAAGCAGTTCATATTCTACACATTGGTATCACAATTTCCATAAGAGCTCAATTACAAACAGGTCTTTCTTCTAGCATATATATTACCATTTTGGTTCACAAGCCCTTAGGATTACATCTCAGATGATACCTGTTCCAAGTTTTGCCTTTTGACACTCTCTCCCAGTCCAAAGAATCTGTTTATATTCTACAGATTAGTATCACAGCTACCAAAAAAGCCCATAATTACAAGTAGCTCTTACTTCTAGCATATATATTACCATTTTTGCTCACAAGCCCTTAGGATTCCATCTCAGATGAGATCTGTTCCAACTTTTGCCTTTTGATACTCTCTCCCAGTCCAAAGAAACAGTTTACATTCTACAGATTAGTATCACAGCTACCAAAAATGCCCATAATTACAAGTAGCTCTTACTTCTAGCATATATATTACCATTTTGGCTCACAAGCCCTTAGGATTCCAGCTCAGATGAGACCTGTTCCAACTTTTGCCTTTTGACACTCTCTTCCCGTACAAAGAATCAGTTTATATTCTAAAGAAAAGTATCACAACTTCCATAAGGGCCCAATTACAAGTAGCTCTTACTTATAGCATATATATTACCATTTTGGCTCACAAGCCCTTAGGATTCCAGCTCAGATGAGAACTGTTCCAACTTTTGACTTTTGACACTCTCTCCCAGTCCAAAGAATCAGTTTATATTCTACAGATTAGTATCTAAACTTCCATAAGGGCCCAATTACAAGTAGCTCTTATTTATAGCATATATATTACCATTTTGGCTCACAAGCCCTTAGGATTCCATCTCAGATGAGATCTGTTCCAACTTTTGCCTTTTGACACTCTCTCCCAGTCCAAAGAAACAGTTTATATTCTACAGATTAGTATCACAGCTACCAAAAAAGCCCATAATTACAAGTAGCACATCTAGCATATATATTACCATTTTGGCTCACAAGCCCTTGGGATTACATCGCAGATGAGATCTCTTCCAGCTTTTGCCTTTTGACACTCTCTCCCAGTCCAAAGAAACAGTTTATATTCTACAGATTAGTATCACAGCTACCACAAAAGCCCAATTACAAGTAGCTCTTACTTCTAGCATATATATTACCATTTTGGCTCACAAGCCCTTAGGATTACATCTCAGATGAGATCTCTTCCAAATTTTGCCTTTTGACACTCTCTCCCAGTCCAAAGAAACAGTTTATATTCTACAGATTAGTATCACAGCTACCACAAAAGCCCAATTACAAGTAGCTCTTACTTCTAGCATATATATTACCATTTTGGCTCACAAGCCCTTAGGATTACATCGCAGATGAGATCTCTTCCAGCTTTTGCCTTTTGACACTCTCTCCCAGTCCAAAGAAACAGTTTATATTCTACAGATTAGTATCACAGCTACCACAAAAGCCCAATTACAAGTAGCTCTTACTTCTAGCATATATATTACCATTTTGGCTCACAAGCCCTTAGGATTACATCTCAGATGAGATCTGCTCCAAATAATGCCTTTTGACACTCTCTCCCAGTCCATAGAAACAGTTTATATTCTACAGATTAGTATCACAGCTACCACAAAAGCCCAATTACAAGTAGCTCTTACTTCTAGTATATATATTACCATTTTGGCTCACAAGCCCTTAGGATTCCATCTCAGATGAGACCTGTTCCAACTTTTGCCTTTTGACACTCTCTCCCAGTCAAAAAAAAGCAGTTTATGTTCTACAGATTAGTATCACAGCTACCATAAAGCCCATAACTACAAGTAGCTCTTACTTCTAGCATATAAATTACCATTTTGGCTCACAAGCCCTTAGGATTCCATCTCAAATAAAACCTGTTCCAACTTTGCCTTTTGACACTTTCTCCGATTCCAAAGAAGCAGTTCATATTCTACAGATTGGTATCACAATTTCCATAAGAGCTCAATTACAAACAGGTCTTTCTTCTAGCATATATATTACCATTTTGGTTCACAAGCCCTTAGGATTCCATCTCAGATGATACCTGTTCCAAGTTTTGCCTTTTGACACTCTCTCCCAGTCCAAAGAATCAGTTTATATTCTACAGATTAGTATCACAGCTACCAAAAAAGCCCATAATTACAAGTAGCTCTTACTTCTAGCATATATATTACCATTTTTGCTCACAAGCCCTTAGGATTCCATCTCAGATGAGATCTGTTCCAACTTTTGCCTTTTGATACTCTCTCCCAGTCCAAAGAAACAGTTTACATTCTACAGATTAGTATCACAGCTACCAAAAAAGCCCATAATTACAAGTAGCTCTTACTTCTAGCATATATATTACCATTTTGGCTCACATGCCCTTAGGATTACATCTCAGATGAGACCTGTTCCAACTTTTGCTTTTTGACACTCTCTTCCCGTACAAAGAATCAGTTTATACTCTAAAGAAAAGTATCACAACTTCCGTAAGGGCCCAGTTACAAGTAGTTCTTACTTATAGCATATATATTACCATTTTGGCTCACAAGCCTTAGGATTCGCCTCAGATGAGATCTATCCAAATTTTGCCTTTTGACACTCTCTCCCAGTCCAAAGAAACAGTTTATATTCTACAGATTAGTATCACAGCTACCAAAAAAGCCCATAATTACAAGTAGCTCTTACTTCTAGCATATATATTACCATTTTGGCTGACAAGCTCTTAGGATTCCATCTCAGATGAGATCTGTTCCAACTTTTGCCTTATGATACTCTCTCCCAGTCCAAAAAAAACAGTTTATATTCTACAGATTAGTATCACAGCTACCAAAAAAGCCCATAATTACAAGTAGCACATCTAGCATATATATTACCATTTTGGCTCACAAGCCCTTGGGATTACATCGCAGATGAGATCTCTTCCATCTTTTGCCTTTTGACACTCTCTCCCAGTCCAAAGAAACAGTTTATATTCTACAGATTAGTATCACAGCTACAATAAAGCCCATAACTACAAGTAGCTCTTACTTCTAGCATATAAATTACCATTTTGGCTCACAAGCCCTTAGGATTCCGTCTCAGATGAGATCTCTTCCAAATTTTGCCTTTTGACACTCTCTCCCAGTCCAAAGAAACAGTTTACATTCTACAGATTAGTATCACAGCTACCAAAAAAGCCCATAATTACAAGTAGCTCTTACTTCTAGCATATATATTACCATTTTTGCTCACAAGCCCTTAGGATTCCAGCTCAGATGAGACCTGTTCCAACTTTTGCCTTTTGACACTCTCTTCCCGTAAAAAGAATCAGTTTATATTCTAAAGACAAGTATCACAGCTTCCGTAAGGGCCCAGTTACAAGTAGCTCTTACTTATAGCATATATATTACCATTTTGGCTCACAAGCCCTTAGAATTCCAGCTCAGATGAGACCTGTTTCAACTTTTGACTTTTGACACTCTCTCCCAGTCCAAAGAATCAGTTTATATTCTAAAGACAAGTAACACAGCTTCCGTAAGGGCCCAGTTACAAGTAGCTCTTACTTATAGCATATATATTACCATTTTGGCTCACAAGCCTCAGGATTCGCCTCAGATGAGATCTCTTCCAAATTTTGCCTTTTGACACTCTCTCCCAGTCCAAAGAATCAGTTTATATTCTACAGATTAGTATCACAGCTACAATAAAGCCCATAACTACAAGTAGCTCTTACTTCTAGCATATAAATTACCATTTTGGCTCACAAGCCCTTAAGATTCCATCTCAAATGAGACCTGTTCCAACTTTTGCCTTTTGACACTTTCTCCGATTCCAAAGAAGCAGTTCATATTCTACACATTGGTATCACAATTTCCATAAGAGCTCAATTACAAACAGGTCTTTCTTCTAGCATATATATTACCATTTTGGTTCACAAGCCCTTAGGATTACATCTCAGATGATACCTGTTCCAAGTTTTGCCTTTTGACACTCTCTCCCAGTCCAAAGAATCTGTTTATATTCTACAGATTAGTATCACAGCTACCAAAAAAGCCCATAATTACAAGTAGCTCTTACTTCTAGCATATATATTACCATTTTTGCTCACAAGCCCTTAGGATTCCATCTCAGATGAGATCTGTTCCAACTTTTGCCTTTTGATACTCTCTCCCAGTCCAAAGAAACAGTTTACATTCTACAGATTAGTATCACAGCTACCAAAAATGCCCATAATTACAAGTAGCTCTTACTTCTAGCATATATATTACCATTTTGGCTCACAAGCCCTTAGGATTCCAGCTCAGATGAGACCTGTTCCAACTTTTGCCTTTTGACACTCTCTTCCCGTACAAAGAATCAGTTTATATTCTAAAGAAAAGTATCACAACTTCCATAAGGGCCCAATTACAAGTAGCTCTTACTTATAGCATATATATTACCATTTTGGCTCACAAGCCCTTAGGATTCCAGCTCAGATGAGACCTGTTCCAACTTTTGACTTTTGACACTCTCTCCCAGGCCAAAGAATCAGTTTATATTCTACAGATTAGTATCACAGCTACCATAAAGCCCATAATTACAAGTAGCTCTTACTTCTAGCATATAAATTACCATTTTGGCTCACAAGCCCTTAGGATTCCGTCTCAGATGAGACCTGTTCCAACTTTTGCCTTTTGACACTTTCTCCGATTCCAAAGAAGCAGTTCATATTCTACACATTGGTATCACAATTTCCATAAGAGCTCAATTACAAACAGGTCTTTCTTCTAGCATATATGTAAGACTCGAATCCATGGCAGGCCTCAAATCTGTGGCGGATTTCCAAATCTATGGCAGATTTTTAAATGTCTGACATTTGTACCTTTTTTTGTATTTTTCTGCAATGATTAACCAAACCTTACGCTAGACAAACTTACCCTAAAATCTGTCGACAGGAATCCAAGGGTTAAAAAAGATAGTCTTTTCAATATCTTAGGGTTAAAGAAGACGGAATCACCGATGGCTAAAAAGATCCTACAAAGTAAACACATTTGATATGGCATAAAGCCGTAAATGTCTTCTTTACATATAAGGTATTGTTTAATGTATTTTCGTAATTGGGATATGGACTTGTATTATTTGGTCGTTATCCGTTTGCAATATCTCTTTGTGTCTTCCCTAATTATTTCGCTAGCGACGCAATTGGGCCTTACGACGGGAACAGTTAGCTATTATGACGTCATCGCACAATGACGTCACTTAGCATGATGTCATGAAACAGTCTAACAATCAAACGCGCCACAGATAAGGAGATCCGCCATAGATTAGAGACCCGCCACAGATCTGAGTCCTACATATATATTACCATTTTGGTTCACAAGCCCTTAGGATTACATCTCAGATGATACCTGTTCCAAGTTTTGCCTTTTGACACTCTCTCCCAGTCCAAAGAAACAGTTTATATTCTACAGATTAGTATCACAGCTACCAAAAAAGCCCATAATTACAAGTAGCTCTTACTTCTAGCATATATATTACCATTTTGGCTCACAAGCCCTTAGGATTACATCTCAGATGAGATCTGTTCCAACTTTTGCCTTTTGATACTCTCTCCCAGTCCAAAGAAACAGTTTACATTCTACAGATTAGTATCAAAACTTCCATAAGACCCAAGTTACAAGTAGTTCTTACTTCTAGCATATATATTACCATTTTGGCTCACAAGCCCTTCGGATTCCATCTCAGATGAGACCTGTTCAAACTTTTGACTTTTGACACTCTCTCCCAGTCCAAAGAATCAGTTTATATTCTAAAGACAAGTATCACAGCTTCCGTAAGGGCCCAGTTACAAGTAGCTCTTACTTATAGCATATATATTACCATTTTGGCTCACAAGCCTCAGGATTCGCCTCAGATGAGATCTCTTCCAAATTATGCCTTTTGACACTCTCTCCCAGTCCAAAGAATCAGTTTATATTCTACAGATTAGTATCACAGCTACCAAAAAAGCCCATAATTACAAGTAGCTCTTACTTCTAGCATATATATAACCATTTAGGCACACAAGCCCTTAGGATTACATCTCAGATGAGACCTGTTCCAACTTTTGCCTTTTGACACTCTCTCCCAGTCCAAAGAAACAGTTTATATTCTACAGATTAGTATCACAGCTACAATAAAGCCCATAACTACAAGTAGCTCTTACTTCTAGCATATAAATTACCATTTTGGCTCACAAGCCCTTAAGATTCCATCTCAAATGAGACCTGTTCCAACTTTTGCCTTTTGACACTTTCTCCGATTCCAAAGAAGCAGTTCATATTCTACACATTGGTATCACAATTTCCATAAGAGCTCAATTACAAACAGGTCTTTCTTCTAGCATATATATTACCATTTTGGTTCACAAGCCCTTAGGATTACATCTCAGATGATACCTGTTCCAAGTTTTGCCTTTTGACACTCTCTCCCAGTCCAAAGAAACCGTTCATATTCTACAGATTAGTATCACAGCTACCAAAAAAGCCCATATTTACAAGTAGCTCTTACTTCTAGCATATATATTACCATTTTGGCTCACAAGCCCTTAGGATTCCATCTCAGATGAGACCTGTTCCAACTTTTGCCTTTTGACACTTTTTCCGATTCCAAAGAAGCAGTTCATATTCTACACATTGGTATCACAATTTCCATAAGAGCTCAATTACAAACAGGTCTTTCTTCTAGCATATATATTACCATTTTGGCTCACAAGCCCTTAGGATTACATCTCAGATGATACCTGTTCCAAGTTTTGCCTTTTGACACTCTCTCCCAGTCCAAAGAAACCGTTCATATTCTACAGATTAGTATCACAGCTACCAAAAAAGCCCATATTTACAAGTAGCTCTTACTTCTAGCATATATATTACCATTTTGGCTCACAAGCCCTTAGGATTCCAGCTCAGATGAGACCTGTTCCAACTTTTGACTACTGACACTCTCTCCCAGGCCAAAGAATCAGTTTATATTCTACAGATTAGTATCACAGCTACCATAAAGCCCATAATTACAAGTAGCTCTTACTTCTAGCATATAAATTACCATTTTGGCTCACAAGCCCTTAGGATTCCGTCTCAGATGAGACCTGTTCCAACTTTTGCCTTTTGACACTTTCTCCGATTCCAAAGAAGCAGTTCATATTCTACAGATTGGTATCACAATTTCCATAAGAGCTCAATTACAAACAGGTCTTTCTTCTAGCATATATGTAAGACTCGAATCCATGGCAGGCCTCAAATCTGTGGCGGATTTCCAAATCTATGGCAGATTTTTAAATGTCTGACATTTGTACCTTTTTTAGTATTTTTCTGCAATGATTAACCAAACCTTACGCTAGACAAACTTACCCTAAAATCTGTCGACAGGAATCCAAGGGTTAAAAAAGATAGTCTTTTCAATATCTTAGGGTTAAAGAAGACGGAATCACCGATGGCTAAAAAGATCCTACAAAGTAAACACATTTGATATGGCATAAAGCCGTAAATGTCTTCTTTACATATAAGGTATTGTTTAATGTATTTTCGTAATTGGGATATGGACTTGTATTATTTGGTCGTTATCCGTTTGCAATATCTCTTTGTGTCTTCCCTAATTATTTCGCTAGCGACGCAATTGGGCCTTACGACGGGAACAGTTAGCTATTATGACGTCATCGCACAATGACGTCACTTAGCATGATGTCATGAAACAGTCTAACAATCAAACGCGCCACAGATAAGGAGATCCGCCATAGATTAGAGACCCGCCACAGATCTGAGTCCTACATATATATTACCATTTTGGTTCACAAGCCCTTAGGATTACATCTCAGATGATACCTGTTCCAAGTTTTGCCTTTTGACACTCTCTCCCAGTCCAAAGAAACAGTTTACATTCTACAGATTAGTATCAAAACTTCCATAAGACCCAAGTTACAAGTAGTTCTTACTTCTAGCATATATATTACCATTTTGGCTCACAAGCCCTTCGGATTCCATCTCAGATGAGACCTGTTCAAACTTTTGACTTTTGACACTCTCTCCCAGTCCAAAGAATCAGTTTATATTCTACAGATTAGTATCACAACTTCCATAAGGGCCCAATTACAAGTAGCTCTTACTTATAGCATATATATTACCATTTTGGCTCACAATCCTTAGGATTCGCCTCAGATGAGATCTGTTCCAACTTTTGCCTTTTGACACTCTCTCCCAGTCCAAAGAAACAGTTTATATTCTACAGATTAGTATCACAGCTACCAAAAAAGCCCATAATTACAAGTAGCTCTTACTTCTAGCATATATATTACCATTTTGGCTCACAAGTCCTTAGGATTCCATCTCAGATGAGACCTGTTCCAACTTTTGCCTTTTGACACTTTTTCCGATTCCAAAGAAGCAGTTCATATTCTACACATTGGTATCACAATTTCCATAAGAGCTCAATTACAAACAGGTCTTTCTTCTAGCATATATATTACCATTTTGGTTCACAAGCCCTTAGGATTACATCTCAGATGATACCTGTTCCAAGTTTTGCCTTTTGACACTCTCTCCCAGTCCAAAGAAACCGTTCATATTCTACAGATTAGTATCACAGCTACCAAAAAAGCCCATATTTACAAGTAGCTCTTACTTCTAGCATATATATTACCATTTTGGCTCACAAGCCCTTAGGATTCCATCTCAGATGAGACCTGTTCCAACTTTTGCCTTTTGACACTTTTTCCGATTCCAAAGAAGCAGTTCATATTCTACACATTGGTATCACAATTTCCATAAGAGCTCAATTACAAACAGGTCTTTCTTCTAGCATATATATTACCATTTTGGTTCACAAGCCCTTAGGATTACATCTCAGATGATACCTGTTCCAAGTTTTGCCTTTTGACACTCTCTCCCAGTCCAAAGAAACCGTTCATATTCTACAGATTAGTATCACAGCTACCAAAAAAGCCCATATTTACAAGTAGCTCTTACTTCTAGCATATATATTACCATTTTGGCTCACAAGCCCTTAGGATTCCAGCTCAGATGAGACCTGTTCCAACTTTTGACTTTTGACACTCTCTCCCAGTCCAAAGAAACAGTTTACATTCTACAGATTAGTATCACAGCTACCAAAAAAGCCCATAATTACAAGTAGCTCTTACTTCTAGCATATATATTACCATTTTTGCTCACAAGCCCTTAGGATTCCAGCTCAGATGAGACCTGTTCCAACTTTTGCCTTTTGACACTCTCTTCCCGTAAAAAGAATCAGTTTATATTCTAAAGACAAGTATCACAGCTTCCGTAAGGGCCCAGTTACAAGTAGCTCTTACTTATAGCATATATATTACCATTTTGGCTCACAAGCCCTTAGAATTCCAGCTCAGATGAGACCTGTTTCAACTTTTGACTTTTGACACTCTCTCCCAGTCCAAAGAATCAGTTTATATTCTAAAGACAAGTATCACAGCTTCCGTAAGGGCCCAGTTACAAGTAGCTCTTACTTATAGCATATATATTACCATTTTGGCTCACAAGCCCTTAGGATTCCATCTCAGATGAGACCTGTTCCAACTTTTGCCTTTTGACACTTTTTCCGATTCCAAAGAAGCAGTTCATATTCTACACATTGGTATCACAATTTCCATAAGAGCTCAATTACAAACAGGTCTTTCTTCTAGCATATATATTACCATTTTGGTTCACAAGCCCTTAGGATTACATCTCAGATGATACCTGTTCCAAGTTTTGCCTTTTGACACTCTCTCCCAGTCCAAAGAAACCGTTCATATTCTACAGATTAGTATCACAGCTACCAAAAAAGCCCATATTTACAAGTAGCTCTTACTTCTAGCATATATATTACCATTTTGGCTCACAAGCCCTTAGGATTCCAGCTCAGATGAGACCTGTTCCAACTTTTGACTTTTGACACTCTCTCCCAGTCCAAAGAAACAGTTTACATTCTACAGATTAGTATCACAGCTACCAAAAAAGCCCATAATTACAAGTAGCTCTTACTTCTAGCATATATATTACCATTTTTGCTCACAAGCCCTTAGGATTCCAGCTCAGATGAGACCTGTTCCAACTTTTGCCTTTTGACACTCTCTTCCCGTAAAAAGAATCAGTTTATATTCTAAAGACAAGTATCACAGCTTCCGTAAGGGCCCAGTTACAAGTAGCTCTTACTTATAGCATATATATTACCATTTTGGCTCACAAGCCCTTAGAATTCCAGCTCAGATGAGACCTGTTTCAACTTTTGACTTTTGACACTCTCTCCCAGTCCAAAGAATCAGTTTATATTCTAAAGACAAGTATCACAGCTTCCGTAAGGGCCCAGTTACAAGTAGCTCTTACTGATAGCATATATATTACCATTTTGGCTCACAAGCCTCAGGATTCGCCTCAGATGAGATCTCTTCCAAATTATGCCTTTTGACACTCTCTCCCAGTCCAAAGAATCAGTTTATATTCTACAGATTAGTATCACAGCTACCAAAAAAGCCCATAATTACAAGTAGCTCTTACTTCTAGCATATATATTACCATTTAGGCACACAAGCCCTTAGGATTACATCTCAGATGAGACCTGTTCCAACTTTTGCCTTTTGACACTCTCTCCCAGTCCAAAGAAACAGTTTATATTCTACAGATTAGTATCACAGCTACAATAAAGCCCATAACTACAAGTAGCTCTTACTTCTAGCATATAAATTACCATTTTGGCTCACAAGCCCTTAAGATTCCATCTCAAATGAGACCTGTTCCAACTTTTGCCTTTTGACACTTTCTCCGATTCCAAAGAAGCAGTTCATATTCTACACATTGGTATCACAATTTCCATAAGAGCTCAATTACAAACAGGTCTTTCTTCTAGCATATATATTACCATTTTGGTTCACAAGCCCTTAGGATTACATCTCAGATGATACCTGTTCCAAGTTTTGCCTTTTGACACTCTCTCCCAGTCCAAAGAATCTGTTTATATTCTACAGATTAGTATCACAGCTACCAAAAAAGCCCATAATTACAAGTAGCTCTTACTTCTAGCATATATATTACCATTTTTGCTCACAAGCCCTTAGGATTCCATCTCAGATGAGATCTGTTCCAACTTTTGCCTTTTGATACTCTCTCCCAGTCCAAAGAAACAGTTTACATTCTACAGATTAGTATCACAGCTACCAAAAATGCCCATAATTACAAGTAGCTCTTACTTCTAGCATATATATTACCATTTTGGCTCACAAGCCCTTAGGATTCCAGCTCAGATGAGACCTGTTCCAAGTTTTGCCTTTTGACACTCTCTTCCCGTACAAAGAATCAGTTTATATTCTAAAGAAAAGTATCACAACTTCCATAAGGGCCCAATTACAAGTAGCTCTTACTTATAGCATATATATTACCATTTTGGCTCACAAGCCCTTAGGATTCCAGCTCAGATGAGACCTGTTCCAACTTTTGACTTTTGACACTCTCTCCCAGTCCAAAGAATCAGTTTATATTCTAAAGACAAGTATCACAGCTTCCGTAAGGGCCCAGTTACAAGTAGCTCTTACTTATAGCATATATATTACCATTTTGGCTCACAAGCCCTTAGGATTCCATCTCAGATGAGACCTGTTCCAACTTTTGCCTTTTGACACTTTTTCCGATTCCAAAGAAGCAGTTCATATTCTACACATTGGTATCACAATTTCCATAAGAGCTCAATTACAAACAGGTCTTTCTTCTAGCATATATATTACCATTTTGGTTCACAAGCCCTTAGGATTACATCTCAGATGATACCTGTTCCAAGTTTTGCCTTTTGACACTCTCTCCCAGTCCAAAGAAACCGTTCATATTCTACAGATTAGTATCACAGCTACCAAAAAAGCCCATAATTACAAGTAGCTCTTACTTCTAGCATATATATTACCATTTTGGCTCACAAGCCCTTAGGATTCCAGCTCAGATGAGACCTGTTCCAACTTTTGACTTTTGACACTCTCTCCCAGTCCAAAGAAACAGTTTACATTCTACAGATTAGTATCACAGCTACCAAAAAAGCCCATAATTACAAGTAGCTCTTACTTCTAGCATATATATTACCATTTTTGCTCACAAGCCCTTAGGATTCCAGCTCAGATGAGACCTGTTCCAACTTTTGCCTTTTGACACTCTCTTCCCGTAAAAAGAATCAGTTTATATTCTAAAGACAAGTATCACAGCTTCCGTAAGGGCCCAGTTACAAGTAGCTCTTACTTATAGCATATATATTACCATTTTGGCTCACAAGCCCTTAGAATTCCAGCTCAGATGAGACCTGTTTCAACTTTTGACTTTTGACACTCTCTCCCAGTCCAAAGAATCAGTTTATATTCTAAAGACAAGTATCACAGCTTCCGTAAGGGCCCAGTTACAAGTAGCTCTTACTTATAGCATATATATTACCATTTTGGCTCACAAGCCTCAGGATTCGCCTCAGATGAGATCTCTTCCAAAATTTGCCTTTTGACACTCTCTCCCAGTCCAAAGAATCAGTTTATATTCTACAGATTAGTATCACAGCTACCAAAAAAGCCCATAATTACAAGTAGCTCTTACTTCTAGCATATATATTACCATTTAGGCACACAAGCCCTTAGGATTACATCTCAGATGAGACCTGTTCCAACTTTAGCCTTTTGACACTCTCTCCCAGTCCAAAGAAACAGTTTATATTCTACAGATTAGTATCACAGCTACAATAAAGCCCATAACTACAAGTAGCTCTTACTTCTAGCATATAAATTACCATTTTGGCTCACAAGCCCTTAAGATTCCATCTCAAATGAGACCTGTTCCAACTTTTGCCTTTTGACACTTTCTCCGATTCCAAAGAAGCAGTTCATATTCTACACATTGGTATCACAATTTCCATAAGAGCTCAATTACAAACAGGTCTTTCTTCTAGCATATATATTACCATTTTGGTTCACAAGCCCTTAGGATTACATCTCAGATGATACCTGTTCCAAGTTTTGCCTTTTGACACTCTCTCCCAGTCCAAAGAATCTGTTTATATTCTACAGATTAGTATCACAGCTACCAAAAAAGCCCATAATTACAAGTAGCTCTTACTTCTAGCATATATATTACCATTTTTGCTCACAAGCCCTTAGGATTCCATCTCAGATGAGATCTGTTCCAACTTTTGCCTTTTGATACTCTCTCCCAGTCCAAAGAAACAGTTTACATTCTACAGATTAGTATCACAGCTACCAAAAATGCCCATAATTACAAGTAGCTCTTACTTCTAGCATATATATTACCATTTTGGCTCACAAGCCCTTAGGATTCCAGCTCAGATGAGACCTGTTCCAACTTTTGCCTTTTGACACTCTCTTCCCGTACAAAGAATCAGTTTATATTCTAAAGAAAAGTATCACAACTTCCATAAGGGCCCAATTACAAGTAGCTCTTACTTATAGCATATATATTACCATTTTGGCTCACAAGCCCTTAGAATTCCAGCTCAGATGAGACCTGTTCCAACTTTTGACTTTTGACACTCTCTCCCAGGCCAAAGAATCAGTTTATATTCTACAGATTAGTATCACAGCTACCATAAAGCCCATAATTACAAGTAGCTCTTACTTCTAGCATATAAATTACCATTTTGGCTCACAAGCCCTTAGGATTCCGTCTCAGATGAGACCTGTTCCAACTTTTGCCTTTTGACACTTTCTCCGATTCCAAAGAAGCAGTTCATATTCTACAGATTGGTATCACAATTTCCATAAGAGCTCAATTACAAACAGGTCTTTCTTCTAGCATATATGTAAGACTCGAATCCATGGCAGGCCTCAAATCTGTGGCGGATTTCCAAATCTATGGCAGATTTTTAAATGTCTGACATTTGTACCTTTTTTTGTATTTTTCTGCAATGATTAACCAAACCTTACGCTAGACAAACTTACCCTAAAATCTGTCGACAGGAATCCAAGGGTTAAAAAAGATAGTCTTTTCAATATCTTAGGGTTAAAGAAGACGGAATCACCGATGGCTAAAAAGATCCTACAAAGTAAACACATTTGATATGGCATAAAGCCGTAAATGTCTTCTTTACATATAAGGTATTGTTTAATGTATTTTCGTAATTGGGATATGGACTTGTATTATTTGGTCGTTATCCGTTTGCAATATCTCTTTGTGTCTTCCCTAATTATTTCGCTAGCGACGCAATTGGGCCTTACGACGGGAACAGTTAGCTATTATGACGTCATCGCACAATGACGTCACTTAGCATGATGTCATGAAACAGTCTAACAATCAAACGCGCCACAGATAAGGAGATCCGCCATAGATTAGAGACCCGCCACAGATCTGAGTCCTACATATATATTACCATTTTGGTTCACAAGCCCTTAGGATTACATCTCAGATGATACCTGTTCCAAGTTTTGCCTTTTGACACTCTCTCCCAGTCCAAAGAAACAGTTTATATTCTACAGATTAGTATCACAGCTACCAAAAAAGCCCATAATTACAAGTAGCTCTTACTTCTAGCATATATATTACCATTTTGGCTCACAAGCCCTTAGGATTACATCTCAGATGAGATCTGTTCCAACTTTTGCCTTTTGATACTCTCTCCCAGTCCAAAGAAACAGTTTACATTCTACAGATTAGTATCAAAACTTCCATAAGACCCAAGTTACAAGTAGTTCTTACTTCTAGCATATATATTACCATTTTGGCTCACAAGCCCTTCGGATTCCATCTCAGATGAGACCTGTTCAAACTTTTGACTTTTGACACTCTCTCCCAGTCCAAAGAATCAGTTTATATTCTAAAGACAAGTATCACAGCTTCCGTAAGGGCCCAGTTACAAGTAGCTCTTACTGATAGCATATATATTACCATTTTGGCTCACAAGCCTCAGGATTCGCCTCAGATGAGATCTCTTCCAAATTATGCCTTTTGACACTCTCTCCCAGTCCAAAGAATCAGTTTATATTCTACAGATTAGTATCACAGCTACCAAAAAAGCCCATAATTACAAGTAGCTCTTACTTCTAGCATATATATTACCATTTAGGCACACAAGCCCTTAGGATTACATCTCAGATGAGACCTGTTCCAACTTTTGCCTTTTGACACTCTCTCCCAGTCCAAAGAAACAGTTTATATTCTACAGATTAGTATCACAGCTACAATAAAGCCCATAACTACAAGTAGCTCTTACTTCTAGCATATAAATTACCATTTTGGCTCACAAGCCCTTAAGATTCCATCTCAAATGAGACCTGTTCCAACTTTTGCCTTTTGACACTTTCTCCGATTCCAAAGAAGCAGTTCATATTCTACACATTGGTATCACAATTTCCATAAGAGCTCAATTACAAACAGGTCTTTCTTCTAGCATATATATTACCATTTTGGTTCACAAGCCCTTAGGATTACATCTCAGATGATACCTGTTCCAAGTTTTGCCTTTTGACACTCTCTCCCAGTCCAAAGAATCTGTTTATATTCTACAGATTAGTATCACAGCTACCAAAAAAGCCCATAATTACAAGTAGCTCTTACTTCTAGCATATATATTACCATTTTTGCTCACAAGCCCTTAGGATTCCATCTCAGATGAGATCTGTTCCAACTTTTGCCTTTTGATACTCTCTCCCAGTCCAAAGAAACAGTTTACATTCTACAGATTAGTATCACAGCTACCAAAAATGCCCATAATTACAAGTAGCTCTTACTTCTAGCATATATATTACCATTTTGGCTCACAAGCCCTTAGGATTCCAGCTCAGATGAGACCTGTTCCAAGTTTTGCCTTTTGACACTCTCTTCCCGTACAAAGAATCAGTTTATATTCTAAAGAAAAGTATCACAACTTCCATAAGGGCCCAATTACAAGTAGCTCTTACTTATAGCATATATATTACCATTTTGGCTCACAAGCCCTTAGGATTCCAGCTCAGATGAGACCTGTTCCAACTTTTGACTACTGACACTCTCTCCCAGGCCAAAGAATCAGTTTATATTCTACAGATTAGTATCACAGCTACCATAAAGCCCATAATTACAAGTAGCTCTTACTTCTAGCATATAAATTACCATTTTGGCTCACAAGCCCTTAGGATTCCGTCTCAGATGAGACCTGTTCCAACTTTTGCCTTTTGACACTTTCTCCGATTCCAAAGAAGCAGTTCATATTCTACAGATTGGTATCACAATTTCCATAAGAGCTCAATTACAAACAGGTCTTTCTTCTAGCATATATGTAAGACTCGAATCCATGGCAGGCCTCAAATCTGTGGCGGATTTCCAAATCTATGGCAGATTTTTAAATGTCTGACATTTGTACCTTTTTTTGTATTTTTCTGCAATGATTAACCAAACCTTACGCTAGACAAACTTACCCTAAAATCTGTCGACAGGAATCCAAGGGTTAAAAAAGATAGTCTTTTCAATATCTTAGGGTTAAAGAAGACGGAATCACCGATGGCTAAAAAGATCCTACAAAGTAAACACATTTGATATGGCATAAAGCCGTAAATGTCTTCTTTACATATAAGGTATTGTTTAATGTATTTTCGTAATTGGGATATGGACTTGTATTATTTGGTCGTTATCCGTTTGCAATATCTCTTTGTGTCTTCCCTAATTATTTCGCTAGCGACGCAATTGGGCCTTACGACGGGAACAGTTAGCTATTATGACGTCATCGCACAATGACGTCACTTAGCATGATGTCATGAAACAGTCTAACAATCAAACGCGACAGATAAGGAGATCCGCCATAGATTAGAGACCCGCCACAGATCTGAGTCCTACATATATATTACCATTTTGGTTCACAAGCCCTTAGGATTACATCTCAGATGATACCTGTTCCAAGTTTTGCCTTTTGACACTCTCTCCCAGTCCAAAGAAACAGTTTACATTCTACAGATTAGTATCAAAACTTCCATAAGACCCAAGTTACAAGTAGTTCTTACTTCTAGCATATATATTACCATTTTGGCTCACAAGCCCTTCGGATTCCATCTCAGATGAGACCTGTTCAAACTTTTGACTTTTGACACTCTCTCCCAGTCCAAAGAATCAGTTTATATTCTACAGATTAGTATCACAACTTCCATAAGGGCCCAATTACAAGTAGCTCTTACTTATAGCATATATATTACCATTTTGGCTCACAATCCTTAGGATTCGCCTCAGATGAGATCTGTTCCAACTTTTGCCTTTTGACACTCTCTCCCAGTCCAAAGAAACAGTTTATATTCTACAGATTAGTATCACAGCTACCAAAAAAGCCCATAATTACAAGTAGCTCTTACTTCTAGCATATATATTACCATTTTGGCTCACAAGTCCTTAGGATTCCATCTCAGATGAGACCTGTTCCAACTTTTGCCTTTTGACACTTTTTCCGATTCCAAAGAAGCAGTTCATATTCTACACATTGGTATCACAATTTCCATAAGAGCTCAATTACAAACAGGTCTTTCTTCTAGCATATATATTACCATTTTGGTTCACAAGCCCTTAGGATTACATCTCAGATGATACCTGTTCCAAGTTTTGCCTTTTGACACTCTCTCCCAGTCCAAAGAAACCGTTCATATTCTACAGATTAGTATCACAGCTACCAAAAAAGCCCATAATTACAAGTAGCTCTTACTTCTAGCATATATATTACCATTTTGGCTCACAAGCCCTTAGGATTCCATCTCAGATGAGACCTGTTCCAACTTTTGCCTTTTGACACTCTCTTCCCGTACAAAGAATCAGTTTATATTCTAAAGAAAAGTATCACAACTTCTATAAGACCCAAGTTACAAGTAGTTCTTACTTCTAGCATATATATTACCATTTTGGCTCACAAGCCCTTAGGATTATATCTCAGATGAAATCTGTTCCAAATTATGCTTTTTACAATCTCTCCCTGTCCAAACGAAATCACTTATACTCTACTGATAAGTATCACAATTACCATAAGAATTAAAAATTACAAGTAGGTCTTACTTAAAGCATATATATTACCTTTTTGGCTCTCAGATGAGATCTGTTTCAACTTTTGCCTTTTGCCATCCTTACTCATCAGCCTGTGGTCCTAAGAGGTCATGGTTTCACCAAATCAATATAATAGAATCCCCATCAAGTCTCTATACAAGATTTCACCTTTTTTGGCCTCTGGCGTCTATAAAGAAGATGAAAATAGGCTTATAGGGTGTGGTCCCTTGAGGTCACAGGGTCAGAAGTATTTAATTAGAATCCTCATGCAGACGGACAGATGTCAAATGAGCTAAATTGTGAGGGGATGCCCCCAGGCCCTTATGAGGGGCAACAGGGTAAAAACAAATCTACAATTTTGAATACCTTTTTGCCAAGGTGTCTGATCTTAGGATTTTAGGTGTATAGAGCCAATGGATTTAGAGAGGAAGTAAAAAATGTTAAAACTTTACAGATGCGGGACATGCCATGATGTAAACCATCGGCATAATCAAAGTCTACATTGTTGCCAAGGCAACAGAAAGAAATAAAATTGAAATAGAACTTAAACCCACAAAAGGGGCATCTACATGAATAATAGGGAGAATACAAATTATAGTGAGGATTGGTCAAATGATGTTAATGATATGCTCCAGAAAAAAAAACTGACCCTTCTGAGTCATGGCGTAGAAATTAAAACAATCATGTACATCATGTACATCATGAAATTATGGTCGGATGCTAATACATTATGTCTCTCAAAATGCTTTTTGGGGAACAATATCTCTAATAAGTGTTACTATATCACGTAAATTCAAAACATATATCATATATATGATCATTTGTGTAGCCAAGCCCATTTGTCTTACTAACTCATTGAAGACACAACTGAAACTAACAATGAAAATAATAGTAGACTTTTCTCCCAAACCTGCAATGTCACTTTGAAAGGGTGAAAGGAAGGCCAGGCCTGCAAACAGTCACTAGAGGTCGAGTCCTGCTGATCGTCCATGACAAAATCGCCTAACTATAAAAATAATATGAAACTTTTATGTTTGAAACAGTAAGTAACTAAACATCAATAATAACAAACAGACAGAGTAAGCTGAAAATGTCGTGATATAAATTGATTATGATAATGAATTTTAGTTTTCAACATATCATTAATCACTCACACTTTTGCGTAAGAAAAATTGAAATATCAAAATTTGTCATATATTCTGAAGCTGTCTTTACTTATATGCCATGTTACAACCATTTGAAACATTAACTGGAGTTGAAAGTAATCACTAAATACATTAAAACAGCTGCAACATCTGAAAAACTATTTTCAAACTACCATACCAACAGTCATTTACACATTCTGATCTTTACAGACCTGAATTGGACAATGTGAACAAGATTTTATGCAAGGACATAAAATATGTAATTTACAAACTATACCGCGTCACATATGACATAGACTGAACATTATTTGTTAAATGCATAACGTGCAAAAGTAACTTGTAAGTTGAAAAATTTAAACATTGACATGATAACTGTCAGTCGGACACCCAATCTGGCTTACATAAGATAAAAAAGATAAAAACCCTTTCAGGGGGAGCTTGATGGTTAGATATGCTGTTGAATCTCTGTTTTCAGCTAAAAAGGTCTCTTGCTTCTGGAGAAGATGAAAATAGGCAGTTGGGGCAGGGTCCCTGTGGCCTAAATAAAGGGTCACAGGGTCACCAAATTGATAAATTGGAATCCTATCAGCTAAGGAGTCTATACACAAAGTTTCAGGCCTCTTGCTTCCAGAGAAAAAGATGAAAATAGGTTTTAGGGCATGACCCTAGTGGCACTTATTAGAGGTCACAGGGTCACCAAATCTGTAAAGTAGAAACCAAATTAGTCAAGGAGTCTGCAGCCAAGATCTCAGGTTTCCTGAGCCAATGGTTCTGTAGAAGTAGATGAAAATCTAACAGATGCTGGACACTGAATGCCATGACATTTCATAAGCCCATTTGGCCTATCAGGCAAGATGAGCTAAAACAATACAAGTATCCAAGGGTTGCAGATGATATTTTAATCATAACCAACAGACGTGGATGTATTAGATTACAGAAGATATAATGTTTAAATATTATTTGTCATCTGAAAATCTTTCCTCAACAATTACATGTAACATAATTAGTCTCTAGACAGAAATCTGCCATAATTGTTTCTTGAGTAGTGAGGGCACATCAACCAGATTTCATCAACCACACAAAGCCTTACTTATAAAGATGAAATCCCCAATCTCATTAGAATAGTATCTAAAATTCGGTTGTTTAAAACTTACCCTGCTTGATTGTTTAAGATCTCATGCTTTCAGCCTGATAAAGCTAAAGACATCCTGATGACCTGTGGCCTGGAATAGACCCCAAATTACTCTGCACAGCGTTAGATTATCATCCATGGGGTGAAGCAATTCGTTCATGTTTCATAAGATCTTCAGTTTACTTATCCACCATTGACCTGAAAAAAAGCAGAATGAAAGTTTAATATAAAATACTTAATGTGGGTGAATTGGAGTCAAATATGTGCGCACACTGCTTCAGTCACCACCTCTGGTGTGCAGTACACAACCAAAAGCACTTTAGAGAACCCACAAATCTATTGGTAAATGACTGTTGGTGGCCATATGAAAACATGCAAACACTTAGTTGGGAATACAGCAACAGCAGAATAATTGTTCAAAATCATGTGACAATGTGTCCCAATTCATCCAGCTTTGAATCGGTACATCGCAAAAATGTGTATGAAACTTGGACCTGGTGCATAAAGGTGCAAATGTTGCATACTCCATAAGAAGCTGATGTTGAAAAAATGTGTAATGAAGGGTGATAACAAGTGATTGAGGGAAAAAAAAGCCTGTATGAGCAGCAACGCTGGATTTTGATATTTTTTTGATTTTGATATATTTTAATGTTGATATGAAGATGTTGGTGAATTGTGTCTCCAATCATTACTTGGAGAGAAATGAAATAAAGGTTCAAGGATGAACAATCTTCACGCCTATTTGAGGGACAATCAAGACCTATTTACAAACTTTGTCTAAGAATGTGTGCTTCATATACCAGTTGGTTTCTTAATATGATCCCGTGAAAATAGTTGCACAAAAATTGTGAAAAGTTTGACGGACAATGCCAAAAAGACCCCAGAAGATTGGCAATGCCCTAAAACCACCTGGCTTTAGAGGCCAGACAGATAATAAACAAATAATAATTATACTGCACATTTGTATATTTTACATATAATAATACATGCTGAAGACAATAATTCTAAAAATCATCAATAAAAAAGATTATGTCATTTTGAAAACTTCACCTTCTAAATAATTTTTGGTATAAAAGACCCAAGAAATCAATTTCAAGAAGCCAGGTGCAAATTTAAGAAACCTAGAAAAATTTAGATTGCCTTGCTTCAAGTTCAAAGGATTGATGGTGGCCAAAACAATAAGCTCGTTAAGCCTTATGAGCCCATTGAGCAGAAAATTAAATCATTTACTCTTTAAATATACAGACTGTATATTTACTATAAAGCATCTAAATAAAAAATGTCTGCCAACAGAAGTTTAACTGCCATATTGGTAATCAAGTCCAAAGTTCAGAGGCTAAGTTCCTGTGGTTGTTGTAGCCCTCATTGTGAGCCTCAGGGCCAACAAATATACAATTATTAGTCCTATGAAGCACTTCCTGCTTTTTGCTCTGAAGGTAAATAAATATATATAAGGAGGTGACACACTGGCCATTATAAGTGGCCGTATAGTCCCATATCATAAAATTGATTACCTTTATTGGATAAGTGACATCCACACAACATTAACACTTTCCAGGCCTCCACTTTCTGCAGCAAAATATTAAATAGATTTTAGAGGCTTTCATTCTACAATAGCTTTATCTAAGAAGTCTGTTCACATCCCGTCAGATCTATTAGGCTTTTTGTTCTTGGTAAAAAGGCAAATACAGCATAATCTCAAAGGATAACAAAAGGTTTATTGATAATAGAACACTAGAATCAATGCCATTAGCCAATCATAAGATAAAATTTCATAGAATAAAATCATTTAATTAGATATGCTTTGACTTACCTGGAGAATAATAGTTTCACATTCATACAGCCAACACTAACATTTTCCCCCATGGCTTTTTTGACCGAGGTCAATGCAAGTCAGCGGCCAGTTAATTCCTGCAATGTTTGATAACTAGTATCAGAACAAGATATCTCATGGTACTCATACCAACCATAATAAGACTCCTTCATCTCCTCATCCAAAAAACCAACAAACACTTCTCGAATGTAATAACTACAGTCGGTGGTCAAAAGTCTGTTCGCACTGGTGACGTCACGGCTATTTTTAGAGTAGTCAACCCCAAAGTTTAAATGAGCATATCTATGTTAATACATAATAGGTACTTACCCAGAAATTTCAGAATTTAGAGATATGACCCTGAGCCTTAAGTACATCTCGTATTCGTCTCGGCAAACTGTCATAAAGACTTCGAATGTAGATGGGACTAAGCCTACTCAAAATTCACTACACGGAGAGATCCTGTCTCAAGTCAATGTCACCTAATCTTGCTTTCAGCTGATACTTAACAGTTTTCCATACATTCTCAATGATATTGAGATCTGAGCTTTGTGGTGGCCACGGCAAAGTAGGAATATGATTTTCCTGTTTCCAACGATTAGCCCAAATGGACACATGACAAGGAGCATTGTCTTCTTGAAAAATCAAGTTGCGATTAACAAAATGTCTGGCAACAACAGGCCATAAATGGTTATCAAGAATGGTTATGTACTTGTCTGTGTTTATGTTGCCATAAACAACCGTTAAAGTTCAAACACCAAATGCAGACACGCATCCCCAAAACATTACTGAAAACTTTGAATTTCGTTCATGATCGGCTTGAGTTCCCAAACAATCAGGTCCCTAGCGCTCACTAGACTTCCTCCACACATAAACTTTTCTATCTTTCCCAATCTGTATTTGAGTTTCATCACTAAAAATAATATTTTCCCACTGTTTTCTTCTCCACTGTAATTTAGTTCTACAAAATCGACTGCGCTTCTCTCGGTTCACTCGAGAAATGCTGATTTTCTTGCCAACAACTCTTCGTCGGTACCCCTCAGTGAATAATCTTCTTCGAACTGTTCTAAAAGATACTGTAGTACGGATTAGATTGTTATATTTCTGTGTCAAATCGCCAAGAGTTAGACGACGATTCCTTTTCACAAGACGAAAAAGACGGCGCTGGCTTCTTGGCGACGATTTTCCGGGCCGCCCACTTCTCGGTAGCAATTTTAATGTCCAATGGTTCCAAAAACGCTTCAAAGTTTTCTGAATAGTTCTTGGGTTAATACCACAATGCACATTATGACATATGTCAGAAATTTTGTAGCTCAATTGGCTTTGTTGATACAAATCAACATTTAGATTTCTTTGCTCAGGCGTAAGTTCTAGGTTGACAGCCGGCATTTTAGCAGACGACAAAAACATAAACAAAGCAAGGGAGGTAATTGTAATTTAAAGGTGTTATGAATTTTTTGTGACCTGTGAAATTTGTACCCCGAATTATACGACGATTGGCGACCAAGCAGTACGGCGAAGCGCTTTCAAAGTTAACCTAGCCCTCTAAACAATGGCAACGTAACATTGTTTGCGAACAGACTTTTGGCCAACGAGTGTATATGTAGAGATCCAGTCATTGTGTATTTCATGAAAAAACTGTACAACACAACTCTAGTTTTTACAACCATTTTATATTTTAAAAGTCTGAATAAATGAGGGATTTTTCAATTATTTTTAATTTTTCTCAAACCTGTCTTAGTAAAACAAATCAAAAGTTATCTTGAAAGAAAATGTGATGGTCTTACTCTAAGATACCTAAATCAACCTTTTCATAAAATTTCTATAATTACCATTTACTGCATTGTCATACATATAATTTTACTATATGGGTCAATCTTCCCATATAGCTACTAAATATACCATTGAAATAAAAATCAAATGTTACCTTCGTTAAGAAATTAACTCTTTTAGTCAAACTATAAGCAGTCGTTTAGAAAAATAAAATGTCAAATCTTTACATTATAACTGAAAGTGAAATTACTGACCAATAAGACTTACCATTGCGCTGTTTTACCATCAAATTTTTAAACTGAGGCCCAAACCTTCTTTTGTCCTGTAAAAAAACCAAAAATATCAACATATGGTCAAGTTTGTGTTGAACAATAAAACCCAAATATATCAATAATATTCATTTTTCCATATCTTTTCATAATGATCTGGAGTGCTAAAAGAATTATCAACACTAAAAGCCACATCTTTGGTCTTTATAGCTTGTCTTTGCTGACAAATTGAATTTGAGGGGGTAAATTCATCTGAGTAACAGTTAGAACTGAAAGTTTCACTGTCTTTGTTACAAATATTTGTGATCATGGACTACAATGATCAATTCGATTTATGTCTTAAAGGTTTCTGATATAGAAGCAATGATGTTTTCAACAGATTTGATATCTACTGGCATTAATCCTGCATCTCTATGTACCCTCAAGTAACCTGTTTTCATGGTCACCTATTTCACAGTATTTACAAATGATTGAGTTATCCTCTTACTGGCCATGACCAGTCAGCAGTTATTTTATTGATGGGTTGTTCTTAGCTGCAGAGCTGTAACTATATGTTCTCTTTTCCCAGTTTTTATCAAATTTATAAAAGGCAACGTCAGGTTATCTATTAGCCTATTTTGGCTAGGCAACTGTAGCTATAGGTTGTTTTACATGGACCCAAGCAGGAAATGGTCATTTTTTCATCCATCAAATTCTATTTAACAATTCTCTTCAGTGATGAAAATCAAATGAAATTTTATGCTTTTCATGTATTACTATTTTTGGAGAAAACTTATGTTTGATTCTAAAAGTAAAATTGCAATAAATTTTTTTCAAATAATATTTTCCTGTAAAGCTATATTGATCTTATCCTGAAACACCTAATATAATGGGGTGTTATCTGTTCTATTGATGAATAAGGGAAATCATAGAAAGCTTATTTCTTATATATATATTTTGGTTATTAGTAGAATTTTCTTTTGCAAAGAAAGCAAGTTATTAATCAAACAGTTAAACATTGCTCACATTAAATCTTTAGCCGCATTAAATACAAGACATTTTGTGACTAAAAGGTTTCTAATGCCAAATTTACACTGAGCAGAAGAATGGCTTTTTTTACTTGACCAGAAATATGACATTTTATGTTCAATATTTGTGAAAATAAAATAATAATATGACTAAGTAAATACTTTCAAAATGTGTAAATGTTAAATTAAAAGCTATTTTTCACTATAAATCTGGCCTAAGAGTAATTTAGGGGTCCGAATGACGGGGTATCTAAAATGTCTATAAAATGCTACCTAGTCCTTGAAAATAGTAAAAGATGAAATAAGTGACTGTAACATATTGTATAATTAGGCATCCTGGCGTTTGGTTGCAAAATGGAAAATCTTCATGAAATCGAGTGATTTTCAAGTTTGGTTGCAGTCCCTTACAGGCAACTGCTACTACATTATTTTTTGTCAAATATTCATCATTTTTCATGTCTTGGCTAATAATAATTTGGTTGCAGGTATTAAAAATTTGTTTTGAAAAGCTTACCAGATCAATTTGTTTACAGCAGACATCAAATTTACCTAACTTGAAAACGATCAAATCAACAGTTTCAGTTTGACATGTTCCCTCTGACACAATGTGTCACGTAATGCCATGCGCTACCTAACAGGTCTTTCAGTTGGCTAATTCAGTATCAAACAGACCTTAGCATTTTCTATAAAATTTTGATGTTCCTTTTTACTTATTCATGATTGATTTTGATCGTATATTTTAGATAGAAACTAGTCAATAAACTTACTTGGTGATGTTCATTTTCTATCAAAATTAGTTTGTAATCAGAGGTGTCTGTTACAGCCAATGATAATTTAGTTGAGATTTTACAGCCATTCGAATTCGTCTTGGGGCCACATTGTAAAAACAAATGGCAATTTAGGAATAATTTGGTCAAGGAATGTCATAAATACTAACCAAGACATGATAAACTATATAGAATGTTAGATTCAAGGTTAGTAGAAAATTTCCATCCACTTTGTCAGAAAAGACAGCAAAGGACAACATGATCGAAAACTCGACTCGGTAGCTTTGAGCAAGTTGCCAATGTTTCATTAAAATGTAAATAAACAGCCAGGTAAAGTTCCAACAGTTGCCATGTCATCATTTAGTTTCTCTCTGCAACCAGATTATGTTTAGTCAAGACTCTTCTGTTTTATGAAAACGAGTATTTTGATTTAATACCACGGAAACAGGTAACACTACGATACAACTGTGCCGAAGTGACACAAACAAGGCCAAAACGGTGATAAGACTGATTTACGACAGAGTCAAATCAGTGATACTATCTTTTTTATTACTAAGATATTCAAATTTGAAAACATTAATTGGTATACTCACTGTGAATACATGAAACAGCAACGAAATAAAAGTCGGGCAGCCACTTGAAATGGAATGCTTGCAACGTTCACTTCCGGCGCGCTCAAATCGTGTTTACGATAAACTTTTCAGTATTTTGTTTATAGATGAAAATACTAAAAGAAAAAAATACTCCTTATGCATTTAAATTAGTAGCATGTACTAGAATGATATGCATTAGATCTAATATATCGACTTAATTATTACTATTAGCATCATATCTATGGTTCTCCGAAATTGTTACGCTGCGCTTCGACTGGAGCCAAATGACAAGAATTTATGGTCGGCGACCAACTCTGATTGTGCGGCTGGATGTATAAAATGGAAAAACTTATTTGAATATATAAACGATATGTTTTTGCATTTATTTTATCACGTAAATGAGCCTATTATATGCTAAAAGTTTGGATATCATTATATACATTCAGTCTCGAGATTTAGCCGATCAAATATCGTGTGCCAAAAAGGTAAACCGAGATTATACATGAAAATATTTTCATGATTTTTACCAAAAAATATTTGTCAACAATTTTCATTTTCAATTCCATATACCTCTAACAATACCAAAAAAGTATATTAGCTAATAATAAGATGTTCAGAAGTGTTGGATTTATTTGAATAGACCGATGTTATTTTGGCTCCTCAAATGTGAGCCAAAAAGGCAGATGAGCCAAAAAGGTTCATGTATAAAGCCCAAAATGGTAATGATTGTACTAATATATATATATATATATATATATATATATATACATGATATTTTTTATACATTTATTTATCATTTATTATTTTTTAATCAATATTGCGTTTTCATGTCGGCAGTTGATTCTGTGATTCTGACACCAAAATATGAAACTCGTCTTGATTTTCATTTCATATAGATAATGTAATTCTTGTCAATTTGTTTAATATCAGTATTTGTAGTGACTTATACGTAGTATTCGAGCTGTATCGAGAAATATCAGGACAGTTTCTCAGTGATTTGACACATAATGTCGATAAATGTGAACCGTTTAAATTCACGTGACCTCGCTTATTGTGTGAAGGCACGACTCACAGAAATGAAACTGCGAATAATCGATGTTGGTCATGTTTTCTCTGGGAAAAGTAGCTAAAAAGCTTTAACTTTTATAAGAAAAACGTGCGCAATCTTTGAAACTTGAAATACTTGGCAACGGCTACCCTCTTTGGGTAAACACCTTTGGATTTCCTTTCAAAAGTTGTGGTCACCAAATACTCGTGGTAAAGGAATATTAGCCAATCCTATAACAGAAAAAAACCAGTTGTTTTTCGTGACAAAAAGACCAACAATTACGCTTCCGCTAAGTGAGTTACCTGACATCTCATTGGTTGAAACTGAAGAAGTCGTGTGTGACGTCATCAAAACGTTTTCACTATCGATCAAGAAGTGCGTTTTGGGATATGTAGAAGCACGTTTAGACATGGTTACAACTTAAGTCACACATTTCATTAGTTTAAAGGCTAAAATGGCTTGGACAAATATACTCAAAACCCGGAAAAAACATCTTCTCATTTTAGTGATCCTTGGCTCACCCAATTCACTCACCGTAAAACTTAAAATACATCACTTTTTTTCATTGTTATATATATTTATTTATTTATTTAATGTTATCTATCTTTTTAACAATTATTGGCAATTTTTCCCAACATGGTTGTCAATTGATATGGAAAACATCAAAGTGTTGATGAAAAACTCCGCTTCGCTCTGGGGTAGTCGCTAGAGATTAAGGGACACAGAATAATTATGTTGTTGGGGTCAAATATGTCTAAACTGATTTAAACTGTATTTTATTCCAGATGGTACAGGAAAGGGTGATTGGTAAATAGGGTTATATACAAAGTAACATGTAACATACATTATAACAAGAAAGAAATTCATGAATACTTACAGAATTTAAATTTAATGATCAACACACAATCTATGAGCATGTGCATTCAAAAGAGAAATTAAATTTTTTTAGTGCTTTATAAATCACTTGAATCGTTTGCTTAGGTCTATAAATGTACAAACAGAATCAACAAGTTTCAAGTTAGTGTCATCAGATAAGGGTGTTATTACCAAAAAGAACAGTTGTTAAATCGAAAGCATTTACATAATAAAAGCTGTTTTATCTAATACGTGAATAGTTTTGTCTAAACTTCATAAATGGGGTATTTTGATCGAGATGTGGTGGGTGTTTCTGAAAATTAACATCTCGAAATCTATTTACAGCAGATATAACGGCAAATATAGGTTGGAAGTGTTTTGTAGGTTATTTAACTAGTGTAGGTGTACATCGGACGCAGAATTCCATCCATCTATATTGTCGTTCTTCGTTTGCACAAGAAAATATCATGATGATAAATATTTTATTCATTGATCAAGATTCAACTTTAGAAAGGCGATTTGAAATTAACTCAGGTCATATATGGTATTTTTACCCTTAGTTTAGTCACATATACAATAAAACATACTATGTGTCACTTTAACACTGACCAACTTTTGTTATGAGGTCACTATTACTAAACTTGCGTTTTGAAGGCGCACCTGGTAAGATTTGACTTAAAGGCAGACACTAACAATTGGCCAGTTGGCTTGAAAGAATCGTGGAATGAAACACATTAGAACTACCAATATGCACTGTCATTTCTCAGTTAATTGTAACATGTTTTTTTTATGACAAAACACAAAAAGTTCATTAATGCGAATAACCAAAAGACGCGAAACGTTATTTGAATGAAGTTTTCCCGTCCTGATCTGGAAGGGTAAAAATGAAAACAATGCCAGTAAATAAACACATTTATTCTTAAATAAATCAAACATGACGTCTCCAATTTTCATTTTATGCTCTTTATCAAATCAGGAATCAATACACCAAAATGTAACATGCGAATGAACACCATATGGACGCCATTTTAAAATTTATCTATCATGCATTAATTTTACTTAATACTTTTTTTGTAAATTTGACACAAAATCGATGAAAGGATTCACTTTAATATGATAGCAATGCATAAAAGTAAAGCTTTGATAATAACTAAAAATAATCGCAACTTATAACGAAATGTTAACGGGTTGGCAGCAAGGTTTGAATATAGAGCAGACTGCATGGTCCAATCCAAAGCTATGCGGGGGAAGATGTACGCGGCTAGGCGTTTCCAATGTATTTCAGAGCCCTAAAAAATATGCCCTTTCAGGAAAGTATTTCGGATCAATAAGGAATATACGCTACTTTTAACAATTTGTCAATTAGGTGGTATTGATAATTCGACTGTTTTATGTTCGTCGCCATATGTTCATTAAAACGAAATTATAACTAGTAAGTCACAACCACAGATATAAACTTGCTCTTATATATGCTAAGGGGTCCGAGGTGCTGACTGAAGTTGATAACAGCTGTTGTATTCGATAGATATAGGTACACCTATATAATAAAAGAAGCATTACAGCACTATAGCACGCATTTCCACAATACTTATCGCTCTTCACAGCAGGCCTGATAGGACAAAATTAAAAGCTTAAGACATATATTTATTGTAAGTCACTGAGGGATATGATACATCGTAAGGGTTGGTTGTGCATAAAATGGATAGTATGTACTTAACTAATGCTGAATGTGCTCCACTTTAGAATGAATCTTGATCTCTTAACTGAGAACAAAGGATGACATGTGTTTGGTTAAGACATATCTATACTGAAAGGCATAAAAACGCCCAATTTGATATTTAGAACCTATTTCAACAATAATTGAACGAAACAATAAATAACAACCGAGGTAGTGAAGGAAAACATGTTGGGCTTATTTTACGGATATATGGTCCAGGATACAGACAGATCTGTGACGTCAACCTCCTACAGAACAGATCGAGTAAGTCTTCCTTGAGCTGCCACACATGCAAGAAATTGTCTGACAACGCGTTGTTGATTGGTCTGCCAGTGGTGGTGAAGGGCTGAAGTCAACTCTGCGACATTACTTTGAGGCAAAACTTGATCCCGACGTCCAAGTTCGTCCAATATGTGCTCTATTGGGTTCATGTCTGGAGACACAGCTGGCCAATCCGTAACACAAAATATGCCGTTGTCACTTCCGAAGGTGTTGAAACGTATGTTCAGTGTCCCATTTGTCGACGTATGGACTTGAAAGTGGCGAGCAACGTCTCCATGCGATGAGCCAGTCATTAGCATTCAATTGGCTTGGTTTCTCTGGACATCAGTAAGCCGAGGCATGGTTGACAAGTGTAAGATCCCCAAATTTGCTGTGGCTTTTAAAGGACCCAAGTACAAGGAATGCACGTGCAGACTCTGGCTTATGCACCTTAATTGTTGTGTTAGTGAAATTGTTCAACTGTTGTGTTTTGAACACTGATCTTTGTGTTTCTGACCTGGGGTCAGATGTGAACCTGGACTAATGTGGGATATGGTACTCACACACACAGGACTGCTACCCTCAGTTCAGTTTTCTCATATTTCACCCAAATTTTTTTTTAAATGACCAATTATGAAATAAAGAATATAATCAAAACTCATAATATTTGATGTATCCAGATTTATTTAATTAAGTTTGAAATTCTAGTTTTTATTTATTTGAGTCTCTCTCTCTCTCTCTCTCTCTCTCTCTCTCTCTCTCTCTCTCTCTCTCTCTCTCTCTCTCTCTCCTCTCTCTCTCTCTCTCTCTCTCACCAAATAAACTATATTGATATACGTTGTAGGCGGCGTCAATTTATCTTGCACTATCCTAAATATTTAACAGGGCTGGCTCAATTGATGATACAAATATTGAAAAGTATTTTAATGCAGCCATTCTAGTTTAGTCACTTTGTCTACGTGATATCTTCCTCGCCGTGAAGAATCAGCTGATCTGGTAAACTCTCTGCAGATACCCGCCAGCAAGTATAAGGCGACGACTCTCAACCAATCAAATCCATTTGTTGACCTTTCCGAGCGTCTGCTATCGGCGGAGTAATACATCAAAATAGTTACTCTTTGAGTTTATTTCATTTTGTAATGTAAGTCCATGAAGATTGCTTTTGCTTAATTTGGACGTACAAGGAATGTTTAATCATGTAATTTATTCATAAAGATATGGGTATTGTTTAACTTGTAACGGTACTATTTCCGAGTAGTTATTTCCGCATCCGGTGTTGTTTGGTTCAGTTGAAAGATTTCTCTTAGACTTTGAGGTTCGAAGAAATGTCATAGTACTCACGATATTAATCGATACAAACTTTCCTTTTATTTCAAACAGCAGGAAAAATTATTTTGAAAATGGCGTCTGAAGCGACGCAATCGGTTGTCAACAATGTTTTTGAAAATATGAAGGAGATAAATTCTGCTACAGCTGCTCTTGTCTCCACAGTTGTTATGTTAAGTTTAGGCATGGCATACAGAGCATGGATGGAGAAGAAACAAGTAAGTTGACATTTTTCTTTAAGTTGTTTTTAAAAAATTAATTTTATTTGCCCGAATTACAATTAAAACCAACGTTTAGATAGCTGCATAATGTGCTTAATGTCATTTATTATTGAACTTTAACTATACATCGTACGTTTCACATTGTAACTTGAAAACGCAAAATGATTTGATTGTATTGATTTATTCAATATAAATGATATGATTATGATTATGATTTAATTTCACACTCTTTAGCTATTATTAAGCCCATACTTTCTCTACCAAGAAGATCGTTGCATGGCACAAAATCCCATTTACTCATGGCTATAGTCCAGCATCCTCGACATCTTCTTCGTCAGTCATTGGATATAACAGAACTAATGGTTAACTGAACTTACACATGACCAATGTAAATATTGGAATTGTTGCCCGATGTTCTATCACAGTAACTGCAAATGATTTATATGAAAAGTCCAGTATAACTTTCCTGAGGGTTAATCAAACCATGTAAATCATACAATTAGTTATAAGCGTTGTGTCAGTGACTAAGCATTGTATTGATGCAGTGTTTAATAACTTGAGACATTTATCCCAGTTTGCTTGATGTCTCAACATTCATCACACATAACCTAATTAACATTCTCTAAACAAGAAACATCTCAAATGTAGGAACAAACAATGTTTACACTTTCAGTATCTGTTTCCTTGATAGCTACATTTTTACAAATGCCAGTATTTCTGGTAGGTAACCTTGGCTTTTAACCTAAAATTCTTACAACCCATGATATTTAACACTCACTAATGCTGTGGGTGGTCATCATTGTCACTCATTATCTTTAATCAACATTCATTTATTCAATATCAAAAGTTAATTTTCAGGAAAAACTTCCACCTCATATTCCTTCTGTGATTCCATGGCTCGGACAAGCGATCAGTTTTGGCCAGAGTCCCATTGAGTTTCTTGTTGCTGCCTATAATCAGGTGTGACTTCCATGGGGTTATTTTTTATTGTGTCTTTGTCACAGGATTTGAGAGAATATATCTGTATTAAACTAAAAAGATGATTTCACAGACACTGAGTAGTATCTTGAAGTCTGTAAAACCAAACTATGTCTGGCAATAGTTTCCATGACCCCACTTGAATAAACCAATAAAAATATGTAAGAAAATTATATGCACATCTTAGTTGTAATGTTTGTTTGTTTGTATTTTATGCTAACCTTTGCATTTAAAAAACCAGACGATAAACAAAATGATGGTAAATATGATTGGCTTTCTCCTAACTTAAGAACAGGCTCTGCTGTAGGACCAAAAGAGAATTATATGAATCATATATTATGTGAATGCTTGTGACTTATTATTTCTTGATTGTTTCAGTATGGACCAGTGTTCAGTTTCACGATGGTTGGAAAAACATTCACATACCTAATAGGTTCCAACTCATCAGCTCTATTTTTCAACAGTCGAAATGAAAACCTGAATGCGGAAGAGGTTTATGGAAGACTGACAACTCCAGTATTTGGGAAAGGAGTAGCTTATGATGTATCTAATGCTGTAAGTTGAAAATAAATAAATCTGAATCATAAACATCATATTGAGAACTTTGATCATGTAGATCTGAAATTTATTCCTACGGTTTAACTGTTATCTTCTCAACTAATGAGTTATTCAGTGTGACAGCTAATAATAAAGAAAAATAAACATGGATAGGTCACTTCAGGCTTCACTTGTGACAATCTTTAACTTACCAAGATCCAGCCACTCTATAGCTGATCTCACTTTCATTACTTTCAGAGATTCCTTGAACAGAAGAAAATATTCAAGACTGGATTGAACATTGCACGATTTAGACAACATATTCCCATGATAGAAGAGGAAGCTCAAGAATACTTCAAGAGATGGGGTTCAAGTGGAAAAAGAGGTTAAATTTTTCACAAAATTACATCATTCACTTCAAATTCCTATCAGTGATTATTTGTCATATTTGTAAGCTACATCAAAACTCTTTTCTTTAAACCACATCTGTTTTCAATTTCAGATATCTTCAAGTCTTTGTCCGAGTTGATCATATTGACAGCTAGCAGATGTCTTCATGGTAATCCAAATTTAATATTTAAAATTTCAGTAGCATAAACCTATCTGCTGAAATGCAGCCTAAGCAGTCCCAATTACAGAGTTTGTAAAATAATGTTTCATAAAAAATAAATTATGTAAATTTTCTAACAATATGCAGTGACTGTTATTCAAAGATGTGATTGAGTACATGGGTTCAAGTTTCTTTTTAATTTGAATCTCTCCTGACTGTCGCCATTAATGTTACATAAAATCACATTATGTGTGTCTTCCACCCCACTATAGAACATCCATCGCTAAAGCATTGAAGATACCATCTTTGCAATTTGAAATTAGAATTGAACCAGGAAAAAAGTTGTTTAACATTTATAAGTGTAATGGAATGGTTTGGCTTTGGCAAGGGAAAGGTTTATACCTTATGTTGAACCCTATTTGTAGGCAATTTATCATATAAAATCATGAAGTCTTGTATATAAACTGATAAAGGCCCCGGGCTCAATTTTGTCTTGAAGAGAATCATGTAGTCATTCATATTTTTCAAATACAATGCCTGTATCATTTGCTATGTTATTGTTACTATTACACACTGAAATGAAAATTTGGTCACTGATCAATGCATCTAATCTAAAATAAAAAGAAGCAGTTTCATCATTAAACCTTGTCTAACTCTGTATACCTAATGTGGCGATGATGGGTTGCCAGCCTTTGTTTGAAACTAGATGTTTTTCACAATCTCTTTGATTTCATGACTTTGTTAATACTTTGGTTATAATATTTCTGTCTGATAGCAGTAATTTCCTGGAACTCATTTAGGTGGATACTAAATACCTAATATTCAGTTACTGGTGTTGATAATTGTTTATGATTGTTATGTCTCATAGTCTTAATATCATATCCTCTGCTATTCTGGAAGGTGAGGAGATCCGTGCTGTTCTGGATGAGAAGGTGGCTCAGTTATACTGGGACCTGGACGGAGGCTTCACTCACCTGGCCTGGCTTCTACCTGGCTGGCTTCCTCTACCGAGCTTCAGGTAGTTTAGGATGCTCGGTGGCAATTTTCCATGTTTCAGTAGTCTCCACCTACTATAATTCATTATGGTTATTTTCCACACCTACTATAATTCAATATGGTTATTTTCCACACCTACTATAATTCATTATGGTTATTTTCCATTTAATGCTTTGGTGTTGGGCCTGTTGGCCAAGCTTCTAATAAGTTGGTTGCCTCTATCTGGCTTCAGACAACATTCCTACATCACCTTTATCAATCAAATCCCTGATGATAGTCAGCATTTTTTGCTCAGTATAATTGGTGTCACTTTACACACAGATGTCAGTCTGTTATATAAATAACATTGATAGGATAGTAGCGTCAATATCAACTGTTTTTTATTTGTTCAGACGTAGAGACCAAGCCCACCTGAAGGTCAAAGAGATGTTCTATGCTGCTTTGAAGAAAAGGAGAGAATCTGATGAAGTCCATGACGACATGCTGCAAACTATGATTGACGCCACATACAAGTAGTCTACTATATCTTGCTTTCTAATGAGAGAACCTTCTTAAGATTCTTTAACAGCTTGGATAATGATTAGCAAACTTATTTGATTTAGTGAGTACAACCTCCTTGCCCTGAATAGGATTTACCTCCCTTGAAATTGTTTAAATTCCAAAGGAGGAAATTTAATCAATTTTTAGTTTCTAGCCTTAATCCTAACTCTCGAAATTCCTGGTTTAGAATCTCCTATTGTGATTGAATCTCAGCTTTGTGTATATTATGTATTGTATCTTATTGTTTTCTTCCCAGAGACGGAAGTCACATGACTGATGACGAGATTGCAGGAATGTGTATTGGTCTTCTACTAGCAGGTCAACATACGTCCTCAACAACATCTGCCTGGCTTAGCTTCTTCATTGCCAAGGATAAAGATCTGCAGGTATGTAGGCATTACAGACACACACAGAGGAAATCTCTTGGTCTTTGTTAAAACTCAATATATCACAGGCAGTTTAGTTCGCAAGGTTATTAACCATGCAACTTTGAAATCACAGATCCAGATATCATTCCAGTTTGATGTGTGTGAGATATTATCTAAGACTTTTCCAAACGTGAAAGACAAACAACTTTCTAGAAAGTACTCAATCATTTAAAAGCTTGGTTAGTTGCCCTTGTTTAATGATAGTTAAAGGTCACTGTATTATCGGTATATCGGTATATTGTAATACAGAAACAAAACGATACGTACCGGTACACTCTTCTGAAAGTATCCAATATGTCGGAGGCTTTAAAATTAACAATTCCTGTGTACAATTGCAGAGAAACATAACAAAAAATGTGAATTTTATTGAAAGTTGTAATACAAAGTATAAACTTGCCAAGTGAAAATAGCACAGACATGTTAAAAGTCCCAAAGCAGTCCCTGAAGTATCTCTCTTTACAAAATGAGTGGAGCATTGATCACTGTTCTAATTGCTGTTATTTAGTCAAGAGAGCATTGGCAAACTAAAATATGAAGAGAACCAATATATTGCAATACAGAAATGAGGAGCAATACCCATCCTTAATGATAGTAATTGACTTCAAACTAAAACCACTGACAAAGCAGTCTCTTTGACTTCATACAAACAATCTCTCTGACATGTACAAATGAACAAACTGCACTTAGTTCAAATCTCCTCTTGAATTGGTTCCATTGTTAAAAAATCAACAATTGGTTTGTGGTCAAGCACATATTTTAAACCTTGCTTTCAAACATTGAGAAAATCTTTTCCCAATATCACAACCTCCATTGCCAGGACCGGCTATATGCTGAGCAGAAGCGTGTTTGTGGAGAACGACTGCCGCCGCTGACATACGATGATCTGAAGGATCTGCAGCTGCTAGACCGGTGCTTGAAGGAGACCCTGCGACTCCGACCACCCATCATGACCATGATGAGGCTCTGTAAGACCCCACAGGTTAGTCTCATTTCATTTTTCATTCTTCATGGCCACTGAGGCCCCTCGTTTTGAACTAGATGATCTAGACATAGCTCCTCTTCCTAAATGTTAATCATTAGTTTATTGATAATGGCCAGCAAACAAATCTCAGCTGCTGATAATTTTGCAACTTTCCAATCTGAAATATCCTGTCTCAGGGTAAGATGTATAGCTGACGCTCCTACCCCGGGTGTAAACCCCAGCAAAAACTTCGCGCCGTGTCCTATTCCCTACAAACTTTCTAAAAATAATCAACCAATGACAGCACTTGAAAGGCGAGCCGGCAATTTAATATGGCAGTGCCCATCCCTTCAAATTCAAACCGAGTGAATGAGTTGGGGATTAACGTGTTTTGAACAATATTTCAGTTACTAAACACGTGGATGACAAGCATCCAAAAGAGGAGAAAGGATTAGGGAAAAGACCGAATGAAAGGCATAGTGAGAGGTAGATAACAGGTTTTAGAAAGACTCAAATTTGGTCTGACTTCTACCTGATGACCTATTAGGCTTGGGTGCCCCTGCCAGGAGCATGTAAGCTCTAGGGGTCTCTGGACTACTCAAGGTATTGAGTTAAGTGGTGGAAAATCAAACCGATCCTGTAAAACTGGATGTATTGAGGATGGTGACTTGTGGGCAGACAAGCACCGGTCAAAGGCTGTACATGTTACCGAAGTTGTTTGGCCATGGCAGTCAAATTGATGAACAATCAAATCAGCAAACATTACAACTCAACGGTCTATTGATTAAAATCAGGGAATTTGAGCAAACTTCATTTATAAATGTATCTCAATTCCAGAAAGTGTTAGACTACACCATCCCATGTAAAACTGGATGTATTGAGGATGGTGACTTGTGGGCAGACAAGCACCGGTCAAAGGCTGTACATGTTACCGAAGTTGTTTGGCCATGGCAGTCAAATTGATGAACAATCAAATCAGCAAACATTACAACTCAACGGTCTATTGATTAAAATCAGGGAATTTGAGCAAACTTCATTTATAAATGTATCTCAATTCCAGAAAGTGTTAGACTACACCATCCCAGTAGGTCACCAGGTGTGTGTGTCCCCTACCACCAACCACAGACTTCCCGACACGTGGACGGACTTCGCCAAGTTTAACCCAGACAGGTAGATACACAGTTTAGTTTGTCAGAGACACATTAAGCTCTGACAGCTCAATTTTGGTCCTATGGATATCAGGCTATTGTAGGAGCTACACAGATTCTAATATGCTTATGAGGCAACATCAGACTAAGTTCAACATTAGCTTTTGAGAAAGAAGCATTTTGATTTAAAATCTAAAATAGGTAAGTTTAAGGTTGTTGACTTACCAAATTTAACTGTTGACAAACCTAGAAAATACCTGAAAAGTCAGTAACTTGCCTTTTTTATAGACAGTTTACTTCTTTACTGACTTTACTATCTGATAGTTTCTCGACCTCATGCTGAAGTCGTTTGAAGGTCTATGACTTAATGGAAAAGATTTTCAAACTCTTGATAAATCAATTCAAGTGATCATATGATATACCTGGAGGGGTGAATTTGCCCAATATCTATGCCTCTTGACAGTTTTGTGGAGTACTTCAACTATTGCAAAGGGTTTTCTGTCAGAATTCACAGTGCTAGCCAATCAGCTAACTGCATGGCAGGACTGCCCTAATGGCATATGGGGCGGCACTGATGATGTAATGAATGACATGTTTCAGGTTCCTAGACCCTGATGTTGCCAATAGTGAGAAGTTTGCCTACATTCCCTTCGGAGCAGGACGACATCGGTGCATTGGAGAATCATTCGCTTATGTCCAGATAAAAACAATCATGTCCACGCTTATCCGCAAGTTTGAGTTTGAGTTGGTAGACGGTAAATTTCCTGATGTTGATTTCAGCACCATGATTCACACCCCTAAAGATCCAATCATTGGCTACAAGCTGAGGAAAACAACATAGTAAACTGTTTATATTTGTTATAAGTTGTTTTGTGTTACTTACTTGAGGTTGAGAAAATAAAGAATTAAGACAAGCTTTACTCAGTTATAGTATTGATTTTCTTGCAAGTTAGAATTTTACTTGTTTACTAAACAAACAATAATGTCGAAGTAATTTTCACAAAAAAAAGGTATTTTGAGTAAGAATTGAAAGGCATCTTTTCAAAATTGCAAAAAATACATTAGGAAAAGCTCGGACTGAACTTGCTCTAAATTGCTTCCAATGCAAATTCAAATGATCAAAGTATTCAATACTTAGTAATTGAAAAACAAAGCAGTAGTATTTTGAAAGAGCCCTTTGCATACCGGTATTAACCAGCAATTTGCTATCCTTGGTATCTTTTAGGTACCCGATAAATCTTGCTGATACTTTCACCATTGAATTGTGTTTTTATCTGTTAAGAAGCTTCATATGTATGGAGTATGAGTCATCTTGTAGGTCAGTTTGTGATCTCTGTTAAAAGTCAATATGTGTTGTTGACATTCCAATATTTTGCTATTTGTATTATGTGAAAAAACACTTTTCAAAGTCATTGAGAAGCACAGAGAGAATTGGTTTATGCTGGAAAATACTTCAATAACACTGTCCCCCTTGAAATGTTTGTGTTTTAGCATTCCAAAAGCTGGTGTTGACTTAAGTTTTTTACTATTATTTTTCTTATGTAAGTGTTTTGATCATTGTCATATATTTCTGAATGAAAATTTGTTCATTGATAAAGATATTTTATTTGTAAACTTGTTTAATGATTGTATATGACTTTTATTAGCTCATCAGGTCTGAAAAACCTAAAAAACCTAATTTAATCTTTTTCCCTAGTTCCAAAAGGTCTAGAGAGCTGAAAAGGTGTGTGTAGACTCCTTGGCCAATGGGGATTCTAAATTGTAGGTTTGGTGACCCCATGACCCCAAATCGGGTCACAGGGGTCAAAACCTAAAAAACCTAATTTCATCTTTTTCCCTAGTTGCAAAAGGTCTAGAGAGCTGAAAAGGTGTGTGTAGACTCCTTGGCCAACAGGGATTCTAAATTGTAGGTTTGGTGACCCCATGACCCCAAATCGGGTCACAGGGGTCAAAACCTAAAAAACCTAATTTCATCTTTTTCCTTAGTTCCAAAAGGTCTAGAGAGCTGAAAAGGTGTGTGTAGACTCCTTGGCCAACAGGGATTCTAAATTGTAGGTTTGGTGACCCCATGACGCCAAATGGGGTCACAGGGTCAAAACCTAAAAAACCTAATTTCATCTTTTTCCCTAGTTCCAAAAGGTCTAGAGAGCTGAAAAATTGTGTGAAGACTCCTTGGACACTGGGGATTCTAAATTGTAGGTTTTGTGACCACTTGACCCCAAATGGGGTCACAGGGGTCAAAACCTTAAAATCCTACTTTCATCTTCTTCTCCAGTTCCAAAAGGTCTTGATAGCTTAATAGTTGTGTGTAGACTCCTTGGACAATGGGGATTCTGAATTGTAGGTTCGGTGACCCCTTGACCCCAAATGGGCAATGGGCCTTTTTTATTTGATTGTGAATAACTCGGACGTTGGGACAGGCTATCTTTCCTACACTGCCCATGACCCCATGGTCTAAACCACAACACCTATTTCTATCAAAAGTCTGATGAGCTACAGAGCCCATGGCTCTATTTTTGTATATTGAAGAAGCGTTGTAGAAGTTGATAAAAATATGACAAATTTTATCATTCTACAACTTCTTTATCAGACAATAGCAATTTGGTATGGATCAATTTCAAGTGTCGAGTGTTGATAGACTTGATTTCTTGAAGTGTGTAACGATCTGTACAGAAACGCTGATACTGTAAATAACATATATAAATATCCGTTAGGACTTCATCAAAAACATCTGAAAGTATTGTTGACACGAACTTACTTGAAAGTCAATCAAATGTGAATATTCTTAGTCAATATGTATAGTTATGTTCATTATTTAAACATTATTGTATGTTTGATTTTTTGTTTCTTGTATCATGAACCATAAAATTACGTTAGACTGATTATTTATTGCATGTTTGTGAAAGTTGTGATTCCTGTAAACTAGCTTCTGAGAATGGTAAGGAAATGAAAGATGGAACACAAAAGGTCATGTTCTTATTTCTAGATGCTGAATCACATAAAGAAACATAACTGATCACATCTTTTGGGTATATTTATATTTGGCCATTTATCTTCTTTCATTAAATTATTTAGCCATTGTAAGTTAAAAATTGTGCCCACTGAAAAGATTTTTTGTGAAGTCTTCCAGTATGTGTTTGATTGACAGTAACAAGTTTTACTGAGCTGTGCATGTTTATTATGTCAATGAAAGTGAACGAAGGAAATATTTTAATAATGAATGTGTGAATTGTCCTGTTGAAATTGTGAAAATTGATTATCTTGTCATTGTATGATGATTAAAATATTTATAAATTGACTGATGTTGAGTTGTTAATGTATATATGTTTTTGTTGGTTGTTGTTTAAGATGGTTCAGACTAAATAGCTGTATATTTGATAGTTTGGCCAAACTGAGTTACATAGAAATAGATTATCAAGTTTGTTCAATGATTTAGTGGTTAGAAACATTCTTTGGTTGTTGGAATCACATTTAATCAAATTTATAAATGGTGTCATTTTATCAGGAATTAGTGACTGGTACTAAAATGTATCATTTAGGTAATTGGTTAAGGAGATTAACCATATAAATATTTAAAGGGCCAGTAAGAGGTTTTATAGTGATCTCAGCAGAACGAAAATAAATGTTTCCAATTCCAAATATTTTTGGAATTATCATAAGAATCAGTTTAAAGCCAACGTAACTTTGATCATGATCGGTTAAGCTATAGGGTCCATTTCCCAACCGGATATGGTGTTCACACAAAGATAGTCGCTGGTGTTTTGATACTTGATTATTTCCTCTACAACTACAGCTCATCGGGTTGACTGGTATTTTGTCACATATATATAGGAGAGCCAAATAAAATCGACCGACCATGAAAATACAGCGTGTTTCTTTATCGTAAATGTCAAAGACTTTATCAAAAAGTATCGATAACTGAATAATCCTTCAAAGTTATCAATATATTTTTCCCTGGCGTGTTGTCAAGTAATACATAAAATAGAATATATTGTTATAATTCAGTTGTATTCATTAAGTAAAATCATCTCATCATTGTCTTTTATATGTTTAATATACTTGTACATTGTATAATACTCCATAATAATAAACCATACTCGTTGAATGTTTTGAACATTTACTTTGGGAGAGGTATTTAAATAAGCCACATGGCTTGTTTACCAACCCCAATTCAACTGAATAAGATATGTTTTAAAAAACATCCTTGCCGTAGCTAGTGGCCTTATATATGTATTCAGTGAAGAAATATTATGATGATAGTTGCTATCAAACATAACTCGAGGAGATTCTTTATTTAAAGAGCCACTTCGTGAGTTGTTGGAGTCAAATATGCCAAACTTAATCAATGGTGTCATTTGATCACGAAGTATCGACTGTTACCAAAAAGACAGATTTGAAAGCTTATTGGTATTTTTACAGTGACGATATGAAGGTAGAACGTCGCAATTATGATCGAAAACCTTGCAGTGGCGCGCGTCAAATAGTCGAACGTAATTTTGGAGACTTATCTAAAACAGCCAAGAGGGCAGTTAGGAGTTGATAGTGTTTGTTAGGTTATATAACTAGTATCCATGTATATTGGACATGACATCTACACCTCTGTGCATTTATAAGGCTGTTTTTAGATTTTCATGGAAAACCAGTATTTGTCATATATATATGTCTTTTGGACATGAAAAATTAAAATGTTTTGATTTTATATCACCACATATGACATTTAGGTTCGTATCAAAGGTAAATAATATGTTATGAAATTCATGGAGTGGCTCTTTAAGATGCGCATGTTAAATCCAACAAAACAAATACCGTTTGGTTGTCGAAATCTTCTTTCCGATTTTTTCCGGAATTCCATATTTTTAACGATGACGGTGATCAAAATATTGATAAATATTGTGACTGTACAAATATAAAAGTCTCAGACGTCATTGAACAAAACTTGGAGTTCATATTCTGTGTTTCACTTAAAGTTCTTAATGCCGTAATGGTTGGTATTCTTCCTGCACTTGAAATCAAACCATTAGGTATTTCCTTCCATTTAATTTGATAAAACTATCACTAAAGGAGTGTATCTTCGAAACCTATAAAGAACGGGCTCCATATACGAGGGTTGTCCCAAAAGTGTCCGGCCTGAATATGAAAACATGCCTAAAACGCAACCATACTGTGCGTGCATGAAGAACTTTCATTGACTTGTAAATGGCATGAAAATCCTGAGATGCATACTCTTCAATTGCATATATTAGCCTGTCATTCAAAGGTAACCTCACATCTTTTACCGAAATGGAGAAAAGTGAATGTAGGGTTATCAAATATCTGAGTTGAAAAAAAAATACACTCCAAAAGAAATTCATGGGGATATGTTACAAACATTAGGTGACTCTGCCAAAGCATGCAGTGGAAACACAGCATATCACCCACTCTTAAAAAGTTCAAATCTTGTTCCTCCAGTCGGAAGGTCATGGCATCCGTTTTCTAGGACATTCAAGGTGTAATAATGATTGATTATTTAAAGAAAGGTTCTACAATCAATGGCACTTATTACGCAAATGCACTACGACAATTACGAGAAAAATCCAAGAAAAACGAAGGGGTAAACTGCCCAAAGGTGCGTGGCTGTTGCAGGACAATGCTCCCGTTCACACCGCCCAAATTGCAGTTAGTGCAGCACAGGATTGTGGGTTCAGGATTCTCCACCACCCTGCCCATTCTCCAGACATAGTCCCCTCAGACTTCTTCCTCTTCCCTCGCCTGAAAACAGAGCTACGTGGCCAAAGGTTTGAGACTGACGATGACGTCAGTGCTGCAGTAGAGGAGTTTTGGGGGTCTCGTGATAAGAAGTGGTTTTCAGAGTGGTTGCAGATGTTACAAAACTCTGGAGCAAATGCATTGAAGTCAATGGTGATTATGTCGAAAAATAAGTCATAAACATTTGAATGTTTCTTTGATTTTGATGGTCAGGCCGGAAGTTTTTGGGACACCCCTCGTAACATAAAAATTCTATAGCGCCTGTCTCACTTAATTAAGTAGTATTACTAGTAGTATTTATCACATTTGTATGCGGTGAAAATGAGAAAAAATATGTCCTGAGTTACTTTTCAAATCACCTATCTAAAGTTATAGTTATGACTAAGTGCCAAAATATGATATTTGCTTGTTTTTAAAAAATTTAGAAGTACGGCCATGTAAATGTTAAAAAGTATAAATGTGGAATCGTACACGTAAACTAATTAAATGATCTACTAAACACTACCAATGTGTCTTTGTTTATTCTATTAATATGTTTCCAAATTACTTTTGGTTAATTGGCGAACGCTATTGTCCCGTTCACGGTCACAAATGGTCACTATGCTGACGTAAGTATTAAAATGGTCATGTGTAGAGACAACCACTACATCTCAATAAATCAACACCATATATTTGACATATTTGACTCTAACAACATACTCTATGAAGTTTTAGTCAGATCGAAGCAAGAACTGTTGTATAAAGAGTGGTAAACATGTGCATGTTAGAAATGATAGAAAGTACACCAACAAAAATAGTTTGTGTGGGAGTCTATGGCACGCAGGCAGGCATGTTATACAACTTGTACTCGAACAGTCGGTTTCCAATCTCATGTTACAATTTTGTTTGATCATGAAACTATTTTGATTCAGATATGAAGTGAAAAACCATTGTTTTTCAATTCAACATAAATCCTTATTCGAGTATGAGAGTATAGTTTTTAACTGTTCTAATAATATTGCATGGTTTCATTGTATGTTATGAAACACAATCTATTTAAAATATTTTACGGATAGTATATCAGTATAGAATCACGCGTAAAAATGATAGATGAAGTACACAATCATAAGATGTTTATGTAGCATTACGAGCAGTAACTTCCCCTCTAACCTCTCTCACAAGTGCAGCACATTCTGGGCTAGATATATGAATTCCTCTCAATCGAAGCTTGTTGTATATCAGCGAAGATTTTCAAACTTCGAATTTGGTCATTTCCCGTGAGAGGACAGAGCCGTAGTTCCTTCACTTTCGAGAAGGCGCGTATTTACTACAAAACAACTAGGAAAGTAAGCAGTGACTGTAATCCGATTATTGATTATATAAAGGTTCAATCTCATTAAAATTAAATCTAAAATGCTACACTACTTTACGCGCATAGCTATAATGTGTGTTACGCAATATGAGATTTTAATTTAATGAGATTGTAATAAGGATATGGTGACTGACATTTTCAGCGTTAAGAAATGGATAGTGCAGTCATCTTGTAACAGAGGCTCCGTAAGAATAAGGTCAATAAACAAAACAAAAAAACGATGCACAGTTTCGGTTGATAAAAAAAACCCCCGGAAATATCCTCTTTTAAAATTCCCCACGTCCTTTTATGAAAATATTATCACCAGAATTTTAACGCACAAACATAGACAGGGATACATTTTTTGTTGAAAATATATTCAAACCCTTTTTTATACTTGTTGGTGCATGCTTTTCGACTATACAGTTGGCTTCCAGCCTGTATCAACAATTCCTGAGTAATTGTGGGGTATAGTCTCGAGTCGACAATATGGATGATTGGTTTGGGTTTTATCATATCCGTTGCATTTGGTAGTCTACGAATGGTTTAACTGAGAGCGTGTTCATTCCTTTATTTATATCATTTTCATTCTCTCCCAACAGAGGTAGCTCCGTCATTATTTTCTATACAACATTGTTAAGGAGTTAATGACTGAATTTCCTCTGTGGGGAGAGAACGATCTACTTAATGATCTATCAAAATCGCCATATTGTCATCTCAACTCCTCTGAGAGTGTCCGACTAATAACGAAGCTTGCCTACGTAAATTGTGTTTGAGTCAATAAATCGTGCATGTGGTAATTACTATCAATATCCTGAAATCAATCTGCATTACTTTTGAACATTGTTGAAAGTCCTCGTACGTACGTTAGTTGCATAGAAACAGCGCGTATTCAACAAGAAAGCAAACAGTATGATGTACAGTCAGACCCCGATAATCCGGCCACCGATAATCCGAATCTCGCGGTATCCGAACGGTAGCAAACTGTAACCAAACTAATCTCTATATAAACTCATTTAATGATTATTCATTAATCCGTTGATTCAGTCTCCGTATCAAATTCAAATTCAAATTCAAATTCATTTATTCTCAAAAACGCCACCGACGGTGGTACATGAGCATAGAAATATATAACAAAGAAATATACATAGTTTCCAAGATGAACAGGTGAAATTTTCATTTAACGAGTAACAAGAGACTGAAGAAGGGTATAAGCATTGAATAAAACAGCCATGGTCACAGGTATTGTACATGTAATGTAAATCAGGATTTAATTAAGATGATCTATAAATTTCGATAGTTTTTTTCAATTTTTTGGTATCCTTATTGCACATTAGTTGTTTGAATTTGAAAAGGTCTGCCCAATTAAGATAGAAATTGTCAATGAGCTGTACACGATGGTGGTGAAGAGCCTCACACCTCAGTAGGTAGTGAAACTCATCACCAATAGCGGGCGAGTTACACAGATGCACGTACGTTCTGTTTTCGGAATTGCTTGCTATCTGCCTGTTTCAATTGGCAGTTTGTGGTTGCTGGTTCTGAAATGTAATAATGGCAGACAGACAGACAGACAGACAGATTCTTTATTAGAGTCTCACCTCGCATTTATAAAATACAAATATACAAACAAATACATATTTTTAAAAAGAAACAGCGAGCCACCAAAAAAGGTTACGAGAGACGAGGCATGTATATCGATTTATCAAAATTTATCCGAACGCTAATTAGCTGTAACGGATTAGTTAATTACAGCTATTTCTGCTTCATTAATCCGACTGTTCATCAAAGCGTCCCCCCCCCCCCCCCCCCCCCCCCCTGCCCCTTTTGAAAATCAATTATAGATTCAAGTCCAAAAAAATAATTTGCAAATCATATATAACGCAACAATAGCCCAAGGAGGAAGGATGGGGCGCAAATATCTTTTTATAACTATATATTTACGAATATAGGAATAAACACGTCTTTTTAATGCTAGAAGTTCCAAATTGTTGCCATCAGCCATCATGTTCTAGCATCTAGGGACCGGTGATTTAGTTTTGATGTCATCATTTAAGTTTTCTTAAATCATTGTTTTACATAGATATATTGCAATATCATTTTATTTGTGATATTTTTCATTCAGTTTCCCAGCTTATCGGCATTTTCTAAATGTTGTTAAATGTACTTAAACAATCATTTTGTTTCTAATTATTTCATTTATGATTATCTGTCAGCTGTTTGAGTTTTATTAATTAAAAAAAAGTTATCAAATATAGTTAACCCATTCGGATACCTTCCTTTTTTAAACAAAAGTTGAGATAGGGCTACATTCGCTATCAGTAAGCCCCGCCCACAACAAATATTTTCCGGAAGTCATGGTAACCACTGATTTGCCCCCCTTTTGTTGACGGAAGTCTGTTATCGCTTAGCTGTTCCATCAGTTGTCGTCAAGGTCGGGAATAAACAAAACAATTAACATAACAATTATATTATTTACTTTTTTCTAGTTCTCTTATTCAAAGGTCGTTTTTAAATCACATAGAGTTGTTATATATTTTTTGGTACTAATTTTTGGATTTTGCTTCACGAAATATAATATATTTTGGAAAAACAAAGGGGGAGGTAATTATACTAAACGGGCACTTGTGACAACAAACATGGCGGAGAACGTACGAGTGGCGGTCAGGGTTCGCCCTTTTATATCCTTTTCACTTGTCTGGCTTTTGTTGATACGTCTTACAAGTGTCGTGAAAAGCTTTCTTTATATGTGAACGGTTGTACACAGGAAGGATTTTGTGATTCATTGTCAGTTGGAGTTGATATGTCATTATTTACTTTACCGTTACGGTTCACAGACTATGTGTACCTAGCTCTTTCTTCACTTGTATATCGAAATTGTAATAAAACAAACCCGTGACCCGTTCATGTCATGTTTTTTTCATAAACGGTAATTGCAGCTCAGTAAAAATTCGTGCTGTTTTCTATTTTTATGTTATGATATGATACATGTATCGATTCAATTACGTGATTCATAGATCAAAACTATGGACTGATATATATTGCGAAATTCATTGATAATCGCTATGGACTGATTGAAAAAACATTGTTTTCAAAAATCATATCAAATGACATTTGAATTAATGTTATGTTAGATAACTTTCTCTAAAATGACTTGGGAGTTTGGGCAACTTCTGTAGCTTTCAGCATGGACAATTTTAACAATATGTTTTTGATAGTGATATTTAGACTAGATGTTTCAATGTGTTCAATGAAGTTATAAATTTGTAAGACTATAACTACTTCAGCAATAGAGGCAAGATTTTCATTGCCCCAATTGCCAAAATGAAATGTAATCTGTCAGATTACTATTGCACCTACTATATATATTAAACATTATTCTTTTTTAAAAAAGATAGGTAGTTTTGTTTAATAATATTCCTATTCCAAGAATTTTTTTTTGGAATACCATTTTCATATTTTTTTTCTAATTAATTTTAATGAATAGTTAAAAAACATACATTTGGCAAAAAATTAGCTGTAAAATAATCATTCATTTGATTAAAGAATTGAAAATTTGTATATAGATTGAGGGTTTTAAAAGTTCTTTAAGTTGAATTTCTAGTTCAGTATTTTAAAAAAATCTAATATATCCGGTTTAAGCATATTACATTATTTATTTCATAATTCACTTGAAAAGAGTGTTACTGAGTGTAATGAATTACTTATTTAAGAACACTCAATTTGACAAAGAAAATCATGCATTCATTAAAAAGATGTAGAAATGAAGCCATAATAATGCATTCATACACAATGCCATATTGTCTGAAAAGCATGATTAGACCAAGTTTTCACTGTCTGTAATCACACTGAAAATAAAAAAGCAAGCGTGCTTTTGCCCCTATGCTCGACGTGAGGTTTAGATTGTTTATAAAAATCATTCCCAACTTAGAAGTGAAATTCCTTGACAATGAGCACAATTCCCGGGAGCAGGCCAGGAAGGCTTCCCTCATTATTGAAATGTCTGGAACTCAAACAGAGATCAAAGACCCTGAAAATCCAAAGGAAAAACCAAGAAACTTTGCCTTTGACTTTTCATACTGGTCCCATGATGGGTACGAGGAAAATTCAAATGGCTACCTGGAGCCCTCCTCTTCTAAGTATGCAGACCAGGTCAGTTGAAATTCCTTCTAATGCAATAGATATACATGTAATTAATTATGAAATGAAAAAATTATTTATCCAGTTTAATGATTTTACATAATTTTTCTTGTTAATGTCATGCAGATATTTATATCTACTGGTGATTACTTCTGAAATGTCATTTTAAAAGTTTTGATGATGATGATGAATATATAATTTCTGATTAAGTGTTTAGTTCTCCTTACTACTTCATTTTTTCTCTAAAGCTGAGCACAAAAACTTGAATGTACACCAACCAAAGCTAATGTCATGAACACAAAGCCAAAAAGGCTTCAGTGGAAATGAGAGAAGTGGAAATAAAAGAAACATGTAAACATATTGAATATATTACAGGGCTACAGATAAGGGCCGTACACGCGTAATGTACGCCTATAAAATTACTAAGTACGGCCCTAAAATAAATTCCATGCGTATCATGTACGCACATACATGCCTTTTTACGCTTGGACATTCATTTCCATGCGTAGTGTATTTCTAAAGTTATCAAGGATGTTCTAATTCATGAATATAATAATTTCATGTTCAGGTTCATTTGACAAACAATTATCGATTGTTGATATCTTGTAAAATGTACTTCGAAAATTATGTACAGCTTCGCTAGTTTCCGTCGGTAATACATTGGCGATTTCATTGGTTGATTACAACACTTTACACTTTACACTTTACACCTTCATAAACAACATACAAACGTGCTCACACTTTGCAAGTACTAAAGTAATGAGTACACCCCCAAAAGTTTCAGTACACCTCCACTTTATATTCAAGGTGTATGTACACTTACACCTAAAAAGTTATCTGTAGCCCTGTATTAGATACATGGATTTTAATAAATCTTGATATAAAATATGTTCTATATTTCACATCTTCAGAAAAAGGTATTTGATGACCTGGGGATCGGAGTGCTGGAGAATGCCTGGAAGGGCTACAACTGTTCTCTCTTCGCTTACGGGCAGACTGGGAGCGGCAAGTCTTACTCCATGGTGGGTTACGGTACCAACAAGGGGATTGTCCCCCTTGCGTGTGAGGAACTCTTCAGGGGCATTGATGAAAAGAAGAAAACAGCTCAGTCAGGAGAAGAATTTCAGGTGAAATTAAGAAAAAAGATATGTTAACAATCTAATAATTGGAAAGCTGAGACAGAAAAGCCAATTTCTAGCTACCATGTTTCATGTCAATTTTTCTCAATTAGGAAGTGCAGTTTCTGTTACAGATCCAGAATGTTTTTAAGGCAGGGGGGGTTAATCTGTTGAAAAGGGGATGTTCACCCTGGGTGTTAGCCAATGTTTTGGTTGATTTTTTAAAATACAATCTAAAAAGTCAGAGTAGGAGAGGTGGGGGGTTTGGATAAACCCCCTGAAACCACCCCTGGATCTGGGACAGTTTACTTGAAGTCTTGTTATAGATCTTGTTTGAATATGAATATACACTGTGTTGTGGACTATCTATTATGAATGAAGTTATTTATGACAGCATGTGATTAAAGTGTTTCCTCCTGTTTCACCAAAAATACTTTTAAAGTCAGCATTTGCAAGTGACTTGATATGAATTTGCTAATGTAAATTGCAGTAGATTTGGGGATAGAAGAGGAGGTTGTAGTTAAGATTCTTGGATTGACAATGTTCAGGATTGTATACTCCCCATCAAGTTAAGGTAGAAACAATAGTTTAAATTATTAAGTCAACAATTAACTCAGATCCTTATTCTTGTGATGATGTAGTGGCAAATAGCAATATTTAATTGAACTAATTTTGGGAGTAATAATATTCATTCTGTCAAATCCAAGTTCCATGGTAGCTATGGTGTACCTCACCTATTGGTCTGTCCAAGATTGTTCCCTTTGTTAAAGAGCAACTCCATGATTTTCTTAACATATTATTTACCTTTGATACGAACCTAAATGTCATATGTGGTGATATAAAATCAAAACATCTTAACTTTTCATGTCCAAATACATATATATGACAAGTACCGGTTTTCCATGAAAATCTAAAAACAGCCTTATTAATGCATAGAGGTGTAGATATCACATCCAATATACATGGATACTAATTATATAACCTAACAAATAAGTCTCCAAATTACGTTTGACTACTGGCTGTTTTAGATAAGTCTCCAAAATTACGTTTGACTATTTGATGCGTGCCACTGTCCGGTTTTTTATCATAATTGCGACATTCTACCTTTATATTGTCACTGTAAAAAACCAACAAGCTTTAAAATGTGTATTTTTGGTAACAGTCGATACTTCGCGATCAAATGACACCATTGATTTAGTTTTGCATTTATGACTCCAACAACTCGCAGAGTGGCTCTTGTGTTTTGATTCCTGTAAATTAGTCACTCATTTATCATTTGGCTCAAGTGGAATTATTTTTTTTGGCCAAATAATTATGTTTACCTGTAATCTCATTGACAGGTAACACTAAGTATGCTGGAGATCTACAACGAACAGGTACGAGATCTCCTCAACCTCAAGTCCGCGCAGAAGGGGGGCCTCAAAGTCAGACAGCATCCCTCCAAGGGATTCTATGGTAACTTTAAGACCCTTTAGACACCTCTAAACTGTGAAGACAGTTCTCCATCTAACACTTCCTGTTTAAAACCTGGCACTCTAGTGATTTTAATATGATGATATTATGGCCATTGTTGTGGTAAAATATACATTGACAGGGGAGGCAAGGGTTGAGTTCCCTGTCGCATCATACCAAAAGACATTAAAAGACGGGAGATGTTGCTTCCTTGTTTGACGCTAAGCAATAAAATGGTAGAACATGGCTAGAACTGGCGCTGCACTGTGGCTGGCAGGGTCCAAGAGTTCACAACAAGTTTCCAATGTACAATGTATTGAGGACAATTAATAGTTATTATTTCTTTTCAGTTGATTCTCTGACATCATGGCCAGTAGACAGTTATGTTGCTATTGACAACAAGATCAACGACGGTACGCGTGCAAGAACAGTGGCGTCTACAAACATGAACGCAACTAGCAGGTAATAGAGCATTGAAACACTAAAGATGTATGCATAGATACACCCCCTCACCTGAAAATGTAAAACTGAAGTTTTTTTACTGACATTGTCACTATCATCCATCTTGATCTACCATATCAATTGTTTCTAAAAGACTTAGATTAAAAGATAGTTTGAATAAATGTTGTTTTAGATAGATGAACTTTGGAATTAACAAAAGTTGGACAAAATCTTCAGTATTGAATTGTTAAGATCAAGTATGTAATCAGTGAGCAAGGGTTCTGTCTATTTAGGGTATTTTTCATGTGACAGAGGAAAAATCATGTCAAATCATACAAACCTCATCAACATATCGGCTAAGCCCATTAGTAACACTGACTTGTAATGTTAAATGAACTCATAAAACTCAAACCCTTATCTTATTTTATACAACTTCATTTGATGTGACGCTCTAGTTTTAGAGAAGGGTTAGCTATCCCAACTTTGGATTAGGATATTAAAGATCTGACTCCCTTTGACAATTGCAATGATCCTGGTTTAATGTTTGAATAATTCTGATACCATACACTGGATTTAGACTCATTAATTTTAAACTTTGATATATTGGCTCCACCTTCTGTGAGTGACCCATCAGATTTACTTTAATCATTTGAAAATAGATACATTCCCTGACCAGTAAATTCAGTAATATAATTTTTACAACGTGAATGTTTTTGTAGCATTCAATGTGTGCAAACACCAAAACCTTTCTATAGGATAGATATGCACTAAATTATCAAGTTTCTGAATTCTAGTTTGAACAAGCAAACACACAAATGAAAGGAAACAACCAATTTCTCCATCTGGAAACCCAGACACGAAAGAAAATTCTTTTTCTGAAACCTTTACAGTTTAAAGCAGCAGTGTGTCATGATATAATCCAATTGATGTGTACGCTGAAAATCCCAGGGGAGACAGCTGATTGGATGAAAGAAATGAGCAAGGCCTAACTGAAATCCTCTTCAAAAGCTTAGTCAAACCCTAAATCTCATCTCCACCCTTGTCTTACAGTCGTGCCCACACCATCGTAGCAATCAACTTTGTTCAGAAAACTCTAAATGAAGCCGGCAAGAACATGACCAAGACATCCATCATCAACCTAGTTGATTTAGCTGGAAGGTGACATATTATCATTTAATACATTGGTTATATTTTTATGTTAGTACTATTATTGGTTATATATAGTGATAAAATTTATGTTTGAGTTGTGACATATGAGTTGATGATATGTTTTGTCTGAGTTACATCATGTTTATGTAACAAATATAAAGTATTTTTTTCATATTGTTATCTACTGTTCAATATTGTTCTTTAAAAACATAAACTGTGTCATGTATATATATCAAATCTGCACTAGTGTAAATTGCCTATTACCTTTGTTTCCAAACATTGTTTCTGCAAGAATATCTATTAAATATAACTCTGATGACTGAAAATGATTATCGTCACTGTGACTTTTTTTGCACAACATGAGTTGAAGAAGTAATATATTAACAATTACACTCTAAATCAGCTCTACAAAGATTGTGTGAATTTGACAATTTGTGTATTCCTCTTGCTTTTAATTGTGTATTAGAATAATCAATGTTTGCTGCAAACTTGTCATGCTTGTAATTGTCTAATTGTTAACTACAATTATTTTTTGAAGAATATTATGATGTCTTAGCAAATTATTTTATTCTGAGATTAATGACAAATTATGTGAGTATGACGTAATATTTCTTTGACATTGTCTTCGTTTTAATTTATATCATTAACTACATCTACTTCACAGCGAGAGGGCAGACAGCACTGGAGCAACAGGTGAGCGTCTGAAGGAAGGATCGTCCATCAACCAGTCGCTCAGCATGCTGGGTAATTGCATCAAGGCTCTCGCGGATCAGTCAATGGGCAAGAAGAAAATTGTTGGTGAGTTGAGTTTCATTTTCTTTCTCCTCTGCTGCAGATTTAAGTGAATCCTTCTGATTGCTTTTTTCGTAAAGTGTATATTATTGATTTTCTGCTAATGCCTGAAATACTGCCCAGGCGGCGCTATTAACAATGACTCTTTAGATTTTAATACTTCTTGGGAGGTAGATCAGTTCTAGCTTTTGGAATGGCTAGTTTTGTCCAATAATCTTGAAAATGCTGTCAAAGCATATTTTAGAAACAATTAGAAGATAAATAGTTGCGTTTGTAAAATTTCCGGGATTCATTGTTATTCAACACCCGCAAATTTAAGCGTTTAAAACCTCCGGCTAACGCCGTCGGTTTTAAACTAAATTTGCGGGTGTTGAATAACAATGAATCCCGGAAATTTTACAAACGCAACTATTTATCGATATTGTAACATGACCGTTAGTTATTAGAAGTTTAAGAGCGAACTCTGTTTTTGTGTACTTATTTTTGTGTGGAAAATACTTTGCGACTCTCTATGAGGTGAGATAAGGTCTAACTAATGTGAATTCCAGGCATTATTTACATTACAAACATTGTTGTGATAATAGCAAACAGTGGCATTGTAACAGCGAGACCTTACAACAAACGTGTGTAATTCGAGACCGAAATCAACAATTATAAAGTTCGTAGAAAAATATCGTAAAACCCGAGTACAAAAGTCTTGAACTAACCCACAACCATTGTGACAGTGAAGCAAACATTGTGACGTCACAACGGTTGGCCTTTGTGACGTCATACCATGGGAACGGCATTCGAAAGAAGGCGGCCGCATGAAACTTTGCGGTAAACTTGGACTAAGTAAGCCAGTTGAAAATATTTTCGTCCTTCAAAAATAAATCATATTAAAGTGTATTTATGATGTCTACCGGTAGACACAATATAAAAAAGGACGAAGACAACTGTAAAATCGGAGTACAGCATGAATTTTCTAAGAAACTGGAAAATTAAAACTTGAGTCGGGCCGGCACTAGTGAACATGTTGTATCAATTCGCGGTGATTCGCCTTTGCTAATTTGCAGGTATTCATTGTCATTCAACATAGGGTAATTTTTTCGAATCGACCAATCAAAATCGAGGATACAACGAAGTCATGTTATAATAAAGAATCATAAGTTGGGAAGTATCACCGAAATGTCATAATATTGTCTTAGCTGGTCCTCATGTCTGTAAGTTTCTATTTGAAAAGCTAAGAGTTCAAGATGGGTAAAGGGAACAGCACTTCTCTGAACACTTCTAACAGGGAAAGGGAATGCCCCCTTTTGAACTTCTATGTTAAGAACATTTGTAAAATATCTTATCCATTTATGTTTCAATTAAAGTTTCATGATTTTAATTTAAGAGGACATTTGCCTATTTATATTGATTTCAAACAATCATTGATCTAACCAAGATACTTGAAATTTAAAAAAAATTTTAAACAAAGGAAAAACTTGAGGTGTAGTTAGGTAGTTAATAATAGCACTGTTATGATTTCTAGCAATATCGGAGTGAAAGAGCGATAGAATAATGTCAAAATAATAGATCATCTTGTTCAAGATTTAATGAAGTCTTTTGTAAATTCCTGATATGTGAAACTGCCTAGACTCAGGATTATAAAATTATTTCAGTGCCATTCCGAGACTCAGTCCTGACGAAGCTACTACAGAATGCCCTGGGTGGAAACAGTAAGACGATCATGGTGGGTGCTTTTAGCGTTTTTGTCTCAACTGAAATATTTACATAAACATATTTGTTTTTCCCTACATGAAATAACATTATATTGTAGTCTGAATTTGAAAGATGTTAGTCAAAGAATCAATTGTTTTGAATACATTATTGTTTATTCAGAAAAGATTTTTTTGATGCATGAAATACATCAATTGTTTCTGAAACATCAGAATAACAAAGGAGAATGTTATTGTTAACATCTTCTTTATTGTGATAAATAATGCAAATTCAGAGTACAAGCTGAAGACTGTTAGGGATAACATAATTTGTTGCATATATATATATCATGATACATTTTCAAGAATACATGGTATCGATACATCAAAAATGGGTAACAATAATTAAGAAGCTAAATCATAGAGCTTAAGCTTTCAAATTAGGCATTGATTCACATTGATGTTCAATGTCTGTGTAGCAAAAGAAGCTGAGTGTACTTAAATCTTTTTAAACATTATTTCAAGTAAGACTCAAAACACAATGTTTATTTTGATCATAAAAGAAGGGTTAGTGAATATAGGGATAAATTCTAAGAGAAAAATTTGAACAATTTGTTTAAATAGGATGAAAAAGATTCTTCTTTTTTATATTATAAGACAATGCCTGTACTCTTCAGATCGCGGCTCTGAGTCCTGCTGACATCAACTATGAAGAGACTCTCTCCACACTCAGGTTTGGTAAGTTGGCACCACGGTACTGAGGCTCAGAATCATGGGTTGGGTGTGTTATGCATCTTCCTTGAGAACCTGTATAACAGGGTAGTGTTCAAATTACTTTTCAGGTTTAGATTGCATTTTGGCAATTGAAAAACAGCCAGCCCATCTCAGTATTTGAAGGCCCTGCAGTTGATCGACAAAGGAAAATACCAAAAGCTAGACTGGCTTACTGACCACTTCGCCCAAGCTTGGGGTGTCAAAAAGTCTCATTAATAGAAATTTTTGTATTATGTCAAAATTTATCTTTACCCCTTATTCATTTTGTCCACTATATTATTCTAAAACTCATTCCTGAGATGGGATATATACTACAAACACTCGTTCCTGAGTTGCTGAACTGCAACAAGTCAATCTCATTGTCTAAGTAGGTCAGCTTGATTTTGCATAAGGGTCAGTATGCATGTAGGAAAATGTTACAGGTTATCCAAAAGCTAAGTCAAAAATGAATTATGGTAGACGTGAAATGACATATTTTGTTGACAGCGGACCGAGCGAAGGCAATCAAGACGCAAGCAGTTGTCAATGAGAGCCCGACAGACAAGCTGATCCGAGAGTTGAGAGAGGAGAATGCTCGTCTGATGGAGATGCTGAAGAAAGGAGGAGGGGCGGCCATCATGGATGTGGAAGCAGGCGGAGGCGACAAGGACGAAGGTACGAACCATTAATTCATAAACTGAAGAAAATAAATAAATCCTGATAAAGCAGTTGCCTCAAGTGAAATGTCTTAGTAAATTGACAGGTAAGTTGGTCAACTCTGTTGAAAGTTATCCAGATGATGAAATTTTGTGTAAATGCTAATAAGATCCCTTTTATCGTTTCTTCCATCACATGTTTGAAGAAGTTGGTAAGCTGATATCTTTTACTTAACTACTTCATCAACTTGTCATCAATCTTCTATAACTGTTTTCATCTGTGTTTTTGTACAGAGATTGAGCGAATGAAGAAGGAACTAGAAGAAAGAATGAGAGAGACGGAGATGTCCTGGGCCCAGAAACTGGAGGAAGCCAAAGCTGCAAGTCAGGTAGACTCGTACACCGTTAAATGAACACGACATAAATAGAGAAATTTCAGTTCATCTTTTGTCACTTTGTCCATTCTTATCAAATTGTATGTATTAACTACATTAAAATCGGTCAGAACTGAAACAGGCCAGGCAAGACAGTCTTGGTGATTGAGAGAACAACTATTTAAATAAAACCTACTTTAGACAAAAGTCTAGTAGATTTTGGTCAGACTGAAATGTATTAGTTTGTTCAAGAGTGCAACCATGTATATTTACTCTTTATTGTTAGTCACAGAATGTTTGATGATTAAAAAACTTAGATCATTATTTTGATTCTAAATGTTGAACAAAGGTGACATTAAATTTGTATGTAGTACCTTAAAGTTGCATCAGTTGTGTCACAAAGCTGCATAAAATGGGATACAAAATTGAATATAAACTAAGAAAAGCTTTCAGATAAGTAATTTTCATATGATTGATAAATGTAGTTGCTAGGACAGCAATTTGTAGTGCAATTGTTTCCATGGTTACAGGGTACTGATGACGAGGAGAGGTCTAAGCAGGAGCGGAGGGCGACTACTCCTCACTTCTGGAACTTGAATGAGGACGCGGCCCTCACTGGCATGGTGATACACTTTGTCAAGGAGGGTGAGTCAAATTGTACTTTAATTATGTGTCCTGCGTCATGTCTCTTGACATGATGTCTTAAAGCAGAGGATAAATATCCAATGTGATTTGATGAATCTTTGTACTCAGTGTCCTTGATTCAACAAACTAGCCTTTATTGTTTGAGATTAACTGTAACTGTCTTGTCATTTCAACTCTTCCAACACAAATCTCCCTTGACCATCACCTTGGTGACCATTCCATAATGGGCATCAGAATTTTGTGTGTCTCAGAAAGCTTTCAAACAAGATTTCATAATGCCTACAGTTATAAGTATCTGAGTTTTCTAATTACCATTGTTCCAGGAAGCTCCACTATTGGCACCAAGAATGCATCTCCTCCCGCAGACATACAGCTCAGCGGACTAAGGTGAGTTCCAGTCTGATTAAAATCTATCGCGTTCTGATCAATTAAAGTTTCAAAATATCAATTTTATCGATTCAAACTTGCTTTATCTGGGGCTTTCTCCTTCATATGGTCTGACCACAGCCATATACCATCAGACTGAGGAGCGCTTTACATGGCTATCTGAAAGTGCACTCATCCAACAAATATCAGATCCTGAAAAAAAGCCACTCTTATTGTAATCTGGTTGAAGGCAATGCCACATATCAATTGTTAGGAAAAAAGTTTGAATGGCTGAAAATATGTTGACCACTTTTATAGAAATAAACACCAAAAAATCACCTTTATGGTAGTGCAAAGTTTTAAAGTTAGCATCCAGAAAACATGTATTTGCTTTGAAATAAACAGATTTGATCAGACCCACTTCGAAATAATATCGACCAAGGAAAGAATTCTCAGCAATGTTAGTAAAAGGCATGCAAGAATACTCTGATTGGCTAAGAGTTTGTCACTGAAAAAAGATTCCTTGAATTCATAACTGTCATACCAAAACAAAGTTTGTCTTGAAACAAGGAAATCAACTTATCTTTATTTCCTGGAAAGCAGTCACCTTGTTGTTATATTCTTGTAATAGCAACAACAATTTTCAGCAAACATATTTCCATTTGGGCTTGAATTTTAAACACTGGTTGAACAATTTGCTTAGATTGTCAAACTTGAAATTTACTTTGCTAGAAACAATGCTTTGGTTTGTGAGTTATACATATGCCCATTTTGATTCTGGAAGTAACTCTTCAAACTTCAAAACTGATTTCTGCAGCATCCAGAAGGATCATGCAAAGCTTGAGAGCAAGCAAAGCATTGTAACACTGACGCCATCTAGTGGAGCGAGGGTTCTCGTCAACGGGGAGGCTGTGAAAGCAAGTCGTGTCCTCCATCACCATGACAGGTCAGTACAGTGAATAATTCTCATACCATTGTCAGCGCTGTCTGCCATCTAATCTTCTTCCAGAACTGGTGCTACCTCATCGAGTTATTATAAACTAATTGTTAGTAATCTGTCATGCAGTGATGTATGTGAAAGAAAGTGATATAATTTTTATAAACTATTTGTTAGATTAGCTTGAAAATAAGCCAGCCCCAAAATCTTATTTTGACAATCAGAACAAAGCAAAGCTTCAAAAGTTCCTAGCAACAGTTATTGGTCATACAGCCTTATTGAGAATAAAAGAGAAGTCTGAGGATTCTGATGAAGGGGTCTAACCCTGAGACATGTAACTATATGTTCTGCTCAACCTGCTCCCCCTTCTGGGCAGCTCCAAATTTCTCTCCTCCTGTTGAATACTTAGGAAGAGCTTTTTGATTTAGTATGATGTGGTTAGGTCAGCTTCTTGAGGAAAACTTATTATATATAAATATATGCATGATCTTTGAATTCCATCTCTACCCAGAGTGATGTTTGGATCGAACCACTTGTATGTGTTCCACCACCCCCAGGATGAGTCCAAACAGAAGTCCAAGGGGATGCACGTGGAGACACCCACCTATGATTCGGCTCAAGAGGAGATTATGAAACAAACCGGACTCTTCAAAGACACATCTGGGGATGATGGCAAATCTCCTGGTAAGAACACAATGACCTTTGAACTAAGGTGTAAATTGAGTATAACAAATCTCTATTCTCACAGCGAACCCTATGCGTCATGATGTGACTGATGATTTTACAACCTTTCACAGTCATGTAGGTATATATAGAGGCCATTTTGTCTCTCAGTCCAGAAACTTTTTACTGAGTATGTCTCTAGAGTGTTCAAGCTTAACCATACTAGATTCTTGTGTCAATCATACTGAGATCATGAAATGTTACTCTGTTTGGTGAGGCCAATTTAAGTTTATTTGGAAAGGATTTTCGTCTGGAGCATGTCACACCAAACTATGCTACTAATTCCAAATCAACCATTCTTAGATGTTTAACAAAATCTATGAGGCTTTAGAAATACTTTGATCAACTCGATAAGTAGAATTTCAGGGGACTGAAAAGTCGTATGTCATGTATATCAGTTCTGTCACAAAAATGATGACAGAACTATTAAAGAGTCCTGATTTACTATTTATCCAGTGTTGACTCAAAGAGTTGCAACATCTCTCTAAAAATGATAACCAATTCTAGTATGATCTCAGTGTCCTCATGCTTCTCCCCCAGAGGACATGCTTCTCCAGGAGGACCTCATCAAGATGCTGCCCATGGTGAATGAAGCCAACGCTATGTCCGAAGAACTGGACAAGAAGGTCAAGTTTGAGATTGCCCTCGTCTCGGCCCAGGCTCGTGGTCTGCCTCATGGACGCACAGAGGTAAACTGAGTTATGACTTGATGCAGGATAATCATGCAGGCCTGTCTCAGACATGTATTCAGCTGTTTTTAAATCTTAGCACTTTAGGTTGGCATTTTCACAAGATTTGAAAGTATATAGTTAGAAGTTTGTGATGTTGAATGTAAATGTGTGAGTCATTGAGATCACTCCATAACTGCTTTTGTTTTTACTCTCTGTTATGAAATTGAAGCTCCAGAAGGCACTGCAATACATATGTCAGTCTTGCTACAACTACTGAAGTCCTCAAGCTAATGATAAAACTTGCTGAGCCTGATAAGTTACACAACCATTGGCTGTATTTAAACCAATTCATTCCTTTTCAAAGCAGCTGATTAATGACTTATTGTCTGCCTTTTGTAAACAACATAGGTAGAAATTATCATGTGTCTTGCAAAATGGGGTTCTCTTTGAAATTATTAAGGGTACGATTTTGAAATAGTCAAATATTGAAACTTTTGAAAAGCAAGAAACCATTATAGAAGAAGAATGTATCTCCCATGACCTTAGCAATAATTTAAAATAAAAAAAGTATTTTGATGCTTTAAATATTATTAGAATAGAGAAATAGACACATAGTACTGCATGTACTTATCAAGAGTTATCTCCCCTACCAGGTGAACGTCAAGATGAGGAACCTGGAGAGCGGGAATGAGTGGATGTTTGATCGGAATGACTTCATCAACCGCAAGTTTATAATGCAGGAGATGTATCAGAACTTCATGGAAGGGGTCAAAGACTGGGACAGAGAAAAGGTTTGTATCGTTCTGTGAGTTTAGGATTCAAAGTATGTTTGAAACTGCCCAGAACATTTACAATTATATTGGGGAATATTTACATTCAAAATTTTCTGTCCATTTCTGCTACATTTTAGAATTGAAAGAACTGATAATTTGAACATAATGTATCTATGTATTTATTATTTTAAAACTTCATTTCTTTTATACTACCCTTTCTCTTAAGTCTTATTTAGACAAATTCTTGATATGTTTTTCATTTATCTTTTAGTTCATTTGCAAGGATAATTGTAAAAAATTAAAATTGTCCTAAAGAACATGTATTGTATTTGCTTCTTAATGAAACACTTCCAAGTAGTGACATTGATACAAAAAAATAAAAGGAATTCCAGCACAGGACAAAACAATATCCTTTTAAGCAACCTTCAAATAACTGTCGGAATGACTTATCTCTATTTCCTTTTCTTCAGGAAAACGACCCTTTCTGGGAGCCGTCGACTTCGATGGTACAGATTGGTACAGTGCATGTGTACCTCCAATCTCTGGCCTACATGATAGAGCTGCAGGAAAACCTCGCCATCGCAGATTATAAAGGTGTTGAACAAGGTTTGTTTTAGCATTTTCTTTCTCTTTTTTTATTGCATTATCAAAGCTTTGCAGTAGACATAATTAAATGTTTTCAGTTCCGTCCGTGGTTCCGTAATTCTGGTATTCTGTAATTCTGAAATGCTTTCGTTTCCCGAAACATATCTCAAAGACCATTCAATATTTTTTACAAAACTTGGTATGTGTTTAGGTCTAGTAGTGAAGTGGTGCCTCTTGCTATTTTGGCTATTCTGAATTAATTTTTTCCTGGTTTCCATGGAAACAATTTTAACTTAGTGCATATAGGGGGGATGCTTTTGTTTCCGGCCCATATCACAAAAACCGTTTAATATTTTTTTCCGAAACTTAGAATGTGTTTAGATCTAGTGATGGAGTGGTGCCTTTTGCTACTCTGGTTACTCAATTTTTAAAAATGTTTTTCTGGTTTGAACTTTGTGCATATGGGGATTGCGTAATTTTCCAACCTATATCTAAAAATCTAAAGAGTATTATTTTGGGGTTAGATTTGGTTATATGTGGTTAGATCTAGTGCTTGGATGGTGACTTTTGCTACTTTGGTTATTCTTAATTTTTATTTTACTTGGTTTCCATGGAAACAATTGGAACTTAGTGCATATTGGGGGCTGTAGATGCTAATTATAATATTTGATGACCTTGTGGGATTTTATCTGATGTAGAACTATGAGAATAGTGAACAAGATGGGAGGAATTGCTGTCTTTCTGTCCAGAGTGGATTGTTCCGACAATAATTCATGAGGGACAGATGAATTTTAATATCTAGCTTTGAGTTGGTTATTCATTTTCTTACCCAAGTCAAATTTAAGAATATTTAGAGTACTTTTTGAAAATGCCTTTGTGTCAGTCATTGTATGTAGTCAAATGTTGTCCCAACGTATCATATCAAGTTGATAAAAAGTACATCTGGCAAACAATCAGATTTCAAGTTATTTTTAGTAAAACTGTAATTCCTGTGTCAATCATGAAAACTTTTATACCCAACATATTTGTACCTGCTTGTGTTAGAATATCATCTGATAAATGTGGTACAAGTCTTTTTATTGGATGCTCTGGGTGGAATATCACAGGGGTTAGCGAGTTCAGCTTCAGATTAAGAGGTCCATGGTTCGAATCCCACTCATCTCACTCAGCCACTTTGGATGCAATGCTACACTGACTTTCAGAGCAGTATCACCATTTGCTAGTTCCAGCTAGTGCTCACAGGTTTCACCACAACTTGATGCCAGATTGGTGTTTCAGGCTACCTCTTTGCAAAAATACCAGCAACGATGATATTAGGGAAATACTTTTGAAAGTGGCATTACAACCCTATTGTAACATGACTTTGTTGCATTCATGATTCTGATTGGTTGATTTAAAGAAATTTCCCTATGTTGAATTACAATGAATATCTGTGAATTAATCCATCATGTTTACTAGATTTGGCCCGTCTAAAGATTACATTTTTGCGTTTCTTTAAAAATTTGTACCATTGTCCAATTTAACAGTTGTCATTGTCATTTTTTCGTTTGTCTCTACTGGTAGATATCACAAATAAATCTTCGTTTTGAAGAAAAAATATTTAACTGGCAAATGTGGACTCTGGCAAACTTAGTCCAACGTTTTATTTCACAAGGCCACCTTTTTCAAATCACGATCCCATGGCATGACGTCAGAAAGGCCAACAGTTTTGACGTCAAAATGTTTGCGTCACTGTCACAATGGTCTTGGGCTAGTTTGAGAATTTTGATCTTAAGATTTTACGATATTTTTCTATGAGCTTATAAATGTATATTTTGGTCGAAAATTAAACATGTATGTTGTAAGATCTGGCTGTTACAAATGTCATTGTTTTGTATGGACTGTACCCTGTTTGAAAGTAAATCATTAGTCAGTTAGTTAGGCCCTACCACAAAGTACTGTAAACACTCAGAGTTCACTGTGAAAATGTAATAACTATCGGTCATGTTACAATATCGACAAATAATTGCGTCATCATCTCAATCACCTCACCTGCTCAGATGCTGTCTGTGGATAGATGGTACAGTGATAGATAACTCAATATTTGGATATCCTTCTATCCTATATTCTAATGATTTAATATGCGATGTGATAAGTGATATTACTTCTTTTTAGACAAAAGCTTAAATTTCAAGATAACGCATGTTGGTTTATTATGTTATTTTTTTCTGACAAAAAAGGTTTTCAGTGTTCTAGTAAGGAGACTTAGATAGGATGAGGGTGGAAACAAAGGACGTGGATGCCTCTATCTTTGTATGATTGTAGACCACTGAAGAGAGAGTTATATTTTGTTCAATGGCAGCAGTATTTCATTATGATATATTAAGATTATTTTATAGATTTATAATGATAAAAATTATAATCTACGGGCAGTGTTCAAAGAACCTGGCCGTGTGTTTTACATTTTCGATGTGATAAGTGTCTACAAATTCATACCTTGTCAAATAGTTGAAGACTGGTTGATGTTGCAAACCACAAGCCCTGCTTGCCTCTTAAAAGGACTACAAGTTATGTTGAATCCCGATTTCAGGTCACATGAACATCGAGATACTTCCGTGCTCGGCTGACTGGCAGGAACTGAAGGATGAGTTCATTGAAGACCCAACAGATCTGGTAAATACAATATTGACCTTATCAGAATGTTGGATGGAAATGATTGGATCAGAACAAAACAAATACATCCAGTGACTTAAATCACAATGGTGAGCTCCATGACTAAAGCTGACTAAAGGTTTCGCTATCTGTCTGGGGGATCATTTCGATTACCAATGAAAAGGTATCACCAAGTTACTAATGCAGGGGAGGTAACTGGAATTTTATAACATGTGTAGGTGAGTAAGCTTAATTCAAGACAAAAATTTACTGAGATTGCAGCGATATACACGAGCATAGGTCATGCAGGGTAGTGAAGAGCACTTTGGAGTATTTTGTGCACTTCACAAGTCTTCATGAAAAACAGGTATACGCCATTGAAGCAACGTGAACTTTAACTGTGATATCAGAGACTTCTTAAATTCTTGATTTTTTAAAATGTATGTGCTAACTGCCTAATACAAAGTTAGATTTATGTTGTTACATTTCATGCCTAAGGCAATATTCTTAACATAAAACTTCCACTTCTCATTTGATATGATTAAAATTGTATTACACAGGTGCTCATTTAGTATCTTTCTGTGTGTATCAGGTTTCCAGGGCGCTGTACTTTAAGCTGAAGATCCTGAGTGCACGAGGCCTTCCCAAAAAGTTTATAAAGGTCAGTTGGTTTCAGGAATCTAGTTATAGAAAATGACTTGAAATAATCCAGTTAATGATTTTGGCTTACTATCATGAAATAACCTTTTAAATTCAAACAGAATTCATGTAAGAAATGTATGAAAATAATCATTGGATTTGAATCTATGGATACGACTACATGTAAATTCTTATCCCTTTTTTTTCAAATATCATATCCAATGATAAACATTTCAAATCTTAAATTCATCATGAAGTATTTCATCTTGTATCATGTGATCCGTTTCTGTTTTTAAGTTTGTAAACCACTATCTTAACTATCATTTTTCTTTTAACTAGCTGGTTATTATCACTAGTTATCACTATATTTTGATTATTCAATCTTTGTTTGCAGAGTTACTGCAGGTACAAGTTCTATCTGGATGATGATTGGATTCAAACAGGAGAGATCGAGGGAACAACAAATCCTGATTTTAATCATGAGAAGCAATTCACATTCAAGCCAGTCACTCAGTCTGTAGGTTTTCAAGTTACTTTGTCATAATATTCCTTGATAAACTCTCATTAATCCTTAGCTAATCCCTGTTTTTTCCTTTTTAAACAAGTTATCACTTCAGAAATATAAATTTTACTTGAAGCTCGTGGACTATCTTCTGACGCGATCGCTTGTCATTGAAGTCTGGGGACAACAAAAGCCGGACAAGTCAGAGACAGGAAATGCTCCTAAATCCCAGAAGCCTCCAGCGAAGACTGGAGGAAAGACAGCAGTGTCACCTAGTGACAACACGACTAAAGCTCTGATGTCTAGAGAGAAGACAACTCTGGGTGTGGGGGCAACAGCCGCTAGAACTGTTACTGTGAGTTTGAACAAGAATTGATCCAATTTGTTTATGAAAAAACATATATCATGTTCTTCTCCTTTGTTTATAGAGTTTTTAGTTTTACATTCTTCGAGAGGGAAATTGTCACTTCCTTATTGCATTTAATCTATTACCCAGGTACCTTTATCTCCATAAACTTTCTCTCATAATTGCTTTTTGTGTGTTGTTTTTATTCATTAATGATTGAAAATTGAAAATAAGACATTTTGAAATATGTATAGGATGATAAGATAAAGGGTCAAAGGTCATTCACAAATGACATCACAAACTTTTGTTTCTATTTCAGGTTGACAAGGACGAAAAGCTAAAAGAGGTTTGTACGAATTTGTTTACGTTTAGTTTTTTCTAAATTAAACAAGTTTTTTACTTAAAAAATGTATTTCAAGAATAAACTAATGTTTGGTTAATTGATAAAAAGTTTCTATTTTGTTGTAGAGTATATCTGTAAGTATCCTTCTTATTTGATGTTTGATTTCTTTAAAACCCCGCATATATTTCCTTTTCCTGGTTTGAACTTCATAGTGTTCAATCATTTTTGTTTATCAGGTCTCCAGCTGTTATGCAATGCTTGCTATCCGATTCTGATTTTGAAATAATCATTATGATGGATAAATAACATTAATAACAAATAATCCTTAAACATTGACTCACACTTAAAAAAATGAATTATTTTTTTTTGAATTAGGACCATAACATCTTTTTCACCCTTCGATGGTCCAAAACCTTTGTGTTTTTTTGGTGCTTTTTGTTTCTTTTAACTTATGCATGTTTGTTAGTTTAGCTTATCTTATTCTCACAGCTTCAGTTGAGTTTGAACTTGTTACAAATATGCAAATTATGACTTTCATTGAGGATTTGTTAAGGCGTCAATGACACGTAGCTTAACAACAATCGAGGCGGCGCTTATAAAGAATAGGATTTCACTTGCATGTTTGCAGAGCATGGAAAGCATGGCTTCATTGTTAGAATGGTATTGTGTCAAGACAATTAAGCACACATTGCCACTCATTTGCTTGTTAAACTTTTAATTGATACCAAAAATACTGAAGATTCAATTATTTACCATTGACGTGCAATCAATAATGGAAAGGTTAAGTAGGTGAGAGTCACTTGTTAGGGATATAAACAACATACCGGTAAGAGTTGGTTGTACGTAAATTGGATGTAGAGATAGTTGGACATGACTGGACTGGAAATGTGTGCAGATTTTTATCTTAATCTCTGGTCCTGAAACAAGTGTTAAAATAATCTGTGTAAATATATATCTGTAACTTCACCAAAATTATTGTAAAAACCTGAATATGTACATATTTTCCAAATAACTTACATTGTAGATTACCTGAGTGCAGATTTTTAATAATATTGAAAGATATGCATTATTTTCCCATTATTTATATTTACGAAATCTAAGTGAACCTAAATACCTCTTAGTGTTGGCATATGGTTTATGATTTAATGTAAAGTGAGTCTTACTGCAAGGTGGGCAGATGTCACTCTATTTGTTGGAACGTGTATCATGTTTTTACGGTATTGTGCTAATGGTGTTGTTCATCACGGTTCATTCTTTACACACATGTATTTATACGAAACCGAGACTTTAAGCAATAAGATAATGACAAAATCATATTTTCCTTTCAGGAGGAGGAGAAATACAAGGCAGCCCATGAGATCAACACGTACAAGAAGATCGCAGAACGGGCAGAGAACCGACTTGTCAGTATAAACTTTTTCAAAATCTTTCTCTTGATGTAGGGTCATTTGATAAATTCTATCAAATTCTTTAACAAATGGTATGATTGTCACATATCATTTCTATTACTGTCAACCCTATGGGTTCATCCTTTTTACAGGCGATATTTAAAAACTATTTTGAAGTCAGTGAGAACTAAACACTAGATTTTTGTCAAATTTCAGACCCAGCTTCAAGATTTGATTCAGACAACAAAAACATCTGGAGACGGTACCATACAGGTAGATTTTTTGGTCTCTAATGAACCATAGCACTGCAATAATGTTGTGAAAGAGAAATGAAACTTAGCTCTGCAGTAGTATTGTCACTATTGTGATGGAGGAATAATACAATCTCATTGACATCAGATTGAACTTATGCATAGCTTGCTACTTCAATCTGATTACTGTTCCATTGGGTTCATTCGGTAGTAAATCTTTTGTTACTTGTAGCAATGAAGAAAGGCTAATACTGGACCAAGAGGGCACAACCCTGTTAGAAATTTGATGTGTATATTGAATGATTGGACCATAAACTTTGGCTATCAAATTATTTTGAATTGATTCAAGAGAACGCCATGTACAACCTTTGCTCACTTCAGTTATTAAAAATGAAAAATGAAAAGTTGTATATACATTGTGCAATGCTAAACTCTGCCTGTGATTGGACCAAGTCTCATCTCTGTACTTTTCATTGTATTGATCTTGGTTAGTGTTGCAAGTTACAAAGGAAACAGTAAACTCCTGCTTGATACCATTACTTAACTAACCAGCCAATGCAATGTTCCAGATTGCCGACCTTGAAGCCATCATAGCTGGGAGAGAAGCGCAGACTCGATCTACAGCTCTGCAAACAAGACGTCACGACAATGGCACACAGCAACAAAACTACGCCAAGGGAGATAATAATCAGGGTTCAAAAACATGCTCGGTGCAGTAAAATATCTTTGTTGCTATGACAACGAAAAAAGGAAGTTTAAAAATAAGCAAGGTTGTTACAATCTTTCCAGATTTGTATGTTGGCCTGGCAACCAACTAAGGGAGATAATTATGATCTTTAATCCGTCAGATGAGCATATAGGTCATTTTTGGCCCAACGTCACCCTTAAACCCACCTACCTACCTACCTACCTACCGTCAAATAAGATTGCTTTGTTGTCATGGAAACAATGTTGAAATTTTCAGAAAAGTCATTTCCAAGGGTTATTGTAACCTGAATGTCAAATTGTTTTCTTGCTCTTGAATAAATTGTGATGAAAAAAGAGAAATGGATGAAATTATCCTGCGCAAAATAAAATTAATGTAAAATGGGTTTTTTTCATTGTTGTTTTGTTAAGGATGTTTAAAGTGATGAGGAAATATTTATTGATAAGAAATAATTCTACTTTCTTGACCATCTATTGCTGGTTACTTAATGTAGGTGTTGAAAAGAATTGATCTTATTGTTTTTTGATAAATTTAGTTTTCTTTAGAATTTAGATTTTTAGAACTTGTATAACAAATGTCATGTCAAAGACATTTTGTGTAGCTCAGGTTAAGGGTTTGGTGCAAATGATGAAATATTCTAAATTCTAATATTGTAAGTTTTTGTAAATGAAGTTTTAAGATGTTAATCTAAGCAAATTAGAATTATAGAATTAAAGAAATGTTTAGCAGAACTCTATAATGCAAGTTCAATTTAGAAAAAATGTTTGAACGAATTGAACTTAAATGAGAAAGTATTTTAAACAATACTGGTATTACAGGTCACAACTGCAGTATTCAAGATCATACTTGTTAATTTTGCCAAATTATATTAAGATAAAAAGCTCAAGCTGCAAATCTGTTTTTAATTTAATTTAAAGTCTTATTTTTACCTAGTTCCTTTGACAAATGCATTTAATAATATAATATATAATGATAATATATTTATAACAATATAAAGATAATAATAAAGTTTATTATATATGGTGATGGTATTTCATTACAATAATTAATGCTTGTAACCTTGAATAATAAGATGACGTGCTTATGTGTTACCAATAATACAAATATATTTAACAATAAATATTTTGTAATTGAATGACTTCTTTGACAGGTGGATGTATCAAGAGTAATCTCCCTTTAATTCGTAACATAAAATGCTACAGTTTAAGAATATAATTCTTGCATATTGATACATGCAATGAATATTTTTTATAAACTTGCCTTCTGTATATTTGTTAATATATTTGTTTGCTATCACAATGTGGTTGAGAGATCAGATTGTGGTTCTTTCATAGGTTTAATCTTTTTTCAAGAATGTGCAATTTGCTAAAAATCAAACTGTTGACGCATATGATTGTTAGCTGACCTTATTTATGTCTGGCCATAAATTCATAAAGTATTCATTAGTTTGTAGTATAAATTCAAATTATGGTCATGGATTAAACATCACTGTCACGATTATACTAAAATCTAGTTAAAACTAGATGTAATGTTTACGTCCCCTAAGTCCTACAGTAATAACGGATTTAAGGGTAGGAAAAATTACATCTAGTTAAAACTAGATTGGATTATACTACTAAATTATCAATAAGCAACAGAATGCACTACCAGTATGAAAATTACATTCTTGAAACTGTAGATGCTGATTTTGCACTAAGAAGTTTTTGTTATAAACTAGAGTCTGTTTTATTTTTAATTATATACATAAATATTTTTGTTTTGTGTGTTGTACAAAAAGCTGTGATTGTGATACTGAATATCTATATATTCATGTTTTAATGGTATTATTACATGATTTATACCCTGTCTTTTTTTTTATCTCTGCCGCTATTATAAATATATATATAATACTTATAGCTATTTTTTACTTTTATCCGTCCACTTATAAAAACTATGTTTATGACCGTCCACTTTTAGAAAGAAGAAACACCAGGTTTACTTTTGTGTTATAAGCTTGTTATAAGCTTGTCAATCTAGTAGCTTATTTTTTTCTAACTTAATATGGGATGCATTTTTTCGATATTGAAATTTGCATTGTGGAATATTATATTCATGACTATATCTATGTGATTTTTTTTCTGACGTGTTGTATTTGCATGTGAGACAATCAGATATTATGGTTTGTGGTCCAACGTTTTTTCAATGTCCTTAAGAAGTCAAAATATATTTTGAAATACCTTATATGTACAACTATCTCTTGGTAACTCTGATAGTGTGTTAAATCATATGTCAGATCTGTTACTAATTATCATATTTTGTCAATATTGTTTACCTTACATGATTGCTGCCTTATTTAATGCAAGGTTCAGCTGAAGGTGTACAGATATACAATCTTCAAACAACTTATGATTTAAACAAGTGATTACCTGTCACTGTAGTCTTTTCCTGCTGATCAGGGATATTCAAGGAGACCGTTTCTAAAGATACACTCATATATTCCTTTTTAGAAGGTGATCACTGATTCTTGGAATGTTGCCTCTCAGAATGTTATATATACCAGTTAATTCCACAACTTAAACACACTGTAGCACATTTAATAGGGAAAAAACAGAATCTGACCAAAAGGAAATTTAATTTTTACAAATTGTAATGCATCTTTCTTCATTAATAAAAATATTTCTTATATTTATGTAACATGCTCATCTAATGTAACTCAAAAGATTGAAAGGTATTCACACTAAAATGGCTGTATGCAGTTTTTGCATGAAATGTGGCACTTTATTCTACAATTACGGGAAATCAGATTTAGTAATCTGGTCTAAATGGTTTAGAAATTAAAAGGAATTAAATTTAAAGTAATGAAGAGAAACTTATTCAAAGACACTAACTTACCAGCACCTCTTCTGAAAAATGAATATTGTACCTCCCAAGTATTAAAGAAAACGCTCAAGCAGCAGTTGACTGGATTCAGACCCACTCTTATCCTAGCTTCTTAGTGGTTTTTACTTTAGATTTACTTTAAAAAGGGTGAAATCGTTCACCTCCCCTGTTAAATAGGTAACACCTCCCCTCACCAAACCGGGTAACACCTCCCCTTTGGAAACCGGGTATGAGAAACAAAACTATATGTTCGTGGGACCTTAGTGTATACTCATTAATGACAGTCTCTGCTTTTATAAGATAATGATATCCTGTTATTAACTTGCAGCTGATCTCATAGCAACATTTTTCAGCATTATTTTTTGCGATATCCTCTGTTTTTATTTTCCACTTGTATCACCTGTGGCTCTATGTTTTTGACGTGATGTTTTACTTCAGGGCATGCCTATCATATGAAATCTCTGTTGATTTTTTAAATTCTTTATATTAAACTGTTGCAGTTTTGAATAAACTTGAACTCAAAAATCATTTTGTTGTTGTTGATATTTCTATTATGAAAGGTATTTTTAATAGACAAACACATACTTGGATATTTTGTTTATATGTTTGTGGCAACTTATAAATGAAAATGTGAAAATGCATTTCAAGAAACTGTAGAAAATCTAGCCTTATTTCATCCATCTTCCCATGTATGGCCTATTCTTATGTCTGCCCATCCTCGATAATCCAGGGCTTTCGTTCCGATTAATCTACACTACAAAGATTAATCGGAATGAAAACGCTGGATTATCGAGAATGATGTCTGCCCCAATGACTTGCTGCATTTCCCATACTTTTCTGTGCTTGTCTCCAAGGCTGATGCAGTGGATTGCTATAATCTAATGAGAAATGATATGAGAATTGCAACTTTTCGCCAAAAAGGGCGCTGTACTCAATACAGGAATTTTAACTGGTTGTCAGAAAGGTTTAAATTAGCCAGTGATAGAGACTGGTGTAATTTAAAGACATGCAGGGGAAGATGTATTTCATCTTGAAATTAGAAAGTAAAAATACGAAACGATACAGGAATGTTAACTTGTAATGATTCAGAAATTTTCTATGAGCATTTGTTTATTACATAAGTTCGAAGTAGTCCGACACGAGTAAAGAACAAAGTGTTTAAAGCGCAGGTAAAATATCTTCTTTTGTTTCATGTTCCATGTATATGGATTAGAAAAATCCATTATGTAAATGTTAACTAAAAGGTTCGTCGAGTTTCAACCTGGAGGAGTCCATGTGTGGAAGCTTTTATTCCTGGCAACACGGTCGTTTTAAATCAGACTGTAGTATCGGGGGAAAACAAAGAAACAATCTTTTTCACAAACTTGTTTAAATTGACAACAATTTTTTTAATGCTATATATAAAAGGGCAGATGTGTACGGATATTGTAGACATATGCATTCTCTTTTGCTTTCTATCTATGCAATAGAATTGTTACTAAATTAAACAAGTTCTATGGATTTACAACTTCTTTATCGCAGGAATGCGACGTTTCGGTGTAGGGCCTATATAATAATTATAATAACACCGTTATCACATCGAAACGTCGCAACACTGCAATAAAGAAGTTATAAGTCCATAGAACTTGTTATCTATTCATGTTGCCAATTTCTAAATACCTCTGAAAGAAGTAGATTTGTTATCATTCGATAAAATTTACCAGAAATCAACAACAAAAAAGTAAAGACAGCCAATGTCCGCATGGTTATAAGAGACAATTATGCAAATTGGAAAATGTTGAAAACGGCTTTACTTGGAATACGTGCACCGTTTGAAATTATAATGATTAATCTCATAACTTAGATCGAAGGGAGAAATATTCTAAGTTAAGGTAATATGTTACTTCTCCCATTCCCCATAGACAGGATTAGGTCTGCTGTTTAAATAACGATAGAGTAATAGCCCGTTTTAGTCTTCATAATGTCTTCAAAATTAGGATATTGCCAATTTTGTAGTTCCGTCCTATTTCTCAATACGCACTTATTTTCTAAATAGCTTATGAACAATATCTGAAAGATTATACTCGAGTTTTGATTGTCAGTAATTTAGAGAGATATGCATTTTCGATGAATTATTCATACGTATAGTCAATTTGCGTCAGTTCCTTTAACTGATAATCTCATCAGAGAGCATGCACTATTTTCAAAGTTTTGTTGGTAACAAACCATTTTCTCCAGGTACTATTCCACGAAAGTTTTGAAAACTTACGAATAATTCCAAATAGTTCACTTCCAATTGCGAAGTTGATTATAAAAGCAAATACGTGATCAGAGTACTTAAGCCACAAAGGATTTATTATTTTCATTTTAATATTATTTTGTAATTTGAAATTCAAATTACCGTAAAACGATGAAATAAAATGCAATTAATTAACTAGATTCTCTTAGCGACACAAACGATGACTCACGATTTGAAGAAATCCCGTTGTGAATATTTTTAATAAGTTGATCTATCACGTTGTGTATAAATAGATACCACTGACACGGCACTGCGGTAACTTCTTTCAGTTCATTGAGTATAGGCGATATTTGTGAATATTTAAGCGTATTTCTGTATTAATAACAATTAATTTGAAATAAATACTTATTAAGAATTTTCTCGAAATCGTAATTTTCGATTAAAACACATCACATGCGTGATAGTTCAACGTGTCTTGAAAATATAAATAAGGGAATTCCAATAAATTCATGTTTAAAGATATTCGCTGTATACTGCAGGCCAATATATTTGAATAAGTAGAAAAATCAGATATGGATTATAAGTATTTTTCAACATGATTTTATATAAGCATCTACAAATAGTGTTTACCGTAATTATATAAATTGAAATTTTAATTTTTAAAAAACAACTTTTTGTTTTATTTTTTTAATGAGTGCACTGAATTGCACATTCATTGTTTTTTTTACGGTTATTCAATAGAACTAAGAATAACGAACATTTTACACACAAAAAAAACAATAAAAAACCAAAACGATTCAATTTGAACTTTGCGCCGGGTCAAACATTCCGTCAACAAACGCATGACGTCATAAAAGCCGAAGCCCTGTCTTCAATACCGTGACGTCATAGACAATTAGCGTTCTCATTGGCTCGCATTACGATTGTCGGGGTATCCTCGTAGTAATTACAAGTCTGTAGGTGCAGAGAGCGGGAGGTTTTAATCTGTTTGAAGTCACGTAATGAGCTTCCCGGAGATGGATATTGATGACGAACCATCGACCACTTCAGTCATGCAAAAGAAATTCAGCTCTAGCGCTTGCAAAGTTTTATCCGAACTTCGAAAAACAGGCGAGCTTTGTGATGCAGTCATTAAAGTGGAGAACCAGTCTTTCCCGATCCACCGCGCCATCATGTCCGCTTGCAGCCCTTACTTCAGGGCGCTCTTTACAAACCAAATGTTCGACACCAACAGACAGGAAGTTACTATCCCCGGAGTGTCAGCGGACATCATGAACGTGCTTATCGAGTATGCCTACACCAGAGACGTAAAGATTGACCAACATAATGTGGAACAACTTCTCCCGGCTGCCGATCAGTTTCACGTCACCGGGATCGTCCGACTTTGTTGCGACTTCCTGCTTCGGGAAATGTGCCCAGAGAATGTAATCGGAATTCGGGCATTCGCTCGCTCCTACTTTTGCCACAGTTTGGAAAGGCATGCTCTTCGCTTTCTTCTTCAGAACATCGGAGATGTTTACAGCAACAGCAACGAGTTCCTACAGCTCGACGTGGACGAAGTGTGCGACATTCTCGGCTCCGATGACTTGAACGTGAAGAATGAAGAGATCGTCTTCGACGCCGTCCTTAGGTGGATCGACTTTGATCCTGAAAAGAGAAAATGTCACATCGCTCGCCTCTTGAAGACGATTAGACTCGGTCTTTTAACTACACAGTATTTCGTAGAAAAGGTAGGGTTTCTTTGTTGATTTGATTTTTGTGATTGAAATTTAGATTTAAGCGAAGAAAAAAATCACTTTTGTTATCTTAATATACAATAATAATAGTATTTGTCAGAATGCTAAAATGTCTGAAGAAAATTGAAACCCTCCTGTGTTCAAATTACAGGAAGAATCACGATCAATGTGGTGTCTTAATAATTGTCTCTTAGTGTAAGAATGCCTGCAGTGCCGTTGAGCTACAAAATAAAAGGCGCGCACTTTCTAAATGATACAAACCCCTGGAAATCGTGATTGAAGGTTTAAAGGTTTTTCTTTTGTAGCCATCTATACGATCGGTATTTGATGATATGAATATAATAAATAGCAACATTCAAACATAAGTATTCAAATGTTGCTATGAATCATTTTCAACTTATCAAATTTAGCTAGCATGTATCCGAAATTGATTGAATAATTGGCTATTAGAATTTGAAAAGATCGAGCCTTTTGCGGTCAGTGTTGAATGATTCATTCTGGACATACATTCGAAAAAAATATGATTTGATGGGTAGTACGAATTGGAGAAATTCTCCCGCAATACGCCCAATTAAAATAATCAGAAAAATATTCGTCTCATTTCAGCAAGCCGAATTTTATTTTAGCACGCCTGGTACATGAATAGTTCATGACGTTCATAACCGTGGATCTAAGTATGCAAAAATCTTCGAATCATTTCGTCCTGTTTGGCCTACAATACTGAATATCTAACAACATCACCCGTTTCCTCTTTCGCACGACTCCCACCGACTTGATTCGAAATAACAGTTACATAGTTATATATTCTACAATCTCATTGAAATCTGATCGAAACTAGCCCCTCGTAAGTCGCTGCGTTTCTTGATCTGAGCACAGCCCATGATCAGCTCGTGTCAGACGACCTTCACATGAGCGTATATACGTCATGATAATAAACAAACATACGACCATTTTGCGGATTTTCTCAGGTTCATTCAGACAAATTCTCGTATACCGAGATACAAAGGTTTGATGTGATGTTCTATATGTCAGTTCCAAACTTGCCGATATGTCTTTCCAGCCTCGAAATTTACTTGCCGAGACATACAGCGCATTTGATCTGCTTTAAAGAGTGTGAGATGGACATGTCAGTCTAGCATTTCAAACCTTGGTCCCTGACGCTTTTGATGCTTCAAAGGGTCAAACAAATGAGCGTCTGGAATTGACGTCCTAGATTGTGAACTTGTGTAACGAATCGGCCTTATTTCGCCGCGCTAGGAGGTTTTGGGAACGAGGGACAAAAGATATTCGTAGCTGTTTGAATCTCTTCAGTACTTTACAATAAGGGTGAAAATAAGATTGTATTGGACACTGTGTCATATGGTGATGATGATGTTACATTATAAAACATGGCAAGACTAATGTGCTGAAGAAAAAGTACCTCAATATAGACTGTAAACATTTAACGTTTTCGACTTCTCCTCCAAAACTGCTGCACCCTGAGCCGTTATCTCCTGAACCTTTGGATGATAAAAGGGGATAGATATAGATAGAATAGATATAAGAAGCTTTCAGAAAAAAATCTTTGTAACACGGAGACAAAATTACAGATTTGGTATAGGCAACTTTCAAACGCGGATGTGGAAGGGTGCCCATCCTCAAATTTTCCGAGGATTCCTCAACATATACTGATAGTGATTAGAATCCAAGATTTCCGAGAATATCATCTTTGTTGGATGGAGACTAATATTGGCAATAATATTGTCTGTGCAGCAAAAACATACTACTTTTTGTAATTCGTATACACCAACTATAAGTGCTCTTCGATTGCCTTCACATGAAAACCTAAATCTGACCTCAATGTGAACCTCTGTGGATTTGTTCCATTGCTCTGCCGTGTGGAAAACACCCTGTATTGTGTTACAAATGTGCATGTGATTCACTGAGCCTTAATCTATAAACTTTTCAGCTAAAGAGGAGATGTGGTAATGTTGGTCGAAAACAATGGTAGGGAGTATAAGCAAATTTATAATTGAGCTTCGTGTGCTACATTGATACAATGCGAGTGGCTAATATTTGTGTCTTATGGTGTATATTTTGTGTAAACATACCTTCAACATTGTCTATCAAAAGCTATAAATATTGTAACTGTACGAATCATATCAGAGACCACATAGACAGTCTTTTAATAAATGACATGCTAATATTCAAGCTGAGATGACGAGCAATGAAAAACCTGTTAAACTTCATGGTTCTATTCTTAAAGCCCTGGCCACCAATGGCTGAAATATAGCCAAGGCGGTGCTAACGAGTAACCAACTTTCTTAAAAACCCTTCCCTGATCCTTATCGAAATTTTATTATTTAAATACCATCTTTCACGTCTTATTTTGTTCGATCCAATTCCCATGTATAACGACGAATTTTGAAATAAGACTATAAGATTAATTTGAATATTGCAGGTGAAGTCCCATCCCTATGTGAAGGAGGTGGACGGGTGTAAACCAATCATCATCGAGACCTTGAAGTTCTTGTATGACCTTGACATGGATGAAGACAAGGAGGTCGACCTTAACAACCCTCTAGCCAAGCCTCGCGTGCCCCACGAGATCTTGTTCGTGATAGGCGGATGGAGCGGTGGTTCTCCAACCAACATGGTGGAAACATACGACACACGCGCTGATAGGTGGATTGTCTCAAACTCAGTCGATGCAGGTGAGTGCGCATGCGTATTCGAAACTAGAAGTGATGTCTTGAAGAAGTCGAAATTTACTCGATTCACGATAAAAAACAAACGGCACCTCTTATGTTGTTCTTAATGGTTTGAATCCTTAGTTCAAACTATGAATATATGATAGCATGAACTTTTCCGATTTAGTATCGTCTTGATTGATTTATAAATCAGAATTAACCTATGCTTTTGGCTTACAAATTGATAAAATTGTCTTAAATGCATTTTTTGACAAACTAGTGTATTTGATTCTCTGACAATGTGATATAAGTGATGGTATTTACATACTGACTTAACACTAGCAGTCTCTTTGAACCAAAAAACCCTTCATTTCATATATTTTGAATCATTTTTAATGACAGCAAAACATGATCTTGAGTCTCATTTCATTGAGTAAAGAAAAACATTGACATTGATATGAATAAAAAATTGAACAATTGCAGGACCTAGAGCCTACCACGGAACGGTGGCGGTGGACCACATGATCTACGTTATTGGCGGCTTTGACGGAATGGAGTACTTCAACAGTGTCCGAGTCTTCAACCCCGTCAGTGGACAGTGGTCAGAGGCTGCCCCAATGAACGCTAAGAGGTCAGTATAGAACACACTATGGTCTGTTGTTGTTTCGTTGTATCTAGCGTTAATCTTTAAGGTATGTTCCGGTTAGTGGAAAACAGGAAGCAAGACGGTGAGGAAGGGTGAAAGCAACATGAGATTTGTATACTCAAATCTTGTATCTTTTGTATCCAATCGGAAATAAATCATCAAAGACATTTGGTCAATTTCCGTCTTTCATAGCGACATTTTGTCAAGTTCAAGCTCCAGCTTCGCACTGTCCGCAACACCATCAAAGCCATTTTGGAAAACAACTGATGGTATTGTCGTAAGGTAACTTATACCGTCACTGTTTTGAAATATAATGCCAGATCTATCTTTTAATTGTAGGTAAATAGTGGTTATTAAATCATTATATGGATCAGTATATGAACTTAAAATATCAAGATTTTGAAAATTGGGCTGATTCTTTTCATATTTTTGTAGGTGAACATTGAACAAAATATGTAAAGAATCGGCCCAATTTTTTGAAAATCATGATATTAATTTTTTAGTTCATATACTGATCCATATAATGATTTAATATTCATTTTATACATGGAAGACTTTATAATCGACTTGGTTTAACAATACAACATAGAGCTTTTAGAGCGGAGGTTAGTTGAAAAAGATTCAACGATCCGTCCTATTATGTTTGAAATCAGTGGATGGTTTACAAATGTAGTTCCTGTTCAGGTGCTACGTCAGCGTGGCAGTGTTGAACAAGGTTATTTACGCTATGGGCGGCTTTGACGGCCACGTCCGTCAGAACACAGCGGAGCGGTACCTAAAGAAGTCAAACCAGTGGAGCCTGGTACAGCCCATGAACCACCAGAGGAGCGATGCTAGCGCCACCACACTAGAAGGTGAGCTTTCGTTGCCAAATCGTCTACGACCTACGACCCACGACTTACGTCCAGGATTGGTCGATTTTGAGGATACGAAAGTATTTTTTGTATTGTCGTATTGATACACACACAGGGGCGTGTATCGCTTAGAAATAGCTTTAGAAAGACATATATACCCATAGACCCTACCCTACTACTATATAAAAGGAAAGGGATGTAACGACCAAACCACCCCATGCTTGAACAAAGTCAGTTTTCGCATCCAAAATAATTTTTCTGGACAAATTGTTCACTACGATTCGAAAGCTAAATGATTTCCCTACAAAACGAGCTATGGATTGTCAAAATCGGGTCATTATTTCAAAAGTTACATGCAACGACGCCCCGAAAATCGCTACCGCCAGATTTTCAGGCCAAAATCCCCACTCACGAAAAACAGCAAAAACTCACCGTTTAACATCGTAAATTGATTCCAGCAATGTTGACAACACCAATGTAGAGCTCGATTCGATCGGCGACATCGAACTACATGTTCACAATATGAGAACAGCACCTAATTATTATTTCTACGAGTGCTAGCAGACATTATATAAAAAATCATCTGCCTTGCGGTTGTCTTGTCCACCATAACAGTGGCCTTGACATTCATTTGACCTCGTAGCCGCAGCAAATTTACAAATTAAAGGATTTGGTAGAAATTAACATTGAGTATTTTCTTTTAAATTCCCTTCTGCAGTCATGTGTGTTTTAATGAGTCCAAAATATTAAATAAACTTGTTCTTTATAACTATGGGTCAAATTATAATTTTTTTTAAACGTTCCAGAAATATGTAATTAGTCGACTGGCAAATGTCAAAATTTCAAACGAATCGTTAGAAAAACGAAACATTACCTTTGATTTAATTGACAATAATTTTTTTAAATAATTTATGTAGAACAATATACTTATTAGTATGATTTTTCATGTTTTATTAAAGAATATTAACAACTTTTACTCGGTTTACCTAAAAATATTGTTTTGATCTTTTTCTCCAAAAAGTAATGGCATATATAATATGAACCTGTTACCTACATTAACTTAATATATTTTGGTATCCTTCTAAATTAAAGCATATATTTTTAAAACTCAGTTATTTTTTATAATTGGAAAAGAAAATATTCAAAAATTAAAAGAAATTGTAAAGAGGTTTGAATCTCAAAGGCAAATTTGAAAGCAACTCCTAATTCTAGATAAACTACTTCCATGTTGAATATTTGATGTGCAGTTCAGATACATTATTTAATAAAATAAGTTTACCATTAGATAGGTGATTTAATTTTATTTCTTAAAACAATAGTGATATAATTTAAATATTATCAAAACTGTGTTTGACAAAAAAAGGGATATTTATTTTTCAGAGGTCAGACAGAATTATATATTTTTTTATCAATATTGGCTTGGCTCAGGAGTGAGATCATGTAAATTATAAAAGATGTGGATAGCAATCATTGATAATGACTTGTATTTTGTAATTCATACTGTTCAACCACCCTAGTGGTTAGGGGCATAAATGCAATGCCTCGCTTGGAAGGTTACCTTAGTTTTCTTTATTGGAAGCAATTTTGATTTTCATAGTTAAAAGATTAAAATAACAAAAACAAATTAAGTTACAACATGCTGCATTAAAACTTATTAACAGTTATGTATAATCATGTTGAAAAAATAACTTTTCTTATAACTTCAGTTGAAAGGTAGATATTTATGCCTCATTAAAAGGTGAATTGATTAAGTTGAAAACAAATAGTCCTGTTGGCAGAGAGAATTCAATGATAGGTATCTTTTTACTAAAATAAGGCCTGTCTCTCCCCGATAAAGGAACAAACATTAACAGTGTGTCCAATAAATAAGCGAATAAATTGCATTCTGAAAGTGATCAGTATATTTTATTATGTATAAGGTCAAAAAAAGCATGTCTGAAGTGACAGATCTCCAGACTGGCACAGTACTTGTATCTTTAATTGCTGGGTCAAATGCAATAAATCTGATTTAGTTATATTTTTTAGAATATTTGCGTATGGGGGCATTTTCCCCAAAATGTCCAGAATTTGTTTGCCTTGCAAGCAATAAACTCTTTAGTTTCATAAACATGTCTGTAATGGTAATGGTAATCAAATGATGTCTCTACCTTTTTTACACTTCAAAGAAATTAATTATGCTCACTGAAATTAATTTGAGTTGAGCTTGATATAATAATACAAACCTTAACAGTGATACACACTCAACCTTTTTACAAGGTTCACAGGCGCAGAGGCACATCAGTTCTGTAATATTTTTCTCAGTTTTAAAAGAATAGAGTCATGACCCTGGAGCTGATCAGGCTTTAAAATCTATTATCACTAGACCATAGTATTATAATACCAATCGCTTATGGAGCATATAAATATTCCATCTTTCTTAGCTTTATTAAGATTATTTAAGAAGAAGATATTTATAAGGTTATGACCTGTGTGACTTTAGTGGGGGACAAACAAGATATATAATATATAGTTTAGAATCCTCATTAGAAGATCATCACTATCATTATCAGGAGAAAAAAATGAAAATAGGTTTTAGGAGGCCTTTCTTAGGTCACCAAATTAATAAATTTAGACCCTTAGTAGTCAAGGAATTGGTACTCAAAATTATATTAGGACACTGTCCCATGTCAGGCTAGATGAGGTGAAAGTGAAATTGAATCAGTTGCAGTTTAATTCAATTGGCATTGAATATTTGATGTAGAAATTATAATTGAAAATCTAAAAACACATTCTTGTACATCATCTGTTATATATCCAGCACAAAACAGACAGATTTGATTTGTAGCCCATACTTCACCTACTGTTAAGCACTCATTACAAGTTGTGTCAAAATAAACTTTCCTTGCCTATTATTGTGTATATTATAGTCATAAAAGTATTTGTATTCAGTATGGAACATCCTTTAAAATTTACCAACTCAACCTTTTAAATATTCATAAAAACATCATGAAAGGCTTTTATGAAGTACAACCTACTGATCATCTAAGTTATGCAAAGTCTTAACAATTACTCATGGTTAATGGTATTAAACTAAAACTTTGAAAAGGGAGGTGTTATCCATAGGTGGCTAGAAATTCATGTATTAAACACATGAAATAACTATTTTATACTCCTCAAAACACACATTGAGTTCTTTGAAGGTTAATGGCACCTATAATGATCACATATCAAATAATAAGAATCAATTGAATTCAATACAATCAATATAATTGGATATAAGTGATGAAAGTAAATGTATTGTTTTCTTAATTGGGGAATCACTTGTATGTCTGTATATATACAAAAACATATTAAAGAATCCTCACAAATAAATTCATTGATAGTCATTTTATTTATATTACTTGAAGATTTTATTGAATTACAATAGCAGAAAATTTTCAAGAGTGTCCATGTATTAGAGATTCTTTTCCATGTATGCAGCAAGGATATTCTCCAGATTAAACTGTCCCCTCTTGATATCGAATCTTGTAACTGAAAAATATAAATTGGAACCAAATTAAATATGAGGCAAAAAAAGATTGTTCCATTGTCATTATAGCTCCTCAAGTACTGCAATATTAATTGTATTTAGTGTTACAAACTAACATTTTAAATAACAAAGTATAGTCAAAGTACGTTAAGTGGTTGCTCTCATAATTCAAACAATCATGGAACTTAATATTTGGTTAATCATAATCTACATTGGTAAAGGTGTGTTGTATAAACATCTATGATTACAACATTTTGCTTTTAAGATAGCTGAAACAAATAGGTTTTAAATTTAAGTTGGATTTCTTTTGCCTCTTTTACAGAATTGCTCAATCAAACTCTAGAAACAAAGTGACACTTTTCACCCAAAAAGTTTCATACAGCATTAACAACAGCTTGAGACATGGTACCTAACCAATAACCCTAAAATCCCCCCCCCCCCCCCCCTCCCCCACGGTTAGGCCCTTCCACTACCTCTCCTCCCATTAAACCTGTTGTGACAATTGTCTTCCCTTTTCTCACTCATGGTAAAATAATATATCTAAAAAATTACCTTGAGAAACATATTTCAAATGGATCATGTCTCAGTGGCATATATCTAAAACTCTACATTATCTGCTGAAATACATTAACTGAAAATTAAAAAAAGTATTCAAATCTTTAGATTGTGGCTGTTGTGCTTACCTGGAACTTTCAAATAATGATGGAAAAGTGTCTCCACACTCTCTCCTCCTGTATTGAGACATATGCCTGCGAAGAGAGAATCATTTTTGAAAAAACACTTCTATATTTTAAACAATGTACATTTCATCGCTTTATTTCTTAAATTAATTTTTGTTTGGATAATACTAGGCTACGTCATGTATTTGTGCTTGTCAAATTAAAACCATACTTGCTCTGCTACTCTCTTTAGAAACTTTTACCTGAATGAATAGATATGTACATGATCATATATTTGATATTTACTACAAAAAGCCAGAAGGCTATTAACCAGCTGTCACCATCAGTTTGTAAGTGTAATATGGAAGGCTCAATCTTTTATCTACATGTATAAAAATGATATTACAAAATGGAAATAATTCAGGTATTCTAACATTCTTGAATAAAAATCAAATATTTAGCAGCTTATAAATAGAAGTGCTGGTAAATACATTTGATGGTGTTATATCAAATTGATAACCAGATCATTAAAATGACATAAATTCTCAATCAAATACTTATTGTTTATATCTGTGACATGCCTTCATCTGAAATCCAAAATAAAAATCATGACTTAGACTTTTGTTAAAATGGTTTCAAACTTAATTTAACTTATCATTTACCTATTCTAGTTTCACATATATATTTTATAATCATATACAGATATAGCACCTTCAAATTTTCAAAAGGCATGCATACCTAATCGATAAAGTTGGTATTATTGTTAAATGTTAAAAAAAATGGCACTTTCATCTAAAATCAATAATCAATTATGCCTGTCTTATTGGGTTTTTTTAATGGAATATTGGCAAAATAATTACATTTATAAATAACTTTTTATGATGTTTAGATGTATAAACAATCACTAAAGTAAAATAATAAATTGATGTTAAAATGATAGATTGATGGCAATTAAAGAAAAAAATATAATTATCAGTGAAAACATCGTATACGCCGATGCTTACCTGATGGAGGCTTCGCAATTTGAAGGCATCGGTCCATTAATTATTCCCAGCAGCGGAGAGAAGTGATTCGAAGCGCCTGGAGTTGGAGAATCGTTTTTTTCTTTTGCCGATTCAGACATAAAAATTTAAACTCTTACAAAAGGCTCTCTTAAATTACTATATGTGACTAATTTCCAAAAAATAACAGCTCCAGTTGCTTGTGGTAAGGTGGACACGTCTAAAAATACCTAAACGTTTTTCGACCACGTTGTTTTGTTTACAAACATGGTATTGAAAGGACTGTGAGGAGTTCGATCAGAGTTCGGAGTTCGCTCACTTACTTATTTGCTGCGGCTACGAGGTCAAATGAATGTCAAGGCCACTGTTATGGTGGACAAGACGACCGCAAGGCAGATGATTTTTTATATAATGTCTGCTAGCACTCGTAGAAATAATAATTAGGTGCTGTTCTCATATTGTGAACATGTAGTTCGATGTCGCCGATCGAATCGAGCTCTACATTGGTGTTGTCAACATTGCTGGAATCAATAAACGATGTTAAACGGTGAGTTTTTGCTGTTTTTCGTGAGTGGGGATTTTGGCCTGAAAATCTGGCGGTAGCGATTTTCGGGGCGTCGTTGCATGTAACTTTTGAAATAATGACCCGATTTTGACAATCCATAGCTCGTTTTGTAGGGAAATCATTTAGCTTTCGAATCGTAGTGAACAATTTGTCCAGAAAAATTATTTTGGATGCGAAAACTGACTTTGTTCGAGCATGGGGTGGTTTGGTCGTTACATCCCTTTCCTTTTATATAGTAGTAGGGTAGGGTCTATGGGTATATATGTCTTTCTAAAGCTATTTCTAAGCGATACACGCCCCTGTGGATACACATTATTACTTCATTCTAAAGATTATCTGTCTTTCCAAAATGCTTTCATTCTCTTTATTATAATGTTCCACTTCGAAATCCATTTATTAGAAAACCCTACTCTCAATCTTCGCCTCTAAGATTGCAAAGGGAAAGGTGTTGGGATATTGCGTTTTGTTTACATTGGTTTTTGAGCCCGTAATGCTTCTAAGAAAGTCAAGGTACAACTAGGGTTAAAATCTTTTCAGTAACCCATGGATTGTTTGCACTTTTTCCAATTAGAATAACAAACTTTTGTGCAAAAGTCAAGCCTTTTTGGTACCTTCTTTCATTGACTTAACACTGGCTTACATTGACTTAACACTGGCTTACATTGACTTAACACTGGCTTACATTGACTTAACACTGGCTTACATTGACTTAACACTGGCTTACATTGACTTAACATTGAATTTGAAAGGGAATGAAGGGAATGAAAAGTAAAATTTGGTGAATCTTACAGATTTTTAAACATAGGAAATACAATAACTTCAGTGTATCAATGACTTGTTTTTTTAAACTCTTCCTGTGTAACAGGCAAGATCTACATCTGTGGGGGCTTCAACGGACAGGAGTGCCTCAACTCCGCCGAGTACTTCGACCCCCACACGAACCAATGGACCCTGATGACGCCGATGAGGAACAGACGGAGTGGGGTGGGCGTCATCTCCTACAAGGGGAATGTATACGCCCTGGGCGGCTTCAACGGGATCACCCGTATGAACACTGGGGAGCGATTCAGTCCACAGACCAACACCTGGCAGACCATTCCTGAGATGTACAACCCCAGGAGCAACTTTGCTATCGAGGTATGGATGGCTGAAACTACTCTATAAACTTTAGATAACTTTCCGAGATATGAAAGTTTTAAAATATTTGTTCCACCGGAATACGAACACAGACAGACAGACAGATATTTTATTAAAGTCTCACCTCATAAATTTACAATAAAATAGACAAATAAATATATACATTTAAAACAATGAGCCACCCGTGCAGGGTTATGAGAGACTGATTGTAAAAATAAATACACACTATTAGCTAAAACCAAATGGTAGTATACATAAAATATATTTTTTTAGATAATGTTTTTTTAAGATAAGATATTTACATGAAAAGGTAAATATATAATACGATATATATAAATGTAAATACACAGGAGGTGGTTTCTTTTCCACACGGTCTGACGACAGCCCGTGGAGCCGCAAAGAGTATTTATTCATAAATTTTGTAAATGGCTTGAAAAAAGAGAAAAATACTGTTTGTTTGCGATAAGTTCAATTTGCCTTTTTAAAGTTACATCTTGATCTACCATATGCCAAAATTAAGAATTTTTTTTTTCAATTGTAATCGAAAAGGGCCACACAATTGTTTAGAAGTTGAAATTCTGTGTGCCATGTACATGGATAATAGTAAAATGACCTTCTTAACACTACCAACCAGTATTTGTCGTTCTGGCTGCCGTAACTATACGTTACCGTAATAACGTTTATTGGCGCGCTCCTCTGTCCGGTTTTGATCACAGATCTCGACTTAAACCTGTTTCTTGTCACTATACTGAACTCATAAGCATAAAGATTTCAATTTTCAGGAATAACATTACTTCTCAGTGAAATAAAACCATTTATGAAGTTTTTCATATTTTACCCCAACGACATACTCTGTGCCCCTTTAAATGGAATCAATAAGCGGCCATCAGCGGACCAACCACATATCATAATGTTTAAAAGGCAGAATGGCAGTGATATATTGAACGAAGGATGCTTACTTGCCCCTAGCTCCTGTAGGCCAAGTGATTGGTTCATCGAACTTAAGTCTATTCATACGAACTGTTCTCAATCCGTTGAGCAGACGGAGATTCTCGTGTTTTAAATTTCTTTTTCTTAAGGCCACGGATCTGGGCATTGATGGTTTTGAAATTATGAATGAAAATGAACAAAGATGGCTTTTTAGATTCGATTCTTCGATTCTTCGATTTCACGATATTGTCTGATGTCCAAGCCTACAACAATATCTGAGTTTTATCAGACTAGCAATTATTACATTTAATAACATTAACAAGAAAACAAACAATTTTGTGGAAACAAATGGTCTGATTATGCTTTCTCAGTATTATTCATTATTTTCACTAATGGCATCTCTCGTCAGAACATGAAAATTACCTGTGAAATGCAGTTTTTGTGTATTCACACACTGATGTGTGTTGGTTTCCTAAGTAAAATAATAGTCTGTCAAATTATCTTCCAATTCTAAATTGAAAAGGATTCTATTACTTTATCAAACTGGATTAAGAATTTAAGATCAATAGTTTTTTTAGTATTGTTATCAAAAATGGAGTAAGTCTCGCAGTTAAAACATTTCATTTCCCCAAAAATGTACTTCGAGCAATGTATAAAAAAGAGCCGTTATTTTCTTCACATAGCGTTTAGCTAGCCATATCTATGATTATATAGATTTTTAGAATGACATATGTTTTTCTCCAAATGACAAGTATATGATAAATACTTGTTTTCAATGGGACAGGTTTGTGGTATGTAGTTTTAAAACTGTTCATTATTCATAATTACGTTGATTCATAAAAAAAATGTTATAAAGTCTAAAATTGCCTCTGAGCCATTGTGGTCTAGTGGTTTGAACGTCGGGTATCGGCGTTGAGGCGTATGAAGTATATCGACAAAAAACTTTCTCTTTAACTGAAAACCAGTCGTCGTATCTTATTTGAATAGGAATAGGGTAAACATTAGGAGAACTGCCCAGGGAAACGAGATTGAATCAGGTTTGTGGGAAATTATGAGAAATAATTTCCCGTAAGAAAAATAGAGTGACGTCACTGGAGGTTTATGACGAGTTACATATAGTAAACACATACATTAAATTTTGAGACGTAGAATTAAATACCTTCTAAGATATGATTTACGGAGGTTTCCAAGTTACGCTTAAACATTCATGTATATGATATATATAGTCTATTGGAATCGTGGAGAAAATATGATTCGAATAAACAACCTATAAATAATGTAAATAACTCATAAATAATGTAAATAAATAATAAAGAATGTAAATAATGAAAATATCGTGCATATACTAAACATACGAATGTCGTTACACTTGCCATTTCTCAGTTAACCGCTGATGGAAAACGCAAGTTTTTTTTTACTTGGCGTGAAGTAGTTATAGCAGGGATTTTTTTCAACATTTTGCGTTTCTTTATTTTGGAATAAAACTTTCCTAGCTACTACAGAATATTTTCATCACATGCATGTACATTGATGAAGAATTGGTAACTTCAACGAGCTGCCCAAAATGACACATTTACTTTTAAGGTGTAAAAATACACTATGTCATTGTACTTTCGAATCGTCATCTGTGAAGTGAAAACACAACATAATCAGTTGTGTTTATTATTCAATGCGACGATGCAATAAAGACATCACAGATTCCATGATTTATGCACTAGGATTGACGAGTACATGAACACAATCTTGGAATGCAGCTGTATGATCCTTGGAGAAGAGTCATCTGATATTAAGAGCTTTTCAATCACACGAACGTGCGCCACTACGTGTTGACGTAGTAGTCTCGACGCTGACCACATTCCGCCTTGGGAGCTATTGTTTCCAAAGCTCTGATCTGGGTCACGTTGACCGGCCCGACAACCTTGACGAGTCGGATTGGTTTAAGACAACATCTGCTGTACAGACAGTGGGAACGAAATACCCCGGGATAAAGTACTCGTAACGTGGGTGGTTGCCCAAGAAATACTTTTTGTTCTTTATAAAGACCCAGAGGTTAAATGGGTCCAGTTGTGCTTCAAGAACATTTTAAGTGTGGACATGTGGGTTATATTTATGTATCATAATGGGGTCCTCAGACATTAGAAATGCCAGGAATCGTTCCACCTACCAATCGCAAACACTACATCAATTGTGAACGGATCAATTAGAGAGAGGTTTTTTCTCGGAATTCCGTCTGCAATTTTTTACCTCTTTGAAAGAAGATCTGAAAATGTGCAAATAATTATTGAAACGTCTAATCAGCAATAGCGTGCCTTGTTTTCATAATGTCATAGATCCGTATTCGTTGCGTCGAGGCATGATTTCTTAATGTATTCAGTTAATTCCTTTAATTCTTTCTTAAATTGTAAAATCTTAAGCAACCAAAATAACACACTAAGTTACATGCTTTAAATGAATCGCATTACATCATGTGTTGATAGGAATATCCCCTCAAATTTAGTTTTAAAAAATCTCTTTAATGTAAAAGCAATCGATGGGCCGGAGGGCTTTGATGGGTTCATCGAACTGAACCCAAATGTGCATGTTGCAGTAATCGTGTTTGAAGAACTTGACTTAGTTGAAAGTTTGGTGAACTCAAATTAATATCTACGTTATTCAAGCAATTGTTGTAGAACCTTTTCTGTAACAATTCAAGTAATATGTACACGCAAATTTGGGTTAGACTGTGTTTTAGCTTCGAGTTTCAAATACTTTTAAACTGATTTGATCCAATGTTTTTTAACAGATATGTCATATTCTCTTAATCTCGTTTTAGGTGATTGACGATATGGTATTTGCAATCGGAGGCTTCAACGGCGTGACGACCATCTTCAATGTCGAGTGTTACGACTCCAGCACTGATGAATGGTATGCACTAATTCAAAGAGGAAAAACAGTCATTGACTCAAACAAAACAAAAATATTTTAAAAAGGCGAAGGAAATGATAAAGAAACAAATTTCAGAGTGTGAAAAGTTAAAAATAAATCGGATACAAAATCAAAGGAAGCGAAACCTGCAAACCTGCGAATCAAATTCTAGCGAAAGGGAACAATTAAGATAAAACTAAAATGGACTTTTAAAGTGACAACAACTTTAATAATTGACAAGGCCAAGGGAGACCACGTTTGGTTGATCATTGGAATTGGTTGAAATTGAGATTACATATTTAATCGGTACATTGACAATGCACATCGAGCTAAACAACCTTTTATCTTTATACCTCATCGGACCTAAAAGGGACATTGGTCTTAATTCATGACATGGATTAACTTTTGAAAAACTTTTCACATTTCGACTTCATCTATTCCAGGACACAAAGCACTCAAAGGATGAAGTCGCGAATATAGATATATTAGCCAAAAAAGTTTCTAACTGTAGACTTCGTGACTATGTGGTCTCTGCTGGAGTAGATTGTAAATTTTAAGATCCATAACAACTAGTTCCTAAGAAGCTTATTTTGACTTAATTAAGCGGTTTAGAGCTTTTATGCATTTGCAAACTCTTTGCCAATGAAGACAATTAACTGTAGATTTGTTTAACACCTGGTACTGCTTTAAGATTTGTTTTAAATTATGAAATTACCAGATGGTTGGTGAGTTTCGTGACAGATAAAGTTCCACATGTACACACGTATAGATAACTACAACATCAATACTCGTCAAGTGGGAATGTGTTCTAAAACGACAATGAAAACATAAATATCTTTTTTTCTTTCGCTTTCCAAGATGTGCCAATCTTTTTCAAAAAGGTTAAAGAAGACCATTCTGGTAGTCCAATATAAACAGCTTTAATATCTGACAGAAACTGAAGGAGGTGCATATAGATATTTGTTAAAAAGTGTTGATAATTAAAACTCCAGTTGTATGCATAGGTTCGAAACACTTCACTCGCTTGTTATAATCCCTCATGTTTTGTTCAAGTTTGATTATATATCTTTTATGTTAGAATACATTTCTGTTACAGATCTGGATTGACAGAGCGATGTTCATATGTCTAACTACTTACTTTGGATTTATTTCAGGTACGATGCTACCGACATGAACCTCTACAGAAGTGCGCTCAGCGCATGCGTGGTAAAGGGCCTACCAAACGTACAGGATTTCATCCATAAAGAGCGCGAAAAGGATGACGCAAAGCGCAAGAAGACAAACTAAAATCTTTGTTGTGAAAAATACGAATTCATCTGTAGTTTTTTTCAAAGTATTTGAACTTTTGCAGCTGTGATACATTCTTGAGATATTTCTTACAAGGTTGTAATTGTTCTTTTATATTTGTTATGTTTGGGTATGTGTGTATAATCTGCTCATCTAAGAATTGGGAATTTAGTGGGCACTCAGTTTCATGTGAATTTTTGTGTTTAAGCGTCAAAAAGCTATCTGTGATATATGATATGTATAAGTTTGTATATGTACCTTTGTACATATCAGTGATAATATTTTCTACATTATTCTTTGGTATCTGAGGGTAATTAATTTATTTTGAGTAAATTCTTTCTTCGTTAACATTTCTAAATTGATACACATAATTGCTATCTTTTCTCTAAAATGTTTCTGTTTAACACAAATCTTAAACGAGAACATAGATTTTACATATTTTGACTAATTCTCACTGATTCCCAAACATGTTTCTTTGGCGAAACTTCTTAAAAGTACCAATTTTATTTAGCTAATTAATAAGGTAGATGATTCGCTTTTTAAACCCGGGTTTTAATATATTTTGGATTTTCTTTTTAATGAACAATATCTTGCTGGTTAAAACGTTAGTGGATAATGGGATAGATGATAGGTTGTTAGGGTTAACATGGTTATAGATATTTTGTTTTCAATAAAATCGTTTTGATACATGTTGGACCTGTTTACTCTTCTTTTCCTATCCATTCTGTAATGGCTGAGTATATATATTTAAAAGCCACTCCAAGCCCTATTATCTTTATTGCAATAATTTACACCAAACGCCACCATTTGAAGAAAAACCGTACCGCCATTCATCAAACCATTGGCCACCTGGCGGCAGAAGAAAACAAGAGGAAGGTCATTCCAAAGGAATTTTCCAGACACTTTACACTATCGTTGATGAGTATACGTAAACAAGCCGGTTGTTTTTCTTCCGTAGTGACCCATATCGCTCATTATTAGCGGTTATCGCCCCTGTGGCCTCGTTTTGAATCATCTAAATCTCTCAGCCTCGCCCTCGATAATGGCCGCTCTCGAGATAGCAAGGACGTTTGGACGTCACTTAGTCAGTTCTTAAGAACATCAAAGATAATGGTGAGATGAGGAGATAATTGTGTGTCTCTACAGATTAAGAGAAACACGTTGTTGTGTAAATGTTTTTGTACTTTAGGGACTCCGCAGCAATTGCGAAGGTCAATTCACCTAACAAAATCTACCATTTGTACTTAACTGCATTGCAAATGATTTTATTCACACGTCATTGAGCCGCGGCTTCATCGGTCACATTTTAACATAAAATCTTTTTTAACAGAAATGAATATCATGTAGAGAATAGTTATGTTTCATAAAAGTAAGACACATCAGGAAACGTGCACTTAAAAGTTTTGTAAAGTAATATATTACCAAATGTCACTATGTGCAAAACTTTATAGACAACGTTGTCATTGCGCAAGTTAAGACATCATCAATACGTAAGCTGAGCGGTGCAACTTCTTCTAGTGTCATCAGCATGACAATCTATATACAATCCGATGTGTGTAAAAGAAAATAGGTATTTCTTTCTTTCGTTATATCTTTGCTGATTAGTTTATACAGCTGCATGCCAAAAGTTTGTTCACATACCTGAATATACTAGTGCAAATATCATGTAATTTGAGATGCCTTTCAGGTATCATAGCGTTGCGAAAAAGAAACGTATAATATTGAATTTTCATTACACATATGCAGATCCATTCTGCTTTAAGGCAGAGATTTATAGTACCCCACAATTACCCGTAACAGTTTTGACAGGTCATTGAAGTGAAGTCTAAATTCCGAAAACACTAATTTTTATTTTTCTCCATAAAATCCTTTATAAGTTATCAACTTCTTTAAAAATTAGTCACGTTAGTTTCTTAGCACAAAACCAATGTGATTATGTTAGTTTTAATCTCAGAGACTCGATATCGAACATTTTATTCGACATTTAACGGAATAAATTTCGAAAATGTGACCCCTTCTGTCACAATTCGAATTTTTGCACGAATGACAAGACAATGCCGAAATGAGTTCAAGAATGACTATTTCACACATTGAAAGTAGGTGATCCATTGTCAGTCTTGCTGAAGTTATTCTATTGACGTTGAAACGAAACCCAAACTTTCGGTATGCAGCTGTATATAAGTCAATCATTTTGTTGAGATGATTGGATTTTAACCTATGAAATCCTTAGCATTTTTTTAAACTTGTAATGGAACAACATTAATTCATTTTGGGGAAATTGAATATCATATAAAGCACGTGACCTTGCTGTTTGTGCAAAGACACGTTATATAACTGTCTATATCAATATATAATAATCCACGGCCCTCTTGATCCGAAACCGAACGCGCTAATCACTGCGCTATTCCGCCCCATTCTCTGTAGAGGTGAGGATAGGTGTTTTGGGGCTTTAACGCCGCTTTCAAGAGTATTTCACTTATATCACGGTTGCTTCTATTGTATAGTATTATTGAAGGGAAAAAGCCCGCAGCACCATTGTGGCTATGCATTGCGGGGAAACCTGTGAACACCTTAAGAAGAATCGTTTTTGTTTTTGCAACCACTGGAGCTTGGACATGTTAATCAGAGCTTTACGACTGTCCAGTCGACAGACAACTCATTTGAGTTGGACATATCACTAATTTCACCAACAAGGATTTTTATTGCTGAAATACTAGGGGAAGTAAAAACGTTCATAGAATTGAGTATTGATACACCCTTAAAGACATCATGGTTGATGTCAATATTGAGATAGGCCATCATATGACAGTTTACAGACATAAATAACCCTCCACGGTCATTTATTAGATATTTACAGCCTGTTAAACACAGGTACCCTCCTGCAATTGTTGGAAGTTCTAAAATTGAGCATCGTGCGGTTATCAGGTTTCTACAAAAGAAGGGGTGAATGCGACCGACATACATAAAAGTATGACCTATTTGTATGGAAAGAAGCCCCTCAATGGTTAGATTAAGCGGAGTCGCAGCTTCTTGGACGATGACCCACGGTCAGGAAGGCCTGTTGAAGCCATTATATACGATATGGTTGCAGGGCCCCAGGGCTTAATCATGTCCGATCGCAGAATAAAGGTGGACGAGATATCTTCAGTGCGTGGCATTTCTCATGGAAGTGTTTGCACCATAACTCATGAGCACTTGCACATGTCAAAGGTGTCTGCAGGATGGGTGCCACGAGACTTAACTGCACAAGATCGACACCAGAGAGTTGAATCCAGGCGTGAGCTCTCTGACATCTACACTGCTGATCCCGATAACTTTCATGTCCGTCTGGTTGCAGGTGATGAAACGTGGATTCAACACTCGGATCCTGACATCATACAGGAATCCATGCAATGGAAGCAAAAGCACTCTCCTGCACCCAAGAAGTTCAGAAACCAGGCTTTTGCTGGAAAGATCATGGCGAACATTTTCTGGGATTCAAAGGGCGTGAAACTCATAGACTATAAATCACCTAAAACTTCAAAAACCGCAGTCTACTATGCCGACTAGTTGAAGCGATTGGGAGCGGCGATTACAAGAAGCAGATCTAGAGGCGCGGCCTCTTGACTGCTGGGATTATGCTTCTTCATGACAACTCTCCAGTACACAAGTGTCGTATTGCACAGGCTGCACTGCAACAACTTTGAACAACTGCAGTCCAGATCTGTCCCCAATCGACTTCTATCTGTTTCGCAATTTGAAATCACACTTGCGTGTTACAAGATTTGGCGATGATGATGAACTTAAAACAGCTGCAGAAGCTGTCTCAGTGGCCAGACTTCTATAGACAGTCTTAAAGACCAATGGGTTTAGTGCATCGAGGTCAAGAGAGATTATATTGAAAAAAGTATTTTTTTTATCATAACCACTGCATGGCTTCTGTTTTATATCCACTTCTATGAAGTTATTGACTTCCCCTCGTACGTCCCGGGTAAAAACTTCGTTCACTGATAACTATTATTCTTAAAAAGGGGGGTAAAAAAGGAATGAAATGCAAAACATCGCCTACTTATTAGCGAAGAAAGAGGTATGTGTATTCAAGTGAAAACGTGACTAAGAGACAAAACTGCATAGTCGATGGTCAATTCGCGTCCTCTTCTAAACCTTTTAAATGAAATATAGATATAAATAATAGACTCACCTATCACACTCGCTTTAATTATAAAATCATCGCAATCGAGTCCGCCATGTTTTCCCATCACCTTCAATGATTACTTGCTCACACCTTGGACAAATGTTGTTTTCAGCAAATCATTTCGTAAACTCATTTTGACGGTGAAGGAGAGGTGTCATCGTCTTGATTAGCATACAATTTTAAGCGTTTACTGCGATTCATGATATTTTTAAGGCCGGTCACCGATTTAACAACCCGGAGACGTGGTAGACTCTGACCACACCTCTAACGTAATGATCAAGTCTCAATGAAGAGTTTCTGTGGACACTGAAACAGCTGACTGGTGACGATTTGATCTCTAACATTTGTCTTCACACATGGCGTTTTCATAAGATGTGACACACGAGTTGAACATAATGGATACTTAAAAGCACTTTTTATAACTTGAAAGAAATTGTTGGGTAGAGAGTTTTAAAACGAACGTTTGGAAAACCAAAATGTTGCCCTCTATACACGATAGGTTTGCGATAGAAGTAAAAACATTGTTATATCATCTCTAATTGGTTGGTTGGTTGTTTTCAGAAATTGCGAATCTGCAAGAGGTTTATCACAAACTTATAGTTAATGTGCTTAATTAGAATGATTACAGTTTTGTGTAAAGTTTCCTTTGGACTTCAGATTAGTAAAATTTGATTGAGCGAACTCTGCGACCAAATATGATTCTACTTCACTTCTACACAATGCTCATTTAACGGACAAATCTCGTGTTTTGAGTTTGGCTTCCAGCCATACATTATAAAGTCAGTTCCTAATTGTTTAAAGTCCTTTCTTCTTCTGAAATTCCATTACATGTTCCTTAAATTTTATATGAACTAAAGTTATAAATTTATGTTAATAATAACAAATAAAGTTTTATTACAAAAGAGCTTCCATTTAATTACCATATATCTAGTGTAAAGGTCTATACTTGATTCGTTAAAGCGACGTACCGCATGATCGACATGCGACAGGTCAGCAACATGAGCAAATTGAATTGAGTAATTACTCCAATTATTTTTTTAATTTACATTATAAAAGTCTTTTGGATGAGAATTTCACAATCATGAAGAGCTAATGCATTGTACTAATAAAATTCCATACAGATCAATTAGATATGTTCTTATCAAGCGTTATCTTGTAAATTAGAAAAGTAACAAGGAACATTCGTGACGTCTGCCATTATGCGCAGCTTTTAACGCTCATTTTCAAGCCGCGAATGCTTCAATAAAAATAACCCGCCGTATGCGCTGCTTCCGTCAGCGTAAGCTTGGTATCAAAACATGCATAGCACGGACGATGTTCATTTCATCATGTGATGCACGGACTTCATGAATTTCATGCAAAGCTCCTTTTTAAACTGCACATGCCACGATGACCCGAAAGATCGGTGTATCAAGTTAAGAACGCGAATCAAATGGACTGGTTTGGTGCTTCAAACGAAGATATGCCCATGTTTCAAGGATACATAACTTATTAAGGATAATTGAAGGTGAGTTAATTGTCTTATACAGCTTTTAGTTCATTATTTCATTTGAAACAGAAAAACTTAAAAGGCAATTAAAGTGAAAGACCCCAAAGACATCAACACATAATACCATTATTCTAGCTGCAGAACTGTAGCTATATAACCTCTTCCCCCAGTATCATCGAGTTTATAGCTACAGAGTCTACACATGAAAAACCTAACCAATTTCCATATTCAATCGGTACCTTCTCTTTCAAGAGTCTTACAAAACGAACATAACAGTCCTGTAACTATTCATTAACGATAAAATACTCTTCAATTGTTATGTATTATGGCCGCATATATTTTTTTTCATATAATCATCATAATATTAGTTTTACCGTTTGTTTATTTTTACATTCACTGCAACTCAGCGGTACGGTGACGCCATCTTGAGTCTATTTTTAGATATGCAAACTACTTAGAATTCCCCTTTACGGTCACGTGATGTGTAAATTCAAGACTGGTCACGGACATAAGAAACGAGTGCGTAAAAATATATGTAGCAAAAGCGGGGACGCAATCGATATTTTGTTGAAGACATAATAGGTAGTCGGCGACATTCAGGTTACACTTTGTCTAAATATATTATGTAAAGCCGATGATTGAATTTATGTAATTTGCATCTAGTTCTCAAACAGTGTAACAGCACTTTATTGTAAAGCTGAACCAAAACGGGTAAGTGTTTTCGTTGTCAAAATCAGATAAATTCGTTCTCCTTTGAAAATTAGATTTTTTTAAATTACTTGTTGACCAATAATATATCGTTTAAGCCTAGGTATATGATGTTTTGGAAACCTTGAGTTTATTAACCGTCACAGTTATTCATATACGATAAGTGGAGTTGAATCGATCATTAAATCCCATAAACACAAACAAATCCCCTGAAAATAAATAAAGTCAAAGAAAATAAAATAAAGTATGTCACATCGAAAACCCACTCGTTACATTTAGCTTAAACCTGTCAACCTGCAGTTTAAATTAATTTACGATAACTGGTTTGATATTATTTCTTTTATTTAAAAAAAGAATGATTTTAAATGTAGCCTACTTAGTCTTTAGAAACATTACGATATTCGATTGCTGGTATCTAAAAAAATGCGAGTTCTAAGAATAAAAAAGATGCCCCAACAACTGATTGCGCAATTTGATTATCTTTAAACATTAAAAACAAAATTTAAATCAGTATCAAAGAGAGAAAATAAATATACTCATTATGTGTATTTCATACATGTTCTATGATAAACAAATTCCTATTTTGATACGTAATTTCCGTCACTGATCGTTAAAAATAGTTTTTTTTAATAAATATGAAAATACATCGATAAACGGGTTAATTTAATAAATGGATTTAGAGTTTGAAAAAAAAGGAAGATGATATAATTCCTATCTTTCCTTCAATGTATTTATGTATCTCAATAAATAACCTTTTCACTGTCTATTTTCTAAGAAAGAAATTGCGAATATTTTGCGGAACTTGAAAATGATAATGAATCCGCTGGTAGAAATAAGTATTAAGTAAACTTTTTATGAATCAAATATCTATGATTTTTTTGTCTTTTCTTAGGTATAACGTGACTTTTTTGTGGCTCATATATATTTGATCTTATAAATGAAGCCTAATAATTCATATCGAAGTTCAACACTCGCAATGCGAATAAGAAAGGCGATCGACAACAAGTTTTATATAATTTTTTTTAAAAATTAGATAAACGAAAACTTATATGATATGTTCAAATTCAATGGTATATGCTTCTGCTGAAACCCTGAAACCTGAAAAAAGAAGCAGGTAGAGACAGTAGCCCAGTTTGCATAGCTATCGTCTTGAGAACTCGTCTTCGTTCCGTGACGTGATTCTCGCTCATTTGCATACGTAAACAAGATGGCGGCTTTTATGGACGGAAAAACTTAGAAGACAAATTTTCAGGCTTAAAATTATATTAATTATCGGCGTTAACATTAAAGTAATCATTTGATGTTGGAAACATAATTCTCATCTGTAATTGGTCCAAATATTAGAGCGTTTGATCATTTCATTTTCTGGTTACACCAACATTAGCGCCAGCGAACCCAGATTTGGTTCGCACAGGTTAGTTTTTCTAAGGATGTGTCTGAAGCCAAAAAGGCGACGTCAGGGTATCAAAGAGCCTATTTTGGCGAAGCAACTGTAGCTACCATTAATCATACTTAGTTTCATTGAAGTTTTATGGTTTTTGAGTTCTGCTCTTGTCCGGAGACGATGGTTTCTACACAGTAGTGTAGGGCAAGTCATATCGTCCTACGCTAACCCCTCCTTTAACTCGAGCACTCTCAGAGGTTCCGGCAGATTCCGAAAACATGCAACTTAGGCTATCTAACTTATTTCAGTCAATGGAAATAGTTTATGCATTGAAAGCTTGCTGGCTGTCCCCGGGACCCTTGTCACGGTTCTGTCTAAATAACTCGTTTCCGTAGTACCTATACATGTAAGTACAATAAATTCTAGTTTCCTAAACAAACGGAAATAACTGAGACTTTGCAAATGAATAGTTTTGAAACGGCATCGCATACTTCACAACTCACTGTGTTTGATATTGCTTTTAAGAAAGCATTGGAGGTTAGCGTGAAGAAAAATGATTTTTTTTCTAGAAAATTAATGTTTCATTTATTCGAAAACGGGACAACAACTACATGTCACAATTATTTGACTTGAAGGGTAGAGATGGTTAGGCTAGGCTCTACAGTTTGGATTTCACACCGACGCATTTTATTCTAAGCATATTTTCTATTTCCAAGGAAACAGCAACATTTTAAATTACAAATACAAATACATTTTTTTTATTATATTTGATCGGTTGAGCAAGTTGAACCAATCTCTAAGATATATTTCGATGGTATGATTTTCAAAGTTACGATTGAGGAAACTGAAATCTAAAAATGGACAGCTGCACATGCCAATTTTTCATAAAAGTTACGAGTTTCATTGGTCAAGCCTTATTTTTTTACCTCCCGGCCTGAAAAGCAAAGCCCGGAGCATGGACAAACGGACGGACGATGGTGATATGTTTTAGCTGTGGGTATAGTTGTGCTTCAGAGCTTAAATGAGAAATTGTTGAAATACTTAAAGTGTAAAAAAGGAGCAGTAAGATCACCAACACCATTTCACCATATATCCTATGACAGTCATTTCTTTGGTGCACAGGACTGAACTTCACTCAATTCTAAACCTTTGCACGCACATCCCGTTCTCCTGTCGTCTGTCTGGGAGTCAAGGTCATTCAATATTCCCTCTTCAGACGGTGATTAAAAACATATTTGTAAACATCTTGCCACACACGATGTAGATGTTAACCACTATGTGCCCGTGTACTATTGTTAGCCTGTGCAAGGTGGCGATGTCGCGTAGTTTGCCAAAAATGTAGTTTTATGAGCTCCATGTCTTTGGGACCCAGACAAACATGCGAGTTACCAAACAGAGGGTGTCTAGCCTTGGGAAATACTTTAGGGTGAATGGGTGCTTTCACTTTCCATTCAGTAACGTAGACTTGCTGCATTCATAGCTGAGATAAAATACATACCTGTATGCAGAAACTCCAAGCTTACTTGGTCACATTACAACAACAGTCACAAGAACCAGAGGACAGACATCAAAGGTCATTTTATTTAGAGCAATAGTACACTAAGACTTCTTACAATTGATCGAGCAAAGGCGAATGAAAGTGAAAAGATAACCGCTTTGAGGCAACAGTGCACACCAATTCTTCGTACATAAAAATATATCAAGATGCTTCAAATGACGATCATATAACTTTTTTAAAAAAATATACACCTATTCAGGCTATAAAGTTCATTCTAAAAGACTGAAGTATTTATCTCAACGTTGAATAAATATGTATTAACTACGATATCGGCAATAATCAATATTCAAATTTTGTAAACAGCCCGAGGAAAAACCCAATGCGGTAGCGGCTATATAGTTAATACAAATGCAATGCTTACACTGTGTATAAGAAATGAGTGAAGTTAAAAATACATCACGCATACGAAAATTCCATCCTTTGTTCCCAGTTATCAGATTAAATATATTCACAACCTGGATATAGTCCTAGTTTAGCGGTTATCAACAAATTAATATTTCCGAATTGTTTACATCCGACACTTGAGACTCTCAAGACGATTTTTGTCACTTCGGCCGCCTCTACGTTTTTAATACTTGGTTTTAGGTTAGTTGTATAGGAAAATATCTATTTCATTGTAGAAAGTAAGATGAGTGCATATGTCCTTATATGCCATAAAAATTGGGGCGCGAAAATGCTTACACTAGTGCATTTAAAGCGATTTGTAAGAAGGCTGTGGTTTAGGCACAGGGACATGTATTGAGGAAAGTAAACGACTGGAACAGCTGGAAATACATGTCCCTGTGGGTTTGGGGGTTACATGATTTTCTGATCTGGTTTTATCATTGCAGGCAACATCACTCAAAATATTGGTTGTGGGAAATCACAGATATACTCCGGTCTGGCGATGTACGGAGAGTCAGGCAATGCATGTACATTGATTTCTCTTGGTCTTAAGAGCACTAGAGCACTAACGATCCGCACTCAGGCAATCTACATCGTAAGTTTTTCAACAAATAAATACGTATTCACGCTATAAAGTTTATTCTAAAAGATCGGAAGAATTAAATGCAACGTTGCAAAAAATTCGCATGAAATACGATATCGTAAATATTCAAATTTTGTTAAGAGCCAGAAGCGCGAAAACAGCTAATTATAGATTTCCCTTAGCCGAATTTGGCCGTTTAAAGTTTTTCATTGTTAATCACAGGCCAATTGTAAAGAATCATTGATATCCCTATGTACATTAATTAAGCAACACCCCTCATATTTCTGATGCAGCAGCTTTAATGTTCCATAACATTTGAAGTAACATATATGACCGTGATTTAGAAGTATCTTAATCGAAAAGGAAGGATTGAGACGCAACTTAGAGAAATATGCGACAGTATTCTGGCTCATTACAAGAAAGGGCAGATTCGACAAAACGACATCATTTAATACAAAACATTGAAAAATTTACTTAAATCGTATTGTTCATCGAAACAAAGAATAATTTCGATTAAAACAGAATATTGACTTCAATAATTCAAATCATTGATTTGTGTGACCTCCCTATACACGAATGGCTGAATCCAGAGGCCTCTTGGTTGCTGGATCGTATTTGCTTCTGAGCAATCCGGTTCATTGTCTCAAGCCTTATAGCAGCAGACAAATCGTTAAGAGTGTGGACAGGTGGGTTCCCCCACTAACAAGGCGGCCAAAAGGCCCCACAAGTGTTCAAACGGGTTGAGAAGACGGACCATGGATAAATTGGATGACAGCACGGGGCCTGTGTGTCCTGTCATGAATAAGGATGGAGGTCGTGCCAAGAAAATTGTGGTATAAAGACCTGTCAAGGATCTTCTGTTGGTATCAAAGTTCACTGTGGTTTCCTCGAGTGGTAGTGGTGTCCGTTTTGCAAGCCATGAAAATGCATCCTCTTACCAATATTATAAACGTTAATTAATAATCGTTATTAACAAATCGTGCTGCTGTATATTGGTGGAGGCAGTTTTGGCCGCTCTCATCTCCCGTTTCGTTGTCATGCGGCGTCGCCCAGATATTTTGATATCTTTTATCATTGGTAGCCCTGTTCCATTTCAAAGGTTTGGGAAAATGACGTAATGTCGTTCTTTTTTACCTTCATATGTGTCTGAGGGACATTCCGATATTTCTCATGTCAATAATTTGTCACCGTGTAACCATCGCAAATGTCAACGTTACATGTCAATACCTAATGTTCAATTCATATTACAAACAACTTCACTCGTAAGGCAGTAAATCACAGTAGTCATGAGAAGCAGAACTACGTCTTTTGTGTATGACGTCACATAAAATGTGATTATGTGACGTCATGTATTCTTGCGCTGTTCAATGTTGATATGTTCGATATTTGTATTATATTCGGATCAAGAGGTCCGGGGTTCAAATCTTTTGAAGGTAAGACCAACATCTGAATTGTAATTTGTAGAGTTCGTATGGCTAATTTGTCTTAAATGGGAAGCGAGAGTATATTTGAGCTTTATTTATTTGTTGACTAGGTCTAACAGTCATTGCGTTCAGCTCCGAAACGATATCATAAAAACCTCACATCTGCACATGCCAAGTTTCATTTAGCTAGGCCGATCTCTTACACGAGTTTTGCTACCTAAAAAAAATTTGAAGTTGCCTTCATGGACACAGCCAAACATCCCCAAAAGGCACATTTGAATGTGCGATTGATCAAGTTACGAAGTTACATTGAACTAAGTCTGACTTTTTGAAAACTACTCGGAAACGATATAAATGGACGGAGAGAAGGATAATAACACCGTGAAGTGACAGGCGTGTGACTTTTAATTCTAGGGTCACCTTGTAACCAGACCTGTGCATATCCATCCTCGATATTCCAGGGTAAGCGTTCCGATGACTCTCCACTTTTCTCTGTAACCATGTTAGGCTCGACACGATAATGTTATTAGCTCCCTTTGCTAGCCTCATCGATAAGATAAACCTTTATCGCTTGAAGTTAAGTTGACTTCTACATTGGCCTTAGTCTGCCCTGCAAGTACATCGAAGTTTTAGCATTTCTGCAGATAACCATGCGCGAGACAGAGGTGTGTGAGCTCCGCTCTGTTTGACACTTTTAATTCTGACTTCATTTCATATACAATGTATGATCAGGGGCGTCTAAAAAGTATCCGAAACAGCAAACAGGGTTCATTACTCCTTACACTCCAGTGCACAATTTGTTCCCCAATGAATGTTTTCAAACAGACGTTTACAGTTGCTCAAAATATACTAAAACAAAATTTAAAAAAAGCTGAAAATGATCATGGATTTGCTTGTCTGAGAGATGAAGGACAGATATAACGAAAGATTGTTGAACATGTATTATCCGATGAAAGCAGAGAATTCGAAGCAGACGACACGTGCAAAAAGGTGAAGGTCACCGAGCAGTCAATATCTAGTTCGACCTTCATCAAGAACATTGTTTCATCGTTCCCGAGCCATATATTAGATATGAGTCTGGTTGTTCATCCAACAAACCCAACAACATGGTAAGTAAGAACAAATAATGATCAACCAGCCAGAGATGAATCCACAGTCGTCTAATAATAACTTTCAAGTGTTTCATGCTGCTGAATGCTACCCCAAAACCTTCTCAAGGTATGCTGGAAGATACCCTTACAATCGTTGGTTGGTACTTGTCATCATTGAACTGGCTATTGGCGTTGTTCTTCTGTACCTCATTTACTCGAGGCATGACACTACTTAAAACATCCCGATTTCCCCCCCATCAACCAGTTACCATTAAACCCCCTGGTTTTTCATCCCCGCCGGCGAAGACGAAGGGGATATCATCGTGGCGCGGTGAGTCCGCCCGTCCGTCCCGAAAAGGGTACATGTACCGGTCTTGCGAAATCAACTCATCATGAAAACAAGTTAATGTTGGACTCGCATGTAGGTCCACGCATATCTTCACTTCCAGAGTAGTGCTCCTAAACTTTTTATCAAATCTTTCTGAGAATGTACATGCATGTTACTCACTTACTGACTGCTGCTTTTTGACATTTTCTGATTGCAGGGAAAAAACTTTCTATGGAAACAAGTTTGACTCTCTATCTTTATTTCTGGAACAGATCTCATTACCTTTTCATTTCATTTTCATTACCTTCTGAGTTTTAGCACAATTGTCTTATTAGAAATTTTCATTTTATTATTATGAAAGTATATGTAACGAATTTTGGGGGACCGGTGGGATATGTCATCTTCTGATGCCTCATGTATTATGTATTTACCTTTTTACCGGACGAAAAGTCATGGGCTAGCTCTATAGATGAGGACACTCACAAATTTATCTTTTGTTCTGTAAAGACATAGTACGAAATTCTTACAAAGAGCACTGGACACGTCATAAAGATTGCACGGATGGAATGGGATACGCAAAGTGTCATCTCGCCAACCATTTCATCTTGGTATCTTGGGGTAACTAAAAAATAGAGTAAAGACATAACTGTGACATATCATTTTGGCAATCGAATATTTGGTATAGGGATGTTCAGACAAATGAGAAGCCACCTGTTTTCCTGCAGAAAATATAGAAATGCGATATTATTTCCACGTTAATGAAATCACAAGGGCTCTTTGAAGGCGTCAGTCTAGACATGGGTGTCTGGAAGCTAACAGTTGTTTGTCAGGCTTCATTACATACTTTCATTACAGTTTCACCTTAGAACGTCTCGCAACGGCTTACCTGCGAAGTTGATTTACGATGTGCTACCTCAAAGAAAACGAATTCTCATTCAGTTTCGAGACGGGTTATATTTCCCTTTACTACGCGTACGCGCACTTACCACAACAGGCAAAGAACGACTTGTTGTTTTCAATCACGTCTGCGACCCCCCACGTGCTCGCACGCTTTGCACGCGCTGACTCGAAGCAGACGATCAGCTCGACACCAGACGATAGACGTAACGTTTCGAAGAGCGACGAAAACATTTTCTTTTTTTAACCTTTTCAGCTTTCACATGTTGCTGGTGTTTATTGCAAACAAACCATGTTATTGATAACAGTGCAACTATTTCTTTGAAACCGTCTGCTCATGTTTGCCTTTACCTAGCTGCGGTTAGCATGAACTTAAAATATGTTAGGTTATTATTAGGTATTTCATTGTATATTGTGTGAAACGGAGACCATCGTTTTGTTGGATTGAAAACATTTTTATTGCCAGACCGCATCAATGGGGACCTCACATGTTAATGTTGACTGTGGCTGTGTATAGTGTCACTTAAACATTCGGTACATTGTCCCTGTGGAGCGTTTACAAGCACGTCAAGCGTCGTCGTAGATTTACTCTGAATGGGCCTATTTGCAAAGGCACGATAGTCTTGTTTTCTCATGACTTCGCCATTCAAAAACCCATTATGGAAAATCTTGTTGTGGTTTATGTGATCACAATTTTCACAGATTCGCGGCGTGAGTTCCCAAATTTCTATGTATTCACATAACGTGAAGATGATAAACGCTTTGAAGAGGTTG